>CP142133.1:7635000-10135000 GCA_036013995.1 Theobroma grandiflorum | reverse complement strand
AAGTTAAATCGAGCTTCAACCTAGTTTAATAGAAATTCTAAGGGGAATTTCAAAATTCTGAGACCCACAGAATAGCTCAGATTAGTGATTCGGAGTTCAAGGTCCCATCTGGAGTCAATCGAAAAAATTGACCGGTTAAGGACAAAACGGTCATTTTCTCATTTGTTGATTTATGGAGATTTTTAACCAAGATTTGATCACAGTAGACTAAAAATAATTATGTGACATACAGTTATGATCCCATAATCATAAAATGATGTTTAGCAGTGTAAAATGGTGATTTTCGGTGTTTTTGGAGCACAAGGGCAAAATGGTAATTTTGCCACCGGAGTGCTAAATGTGAATTTTTTTGAAAGGATTTTGCCCCAATTGGGTAATATTGATTTATATTAGTGATATTTGAGGTTGGACAGTGAAAATAATGAAATCTCGGTACATTTCGGAGTATAGGGGCAAAATCGTAATTTTGCCATCCCGGGGGCAAAACCGTAATTTTTCATCACCAGAACCATTATTTCCAGCCATGATCAACCTTGGATCAGATGTTGACTTGATTAATCAAGTGGTGGAAAAGAAATGGAAGAAAAAGTCAAAAAGTAAAGAAAACGGGCCAATTACATGGTGCCACGTGGCAAGCTTTTATATTTTATTATTTAAGCCATAAAAATCAGCCTTTAACCCTCATTTCTCTCTCTAAATTCGGCACCCACCAGAATTGAAGGAAAGAAAGAATAACAAAGGAGAAAAACATAAAACCTAGGGGAAATTCAAGACAAAGTGTGATTTCAAGGAGGAATCAAGTGAAAAAGGGTAATAAATCTTTACTTTGGCTTGTGATCTACCATATCTATGCTTTTGTTCTTGAATTCTATGGATAAATATGGAGATATCATGATGGAATGAATTCTGAAAAATGGGTATGAGTATGGATTTGATGTTGGATTGGATTGAATTTAGACTATGTTAGTGTTTAGGGGTAGTTAAGCATGATTATGGACAAAAATGGAAGAAAGAAATTGAATCCCATGGTTGTTCTTCATTGACCGAACCTAGGGTGTAGAGAAACCATGAAGAAATTGTTTCATTTCAAATGAAATGATTTCATTTGAAATGAAGGAAATTAGAAAATGACAAATGCAAGTGAAAAATGTAGTAGGAAAATTTTCAGTGCTAATGCACTGTATTGGCCGAATTTTTTCATAAAGAAATGAAAAATGGTGAATGCTGAAATTGGCATTAATTGAATGATTTGTGGTGAATTAAAGTATTAGAAAAAAAAAGAAAGGGCCAATTCGGAACCAAATTGGACATAATAGCCGATTAATCGGGTAATCGGTCGAAATTAGGCAATGCCGCGTTAAAGCGATAATCGGACGCATTTTTGCCTTTGCGTATCATACGTTAGGAATTTAAATTAATTTGTATTAGTTTGGGGGCATTATAGTAATTTCTCAATTTTATTCTGTGTTAAGGTGGTGAGAAGTCCGGAAAAGGCAAGGGAATCGTGATTGAGGATTTTTAATCCGAGAGCATTCGGAATCCGGATTTGTGAGACGGTGAGTGAACTTGCATTTCAAAATTATTGGGGAATGCACATTGTATTGAAATAGATGATTAAATGATTTATTCAAAGTTTTTAAAATATGTGCCGGGAACAAGCCCTTGATAAAAATGATTTTACGTGATGGAATTATGTGGTATGCATGAAATTATGTGTTCTTATAACATGTTGTCACATATGTGTGAATATGTGTGATGTATGGACATTCGATATTGTTGATATATATGTAAATGTACATGTGTGTGATGTGGGAAAATGCTCATGTCGGTAAGATTGGATGTGGAAAATATGGTTGGTGCACGGTATGGTTGAATGCACACTGTAGCTTCAGCTATGTGCACGATGTGGGGGGGATGCACATGAGCTGGTGAGTGCACATGGTGCAAATGATGATGACTCCAGCTATGTGCACGATGTGGGGGGATGCACATGAGCTGGTGAGTGCACATGGTGCACAAGACCACTCCAGCTATGTGCGCGATGTGGGGGTTGCACATGAGCTGGTGAGTGCACATGGTGCACACGATATCTTCAGTAGGTGAGACAACAGAATGTTGTATTTATCTGTGTGTATATGTATGAAATTGATTATTCCTTCATTATAAATTAAATTGAAGTGAGGGGAAGGGTTTGATAATGAATTGGATAAAAATGAATGTGTTCTAAATGTATGCATCATATTTTTAACCCTTCCTGATATTATGGCTTGTTCCTATCTAATGTTTGCTCACTGAGTTTTATACTCACCGTTTTCAAAAATTCATGTTTTCATATCAGGAGATTGTAGATTCCTAGATCGCGGGATCACAGTAGTCCATCTCCTGGTAGGTGTCTGGCATTCACTAGTTGCCGTTTTATTGTACATGTCTCCGCTGGAAGTCATGGGTTTTTGTATGATGGATATGTACATGTAATGTACATTGTCAGAGTTTATATTTGACTGGTATGAATGTAAATATGTGTAAGCAATGTGAATTGCTAAATACATGACTGGAATAGTGCATGTATACTATGATTAATAATGTTATTGTGAATTGACTGTGTCCACACCCGGAAAGGGTGTGTGTGTATGTGTGACTAGATATGTCACTGTTAGTTGGCATTGTATGTACACTGGGTGTATTACGTGTGGATGCCTCACACGAGCATGTATGGAATAAAATGAGTGAGAATAGGCTTGCTTGGGCTTAGTGAGCTATGCTCATTGGGTCCTTGCACCGGTCATGGCCCGGGAATTGGGTCGTGACAATATACTTAATCACACATTTATATAGGTAGCAACTTAATTAAAAATTCCTCAAGCAACTTGTATATTTTTCATCCAAAATATGCACAATATTAATCTACCTATAAACCTTGAAATATAACATTAACTTACCATTAGGCCTTTGCAATTTCTTTATGACCTTTGGGCCTCTTCATAGGCTTTTCCATTTCTTCCCATTGGGCTAAGCCCATTTACTACTTTTTTCTCCTATTGGGCCATGCCCAATTATTTTCTACTTGGGCCATGCCACACCTTTTTTTCTATTCTTTTTCTTTTCTTTCTTTTTTCTTTTTCAGCCCGTCTCTATCTCTTCTTCCTTTTCCATTCTCCACCGTGGCCTCATCTCTTCACCACAATGGCTTCCTCTCTTTCTTTCCTCTCAAAACCGGTCACCACAAGCTTCAATTTTCATGGCATTAAACCTTCAAAATTCAGCAACCATGCTACCTCCTCTAGCTCCAATTTTCAGTAGCTAATCCTTATCATTTTTAACCACTAAAAACTTAAAAAATTCAGCAACTTCAAGCTTAATTTCTAGCAACAAGAACCTTGAATTTTCAGCACTTAAACCTCCCTCAAAGTGCAGCAAAATAGCCCCACCAAAGTGTAAAAAATTTTTAGATTTCTTACCTCCTTCAAGTACAGAATTTTCTTCTCTTTTCTCTTTTTTTTTTGCTGCCAATTTTCTACACTTAAACCAGCTCTTTTTCTCCTCTAAAAGCACAGCAGAATCAGCCTTCTTCCTCCCACAAGATTGCCGAATTTTTCTTCTTTCTTCTTCCCCTCCTTCACATCATTTTTTTCTCTCATTTTTCTTAGTTCTTCACCAACCGACCTTAGCCTTTTCTTTTCTTCTCTCTTTTGGTCAGCTTTCACTTATCTTTTTATCTCTTTTCTTTCTTCTTTGACCGACCATCCTTTCTAGATTTTTCGTCCTTTCTTTCTTCTTCTCAATTGCCCGGTCCCCCAACTTTAATTTGTCTTGACTTTGTTTTGTTTTTCTTCCCTTATCCTTAACTGACTACTTTCTCTCTTTCTTTTATTTCTTGTTTCATTTGTCTTTTGTCTTCATCCTCACCTTGTCTTCATCCTCACCTTGTCTTCATCCGTTGTTGACTAATTCAACCAACTAAAAATATTGGTAATTTGACTTTTCTTCTCACTTAGTTTATGTGACAATAAAAATCACATAGTAAAATCTTAAAACGTTTTCCATCATTTTTCATATTAAAAAATTTAATTCTTCCAACACGTGCAAAAATTCCAATTTCCATCTATCTTCCTTCTATTACATGTGTATAACCAAAATATTAAAATTGCATTTCAACGTGGTGTCTCCATAATATTTAAATATATTTTTTACCGCGTTAACTCAACTAAAAATGCGCATCGTACGGTTATCGCCTTTTTCGTTCAAAATTCTTCTTTACTTCTCCTCCCCCACTTAAATTAGTCATATTTTATTTTTCATGACTAATTTTGATAATAAATAAAATATTAATATTTTAATATTATTTTATTCAAATTTTTTTCAATTACCTTTTTTTGTCCCGAAACACATTATTATGTCCCAGTTTACTTCCGAATCATCCTTTAGCTTACTAATCCATCTCCGACGAAAATATTATTATTTAATTATTATTTTTACGTGTGCGAAACATTTTACTCTTGAGCGTTCCTTTCATCCTTTGTCATTCTTTAGCACGTCAATTCACATCAAATGATCATTCGTTTGATCAATAAGGTCTTATTTGTGTCCAACGAGGGTACCGGGTATTACAATCTCCCTCACTTAAAAATAAATTCGTCCTCGAATTCCAATCAACATATAGTGAGTAGTCAAAATTATAAAATTCCTCTACATCATTTTCGTTGGACATTCTCCATATAAGATCTTGATTTTATAAGTTATATCAATTTCCAACCCTTATAGAAAACTCAATAATGTCATATTACATTTTTTTATAAGTATCACACTTCTTCAATTAAATCAATATAATTCTTCATCTTATAAAGAGAAATTAAACATATCATTAGTCCTAGTCACACCTTCATCAAATTATTCTCAAATCATCGATTATGCATATTTACATAGCCATCCACAATTCCTCTACCTTGATCTTTTATCAAGCCTTTCGAACATTCGAACATTTGGCCAACCATTGACCACCGATCTAACTTGTCAACCCATCTTTATTTCAGTTCTCGCACTTCCATACCATTTTCATTCAGGTATTTCATAATACATACGGATCAAGACATGCTTTATTTATTTCAGATATATTTAACATCACGGATGATTCGAATGTAATAACCATTAGTGATCATATTCCCAAAAATAAAACTCTAGTACTTTCATAATCGAGTGCTCACTAGATAATTTCAATTTATACCATAAGACATTTCGATAATTAACGATATTCTTGTATATATCCTTATAATCTTAATCAATCTTTTTAATCTATAACTCAATCTCTAAAAATTAAGTTGCTCAAAATTTTTCTTCAAAGTTTCTTTCCAAGTCTCGTCTTGATCACTAATCACTTCTTTTCACGTTTAGTCTTATTATATTCACCATCATGTGATAATTACACTAAGCCAATGTCGATATTTTATTTCCATACAAAAGTCAATTAACGATTGACTTTGCTTGACTGATAAGTTGGTGCCATCCCTAAACACTATGTACCATTAAATCAACTTTACTTAACCAAAATTCATATTCTAATGTCATGTCTATAGGCTCGTTACCAAAGCCTTTACTAGTGTATGAATACTCGAAATCTCAAATCATCATCTTTTCCTAAATGGATCTTTATAATTCCAATAGTGTATTTCTATTCCCTCACCAAGGGTAGTATCATTCAATTAGTCTAATTACCCTCATTCTCAAAATGCTTGAAGCACAATTTATCCTTTGCGTATCCTTTTTAGGCACTTTACCTTGATAATTAGTTAAATAAATTGAAACTGATGAAGGATGTACATTTCGTAATTTATGTCTCGTATCTACAAACATGTCTCGATATGCTTGTATGGTTGCAATCCATCGTGATACTTATGTGACATATCAGTCACGAGTCCCAACTTGACTATATAGCCTTTTCCTTCTTGAACTTTAATGTTTCTCTTTGTGAAAAATGTCTTGAACTATATCATCAAGGTGTTCACAGAGTAGACACCAGTCCATAACTCATAGTTTAATGCCTAAAGCAATGAACACAATCTCATAGTTAGAGTTTTACTCTTACTTACTAATCATAACCCTCTTTGCTCATTTACTTACACACTGCTTGGTTGTTCACCAGTCATTTATAGCCATATAATTTTGAACTTTTATAAATAGTCAAACTAGTGAAATCTCACACCTTTCCATGCATTTCCAAAACACATAAACACTTCCTTTCATACAATTTTGTTGAAAATTTAAATAATCAAAGGCTGATCTCCAAAGCCTTTCATAACCTTAACATTTCAATGTATGCTTATTAACATTCCAACTTATTGGTTCCCAATGGACATTATTTTAAGATCTCCCAAAGTGTCTGTGTTATTAATCCAGACCATATAGAATTGACTTGGTATGATTACATTAATTATCCCTAAGCTTCTTATACACGATGCAACAACATTCATATTTCTCCCATTGCTCATCCAATCATAATATGATATCCGCATATGCTTAATGATCTTACTAACCCTTTAGGTTTATCTTTATGGGATCACTAGATCTTGTACAATATCACAATTCCTAAAAGTCATACTCGTTTCTGATTTACCGTTTGTACTTCCATCGAATACATCTTTATTTATTTCAATATTAATTACTCACTTAAGACTTAGACTCATATGAGTCATATGTAAGAGGTGCATATTGGAATTACCTTCAATCGTCCTTATATTATCCCTTTACACCAATATATATCATTACTTTTCCTTTAACATCTACACAGTCAACTTTGATATTTGTAAGCCTTAATATAGATTTTATGTAAGTGTCCCTCGACATTATCATCAATATCTATTTTCAACCTTGAGCTAATTCATACACTAATAACTACAATCCAACATAGTTTCATCAAATCTTGAGGTCTCATCGTCACTTTATTAAATTCAAACTATCTCCATTTGAGATGCTAAACACCTATTTAGCACATATTCGCATTTAAAATATTTCAAAAACTCAGTACCGTTCATGTACGGGTAGGGTAATTTTATTAACACAGTGCACTTACTTCAGTGCACGCGAATATCAGTTTACATTTCCTCAATACTTAAATTTATAAATCTTGAGCGAATTTTAATAATCATTATTTATTCTAGTCAAAATATACCTCTTATTATCATTATCGTAGGTTCTCCTTTATATTAACTTTAAGTACTGTTCACGATCACCAAATTTCTTCCCACTGACAATCAGGGTTCAAATTTTAACTCCACTAATTAAATAAGTTATTACGGATTTATTAGTCCAGTTTCACTTTCCTCCACTTTTGATCGAAGGGGTATACCATCATATCAACCCTTCGTTAGAAGCATTTACTTAAAATATTTTCAACAGTAGCTCGTGTCTCGGGTGGCATTTCAAACCCGAACTACGGAAATCAACTCTCATTATTTAATTTTCTTTTATGGTTACACAAGGTGGTTTTCTAAGATAAAGAGTCTATGCAGCCTCCTGCTTATAATCGGTGTTGTAGTCACTGACTATAAATAAGACTCTACGTAGACTCTACTACTCCGCTATTTGACACAAGAATTCCTAGGACTCGACTAAACCTAGAGCTTTGATACCATTATTGTAGCAACCCCTTCTCAATCGCTACCAGCGTTCGAGACCTCCGGGAGATCCCGCCAAGTCCCAAATAATCCTTTACGAAATTCCCAAAATAGTTATTAAATATGTTAACAAATAGGTAAATGGTGAATAATAATAATAATTATACTATTAATATTCTATTTCCAATAATAGCAGTTAAATTTAAAAATACAAAATTTTAATAATACATATTTATGGATTTACAATACTGATAATATGAAAAATTTTCATTTGACTAAACTCTAGACAGCAGAGCGACTTGAAGTAAAATGCTAGGAGATGCCTTTATCTATTCGTAAATAATTGAGGGCGCCAATGACTACGCGTTAGATCGATCCCTATCTGCAAAAAGGGAAAAATAAGGTGTGAGTCTCATAGACTCAGTAAATATCATTAGCTCAGTGACTAGGGCGTAGATAGGAAACAAGCAAATGACAGATCATTTGAATATAAAAATGCAGGATTATGAAATCAATTTATTCAAACAAGGGTTTTGTGCCTTATATCAAGATCGAAAATTTCATATAAAGTAAACCATTTTTGAATCAAATTGATAATATTGGGCAAGCTCCCGCCAAATCAAATACTAATCGAGTGTATACGTTATTAACAAATCTCCTCGCACGAGAGGGAAAAATTCATATGATAGTAAAATCAAGGGGAGCTGCAAAAAATCGTTTAATTCAATTTTCTCACCATGCCAAGAAACATAATCCATAGTGTTAAAACCTATTTCAATCCATATAAAACAATTATATTTTATCCAAAAAAAAAACAACAAGGTTTATGACTTCTTGAAAACTCAGCTCGTGCCATAAAATCATTCTCATACTCAGTTCTCAAGGATACCTTGGCCAGGGGCTATCCCAACCGAGTCCACCAAGGCCGTTTAAAGTCATGCACTCATAAAACATATTTTTAACTTGAAAACGTAGCCGTTCCTTGGCATTGGCTAAGTTCACCTTCACGTGGTGGTTCGAGGTGAAGTGAACTCTAAATCGTTATCTTGGGAGTTACCCTCAACACCTCTTATAACACCCCGTACCTTCGTTAAACGCCAATAAGGCTTTGTTGATTAAACAAAGGATTAATTGATGTGAATTGGTATGCTAAGGAACGATAAAGAATGATTTGGAAGTAAATCGAGTCATATTAATGTGTTTCAGGACCAAAGAAATTAAGGAAAAATTTTTGAAATAAAATAATATTAAAATATTATTATTTTATTTATTATCGAGATTAGTTATGAAAAAATGAAATATAACTAATTTAAGTGGGGGAGGAGCCGTAGAGAAGAATTTTGAATGAAAACGACGATAATTGCACGACACGAATTTTTAGTCGAGTTAACACGGTAAGAAAATATTTAAATGTCATAGAGAGACCGCGTTGAAATGCGATTTTAATATTTTAGTTATACACGTGTAAAAGAAGGAAGATAGACAAAAATTAGAATTTTTACACTTGTCAGATGAATTAATTTTAAATTATGAAGAAGTTGAAGGAGGTGTATTGAATAAAATGAAGTTGAAAAGTTATATGTGAATTTTAATATTTTGGAGAAGTAAGAATAAAATGAAAATAAAATAGGTGATTAAATAATAAAGAAAAGAGGTTGAAAAATCAAGCAAACATTTTTTTATGTGGAGGAGTGGCATGACATGACATGTAAAGTATAAAGAAATAGGAAAAGTCAATGAAGACAAAAATAATAAAAAGGAAACAAAAAGAAGCAAAAGAGATAAAGTGGCTGGTCAAATAAAGAGGCAAATAAAAGGAGACGAAAGAAGATGGAAGAAGAGTCTACAAGGGTCGGCTAAGAAAGGTAGAAAAGACAAGAAAAAAAAAGATAGAAGAAAAAGGAGAAAGCTGAACAAAGAAGAAGAAAAACTGTGAGGAAAGGAAAAAGAAAAACTAGCCGAGCATGAGAGAAAAAAAAGATAAAAAATTCAGCAATTTTGGTGGGAGGATGAAGATTGATTTTGCTGCACTTTTGGAGGAGAAAAAGAGCTAATTCAAGTGCAAAAAATTGTCAGCAAAAAGGAGAGAAAAGAGAAGAAAATTTGATTCTTGAAGGAGGTAAGAAAATCTGAAAATTTCTGCACTTTGTTGGGGGCTATTTTGCTGCACTTTAAGGGAGATTTAAGAGCTTGAAATTCAAGGTTCTTGTTGCTGGAAATTGAGCTTGAAGTTGCAGAAATTTTGAGAGTTTTAATGGCTGAAAATAGTGATGATTGGCTGTTGAAAATTGGAGTTAAAGTGGGCAGCATAGCTGCTAAAATTTTTAGTTTTAATGCCATGAAAAAATTTGAGTTTGTGGTGAACGACTTTGAGAGGAAAGAAAAAGACGAGCCACAGTGGTGAAGGGAGGAGGAAGAAGAGAGAGAAATGGGCTGGAAAAGAGGAAAAAAGCAACGTAGAAGAGAAAAAAGAAAAGAAAAAAAAAGATATGAGAAAAAAAATGTGAGCATGGCCTAAATTAAAAATAAATTTGGGCATGGCCTAAGTAGAAAAATAAGAATGGGCAAGGCCCAATAGAAAAATAAATGGGCTTAGCCCAAATAGGAAAATTGGAAAGGTACATGGACAAGGTCCAATAGCTAGGAGGAAAAGAAATGGCCCAATGACAATGAGGAATAGAAAAGCCTATGGAGAGGAGGCCCAATGGTGAGTTTACTATTAAATTTTAAGGTTTATAGGTAGTTTATTAATATTGTGCATATTTTAGATGAAAAATATCCAAGCTAAATTAAGGAAATTTAATTAAGCTACTACCCATATAAATGTGCGATTAAGCATGTTGAATTTAAATTTCTTACTAGGAAAGTTGTCATGAAGGCGTGCTGAACAAAGTAGGTCCCCGAAAATAGGAATAATTATCGATACACAAGCGAATCAATAGAGAAGAAAAATCTCACTATTACGAGGTGAGTAGGGGGTGTCGATTTTAAAATTCTCCTATATCTATATTGTATACTTATATATATATATTCACATGATTTATTACATGCGAATTACTGTGAAAAGCATATGTTGGTAAAATTTTAAGAAGATTGTGGTTGTAAATTATTTTAAAAATTATTTTGAATTTGTATAAATATGTCGTATACGTAAAGCGTTTTAAAAACAGGAAACAAGCTTTTCAACCCGATTTATCTCTTAAATTGTGCCTTATATATATTTGTGTAATGTGCATACATGATTTTAAGGTTTAATTTCCTTATGCTCAGTATTTTATGAATCATGCATTAAGTTTTATTTCGTGAGCATATTCATAGATTTTTATGACTTTTATATTGAATGGCTTATGATATTATGTTAGCATGCTGGCTGAGCTTTCATGTTATTGTGAAATATGTGTATTGTTGTTTATTTGAATGTGATATATAGAGCTATACTGGCCAAGTATGTTACTTAAAGGTTTTAGTAAAATGATGGGTTGATTAGTTGCTGTAGTGATGGGGGTTTCCGTGGACTACCTTTAGGAGGGACACGGTAAACTCAGTTATATATCACCTCGATTGTAAAGGTGCGGAGGGTAACTTCTGAGGTGACCATAGAATTTACTCCATGTCTGACCCCACGTGAGAGTGAATTCGGCCAACGCTAAGGAACTACTATTTTTTTAGAAATTGTTGAAATTTTAACAGCCTTGGCAGATTCGGTTGGATATCTAGGCGCAAGGTATCACCGAGTATGATTTTTGGCACGAGCCAAGTTTTTATAAAGTCATAAGCCATGTTGTTTTTTTTTTTTGATAAAATATAATTGTTTTACATGGATTGAAATAAATTTTAACATTTTGAATCATGTTTCTTGGCTTAGTGAGAAAATTGAATTACATGGTTTTTCATAGTTCCCCTATTTGTTTTCAGTGAACTAAATCAGTAATTCCTCGCGTATAGGCGAGCTATGATTTGCATATGATTTTGAATAATATTTGGCTTCACGGGAGCTAGCTCGATTTTATCGATTTGATGCGAAAAATGGTTATAAGGCTCAAAACGCATGTTGGAAATAAAATGTTTTTATGATTCTATAGTTTATATTCAACTAATCTGTCGTTTGCTTGTTTCCTATTTCTGCCCTACTCACGGAGTCGATGATATTCACTGAGTATATGAGACTCACACCCCATTATTTCCTTTTTTGCAGATCAGGATCGACTTAGCATGTAGTTATCAACGCGATCAGTCTACCATGGATAGGTAAAGGCATCTCATAGCATTTTATTCCGAGTCACTCCGCTACTAGAAGTCGAATTTTTTACAATTTGTTTATTAAGTTGTAAACGAATTCTAAATTTTTATATAAATATTAATTTGGGAAATTTTAGATTTTAATGTATAAACTTGCAAATAAAAAGGAAAAAATTTTGTACTAATTTTTAATATTTATAGTTCAATTTAATATATAAAAGTACTAATATTATATGGTGATTGAATGTAGTAGATTAACGAGAATGTCGTAAAGGCTTGTTTGAGACTTGGCAGGATCTCTCGGAGGTCTCAGACTTCGACAGTGATCGAGGAGAGTTCGTTGCACCTCTCTACCGAGGTAAAATATAGCCGGGTTTACCGTGTGTCACGACCCAATTTTCAGGCCATGATCGGCGCATGGACCCAATGAGCATAGATCACCACGTCCAAGCAAGCCTATTTTCAAGTGTAGAATGGTATACAATTCTTACCGGATTGAATTACCCCCTATTTTATTTTATTTTATTTTATGTTCTGTATTTAGCAATTATCATAGTTTTTGTTACATGGAAGTGTTTCACCTTTATGATCATGAAAATGATCATAAAATGAAACGCTCCGTCCTAAAAAAAAAAAAAAAAAAAAAGCAAGCCTATTTTCAGTTACTTTACTTATCGTACGACCGTGTGATGCATACACACGTAATGCACCCAGTGCACACAAAGCCAACTCATAATGGCATTATTAGCAAAAATATACATGCACTATACCAGTCATGTATTTAGCAGTTTACATTGCATACATATATTCACATAGTTAGATTGTATTCACAATATAAAAGGACCCATGACTTCCAGCGGAGACATTTACAATAAAAGGGTTCACTATCGAATGCCAGACACATACCCAGGAGATGCACTACGGGGACTCCTCGATCTAGGGTCCAACAGTCTCCTGATCTGAAAACATGAATTTTTATAAAACGTGAGTACGAAACTCAGTGAGTGAATATTATAAGGGAACAAGCAATCTCAACCAGGAAATTTGACAATTATGATGCACCGGTTAAAAATGAGATAGTTTTTTTTATCTAGCTAATATTTAAACCCTTCCCACTTAACTCAGGATTTATTCTAACCACATAGCAAAATCGTCGATTATCGCTGCAGCGAAAAGGAATTCTTATTGCAGCAAAGCGTAATCATAACTTGTCGCTGAATGAGGGTTTCTCTCAACCGTACAAGGGTTTCGTGTTAAACCCTTTTTTCCTTAATTTAAAGCAATTCGCATACCATACAATCACACATATATTAAGCAATTCGCATACCATACAATCACACATATATTAAGCAATTCACATACCATACAATCACACATATATTCATAAGACAAGAACAATAATATACACCACCAAGTCTTCACTATTCTTGGTGGTAAAAGAGACATTTATCAGAGCACTTGCAGGCGTTACGAATTGCTGTCCCTGCAAGCCCCTGGAAGGATAATCACACTTCACCAAAGTTCACGCATGAAAATTTCCAGGAATCATGGGCTCTACGTGTTGTCGTCCCCACTTTGCTCAACTCTGAATTTCTAGGACATTATGGGCGCTACGTATCGCTGTCCCCACTTTGCCTCATCTCTGAATTTCTAGGAATTTGTGGGCGCTACATATCGCCGTCCCCACTTTGCTTAACTCAAATTAATTTACAAAGAAGAATGCTCAATTTCATAGATACACACACACAGATGAATACAATATCACCACTATCTCACCAGCTCATGTGTAATCCCCATATCGCGCACATAGCTGGAGTTATCGTGTGCCTTCCCCCACATCGTGCACAAACAATATCACCACTATCTCACCAGCTCATGTGCAACCCCCACATCCCGCTCATAGCTGGAGTTATCGTGTGCATTCCCCCACATCGTGCACAAACAATATCACCACTATATCACTAGCTCATGTGCAACCCCCACATCGCGTACATAGTTGGAGTTATCGTGTGCATTCCCCACATCGTGCACAAACAATATCATCCTCCATATCTCCGCACCCATCATCACCAACATATGCTTCCCCACATCGTGCACATGTACGGTTATAATTATCACACAATATTATTTGACAATATATATCACACATCTACACATATATATAACAGCATATTATAGGGCACATGAATTCATGCCTTTATGCATATCACAATTTACACATCAAATATTTTTATCAAGGGCTTGTTCCCAGGCACATATTTTAAGAAATTTGGATAAAATCATTTAGATTATCCATCTCAATACACGTACATTTCCTAAAATAATTTGAAATGCAAGTTCACTCTTAGGTTTTCGAAAGTCGAATTCGAGCACTTCGACTGCTAATCCTTGAGTGCGATTTTCTTACCTTTATCGAAGGCTCACCACCTTGACAAATTGCACAATAATTTAATTACTATACTAGTGCTAAAATATAATAAACTAACATAGAATCCACATTAATGCGGAATATAGAATGCAGAATGTTTAAATTTTGGCCTAAACACCATATTGGCGTATTTCGGCCTTTTATTCGATAAATTGACAATTATGTCCAAATCACATCCAAATTACTTCATTTATCTTCTAATACCTTAATTCACCACATATCATTCAAATAAAGCCAAATTCAGCATTAGAACCCTCATATTTCCTTATAGAAAAATTTGATCATTTGGTGCACTAGCACCAAATTTTTTCCTACATAACCGTTTCACCTTAATTCATCATTTTCTAAGCCATTTTCCTTGAAATAAAAACAATCCCCCATTGATATTCAGCCCTCATGGTTTGGCCAATAAAGAACCCTAGAGAAATTGAATATTTCTTTTGTGTTTTTGTTCATAACCATGCTTAACTATCTCTAAACATCAACATAGTCTAAAATCATGTTAATCCAACATTAATTCTCTTCCATTCCCATTTTTTCAGAATTGAATTCATCATGATAACTCAATATTCAACCATGGAAATCAAGAACAGAAGCATGGGTAAGCTAGGTATCAAGGAGAATTAAAAAAATTCTAACTTACCTAGCTTGTTTCCTTGATTTTCTTCACTTTCTCTTTGATTTCCACCTAGGTTTTCTTGTTTTTTTCTTTGTTGTTCCTTTGTTCTTGTTGCTGGCTGCTTAGGCCGAATATGGTGAGAGAATTGGGCATTTAATGGGCTGATTTTGATAGAAAATAATAAAATAATCTAGCATGCCATGTGTCACATGCTTATTGGCCCCTTTTTTTTAACTTTTTGACTTTTTCTTCTTAATTTTCCAGCACAAATATTCTGGTATTTATCCAATCCCACCACAATTAAAATCCCTTGGTCTTGACAAGTACTGGAGCGAAAAATTTACTTATTTGCTCCCGGGGTGAAAAAATTATGATTTTACCCCTATAGTCCGAATTGTACCAAAATTACATTATTTTCACTTTCTAACCTCAAATAACACTAATATTGATCAATCTTAATCAAATAGGGCAAAAATCTTTTCTAAAAATTCCTGTTTAGTCGTCTAGTGGTAAAATTACCATTTTACCCTTGTGCTCCAAAAGTATCGAGAATCACAAATTTTCACTACTAAACTTCATTTTATACTCAAATAATCATAATTATATTTCATACAATTATTCTTGGTCAAATGTGATCAAATCGTTGCTAAAAATCTCCATTTTAACGTCAAATGGCAAAATGATCGTTTTGTCCTTAACTGGTCAATTTTCCCGATTAACTCCAAACCGGACCTTGAACTCCGAATCATCATTCTAAGTCATTCTGTGGGTTTTAGAATTTTCAAATTCCTCTTAGAATCTCTATTAAACGAGTTTGAGGATCGAATCAACTTAATTGTACCACTAGGTACAATACTGGCTTTTAACAAATTCGACAGGGTCTCACACTGTGCCCTTCTAAATAGGCTGGTCCATGGAAACCCGTCTACTGCAGTAGCTACTAATCCCACCAATCTAATAAAAGTCAATAGCATGACATGGCAAATTTATCACTATCCAGCCTTTCTAGGCAAAATCAACAGTGCGTATATTTTTACACAATTACTAAGTCAACCATTCATGTCAACATTGTCATAAGCCATTCAATTTCAAAACAAACTAGGAATCTCATTTCTTTTATAAAAACTGTCTTAAAATTATTTATATCTTTGAAGTATCATTCAAAATTTATTGCCAAACATTCAATATAAAACTCATAAAAATCTACGATTATGCTCACAAAATAAAGTTTAATGCATGATTCATAAAATACCGAACATAGGAAAATTAAACCTCGTCATCATGTATGCACAATACACAGATATATAAGGCACCATTTAAAAGATAAATCGGGTTGAAAAGCTTGTTTCCCATTTTTAAAACACTTTATGTATAAGACATACTTATACATATCCAAAACAATTTCTAAAATAATTTACAACCACAATATTCTTAAAATTTTACTAACGTATGCTTTTCACAGTATTTCGCGTGCAATAAATCATACGATAATATATATATATAGATATATTAAAATTTTAAAACCGACACCCCCTACTCACCTCACAATAGTGGGATACTTCTTCACTATTGATTCGTACGCATATATACTTATTCCTATTTGTCAGTCACATACTTCGTTCGGCATGCCTCACAACAAACATTGCTAGCAACAATTTAAACTCAATATACTTAATCACACATTTATATAGGTAGCAACTTAATTAAAAATTCCTCAAGCAACTTGCATATTTTTCATCCAAAATATGCACAACATTAATCTACCCATAAGCCTTGAAATATAACATTAACTTACCATTGGGCCTTTGTCATTTTTTTATGACCTTTAGGGGTCTCTATGGGCTTCTCCATGTCTTCCCATTGGGCTAAGCCCATTTGCTATTTTCTTCTCCTATTGGGCCATGCGTAATTTTATTTCTTATTGGGCCATGCCCAATTATTTTCTACTTGGGCCATGCCACACATTTTTTTTCTATTCTTTTTCTTTTCTTTCTCTCTTCTACGTTTCTTTCTTATTTCTTTTTCAGCCCGTCTCCCTTTCTTCTTCCTCCTCTCTTTACCACCGTGGCCTCCTCTCTTCACCACCATGGCTTCCTCTCTTTCTTTCCTCTCAAAACCGGTCACCACAAGCTCTAATTTTAATAGCATTAAACCTTCAAAATTCAGTAGCCATGCTGCCCCATCTAGCTTTAATTTTCAGCAGCCAATCTTCATCATTTTCAGCCCCTAAAATCCTCAAAAAGTCAGCAACTTCAAGCTTAATTTCCAGCAACAAGAACCTTGAATTTTCAGCACCTAAACCTCCTTCAAAGTGTAGCAAAGCAGCCCCACCAAAGTGCAAAAAAATTTTCAGATTTCTTACCTCCGTCAAGTGCCGAATTTTCTTCTCTTTTTTCTCTTTTTTTGCTACCAATTTTCTGCACTTAAACTAAGTCTTGTTCTCCTCCAAAAGTGTAGAGAAATCAGCCTTCTTCCTCCCACAAGATTGTCGAATTTGTTTTCTTTCTTCTTCCCCTCCTTCACGCCATTTTTTTCTCTCCTTTTTCTCGATTCTTTACCAATCGACCTTAGCTTTTTCTTTCCTTATCTTTTTTGGTTGGCTTTCGCTTATCTTTTTATCTCTTTTCTTTCTTCTTTGACCGACTTTCCTTTCTAGATTTTTCTTCCTTTCTTTCTTCTTCTCAATTGCCCGATCCCCTACCTTTAATTTGTCTTGACTTTGTTTTCTTTTTTTTCCCTCATCCTTAACCTACTTCTTTCTTTGTTTCTTTTATTTCTTGTTTCATTTCTCTTTTGTCTTCATCCTCACCTTGTCTTCATCCTTTGTGAACTAATTCAACCAATTAAAAATATTAGTTATTTGACCTTTCTTCTCACTTAGTTTATGTGACAATAAAAATCACATGGTAAAATCTTAAAACTTTTTCCATCATTTTTCATATTCAAAAATTTAATTCTTCCGACACATGTAAAAATTCCAATTTCCATCTATCTTCCTTCTCTTACACGTGAATAACCAAAATATTAAAATCGTATTTCAACGCGGTGTCTCCATAATATTTAAATATATTTTTTTACTGCATTAACTTAACTAAAAATGCGCATCGTACGATTATCGCCATTTTCGTTCAAAATTCTTCTTTACTTCCCCTCCTCCACTTAAATTAGTCATATTTCATTTTTCAGGACTAATTTTGACAATAAATAAAATATTAATATTTTAATATTATTTTATTAAATAAAATATTATTTTATTTTAAATTTTTTTCACTTACATTTTTTGGTCCCGAAACACATTATTATGTACCGGTTTACTTTTGAATCATCCTTTAGCTTACTAATCTATCTCCGACGAAAATATTAATATTTAATTATTATTTTTACGCGTGCGAAACATTTTACTCTTGAGCATTCATTTCATCCTTTGTCATTCTTTAGCACGCCAATTGACATTAAATGATCGTTCGTTTGATCAATAAGGTCTTATTTTTGTCCAACGAGGGTACGAGGTATTACAACTTTTGTCACAGCCCAAATCTCGAGCCATGATCAGTGCATGGGCTCAATGGGCATAGCCCACTAAGCCCAAGCAAGCCTTTTTTGCAACCCCAATCATCATTCCCAACCATAATTTCTAAAACCACATGTTGTAATTCTCAACTCAACATATTTCAGTAACATAACATGCATACCAAATATTTATATTCGTATTATCTCAAAGTACTGTCATTCATTGCCATCTTGCAATGGCATCATTAATCCAAAATATACATACTTCATTTATAACACAACTCCTATTAGCTTACATAACATATATGTGTACACAAATAAAAGACTTTTGACCGTTAGCAGAGTGACTTTGAAAGAAGGCACAACTACTGATATGCCATAGTACCTACCAAAAAGACAATCATATGTGGACAACTCAATCTAGGTCCCAACTGCCTTTAAATCTAAAAACATGAAGTTTAAAAATGTGAGTATAAACTCAGTGAGTGAACATAACAGGGGAACAAGTAAACGTTACGGAAAGATTTTGAAAACATGATGCACTTTTATTAAAAACAATGCAACTTAGTTTCACTTTTTGTAGAACCCCTTAATTCAACCCTTAAATATTTAATTCCTTAGCATTGAAAAATCCATGATAAACCATGAAGTTGAAAAGAATGAAAATTTCAGCAAATGTCCAAGCAAGACAAGCAAAATTGAGGGTTTCTCCGTGTAGCAAAAAGGCATTCTCAGTTTGCATACGTATCAGTTTTGCAAGTATATCTCCAACTACAGATATTCAATTGACATGATGTTTGGACTATTAGAAAGCTAAGAGATCGGGCTACAACTTTGATGTTTGCCACTTTGCCTAATTCTGATCGGCAAGTAGTCAAAATCTTTGTCAAAATGAAAGCATTGTATCACCACTCGAGAGTTTTTGGTTGTAACGAGAATCCATTTTTGCTACAGCCAAATTCCTCTGTGCATTTCTCGTTGCAGCAAAAACTAGGTTTGGTGCACACCTCCACCACTCAAGAGTGAATCTTGCTACAGGGAAATTCTGGCCAATTGAGAATCTAAGTGGTTTTCACAGCCACAAAGAAAATCCACTCATGTCACATTGAACCTTAGATTCAACACATTGCCAAAAATCACTAAAATGAAAAAACCACCTCAACTACAAAACATTCATAGATCTAATCACTAGCCATTCTCCACAACTTAAAAATCAACTCAATTTCATTACTCACCTTGGTAGATTTGTAATTGAATTTGTTCTCAAGGGTTTTCAAGCTATCATGGAGAGTCTCTTTCTTTCTCCCTCCCTCTCTGCAAAGTCTAACTAGTGAGATAAAATATTGAAGAAAGACTTTTAAGGGTTTTTAAGGTAAAAGAGTGAAAAAACACAGAGTTCTTATGAAAGGTATACAAAAGCATGAGAATTAAGATTAATTTGAGAGAGTGATGGAAGGTTTAAGGGAGCCTTCCGTAGAGGATGAAATAAATGTGAGATGGGAAGAAGAAGAAGAAGAAGCTATTGGAAATTAGATATTTATATCTAAAGTTTATCCTAACTTCACTTAATTTACAAAAATGCCTTTAACAAGGTGGCTTTGTCTTCCTTCAATCCTTTGTGCAATTTTTTTACTCTTTTGACACTGAGACAAAGTCCATAGTAGTCTACAAATACTCAAATTCACAAAACTTAATAATTTTGACTAAGATGAAAAATGACTATTTTGCCCTTACTATGGAAATTATCATTTTTTCTATTTTCTTTGTTCATTTATCATTATATACATCATTCATATATTACTTAGGTCTACTTAGGCCTTAATAACATTAAAAAACCTACTTTTAGGAGTTCACAAAGAAAATGATAAAATTACCCCTAGTCCGTTTTATCGCGTCTGCTTCTAGTTACATATCTATAGAAGTCGAGGCTTCACATTTATGGAATAAAAAAATGTCTAATTTTGATAGGACTATTATTTTATACATTATTGGTTTAGTTTTTAAGTTCCACAAGCGAAGAAAGAATATCACCACAAATCTTTTTATTCATCATATTAACTTTTTATTTAATAAGATCTATAACCGAATATAAAAAGAAACCCCAAAAGGGCTCCCAAACAATGCCATGTGTCGACCTGGTCATTAGAGACGTGGATGCATGAGAAGACTTTTATAAAATTTGTTTTTGATGGGTCGCATGGATTGGGGTGGGTTATTATAGACGGGCTCTTATCAGAATTGGCCTTGGATGAACCACATCATTGATGACTTGTATGGATGGTGAGCCACAATTGATAAAACTTGCTAGGTCAAATTCTAGTATACTGTAATAAGACATGTGGTTACTTTGTAATCCTATTGATGGAGTTTGAAAACTCCTCTTATAGTTTATTGAATAATTTTCGATAATTTACTTACCTCAAAATTTAACTTATTGAGATCCATGTAATTTAAATAGAGGCCATATATTATATAAATGTTTTATCAAAAATTTCCCATTATGTATAATGACTAGGAATTATAAGAAGAAGACATTACAACTCCAAGGCCATCACCTCAAAAACTATGTGACAAAAGTTGGAAAAAGTATTAACTATATAAAGGGTAAAAGGCTTTGGCCCATATTTTTTATGATTATTTCCTTTGGGTTTGAGTTATTATTTCCATCAAGATGGCTAACAATCAATTGACCAAGTAAATGCCTTTGTCTTATTTTACTCATGTATATGGGTGAGATTAGGCTAGTGCATCTTAAACAAAGTGACAAATGAAATCAAATTGGTTAGAGAACGAGATTGCATTTCGATAGACAAAAAGTGAACCATTACTTAGGCTAGGAATTGTATTTCTAGCTGTTTAGTGCCATACATACTTGTCACGACCCAATTCCCGGGCCATGACCGGTGTAAGGACCCAATGAGCATAGCTCACTAAGCCCAAGCAAGCCTATTTTCACTTACTTTATTCCATACATGCTCGTGTGAGGCATCCACACGTAATGCACCCAGTGTGCATACAATGCCACTTAACAAATGGCATATCCAATCACACATACACACACACACACCTTTTCCTGGGTGTGAACACAGCCAATTCATAATGGCATTATCAAGCACAATATACATGCACTATTCAAGTCATGTATTTAGCAATTTAAATTGCTTACACACTTACATTCATACCAGTCAAATATAAACTTTGACAGTGTACATTACATGTACATAATCACCATACAAAAGTCCATGACTCCCAGCGGAGACAATTACAGTAAAGGGGACTATTACCGAATGCCAAACACATACCCAGGAGATGCACTATGGGGACTCCTCGATCTAGAGTGCAACAGGCTCCTGATCTGAAAACATGAATTTTTGAAAACGGTGAGTACAAAACTCAGTGAGTGAATATTAGAAGGGAACAAGCAATATTAGCCAAGATATTTGATAACCATGATGCACTGGTTAGAAACGAGACAGTTTTTGATCTAACTAATATTTAAACCCTTCCCACTTACCCTGGGATTTATTCTAGCTAGATAGCAAAATCGACAATTTTCTCTGCAGCGAAATTTCTTCTGCAGGAAATCGAAATCAAAACCCTTCGCTGCACGAGGGTTTCGCTTAATCGTACCAGGGTTTCGTATTAAACCCTTTTTCCACAATTTTAAACAATTCACAGACCATACAATCACACATATATTCACAAATACATAAGCAACCGTATACACTGCTAATATTAACTATCCTTAGTGGAAAAACATTTATTAGGGAACTTGGCAAGCAGTATCACTCAACTTTGCTGCCAAGTACCTGGGCGAGCATCATTTGCTAAGGGGTATCACTCAGCATCCCTTCCAAGCTCATGGGCAGAAATCAATTGGTAAGGGGTATCACTCAGCATCCCTTCCAAGTTTCCAAGCGAGAATTTCTCGGTGAGGGGTATCACTCAGCATCCCTCTTTACACACCATTACAGACATGTGCATTACCCATTCCACACGTGCAGAATTACATCAAATTCACATATGTGACAACATGTTATAAGAGCACATAATTTCATGCCTTCAAGCATACCACATAATTCCATGCATTCAAGCATATCACATAATTTCATCACATAAAATCATTTTTTATCAAGGGCTTGTTCCCGGCACGTATTTTAAAAACTTTGAATAAATCATTTAATCATCTATTTCAATACAGTGTGCATTCTCCAAATAATTTGAAATGCAAGTTCACTCACCGTCTCACAAATCCGAATTCCGGATGGTTTCGGATTAAAAATCCTCAATCACGATTCCCTTGCCTTTCTCGAACTTCTCACCACCTTAACACAGAATAAAATTAAGAAATTTACTATATTGCCCCCAAACTAATATAAACTAATTTAAATTGCTAACGTATGATACGCAAAGGCAAAAATGCGTCCGATTATCGCTTTAACGCGGTATTGCCTAATTTCGACCGATTACCCGATTAATCGGCTATTATGTCCAATTTGGTTCCGAATTGGTCCATTCTTTTTCTAATACCTTAATTCATCACATACCATTTAATTAATACCAATTTCAGCATCCAACCTTTTCCATTTCTTTATGAAAAAATTTGGCCAATACAGTGCATTAGCACTGAAAATTTTTCTACTACATTTTTCACTTGAATTTGTCATTTTCTAATTTCTTTCAGTTCAAATGAAATCATTTCATTTGAAATGAACCAATTTCCTCATGCACTCTCCACCCTAGGTTCGGCCTAATGAAGAACAACCATGAGATTCAATTTCTTTCTTACACTTTTGGCCATAATCATGCTTAACTACCTTTAAACACTAACATAGTCTAAATTCAATCCAATCCAACATCAAATCCATATTCATACCCATTTTTCAGAATTCATTCCATCATGATATCTCAATATTCAAGCATGAAAATCAAGAACAAAAGCATAGGTAAGCTAGGGTTAGAGTAAATCTAAAGAAAAGTTACCTTTATTTTGCTTGAATCTTGGAAAACACTTGAAATCTATGGATTTTTGTCTAGGTTTTCATGGTTTTCCCCTTTGTTCTTCTTTTCTTCCCTTCAATCGTTTTTTCTCCAGAATTTAGAGAGAGAAAATGAGGGTTAAGGCTGATTTTTATGGCTTAAATAATAAAATAACCAAGTTGCCACATGGCATTATGCCATTGGCCCAATTTCTTTACTTTTTGACTTTTTCTCCCATTTCTTTTCCACCATTTGATTAATCAAGTCAAAGTCTGATCCAAGGATGATCATGGCTGGAAAAATTATCCTAGTAGTGAAAAATTATGGTTTTGCCCTCCGAAATGGCAAAATTACGATTTTGCCCCTATACTCCGAAATGTACCGGAATTTCATTTTTTTTACTGTCTAACCTCAAATAACACTAATATTAATCCATATTAACCAAATGGAACAAAATTCTTTCAAAAAAATTCACGTTTAGTACTCTGGTGGCAAAATTACCATTTTACCCTTGTGCTCCAAAAACACCGAGAATCACCATTCTACACTGCTAAACTCCATTTTATACTCCAAAAATCATAACTGTATTTCATATAATTATTTTTGGTCCAATGTGATCAAATCTTGGTTAAAAATCTCCATTAATCAACAAATGAGAAAATGACCGTTTTGTCCCTAACCGGTCAATTTTCCCGATTGACTCCAAACTGGACCTTGAACTCTGAATCACTATTCTGAGCTATTCTGTGGGTTTCAGAATTTTGAAATTCCTCTTAGAATTTCTATTTAAACTAGTTCAAGGCTCGATTTAACTTAGTTGTACTACTCGGTACAATACTGTCTTTTAATCGAGCTTGACAGGGTCTCACAATACTTCCCTTCAAGCGAGCTGTTGTGTTTTCATAAGGAAAGCGAGTAATTACTTGAAGAAATGAATGTTTATATGGAAGTTGTCGAATTAATGGAAGGATCAATGTAAAACTCTACTTCTAAATTTCTAATGAGTACAATGTTTTGGAAGAGCAAAATTTATATCAAAAGAATTACTCCCATCAGTTCAAAGTTTACAATAAATGTTTCTTTTATTTAAAAAAAAAATTATTCCTGTTGACTCAATGCAAATCTCAAACAAGCACTAATGAAAGAATATATATATATATTAAATTCAACAAGCACTAATGATATATATATTATATTAAAAATTCATTATAAACATAAAGAGTACAAAGTATTTTAAAGTAAATACTAAACCTAAGCTGGGAGACAAATCTAACTGCATACTCCCTAGTTTTTAAACTTATGAAATACTTTTGATCCATGCATCCCTACTTTCACTTTCTCTTTTTTTTTCTACTTTTTCTCACATAATTTCTACAATTTTGTGAAACCTTCCCAAAAAAACCATTAAATATCTTTTACATAAGATCATGTAGAGATTACAACTCTACCTTATCTTTTGGTTTGAATATTTAAATCCTTAGGTGTAAATATGTTTTGCAGGAATGAAAATTAAAACATTAATTTCCCCTTACAACTCAAGCAAATTTTTATTTTATAAAGATTCTTAGTATTTTATTGAAATATTGAGAATTTGATTGCTACTACAACCTATTAAAATCTGTAAACTTAACAACAAAATAATTTATTTCCTTGCACATTTGATGTGAGGTCATTATTGAACGAGCTTCACAAGCCTGCATGAATGTTATCGAACATCTTAAAATCAATCATTCAATAAACAAAATACTATAATTTAAATTGAAATTTTCATTTTTGGTTGATGACGTTGAACTGAATTTGAAGTTATAGACAAATCTAGATACAATCTTGTCATGCTCCTTTTTTTGCAAGTTGTGGCAAATAAGTATACATAACTACAGAAATACTCCAAACAAAACTAATGAACAAAAAAGATACCATGTAATATCTCTAGATGGTCAATTCATTCATCTCAACTCGATTAAACATTTTACTGCCATATTTCAACAAGCACTAATGGAAGCATATATAGAGTTATATATATATATTAGTTGAACAAAAACATGTACTTACTAACGATAATAATGTTTTGGAAGAGCGAAAAGTATTTAAAAAAGTAATATATTATCACTTCAAAAATTGGCCTAATTACTTATTTTTTTCTCATATTAACATGAATTGTTTTAACTTTCAACAGTTCAACTTAAATATTATATGAACTCTCTAAGATGTCTAATTGATTGAGAAGTAGTGCCACTTATTGAAAAGCTACAAATAACTCATAAATTCAGTTTGGCACAAAAATAGTAGTAAATTATAGTTTGGGTTGCACAACTGGGATACCAATATATATATATAATCTCCTTTATACTATAAGAACCTTTTATTGATAGCATTGAAATATATAAAGATTTCTATAAAAGAAAGAAAAATGTCTTAATGTCAAAATTAAGTGTATTATTAAAACTTATCTATTTTAGTAAAAAAATTATAAATTTATAGGGAGTTTACTTATTGTGGTTTGCAAGGTTATTAGATTAGTTTGAACCATTGCTAGCTTTTGGAATTTAAACTAAGCTCATCTTTATGACCATTATCAAAAAATATATAAAAAAGTTAGAATGATAATGTTAATTTGCAAAAAAAATGATAAATATTTCTTTTTGTTTTGTATGGTGTGGTGATTGAAAAATAAATATTTATTCAAACAATTTATGGGTTTAATAAACTTTGTGGTCTCTTTGGCCACTAATCTAAAAAAAAATTTTATGATTTTTTTTTAACTTGTGAAATTGAAATCATAGGTAAAATCAATCTCAATGCATTAATTCATAATAACATCATTAGAGTGTCACAATGTCAGTGCACAATATCATTTAACATTATCCAACAGCCTCAAGTATCTATATAGGCTTTTAAGCCACCTTTGTACATTTATCCATAAATTCATAAATGTAACATGACAAACATAGGCAACATTAGCACAAACATGCTTATAATTCATAAACATAAACATAACATGAGATGACTCGTCAACAGAACATGACTGACCCTCTAGGCATTAAGTGGCTACTAGACACCTACCAAAGGAAGAAGACTAAACATTTGTACTCATGACTCAAGTAGTACACTACTCATAGATTTGCAAAACAAAAATACGGGAAATTATGTGTGAGTCATAAAGACTTCGTGAGTAGATACAGGGAAGAAGACAAGTCTTGGGGGGTGAGTTTTTCATAACCATGTAATAATAAACACATATGATTCATAAATCTGTAGTACTTCGTATTTTGATATGGTAGCTAGTAAAGTTTATAGATGCTAATTGAGGTTAATTATCAAGTTAAAAAGGGTAATTCAGAAGTGAACTTGTGAAATCTCGACCTAAATAGACATGTAACTAGAAGTAGACGCGATAATGCGAACTATGGGTAATTTCATCATTTCTCTTGGCAAGCTCCTACGAGTGGGTTTTCTGATGTTATTAAGGTCTAAATAGGCCTAAAGCATAAATGAATGGTGAAAATAAGGGTAAAAGAATGAAAAAAAAATAGAAATAGTTAAGAATTCCATAATAGGGGCAAAATGGTCATTTTTCATCTCGGGTCAAAATTTTTAAATTTTCATGAACTCGAGTATTTCTAGACTATTATTGACCTAGTCCTAGAGTCAAAAGAGTAAAAAGAGTGCACAAAGAAATGGAGGAAGATAAGTTAACTTGTTAAGGGCATTTTGGTAATTTAAGCAAAAACTAGATAAGCTTTAGCTATAAATATCATTTTTTCCAACAGCTTCTTCATTTTCTCTAGTAGCTTTTTCTTTTTCTTCCTCCCATCGTATGTTTCTTCATCTTCCATGGGGGCTTTTCTTCAAGCTTCCATAACTTCTCAAGTTAGCATTAAATTTTCATGCTTTGTGCACCTTTTCACAAGTCCTTTGTGCTATCTTACTCTTTCCCCTTAAAAGCCTCAAAAGTCTTTCCATAATACTTTATCTCACTAGTTGGAAATTTAGAGAGAGAAAGAGGGATTTTCCTTGATAGCTTGAGTATTCTTCAAGAAGAATTCAATTACCAAATTATCAAGGTGAGTAACGAAATTGAGTTGAATTTCTAAGTTGTTGATAATGGCTAGTAATTGGAGTTGTGAGTTGTTTTATTGTTGAGGTTTGTTTATTTATTTCTAGTGATACTAGGGTGGAGAGAATAGATAACCACTTAATGGTAGTTGGAAGCTAGTTAGGAACAATTAGTAGAACATGATTTAGGCAATAGCTTTTAGAATTATGGTTATGTGAATTGAGTTGATTTGTGATGCCATTGTGTGTGATAGGTTCCAACAAGGCCTCACATGTCCATTTGGAGCATTAGTTGAAGCTAGAGTCAAGCAAAAGAATCAAAAAGACCGGTGAGTGAACTTGTATAAAATGTTTTGGGATTAAGGCCTATGTGGTTGAATGAGACATTTTAGTTTTTTTTTCTATAAAAATGCATAGGAACAAGCCTTTAGTGAAATGTTTTTGTGATGTAGAACATGATTGTGATGAATCCATATACCTCTATATGATACTGATATGTATATTAGAGTATATGATATGTATTGTTAACTAATTTTGTGTAATTAATGTAACCGTGTGTGTGCATGATGTGGGGGGATGCACATGCTGGTGATGACTGTTGGCTTCATTAGTTTTTGGTGATAATAAAATGTTCCCATGTCATTTGTGTCTAACATCTATAACTAAGTGTGCAGGGCAAATGTTCATAAATGAGAAAATATTTCAATCTTCCTATTGAACACCTAAAGATGTGATTTGGATAAAGAACAAGGAAGATCAGTATTGATGGAGTCCCCTGATATGTCAAGGAAGATCATTTGCTGAACAAAGGTCAAAATGGAGAAGTGAAAGGGTCAAGCTTGGTGAGAAACAAAATCAAGTTAGTCGACCAAGATAATAGGGTTAGTCGACTAAGCGATCACTGGAATCTGCGTCTGAAGCAGAACCAACTTAGTCGACCAAGGGAAAAATTTTAGTCGACTAAGTACTCTTTGTCTGCTACATCCGCCAGGCCACTACAAGACAACAAAACGGCTAGAATCTTCCCCAAACTGTTTCTAATGGTCATAAACGTCCTAACAGCTATCAAACAAGCTTCTCCAACAATAAAAGGATCTTCAAATGCCAAAGAACCAACTTTTGACAACTTTGGCTTCATACTCAAAGACACCATCATATTCAAGCCAAGAAGAGTAGCAACACCTAAAAATCCTTTGTACTCTTCATTAAACTTCAACTCATATTCTTTGTATTTTGTGTTTAGCACTTAAACAGGTACCACATAGATCAACTGTGTGATCACTAGGTACTTCCCTCTTTTCATCTTTGTATTCTTAGAGTGAATGGTTCACTCTAAGTGTTTGCATCAAGCAAGGTTTGAATGGATGCTTGTGGGTTCTAGTTTAGCCCGTGAAAAACTAGAGATAGGTTGTGGTTGAGCCTTGAAAAACCACCTTGGGGTTCTAGTTTAGCCCGTGAAAAACTAGAGATAGGTTGTGGTTGAGCCTTGAAAAACCACATTGGGGTTCTAGTTTAGCCCGGGAAAAACTAGTGAAAGGTTGTGGTTGAGCCTTGGAAAGCCACCTTGGGTTTTAGTTGATCCCATGAGAAACTAGTGTAAAGGTTGTGGCTAAGCCTTGAAAAGCCATTGTAAAAGCTTGGTGGAAGCTTGTGCATTCCACTGTCTTAGTGTTTGATTTGAAAATCTTTGGTTTAAGAATCAAGGTAGTGGATGTAGTGTTAAGATAAGCGCTGTAGCCAATTGGGATTGGTTAAGGCTTGATTCCAATCATGCAACAATATCATTCATCTTGAATGATTAGAGGTTTTCCTTCATCAATAAGACATCAATTACAATGAATTATAAGTCTAATTGGATGAAGTCCATGAGATTATTATGCCTTGCAAGGAAACTGTAATGGGTTGCAGTTATGAGATGCCTATGCATCAAAGCATAATCTCAATATGTTCCTCGTCAATGTATCATTGAGACTGGACATCAATGATGCCTAGAGACTGGTGCATTCTATGTTCCTTACTTGAAAAATAAGCAATTGATCTCATAGGTTGAAGTATAGAGATACTTGGAACTAGAATGTAGGTGCTTACCTAGAAGAGTAAGTTCACTGAACTTGACCCGCCATGAGAAGTGCATTTAGTATTTCACTCAAGTGTCTATGTAATACTTATCATGTGTCAGTTGTGTAAATACTCCCAAGACTTGAGACATCAGGTTGTCTTATGCGTGGAGTGCTATGCTTTGATTTCATCCTTACGGGTGCCTAACCAAGGATGCCAAAACAGGATGCTTTTGGGTATAGCATGAAGCATGTGAAGGCGAATGAGTGGTCAAGATAGGAATCATCACCCCAAGTGATGCAGGGGACATATCCTAGCTGTTCTTAGTTGATATTAGCTTATTGAAGTCCTTAGCCAAGGCAACTTGAAGATTATGAAAAGAGTTTCATAAGTCTTTATAAAGTTGATGATCAAACTTTAAGAACGAACATAGAGATCAATAAGAGTAGACGTTGCACCATGCTCTTATCATCTCTGGGATATATGGTGAGGGAATGAATTACACGGAAAGGCTGATCATTGAAAGGTTGAGTCAAACCATCTTGACTTTTCTAACATTTGGGTGGCCATGATGGATTGCTAGATCCCAATCTAGGTCTATGAACTCTAGGTAGGTAACTTGGTTACTGATAAATTTAAAGTAGTTTAAATTTATCTAATTGTAAGTTTAACTTAAGAATTATATATTGACTTCATTGCCAACATGTTAGAAGCCTAATGGGTCACACACCTAAAATGAATGTTGAAAATAAAATGAGAGAGGTGATTAAGTTGGACTTAATCAAATTAGAAGTTTTGAACTTCTCATGCACTTGATTAAATTGTTTAATTAAGTTGTGCCTAATTTATTAAATTATTTAATTAAATCATTGGGCCTAATTAATTAAATTGTTTAATTAAGTCATTGGGCCTAATTGATTAAATTAAATAATTAAGTTATTAGGCTTAATTGATTAAATTTGTTTAATTAAGTCTTTCGGCCTAATTGATTAAAATTGTTTAATTAAATTGTTGGACTTAATTAATTAAATTGTTTAATTAAGTTATTGGGCCTAATTGACTAAATTAAATAAGTAAGTTAATTGGGCTTCTAAAGGACTTAATTAAATTGTTTATTCAAATTATTGGATTAATTAGCAATTACAAAATAGTGTTGTACTTAGGGTTTAAAATTAATCTAAGGTATAAATACCTAGCTATAGCCTCCAAACAAAAAAGGTGAGAACGGTTGAAAAGAAAAGGGTGAACGGCACACTAGAATTCTGTATGTGAAGAAAAAGGGCTTTTCATTCACTCCCTTTTGTGTGTTCAGCCCCACAATTTTGTGTGGATTATGAGTTTATGAAACTCATCTTTGCTAGCACATTGTGAAGGCTTAGCACTCCCCATCCTTAAAGAAGGATTTTCTCATTCATTGGTGTGGATCACCATTAGAGGCTGCACAAGGATTCCTTGGACAGCTTTGGTTTGCAACAACAAGGCTGAGGTGGTTGAGCTGTTTGAAAGCTGATTTGATGGTTTAACAAAGGATTTATCAACCTTTGTTATTTAGGTAAAGTGATCTAATCATATACTTTCAATTTCATTTAATTTCGTACTCGATTTGGCATGAATGAGATCCTGAGAAGGTGAGGTGCATTTTATTTTATTTCCGCTGCAAGTTTATTTGCATTTGATGCATGATCAGCCCTCACTCAACAGTGGTATCAGAGCCCCTTTCATGCCATTAGAGTGCTTGTTCATGTTCAATGGATGCTTGATTAACAAATAGTTGTTTTGTATTTTGATTTGGTGCAATTTTGTTAAAATCGATTTTTTTAAAATCTGCTTTGCCAATTTCACTTAATTCTGTCCAGCAACCTTTGTACCCTCCTTTAATCTTATCTTAACTGATTTGAATCATATATTGACTAGACTAATGTGTGTTTTACATTGTGCTAAGGAAGCACAAGAAAAAGTGACACCATAAGGCACGGTTTTGGAGGCTGTCTTGCAAGGCAGCACACACACGGTTTTAGGTGCAGAATTTTGCTTCTATTTTGTGCTTAATTTCCAGCAAATAAAATATGTAATTGTTACACATTTATTGTTGGATAAGTGGACAGCAAAATTATAAAAAGTTCATGATTAAATAGGCTGATTTTAAGCAAGAAATTGGAGCAAAAAGTGAAAGCAGTCCAGCTCACTGTTATGACATGAATTTCAGTTTTAATTAACAAGAAAGTCTTGGAAATTAATTCTGAAAAATTCCAGGATTATTGACTAAATTATCTTTGTTAAAATGTTTAATAAGGATTATTTCTGGAAAATATCATGGTCTAATATGCTGATTTCAAGCAAGAAAATTGGGGCAAATATAAATCTGTCCAGCTCACTGTTTTTGCAAGAATTTCAGTTTTAATTGACAAGATAATCTTGCAAAATTAATTCTGAAAATTCCAGGAAAATTGTCTTTATTAAAACGTTCAATAAGGATTATATCTGGAAATTTTCATGGCCAAAAAAGCTGATTTATGCTATTAATTATTGAAACTTTGAAAACAGTTCAGAGAATGGTTATAGCTTGGAAATCGGTTTTGAATGGCAAGATAATCTTGCAAAATTAATTCTGAAAATTTTAAAAATATTATCCTTATTTGAAAGGTTCAATTAAGGGATAAAATTTTGAATTTGAATTAATTTTAAATGGCTGGACACTTAACTAAATTAAAGGAATGTCCTTTACATGTGAAATAGTACACATGACAAAGGTTGTGCATGGTGCTGCTACACATGGATGCTGCGCCTCCCATTGCCATGGATGCAACTGCTTTATGAAAAGAGATTGTTTGCTGGAGAAATTGGACACTCAATGATCAGGAAGGATTCTTTCCTTAGCTGATCTCCTTAGCTGATCATTGACTCCAAAATGTTAGGGATACATGCCTAAAATCAAGGAGTTTGAATCCTTGGTGGAATCAATCAATTTTAAATTGATTGATATTAATCTCCAAAAATATTAAGTCATCCTCATTTGATGAGGACTCCCTAAGATAAGGGATTATGATTTAAATTTATCCACATCTAATTAGATTAGATAATTTCAATTAAAATTTAAAGTCAACTTGAGTAGATGACATCCTAATCCGTTTAGGATAGATTTTAATTAAAATAAATTCACTAATTAAATTAAGACTTCTAATAATGATTAGAACTCTACAATTAGTGAATGGATAATACAAGATTAAAAGGTGGATAAGGACCTTCCTAAAATATTTATGATAGATACTCAAATTAGGAAGTTTCCTAAATTGGTTTAGGTTTCTAATTAAAGAAGTTTAATTAGAAAGAATTTACTAATAGAATTAATTCAAATACAATTTGAGCTAGCTAAAGGCCTTGATATGATCAATTCCTTTACTAAGTAATTTAAAAAAAAAATTACTAAATCTTTTCAAACCTAAGCACCAAATGATTTAAACTATGATCCTCAATTGTTGAGTAACATTTTTCAAATGAAATGCAAGATCATCATCATATTGAGCATGTTTACTTTATATGTTTATAAATGGAGTTGAAAAGTCCACAACCATCTTAGTAGAACGACATGTGATAGATTTAATTTTATGCGATATATTAAATGCTATGCATGCTAATGAAATGAGAGCTTAATAAAACGAAAAGGATAAAATCCCTCAGTAAATATTGAGTCACATACCACGTATGATTACGTTGTCTTCCACCATATAGCAAGATAACCTGGCTGCTCTTTTAATCGGAGGCTTGTTGGACACACTCAAGGCCACACTTTTACACGAGTATGTTTGACCTATTGGTGGGTCTTACTCAACTAGTTTCATAAAATCCGGATGCTTGGAAACTTGATTATTATGGAAACTAAAGGCAAAGGCTAGGCGAAACATATATGATATGTTTAGGCAATGTGTTGTCACCTAGTTGATCTAGGAGTTGTTTAGAGATACAATTGGTAAACTCAGTTACCTACCTAATCTATCTACCATGGTTTTTTGAGCACACTCAAGGCCATGACTAGATGGATGGGATCCTAGCCCACTAAGAGAATCCTAATAGAAATCTCTCGAGGTGATATGGAGGGTTATCATCTTGTAGAAAATAGTGGGAGAACTATTTAAAATTTTAAAACTTTGTTTTAAATAGTTTATGCATGATGTTTACTTATCGCTTTATTTTATCTATTTAGGCATAATTTATATACATGGCTAATAATCTGTCACTGCAGAGCATCTTGGATGCAAATAAACTCACTGGCCCAAATTTCCTCGATTGGTTTCAGAACCTCAAGATCGTCTTGAAACAGGAGAAGAAATCCTATGTCCTTGACACTCCTGTTCTACCAATCCCTATTGCTGATGCTAGTGGTGATGATAAGGAAGCATATCAACGTCATAAGGATGATGATGATCAGGCAGCATGCGTAATGCTAGCCAATATGACCCTTGAGCTTTAAACGCAACATGAACATATGGATGTCCAATCCATGATTCTTCACCTTAGAGAACTGTTCGATAAGGAGGGGCACACTGAAAGATATGAGATCTCTAAAGAACTATTTCGATGCAAGATGGCAGAAGGTAGTTCTGTTAAACCCTATGTGCTGAAGATTATTGGACTCATCGAGAGACTTGGACAATTGGGATTAGCAATGGATCATGAGCTAAGTATAGACTTAGTTCTGCAATCTCTACTTGATAGCTTTAGTCAGTTTGTGTTGAACTTCCATATGAATTGATTGGAAGCCACTCTTCCCGAACTTCTAAATATGCTAGACACGGTAGAGAGGTCCATCAGGAAAGATAAGGGATCATTACTTCTTGTTTCTTCTTCCAAAGCTCATACAAAGCAGCAGAATAAGAAAGCCCAAAAAGGGAAGAAGGTAAAATCCCAAAATGAGAAGGCATTAAAGCCTAAGAGTGGTGTCAAAAAGGACAAAGAGAAGGACATTTGCCATCATTGTGGAAAAATTGGTCATTGGAGGAGGAATTGCAAGGAGTACCTAGCTACTATGAGCAAGAAAAAGAAGCTTATTGAAGTTTCTAATTCAGGTACCATTTGCTAAATAATTCTACTTTATGTATTAAAGGTATATGATACCTCAAAGTTGGTTCTCATATGTTTGACATATTGCAGGGACCAAAGATAAAGATGAGTAGGATTTTAGCTAAGGAGGTGACCATATGGATGGACTACCTAAAGCATTAAATGCTACATTGGATGGTTACACTCCTATTTATCTCAACATGTTGGATAATTTATTTTTATGTTTTGAAACATTAATTATGTGATTGCCATGGGAATGGCTAGTGAAACATTTGTCTTTAGCATTTGGATGTGGAAGCTTATATGTTTCAAGTTTGAATAATTATTTGGAATAATTATGTCATATTTAATTATCCATGCTTCATGTTTATCCTTGCAATGATATTTGATCAATTATGAATTATGTTCAATTGATCAAAAGGTTGAATATTGATTCATATAAAATGGAACTTTCTTAAGAGCAAAACAAAGAGATCAATGTTTAAGAAAGAAAGCAACTTCATATTACAATATGATTTGGTCCATACCTCTCCAACATAAAAACCCATTATGATATTCCAAACGAATATGATTCCAAGCATGCATTGAGATGTATGTACATCATGGAATATTCAAAAGAGTTTGATTATTACTCTAACAAAGGATCTTAGATTTAGTGGGAGCATGATGACACTAAGATTATGAAAGGAGTTTCTTAGTTATTACATGGTTACATTGGAATTTAACTCTTAAGATTTTGCATAGAGATGCATAATCATATGTATGAGAACTCCATGGATTTAGTAGGATTCATTGGAGATGTATTGTTCATATGAGATGGACTACTAAATATGTTTTTTGTTGAAGTTATATACTTTGTTCTATTAAACAGGATCCAAAGGGTTGGATTTAATAAAATGTACAAGTGTATTTATCTCATATATAAAGAGAGATTTGTAGCGGTGAATACAATTCTTTGATGACTCAATTACATGGGATGCAATGTGTATACAAAGAAAGTGACAAAATTTAAAAAAGGCAGATGGTACAATGAAAAGTGACAAATGCATATGATGCACACAACATAGTTTAGTTGGAATGGTTTGAAAGAAAGAAAGCGGACTATGTACATGTATATAATTAAAGTCATATACATCTTATTAAAAGGGCTCTAATAGGAAGATATTTAGATCGTTAGTTCATAGAACTAATAAAAGGTTCTAAACAATGTTAATGTAATAATGGAGCCATAATGATAGAACCTGGGTCTCATTCAATCTAGATATAGTAATATGACATGATGTGATTCATGGACATCATAGAGATAGATAAAAGTAATTAACCACATTGAAGGGTACAAGCAAGTCTACATGCAAACATGATTGCTAGATGGATTGAATCCACATACGATAAGGTAGCAATTGGCTGTGTTAGTGGGAGATGTTAGGATAAGCCCTGTAGCCAATTGGGATTGGTTAAGGCTTGATTCCAATCATGCAACAATATCGTTCATGTTTAATAATTAGAGGTTTTTCTTCATCAATAAGACATCAATTATAATGAGTTATAAGTCTAATTGGATGAAGTCCATGAGATTAATATGCCTTGCAAGGAAACTGTAATGGGTTACAATTATGAGATTTCTACGCATCAAAGCATAATCTCAAAATGTTCCTCGTCAGTGTATCATTGAGACTGGAGATCAATGATGCCTAGAGACTGGTACTTTCTATGTTCCTTACTTGAGAAGTAAGTAATTGATCTCATAGGTTGAAGTATAGAGATACTTGAAACTAGAATGTAGGTGCTTACCTAGAAGAGTAAGTTCATTGAACTTCACCCACCATGAGAAGTGCATTTAGTATTTCACTCAAGTGTCTATGCAATACTTCTCATGTGTCAGTTGTGTAAATACTCCCTAGACTTCAGACACCAGGTTGTCTTATGTGTGGAGTGCTCTGCTTTGATTTCATCCCTACGGGTGCCTAACCAAGGATGCCAAAATAGGATGCTTTTGGGTATAGCATGAAGCACGTGAAGGCAAATGAGTGGTCAAGATAGGAATCATCACCCCAAGTGATGCAGGGGACATATCCTAGCTGTTCTTAGTTGATATTAGCTTATTGAAGTACTTGGCCAAGGCAACTTGAAGATTATGAAAGGAGTTTCATAAGTTTTTATAAAGCTGATGATCAAACTTTAAGAACGAATATGGAGATCAATAAGAGTAGACATTGTACCATGCTCTTATAATCTCTGGGATATATGGTGAGGGAATGAAATACACTGAAAAGCTGATCACTGAAAGGTTGAGTCAAACCATCTTGACTTTTCCAACATTTGGGTGGCAATGATGGATTGCTAGATCCCAATCTTGGTCTATGAACTCTAGGTAGGTAACTTGGTTACTGATAAATTTAAAGTAGTTTAAATTTAACTAATTCTAAGTTTAACTTAAGAATTATATATTGAGTTCATTGCCAGCATGTTAGAAGCCTAATGGGTCACACACCTAAAATGAATATTGAAAATAAAATGGGAGAGGTGATTAAGTTGGACTTAATCAAATTAGAAGTTTTGAACTTATCATGCACTTGATTAAATTGTTTAATTAAGTTGTGCCTAATTTATTAAATTGTTTAATTAAATCATTGGGCCTAATTAATTAAATTGTTTAATTAAGTCATTGGGCCTAATTGATTAAATTAAATAATTAAGTTATTAGGCCTAATTGATTAAATTTCTTTAATTAAGTCTTTGGGCCTAATTGATTAAAATTGTTTAATTAAACTGTTAGGCTTAATTAATTAAATTGTTTAATTAAGTTATTGGGCCTAATTGATTAAATTAAATAATTAAGTTAATTGGGCTTCTAAAGGACTTAATTAAATTGTTTATTCAAATTATTGGATTAATTAGCAATTACAAAATAGTTTTGTACTTAGGGTTTAAAATTAATCCTAGGTATAAATACCTAGCAATAGCCTCCAAACAAAAAAGGTGAGAACGGTTGAAAAGAAAAGGGTGAACGGCACACTAGAATTCTGTATGTGAAGAAAAAGGGTTTTTCATTCACTCCCTTTTGTGTGTTTAGCCCCACAATTTTGTGTGGATTATGAGTTTATGAAACTCATCTTTGCTAGCACATTGTCAAGGCTTAGCACTCCCAATCATTAAAGAAGGATTTTCTTAGTCATTGTTGTGGATCACCATTAGAGGCTGCACAAGGATTCCTTGGACAACTTTGGTTTGCAACAACTAGGCTGAGGTGGTTGAGCTTTTTGAAGGCTGATTTGGTGGTTTAACAAAGGATTCATCAACCTTTGTTATTTAGGTAAAGTGATCTAATCATATACTTTCAATTTCATTTAATTTCATACCCGATTTAGCATAAATGAGATCCTAAGAAGGTGAGGTGCATTTTATTTTATTTCCGTTGCAAGTTTATTTGCATTTGATGCAAGATCAGCCCTCACCCAACATGTAGGTCTTGGACTGAACCACTATAAATACCTTGTCCATTGTTTTCATTGCTTTATCTTCCTTACTTTAAGATCAAGTCTCAATCCCATTAAAAGAGCCGAGATAGTGCTATTCACCCCCCTCTAGCACCTATATTTGGGACCAACAATTGGTATCGAAGCTGGTTCTTTGAATACAAGGTCTAACACCTTTAGAGAGGATCCAAATGGCTTAACAAAAATCAGTTGTAGCTGAGGGACAATCAACAAACATACCACCTCTGTTTGATGGCTCAAATTACCCTTATTGGAGCACTAGAATGTCAATTTACATTAGAGCCATAGATTATGAAATGTGGGATGTCATCACAGATGGTCCCTTTATTCCCTCAATTGTAAATGTGGTTATAAATGAGTTGATGCCTAAGCCAAGGTCTGAATGGACCGAGGCTAAAACTAAGAAAGTGCAGACCAATCTTAAGGCAATCAACACCTTACATTGTGCCTTAACTTCCTCTGAGTTCAACAAAGTCTCAAGTTGTACAATAGCTAAGCAAGTGTGGGATAAGTTGAAAATAATCCATGAAGGGACTTCTCAAGTTAAGGAGTCCAAGATTGCCCTCCTGACCCATAGTTATAAGATTTTCAAAATGGAACCTGGTGAGGACATCACCAGCATGTTTGATAGGTTCACAAACATTACAAATAAGCTTAACCAACTAGTAAAACCCATCCTTGAGCATGAGCTTGTGAAAAGGCTTCTTAGGAGTCTACCTAAGTCTTGGAAGCCAAAGGTGACTGCCATCCGAGAAGCCAAAGATTTGAACATCATCACACTCGATGAAATATGCGGGTCACTCTTCACATATGAGTTGGAGCACAAGGAATGAGAAGAAGAGGATAAAAGAGAAGCAAAAGAGAAGAAGAAGAACATCGCACTCAAAGCTAACATCCTTGAAGAAGAGCTGGAAGAATTTTCAAGCGACGATAATGATGAACTTGCACTTGTTGCAAGAAGATTGAGAAAACTGATGGGAAGAAAGAATCGAAAATTTGTAAGAAAATTCTTTAAAAGGGATCAAGGTGCTTCATGGAAGAAAAACAAGAAAAGCAGTAACAAGGAAGAAGTGATCTGCTACGAATGCAAAAAACCAAGACACTACAAATCCGATTGTCCATTGCTGAAGGAAGAAACTCCAAGAAAAAATAGAAAATCGAAAAACGCAATGGTTGCTACAGCCTGGTCAGACAGTGATTCAAGCACAGAATCTAATGAAGGAAGCTCAGAAGAAAGAGCAAACATTTGCTTGATGGCAAAGGATGATGAAACAAAGGTATGCTCATCGACTTGTGATATATCTATGAATGATTTGCAAGATGAGTATGATGAGTTATGTGATGAGTTTGAAAGCCTATTTTTAAAGTACAAAAATCTGAAGAAAAAGGCTGCATCACTTGAAAAAGATTTGGAGAAAATAAAACTCGATTTCAATTATGTTTTTGAACAAAGAAATTTACTTCAAACTAAACTGGAACACTCAAAAATAGATTTTGAAATCATGAGAGTAGAGCTGGAAAATAAAACTAATGCTTTGCAAAAATCTCTTAATGAAAATACAGCTCTTAAGTGTCTAAATAATGATCTTTTAAAGAAAAATTCACATAAGAAGAAAAATCATCATAATACATCATTTAGATGCTATTATTGTAGAAAATATGGTCATTTATCATACGATTGTGTCAAAAATATAAATGTGCAGAGAACAAAAAAAATATGGGTGCTAAAAGGTTACCTTATTGACACTAACACTCAAGGACCCATCAAAGCATGGGTACCTATCAAAAATAACTGAACCATATTTTTGTAGGTTGAGCTGCACCTAAAGGAAACATGCTCAAAGGCTCAACACAAGAAGAAACAGCCATGGTACATGGATAGTGGTTGCTCTTGACACATGACAAGAGATGAAATGCTATTTGCACAGCTGGACAAGAAAAAATGAAGCACCATATCCTTTGGAGATAATTCAAAAGGAAGAATTCAAGGTATAGGTACGGTTGGTAAGAAGTCCTGTACACAAATCAGTCATGTATTATTTGTTCAAGGTCTAAAACATAATCTGTTAAGCATAAGTCAGCTATGTGACATAGCGTTTAAGGTTTGTTTTGATTCCAACAATTGTGAAGTAATAGACATAGGCACTAACAAGACTACCTTCATAGGAAAAAGATTGAGAAACATGTATGTCATATTTGTTGAAGATCTAGAAAAGGATAATGAAATATGCTTAGTAGCCAAGGCAGAAAACAATAGCTGGTTGTGGCATAGGAGACTAGGACATGTTAGCCTGAACACCATGTCGAAACTAATTAAGAAAAACCTAGTCATTGGACTACCTAGCATTCTGTTTGAAAATGATAGAGTATGTGAAGCATGTCAGTTAGGAAAACAAGTCAGAACATCATTCAAAGCTAAGAATGTTGTGTCAACATCAAGACCTCTTGAAATGTTTCATGTTGACCTTTTTGGTCCAATTAACACCACAAGTCTAGGTGGCAAATCTTATGGTTTAGTGATTGTTGATGACTATTCTTGATTCACTTAGGTTTATTTCTTTGCTCACAAGAATGATGCATTATCAGCTTTCATAGGATATTGCAAGAAAGTTGAGAATGAAAAAGGTACATCCATTATTAGGATTAGGAGTAACCATGGAGGAGAATTTGAAAATGATGAGTTCAAGAAATATTGCAATGAAAAGGGGTTGGAACATAACTTTTCAGCACCTAGAACACCCCAGCAAAATAGAGTTGTGGAGAGCAAGAACAGAACATTGAAAGAGATGGCAAGAACCATGCTTTGTTAGAATAACCTTCCTAAGTACTTTTGGGCTGAAGCTGTAAATACTGCAGCTTACATACTTAATAGAGTTTCAATTAGAGCAATCATGTCAAAGACCCCATATGAGTTGTAGAAAGGAAGAAAGCCAAACATCTCTCACCTTAGGAGCTTTGGCTGCAAATGCTTTGTTTTGAACAATGGAAAACAGCCATTAGGAAAATTTGATGCCAAAAGTAATGAAGCAATATTCTTGGGATATGCCATGAACTCAAAAGCTTATAGAGTTTTCAACAAAAGGACACTAAATGTTGAAGAATCCATCCATATAGTTTTTAATGAATCAATCCATGTTGAAAAGGAAACCCATGAGGATGATGAAGATTTAGAAAATCTAGAAAGAAACATGGAAGAAATGAGTCTAGATGATAGCAAAAATAATGAGGAAGACTCATCTAGGGAAGAACCCGTAGCTCCACCACTTGAAAACTTACAAAGACAAGAAATCCACCATAGTGACTTACCTAGAAGCTGGAGATATGTAAGAGATCACCATCAAGAACAAATCATAGGTGACATATCTCAAGGAGTTAAGACTAGGAAAGGAACTAGGGAGACATGTGAATTTTCAGCATTCATTTATCAAAATGAACCTAAAAGTTTTGAAGAAGCTGAAAAAAATGAAAGCTTGATTTTAGCCATGTAAGAGAAGCTGGAGCAATTCAAGAGAAATGATGTATGGTCACTAGTGCCTAAGCCTTCAAATCATCCTATAGTTGGCACTAAATGGGTGTTTAGAAATAAAATTGATGAACGAGGAAATGTTGTAAGGAAAAAAGCAAGATTGGTGGCAAAGGGATATAATCAAGAGGAAGGAATAGATTATGAAGAAACCTTTGCTCCGATAGCTAGAATAGAAGCCATAAGATTGTTAGTTGCCTTTGCTTGTCATATGAACTTCAAACTATACCAAATGGATGTGAAAAGTGCATTCCTTAATGGAATTATTCAAAAAGAGGTATATGTTGAACAACCTACTGGTTTTTAAGATTTCAAAAAACCAGATCATGTCCTTAAACTTCATAAAGCTTTGTATGGATTGAAACAAGCTCATAGAGCTTGGTATGAAAAGCTTTCTAAATTTCTAGTAGAAAAAGACTATGTTTAGGCCAGCATTGACACCACACTGTTTATCAAGAGATACTTAAATGATCTAATCATAGTCCAAATCTATGTTGATGACATAATATTTGGTGCTACTAATGAATCTCTTTGTAAGAATTTTGCTAAGGAAATGCAGGGAGAATTCGAGATAAGCATGATAGGAGAATTGAAGTACTTTCTTGGCCATCAAATCAAGCAATGCAAAAGAGGAGCCTTTGTCAGCCAAGACAGATACATTCAAGACATGCTTAAAAAGTATGATATGCTGAAATTGAAATCCATCAACACACCAATGAGTACGTCTACAAAGTTTGATGCTGATGAGAAAGGTAAAGATGTAGATCAAAAGCTTTATAGAGGTATGATTGGATCTCTTCTTTACTTAACTGTAAGTAGACCAGATATTCAGTTTAGTGTGTGTTTATGTGCTAGATTTCAGTCTCAACCTAAAGAAACACACCTCACTGCTGTGAATAGAATATTTAGATATCTCATAGAAACTTAAGGCCTAGGATTGTGGTATTCAAAAGAATCACCATTCAGCCTTGTAGGATATTCAGATGCTGACTTTGCTGGAAGTAGAACTGATAGGAAGAGCACAAGTGGAACATGTTAGCTGCTAGGAAGCATGCTTGTATGCTAGTTGAGCAAGAAGCAAAATTCTATAGCCTTGTCTACTGCTGAAGAAGCGTATGTGTCCCTAGGAAGTTGTTGTGCATAGGTTTTATGGATTTAGCAACAATTAAGAGACTACGGTTGTCCATGAATAACACTCCGATATATTGTGACAACACCAGTGCTATAAATATTTCAAAGAATCCTGTACAACACTCAAGAACTAAACACATTGAAATAAGACATCATTTTATTATAGATTATGTAACTAAGGGAGAAATCAATATTGAATTCATGAGCACATTGCACCAACTTGCTGTTATATTCACAGAACCCCTTAGTGAGGATAGGTTCTATGAAATTAGAAGAAATCTAGGGATGTGTTGTGTGGAAGAGTTATAGGAAGAAGTCTGGACTAAATAGAGGAAAATAAAAGAGACTTAGTCAACTAAACTGTAAAACTCAGTCAACTAAGAGCACTTTGTTCTATTAAATCAAAAGAACTGATGGTGTTTGATATAGGATTCAATTGATGGGATTTTGTGTTTACCGGGTGACAAAATAAAAAAGGAAAACCTGAAGTAGTAAATAGTGAAAACAAAAGAGGGAGGTTTAAAATTTTGGAAAGTTAGGCATCTTTTAAGGGGGAGGCAAACAGTTTTCTAAGTTAGAAACTGTCAATCATTTCCTAACCCTCTGATAACCGATTCTCTCAACCCTAACAATCCTATTTGTCTTCCTTCTTCCTCTTAAATCACCTGAGAACCCTCCATCTGTCATCTCCTGGAACCCTAAGTGAACAACTTCTTCAGAAGTCGCAATGGCCAAGTTGACCCTTCTTAAGGATTTACTTGCAAAGAAAAAGAGGAAGAGCCTAGCAGAAGAAAACCTCGAAGCTGAGCACCCATAGAAAAAGTAAAAAGAAGCATCAAGTTCTGCAACAAAAAAGTCTGAAAAAGGTTCTGAGAAGAAAATGCAAAAAGAGAAAAATAAGAAGATTGAGAAATTGGGAAAGAAGAGCAAAGGAGAAAAATGTACTTCATTTGCTTCTTCCCTAAAATTTAAGAGCAAAATTCATGAAGAAAGGTTTAAGAAAATCGAAAATACCCACATTACATGCGGGAAGCACATTGACTAGGAGAGTTTCAGTGAAACTCCTGAACTCCAAACAAGCTTGACTGATTACTTCGATGAACAGAGCATTAAGGAGTATAGCTCCTTCAAAGACAGAACGTATAGTGCTAGTTTAGTTAAAGAATTCTATGCTAGCATTGCATTCAGTGAAAGAGAGCTTGATGAGTCAGAGGACTATTCTGAAGAGAATCTGAATGTTTTTCTAAATGGGAAGGAATTCTTAGTTACAGCCTTAGACTTAAGTAACTTGCTAGGAATTAAAGGAGAAAATGAAGAATATGAAATGCCTGACAAATATGATCCTGGTTCTGTGTGGGAAATTGTCACCGGGAAAAAAGAGAAATTCTCTTCAAAGAGCAATGCAGGACTGATTATTAGTCCACAATTTAGAATCCTGCATTACTTTGTATCTTCAAATTTGCATGGTTTAAATTGTAGCTTAAGCTACATCAGCCTTCAAGACCTTTGGCTGATGGAGCATGCATTCACTGGTGAAGTTCTGAACCTTGGATCGTTCATGATTGAAAGGACGAGGGTAGCATGTAAACTGGAGAAAATCCATTTGCCCTATGGGAATGTAATCACATATCTTGTTAAGAAAAAAAGAGTATGGGCAAAGAGGTATGATGTGGATATGGTCAAGAGTATAGACCAACCAATCTACCTAGGAAGTTTGATCAAAATGGGATACAGAGTGTATGGGGACACCTTCAGCAAAACCTCAAAGATCACTTCAGTTCAACCATAGCCAGAGGCAGACCCCACTCAACCAGAAACAACAGTCCCTCTATTCTCTAATGAAGTAATGTTCAACATGCTGATGAGAATGGATGCCAAGCTCACTGATCAGGGAGCTAGGCTTGTTAAAATTAAAGAAACAATGAATAAAATTGAAGCCAGCTTGAAAGCCAAATTTGAAATACCAACTGGACCTGCTGATGCTGGCTCCTCTGCTGTTGAGAGCATGGCACCAGAAGGACAAGGCGCTGAAGGATCAGCATTGCAACTAGAAGGGTCTGAATTTCAAGCTGAAGGATCAGCCTACCAGAGTGCAACCCTGGTCATCATGACCCTGAATCAGAAATTGAAGAACCCCACAAAACCACCTCAGCAGAAAAAGAAATGTCTGAACAAGGTACTAAGGTAGTAGGGTCGCCACTTGGTTCTCTTGAGCACCAGCCTCCATCGAATCTTGAACAAGAAGCATCATCTCCTCATTCTGATGAAGTGTTTGTCATGGGACTGTTCTATCAGATGGCAAGAGAAGAGCAAGCAGAAAAAGAGGTAGCAGTAGCTCAAGCTGCTCAAGCAATTACCTCAGAATAGAGAGTTGCAGAAAAAAAGAAAAAATAAGAAAGTCAAAAACAAAAGACACAGCTCTTGCATCAAAGCCTCAACCACCTGCCATGAGACAGAAGAAGACAACAAGAAAATCAGTTCCTCCAAGAACAAGGAAGTCTTCAAGATTGGCAAAAAAAGGCAAAGTCACCTCCTGCAAGCACTCCTCAAGCTCCAATAGAAGTCTCTGATCAGGCAACTCCAGAAAAAGCTATAGAAACATCTCCTCAGCAGACTCTAGAAGCAACTTCTCAACCCCCTCTGAGACCACCTTCTCCTATTCCCCTAAATCCTTGGTGGGAACAAACTCTGTCCCCTGAATCTACACCATCTTCCTCTAAGAATTGATACCTCAGTCCCCTCCTTGATGATGACAAAAGGGGGAGTAGTATTTACAAGAAAAATAAAAAAAATAAAAAAAAAAATCTAAGGGTAGAGGTATTGGACCTTTAGGGAATATATCAAGAAAAATAAAAATCCTAAGGGTAGAGGTACCAGACTTCTAGGGTAGATAGGTAGCAAAAATAGGACTAGGGGTATTTCTGGAACAACATTTTTGATTACTGTTTTGTTGGATATCTATGCCGAAATGGCATTCAAACAATGTTTTTAATCTTAGCTAACTTTATGAATGTCTTGAATATGCTTGTTGATAGCTGCTTAAAGTGTTTGAATTCTGAAAATGATATTTATGACATTATGAAGCATGACTAGAAACTTGTTTGCTGATACTGTGCAAAACTATCATAATTTTTTGATATTGTGCTGATATTGAGTCATTATGTTGATAAATCATTTCTGAGACCATAATGCAAAGTAAAACATGTGCTTGAGTACATATGAATGATGATTCATAAGAGTTTTGCTAGAAAAATGATGGTGTGAATGAAATCTGGAGCTAACATGATGAAATCCGAACCTACATGCTAGTTGACAGAAAATTACAAACATAGAAAACTGATAACAATCTGTCAACATGTCATTTACTCTTAAAATCTGCATAAATGAGCATTCTCTATCCAAAGCAAGAATATACAATGTCACTAAGAATATAACTTGGATAAAAACTTGCTTGAATGGATGAAAAATGCACACACTTAGGGAGAGGATGAACTTAAGGGGAGCAATCCTCATTTTTTGCAGAAACTGAAAAAGATACTAAAAAGGCATCATGCTATTAATCAAGGGATGTTTTGTCATCATCAAAAAGGGGGAGATTGTTGGCTCCATTAGTTTTTCATGATAATAAAACATTCCCATGTCATTTGCGTCTAACATTTATAATTAAGTGTACAAGGCAAATGTTCATAAATAAGAAAATATTTCAATCTTCCTATTGAACACCTAAAGATTTGATTTGGATAAAGAACAAGGAAGATCAATATTGATGGAGTCCCTTGATATGTCAAGGAAGATCATTTGCTGAACAAAGGTCAAAGTGGAGAAGTGAAACGTTGAAGCTTGGTGAGAAACAGAATCAAGTTAGTCGACCAAGATAATAGGGTTAGTCGACTAAGTGATCACTGGAACCTGCGTCTGAAGCAGAACCAACTTAGTCAACCAAAGGAAAAATTTTAGTCGACTAAGTGCTCTCTGTCTGCTACATCTGCCAGGCCACTACAAGACAAGAAAATGGCTAGAATCTTCCCCAAACTATTTCTAACAGTCATAAATGTCCCAACAGCCATCAGACAAGCTTCTCCAATTATAAAAGGATCTTCAAATGCCAAGGAACCAACTTTTGACAACTTTGGCTTCATACTCAAAGACACCATCATATTTAAGCCAAGAAGATTAGCAAAACCAGAAAATCCTTTATATTCTTCATTAAACTTCAATGCCTATTCTTTGTATTTGTGTTTATCACTTAAACCGATACCACATAGATCAACCGTGTTATCACTAGGTACTTCCCTCTTTTCATCTTTGTATGCTTAGAGTGAGTAGTTCACTCTGAGTGTTTGCATCAAGTAAGGTTTACTTGGATGCTTGTGGGTTATAGTTTAGCCCGTGAAAAACTAGAGATAGGTTGTGGTTGAGCCTTGAAAAACCACCTTGGGGTTCTAGTTTAGCCCCTGAAAAACTAGAGATAGGTTGTGGTTGAGCCTTGCAAAACCATATTGGGGTTCTAGTTTAGCTTGTGCAAAACTAGAGATAGGTTGTGGTTGAGCCTTGAAAAACCACATTGGGGTTTTAGTTTAGCCTGGGAAAAACTAGTGAAAGGTTGTGGTTGAGCCTTGGAAAGCCACCTTGGGTTTTAGTTGATCCCGTGAAAAACTAGTGTAAAGGTTGTGGCTAAGCCTTGAAAAGCCATTGTAAAAGCTTGGTGGAAGCTTGTGAATTCCACCGTCTTAGTGTTTGATTTGAAAATCCTTGGTTGGAGAATCAAGGTAGTGGATGTAGGTATTTGACCATACCACTATAAATACGTTGTCCATTGTTTTCATTGCTTTATCTTCTTACTTTAAGATCAAGTCTCAATCCCATTAAAAGAGCCGAGATAGTGCTATTCACCCCCCTCTAGCACCTATATTGGGGACCAACAATGACAAGGTGTGGGAGTGTGGAGGATGACATTAGTTGTGCACAATATGGGGATTGCACATGAGCTGGTAATGTGGTGGTGATATTTGTGGTTATACATGTGTAAATATATGTATGAAATAGAAAGTTTATGAATGTGGTTGATGGTTGTAATGTATGTGAATCATGCATGTTGTACCTTGAGAAATGCTAAGTATTTTATTTTGAGTTTATTGTAGCAAAAATGGTTTCCTTTGTGTTCAACAAAAACTCTTTTTTTTATGCCCTGTTTTTGGCTGCAGCCAGAAACTGTCGAGTGGTTCTAGAGTGTTGTGCCTTATTTTTAATTGGATAATTTTTTTGACCATCTTTTATTTAGAACTGGGTAAAATGGTACAGACCAAAGTTGTTGCCCAGTCTCTTATCTTTCTAATGGTCCAAAAATCATGTCAATTGGGCCTATGTAGTGTGAGATATGCTTGAAAAACCGAACCATATGTAAACCCAAAGTACCTTTCTACTACAGTGAAAGTGCTTTCAATTTAAAAAATATTTTAGCCACTTTCCAGTTAGAACTAAGCAAAGTGGTCAACATCAAAGATGTAGCCCAGCCTCTTATCTTTCTAATGGTTAAACAATAATGCCAATTGGACTTCTTTAGTGAGAAATATACTTGAGAAACCGAAACATATGCAAACCGAGAATGCCTTTCATTGCAGCAAGAAATGTGCTATCATGTTGCTACCTAGCTTAGTTCTAATATAATTTTTCTTTCACTCCTTAATCTTCATGATTGAGCATGGGTTTTTAGCAACACTAAGAGTTTACGAATTGATGTTTGAAAGAAAGGGTTTTAGTAAGAGGTTAAATTAAATTACATTGTTTTCAAAACAAGTGCATCGTGATTTTCAAATTTTGCTTATTGTTGCTTGTTCCCTTCCTATGGTCACTCATTGAGTTTTATACTCACATTTTAAAACTTCATATTTTCATATTTAGAGGCAATTGGGACCTAGATCAAGTCGTCCACGCATGCTCATCTTGTGGTAGGTACTATGGCATATCAGTAATTGTGCTTTTATTCAAAGTCACTCTGATGACAGTCGAGAGTCTTTGTCTGTGTACAAGTATATGTAATGTAACTACTAGGAGTCTTGTTATAAAAGAAGTATATATATATATATGTTGGATTGATGATGCCTTTATGAGATGGTAATGAATGACAGTACTTTGAGATAATGCAAATATAAATATATGGTATACATATTATGTATTGAAATACATTGAGTTATGAATCGCGAATTGTGGTTTAGGAATGGTAATGCAAGATTTATGAAATGTTGAACATGATTACTGAAAAAGGCTTGCTTGGGCTTAGTGGGCTATGCCCATTAGGCCCATTCACCATAGCCCATTAGGCCCATGCACCAGTCATGGCCCGGAATTTGGGCTATGACAAACTTGGTATTAGAGCTCTAGGTTTAGTTGAGTCATAGGGATTCTTGTGTCAGTTAGTAGAGTTGTCGATGTTAATGTAAAGTCTTGTTTATGGCTTGTGACTACAATACAAGTCATAGACATTAGGTTATATGAACTCTTGTTCTTTGTAACCTACCCTCTTGCTAATGTCATGCAAAGGTTATAAGTGGTGCCGTTGACCAGGTTTGAGATACCACCCAAGACATGAGCCAATGTTAGAGAGATCTTAAAGCAAATGCTTTTAACGCAAGGTCAATGTAATGGTATATCCCCCTGACTAAGGATGAAGGATGGTGGAGCTAGACTGTTAGGTTCATAATAATTTATTAATTTGGTGGGGTTATGATTTGAGTCCATGGTTGTTAATGGGAAGAAATTGAATGACATTAAGCCATTATTTGAGGACGATATAAAGGAGCACATGTGATAACGGTAATATGAGCCGTATATTGACTGGAATGAATAGTGATTGTTGTGACTCACTTGAGGTTTATAAATTTAAGCATTAAGGGAGGTATAAACCAATACTTATCTACATGGAGGTAAGTGCACTATGTTAAGTGAGCTTGTTATGCCATATATAAATAGTGTTGGGCTTCCAAATATTTATATGAGAATATGTGTTGAATATGTGCATAGTGGCTTAGAGGGAGCTAGTTTTGATTCCAATTAAGTGACTGTGAGATCCCAAGGGTTAATTTGAGCTATTATGGTTTAAAATTATAGGTATATGAATTAGCTCAAGGGTGAAAAAAAAATCAGTGATTATTATAATTGATGGTGATCATGAAGAAAAAGGTTAGCAAACAAGTTTGCTCTAAGGATGAGCTTGAATTTTGCTACGCATAGTATGGAGCCAAGGGATTAAAGGACTAGATGTGGAATTCGTAGCTTGAGGTTAAATATTATTTACCGATAACTCTATAAGTATTGTTTTATAGAAAAAATAGAATATTTAATTGAATATTCTTATTATATTCAAATAGTTATAATTTCACTTCAAATGAAGGTTTTAGATAGCAAAACTTATTGTTGGTTATGAAATATGTGTTTTTCACCCACATGCTATAGTTTTAGCCGATTTCAAAATTTTTAAGGAAAATGACCAAAATACCCCTATGCAGTAGAAATTTCTTTTTGACTATGTTTGACTTGAAAATGGTTCTGATTTCTTCAAAGTATGATTTTAGTAACTGTTGCTCACAAGGGGAGTGAGAAAACTGATATTGAAGCCTTGCGAGGTTTCGATTGACATTCGAGGTAAGAATGTCTATCGAGACATCGCGGCGGTTGTCATGGGCTCGATAGGAGTTCCAAGTCGTGACATTCTTCACCCATCCACCATGGTCGAATTTCATAAGAAACCTAGAAGTGATGATTTTTGTGATATTTGATGTTATGTAGATAGGGTTTAATGAATTGTGATGATAGAAACCGAAAATGGTGATTTTTAAGTATAGTTCCTTTAGTAAACAAGTTGAATAACAATGAAAAAATCAAGCTCATTAAGGCACTTTGGTGTATTTGGGATATTGGAATTGTAATGAATATATTTGGAATCAATTTGGATGATTTGGTTAAATCAAAGGTGGAGAGTTCGAATTAGATCAAAAATCGATCCATTCCGATCACCATTGAACCAATGTGTAATACCATCTTTAAGTAACTATCCAAACAACCTCATGCACTCATATAGAGCCTAAAATAGTTTTATAATGGTATGACACAATATATTGAATTATGTGTCATGAATTATGTGTAGGTGGTGAGCCCTCTAACAAGGGTAAAGACATTGTGCCAGAGGACAAATAATAAGAGTATTTCGAACTCCTAATATTGTGAGTGAACTTGCATTTCAAACTGTTTTTGGGAATTTTAATTGAATTGAGATGAAATGCTTGAATGATTTATATCCAACTTCTTATTTAAAAATGGGTCTTGGGAACAAGCCTTTAACAATTATTTTAATGTTATGAGTGTGTACATTATGTAAAGTAAATGAATACATGCTCATTTATTGTGTTGATAATGATATGAATGAATGGGTAATGTATATTAATGACCAAGAGATGTGCGAGTAAGGAGTGCACACATTGCTATGTACGAGTAGGGGATATACACATGATGACCAGGGGATATGCGAGTAGGGAGTGCACACATGGTCATATTGCTATGTGCGAGTAGGGAGTGCACACATGGTCTTATTGCTTTATGCGAGTATGGAGTGCACCAGAGTTGAAAAGAATGGGGTGGTGTATGTAATTCCATGTGATTATATATATATATATATGAGTGATATAGTATGCATGATGGAAAAATTGTGATTGTATGGTATGTGAACCTTGAGAAATTCTCCTTTATTGTAAATTGTTTTAAATTGAGGAAAAAGGGTTCTAACATGAAACCCTCGTATGGTTGAGCAAAACCCTCGTTTCGTGACAATTTGTGATTACACTTCGCTACAGTAAGAATGCTTTCCCGCTACAGCGATAACCCATCGGTTTTGCTATGTTGCTAGAATGGTTGCTGTAAATTTCTTTTCTCTTTAACTCTTGTTGAACATGGTTGCTTTATCATTGAATGTTTAATAACTCAAGGTTAAGTGAAAAGGGGTTTTAATATTAATTGGATCTAAATTGTCTTGTTCCAAATCAATGCATCATAGTCCTCAACTTTCCTCTTTATTATTGCTTGTTCCCTTCTAATGTTCGCTCACTGAGTTTTGTACTCACTGTTTAAAAATTCATGTTTTCATATCAGGAGGCTATTGGATCCTAGGTCGAGGAGTCCTCGTAATTTGTCTCCTGGGTAGGTGTTTGGCATTCAATAGCAACCCTTTTACTGTAGTTTCTCCAATGGAAGTCACAGTCTTTTGTTTTGTTAATATGTTCATGTAATGTAAATTACTAAGTTACATGTCTTGAACAGTAAATGTGTATTTTAATCGATAATGCCATCATGAGTTGGCTACATTCACACCAGATGAAATGCGTATGGATGCATTAGCGATAAGACTTTAAGCAATATAAATGGGATAGGCTTGCTTTGGCTTGGTGCGCTATGCTCATTGGGCCCATGCGCAGATCATGGCCCGAAAATTAGGCTGTGACATTTATAAAGGAAATGATAAAATAATCAAGGCTTGACATGTGCCATCATGTGATTGGTCCATGGGTAAATACTTAACTATTAAGCATTCTCTCACCACCACATATAATTCCTTAATTATCCAAGATATAAAATGATACTACGTGAAATTCATGAGCTTGACAACTGTCATGGTGGTGTAAAATTTCAAAAATTCCAATTATGCTTTCGTGGATACGTGAAATGATCGTTTTGCCCTGATGCTCGAAAAAATGTCGAAATTAAAATTTTTCACTTCTCAAACTCAAATTATGTTCCAATTAATCAAACTTGGTCAAATCTCATCTAACATTCCAATTTTACCCTCAAGTTGTAAAATGACCATTTTACCCTTACGTTATGAAAATTCTCGAACTCTTCGAACTCCGAATCACCATATTAAGACATTCTAAAGTTCAATATCTCTCAAATACATCTTGAAATCTCTATTTGGACTAGTTCAAAGCTTTAATCGACTTAATTGTACCACTAGGTATGATATCGACTTTTAATGATTTTTTGAGGCATCCAAATAGACATACATGCTATCAAGTACAATAATGACATGGTAGGTATATTATAGAACTAGGCTCGACAGCATTACCCCCATTCAAGTATAATTTTGACCTCAAAATTTCACTTACCAGACTCAGAGAAAAGAAGGGGTATTAGCTTTTCATCTGATGCTTGACTTCCCACGTCATCTCCTCCATCCGAGCATTCTTCCACAACACTTTAACTATTAGTATGCTATTATTCCTCAACACTCGGATCGCTAAGAACAATTCTTAAACTTAGTTGATCGTATTATCAACTTCACACATACGTATGTGCACACACATTCAGATGTCCACATTCTTCATTATGTGTAAGGATCCTTGTTTTTGAGTGCCTTTAGACTAATTTCTCTTTGTTCGTTCCCATCCATAGCCAAGAATTAATATAATAATCTTCATAATTCATGTCAACATTCTCATATTTAACTTATGAAAATTGGGCTACAATCAATTTTAGATTTCCCTTTTTCAGTTGTTTAAACAACCATTCAACTTGTTTCTTACTATAAATTATCTCTTACGTAATCTATGTGATTTCTCATCATGCCTGTGCATAGTTCCACATCATTTACATACTTATACTATTTTCTTATCATATCCAATTATATGCTTATGTTTCCTTGTACTATATATCGTTGCATCACAATGTTATTTTCATTAAATTGCAATCTAATATGCATATATGCTTTATAATCCCATTGATGCTTTAAAGATTTGCCTTGACTTGATCATTGCATTTTAAGCAATACCACAATTCCTAAAAGTCATCCTTATTCCTCGATTATCTTTTGTGCTTCTAACATATATTGTATCCTTATTGCATTCCGATATTGATTTGTCACTTAAGACTTAGACTCATTTGAATCATGCATGCCTCAAGCATTTTCGAATTCCAATTTCAATAATATATTAGGAAATTTTTATTATCTGACTTCATTATCAATGTTAATTTCAATCATCGTTTGTTCCACTCTTTCATATGAATATAACATCATTCTCCCTTAGCCAATTTACAAATTGTACTTGAACTTGCAAGACTTAAAACTAGGTCCTCCTCAAGTACTTTTCAATGCCAATACGAATATCACTCTCAGCTTACGGCTTCCTTTTTATAATCACATAACTTAATGCTTACTTTCACAAGATCCATAGCAGAACTTATCTTGAGTATTTCGTTGGGGATACCTATCTTAAACTTATATCTCACAGCATGTGATCACTTAACCAGCGACTTAGCCGTTAGGCTGTTTAGTAAATTTCAAAATCACACATCTTATATTCATCATGTATAATTTGTAATTCTTTCTCAAAGGTGTTTAAACATTCTTGAAACACTTAATCACTTATTTACTCTTTCATACTCTGAGCATATCATTTCCATAAAGGCATGCACTTACTCACCAAGATATTTAAATGCATGTACAACTATTCCTGCTTCAATTTACCTCCAAGGGTTTCTAGCATGCCACGTAGTTTGCTTGTGTTGTTTCTAATCGTTTTCTTTCAACAAATTCAAGACAAGATTTGTAAATTTTCATAGTAATATTCTATATAAACTCATTTGCTATATCATTCTTGAAATCTTCATTCACACTTTCATCCCTTGGTATTGACATCTCTTATCAATATCTCGTACATTCATTTAACTTTTCACTCACTTTCTCCTTAACCTTTAACAAGGCTTAATCTCTTGTCTTCTTTATTTCTTAAGATTTGACTTTAGTCAACGTATTATTCATCTTAACACTCCACATGTTAATTTATTTCTATGTAGCCTTATCAAAAACTCTAACTTTTCTTTCTCTTAGATGCCAATATATAAGGCAATGAAGAAACTTTTTAATCCATTCATCAACTTTATCTTAATACTTCCCCAAATGAACTTAAGACTCCAAATAACAAAGCTTAGCATCAAAGCCAATGACCATACTTCAACTCGTGAGTCTCATCTTTATGCCACTCACAATTTGCTTGTGCTTTCTGGCCATAAGGGGTTCTTAATGTGACAACGTTGGGTAATCGGTACTGTGGCATTGCAGCTGTTGGAATTTACTTTATCAAGGTAATTCTTCTACCTTTAAGGCTATTATCTTAATCATTCATGATTGTGTGGCTTCCTTCTGAGTTTATACCACAATTAGCAAGGCTAACTTTCTATCACAAGTACGCAATCGAAACATTGATCTAACATATTTATTTTGCCACTAACATCCATATATCTTACCATAACATTTAGTACGAGTTTGATTAAGCAATGATCTCCAAATTTATTCATAGCTATGTGTATATCAGACTATACACCACTTATCGTTGGGAGCTCGACTTTACTCATCAGTTCTTAACCAATTACATTTATAAAATGGATAGTTTACTTAATTATTACTTCTCGCCTTTGCAGTTATAAGATCAAAATATCTTGAACTTAAGATGCATAAGGTCTTTTCTAGGGCATATCCAAAAATCCGCATATTTCAAGTCCCACTATTTTCCTTATTCATAACTTATTATCTTTCTTGTCTTATAACTCCAATAGTTTATTAACCTCCAGTACAAAGGACTACGAAATTAGTTCATCTTTCTCCACACTTTATACTCGCAATCGTTATTAATCAAGAATTTATCTTTCTCAAGTTCCATCATTTACCTCCAATAGGCCATATTGTGTCAGATTATCATTTTATAATGTTATGGCATCATTTTATAATTCCCTCCATACTTAAGGTTATGATCCTTAACTTAATCACGTTAACCCCTCAATGTGTCATCTAGAGTCTTATTGATTTCTACCATATCCTTCCGAATTGTGACAACAATTTTGATTCCTAATTCACCTTCTTACAATTGATTAGTTCACTTACCATGCTCTCTCACGATATCCTATGTAGCTATAACACATTGAACCTGCTTCTTAAAACATAGTCCTCTAGTTCAATGTGTTTACTCAAAAATCAACTCCTTTGATTCAACTTGCCCCATAAACTGTGGCTACATTTATTTACTTACTTATTTTCGTACTCGAAATCATGACAAACCCACATACTATAACGAGTGATAATTCTTAATAAACACTATCAATTTCAACGGCACTATGAACCTGGCCAGAAATTAGGGTTACCACTCAAAAGTCAATCACGTTAATTGGTTTCCATTTCATAGTACTGCAAAATATGTTCATTGTCAGGTCTTGTAGTTGCTTGAATTATTAATGACTTCCTACATGGATCTTCAATTATATAAGGCAACCAACTATGCCACTAAGGTAAATATCCTTCCTCAATAACTATATTGCTAGTCTACCTCGATCATACCAAAACATTACCATACAGATCAAGGCATTTAAATAGCTACCTTATAATACGTGCAAGTGATACGAAATAAAAACCAAACTCCCAACTCCTTTGTACAGATAACTGCTGCTATTTCCTTTACACCGCATCTGCCAAGACTTAAAGTGATACGAACTTTAAGTGTCTTTAAGATCGTCGTCACCTTAATCCAGGCACATTAACGGATCTTCTTTCGGGTCCTCTTCCCTCTCTTAGGATTTTCCATTTTAGCCTTAATCAGAACTTGTCATTGCCTCTCAAATTCCTCTTTACTAATGGCACAACACCTCTCCCACAAGCAGAAGGGAAGCGTCAGACAATGGATACAGATACCTTCATAGGATGGTAATTAGTGATAGTCCCTTTTGCCTTGAATCAATTTCATTACGCACCAGTCTTGCGAGACTCCTTAGGCTCTTAAACAGTGGTTTTGCCTTTTGGGGAAACTAATCCACTTGAAAATTGGGTCGGTTTCCTTGTTATGCTTTTACCTTCGGGCACATATCGACTCCAAGCAGTGAAGTCTAGCGATCCCATTCTTGTACTACAAAGGGTATCGAGACTACCGTCTTTTCTAGATATGGCATGTACAATTAGCACACTTCTACCTATACACAACCAAGTATTAATTACTCATCCATCTATACATCTCAAGAGTGGATAGGTTTCCAATGAATTAGGAGCCTATGTAGCTTCCCGTCCTTGACTTGCATTGTGCACCCACAATCTAAGGACAAGACTCTACACGAACTCCAACAACTCTGCCAAACTCATCTGATTCAAAAAAATGGAAATAGGTGCAGTACCCGAGAGTAGATCAATAAAGAATTCAACTCTCGATCAAGAGCTAGTTCCGATAGGTCATCCAGAAACACATCAAAAAACTCATTTACTATTGGGACATCCTCTAACTTAGGTTCCTTCTTCTACAGGATCTGGCTGACGATGCTGAGAATGGCCTCTTCCCCTTCCGACTGATCTAGTGAGAGGTGGGTGTTTACGTTGATGAGGCATAATGATCTATAAGAAAACACAAAATGAGTTTAAACAACCCCAAGTTCTATATGTAGATGCATGCATTCAACTCAACCTAACTTAACTTGGGGTCACATAGGCATTCTAGTTTTTAAAATAACTTTAAAACCATTAGCTTTGCTATCAATTGAATTGTCACGACCCGGTACTCCCTTCGAGCCCGTGACAATCATCGTGATTTCTTGATAGACATACCTTACTCGAAATGTCAAGCCAAATCTCGCAAGGCTCTGGCATTAGTTTTGCACCTCCCTTGTGAGCAACAATTACTAAATATCATGTTTGAAAGGAATATAGACTATTTTCAAATAAAAAACATTCAAAAATTAATTTCTACTGCACATGGGTATTTTGATCATTTTACCCAAAAATTTCAAAACCTGCTAAAAATATAGAATATAGATGAAAAATATACATTTCAAGTCTAAAAATAAGTTTAGTTGTCTAAATCATCCATTTAAGGTGGAATTATAGCTAATTGAACTAATTAAAAATATTTAATAAGATATTCTATTTTCACATAAAACAATATTTATAGAATACTGCGTAAACAATTTATGTAGTGTAATAACAAAATAAATTCATGTATATAATGGCACATGCAACCAGGGTATATAAAATCTTCTACAATGACATGTGAACCCCAAAATAGCAAAATAAACAAGACGGTAGGCCTATGATTTTTGAGGTTGTGAATCCAACAGCAACCCTCAACCAAATCAGCTATCTACAGACTGAACTGAGCTTGAAATAGGTGGAAAGAAGGGTGGTGAGTTTTTATAAACCCAGTGAGTAAGCAAAAATCATCTATAACATTTAAAGCAGAGTAAATGGAGACAATTAAAACATTTCATCATAATATAATTCATAACATTAAAACTTATTCCAAACCCATATAAAACAATTAACTTTCATCAAAAATCAACAAGGCTTATGACTTTTTTAAAAACTTAGCTCGTGCCAAAATTTGCACTCGGTGACACCTTGGCTCGGGCATCCAACCGAGTTCGTCAAGGCTGTTAAATAGACATATACACATAAAACATATTTGTACGTTTAAAAACATAGTCGTTCGTTGGCGTTGGCTGAGTTCACCCTCACGTGGCGGTTCGACGTGAAGTGAACTCTAAATGTCTACGTTGAGAGATACACTCTACGCCTCTCGTACCAAGGTAGAATATAACAGGGTTTACTGTGCCCCTCTCATAGGCTGGTCCACGGAAACCCGCCCACTAGAGTAAGCTAATCAAATAATCCACCAAATGAATAAAATTTCGACAGCATAGCATGGCTAATATGATATTACCTAGCCCGTCAAGGTAAAACAAAACAGTTCATATATTTCACTCAACCACAAATCCAGCCATTCATGCCATCACATTATCATAAGCCATCAATTTAAACCATATATCAATTGTAAGTATACAGTCTCCACTTACTTAATTTCCAAAATCAGAAATCAATTTCCAAACAATTTATAAGTCATATTTCATTTCACCAACACATAAATTGTAAAACATCATCATTCATAATTTAAGTTCATTATTCTTTGAAATAAAAAAAACAAGTATAAACTACTTTAGATAATTAAGATGATACTTTGTTTACTCACTATAACGGGATTCGGAGTACTCCTATTCCTGGTCCTCGAGTACAATATCCTTACCTTTACCAAAGGGCTCGCCACCTATACATAATACACAACAAGTAATTCAACACATTGGTGCCAAATTGTTATAAAAAAATTTCAAGCTCTATATGAATGCATGACATTGAATGAGAAACATTCGAATAACCACTTAAGGATGATGTTCTACATTGGTTCAATTGTTACCAGATTGAAATGGTATTCGATCTAACTCGAACCATATATTGTTTAATTAGCCAAAACATCCGATTCAACTTCAAATATATTCATTGCACTTCCGATACTCTAAATACACCCAAAGTACCTCAATGAACTGTCCAATAAGTCCATATATATCATTAGAAATCAGATCTAAGTCCATTTACTATGATTTCCTTGTTGTCATTCAAATCGTTTTCTAAAAGGATTATACTTTTTGATAATCGTTATCGATATCCGATATCATAAATCATCAAATATGAGCTAAATAACAAGAAATATGACGAATTTCATCATCAATCCATTCTTTATGGAATTCAGCCAAAGAAGGTTGTTGAAAAGCATGTGATTTTCTTGCTTGTTTTTCGTACCGAACATCACAAAAAAACTAAAAACTCCTAGCTAGCATGAAATCTAACAAAATCCACCATCAAAACCTCTCCCCCTATGTTCAGCCAACAAGAGTTCCCCCATGAAAACTTGCGTTTCAGCTATGGAAAATGAAAAAGAAAGCATGGGAAAGGTAGATCTCATGCTAAAATTGTGAAATCTTGCCTTCGATGGAGTTGTTTTTCGATAACCGGAGAATTTCTCTTGTATTTTTTTTTTGCCTTAGGGTTTGTTTTTCTTCTTTTCTCCATTTTCTTTGGTTTGGCCGAACATGAAGAAGTGAAATGACGTGGGCTTGTGTTGGTTTATAAAGGAAATGCTAAAATAATCAAGGCTTGACATGTGTTATCATGTGATTGGTCCATGGGTAATTACTTAACTATTAAGCATTCTCTCACCACCACATATAATTCCTTAATTATCCAAGATATAAAATGATACTAGGTGAAATTCATGAGCTTGACAACTGTCATGGTGGTGTAAAATTTTAAAAATTCCAATTACGCTCTCGTGGACACGTGAAATGACCATTTTGCCCTTATGCTCAGAAAAATGTCAAAATTAAAAAATTTCACTTCTCAAACTCCAATTATGTTCCAATTAATCGAACTTGGTCAAATCTCATCCAACATTCCAATTTTACGCTGGGGTGACAAAATGACCATTTTGCCCTTATGTTATGAAAATTCCCAATTGGACTCCAAATCAATCCACGAACTTCAAATCACCATATTAAGACATTATAAGGTTCAATAACTCTCAAATACATCCTAAAATCTCTATTTGGACTAGTTCGAAGCTTTAATCGACTTAATTGTACCATATAGGTACGATACTGACTTTTAATAATTTTTCGAGGCATCTAAATATGCAGACATGCTATCAAGTACATGAATGATATGGCAGGTATATTGTAGAGTTGGGCTTGACATTTCAACTTCACGTTTTCTCAAATTTGGGTTTCTTTATATTATTTGGTCCATTCGAGTTTGATGGAGTTCAAGTTTAGATTTTTTCAAGTGGATGTTTGTGACCAACAATTGTGATGGGACTTAAGACATTTATTCAATTTGTACACCAAAATTAGCGACGACATTGTTATAGTTCTTTTTCTAATTGTAATCAATTTGTGACATGAGTTGTGATAGTTTAGTTACTGTGATTGAATTTAGTGAGAAAAGAAATCTAAATTAATTAAGTTATTTTGTAACAGAGTTTAGGGATAGAATGACCTTAAATTCAGGTCATCTTTTTGTTTGAGTCAGTTTTACGCTCTCATTATTTCAAGTTCAAGTTGTTGAGTATTTTAAAGTTAAATGGAATTAGATTAGGATGAATTATTTAGATTTAAGTTATTTCAAGTTAATTATTCGAGCTGTTTGGGTTAAGTCAATTCAAGTTCGAGTCATTTAATATTCAAGTTCTAATTTAGATTATTGCCTTTTTACAAGAAAAACTTTCTAAAGAAAAATTGAAGAAGCTAGATGTCACGACCCAGTACTCCCTCCAAGCCTGTGACAACTGCCACGAAGCCTAGATAAACATTCATTGTCGGGAATGACAACCAAGACCTTACAAGGCTTTAACATCAGTTTTTCCACTTCTCCTGTGAGTATTAGTTATTAAAATCATGTTTTAAAGGGATATGGACCATTTTCAAGTCAAAAACAGTCAAAAACAAATTTTTACTGCACATGGGTATTTTGGTTATTTTTCCCAAAAATTTAGAAACCAGTTAAAAATGTGGTATATGAGTGAAGAATACACATTTCATAACCGAAAATAAGTTTTAATGTGTAAAACATTCATTTAGAGTGAAATTGTAGCTAATAGAATAAAATAAAAATATTAAATAATATATTCCATTTTCTTATAAAACAATTTTTATAGAACTATTCGTAAATAATTTTTACGATGTAGAAGCAAAATAAATTCATACATACAATAACGTAGATAATCAGAGTATGTAATTTAATTTACAATAACATGTGGGTCCTCGACTGACCAAAAGTGAATGAGACTGTAGACCTACTATCTCAAAGGATGCTAGTCCACACGCAACCCTCGACAAAGTCTGCTATCTACAGATAACTCAAAGCCTGAAATGGGAGGAAAGGAGGGTGGTGAGTTTTTATAAACTCAGTGACTAAACAAACATCATCTAAAATATCTAAAGCCGAGTAAATGGAAACAACCTAAAATAGCTCATCGTACTATGATTCATATTGTTTCATACTCATTTCAACTAAATAAAATAAATTCATTTCACTCAAATAATCAACATGGCTTATGAATTTCTTAAAAAATTGGCTCGTGCCAAAACTCATTCTTGGGGATACCTTGGCCGGGGCATCCGACCAAGTTTGTTAAGGCTGTTAAAATTTCATATACGCTTAAAGTGAACTCTAAAGCTTTACCTCAAGAGATACCCTCTGCGCCTTTCGTACCAAGGTAAAATATAACGAGGTTTACCGTGCCCCTCTAATAGGCTGGTCCACGGAAACCCGCCACTGCAGTAACTTATCAATATCCCACCAAATCAATAAAAGTTTTCACAGCATGACATGGCAATTACATTACTACCCAGCCTGTCAAGGCAAAACAAACAATTCATATAATTTCAACATAATTTCCAATTCAGCCATTCATGCCAATATTGCCATAAGCCATTCAATTCAAACCATAAATTCACAACACAAGCAAACAGTCTCCAATTACTAAATTTCTAACATCATCATTCAATTTTAAAATGATTTATAAAACTCATTTCATTTAATCACATTTTACTTATAAAACATAAGGATTTACCATTTAAACTCATTCTTCGTTAAAATCACAAAAACGAATAAAAACTACTTTAGATAATTAAGACGATAATAAGGTTACTCACAATATTGGCAGTCGAAGTACTCCTAGTCCAGATCTTCGGGTACAATCTCTTTACCCATATTGAAAGATTCACCACCTAAACATAATGTACAACAAGCAATTTACTATATTTGTGCTAAACCGTTATAAAACTAATTTCAGCTCTATATGAATGCATGAAATGGGATGCGAAATACTCGGATAATCATTTAAATACGGTATTCTATATAGGTCTAATTGCGTATCAAAAAAAAATGGTATTGTCGTAATTCGATCTATACCCCGGTTAATTGACCAATACATCCAATTCAATTCCAAATAAACTCATTCCACTTCCAATACTCCAAATCATCAAATATAAATTAGATAACATGAATTATAGCAAATTCATCCTCAATATTTTCTCTTGGAAAATTCAGCTGTGAAGGGTTCATAAATAATATGTGGTTTTTCATGCTTGATTTTTACACCTTACATCATAAAACAACTAAAAACACCTAAATGGCATGAAATTCATCAAAGTCCATTACCCAATTTCTCTCTTGAAAAATTCACCTAATGAGTGTCGATGAAAGGGCATGAAATTTCTTGCTTGTTTTTCCATGCTAAACATCACCAATCAACTAAAAACACTAAGATATCTTGAAATCTAACCAAATAAATCATCAAATCTTCTCTCTCTAAATTCAGTCAACCATGAACCCTTTATGCAAACTTGGTTCTCAACCATGAAAATTGAAAAATAATGCATCGAAAAGGTAAATCACAAGCCTGAATTAAGAAATTTTACCTTTACTTGCTTAATTCCTTGAAATCCACCAATTTCCCTTTGAATTTCTTAGCTAGGGTTTTGTTCTTTTCTTTTCTTCTTTGTTCTTCACTTGGCCGGCCATATGAGTGAGTTTGGGAGGGTTTCAAATGGGTGTATATAGGCAAATAAAATAATATTAAAGTTTGACATTTGTCACCTTTTAATTGGTCCATGTTTAAAAACTTAATTATTAAGCATTCTCTCTCCACCACATAAAATTTCTTAATTATCCAAATAATAATAAGTGAAATTCATGAGCTTGACAAGTGTTATGGTGGTGTAAAATTCCAAAAATTCCAATTACGTCCTCCAGGACTCGCGTAATAACTGTTTTGCCATTATGCTCGAAAAATGTCAAAATTTATCTTTTTCACTTTTCAAACTCAAATCGTACTCCAATTAGTCAAATTTGGTCAAATCTCTTCTAAAAATTCAAATTTTGTCCTCGATTGGCAAAATGACCATTTTACTCTTACGTTATGAAAATTTCAGATTTGACTCTGAATCAATCCTCGAACTCTGAATCACCATATTAAGTCATTCTAAGGTTCAACAACTCTTAAATACATCCTAAAATCTTTATTTGGACTAGTTCGAGGTTTAATCATCTTAATCTCACCACTATGTATGTTACCAACTCTTAATGCTTTTCCGAAGCATCCACATATGCAAACATGCTTTCTAATGTATAAATGGCATAATAAATATATTGTAGAGTTGGGCCTGACAACACCACCCCCCTTAAAATAAAATTTTGACATCAAAATTTCACTTACTAGACTCGAAGAGAAAGTGAAGGTATTATCTTCTCATCTGATGCTTGACTTCTCATGTCATCTTCTTCATTCGAGCATTCTTCCACAACACTTTAACCATTGGAATGCTCTTTTTCGTTAATACTCGATCCTTCCGATCTAGAATATGTACAAGCTGCATTTCAAACTTTAAATCTTCATGCAACTCAATCGGAGACGTCTCAAGGATATGGGAGGGATTAGGTACATACTTCTTTAAGATCGAGACGTGGAAGACATTACGAATCCGATCCAATTTCGGGGGTAATTCTAGTCTATATGCCACTAGCGCAATCTTTTCAATGATACGAAAGGGTCTAATATATCTCAAATTGAGCTTTCCCTGTTTTGCGAATCGAATCACACCTTTCATTATCCAATAAAATACCACAATTACCACAACAGTATAATCAAGATAAGACTTAATACTTCAAAATATTTAAATCCTTACTTTTCAATGGAGAAACCTTAAGCAAAACTCTATCATTGACTTCAAATTCTAGATCCTTTCTCTGTCCATCTGAGTAACTCTTATGCCTATCTTGAGCCATCTTTAATCGCTCTCGGATAACTTTGATTTTGTTATTAGTCAGATTAATCAATTCTACATTAAATAATTTCTTCTCACCCACATCATCCCAGTAGAGTGGAGTTAGACACTTTTTCCTATACAGAGCCTCGTATGGTGCCATCCCAATACTAGATTGAAAACTATTGTTGTATGCGAACTCCATCATTGGCAAGTGTTTGTCCCAACTCTCAGTAAAGTCAATGACACAAGCCCGTAGCATATCCTTGAAAGTATGGATAGTCATTTCAGATTGACCATCTGTCTGTGGATGAAAGGTAGTGCTAAATCTCAATTTAGTTCCGAGAGCTTCTTAGAATTTTGGCCAGAATCGAGAAGTAAACCAGGGGTCTCGATCTGACATGATGGAAACTGGGACTCCACGTAATCTCACTATGTCATCTATATAAAGTTTAGCCAGTTTCTTAATAAAATAAGTGTTATGGATAGCCAAGAAATGGGCAAACTTAGTTAATCTATCCACAATCACCTAAATAGCATCCTTCTCACTCTGCGTCTACGGCAAACCTAATACAAAGTCCATAGTCACGTGTTCCCACTTCCATTTCGAAACAGGTAAAGGCTGAAGAGTACTTGATGGTTTCTGATGTTTCGCCTTGATCTGTTGGCATGTGAGACGTTTCACTACAAACTCTGCTATGTCTCGTTTCATACTCGGCCACCAATAACTTTCCTTGATAGTCTTGTACATTTTGGTGCTTTCAAGATGTAAAGGATAGGCGAAAGAATGAACTTCCTCTAAAATAGCTATTCTCAACTGATCATCCTTAGGAACGTAAACCCGGTCTCCAAACATCAAAATATTATCATCACCGAGTCTAAACTCACTAATTTCTTCATCTTGCAGCTTTTGAACTTCTCGTTTCAACTCATCATTAGAGTTCTGTAATTCTCTGATTTGATTGAACAATGAAGGTCTCACAACGAAACTAGCAAGTAGGGTTCCATCCTCACCATTTCTCAACTAGATCCCTAGAGATTTCATCTCAAGTAATATCAAAAAATAAGAACTCTGAAGCGTTGCTAATGAATATGAGGATTTACGACTTAAAGCATCTGCTACAACATTTGCCTTCCCAAGGTGATAATCAATCACTAAGTCATAATCCTTAATCAATTCTAACCATCATCTCTGTCTCAAATTAAGCTCTTTCTAGGTGAGCAAGTATTTCAAACTTTTATGATTGGTAAAAATCTGACAACGTGCATCATATAAGTAATGCCTCCAAATCTTCAATGCGAAAACTACTGCTACTAACTCTAAATCATGGGTAGGGTAATTCATCTCATGCTTCTTCAAATGCTGGGAAACATAAGCTATTACTTTCTCATCTTGCATTAACACGCATCCTAATCCCAATTTAGAGGCATCATTGTACACCACAAATTCTTTCCCATTAACAAGAAGTGTCAAAACGAGAGTTGAGGTCAACCGATTCTTTAGCTCTTGAAATTGACTCTCACAGACATCATCCCACTCAAACTTTACTCTTTTACGAGTCAAACGAGTCAGAGGAGCAGCTATCAATGAGAATCCTTGAACAAACCTCCTATAATAATCGACTAAGCCAAGGAAACTATGAATCTCTGTCACCGTTTTTGGTTGCTCCCACCGTAAAATTGCCTCAATCTTCTTGGGATCGACATAAATTTCAACTCCAAACGCTACATGTCCCAAGAAAACCATTTCCTTTAACTAAAACTCACATTTAGAAAACTAGGCATAGAGTTATTTTTTGCATAAAGTTTGCAGCACAATGCGCAAATGGGCAGCATGTTCATCATCATTCTTCGAATAGACCAGGATGTCATCTATGAATACTATCACAAACTTATCTAAGTATGGGTGGAACACCCTGTTCATAAGATCCATAAAAGCTGTCGAAGCATTAGTCAAACCAAATGGCATAACCAAAAACTCATAATGCCCATAACGCGTTCTGAAAACAATCTTGGGTACATCCTGCTCTTTAATCTTAAACTGATGATACCCAAACCTCAAATCATTCTTGGAAAACACCATAACACCTCGTAATTGATTAAAAAGATCATCGATCTATGGTAGAGGTTATTTATTCTTGATGGTCACTCAGTTCAACTGATGGTAATCGATACATAACCGGAAAATGCCATCCTTCTTTTTTACAAATTGGACTAGTCCTCCCCAAGGAGAAGTGCTAGGAATAAAACCCATATCTACCAAATCTTGCAACTGAACTTTCAGTTCCTTCAACTCCACTAGAGCCATTCGATACAGAGGAATGAAAATAGGTGCAGTACCTGAGAGTAAATCAATAGGGAACTCAAGCTCTCGATCATGAGTAGTCTCGGTAACTCATCAAGAAATACTTCAAAAAACTCACTTACTATTGGGACACCCTCTAACTTAGGTTACCCCTTTGAAGTATCGATCACGTGTGCTAAATATACTGGATACCCTTTTTGTACTAGTTTCAAAGCTTTGATAGCAGAGATTACACAAGACGGTAATACTCGACGTTTCCCTGCAAATATAACCTCTACTCCCTCAGAATTTTGAAGTACCACTTCCTTCCAAAAACAATCCACATTAACCCAATGTGCAGTTAACCAGTCCATACCTAATATCAAATCAAAATCTCTAATCTCTAAAGGAATTAAGTCACCACTAAATTCTTCCTCACCAACCATTACCCCACAATCTCTATAACAAGTGTTTCTAACTAGCTTCTTTCCTAGAAGGGTGTGAACTACAATTTCTTCCTTTAATGGTGATAGGTTTCTATCAGAAAATGATGTAAATGTCATGCTCACATAAGACCTATCCGAGCCAGAATTTATTAAGACATAAGCATCTCTATCAAATGAAAACATAATACCTATCACTAGTCCAGGTCAGACCCGTACCTCATCCTCCGTCATGGTAAAAACTCTTGTTGAAGTACGAGTTTGTGGTCTCGAGGGTGGATGTGCCGAGGTGTTACTCCCCACACTGGACCGTATGGTTACTCCCTATCTCAATGGTAACCCAGAAGAATCTCTCATCTACATATCCATGCGAGCCTAAGAAGGTGAAACAGCTACAGTAGGTCGTTCTAGACAATGGGCAAGTACTCCAAATGTGACCCGACTGACCACACCGAAAACATCGTACGAGCTCCCTACACAGCCTAACATGATATTTCCCATAGTTTTTGCATCTATCTGAATTTTTGGAACTCTTCCTAGGAATAGTCACCGTAGATCTACTAAATCTCGGAGGCCTTTGCTATGGTTGTGGAAATAGAGGTCGGGAAGATGCTACGAAAGCAGAGGTAGTACTCCCTGAAACAGATGAGCCTTTGCCTCTTTTTTATGGCTAACTAGAAGATATACTCGAATTCTTTCTTTTTGCAAACTCAGCTTGTATTCTCCTATTTTTATTCACGAGCTTCTTAGCCCTTAAAGCCATTTGTACCACCTATTTATGCGGCTCCCGACTTGTTGCTATCATCCGATCTTGAATGTCATTTTGGAGCCCTTTTCCAAAATAGTTGGCCTAATCTTTCTCAGTTTTCACTAGATCTAGCACATATAACATCAACTTGTTAAAACAAACCTCATACTCCTCTACTGTTAAGTTCCCTTGTTTCAAACTCAAAAATTCTCTTTTTTTTTTCCTTTTGATGGAAATAGGTGTAATGTTGACCATCAAATTCTCTTAGAAAATTTGACCAGGTCGGAGGAGTGGTAGAATGAGATTTCACTAAATTCCACCATGTCCAAGCCCTCTTCTCAAGTAATCTTGTGGCCACCATCAACTTCATATCATCATCCAACCTCATATCAGAAAGTGTCTACGAAACCTGATTAATCTAGTATTTAGCTGCAGCTATGACCACCTCACCCGTAAAAGAAATACAACCGAGCTGTCTAGCCTTTTTAAGCTTCTTAGAAATAGAGACGTCAAGCACTGATGGTGGAACAGGAGGTGGAAGTGGTGGCACTGAAGGAGCAACTGGAGGAACTGTAGAAGAAGCTTGAGATTGGAAAACAATAGCAATAAAGAAGGCTACTAATGTCTGAACTACCTTAGGAGACATGGCAAGAATACCAGTAGGTGGTAGAGGAGGTGAAAGATGTGGAGGAGTCTCAGTTTGCTCAGTAGTAGGTGCTGCCTGAAATGTGGATGGAGCTGATTCCCTTTCTATAGGATATGGCTGAAGATGTTGAGAACGACCTTTTCCCCTCCCAGCTGATCTAGTGAGAGCTGGGTGTTCACGTCGAGGAGGCATAATGATCTAAAAGAAGAAACAAAGCAAGTTTAAACAACCTCAGGTTTTATATGCAGATGCATGCATTCAACTTAACCTAACCTAACTTAACTTGGGGCCACATTGACATTGTAAATTTTTAAAATAACTTTAAAACCAAAAGCTCTGATACCACTTTAATTATCATGACCCGGTACTCTCTTCGAGCCTGTGACAGCCGCCGCGAAGCCTCGATGACATCCATTGCTGGGAATGACAACCAAGACCTTGCAAGGCTTTAACATCAGTTTTTCCACTTCCCCTATGAGTAGTAATTATTAAAATCATGTTTTAAAGGGATATGGACCATTTTCAAGTAAAAAACAATCAAAAAGAAATTTTTACTATACAGGGGTATTTTGGTCATTTTTTCAAAAATTTTGAAACCAGCTAAAAATGTGGTGAATGAGTGAATAATACACATTTCATAACTGAAAATAAGTTTTAATGTCTAAACATTCATTTAGAGTGAAATTGTAGCTAATAGAATAAAATAAAAATATTAAATAATATATTACATTTTCTTATAAAATAATTTTTATAGAACTATCTGTAATTAACTTTTACAACGTAAAAGCAAAATAAATTCATACATACAATAACACAGATAGCCAGAATATGTAATTTAAGTCACAATGACTGTGGGTCCCCGAATGACCAAAAGTGAATGAGACTGTAGACCGACTATCTCAAAGGATGCTAGTCCACATGCAACCCTCAACAAAGTCTACTATCTATAGATAACTTAAAGCCTGAAATGGGAGGAAACGAGGGTGGTGAGTTTTTATAAACTCAGTGAGTAAACAAACATCATCTAAAATATCTAAAGTCGAGTAAATGGAGACAACTTAAAATAGCTCATCTGTGAGACCCTGTCAAGCTCGATTGAAAGACGATATTGTATCGAGTGGTACAACCAAGTTAAATTCAAGCCTTGAATAAGTTTAAATAGAAATTCTAAGAGGAATTTGCAAATTATGAAACCCACAAAATGACTTAGAATGGTGATTTGCAGTTCGACGTTTAATTTGGAGTCAATTGGGAAAATTGATCAATTAGGGACAAAATGGTCATTTTGCCATTTAAGGACAAAATGAGAAATTTTAGCAAAGATTTGATCACATTTGACCAAGATTAATCATTTAAAGTATAATATGATTATTCGGAGCATTATATGAAGTTTAGCAGTAATAAATTTAATTTCTCAGTATTTTTGGAGCATAAGGGCAAAATGGTAATTTTTACCACTAGATGACAAAACAGGAATTTTTAGAAAAGATTTTGGCCTCATTTGATTAAGATTGATCAATTGAAGTGTTATTTGAGGTTGAAAAGTGGAAAACATGTAATTTCGATACATTTAGGAGTATAGGGGCAAAATCGTAATTTTTTCACCCCGGGGGCAAATCAGTAAATTTTTCACCACAGCATTTGTCAACACCAAGGGATTTTATTTAGCATGGAATAGGATAAATATGACAAACGTGTGATGGGGAATTGATGGATAAAAGTCATTTATTAAATTTGAACCAATGGAAAAATGCCATGTGGCATATTTTGAATATTTTATTTTTCTTTATAAAATAGCATAAATCAACCCATTTCTCTCTCATCATATTCGGCCAAGAGAGGAAAAAGGAGAAGAAAAGGAAAGAAAATAAAAACAAAGAGGGAAAACCAAAATCCTAGCTAAAAATTCAAGAAAAAGTGTGATTTTCAAGTAAAATCAAGTGGAAAAGGTAACATTTCTTCACTTTTGCCTATGATCTGCAATACCCATGCATTTCTTTCCATTTTCTATGGTTGAGAGGCATGATTTCATGATGAATTCAATTCTGAAAAAATGGGTATGATAGGAGAAATGATGTTGGAATTGGTTGAATTTGAGCTATGTTAGTGTTTAAGGCTAGTTTAGTATGTTAGTAAGAAAAACAACAAGAAAAGAATCCATTTTTCCCACCAATTTTCCATGATCGAATGCTTTATGGAGTGTGTGGAAAATGAAATGATTTCATTTGAAATGAATTGGAAAATGATGATTTATGGTGAGAAAACCAAATAGGAAAAAAATTCAATATTTTTGCACCATTATTGGCCAAAAATTTCAAGAAGAAAAGTGAAGATGGATTTGCTGAATTTTAAGTTAATTGACTTGAAATTTGTGAATTAAAGCATTAGAAAAGAAATGGAATTAATTGGAGCTAAATCGGATGCGTGTATCGATTTATCGGGTAAAAGAGCGGAATAGGCCAATATGGTGTTTAGGCAAAATTTAGACATTTTGCATTCTATATTCTGCATTAATGCAGAGTCTAGGTTAGTTTGTTATAATTTAGCAACAATATAGTAATTAAATTTTTGTGCAATTTGTCAAGGTGGTGAATCTTCCGGTAAAGGCAAGGAAATTGCACCCGAGGATCGATGATTGGAGTCCTCTAAATTCGACTCTCGAAAACTGTGAGTGAACTTGCATTTCAAATTGTTTTGGGAAATGTACATGTATTGAGATGAAATATTTGAATGATTTTATCCAAATTCTTAAAATGCATGCCAGGGAACAAGCCATTGATAAAATTGTTTTGATGTGGTGAATTGTGATATGCATAAAGGCATGAAATCTTGTGTCCCTATAATATGCTGCTATATATGTGTAGATGTGTGATATGTATTGACAAATAATATTGTGTGATAATTATAATCGTACATGTGCACGATGTGGAGGAGCACATGTCGGTGATGATGGGTGCGAAGATATGGAATATGATATTGCCTGTGCACTATGTGGGGAGATGCACACGATAACTCCAGCTATGTGTGCGATATGGGGGTTGCACATAAGCTAGTGAGATAGTGGTGATATTTGTGTTCATCTATGCGTGTATATGTGTGAAATTGAGTACTCCTTCATTGTAAATTAATTTGAATTGAGGGAAAGGATTTGATATTGAATTGAACCAAAATGGTTTTGTTCCAAGTGTGCGTATCATGGTTTTAAATCTTTCTTGGATATTATTACTTGTTCCCACCTAATGTTCGCTCACTGAGTTTCATACTCATAGTTTTAAAATTCATGTTTTCAGATCAAGAGACTGTTGAACCTTAGATCGAGGAGTCCCCGTAGTGTTTCTCCTAGGTTGAATATGGGCATTCAGTAGCAACTTTTCCCTTTTATTGTAAATTCTCTGCTGGAAGTCATGGGCCTTTTCTATTGTGATTATGTGCATGTAATGTACATTGTCAAATTTTATGTTTGACCAGTATGTATGTTCATATTTTATCTATAATGCCATTGTGAGTTGGCTTTGTGCACACTGGGTGCAATGTGTGTGGATGTCTTAGTCGAGAAGACGTCTAGTGAAAAAAAGATATAGGCTTGCTTGGGCTTGGTAGGCTATGCCTGTTGGGCCCTTGCACCAGTGATGGCCCGAGAATTTGGGTCATGACAAAGTTGGTATCTGTGAGACCTTGTCTCATTTTGTTAAAAGCCGGTATTGTACCTATTGGTACAATTAAGTTAAATCGAGCTTCAACTAGTTTAATAGAAATTCTAAGGGGAATTCCAAAATTCTGAAACCCACAGAATAGCTCAGAATAGTGATTCAGAGTTCAAGGTCCAGTCTGGAGTCAATCGGGAAAATTGACCGGTTAAGGATAAAACAGTCATTTTCTCATTTGTTGATTTATGGAGATTTTTAACCAAGATTTGATCACATTGGACCAAAAATAATTATATGAAATATAGTTATGATTTTTGGAGTATAAAATGATGTTTAGCAGTGTAAAATGGTGATTTTCGGTGTTATTGGAGCACAATGGCAAAATTGTAATTTTGCCACCGGAGTACTAAACGGGAATTTTTTTGAAAAGATTTTGCCCCAATTGGGTAATATTGATTTATATTAGTGTTATTTGAGGTTGGACAGTGAAAATAATGAAATTTCGGTACATTTCGGAGTATAGGGGCAAAATCGTAATTTTACCATCCCGAGGGCAAAACCGTAATTTTCCATCACCAGAACCATTATTTCCAGCCATGATCAACCTTGGATCAGATGTTGACTTGATTAATCAAGTGGTGGAGAATAAATGGAAGAAAAAGTCAAAAAGTAAAGAAAATGGTCCAATGGCGTGATGACACGTGGCAAGCTTTTATATTTTATTAATTAAGCCATAAAAATCAGCCTTTAACCCTCATTTCTCTCTCTATATTCGGCTCACACCAGAATTGAAGGGTAGAAAAGAAGAACAAAGGAGAAAAACATAAAACCTAGCCAAAAATCCATAGATTTCAAGTGTTTTTCAAGATTCAAGCAAAACAAAGGTAACTTTTCTTTAGATTTACTCTAACCCTAGCTTACCTATGCTTTTGTTCTTGATTTCTATGGTTAAATATTGAGATATCATGATGGAATAAATTCTGAAAAATGGGTATGAGTATGGATTTGATGTTGGATTGGATTGAATTTAAACTATGTTAGTGTTCAGGAGTAGTTAAGCACGATTATGGACAAAAATGGAAGAAAGAAATTGAGTGTCATGGTTGTTCTTCATTGACCGAACCTAGGGTGTAGAGAAACCATGAAGAAATTGTTTCATTTCAAATGAAATGATTTCATTTGAAATGAAAGAAAATAGAAAATGACAATTTAAAGTGAAAAAATGTAGTAGAAAATTTTCAGTGCTAATGCACTGTATTGGCCGAATTTTTCCATAAAGAAATGGAAAATGGTGAATGCTGAAATTGGCATTAATTGAATGATTTGTGGTGAATTAAAGTATTAGAAAAAAAAGAATGGGCCAATTCGGAACCAAATTGGACATAATAGCCGATTAATCGGGTAATCGGTCGAAATTAGGCAATGCCGCGTTAAAGCGATAATCGGACGCATTTTTGCCTTTGCGTATCATACGTTAGCAATTTAAATTAATTTGTATTAGTTTGGGGGCATTATAGTAATTTCTTAATTTTATTCTGTGTTAAGGTGGTGAGAAGTCCGGAAAAGGCAAGGGAATCGTGATTGAGGATTTTTAATCCGAGAGCATCCGGAATCCGGATTTGTGAGACGGTGAGTGAACTTGCATTTCAAAATTGTTTGGGGAATGCACATTGTATTGAAATAGATGATTAAATGATTTATTCAAAGTTTTAAAACAAAAATTACGTGCCGGGAACAAGCCCTTGATAAAAATGATTTTATGTGATGAAATTATGTATTATGCATGAAGGCATAAAATTATGTGTTTGGCATGAAAGCATGAATTATTATTTCATTGAGGTGAAATTTAATTGTGCTAAATGTGTACATTGTTATGATGTTTATATGTGTTGTTAAGAAGTATTGTGAAATTATTACCACCGTGCACGTGTGAAGAGGAAAATGCACAGGCCTGAAATGGTGTGCAAAGTGGGGACGGCGATACGTAACGCCCACTATTTACTATAAATTCTGAAAATTGAGCAAAGTGGGGACGGCGAAACGTAACGCCCACGATTCCTGGAAACTATCACTCGTGAACATTGGTGAAGTGGGATTTGTTATCCAGGGGCTTGCAGGGACGGCGATACGTAACGCCTGCGAGTGCTCAGATATATGTGGTTGTGTACATATGTGATTGTTCATTTCTCCGAGTATATTTGTATGAAATTGATTATTCCTTCATTATAAATTAAATTGAAATGAGGGGAAGGGTTGATAATAAATTAGATAAAAATGAATGTGTTCCAAATGTATGCATCATATTTTTAACCCTTCCTGATATTATGGCTTGTTCCTATCTAATGTTTGCTCACTGAGTTTTGTACTCACCGCTTTTTTCAAAAAATTCATGTTTTCAGATCAGGAGATTGTAGATTCCTAGATCGCGGGATCACAGTAGTCCATCTCCTGGTAGGTGTCTGGCATTAAGTAGTTGTCGTTTTTATTGTACATGTCTCCGCTAGAAGTCATGGGTTTTTGTATGATGGTTATGTACATGTAATGTACACTGTCAAAGTTTATTTCTGACTGGTATGAATGTAAATGTGTAAGCAATGTAAATTGCTAAATACATGACTGGTATAGTGCATGTATATTAATGTTGATAATGCCATTGTGAATTGGCTGTGTTCACACCTGGGAAAAGGGGTGTGTGTGTATGTATGATTGGATATGCCACTGTTAGTTGGCATTGTATGTACACTGGGTGTATTACGTGTGGATGTCTCACACGAGCATGTATGGAATAAAGTGAGTGAGAATAGGCTTGCTTAGGCTTAGTGAGCTATGCTCATTGGGTCCTTGCGCCAGTCATGGCCCGGGAATTGGGTCGTGACAGTATCAGAGCCCTAGGTTGTTTAGGTCCTAGAGTGTTATTGTTAGGTCCAGCAAAGAATCGGGTCTTTATGTGGGATCTCTGATTATGAATTGTGAGCAACGGCACATTTCATAACTAGGAAAACACATAAATTCCTTGTCTTAGAAACCACCTTATCTTTTTAACTGTGGTTAATGATAGGTGTTTGCTCTTATCTAGGTAAGAATGTCACCTAAGACACGAGCCGCCTTGAGAAGAGTAGGGGAGCAAGATGCCCCTATTGAGATGACCGATAGGCCACGAGTATCCACCCCTAGGGGGTGAGGTAAACATGGCAGGGTCACTAGGTCAATGAGGGCAGATATGCCCGTGAATAGGAGAGAGGAGGGACAGCCATTAGGTAAGGCAGATAAGCCACCGATTGGGGGCATTACTGTTAACGACTTGGTGGCAGGTCTGTAGGGAGTTAATCGGGTTGTAAAAATGATGGCAGCCCATATGGAGGATATACAGAAAATAGTAGAAGGGAGACTTATGGAGCGAGAGTCCCCTAGTTCCCAAGGCTAGATGGACCGCCAACCTCCAAAGGGTGAAAGAGGTCAGGTAGAGGTTTCACTCCCTAACTTCCTAAAACTCAAGCCTCCATCGTTTACTGGGTTGGATGCATCGGAAAGACCCTAGGTTTTCTTGGATAAGATAGAAAAAATTTGAAACGCTTTGGGATGCTTTCGCGTTAGATTAGTGGAGCTATCAGCTTTCCAATTGGAAGATGTAGCACAAGAATGGTATGACTCCTTGCGAAGGGGTAGATCGATAGATGCCCCACTGTTGACTTGGAATGAATTTAGTACAGCCTTCCTAGATCAATTTTTATTGCACAGTGTGCGAAATGCCAGAGCTAGAGAGTTTGAGGCATTGGTGCAGACTTTGGGCATGACGGTGTCAGAGTATGATATAAAATTTACGCAGCTATCTCGATATGTACCATATTTGGTTTCCACCTAGAAGATAAAGGTCTAAAGGTTTTTGGATAGACTGGTGGAACCATTGTTTAAGGCTGTGGCTTCTCGAGATTTCCATACATACTCTACGGCAATAGATTATGCTCAATGAATTAAGATGAAGACTAGTGAGAGTAGGGCCGCAAGAGATAAAGCAAAAATGGCCAAAACATAGGGTTAACAAGGCCGCAGAGATTTTGTTAGTAGAATTTCATTCTCTAGCAGTCAAGGTCCATAAAAGGGATCAAGGTTTCCTCAACGGGGAAGTGATGTGGTGAGTGCCAATGCTGGGTCAGGGTAGAACACTTTTATTGGAAGAGGTAGTTGCAGGATTCTAGGCAGAGTAGTCAAGCTATCCCTTCCTGCGATAATTGTGGGAGACCACACAAAGGACAATGCTATTGTTCTGTAGAGATTTGTTTTAATTGTGGCCATCCTGTACACATATGGAGGAACTACTCGATGGCCCAACAATCGTAAAGTTTTGTCGTGGTTCTACTCATCTAGCTCCGTCTGCTCATTCGGCAACTGTATCAATTGCCCAAGAAGTTAGCGAGACACGAGATAGAGGTGCTGGTGCTTCTTCTCGGGTAGACCTACTAGGTCTAGATGTCAAAGTTCCGCAGGAAGAGGCCAAGCGAGGGTATATGCTTTAACTCCCCAGGATGCCCAGACGTCCAATGTAGTAGTCTCAAGTACTTTTTCTATTTGTAATATGAATGCTCGAGTATTGTTTGACCCTGGATCTACCCACTCTTTTATCTCTCCATGCTTTGCACTTTGATTGGGTAAAGACTGTGTTATGAGAGAAAAATAATTAGTGGTATCTACTCCTTTAAAGGAGGCATTTGTGGCTGAGTGGGAATATACATCTTGCGTAGTTTGAATCAAGGATAAGAACACCTTAGTGAATCTAGTGGTGTTAGACACTTTGGATTTTGACGTGATCTTGGGAATGGATTGGCTATTGCCTTGCTAATCTAGTGTGGACAGTTATCATAAGTTTGTTAGGTTTGAATTTCCAAGCGAGCCATCATTTAGTATTCAGGGCGATAGAAGTAATGCTCTAACCAACTTGATATCAGCCATATCTACTAGAAAGCTGTTAAGACAGGGTTGTCAAGGTTACTTGACGGTTGTGAGGGACACCCAAGTAGAGGTTGGAGATATAAGCCAAGTGTCGGTAGTGAATGAGTTTCTGGATGAATTTCCCGAGGAACTATCGGGTTTACCTCCATAGTAAGAGATTGAATTTTGCATAGATTTGATTCCTAATACTAGACCCATATTCATACCCTCATATCGGATGGCACCGGCAAAGCTCAAAGAGCTCAAGGATTAGTTGGAGGACCTACTAAACAAAGGTTTTGTTAGCCCCAGTGTTTCACCATGGGGAGCACCGGTGCTATCCGTAAAGAAGAAAGATGGGTCATTTAGACTATGCATTAATTACCGACAACTTAATAAGGTAACGGTGAAGAAGAAGTACCCCATCCCAAGAATAGATGACCTATTTGATCAACTACGAGGGGCACAATCTTTCTCGAAGATAGATCTACGATCTGGGTATCATCAGTTGAAGATTCGGAGTGAAGATGTGTTAAAGATCGCATTTCGAACTAGGTATGGGCACTAAGAGTTCTTGGTAATGTCGTTCGGGTTTACTAATGCCCCTACGGCCTTTATAGATTTGATGAACTGAGTGTTCAAGCCCTACTTGGACAAGTTTGTAGTGGTGTTCATTGATGATATCCTGGTCTACTCAAGGAGTCAAGAGGAGCACGAGTATCATCTTAAGATAATGCTTCAAACTTTGAGAGAACATCGATTGTATGCCAAGTTCTGGCTTGAAAGTGTTGCATTCTTGGGACATGTGATATCTAAGGATAGGGTACAAGTCGATCCAAAGAAAGTGGAGGTAGTGGAAAAATGGCCAAGGCCAACATCAGTCATGGAGATTAGAAGCTTTTTAGGGTTAGTAGGCTTCTATCGTCGCTTTGTCAAGGATTTTTCAAGAATAGCTGCCCCTCTGACCAAGCTGACACATAAGGATACAAAATTTGTGTGGTTAAATGCTTGTGAGAATAACTTTAAGAAGCTTAAGACATATCTCACCAAAGCTCCAGTGTTGAGTTTACCCCAAGGCATAGGGGGTTATACAATATTTTGTGATGCATCGCTAGTTGGTTTAGGCTGTGTGTTAATGCAGCATGGAAAGGTGATTGCATATGCATCAAGACAACTTAAAAGGCATCAACAAAATTACCTCGCACATGATTTGAAAATGGCAGCAATTGTGTTTGACTTAAAGATTTGGAGACATTATTTGTATGGTGAGACTTGTGAGATATATACGGACCACAAAAGTTTGAAATATATATTTGAGCAAAGGGATTTGAACTTGCAGTAACGTAGGTGGATGGAGTTGCTAAAGGATTATGATTGTACCATTCTTGACCATCCCGATAAGGCAAATGTGGTGGCTGATGCCTTGAGTCAAAAATCAATGGGTAGCCTAGCACATATCTCCATGGACAAGAGATTGTTGGTTAGAGAGATGCATAGCTTGGGAGACATGGATGTACATTTGGAAGTCTCCGAGGCAAATGCATTACTAGCCCATTTTAAAGTGAGGCCTGTCCTAATGAACCGAATTAAAGAGGCACAAGGTTAAGATGAGTTCATAGCTAAGGTCTTAGAAGATCCTTAGGGAAAGAAAGAAAAGACGTTTATCAAAGGCACAAATGAAGTGTTGAGGTATGGAACAAAACTCTATGTGCTTGATAGTGATGGGTTGAGAAGAGAGATATTATTGAAGGCGCATATGGCAGCCTATGTGATATATCTAGGAGCTACAAAGATGTATCAAGATTTAAAGGAGGTGTATTGGTGGAAAGGACTTAAGAAAGATGTGGCTGAGTTTGTCTTCAAGTGCCTAGTGTGTGTGAGACCTTGTCAAGCTTGATTAAAGGATGATATTGTATCGAGTAGTAGAACTAAGTTAAATCAAACCTTGAACTAGTTCAAATAGAAATTCTAAGAGGAATTTGAAAATTCTAAAACCTATAGAATGACTTAGAATGATGATTCAGAGTTCAAGGTCCAATATGGAGTCAATCGGAAAAATTGATTAATTAGGGACAAAACAGTAATTTTGCATTTAAGGACAAAATGGAGATTTTTAGCAAAGATTTAATCACATTTGACCAAGAATAATTATATGAAATATAATATGATTATTGGAGTATAAAAATGAAGTTTAGCAGCGAAAAATTGTGATTCTCGGTAATTTTAGAGCACAAGGGAAAATGGTAATTTTGCCACTATAGGACCAAACGGGAATTTTTAGAAAAGATTTTGACCCCATTTGATTAAAATTGATCAATATTAGTGTTATTTGAGGTTGAAAAGTGGAAATAATGTAATTCCGGTACATTTCGGAGTATAGGGGCAAAATCATAATTTTTTCGTCTCGGGGGCAAATCGGTAAATTTTTCACCCCAACACTTGTCAAGACCAACAAATTTTATTTGTGGTAGGATTGGATAAATACAAGAATAATTGTGGTGGGAAATTAAGAAGAAAAAGTCAAAATGTTAAAAAAATAGGCCAATGGCATTATGGAATGTGGCAAGCCATTAGTTTTTATTATTAAACTATAAAAATAGCCATAAAACCCATTTTCTCTCACCAAAATCAGCATGAACTAGAATTGAAGGGAAACAAAAGAGAATAAAGGGGAAAAACAAGAAAACTAGCCAAAAATCAAAGGAATTCAAGGGTTTTTCATGAATCAAGCCAAACAAAGGTAAAATTTCTTTAGATTTACTTAAAACCTCGCTTACCCATGCTTTAGTTCTTAATTTCCATGGTTGAATATTGAGTTATCATGATGAATTCAATTCTGAAAAATGGGTATGGAAGAGAAATTTATGTTGGATTAGCTTGATTTTAGACTATGTTGTTGTTTGCTGGTAGTTGAGCATGGTTATGAACAAAAATATGAGAAAAAACATTCAATCTCTTCAGGATTCTTCATTGGTTGAACCATGTAGGCTGAATATCAATGGGGGATTGTTTGTATTTCAAGGAAAATGGCTTGGAAAAATGATGAATTAAGTAAGAAATATGGCTAGGAAAAATTACGGTGTAAGTGCATTGTAATGACCGAATTTTCAATTGAAGAAATTAAAGGATTTCAATGCTGAAATTTAGTTATTTGAAATGTGATTGGTGAATTAAGATATTAGAGGAGAAATGGATTAATTTGGAGGTGATTTGGACACAATCGTCAATTAATCGGGCGATTGGTCAAATTTAATCGATACCTCGTTTAAGCGATCATCGGACGCATTTTTGCATTTACATATCAAGCATTAGTAATTTAAATTAGTTTATATCAATTTAGGGACAATATAGTAAATTCCCTAATTTTATTCTATGTCAAGGTGGTGAGATTTCCAAAAAAGGCAAAGAGATCGTGCTTGAGGACTATTAGTTCGAGTGCACTCAGAATTCGGATTTTCGACAACTGTGAGTAAATTTGCATTTCAAATTGTTTTGGGAAATGTACATGTATTGAGATGAAATATTTCAATGATTTTATCCAAATTCTTCAAATTTGTGCCAGGGAACAAGCCCTTGATAAAAATGTTTTGATAGGGTGAATTGTGATATACGGCTATATATGTGTATATGTGTGATATGAATTGACAAATAATATTGTGTGATAATTATAACCGTACATGTGCACGATGTGGGGGAGCACATGTCAGTGATGATGGGTGTGGAGATTTGGAGAATGATATTGCCTGTGGACGATAACTCCAGCTATGTGCGCGATGTGGGGGTTGCACATGAGCTGGTGAGATAGTGGCGATATTTGTGTTCATCTATGTGTGTATATGTGTGAAATTGAGTACTCCTTCATTATAAATTAATTTGAATTGAGGGAAAAGGTTTGATATTGAATTGAACCAAAATGGTTTTGTTCCAAGTGTGTGCATCATGGTTTTAAATCCTTCTTGGATATTATTGCTTGTTCCCACCTAATGTTTGCTCATTGAGTTTCGCATTCATAGTTTTAAAATTCATGTTTTCAGATCAGGAGACTTTGGACCCTAGATCGAGGAGTCCTCGTAGTGTGTCTCATGGGTTGAAGGTGGGCATTCAATAACAACTTTTCCCTTTTATTGTAAATTCTCCGCTGGAAGTCATGGGCCTTTTGTATTGTGATTATGTACATGTAATGTACATTGTCAAATTTTATGTTTGACAGTTACGTATGTGCATATTTTTTCTATAATGTCATTGTGAGTTGGCTTTGTGCACACTAGGTGCTATGTGTGTGGATGTCTTAGTCGAGAAGACGTTTAGTGAAAGAAAAAATATAGACTTGCTTGGGCTTGGTGGGCTATGCCCGTTGGGCCCTTGCACCAATGATGGCCCGAGAATTTGGGTCGTGACATCATCGTACTATGATTCATAATGTTTCATACTCATTTCAACTAAATAAAATAAATTCATTTCACTCAAATAATCAACATGGCTTATGAATTTCTTAAAAATTTGGCTCGTGCCAAAACTTATTCTCGGGGATACCTTGGCCGGGACATCCGATCGAGTCTGCCAAGGATGTTAAAATTTCATATACGCTGAAAACACGTTTTACATTTGGAAACACAGCCGTTCCTTGGTGTTGGTTGAGTTCACCCTCCCGTGGTGGTTCGGCGTGAAGTGAACTCTAAAGCCTTACCTCAGGAGATACCCTATGCGCCTTTCGTACCTAGGTAAAATGTAAAACTTGACTATATAAAATATATGCCCTGTTATCCATGTACTGGATGGAATGTTTGTATACTTGAATGCCTCTGAAAGATATTAAAAGTTGGTATTGTACCTAGAGGTTTGACTAAGTACAATTATACCTCGAACTAATTAAAATAGAGATTTTAAGGTGAAATTGGGAATTTCATAGTTCAGGGATGACTTAATATGGTAATTCGAAGTTTGAGGGCTGATTTGGAGTCAATCGAGAATATTGATCGATTGAGGGCAAAATGATCATTTTACCACCCAAAGTTGAAATTTGGTTATTTAATGAAAATTTTGACCAAGATTAATCATTTGAAATATAATATGAGGTTTAACAACGAAAAATTTAATTCTTGGTATTTTTGGAGCATAGGGGTAAAGCGACAATTTTGACACCCGAGGACAAAATGGGAATTTGTAGAAAAGATTTTGAACCAATTTGATTAAGATTGACCAATTGGACTGTAATTTGAGGTTGAAAAGTGAAAAAAAATGTAATTTCGGTACTTTTCGGAGTATAGGGGCAAAATCATAATTTTACCACACTAGGGGCAAAATTGTAATTTTACACCACCCAACACTTGTCAAGTCCTAAGATTTCAGCCATTAATATTTCTATATCAAGGATAATTATGGCATTTATGTGGTGGAGAAATAAAGAGTAAAATACAAGAATTTAAAATTTTCAACCAATAAGGAAATGACAAGTGTCAAGCTTTATTTACTTTATTATTTTCTTTATAAAAAGGCATAAAACCAGCCCATTTCCCCCCATAAGGGTCGGCCAAAGAGAGGAAAGAAAGAAAACAAGGAAAACAAACCGTAGTCAAAAGAAAATTCAAGAGAAATTGTGGGATTCCAAGGAATCAAGCAAAATATGGTGAAATTTCTTTATTTTTACTTAAGATTTACAATACCCATGCTTTATTTTCTCATTTCCATGGTTGAAGTGCATGTTTTCACTATGAATTAGTGGCTAGCCAAATGGGTATGGTGAGGACTTAATGAGGGGGTTGGCTTGAATTTAAGTTATGTTAGTGTTTTCAGTTAGTAAATGATTTGTAGTATGAAAACAAGTGAAGAAAATTACAAAATCTTAGGTATCCTTCAATGGCCGAATGTCCCATGTTGTGTGTGGATGATGGATTGATTTTGTTTCAAGAGAAATGGGTTAGAAAATGATGATTTGTGGTGAGAAAACTAAGTAGGAAAAATCATGGTGTTAATACACCACAATGGATGAACTTTCCATGAGGAAATGTGAAGGTGGATATGCTGAATTTTGTGTTATTTAGCTTATGTTTGGTGATTTGAGGTATTAGAAAGAAAATGGAGTAATTTAGAATTAAATCGGACGTGTTGGCCATTTATTCGGGTGAAAGGCCAAATTAGGTCAACGTTGCGTTTAAGCAATATACGGACAATTTTTACATTTCATATCATGCATTATTAGTCTAAATTAGTTTATTGCAATTTAGGGGCAATGTAGTAAATTTCTTGATTTTGGATTGTGTCAAGGTGGTAAGTCCTCCAAGAAAGGCAAGGAAATTGCACTTGAGGATTTATAGTTGGAGTATTCAAATTCGGTTCCGAAAACTGTGAGTAAACTTATTATCGCCTTAATTGTCTAGAGTAATTTTTACTCAATTTGTTGGTTTTGTAAAAAATTATTTTAAATGGTAAATTTCGTGTTTTATGAGAAAAAAGTATTTTTATGGAATAAATTGAATTTTTATAAATTGAATTGAAAATTAAATAATTGATTTGAAATTAGAGTAATTGGAGAGCAAATGCTTTATTGTAAATTATGATTTAAATCAAATGACTTATGGTAAATTGGCATGAATGGCTGAATTAAAAACTGCTTTGAAATTATATAAATTATTTGCTTTGCCTTGAATCATTGAATTTGAAATGATTATAAGTGCTTCTTCGGGAAAAGTTTTAAAGGTTAGGATTCGAAGCTTGGCGAGTAGTCCCTGTCGGGGGCTGTGAAGCTGTCGCAAGGCGACTGGCTACTAGTCAAGTGATGAGGACCCAAACCTATTAATAATTGCTATGTCATGCTTTTGAGATTTGATTTATTGGTGGGGTTTATGAGCTATTCCAATATATAGGTTTCCATGGACCGGGCCTATTTAGAGGGGCACGATAAACTTGGTATATATACCTCTGATGAGAGGCGCGGAGGGTAACTCCTGAGGTATGACTGAGTTCTGTTGACTCCATTAGTTTTTGATGATAATAAAACATTCACATGTCATTGTGTCTAACATTTCTAACTAAGTGTGCAGGGGAAATAACTACAAAGAAATAATATTTCAATCTTCCTAATGAGCACTTAAAGATATGATTTGGATAAGAAACAAGGATGATCATTATAAAGGAAGTCCCCTGATATGACAAGGAAGATCATTGGTTGAACAAAGGTCAAAGTGGATAAGTGAAAGGGTGAAGCTTGCTGAGAAACAAAATCGAGTTAGTCAACCAAGAAAATGGGGTTACTCGACTTAACGCTCACTAGAATCTGCGTCTGAAACAAAACCAACTTAGTCGACCAAGGGAAAAATTTTAGTCGACTAAGTGCTCTTTGTCTGCTACATCCGCCAAGCCACTACAAGACAAGAAAAAGGCTAGAATTTTCCCCAAACTATTTTTAACGGTCATAAACGTTCCAACAACCATCAGACAAGCTTTTCAAACTATCAAAGGATCTTCAAATGCCAAGGAACCAACTTTTGACAACTCAAGAGGACCTTGAGCATACTTTGGCTTTACACAAAAAAAAGAGACCATCGTATTCAAGCCGAAAAGAGTAGTAAACTTGAAAATCCTTTGTACTCTTCATTGAACCTCAATGACTATTCTTTGTATTTGTGTTTCGCACTTAAACCTGTACCACATAGATCAACCGTGTGATCACTAGGTACTTTCTTCTTTCCATCTTTGTATTCTTAGAGTGAGTGTTTCACTCTAAGTGTTTGCATCAAGCAAGGTTTGCTTGGATGCTTATGGGTTCTAGTTTAGCCCGTGAAAAACTAGAGATAGGTTGTGGTTGAGCCTTGGAAAACCACATTGGGGTTCTAGTTTAGCCCGTGAAAAACTAGAGTAAAGGTTATGGTTGAGCCTTTAAAAACTATTTTGGGGTTTTAGTTTAGCCCGGGAAAAACTAGTGATAGGTTGTGGTTGAGCCTTGAAAACCACATTGGGTTTTAGTTGATCCTGTGAAAAACTAGTGTAAAGGTTGTGGCTAAGCCTTGGAAAAGCCATTGTAAAAGATTGGTGGAAGCTTGTGAATTCCATCATCTTAGTGTTTGATTTGAAAATCCTTGGTTGGATAATCAAGGTAGTGGATGTAGGTCTTGGACCGAACCACTATAAATACTTTGTCCATTGCTTTCATTGATATACTTTCTTTGTTTTGAGATCAAGTTTCAATCCCACCAAAAAGAGGCGAGATAGTGCTATTCACCCCTCTTCTAGCACCTCTTTTTGGAACCAACAATTGGTATCAAAGCTAGCTCTCTGCATACAAGGTTTAACACCCTTAGAGAGGATCCAAATTGCTCTACAAAAATTAGTTATAGCGGAGGGACAATCTATAAATAGACTACCTCTGTTTGATGGCTCTAATTACCCTTATTAGAGCACTAGAATGTCAATATACATTAGAGCCATAGATTATGAAATGTGGGATGTCATCACAGATGGTCCCTTTATTCCTTCAGCTGTAAATGTGGTCACAAATGAGTTGATGCCTAAGCCAAGGTCTGAATGGACGGAGGCTGAAACTAAGAAAGTGTAGACCAACTTTAAGGCAATCAACACTTTGCATTGTGCCTTAACTCCCACTAAGTTCAACAAAGTCTCAAGCTCTACAATAGCTAAGCAAGTGTGGGACAAGTTAAGAATAATTCATGAAGGGACTTCTCAAGTTAAGGAGTCCAAAATTGCTTTCTTGACCCATAACTATGAGATGTTCAAAATGGAACCTGGTGAGGACATCACCAGCATGTTTGATAGGTTCAAAAACATTACAAATAAACTTAACCAACTAAGAAAACCTATCCCTGAGCATGAACTTGTAAAAAAGACTTCTTAGGAGTCTACCTAAGTCTTGGAAGCCAAAAGTGACTGCCATCCGAGAAGCCAAAGATTTGAACATCATCACACTCGATGAAATATGCGAGTCATTCCTCACACATGAGCTGAAACTCAAGGAAGAAGAAGAAAAGGATAAAAGAGAGGTAAAAGTGAATAAGAAAAACATAGCACTTAAAGCCAGCATCCTTGAAGAAGAGCTGGATGAACTCTCATGTGATGATAATGATGAACTTGCACTTGTTTCAAGAAGATTGAGAAAATTGATGGGAAGAAAGAATCGAAGATTTGTAAGAAAAATCTTTAAAAGGGATCAAGGTCCTTCATGGAAGAAAAACAACAATGAAAGCAATAACAAGGAAGAAGTGATCTACTATGAATGCAAAAAACCAGGGCACTACAAATCTGAATATCCATTGCTGAAAGAAAAAACTCCAAGGAAAAACAGAAAATCAAAAAAGGCAATGGTTACTGCAGCCTGGTCAGATAGTGATTCAAGCACAGAATCTGATGAAGAAAGCTTAGAAGAAAGAGCAAGCATTTGCTTGATGGCAAAGGATGATGAAACAGAGGTATGCTCATCGACTTGTGATATATTTATGAATGATTTGCAAGATGAGTATAATGAGTTATGTGATGAGTTTGAAAGCCTGTTTTTAAAGTACAAAAATCTGAAGAAAAAGGCTACATCACTTGAAAAAGATTTGGAGAAAATAAAACTCGATTTCAACTCTATTTTTGAACAAAGAAATTTGCTTCAAGCCGAACTGGAACATTCAAAAACAGATTTTGAAATCATGAAAGTAGAGATGGAAAATAAAATTGATGCTTTACAAAAAGCTCTTGATGAAAATACAACTCTTAAGTGTTTAAACAATGATTCTTTAAAGAAAAATTCATATAGTAAGAAGAATCACCATAAAGCATCATCTAGATGCTATTGTTGTCGAAAATATGGTCATCTATCTTATGATTGTGTCAAAAATATAAATGTGCAGAAAACTAGAAAAATCTGGGTGCCAAAAGGCTATTTTATTGACACTAACACTCAAGGACCCATCAAAGCATGGGTACCTATCAAGAAGAACTGAACCATATTTTTGTAGGTTGAGCTGCACCTAAAGGAGACATGTTCAAAGGCTCAACACAAGAAGAAGCAGCCATGGTACATGGATAATGGCTGCTCTCGACACATGACAGGGGATGAAATGCTATTTGCACAGCTGGACAAGAAAAAAAAAGGCACCGTATCCTTTGAAGATAATTCAAAAGAAAGAATTCAAGGTATAGGTACGATTGGTAAGAACTCCTGTATACAAATCAGTCATGTGTTATTTGTTCAAGGCTTAAAGCATAATCTGCTAAGCATAAGTCAGCTATGTGACAAAGGGTTTAAGGTTTGTTTTGATTCCAACAAATGTGAAGTAATAGACATAGGCACTAACAAGACTATCTTCATAGGAAACAGATTAAAAAATATTTATGTCATCTTTCTTGAAGATCAAGAAAAAGATAGTGAAATGTGCATAGTAGCCAAGGCTGAAAATGATAGCTAGTTGTGGCATAGGAGACTAGGACATGTTAGTTTGAACACCATGTCAAAACTAATTAAGAAAGACCTAGTTGTTGGACTACCTAGCATTATGTTTGAAAATGATAGAGTATGTGAAGCATGTCAGTTAGGAAAACAAGTCAGAACTTCATTCAAAGCTAAGAATGTTGTGTCAACATCGAAACATCTTGAAATGCTTCATATTGACCTTTTTGGTCTAATTAGCACCACAAGTCTAGGTGGTAAATCTTATGGTTTAGTTATTGTTGATGATTATTCTAGATTCACTTGGGTTTGTTTCCTTGCTCACAAGAATGATGCATTATCAGCTTTCATAGGATATTGCAAGAAAGTTGAGAATAAAAGAGGTACATCCATTATTAAGATTAGGAGTGACCATGGAAGAGAATTTGAAAATGATGAGTTCGAGAAATATTGCACTGAAAAGGGGTTGGAACATAACTTTTCAGCGCCTAGAACACCCCAGCAAAATGGAGTTGTGGAGAGAAAGAATAGAACATTGAAAGAGATGGCAATTTGTGAGAACAATCTTCCTAGGTACTTATGGGCTGAAGCTGCCAATACAGCAGCTTATATAGTTAATAGAGTTTCAATTACAACAATCATGTCAAAGACCCCATATGAGCTGTACAAAGGAAGAAAGCTAAACATCTCTCACTTTAAGAGCTTTGACTGCAAATGCTTTGTTTTGAACAATGGAAAACAACCATTAGGGAAGTTTGATGCTAAAAGTGATGAAGCAATATTCTTGGGATATGCCATGAACTCAAAAGCTTATAGAGTTTTTAACAAGAGGACACTAAATGTTGAAGAATCTGTTCATAGAGTTTTTGACGAATCAATTCATGTTGAAAAGGAAGCTCATGGGGATAATGAAGATTTAGAAAATCTAGAAAGACACATGGAAGAAATGAGTCTAGATGATGGCAAAAATAATGAAGAAGACTCATCTAGGGAAGAACCCGTAGCTCCACCACTTGAAAATTTACAAAGACAAGAAATCCAGCATAGTGACTTACCTAGAAGCTGGAGATATGTGAGAGATCACCTTTAAGAACAAATCATAGGTGACATATCTCATGGAGTTAAGACTAGGAAAGGAACTAGGGAGACATGTGAATTTTCAGCTTTCATTTCTCAAATTGAACCTAAAAGTTTTGAAGAAGCTAAAAAAGAGGAAAGCTGAATTTTAGCCATGCAAGAAGAGCGGAATCAATTTAGGAGAAATAATGTATGGTCACTAGTGCCTAAGCCTTTAAATCATCCTATAGTTGGCACTAAATGGGTGCTTAAAAATAAGATTGATGAAGAAGGAAATGTAGTGAGAAACAAAGCAAGATTTGTGGCAAAGGGATATAATCAAGATGAAGGAGTAGATTATGAAGAAACCTTTGCTTTGGTAGCTAGAATAGAAGCCATAAGATTATTAGTTGCCTTTGCTTGTCATATGAACTTCAAACTATACCAAATGGATGTGAAGAGTGCATTCCTTAAAGGAATTATTCAAGAGGAGGTATATGTTGAACAACTTACTGGTTTTGAAGATTTTGAGAAACTAGATCATGTTTTTAAACTTCACAAAGCCTTGTATGGATTGAAACTAGCTCTTAGAACTTGGTATGAAAGGCTTTTTAAATTTCTAGAAGAAAAAGACTATGTTAGGGGCAGCATTGACACCACACTGTTTATCAAGAGATACCTAAATGATTTAATCACAGTTCAAATCTATGTTGATGACATTATATTTGGTCCTACTAATGAATCTCTTTGCAAGAACTTTGCTAAGGAAATGCAGGGAGAATTAGATATGAGCATGATGGAAGAATTGAAGTACTTTCTTGGCCTTCAAATCAAGCAATGCAAATAAGGAACCTTTATCAGCTAAGACAGATACATTCAAAACATGCTCAAAAAGTTTGATATGTTGAAACTAAAATCCATCAGCACACTAATGAGAACATCTACAAAGCTTGATGTTGATGAGAAAGGTAAAGATGTTGATCAAAAGTTCTATAAAGGTATGATTGGATCTCTTCTTTACTTGACTGCAAGTAGACCAGATATTCAGTTTAGTGTGTGTTTATGTGCTAGATTTCAGTCTCAACCTAAAGAAACACACCTTACTGCTGTGAAAAGAATATTTAGATATCTCATAGAAACTCAAAGCTTAGGAATTTGGTATTCAAAAGAATCACTATTCAGTCTTGTAGGATATTCAAATGCTGACTTTGCAAGAACTAGAACTGATAGGAAAAGCACAAGTGGAACATGTCAACTGCTAGGAAGCATGCTTGTATGCTGGTCAAGCAAGAAGCAAAATTCTGTAGCATTGTCCACTGCTGAAGCAGAATATGTGTCCCTAGGAAGTTGTTGTGCACAGGTTTTATGGATTAAGTAATAATTGAGAGACTACGAGTTGTCCATGAATAACTCTCCCATATATTGTGATAACACCAGTGCTATAAATATTTCAAGAAATCATATACAACACTCAAGAACTAAACACATTGAGAGTAGACATCACTTTATTAGAGATTATGTAACTAAGGGAGAAATCAATATTGAATTTGTGAGCACATTGCACCAACTTGCTGATACATTTACAAAACCCCTTAGTGAGGATAAATTCTGTGAAATTAGAAGAAATCTAGGAATATGTTGTTTGGAAGAGTTATAGGAAGAAGTCTGGACTAAATAAAGAAAAACAAAAGAAACTTAGTCGACTAAAGTGTGAAACTCAATCAACTAAGAGCATTCTATTTTATTAGATCAAAAGAACTGATGGTTGAGTGATAAAGGATTAAATTAATGAAATTTGTCCATACCGGGTGACAAAATAAAAAAGGGGAAACCTGATGCAGTAAATAGTAAAAATATGAAAGGGAGTTTTGAAATTTGGGAAAATGAGGCATTTGTAAAGAAGGAGGTAGGCAGTTTCTAAGTTAGAAACTGTCAATCACTTCTTGATCCTCTGAAAATCGATTCTCTTAACCCTAGCTATCTCATTTCTTTTTTTTTTCTTCTTCTGAAGCCAACCGAGAACCATTCTTTTGTCATCTTGGAACCCTAAGCAAAAATCATCTTCAGAAATCATAATGGGCAAGTCGACCCTGCTTAAAGATTTGCTAGCAAAGAAAAAAAGGAAGAAACCAGTAGAAGAAAACCCCGAAGCTGAGCACCCAAAGAAGAAACAAAAAGGAGCTTCGAGTTTTGTAACACAAAGGACTGGAAAAGATTCTACGAAGAAGAAAAAAAAGAGAAAAAGAAGAAGACTGAAAAACCGAGAAAGAAGAGCAAAGGAGAAAAAGATACATCATTTTGCTTCTTCCATGAAATTTAGAAACAAAATTCATGAAGAGAGATTTAAGAAAATCGAAAATACCCCCATTACATGTGGAAAGTACATTGACAGGGAGAGTTTTAGTGAAACTCCTGAACTCCAAACAAGCTTGACAGATTACTTTAATGAACTGAGTATTAAGGAGAATAGCTTTTTCAAAGACAGGACGTATAGTGCTAGTTTAGTTAAAGAATTCTATGCTAGCAATGCATTTAGTGAAAGAGAGGTTGATGATTCAAAGGACTTTTCAAAAAAAATCTGAATGTTTTTCTAAATGGGAAAAAGTTCTTAGTTGCAGCTTCAGACTTGAGTAACCTACTAGGAATTAAAGAAGAAAATGAAGAGTATCAAATGCTTGATAAGTATAATCCTGCTTCTGTGTGGGAAATTGTCACCAGAAAGAAAGAAAAATTCCTTTAAAGAGCAACGCAGGATTGATCATTAGTCCATAATTTAGAATCCTGCATTACTTTGTAGCTACCAATTTACATGGTAAGAGTGGTAGCTTAAGCTACATCAACCTTCATGACTTTTGGCTGATGAAGCATGCATTCACTGGTGAAGTTCTGAACCTTGGACGGTTCATGATTGAAAGGATGAGGGCAGCATGTAAACTGGAGAAGATCCATTTGCCTTATGAGAATGTGATCACATCCCTTGTTAAGAAAAAAAGAGTTTAGGGAAAAAGGTATGATATGGATATAGTCAAAAGTAGAGACCAACCAATCTACCTAAGAAGCTTAATCAAGATGGGATACAAGGTGTATGGAGACACTTTCAGTAAGACCTTTAAGATTACTTTAGTACAAACTCAGCCAGAGGCAGCCCCCATACAACTAGAGACAGAAACCCCTCTATTCTCCAATGGAGTAATGTTCAACCTGCTGATGAGGATGGATGCCAAGCTCACTAATCAAGGAGCAAGGCTTGTAACAATTGAGGAAAAGATGAATGAGATTGAGGCCAGTTTGAAAGCAAAATCTGACATGCCAACTGGATTTGCTGATGCTGACTCCTCTGCTACTGAGAGCATGGCACCAAAGGACAAGGTGCTGAAGGATTAGCCTTGCAACCAAAAGGTTCTGAATTCCAATATGAAAGCCCTGAATTTCAAGTTGAAGGATCAACCTACAAGAGTGCAAGCCCTGGTCATTATGACCTTGAATCAGAACTTGAAAAACCTCACCAAACCACCTCAGTAAGAAAGGAAACATCTGATCAAGGCACTAAGGTAGTTGGTTCACCACTTGGTTCTCCTATGCAACATCCTCCATCTCATCATGAACAAGAAGCATCACTTCCTCATTCTGATGAAGTGTCTGTCATGGGACTGTTCTATCAGATGGTAAGAAAAGAGCAAGCTGAAAAAGAGGTAGCAGCAGCTCAAGTTGCTCAAGAAATGACCTCAGAACTAGGAGCTACAAAAAAAGGGAAGAACAAAGGAAAAGCAAAAGCAAACGACACAGCTCCTACATCTAAGCCTCAATCACCTGCCATGAGACAAAAGAAGACAACAAAAAAATCAGTACCTCCAAGAACAAGGAAGTCTTCAAGATTGGTAAAAAAAGCAAAATCACCTCCTGCAAGCACTCCTCAAGCCCCAATAGAAGTTTCTGATCAGGCAACTCCAGAGAAAGCTATAGAGACATCTCTTCAACGTCCTCAGCAAACTCTTGAAGCAACCTCTCAACCCCCTTTGAGACCACCCTCTCCTATTCCCCTAAATCCTTGGTGGGAACAAACTATGTCCCCTGAATCCACACCATCTCCCTCTAAAGATTGATATCCTAGCCTTTTCCCTAATGATGACAAAAAGGGGGAGTAGTATTTACAAGAAAAATAAAAAAATCTGAGGGTAAAGGTATTAGACCTTTAGGGAAAATATCAAGAAAAACAAAAATCCTAAAGGTAAAGATACTGAACTTCTATGATAGGTAGGTAGCAAAAACAAGACTAAGGGTATTTCTAGAACAAATTTTTTATTACCGTTTTGTTGGATATTTATGCCTCAATGGCATTCAAACACTAAACCTTAATCTTGGCTGACTTTATGGGTGTTTAGAATATACTTGTTGATAGTTGTTTGAAATGCTTGAACTATGAAAATGATATTTATGACATTATGAAACATGGGTGGAAATTTGTCTGCTAATACTGTGCAATACTGTTACAATTTTTTGATATTGTGCTAATATTGAGTTATTATGTTGATAAACCATTTCTGAGATAATAATGCAAAGCTGAATAATTGTTTGAGTACATGTGGATGCTGATTTATAAAGGGTTTGCTGAAAAATGATGATTTCTGGAAATAACAAGCAGTTGACAGAAATCTGCAGAAATTGAAAATTGATAAAATCTGTCAACATGTCATCTACTTTGAAACCTGCAAATATGAACATTTTCTATCAAAGGCAAGCATGTACAAAATACTATGAACATAACTTGGATAAAAACTTGCTGGAATGGATAAAAAATATGCACAAACTAAAAGGGAGCACACACTTAGGGGGAGCATAAACTTAGGGGGAGCAATCCTCACCTTCTGTTAAAACTGAAGAAGGAATTAAAAAGACACCATGCTGTCAACCAAGGGATGTTTTGTCATCATTAAAAAGCGGGAGATTGTTGACTCCATTAGTTTTTTATGATAATAAAACATTCCCATGTCATTTGTGTCTAACATTTCTAACTAAGTGTGTAGGGGTAATAACTACAAAGAAATAAAATTTCAATCTTCCTAATGAGCACTTAAAGATATGATTTGATAAGGAACAAGGATGATCATTATAAAGAAAGTCCCCTGATATGACAAGGAAGATCATTGGTCAAGCAAAGGTCAAAGTGGAGAAGTGAAAGGGTGAAGCTTGGTGAGAAACAGAATTAAGTTAGTCGACTAAAAAAATGGGGTTAGTTGACTAAACGCTCACTGGAATCTGCGTTTGAAACAGAACCTACTTAGTCGACCAAGGGAAAAATTTTAGTCGACTAAGTGCTCTTTGTCTGCTACATCCGCCAAGCCACTACAAGATAAGAAAACGGCTAGAATCTTGCCCAAACTGTTTTTAACGATCATAAACGTCCCAACAGCCATCAAACAAGCTTCTTCAACTATCAAAGGATCTTCAAATGCCAAGGAACCAACTTTTGACAACTTAAGAGAACCTTGAGCATACCTTGGCTTCATAGAAAAAAAAAGACACCATCATATTCAAGCCAAAAAAAGTAGCAAACCTGAAAATCCTTTGTACTTTTCATTGAACCTCAACGTCTATTCTTTGTATTTGTGTTTTGCACTTAAACTTCTACCACATAGATCAACCGTGTGATCACTAGGTACTTTCCTCTTTCCATCTTTGTATTCTTAGAGTGAGTTTTTCACTTTAAGTGTTTGCATCAAGCAAGGTTTGCTTGGATGCTTGTGCGTTCTAGTTTAGCTCGTGAAAAACTAGAGATAGGTTGTGGTTGAGCCTTGGAAAACTACATTGGGGTTCTAGTTTAGGCCGTGAAAAACTAGAGTAATGGTTGTGGTTGAGCCTTGAAAAATCACATTGGGGTTTTAGTTTAGCCTTGGAAAACCACATTGGGTTTTAGTTGATCCCATGAAAAACTAGTGTAAAGGTTGTGGCTAAGCCTTGGAAAAGCCATTGTAAAAGCTTGGTGGAAGCTTGTGAATTCCATCATCTTAGTGTTTGATTTGAAAATCCTTGGTTGGATAATGAAGGTAGTGGATGTAGGTCTTGGATCGAACCACTATAAATACTTTGTCCATTGCTTTCATTAATATACTTTCTTTGTTTTGAGATCAAGTCTCAATCCCACCAAAAAGAGCCGAGATAATGCTATTCACCCCCCTCTAGCACCTTTATTTGGGACTAACAAGTTCATCTCACGCCGAACCACCACGTGAGGGTGAACTCCGCTAACGTTAAGGAATGGCTGCATTTTGAGAAATTGTGGAACTTAAACAGCCTTGACGGTCTCGGTTGGATACCACTGATCAAGGTGTCACCGAGTATGATTTTATTGGCATAAGCCAAGTTTTCAGAAATTCATAAGCCATAATAATTTTTTGTGCAAAATGAATTTATTTTACCCAGTGAAAAGAACTGAAATATTATGAACTATGTTATGAGGATTTATTTAATCGTCTCCATTTACTTGCCTTTAGATAGTTTAGATGGTATCTGTTTACTCGTTGGGATTTTATAATCTCACCACCCTTATTTCCTCACATTTCAAGCTCAGGAAATTCCATAGTTAGCAGATTTTGTTAAGGACCATCAGTTGGACTTGAATCGACAAAAGCTGTAGGTTCCTAGCTTTCAATGGATTTTGGTTATTTGTGGGCCCACATGTCATTATAATTTAAATTTCATACTTGGCTGTTTGTATTATACTATGTAAGAATATATTTAGCTTTTATGCTACGAAAATTATTTACCAATAGCTTTATAAAAATTGTTTTATAAGAAAGTAGATTATTTTATTGAATAATTTTATTATATTTAAATTGTTACAATTTTACTTCAAACGAATATTTTAGACTTCTAAATTTATTTTTAATTATGAAATATATGTTTTCTACTCACCTACTACATTTTTAGCTGGTTTCGAGATTTTCAAAGAAAAATGACAAAAATGCCCATGTGAGCCGAAAAATAATATTTTTATGTTTTGATTTGGAAATGTCTTATAATTCCTTGAAGTATGACATTTTATAACTATTGCTCACCGAGGAGATGTGGAAACCGATGCTAAGCCTTGCGGGGTTCCAGTCGGCACTCCGAGTATGAGTGCCTATCGAGATGTCGAGGCGGTTGTCACGGGCCTGATGGGGAGTTCCGAGTCATGACATAAAATATAACGGGGTTTATCGTGCCCCTCTAATAGGCTAGTCCATAGAAACTCGCCATTGCAGTGACTAATCAATATCCCACCAAATCAATAAAAGTTTTGACAGCATGACATGGCAATTACATTACTACCCAACCTGTTAAGGCAAAACAAATAGTTCATATAATTTCAACATAATTTCGAATTCAGCCATTCATGCCAATATTGCCATAAGCCATTCAATTCAAACCATAAATTCACAACACAAGCAAACAGTTTCTAATTACTCAATTTCTAAAATCATCATTTAATTTCAAAATGATTTATAAAACTCATTTCATTTAATCACATTTTACTTATAAAACATAAGGATTTACCATTTAAACTCATTTTTCTATAAAATCACAAAAACGAATAAAAACTACTTTAGATAATTAAGATGATAATAAGGTTATTCACAATATTGGTAGTCGAAGTACTCATAGTCTCGATCTTCGAGTACTATCTCTTTACCATTATCGAAAGATTCACCACCTAGACATAATGTACAACAAGCAATTTACTATATTTGTGCTAAACCGTTATAAAACTAATTTAGGCTCTATATGAATGCATGAAATGGGATGTAGAATACTAAGATAATCATTTAAATATGGTATTCTACATAGGTCTAATTGTGCATCGAAATAAAATGGTGTTGGCTTAATTCGATCTATACCCCGGTTAATTAGCCAATACATCCAATTCAATTCCAAATAAACTCATTCCACTTCCAATACTCCAAATCATCAAATATAAATTGGATAACATGAATTATAGCAAATTCATCCTCAATATTTTCTCTTGGAAAATTCGGCTATGAAGGGTTCATGAATAATATGTGGTTTTTCATGCTTCATTTTTACACCTTACATCAAAAAACAACTAAAAACACCTAAATGGCATGAAATTCATCAAAGTCCATTATCGAATTTCTCTCTTGAAAAATTCACCTAATGAGTGTGGGTGAAGGGCATGAAATTTCTTGCTTGTTTTTCATGCTAAACATCACCAATCAACTAAAAACACTAAGTTATCTTGAAATATAACCAAATAAATCATCAAATCTTCTCTCTCTAAATTCGGTTAGCCATGAACCTTTCATGCAAACTTGGTTCTCAAACATGGAAATTGAAAAATAATGCATAGGAAAGGTAGATCACAAGCTATAATTAAGAAATTTTACCTTTATTTGCTTAATTCCTTGAAATCCACTAATTTCCATTTGAATTTCTTAGCTAGGGTTTTGTTCTTTTCTTTTCTTCTTTGTTCTTCACCTGGCCGGCCATATGAGTGAGTTTGGGAGGGTTTCAAGTGGGTTTATATAGGCAAATAAAATAATATTAAAGTTTGACACTTGTCACCTTTTAATTGGTCCATGTTGAAAAACTTAATTATTAAGCATTTTCTCTCCACCACATAAAATTCCTTAACTATCCAAATAATAATAAGTGAAATTCATAAGCTTGACAAGTGTCATGGTGGTGTAAAATTCCAAAAATTCCAATTTCATCCTCCAAGACTCGCATAATGACCGCTTTGCCCTTATGCTCGAAAAATGTCGAAATTTATCTTTTTCACTTCTCAAACTCAAATCATACTCCAATTAGTCAAATTTGATCAAATCTCTTCTAAAAATTCAAATTTTGTCCTCGAGTGGCAAAATGACCATTTTACCCCTACGTTATGAAAATTCCATATTTGACTCCGAATCAATCCTCAAACTTCGAATCACCATATTACGTCATTCTAAGGTTCAACAACTCTCAAATATATCCTAAAATCTTTATTTGGACTAGTTCAAGGTTTAATTATCTTAATCGCACCACTAGGTACGTTACCAACTCTTAATGCTTTTCCGAACCATCCACGTATGCAAATATGTGAGACCCTGTCTGAGTTGTTAGAAAACCGGTATTGTACCTAATGGTACAATTAAGTTAAATCGAGCTTCAACCTAGTTTAATGGAAATTCTAAGGGGAATTTCAAAATTCTGAGACCCACAGGACAGCTCAGAATAGTGATTTGGAGTTCAAGGTCCAGTTTGGAGTTAATCGGGAAAATTGACCGGTTAAGGACAAAACGGTCATTTTCTCATTTGTTGATTTATAGAGATTTTTAACCAAGATTTGATCACAGTGGACTAAAAATGATTATGTGACATATAGTTATGATTTTTGGAGTATAAAATGATGTTTAGCAGTGTAAAATAGTGATTTTCAGTGTTTTTGGAGCACAAGGGCAAAATGGTAATTTTGCCACCGGAGTGCTAAATGTGAATTTTTTTGAAAGGATTTTACCCCAATTGGGTAATATTGATTTAAATTGATGTTATTTGAGGTTGAACAGTGAAAATAATGAAATTCTGGGACATTTCGGAGTATAGGGGCAAAATCGTAATTTTGCCGTCCCGGGGGCATTTCGGTAATTTTCCACTACCAGAATAAATTTTTCCAGCCATGGTCAACCTTGGATCAGATGTTGACTTGATGAATCAAGTGGTGGAGATCAAATGGGAGAAAAAGTCAAAAAGTCAAAAAAACGGGCCAATCACATGGTGCCACGTGGCAACCTTGTTTATTATATTATTTAAGCCATAAAAATCAGCATTTAAACCCTCATTTCTCTCTCAAAGTCGGCACCCACCAGAATTGAAGGAAAAACAAGAAGAACCAAAGAGAAAAACATAAAACCTAGGCCAAAATCCATAGATTTGAAGTGTTTTTCCAAGATTCAAACAAAATAAAGGTAATCAATCTTTACTTTGGCTTGTGATTTACCTTACCAATGCTTTTGTTCTTGATTTCTATGGTTTATTATGGAGATATCATGAAGAGTTTAATTCTGAAAAATGGGTTTGAGTATGGGTTTGATGTTGGATTGAATTGATTTTGGACTATGTTAGTAGTTAGAGGTAGTTAAGCATGATTATGGAAGAAAAATGAAAGAAAGAAATTGATTCCATGGTTGTTCTTTGTTAGGCCGAACCTAGTGTGTAGTGAATGCATGAGGAATTGTCTCATTTCAAATGAAATGGTTCCATTTGAAATGAAAGAAATTGGAAAATGATAAATTGAAGTGAAAAATGTAGTAGAAAAATTTTGGGCCAATTCGGAATCGAATTGGGCATAATAGCCGATTTATCGGGTAATCGGTCGAAATTAGGCAATACCGCGTTAAAGCGATAATCGGACGCGATTTTGCTCTTACGTATCACACGCTAGTAATTTAAATTAATTTGTATTGGTTTGGGGCATTATAGTAATTTCTTAATTTTATTCTGTGTTAAGGTGGTGAGAAGTCCGGAAAAGGCAAGGGAATCGTAATTGAGGGCGATTAATCCGAGAGCATCCGGAATCCGGATATTTGTGAGACGGTGAGTGAACTTGCATTTCAAATTATTCGGGGAATGCAAATTGTATTGATGTGGATAATTAAATGATTTATCCAAAGTTTTTAAAAATACGTGCCGGGAACAAGCCTTTGAGGAAAATGATTTTATGTGGTAAATTATGTGTTATGCGTGAAGGCATAAAAATTATGTGTTATGCTTGAAAGCATGAAATTATGTGATATGCATGAAGGCATGAAATATTATTTATTTGATGTGAAATTTGAGTGTGATAAATGTGTACATTGTGATGATGTTTACATGGATGGTTGAAAAGTGTTGTGAAAGTGTTATCACCGTGCACGCGTGAAGAGAGGAAAATGCACATGCCTGAAATGGTGTGTAAAGAGGGATGCTGAGTGATACCCCTCACCGAGAAATTTTCGCCCGGAAAATTGGAAGGGATGCTGAGTGATACCCCTTACCAATTAATTTCCGCCCACGAGCTTGGAAGGGACGCTGAGTGATACCCCTTACCAAATGATGCTCGTTCAGGTACTTGGCAGCAAGGCTGAGTGATACTGCTTGCCAAGTTCCCTAATAAATGTTTTCCACTAAGGATAGTGAATATTTAGCAGTATATATGATTGCATATGCATTTGTGAGTATATGTGTGCATATGTATGAAAAGGATTATTTCTGTGTTATAAATTAAATTAAAATGAGGGGAAGGGTTGGGAAACAATTGGATAAAAATGTATGTGTTCCAAATGTTTGCATCATATTTTTATAACCCTTCCGGACATTATTGCTTGTTCCTGTCTAATGTTTGCTCACTGAGTTTTATACTCACGTTTTCAAAAATTCATGTTTTCAGATCAGGAGGTTGTAGATTCCTAGATCACGGGATCGTTGTAGTTCATCTCCTGGTAGGTGTCTGGCATTCGATAGCTGCCTGTTTTTATTGTATATGTCTCCGCTGGTAGTCATGGGTTTTGTATGCTGGTTATGTACATGTAATGTACACTGTTAAAGTTTATTTCTGACTGGTATGAATGTAAATATGTGTAAGCAATGTGAATTGCTAAATACATGACTGGCATAGTGCATGTATATTGTGATTAATAATGCCATTGTGTTTTGGCTGTGTTCACCCCCGGAAAGGGTGTGTGTGTATGTGTGACTGGATATGTCACTGTTAATTGGCGTTGGATGCACACTGGGTGCATTACGTGTGGATGCCTCACACGAGCGTGTATGGAATCAAGTAAGTGAAAAATAGGCTTGCTTGGGCTTAGTGAGCTATGCTCATTGGGTCCTTGCGCCGGTCATGGCCCGGGAATTGGGTCGTGACAATGTTGGTATCAGAGCCCTAGGTTGTTTAGGTCTTAGGGTGTTATGGTCAAGTCCAGCGGAGAGTCGGGTCTTTATGTGGGATCATTAATTATGAACTGTGAGCCGCGGCACATTTCATAATTGAGAAACCGCATAAATTCCCAATGTTAGAAGCCACCTTGTTTTTCATTGTGTTTATTAATTGGTGTTGCTCTTGTCTAGGTAAGAATGCCACCTAAGACACGGGCCACCTGGAGACGAGTGGGGGAGCAGGATGTCCCCATTGAGATGACCGATAGGCCACGGGCACCCACCCGCAGAGGTCGAGGTAGACGTGGTAGGGTCACTAGGCCAGTGAGGGCAGATACGCCCGAGGGTAGGAGAGAGGCTGGACAGCCTGTAGGTGAGGCGGATAGGCCACCTACTAGAGGCGTTACCGTTGAGGATTTGGCGACGGGTCTGCAGGGAGTTAGTCGGGTTGTAGAGATGATGGCAGCCCGAATGGAGGATATGCAGAAAGTAATGGAGGGGAGGCATGTGGAGCTAGAGTCCCCTAGTTCCCAAGGCCAGACAGACCGCCAACCTCCCGAGAGTGACAGGGGTCAGGTCGAGGTTTCACTCACTGACTTCCTGAAACTCAAGCCTCCATCGTTTACGGGGTCAGATGCATCGGAGAAACCCCAGGTTTTCTTGGATAAGATGGAGAAGATTTGTACTGCTATGGGATGCTCTAGTTCCAGATCAGTGGAGCTAGTAGCCTTTCAGCTGGAGGATGTAGCACAGGAATGGTACGACTCCTTGCGAAGGGGTAGGCCGACAGGTGCTACACCACTGACTTGGAGTGAATTCAGTACAGCCTTTCTGGATCGATTTTTATCGCACAGTGTGCGAAGTGCCAGAGCTAGAGAGTTCGAGGCATTGGTGCAGACTTCAGGCATGACGGTGTCGGAGTATGACATCAAGTTTACACAGTTGTCCCGATATGCACCATATCTGGTTTCCACCGAGGAGATGAAAGTCCAACGGTTTGTGGATGGACTGGTGGAACCATTGTTTAAAGCTGTGGCTTCCCGAGATTTCCATACGTACTCAGCGGCAGTAGACTGTGCTCAAAGGATTGAGATGAGGACCAGCGAGAGTAGGGCCGCAAGAGATGTAGCAAAAAGGGCCAAAACAGAGAGTTATAAAGGCCGCAGAGATTTTGGTGGCAGAAGTTCATTCTCTAGCCATCAAGGACCACAGAGGGGATCGAGGTTTCCTCAACGGGGAGGTGATGTGACGAGTGCCAGCGTTGGATCGGGGCAGAACACTTTTAGCGGAAGGAGGCAGCCGCAGGACTCCGGACAGAGCGGTCAAGTTATCCCATTCTGTGATACTTGTGGGGGACAACATAGGGGACGATGCTATCGTGCTCCAAGAGTTTGTTTTAATTGTGGCCAGCCTGGACACATATGGAGAAATTGCCCGACAGCTCAACAACCGCAAGGTTCGGTTCGCGGTTCTACTCGGCCAGCCTTGTCTGCTCCTTCAGCAGCTGTTTCATCTGGCCAAGGGGTTAGCGAGACACGAGGTAGAGGTGCTGGTACTTCTTCTCGGGGTAGACCAACGGGGTCTGGACAACAAAGTTCTGCAGGAAGAGGCCAGGCAAGGGTATATGCCTTAACTCATCAGGATGCCCAGACGTCCAATGCAGTAGTTTCAGGTACTCTTTCCATTTGTGATATGGATGCTAGAGTATTATTTGATCCTGGATCGACTCATTCTTTTATCTCTCCATGCTTTGCATTTCGATTGGGTAAAGACTGTGTTAGGAGAGAAGAACCATTAGTGGTATTTACTCCTCTGAAGGAGGCATTCGTGGCTGAGTGGGAATATCAGTCTTGCATAGTGAGAATCAAGGATAAGAACACCCTAGTGAATTTAGTGGTGTTAGACACCTTGGATTTTGATGTGATATTGGGGATGGACTGGCTATCACCTTGTCATGCCAGTGTAGACTGTTACCATAAGATAGTTAGATTTGATTTCCCGGATGAGCCATCATTTAGCATCCAAAGGGATAAAAGTAATGTTCCGACCAACTTGATATCTGCCATGTCTGCTAGGAGGTTATTGAGGCAAGGCTGTCAGGGTTACCTAGCAGTGGTGAGGGATAACCAGGCAGAGGTCGGAGATATAAGTCAAGTGTCGGTAGTGAATGAGTATGTGGATGTATTTCCTGAGGAATTGCCAGGATTACCTCCGGAGCGAGAGATTGAGTTTTGCATAGACTTGATTCCGGATACTAGACCCATATCTATACCTCCATATCGGATGGCACCGGCAGAGCTCAAAGAGCTCAAGGATCAGTTGGAGGACCTGTTAGACAAAGGGTTCGTCCGCCCCAGTGTTTCACCATGGGGAGCACCGGTGTTGTTCGTAAAGAAGAAAGATGGGTCACTTAGATTGTGCATTGACTACCGACAGCTTAATAAGGTAACAGTGAAGAATAAGTACCCACTCCCAAGAATAGATGACTTGTTTGATCAGTTACAAGGGGCACAATGTTTTTCTAAAATAGATCTGCGATCTGGGTATCATCAATTGAGAATCCGAGATGAGGATGTGCCAAAGACAGCATTTCGGACCAGGTATGGTCATTATGAGTTCTTGGTAATGTCGTTTGGACTTACCAATGCCCCTGCAGCCTTTATGGACTTGATGAACCGAGTGTTCAAGCCGTACCTGGACAAGTTTGTAGTGGTGTTCATTGATGATATCCTGATCTACTCGAGGAGTCGAGAGGAACATGAGCAGCATCTTAAGATAGTGCTCCAGATTTTGAGAGAACATCGATTGTATGCCAAGTTCTCCAAATGTGAGTTTTGGCTTGAAAGTGTTGCATTCTTGGGACATGTAGTTTCTAAGGATGGGGTACAAGTGGATCCAAAGAAAGTCGAAGCGGTGGAGAAATGGCCAAGGCCAACCTCGTTTACGGAGATTAGGAGCTTTTTAGGGTTGGCAGGTTACTATCGTCGCTTTGTTAAGGATTTCTCCAGAATAGCCGCTCCCCTAACCAAGCTGACACGAAAGGATACAAAGTTTGTGTGGTCAAATACTTGTGAAGATAGCTTTGAGAAGCTTAAGACATGTCTCACCACAGCTCCAGTGTTGAGCCTACCACAGGGCACAGGGGGTTATACAGTATATTGTGATGCCTCGTTGGTTGGTTTAGGATGCGTGTTAATGCAACACGGGAAGGTGATTGCATATGCATCAAGACAACTTAAAAGGCATGAACAGAATTACCCCGCCCATGATCTGGAGATGGCAGCAATTGTGTTTGCCTTAAAGATCTGGAGACATTATTTGTATGGTGAGACTTGTGAGATATATACAGACCACAAGAGCTTAAAGTATATATTCCAGCAGAGGGATTTGAATTTGCGGCAACGCAGATGGATGGAGTTGCTGAAGGATTATGATTGTACTATTCTTTACCATCCCGGTAAAGCTAATGTGGTGGCGGATGCCCTGAGTCGAAAGTCGATGGGTAGCCTAGCACATATCTCCACAGATAGGAGATTATTGGTTAGAGAGATGCATAGCTTGGGAGACATGGACGTGCATTTGGAGGTTTCTGAGGCAGATGCACTGCTAGCTCATTTCAGAGTGAGGCCTATCCTAATAGACCGAATTAAAGAGGCACAAGGTAAAGACGAGTTCGTAACTACGGTCTTAGAAGATCCTCAGGGAAAGAAGGAGAAGATGCTTACTAGAGGCACAGATGGAGTGTTGAGATATGGAACCAGACTCTATGTGCCAGATATCGATGGGTTGAGGAGAGAGATATTGGAAGAGGCTCACATGGCAGCCTATGTGATACATCCAGGTGCTACAAAGATGTATCAAGATTTAAAGGAAGTGTACTGGTGGGAAAGACTTAAAAGAGATGTGGCTGAGTTTGTTTCCAAGTGCTTAGTGTGTCAACAGGTTAAAGCAGAGCACCAAAGGCCTGCAGGATTACTACAGCCATTACCAGTTCTCGAATGGAAGTGGGAGCATATTGCCATGGACTTTGTAACAGGTTTGCCTCGAACTAGCGGGGGTTATGACTCGATTTGGGTCATAATGACCGGTTGACGAAGTCAGCTCATTTTCTTCCGGTCAAGATCACTTATGGGGCTGCTCAGTATGCCCAGCTTTATGTAGATGAGATAATACGGTTGCATGGCATTCCTGTTTCCATAGTGTCGGATAGAGGGACACAGTTTACCAGTAGATTCTGGGAAAAGTTGCAGGAAGCATTGGGCACTAAGTTGAATTTTAGTACAGCTTTCCATCCCCAGACTGATGGACAGTCTGAACGAACCATCCAAACTTTGGAAGACATGTTGAGGGCATGCGTAATAGACCTTGGAGTCAAATGGGGTCGGTATTTACCTTTAGTGGAGTTTGCTTACAATAATAGTTTCCAGACTAGCATCCAAATGGCACCATTTGAAGCACTATATGGAAGAAGGTGCAGATCACCCATTGGATGGCTAGAGGTAGGTGAAAGGAAACTATTGGGGCCTGAGTTGGTGCAGGACGCCACTGATAAAATCCGTATGATTCGTCAACGGATGCTTACAGCCCAGAGTAGGCAAAAGTTTTATGCTGATAACCGACGAAGGGATTTGGAGTTTCAGGTGGGAGACCATGTGTTTCTAAAGGTCTCGCCAACCAAAGGGGTAATGAGGTTTGGTAAGAAAGGGAAATTAAGCCCTCGGTATATAGGACCCTTTGAGATCTTAGAGAGGGTCGGAGCAGTGGCATATCGATTGGCATTACCACCAGACCTTTCGAGTATTCACCCTGTGTTCCATGTGTCTATGTTGAGGAAGTATAATCCAGATCCTTCTCATGTGATACGGTATGAAACCGTTCAGATACAAGATGATTTGACTTATGAGGAGCAACCAGTAGCTATCTTGGACAGGCAAGTCAAGAGGCTCCGATCGAAGGATGTGGCTTCAGTAAAAGTGTTGTGGCAAAATCACACCAGTGAAGAGGTAACGTGCGAAGCTGAGGAGGAAATGCGGACAAAGTACCCACACCTCTTCGATATGTAAAGGTAAGCCACTCTACTTTGAATTTAAATTCGGGGACCGAATTTCTATTAGTGGGGGAGAGTGTGAGACCCTGTCTGAGTTGTTAGAAAACCGGTATTGTACCTAATGGTACAATTAAGTTAAATCGAGCTTCAACCTAGTTTAATGGAAATTCTAAGGGGAATTTCAAAATTCTGAGACCCACAGGACAGCTCAGAATAGTGATTTGGAGTTCAAGGTCCAGTTTGGAGTTAATCGGGAAAATTGACCGGTTAAGGACAAAACGGTCATTTTCTCATTTGTTGATTTATAGAGATTTTTAACCAAGATTTGATCACAGTGGACTAAAAATGATTATGTGACATATAGTTATGATTTTTGGAGTATAAAATGATGTTTAGCAGTGTAAAATGGTGATTTTCAGTGTTTTTGGAGCACAAGGGCAAAATGGTAATTTTGCCACCGGAGTGCTAAATGTGAATTTTTTTGAAAGGATTTTACCCCAATTGGGTAATATTGATTTATATTGATGTTATTTGAGGTTGGACAGTGAAAATAATGAAATTCCGGGACATTTCGGAGTATAGGGGCAAAATCGTAATTTTGCCGTCCCGGGGGCATTTCGGTAATTTTCCACTACCAGAATAAATTTTTTCAGCCATGGTCAACCTTGGATCAGATGTTGACTTGATGAATCAAGTGGTGGAGATCAAATGGGAGAAAAAGTCAAAAAGTCAAAAAAACGGGCCAATCACATGGTGCCACGTGGCAACCTTGTTTATTATATTATTTAAGCCATAAAAATCAGCATTTAAACCCTCATTTCTCTCTCAAAGTCGGCACCCACCAGAATTGAAGGAAAAACAAGAAGAACCAAAGAGAAAAACATAAAACCTAGGCCAAAATCCATAGATTTGAAGTGTTTTTCCAAGATTCAAACAAAATAAAGGTAATCAATCTTTACTTTGGCTTGTGATTTACCTTACCAATGCTTTTGTTCTTGATTTCTATGGTTTATTATGGAGATATCATGAAGAGTTTAATTCTGAAAAATGGGTTTGAGTATGGGTTTGATGTTGGATTGAATTGATTTTGGACTATGTTAGTAGTTAGAGGTAGTTAAGCATGATTATGGAAGAAAAATGAAAGAAAGAAATTGATTCCATGGTTGTTCTTTGTTAGGCCGAACCTAGTGTGTAGTGAATGCATGAGGAATTGTCTCATTTCAAATGAAATGGTTCCATTTCAAATGAAAGAAATTGGAAAATGATAAATTGAAGTGAAAAATGTAGTAGAAAAATTTTGGGCCAATTCGGAATCGAATTGGGCATAATAGCCGATTTATCGGGTAATCGGTCGAAATTAGGCAATACCGCGTTAAAGCGATAATCGGACGCGATTTTGCTCTTACGTATCACACGCTAGCAATTTAAATTAATTTGTATTGGTTTGGGGCATTATAGTAATTTCTTAATTTTATTCTGTGTTAAGGTGGTGAGAAGTCCGGAAAAGGCAAGGGAATCGTAATTGAGGGCGATTAATCCGAGAGCATCCGGAATCCGGATATTTGTGAGACGGTGAGTGAACTTGCATTTCAAATTATTCGGGGAATGCAAATTGTATTGATGTGGATAATTAAATGATTTATCCAAAGTTTTTAAAAATACGTGCCGGGAACAAGCCTTTGAGGAAAATGATTTTATGTGGTAAATTATGTGTTATGCGTGAAGGCATAAAAATTATGTGTTATGCTTGAAAGCATGAAATTATGTGATATGCATGAAGGCATGAAATATTATTTATTTGATGTGAAATTTGAGTGTGATAAATGTGTACATTGTGATGATGTTTACATGGATGGTTGAAAAGTGTTGTGAAAGTGTTATCACCGTGCACGCGTGAAGAGAGGAAAATGCACATGCCTGAAATGGTGTGTAAAGAGGGATGCTGAGTGATACCCCTCACCGAGAAATTTTCGCCCGGAAAATTGGAAGGGATGCTGAGTGATACCCCTTACCAATTAATTTCCGCCCACGAGCTTGGAAGGGACGCTGAGTGATACCCCTTACCAAATGATGCTCGTTCAGGTACTTGGCAGCAAGGCTGAGTGATACTGCTTGCCAAGTTCCCTAATAAATGTTTTCCACTAAGGATAGTGAATATTTAGCAGTATATATGATTGCATATGCATTTGTGAGTATATGTGTGCATATGTATGAAAAGGATTATTTCTGTGTTATAAATTAAATTAAAATGAGGGGAAGGGTTGGGAAACAATTGGATAAAAATGTATGTGTTCCAAATGTTTGCATCATATTTTTATAACCCTTCCGGACATTATTGCTTGTTCCTGTCTAATGTTTGCTCACTGAGTTTTATACTCACGTTTTCAAAAATTCATGTTTTCAGATCAGGAGGTTGTAGATTCCTAGATCACGGGATCGTTGTAGTTCATCTCCTGGTAGGTGTCTGGCATTCGATAGCTGCCTGTTTTTATTGTATATGTCTCCGCTGGTAGTCATGGGTTTTGTATGCTGGTTATGTACATGTAATGTACACTGTTAAAGTTTATTTCTGACTGGTATGAATGTAAATATGTGTAAGCAATGTGAATTGCTAAATACATGACTGGCATAGTGCATGTATATTGTGATTAATAATGCCATTGTGTTTTGGCTGTGTTCACCCCCGGAAAGGGTGTGTGTGTATGTGTGACTGGATATGTCACTGTTAATTGGCGTTGGATGCACACTGGGTGCATTACGTGTGGATGCCTCACACGAGCGTGTATGGAATCAAGTAAGTGAAAAATAGGCTTGCTTGGGTTTAGTGAGCTATGCTCATTGGGTCCTTGCGCCGGTCATGGCCCGGGAATTGGGTCGTGACAAAATATGCTTTCTAATGTATAAATGGCATAATAAATATATTGTAGAGCTAGGCTTGATAGCACTACCCTCCTTAAAATAAAATTTTGACCTCAAAATTTCACTTACCAAACTCGGGAAAAGATAGGGGTATTGTCTTTTCATCTGATACTCAACTTCCCATGTCATCTCCTCCATTTGAGCCTTCTTCCACAACGCTTTAACCATTGAAAGCAACAAAAGGACAACACTAACGTGCATGTAGGGAAAATAAAAGAACATAACCTACACGAAACAAAGAAGTGTCGCACAACTAAACAAAACAACCAAAATGGCTAAGCTATCTTTTGTTTCACCACAACTAATTAAGAGAAAAAAAGCAATATAATAACCAATGTTTAGACACTTTTAAACTTGACAAGGAAACAAATGACACTGTATACAACTAAGCCTTCTTCAATCTTCAGTCATCAGTTGATTCCTACCATATTTATCTGCTATTGAATTTCCAAATAAAGGGTCATTTCTTCAACATGGCCCATGATCCTTTATCTAGTGAACTCTTAGACATGTTCTCAAATACTTAAACCTTTTTCTTCCTAAGCCCTTAGTGAAAATATCAATTAGTTGTTCATCAATATGACACTATTGTAGGTCAATATCATTTTCCTTCACAGTCTTTCTCAATGCATGGTCTTTAACCTTGATATGCTTTGTTTTGCCTTGTTGAACAAGGCTTCTAACTATAGCAATTATAGATAAATTGTTAACATAAATTAAAGTACCTTTCTTCTTTTTAAACAATAGTACCTTTCTCAACCATAAGGCATGATTTGCAATAGTAACGAAAGCAATGTGTAACACCCCATACTTGCATATAGCAGTCAATATAACCGCATCGATAAGACGAAGGATTAATTAATGTGAATTTACGTGCCAAAGAGTAATGAAGGGTGAAAGGAATATTCTAAACCAACATATTCCATACACGAGGAAGTATTTGTCAAGAAACACAACGGAAGGAGGTGGAATACACAGCCCAGCCACTAGACAAGACTCTCCCTGACAAGGAAAACACCAACAAAAGATAGCAAGTGCAGTGAAGCTTTGTGAGAACAGGATGAGAACGAAACATGCAGCAACGGGAAGGGGGAGCACGAAGAGGGGACGGAATCTTAAAAATAAAAGAAGCCAAAGAAAGCAAGTGGGTAGGATGGCAGACCCCAATCTGCTTGAAGTGGACGAACTATACCCAGAAAGAGAATTTTCAGACCAAGAGCCTTTGGTTGATGATCCTTCAGCTGTTTTATGCCAAAAGGAAATACAACTGATGATAGAAAATAGAACGGGTGGCATGCATTTGTCAGAAAACTTGTTAGAAGGCAGTGGAGATTATTGCCCATCAACGGAAGGAAATTCAAAACAGCCACGGATCTCAGAGAAAAATATTTGGATTTCACCTGCAAAGACAATCTCAAAGGAAAGAAGGGAAGAGAATGACAACAATCCTCCCACTATGCAGTCAGCCTCGGGTAAGTGTTGGTATAACAAGGAAATAAGCTCTATTCCCTCCTTCCCAAATTCCAGCTCTGTGTATATGGAAGTTCATCCTCTGATAAGGCGCAGAAGACACTCGAACACGGAAACTTCAATTGGAAAAATACTCAACCTAGCATCACAAAAAGCAGTGGAGATGGGAGAAAATGATGAAATCTCTGATGATGACTCCATCTCAATGAGTTTTGCAACCAAAATCCGTCACTATTAGTGCACTAAGATGGGAAGCAAAGGGCAATTCAAGTGCAGAATGGTATACAATTTCTACCAGACAGAATCACCCCCTGTTTTATTTTTATGTTCTTTTTTTAACAATTATCATAGATTCATGTTACGTGGAAGTGTTTCACCTTTATGATCATATTTATGTAAATGATCATAAAATGAAACACTCCGTCTTAAGTACTTTTCTTTTCTTTTTCTCGAGCTCATGCAATTTGAGAGGTCGGTTTTATACCCATCCCTTTCTGTACCTTGTTTTTATGTGTAATAAAAATTTTTAACAAAAAAAAAGTAATAATTAAATAATAATATTCTTATCGATGATGAATTAGCAAGATAAAAGGTGATTCAAAAGTGAACCAGGGCATAATAAGACATTTTGGACCCCGATGAGATAAGTGAAAAATTTTAGATTAAAATATTATTTTATAAATAAAATAATATTAAAATTTTAATATTTTAATAATTGTTGAAATTAGTTAGAAAGAAGGGGTATATGACTAATCCAAGTGGGGGAGAGGAAGTAATAAGGATTTTGAAGGAAAAACGATGTTGGTGGGGCTCGTACATTTTTTATTAAATCAAACTAGTGCGAGTAAGAAAATATTTTAAATATTATGGTGATACTGTGGTGAAATACAAACTTTATATGTTGTTTGTACATATGTAAAGGAAGGAAATAGAAGCAAATTGGAGTTTAAGAAATGTTGGAAGGACCCAATTGTAAAGAATGAAAGTTAAAAGGGTCACACAGTAAATAAGGCAAAGTTTGAGGACTTATTTATAATTTTAATATTTGAAGTTAAAAAAAAAGAATTTACTAACCAAGGAAGGTTAGACTAAGTGGAATATGCGGTGCACATGTAAAAGTTACTATTACATGCAGTCATAGCATGTAAAAAGAAAAAGTTAGTAGGGGACATATGGGACCCCCACCATGTCAAGTAAAATAAAGAATAAAAATTAAAATTAATTTGCATGAAATTTGATTGGTGCAATGGTGGTCAAAAGAAGTAAGAAAAAAATGGGATGATTGTGGTTTGGATGGGACAATAAATAAACAAACAAAACATAAAATAGAAATGATTAAAGAATAAAAGAATGAAAAATGATGAAAGTAAAGAATGAAGATGTGAGTGGCTGGTGGAAGGTGAAAATGCCAATTGCCATGTGACTATAACCCATAAAATAAATGGAAAAGAAAGTCAAAGGCTATAGAACATTGGGCAATCTACCCATGATAAGAAAACAAAGGAGAAAGAAAGGAAAAATAAAAGAAATAAGGAAATATTGGGCAATTCGCCTATGTGAGTGCAAAATACACAAGGAAAGCCAAACATTTTGTAAAGTTTGGCCTTAGAGAATCCATCCAAAGCCAAAGAGAAAAGAGAAAGGGGGGGAAAGAAAAAAGAAAACAGAAAGGAAAGAATAAAAGAAAGAAAAAGAAAAAAATGAAGGAAGGTTTGGGTGGAAGACTTAGAGAAAAACAGAGAGGTTTTTCGTCCCATCCATAGGCCATTGTTAAGATTTACGGAAAGCATTGGAGGTTTGACTTAAAAATTTCAAGGTAAAGAAGGTAGAAATTGTAAGTTTAAAGGAATACTTGCTTTTTAAACCAATTATAACGTGCACAAATGCTTGTGGCAACATGAGAAAACCATGTATGTTGGTGAATCACAAGGAATGTGAGTTTCTTGATTTTAAGCTCAAGTTGAATTATTGAGTACAAGTAAGATAAATTGTGCCTTAATCCTTGGTTGTTTATGCTATATGATTATAGATTAGGAGGAATATTAGTATTGGTGATGAGATTGATGTTGTGAGGATGTATTGTACAAGGAAATAAAGAATAAGAATTGTGCATGTTAAGATTTAAGAAGTTATTTGTTGATTTGCTGCCACATATGAGTACATAAGAGAATTATGTTTAAATGGTTGCTAGGAAACATGTACAAAAGGCAAGTGAGCTGTGGTGGCATGCCGGATGTGGTAAGACATGACCGTCAAATGGGAGTAGTTATATACACGTATGAACTAACAGTGAAGTAACGTCCCACTATTGTGAGGTGAGTAGGGGTGTCTATTTTAAAATTTCCATATTTATATTTATATAACTACATATGATTTGTTTTAAACGCAAATTGTGGAAGGCAAGAGTTGGTAGAATTTAGGAACTTGTGAATGCTTAAGTCTTTGAAAATGTTTCGAATAGATATAAACTAGATACGTAAAATGTTTTTAAATTTGGAAACAAGCTTTTATATCATGATTTTCTATCAAATGTGCCTTAATGTTTGTGTGGCGTGCATCCATGATTAAAACAGGTGTTCACCATGCGAATTTGTACTTTACTTCATACAATGATTTTATGCTACAAAACTTGGAAAGGATTTCATTGAATTATTAAGTTGAATGTTCGAAAATAGTTTTGAAATGAGTTTTTGGAGAACATAACTCAATTTTTAAATAGTTTTATTAAATCGAGAGATTCGAAAGTAGGTCAGTCGTCACTTTAGTTAAGTGTGACGCTCGTGCACAAGTAAGCTTTAGGTAGAGAACTTTTGGGTCACCGACGGGTTGTTAGACATGGCTAGAGCCATGGTCTGTGATATACATGGCAAGGCCATGGGTTGTTATATGTGGCTAGGCCACTAGTGATATGCAATTGCGACAGCTTGATTCTCCGATTTCAGCTAACATCGTTAAGACTACCATGCCATATGGGATTCGGTGGAGTGAGGCTCTTGGATGTTATTACGTGATAGCAAGACCATGGGTTTTATTTTATTTCTTACTCAAGAGTAAAGTCTTTTTGGATTTCCAAACTCGTATTTTTACGCATGGTGAAAATTATGAGATCTTTGGCAGCTCCCTTATTTACACGATGATGTGGTTTTAACACCTCACGTACAAGGTGATTTGCATATTTAATTATAAGTTTTCAAAGGTTGATTTTACAAGAGCATGCATGTTTACACTGATTTGGCTTGAGTAAGCTATAAAAAGGTTTCAACGATCGAAAGTTTTATGCGTACTAATTTGATGTATATATATGTGGTTTGAATTGTTTAGCTTGCATTAAACTTCTTAATTTACCTATAAGGCACACAATCCTTTTTAAGTTAATTGTTTACATATTCTTATATCTTCCATATTCAAATTTTCTACCTTATTGCTTGTTTCTTGTCTACACCAAACACACGGAGTTAATGATCACTAAGTCTATGAGACTCACCCCTTTCATCTTCTTTTACAAATAAGTGATCATTGCATGCATGTTGTCTAGTGCATCATGTTTTGCTATGACATAGGTAATGGCATCTCTTAGCCCTTGCTCTGAGTCGCTCAATTGCTTAGGGTCGTGTCACGTAAAATTGCTAGATGTTACAAAGTATGGTGAACCCTACGGATATATATGTAACCCCTCATACTTTGATATTGTGAAACCCCGACATCCATAGATGCATAACTAGAGGTAGACTGATGAGTGCATCAAATTCATATATTTAATGGGAGATTAAATACCTAATTAGTTTGAGTTGGACTTGAGTTATGATGAAATTTAGGTATTTTTTATTTATTATATTAGTTTAGTTTAATTTATGTTTAAATTTTTATTTTAAGTTAATAATGTTAGTTTTATGTTATTTATATTTATTTTATGTTTTTATAAAAGTAGGATCAAAAATAAATTTCAATTGGTGAAGAAAGGTGCATAATGGATTATTGCTCTATTTGCATATGTTTCAGTTTTTCAAGCAAATCTCCCACTAAAAAAGTCCAAATGACATGATTTTGGACCATTAGAAAGCTAAGAGGTAGGGTTACAACTTTGATGTTTACCATTTTGCCCAATTCTGATCGAAAGGTGGTCAAAATCTTTGTCAAAGTAAAAGCACTGCACTAGAAAAATAAATAAGGGCATTTTTATAAAGTATGTAAAACTTTGACTAACTTAGAGATAAATATCTAAAGTTCCAACACTTTCTCCTTCTTTTAGTAGCTTCTTGTTCTTCTTCCCATCCTTTTTCTCCATTTCAAGTTTTCCATCTTCCATGGAGGCCACACTTAAAACCTCCATAATTTTCTCACAATTACCCCAAATCTCATGTTTTTGGTACACTTTTTCATAGGGTTCTTTGTGCTTTTTCACCTCTACACCTCAAAAACCCTCAAAAGTCTTTCCAATGCATTTTTTCTCACTAGTTGAACATTTTAGAGAGAGAAAAAGAAAAAACCTCTCTTTCTTTCCTTCATTTTTCAAAGCCAAAAGGTATGTATTTTCAATTCTTGGATTTTGAAATTTATGGATTTATATATATTTTCAGATTTTATTTCCCAATTTCTTTAAATTCTTTTTCTTGAAAATATTAGGTTTTTGTTGACTTTTATGCCTCTAAGCTCCTCAAGGTAAAGAAACCTTAAATTTTAATAGTTGATTTAATGGGTTTGTGAATTTGACTAGAATTCTACGTTAAATGTTAGGTTAAAATATTATTTAGCTAGTGTATATTTACTAGAATTATTAAGTTCAAATTTATGATATATTTAAAGCTATTATTGTTTAATTAGAAATAAAGGTTTTAATGGTACTTCAAGACTTAACTTGGAGTAAAGTCTTATTGGTGTTAATTTTGCAAGGTGACATTACCAAGGTGAGTGAACTTGCATTAAAATGTTTTGGGATAAATGCATATCTATTTGATTGAATCACTTGAAATGTTTTATTGACCTTTTCTTTAAAATATGCATGGGAACAAACCCTTGTTGAAACGTTTTTAGGTTGTGAAATGTGTGATGTGATGAATTCATGTGTATATATATATTATATTGATATGTATATTATGCCTTGAACAATAATGTTATGTGACAATTACAACCAAGCGTGCGTGGAGTGGGAGTGCACATATCGACGATGATGGTACTAGCTATGTGTGGTGTGGGAGTGCACATGAGCTAGGTTGAGGTCGAATGGTACTAGCAATGTCCAGTGTGGGAGTGCACATAAACTAGGTTGAGGTGGGCAGTTGTATGCTTTGAACTATGTCGACTATGTTGGAAATAAATGAAATGCCTTTGATGTACGCATGATATTATCCATGGATGTATGTACACATATATGTATATATATATGATGTAGATATGCATATACATATAAATTCAAGAATACATGCTTATACATACTATAGAAAGGTTGGGAAAAATGCTATATAAATTGCATTAAAAGTGAGTAAATATGTATTGGACCTAAATAAGGCTAGTGTAAACAAATTAAATTTCGCTACAATGAGAAATTCGCTGACTTGTTTTGGAATTTGCTATAGTTTTTCACTGTTCAACTTCATTGTTGGCTGTGGTTTTTCAACACTAAGGAATTAAACAATCAAAGGCTAAATTGAGCAGTTTTAACAAGAAAATAAGTTAAATTGCATTGTTTTTAACAAAAGAGCATCGTGTTTTCTAAAACTTTCCATATCATATGCTTGTTCCCTTCTTATGTTCACTCATTGAGTTTATACTCATTATATTCAACTTCATGTTTTAGTTTTTAGGTTCAAAGGTAGTTGGATTCCTAGGCCAAGGTGTTTCCTCTTATCCATTTTTTAGTAAGGTGCCATGACACTAAATGATAGCACCCACACCCAGAGTCACTTCGTTGACAGTCAAGGTCTTTGTATATGCACATGTATGCTTAATGTGAATTGTTAAGATACATTTGGCAAACTATCTATGTATATTTTAATTGATGATGCCAACATGAGTATACACTTGGGTTTTATGAATTGCTTTCAAAGAAATTATCATTTGAACATTATGAATTATAAACCTTAAAGAAATATGGATGATAGATGGACTAATGTACAGGTTCATATCGAAAGGCTTACTTGGGCCTAGTGGACTGGGCCTATTGGGCCCTTACGCTGGTCATGGCATGGGATTTGGGCTGTGACAATATATTTGTTAAAGATTTTGTAGTCGAGTAATGCATATTATGTGTGACAGTAAATTGTGGTAATTTATCGACATTTGTACGTTATCATCTAGTAATAAAAGCATGGAATTTTATATGTTTATCTAGATTAGAAAAATGATGGTATCATTATAACTAGTTGATGTATTCGTGAAAGCATATTTGATGGAACTATCAAGTAGCTTTACTTCGGCTTGTTCAGGATTTGGAAGGTTTACTTGTAAGTCTTGGACACCGATAATGATCGGGATAAAGGTCGTTACACAATGTATTCTATTTGAATTGAAGATTGTGCTACCATAACTTTTATTTTCCACATTCAATGTAAAGACGACACTATCAAATGAGAAACAGAATCCTCTTGTGCTCTTTGGATCATCTAATGAACTAGCCCAATCACTATCATTATAGCCTAGCAACTGACTGCTTTCATGTTTTAAATATCTCAAGCCAAAATTGAGTGTTCCTTTGACATACCTGAAGATTCTTTTTGCTATAGTAAAATGTAGCTTTGAAAGGTCTTACATAAATATAGATAATAGACTTATAGCAAATATGGTATCAAGTCTAGTTGTTGACAAGCAATGAAGAGAACCAACAATACTTTTGTAAATTAGTCCATTTGCTTTGAAATAACCATCTTCTATGCATAATTTTAACCTAAAAGCAAGCGGAGTATTGACAGCCTTGTAAGAGTTCATATTAAATTTATTTCATAGATCCTTTGCATATTTGGCCTAATGTAAACTGTAACACCCCGTACCCTCGTGTAGAAGTCAACAAGACCTTATTGATAAACTAAAAGGTCAATTGACATAAATTTAAGTTCCAAAGAGGGATGATGGGTGCAAGGAATTTTGAAATAAAATATGTCATACGCGAAGAAATAACAATTAAATAATAATATTTTTATCGAGGATGAATTAGCGAGATAAAAGGTAATTCAAAAGTGAATTGGGCATAATAAGATATTTTGGGTCTCGAGAAGACAAGTGAAAAATTTTAGAATAAAATAATATTAAAATATTAATATTTTATTAGTTGTTGAAATTAGTCACGAAGGATGAGTATATGACTAATCCAAGTGGGGGGAAGAAGTGAGAATGAATTTTGGGAAAAGTAATGTAAGTGGGGCTTACGTGCCATTATTTAATAAAAGACAAGCAAGTAAGTATATATTTAAATATTATGGTGACATCTTGATGGAGTGCAACTTTGATATTTTGATTGTACATGTGTAAAGGAAGAAAGATAGAAGGAAATTAGAGTTTAATAAATGTTGGAAGGATCAAGTTGTAAAGGATGAAAGTTTGAAGGGTTACATAATAAATAAGAAAAAGTTTGAAGACTTATGTGCAAATTTCAAACATTTGAAGTTAATGAGAATTTACTAACCAAGGAAGGCTAGATGGTGTGGAATATGAGATATGTATGTGAAATTCACTATTACATGCAAATCATTGCATGCAAAAAGGAGGAAGTTGGTAAAAAACATGTGGGACCCCACCATGTGATGGTTAACAAAGAGACAAAGAATAAACAAGTATTTAATTGGAGAAAACCATGGTTTGGGAAGGATAGCCCATGGCAAACAAGTAAGAAAAGTGATGTGATTCGAAAAGATAAAGGCATAAACATAATATTTAATGGCAAGAAAACAAAGAAAGGTAATTGAATGGCATGGCATGTAAAAAAAAATGAAATGAAGAAAGAATGGACAATGAAGGTGATGGGTGGAAAGGTTTCAAAAGCCGTTTTACCTTGTGATTTTGACCACATGAAAGAAAAAGGAAAATGACAAAAAAGAGTGGCTTTAGGCAATCTACCCATGAGAGAAAAAGTCAAAAGAAAAGAAAAGAAACTAATAGAAAAAGAAATGACCTTGGATAATCCGCCCATGCATGAGTAAACAAGGAAATGAGATTTTAGCTTCCAACATTGAGAGGTCCACCCATGAGAGAAAAAAAAAGAAAGGAAAAAAAGGTTTCACAAGACCATTTCAAGTCATTTTCTTGTGAAGTCCACCCACACAAAAGAAATGAAAAGAAAGCAAACAATTTGACTTTGTTTTGAGAAAATCGTACCATTGAGACAAAAAAAGAGAGAATCGACTTGAAGGCAAAGAGAGAAAGGAAGAAATGAGGAAAGAAGAAAAGAGAAATAAAGAAAGGATAAAGTAGAAACAAACAAAGAAGGTTTGGCCTAGTGGTTCCAAGCTAAGGAAGGTAAGTAAAACTTTGATTTTGGTTATGAATTTCTTGAAGAAATGAGTTGGTAATTATGTGAAAATGTTGTGGTAGCAAAGGTCTTCCATGATTTTAAAGAAATACATGCACGCATGTAAGTAAATCTTGGAATGCATGGTGATTTTGACCTAGATAAGCAATGGGTAAGTATTATGGTCTTGAAATCACAAGTAAACAAGAGAAATGAAATGTACATTAATTATCTATGTTTGTGACAGCAATGCTGCCCATGGGTGTGAGTAAATTGTGAGCTATATCTGGGGAATTCAAGCTAAAACTGAAAGGTAAGCATGCAATGTGTCTAAATTGTGTTGTGTTGATTATGGTTGGTTGATAATATATGGAATGCTTGTTAAAAGCTTGTGATTGAGGTTGATGAAAAATAAGAAATTGAGTGAGGATTTATTGATTGATGTGCTACCCATATTCGAGTATAATTAATTGTATTAAGTTTCGATGGTTACCAAAAAGTGTATAAGTAAAGAAAGTGGGCTGTGGTGGGGTGCTGGACTAGGTAATGAGTGACTAGCAAGTAGAGTTAGGTAGATATGTACTCAAATCAATAGCGATGTAGCGTTCCACTATTGTAAGGTGAATGGGGGGTGTCAATTTTAAAATTCCCATAGCTATATATATATATGTGATGGTTTGCTTTAAACATAAATTTGTGGAAAGCATGAGCTGGTAGAAACCATAAGAAATTGTGGATGCAAGTTGTTTTGAAAGTTGTTTTGGATATATTTATAAATAAGCTATATATGTAAAGTGTTTCCGAAACTGAGAAACAAGCCCTTTTACAATGTTTGCGTCAAAATTTGTGTCTTGTATTTTTGTGTGATATGCATAGCTAAATGCATTTGTTAAATGACTTAAAATGTAAGTTTTGAGCACCGATTTTATTTCGATTTTTGTACAAAGTGTTTACATCATGCCATTTAATGCGAAAAGCAATTTGAAGGGTTATCAAATCATGATTTCAAATGTTTTAGAAGAAAAGCGTCGAAAAAATTGATTTGGTTATGAAAACAGTTTTGAAAAATCGAGAACATTGAGAGTAGGCCAAATATCACATTGAAAAAGTGTGACCCTTGTGCACAAGCGAGCTCTAGCTAGAGAACCTTTGGGTCGCTAATGGGTTGTTGACATGGTTGGGGCTATGGTTTGTGATATGTATGTGGCTAGGCCACAAGTGATTTATGCAGTTACGACCACTTGATTTCTTCGATGTCGACCAACATCGTCGAGACAACCATGGTTGTGGCAATCCGGTGGAGTAGAGCTTTCGGATGTTATTATGTGGAGCTGGGTCCACGAGTGATTATGATACTTACCTACTCGAGAACCTTGTGAGTTTTTTCATGTGCACTATTTTGTGTGGTGGAGAGTTAAGATTTTCTATGCAGCTCCTCTTATTTGAATAAAAGCTTTCAGTGCTTATTTGACGATCATGAGTTGGTTTATGTGGCTTTATAAGTTGATTTGTTTACATGCCACACATTCTAGGAGCGTGCATCTTTTTATACTGTTTCTCGTATTTTGATAGTAAATAATGTTTTGTATGATTGAACCTTGTTTTGCTACACTTGTTTTCGGCATCATTTTGCCAAGTGAAATATTACATGATGATTTTACGGCATCATTTTTACAAGGCACAAATATTCTACGTGTGATTTGATTTTTTGAAGATTATTATTCTTATTCTAGTTTTATCATACAAATTTATCTTCTTTATGCTTGTTTCCTATCTACGCCCTACTCACGGAGTTGATGATCACTGAGTCTGTGAGACTCACCCCCCTTATTTCTTTTTTGTAGATAGTGATCGACCTAGTGTGCAATAATCGACGCTTATGGTCCATCGTAAATAGGTAAAGGCATCTCATAGCACTTTATTTCGAGACGCTCCGCTGTTAGAGGTTGAGTCATGCATAGTATACTATATTTATAAGTAATGTCATTGTAAGTGTACAATTGAATAATTATGGACTATAGTGTAATTTTTACGAGTATGCTGAATAAAGGTTAAGATGGATTATTATGATTTATGTTTAATTTTTTATTACGAAGAGTTATGTGGTTCAAAATAGTTGCATGGATTGATGGCATGAATATGAAGTGATAATTAAAGTTCCAATTAAGGTTTGTTCGAGACTTGACAGGTTCTTCTGTGAGACTCGAACGCTGGTAGTGATCGAGGAGCAGTCGTTACATAAACAAACTTGATCAGTAGCTTGTACAACTTCCATTCCCAAAAAGTACTCCATCAACCCTAAATCTGTCATTTCAAACTCATTCATCATTTGAGTTTTAAATTCCTCTAGATATTCACCTCAAAGACCAATGATCAAAAAATTATCAACATAAAGTGCTACTATAAGTAACATTGAGTCCTTTAAGCTTTTTATATATAATGTAGGCTCATTTACACTTTTTTGAACCCTTGGTTCATGAAATGTTTATCAACTCCTTCACACTAGGCTCTAAGTGTGTGCTTCAAGCCATACAAGGCTTTGACTAACCTATAAACCTTATTTTTAGCTCTTATCACATCATAGCCCTCAGGTTGTTCCACATAAACGTCCTTAGTTAGGTATCCATTAAGAAATATTGATTTGACATCCAAATCATATTTTTTCCATCTTTCCTTAATTGATAAAGAAACAAGCATTGTAATGGTGTCATGTCTTGGCACAAGAGCAAAAATATGCATATAATCAACCCAATACACTTGAGCATACCTTTTAACAACTATTCTGGCTTTGAATTTGTTCATTGAGCCATCTAAATTGAGTTTTGTTTTGAATATCCACTTTATTCTAACCACATTCTTATCTTCTGGCTCGTCAACCAAGATTAACGTTCCATTTTTGGTAACCATTTCCATTTCAGTATCCATTATAACTTTCTAGTTGTTGTCAAAATTGGCTTTTTGACACTAGTAGGTTCTAATATGGCCATGTGGCATCTATTACAAATAGCCACCAATGATTTTGTACCTATAATTGTGTTGCTTTCAGCTTTAATATCTGATAAGTCATCATTATTTTTAATCTACACATGATTTCATCAGACATAACCACATTCTCTAAGCTTTTTACAATTCCAATTTTCCAATTCCAACTTTCCTTTCACCAAAAATGACATATGTGCTTATGAACACCTTTTTTGATTCAATGTCATAAAGTCTATAAGCTTTAGACAATTCATTATAGCCAATATGCAAAGCTGTAACAAAGTTAGAATGAAATTTAGATCTCTTTTCATCAAAGAATTTTGGCAAAGCATACATAACCAAATGTTCTTAGGTGTGAAATAGATGGTTTATGTTCATACCACATCTCAAATGGAGTTTTTTGAGTTATGACTCTTGTATAAACCCTATTTAATATATAATTAGTAGTATTTACTACTTCTGTCCAAATTGTTTTGGCAAATTCATCTGATGTAATGAACATTTACCCATTTTAGCAAAAGTTTCATTCTTTCTTTCTGATTTACCATTCTTTTGTGGGCTATAAGTCACTGTGAGCTAATGTGAAGCACCAATGTCTGCTAGAAATGTCTCAAACTGCTCTATTATGTACTCAGCTCCATTGCCACTTTTTCATGTTTTAATATTCATATTGGTATAGTTTTCAACTAATGCCTTGAATTTTTTGAAATGAACTAGACCTTTGACTTTTGTTTCATAAAGTAAACCTAGTAAAATCTTGTCAAATCATTAATAAAAAGAATATAAAATCTACTACCACTCAATGATGGAGTCTTTATTGGACCACTTATGTTACTATGAATCAAATCCAATTTTTGAGTAGCTCTCCATTTGCTTTCCTTGGGAAAGGCTTTCTTGTCTGCTTACCAAAATGACATGCTTGGCAAAGTTTGTCTAATTTTGTGATTCCAAGTAAGCCTTCAACAAGCTCTTATGAAGCCATAAGTGAAAATGAATTATAATTCACATGCCCTAACTTTTTATGCCAGAGTTTAAATACATCCCTTTGACTATAGAAGCTAAATGATCAGTTTTAGATAGGTTTAAAGGATAACAATTGTTTTTCATCTCAATAGTAAACAACTCAACACCCAGAGGATCAAAAATAGTACAATATTTGCCTTTGAACATTAATACATGATTACTATTTGCCAACTGACCTACAATTAGCAAATTTTGACTTGCCCTAAGGACATAATGGACACTGCTGATGTATTCTGTACCTAATACAATTTCTACAGCCACAGTAGTAGTACCAATGATTTTCACGAAATCACCATTCCCAATTTTAGCTATAGATTCAAAACTAGTATCAAGTTTAGTGAACCAAGATTTGTTGCTAGTAAGGTGATGTGAACAAGAACTATCAATCAACCAAATATTTGTTTTACCCGAATCCTCACCTGTTTTGGCCATAAATAGGACTTTTTTAGCTTTTTCAGTATGTTCAGCTACTACAGCTTAACTTGCACCTTCTAATTTCTTAGCTTTGTAGACCTTCTAAACATGTCCCAATTGCTGGCATGCCTGTATTTAACATTGGGCTTGTGCCAGCAATATCTTGCTATATGTGTCACGACCCGGAACTATTATCGGGCCCATGACAATCGTCGCGACGACCCGATAGGCACTCATTTCTTGTAAGGCCGATTGGAACCCCGCAAGGTTTAGCATCAGATTTCGCACCTCCCCGATGAGCAATAATTATTAAACATCATATTTTAAACAAGTATAAGACATTTCCAAACCAAAACGTTAAAATATTATTTCTACCTCACAGGGGCATTTTCATCATTTTTTTAAATCCTGAAACTGACAAAAAATGTAATAAGTGAGTAGAAAACACTTATTTCATAGTTTGAAATAAATTTAAATGTCTAAAACATTAGTGTGAAGCGAAATTTTGAATATTTGAATATAATAAAAATATTTAATAAAATAATCAATTTTTTTATAAAACAATATTTATAATATCATCAGTAAATAATTTTTATAGCGTAAAAGTTAAATATATTCATACATACTAAAATGCAAATAAGCGAAATATAAAATTACTTTTACAGTGACACGTGGGCCCCCGACTGATCGAATGTAATGTAAGCAATACACCTATGGTCTCAAGGAGTGTAATTCCACAAGTAACTCTATATCGAGTCTGCTATCTATAGACAACTTCGAGCTTGTAATGTGTGGAAAAAAAGGTGGTGAGATTTTGAAATGCCAGTGAGTAAGCAAACATCATCGAAATAATCTAAAGCTAAGTAATAGGAGACAATTAAATATCCCATCACGATACATTTTTCACAGCTTGAAGATTCATCCCTACCCGTGTAGATCATTTTATTTCATTAAATTTTTAACAAGGCTTATGCTTTTCTAAAAAGCTTGGCTCGTGCCAAAATCATTCTCATACTCGGTTCTCAAGGATACCTTGGCCCGAGGTTATCCGAATCGAGTCCACCAAAACTATTAAAACTTCATAATTTCTCAAAACGCAATTGTTCATTGGCGTTGGCTGAGTTCATCCTCATGTGGTGGTTTGGCGTGAAGAGAACTCTAATTGTTACCTCGGGAGTTACCCTACTGGCCTCTACAACCGAGGTAGAAATATATATACTCGGATTCGTGCCCCTCTAATAGGCTGGTCAACAGAACCCGTCACTACAGTAACCATTTAATAATCCACCAAGTTAATAAAATATCAACACTACATGACATGGCAATAATTGATAGGTTTGGGTCCTTATCACCTGACTTACTCATCTACGTAACACGTGTCACCCAACGACTTACTCCTTTACATAACAATGTCACCCAAGGACGGGTCCCGCAGAACCTAACTCGCCATGTTTAGAATCCCAAGCCTTTTAAAGTTTCCCCCAATGGAACACTTTTAAGCTTTTCAAATTCAACCATTCATGCTAATTTATCATAAGCCATTTAGTTCATAACAAAATATATAGCACAGTACGTGGTCTCCAATTACTCTAATTTCCAAAATCATCATTTAATTTCTGAAAATTTATAAAATCATTTTATAAAATCACATTTATTCATAAAGCAAAACAATTTATCATTTTAAACCATTTTCATAAAATCACAAATATGGATAAAAACCTACTTCAAATAATTAAGATGATAGTAAGATTACTAACAGTATTAGGAGTAGAAATACTCCTATTCTCGGTCCGCGGATTCAGTTTTCTACCCATGTCAAATGTCTCACCACCTATCCATAGCACATGACACAAAATTCAATAATGTGTCAAACCATTATAAACTATTTTAGGCCCTTATCTATAAGTATGCACGAGATTGGGTGTGAAATGTATGGACAATCGCTTAATTGCGGTGTCTGACCTAATTTGCCTAAACACGCTTTAAATTGCTAACTTCAATTCAACTCCAATTCAATCCATTTCACTTTTCAATGCTCCAATTATACCCAAAATACCTCAATGACTGCAAATGAGATTCAATTTATTAGTCTTGGGTCAATAATCACTCATGTCTATACGTTAAGCAAAAATTCAGATTTTCACACCAAAATTTCGCATTTAATTTCTAACCTCACTAACCATTAAATATCACTAAAATATCATGAATTGTCATCATTTTCAGCATCAATTTTCCCCCTAGAAAATTCAGCCAAAATGGGTTAAATGAAGGACAAGTATTTTTCTTGCTAGATTTTCACACTTAACATTACTAATCAATTAAAAACACCAAATTCCATTGAAATCTAGCAAAATCATGACTCAAAACTCCTCCATGAATGTTTGGCCAGCATGGGTTCAGCATACCCATTTGAGTTTTAAGCATGAAAAATGAAAAGAATTGCATGGGTAAGGTGGGTCACTAGTAAAATCAAAGAAATTTTACCTTTGCTTGATCAAATCTTTGAATTCTAACACTTTTTCTCTAATTTTCCACCTAGGGTCTGTTCTTCTTTTTGTTTTTTCCTTTCTTCTGGTTTTGGGCGATCATGGGGTTGAGAATGGGCTGATTTTTATGCCTTTTATTGAAAAATAAGAAAATAATAAAAGCTTGACTCGTGGTACTTTATCATTGGTCCACTTTTTAAATTTCTTTCCTTTAAACCCTTAATTCTCCACCACAAATAATATCATATTTATCCATAACCAAAATGAATAAAATCCTTTGATCTTGACAAATGTTGGGGATGAAAAATTATTGTTTTGCCCTCGAGGTGGAAAAATTACGATATTGCCCTTATACTCCAAAAAGTACCAGAATTACATTTTTTTTCACTTTTCAACCTCAAATTACACTCCAATTGATCAATCTTAATCAAATGGGGCCAAAATCTTTTCTAAAAATTCTTGTTTTATCCTCAAGTGGTAAAATTACCATTTTACCCCTAGAACATGAAATCGCCTAATTGACTCCAAATCTGTCATCGAACTCCGAATCATCATTTTAAGTCATCCATGGACTGTGAAGTTCTCAATTTCATCTTAAAATTCCTATTTTAATTAGTTCAAGGCATAAATCGACTTTGTTGTACCTATAGGTACAATACTGACCTTTAGTAATTTCTCAGAGCACTCCAATATGTAAACATACTATCAAGTATATAAACGACATAATAACATACTGTAGAGCTAGGTTTGACAACACTACCCCTTTTAAAATAAAATTTTGTCCTCAAAATTTTCTCTTATCAAACTCAAAGGAAAGGTAAGGTGTTATCTTTTTATTCGATGCTCAACTTCTCATATTATCTCCTTTATAGGGAATCTTGATTTGCTCATTGTGTTTATTTCCATCTCAACCTGAATACTTCACTTATATCTATTATTACCCTTTAGAATTTGATTAGCAATAATCCTCCCAATCATGACTCTTTATGTCATTTAGGATTACATTAAGTGGTTTTCCAAAATAAAGAATCTATGCGGCCTCCTATCTATAATCGGTGCTGCAGTCACTGACTATAAACAAGACTCACGTCAACTCCACTATTTCGCTGTTTACCACAAGAATTGCTTCATTTAATCACTTTTCATTCAATTGAGTCAATACAAGAATTATAAATTCTCATAATAATCCTTTATATTACTCATTTTCTATGCCACCATCGTAATCCTTTATTCACAAATTCATTACTTAACATTAATGTCCCTTGTCATTAATCTCTCATAATTCACCTAACTTTACACTCTCTTTTCCTTAGCTTTTAACAAGATTTAATCTCTCATCCTCTTTATTTCTTAGGATTTGACTTTGGTCAATACATTATTGATCTTAATACTCCACATAGTAATTTATCTCAATGTAGCCGTTGGAATATACTTAATTAGAACAAATCTTTTACTTTTGGAGTTACTACCTTAGTTGTTCTCAATGGCTTGACTCTTTTTTGAGTCTATGTCATAATTAGCAAAATAAATTTTCTATCACAGATACATGATCGGGACACTGATCTCAACATATCTATATTACCTATATGGTATGCCACAATCATCCTTGAGGGCATATTTCACTACCAATATTCACATATCTTTACCATGATAATTTCTCAAATAAATTAAAACTTATGGGAGAAAACATACTTTACAATTTATATCTCCCTCTATAAGCATCTCCAAAAATCCTCATGTCCGGTGTCCCACCTTAGGGCAGTTTTCCCATATGGTTCAATAAATCACAACTTCATCACACGCCTAATGATTCATTATTTATAGTATCCCATTGTTCTCATAGTCATAACTGATTATATTTCTCATCTTATAGCTCCAATAATTTATTGACCTCCAGTACCAAAAGATCACAGAACAGTTCATCTTTCTGTACATTTATACTCTCAATCCTTATTAATCAAGGATATATCTTTCTCAAATCCCATCATTTACCTCCAATTAACTCTATTTATGCTAGATTCTCATCTTATAATATTATGGTATCACCGTCTAATTCCCTCCATACTTAAATTTATAATCCTTGACTTAATCTCGTTAATTGATAATCAATTCATAGTACTACAAAGTTTAATCATTATTAAATCTAGTAATTGCTTGAACCATTAATGGCTTCCTATTTCAACCTTCAATATTTATTTAAAATAATCGATCTTACCACTAAGATAATTATTCATCCTTAATAGTTATATTGCTAATCTACCTGTGTCATACCAAAAGATCTTCACACTCCTTCTATCATTTAAACAACTACTCCATCATCCGTTTATATTATACAAAACAAAAGTCAACTCTTAAGCCTTTTATACAGGGGATTATTATCCTTCTTATTCTACATCCGCCTAGGGTTACAGTATTACAAGCTTCAACAAGATACTAAACATCTTTAGGATCATCATCATCTTGATCCTTTTTCGAGTCGGTTTCAAGTTCTCTTTTTCCTCTCTTGTCGTTCACTTACATTGCTCCCATAGCCTGGGGGAGAATGTCTAATGACTGATGCAGATGCTTTCCCACTATAACACTCTTCTTCTGCTATCCTCATTTTCTTCCTCCCTTTAGCATATTCCTCAATTTCTTTTAAGAGGAAATTTCTCATGCCTTGATTTACGTCATTACTATCAATACTTTCATCAGTCTCACTATTACTAGGGTTTTCCCTTATCTTAACCTTCGTTCCCAAATCTGATGAAGCCCAATTAGTAGGAACTCTAGATAGATCTCTTTCTAGATTATTGGGTTCAGGACACCATCGGCTTTTAGCAGTGAAATTTGTTGATCCCTCACTAACACTCTGTGACATATTAGAATCACTGTCCTCCCTAGGCATGATAAGTGTAATCTAGCACACCTCAAAACCAATATGAAATCAAACGATAATCACTTAATTACTTATACATCCCGAGAACAAGCGGTTCTTTATTTGCAGATATATGAATTCTATTCAGTCTAACTTAACCTAATCTAGAGCCACGCAGTGTCAGTGTGGATTTTTAAAACAACTTTAACAAACTAAATATTCTGATATCTTTAAAATCAAAAGACATGATCATTTAACCAAAAGCTATGATACTAATTCAATTGTCATGACCCGGAACTACCATTGGGCCCATGACAACTACCGCGACGTCCCGATAGGCACTCATTTCCAAGAATGCTGACCGAAACCCCGCAAGGCTTAGCATTAGATTCCGTATCTCCCTGGTGAGCAATAGTTATTAAACATCATATTTTAAACAAGTATAAGACATTTCCAAACCAAAACATTAAAATATCATTTTCTAGCTTATAGGGGCATTTTCGTCATTTTTCTTCGAAAATCCCGAAACCAACTAAAAATGTAACAAGTGAGTAGAAAACACTTATTTCATAGTTTGAAATAAATTTAAATGTCTAAAATAATAGTTTGAAACGAAATTTTGAATATTTGAATATAATAAAAATATTTAATAAAATAATCAAAATTTTTATAAAACAATATTTATAAAGTCATCAGTAAAAAATTTTATAGCGTAAAAGTTAAATATATTCATACATACTAAAATGCAGATAACCTAAGTATAAAGTTACTTTTACAATGACACGTGGGCCCCCAACTGACCAAATGTAATGTAAGCAGTACACTTACGGTCTCAAGGAGTGTAACTCCTCAAGTAACTCTCTACCGAGTCTGCTATCTGCAGACAACTTCGAGCTTGTAATGTGTGGAAAAGAGGGTGATGAGATTTTGAAATCCCAGGGAGTAAGCAAACATCATCGAAATAATCTAAAGCCGAGTAATAGAAGACCATTAAATATCTCATTACGATACATTTTTCACAGTTTGACGATTCATCCCTACCTGTGTAGATCATTTTATTTCATAAAATTTTTAACAAGGCTTATGCTTTTCTAAAAGGCTTGTCTTGTGCCAAAATCATTCTCATACTCGGTTCTCAGGGATACCTTGGCTCGGGGTTATCCCAACCGAGTTCACCAAGGCTATCAAAATTTCATAATTTCTCAAAACGCAGTCGTTCTTTAGCGTTAGCTGAGTTCATCCTCACGTGGTGGTTTGGCGTGAAAAGAATTCTAATTGTTACCTCGGAAGTTACCCTACTCGCCTCTACAACTAAGGTAGAAATATATATATAGTAGGATTCGTGCCCCTCTAATAGGCTGGTCCACAGAACCCGTCATTACAGTAACCATTTAATAATCCACCAAGTTAATAAAATATCCACACTGCATGACATGGCAATAATTGATAGATCTGGGTCCCTATCACCCGACTTACTCCTTTGCGTAACACGTGTCACCCAAGGACTTACTCCTCTACGTAACAGTGTCACCCAAGGACAGGTCCCACAGAACTTAACTCGCCAAGTTTCGAATCCCAAGCCTTTTAAAATTTCCTCCAAGGGAACACTTTTAACCTTTTCAAATTCAGCCATTCATGTTAATTTATCATAAGCCATTTAGGTCAGAACAAAATATATAGCATAGTACGTGGTCTCCAATTACTTTAATTTCCAAAATGATCATTTAATTTCTGAAAATTTATAAAATCACATTTATTCATAAAGCATAACAATTTATCATTTTAAACCATTTTCATGAAATCACAAATATGGATAAAAACCTACTTCAGATAATTAAGAGGCTGTTTGGCTTGGCTTTTTTCTAGCTTAAAAGCTATTATGAAGCTCTTATGAAAAATAATAGCATTTAAAATTAAGCTAAAGTTGTTTGATAAATTTTTTTTCTAAATTTTTTTATATAAGTTATAATTTTGGTTAAAATTATCTTAGATGGTATTTCTTTTTTTTTAAAAGGGTAATATTGTAATTATTTTTAATAGATAAGGATATTTTTGAAACAAAAATAAAAAATTTTCTTGTATATTTAAAAGAAGAGAAGAAAAAGCTCCTCACATGAGCTTTTTTTGAAGCTCTTTTTTTAAGAGCTTTTCAAATTTATGTTTGGCCCGACTTTTACTTTTAAGAGGTATATAAGTTGAAAAAAAGCCAGGCCCAACAAGCACTAAGATGATAGTAAGATTACTCACAGTATTAGGAGTAGAAATACTCCTATTCTCGGTCCACGAGTGCAATCTCCTACCCGTGTCAAATGGCTCACCACCTATCCATAGTACATAACACAAAATTCAATAATTTGTATCAAACCATTATAAACTATTTTAGGCCCTTATCTATCAGTATGCATGAGATTGGATGTGAAATGTCTGGACAATCTCTTAATTGCGGTGTCTGACCTAATTTGCCTAAACATGGTTTAAATTGCTAACTTCAATTCAACTCCAATTCAATTCATTTCACTTTCAACGCTCCAATTATACCCAAAATACCTCAATGACTATGATCAGTTCAATTTATCAGTCCCGGGTCAATAATCACACATGTCTATACGTTAAGCAAAAATTCAGATTTTCACACCAAAATTTCTCATTTAATTTCTAACTTCACTAACCATTAAATATCACTAAAATATCATGAATTATTATCATTTTCAGCATCAATTCTCCCCCTAGAAAATTCGGTCAAAATGGGTTAAATGACGGACAAGTATTTTTCTTGCTAGATTTTCACACTTAACATTACTAATAAACTAAAAACACCAAATTCCATTGAAATCTAGCAAAATCAAGACTCAAAACTCCTCCATGAATGTTCGGCTAGCATGGGTTCAGCATACCCACTTGAGTTTTAAGCATGGAAAATGAAAAGAAATGGATGGGTAAGGTGGGTCACTATCAAAATTAAAGAAATTTTACCTTTGTTTGATCAAATCCTTGAATTCCAACACTTTTTCTCCAATTTTCCACCTAGGGTTTGTTCTTCCTTTTGTGTTTTCCTTTCTTCTAGTTTTGGCCAACCAGGGGGTTGAGAATGGGCTGATTTTTATGCCTTTTATAAAAAAATAAAAAAATAATAAAGGCTTGACATGTGACACTTTATCATTGGTCCACTTTTTAAATATCTTTCCTTTAAACCATTAATTCTCCACCATAAATAATATCATATTTATCCATAACCAAAATGAATAAAATCCTTTGCTCTTAACAAATGTTGGGGGTGAAAAATTACCGTTTTACCCCCGGGGTGAAAAAATTACGATTTTGCCCATATATTTCGAAAAGTACTAGAATTACATTTTTTTTTTCACTTTTCAACCTCAAATTACACTCCAATTGATCAATCTTAATCAAATGGGGCCAAAATCTTTTCTCAAAATTTCCGTTTTATCCTCAGGTGGCAAAATTATCATTTTACCCCTAGAACATGAAATCGCTTGATTGACTCCAAATTTGTCTTCGAACTCCGAATTCTCATTTTAAGTCATCTTTGGACTGTGAAATTTTCAATTTCACCTTAAAATTCTTGTTTTAATTAGTTCGAGGCATAAATCGACTTTGTTGTACCTCTAGGTACAATGCTGACCTTTAGTGATTTCTCAAAGCACTCCAATATGTAAACATATTGTCAAGTATATAAATGACATAATAAACATACTGTAGAGCTGGGTTTGACAATATGATTCCTCTTCTTACAATTGGGGTAAGGAAGGTATTTATCGACTAACTTATCTTGCTTCCTTTCACTAGTTTTGTTACCTTTTGCTTTAACTTTCTTAGAGTTGTTTCTTTTGACTTTCAGACTTTTAGTTTTTGCCACTAAGGCATTTTCAACCAAATCTTCTCCTGTAAGAGCTTTCCTTTGCGCTTGGGCTAAGAGATCATTTATGAAGTCATTTACTAAGATTTTAGTTAAGTTCTTAAAGTCTTCTAGAGAGGATATTTTAACTTCAAATCTCTCTAGTAGACTTACAAGAAACTTATTCACAACTCTCTTGTCAGTCACTTTTTCTCTAAGAAGTCTTTATTGGTTCATAACCTTCAATACTCTATCTATATAAGCCTAAATTCCTTCTGTATTCTTCATATTTAGAAGCTCAAATTCCTTTGATAGATTCAGCATCTAAATCATCTTGGTTCTATCATTCCCTTGAAACTCATCCCTCAATGTATCCCAAACAAGTTTAGGATCATTAAAGTTATAACTCTTGCAACTGTAGCATAAAAAATTGCAAATTGAAGGTAGGACAAAGCCTTATACCTCTTTGCAGCCTCCTCATTGCTCTGCTTTATTTGCGCTAGTGTAAGGTTTGCATGCCTTGGTATTAAAAGTTCCATAGTTTCAACTATTTCCCAAAGATCCAAAGCTTTAAGATGCAATCTCATCTTTACTGCCCAAATCTGGTAGTTTAAGCTTGAGAAAATTGGTGGTGATGAATTTGAGAAGCCTATAGTAGCCATTGACACTTAACTCTAATCAACTAATAAGCTTTCAAAAGCTGATTTTCAAAACAAACAATAGGTCGCTTCAGAATAATGCTTTGATACCATGAAGAAGTTTCGAAGAGAAACTTTATTAATAAAATGTGAAAAAGCTAGAATAGTAGAGAAAAATAAAGAAAAAGCTATGAACTAGAGAATCAAAGGCAACCACACCATAACGGTTGCATTTTTCTTTTATATACTCTCCAAAATATTTGCAAAGCCCTTAGATTCAGCCTTAGGAGACTAAATCGAGGTAAGCCGGCTAAGCACAAAATGATAACAAACTCAGAATAGCAAATACGGTTGTTAAGCCTTTAATAGAAGCAACAAAATGATAGCACTAATGTGCGTGTAGGGAAAATAAACGAACATGACTTAAACGACACAAAAAAGTGTTGCACAACTAAACAAGACAACCAAAACAGCTCAACGGTCTATCGTTTCACCGCAACTGATTAAAAGAAATAAAATAACATAATAACCAACATTTAGACACTTTTAAACTTGACAAGGAAACAAATGACACCGTATGCAACTAAGCCTTCTTCAGTCCTCAGTCATTAGTTAATTCCCGCCAAATTTATTTGCTACTGAATTTCTAGATAACGGATCATTTCCTCAACTTTTTTGCGGTGAAATCGAATTAGATTTGGTTTGAATTGGAATGAATCGAAACATTTTTTTGTGGTTAGGGTCAACTTTGCGAGCTCTATCCCTCTTTAAATCTGTAGTTCAAATCCCCAATAACCATGCATATCCATAGGTTCTACTATTTGGTAGGATAATGCTTATATAAGTAAATAAATTTTGAAAATTAATAATTTGAATAACAAGATGGAAACATCCATTTTTTGTCATTTCCTACTTAATTTCCTCTTGCTAAACATGACCAGTTTCCTACTTAATTATTATCCTTACTCTATCATGTAATCAAAAAATTCTTCATTGCATCCCTATAAATACCTGTGACCTATCGAGTTACAATGCAATATTACTAAGTCATGTGATCGAAAGATTCTTCATTGCATCCCTATAAATACTTGTGACGTATCGAGTTGCAATGCAATGGTACTAAGTTATGTACTCGAAATATTCTTCACTGCATCCCTATAAATACCCGTTTAATGTAAGATATGCTGTTTAATGTACGCTTTAATTGATAAGGATTTGAACATGCTCTGAACCCGGACAGCCTTATTGCCCAAAGAGCCTTGTCTTGGCTTCCGACAGTATAATTAGTGGAGATCTTAGACAGCTGTAATGGGGCTGCGAATGCATAGAACAAATAAAATTGGAATTTGGAACTTGGAACTTGGAATACTAGTATGATTTATGGCCAGGTCTTGGAATTTGGAATTTGGTTCAGGATGGACAATCTGGTGATTTAATGTGTGCGATTTATGACCATGTTTTGGACTTTGGAATTTGGCTGGGTCTGAGATCTTATATTTTAGCCTAAATTTGAATAAAAATTAAGGAAATAGTACAAATGAGGTTCCATGGCCATTATCTCGGGTATTTTTCTATGAACAAACAATAAAAGAAATGACAATTGGCAATAAAAACAATTATGACACAATTTTTTTGGAACTTATTTCAACTCTATAAATGAAATATTTTTAACTATTAATTTTTGTTCAAAAATTAACCAAAATAAAAGTAGGATGGCAATATTTAAAGCAACTGAAGTACGGTGGGAAGATTAAACCACAATATAGTGGCAAATTTGGTATATATCCCTATTTCCCTTGATTTCTTTTAAATTTTCCATCAATCAAACAAAAGCTTTACCATTCTCATTTTAGGTGATTCTTATAGTCAAACAAGACATTAAAAGAGTTTGTTGGTGTTCAAGGAGACCGCCAAAGGTCGCTAGCCAAACCTAATACAAAAACAAATGGAGGGCTTAGAATTTCGTGATTAAATCATATTCAAGTAAAATTTTGTCAGCTATAATTATAGAACAGCCTTATTGCGATACTATGATAAGAGCCTTGTCTTGGTGTCGGACGGTAAAACTAGTGGAGATCTTAGACAGCTGTAATGAGGCTGCTACGGTTCGGACAGCTTATCTCCTGCGGCTGTTAATGCATGGAGCTAGTGGTTTTCTCTGACGGAAGAGATTCTCTCGGACAGAAATTTGGCCCGGTATGGACAAGGAGCGTGATTGGACAAATAAAATTGGAGATAATAAGGTGATGTAATGTGTATTATTTTTTTTAAGGGTTCATTTCAAAAGTACCCCTTATAAATATGGTGTTTTCAGAAATAACCCTTTTTATAATTTTAATTATTTTTAGTCAAGAAAAATTAATTTTAGACAAAACTACTTTTAATGAAATTGACTTATATGTTTAGGTCCACGTCTCAAACTGACTCATATCCTTTGAGTATTCCTCGCCAAATCATTCATCTCTAGAGTATTCCTTGCAATACATCTATAATCTGGTTGTGTGTGTCATAATGTGCAGGTTCGGAAACTCAACCATTTAACGTAAAATGAAATCAGTATCAATTTTTTTTTTATCTAGGTGTGATTGACCATCTATTTGAATTTACTTTAGAAAATGTTACCTTTTTTCAAATTGAGAAGTACTGAGTTTGTTTTCATGATGAAAACAACAAAAGAAAACACTTGAGGGTGGACTACATAGCCCTCCCATGTGATCTCAAAAACTTCAGATGAGCAAAAATAAATATGTTGTAGTAATCATATAGCTTTGTCAACTATCCCTCCCAACAATACCCTCTACGATACTATAAGTATCTGTTTTTGGGGGTCCATGACTGGCACAAGAACATAGAGACGAGTATAGCCCGCTAGACCCAAGCAAGCCTCTTACATTCTGTCACGACCCAATTTTCGGGCCATGACCGGTGCATGGGTCCAATGGGCATAGCCCACTAAGACCAAGCAAGCCTATTTATATAATCTTGCTCATCATTCTATCAATTGTTCTTAAGGTCACATTTCATAATTCCAACTTGTAAGTACTTTAATAATGTTGCATTTATACCAATCCCAAAATAATGTTAACCATTGCCAACTCATGGTGGCATTACCAATCAAAATATTCATATATTGTCTAATACATATATCTTAGTACTTTACATCACATGAACTTATTCACAAGCAAAAATAACTCGACTTCCGGCAGAGTGACCATGGTGAAGGTGTAGCCACTGAATGCTATGGGTACCTATTGAAAAGATTATATAGGGACACCTCTATCTAGGCTTCAACTGCCTTCGGATATGAAAACATGAAGTTAAAAAAATGAGTATAAACTCAGTGAGTGAACATAAGAAAGGAACAAGCAATTGGTAAGGAAAATTTTGGAACTCATGATGCATTTGTTTCAAAAATAGTGCAATTGAGTTAATTTCTTTAAAAAATACCCACATTTCAAACTTTGATTAATAGCTTCAAAGTGTTGAAAAACCCATAAACAATCCATGAAGTTAAATGGGTAAAAAAAAATGTCAAAATCAAGCAAGGTAATAAGCATGATAGCAAGTTTCTTGCTGCAGCGAGAAACATTCCTAGTTTGCATATGTTTTGGTTTTTCAAGCATATCTCCAACTACTGAAGTTCAATTGATATGATTTTTGGGTCATTAGAAAGATAAGAGCTAGGATACAATTTTGATGTTGACCACTTTGCTCAGTTCTAATTGGAAAGTGGCTAAAATATTTTTCAAATTGAAAGCTTTTTCTCGCTATAGCGGAGAGGCGTTCTTGGTTTGCATATGTTTCAGTTTTTCAAGTATACCTCAGGATACAAAGGTCCAATTGATATGATTTTCAAACCATTAGAAACATAAGAGGCTGAGACTGAGCTACAACTTTGATGTTTACCACTTTAACCAGTTCTGAACGGAAGGTGGTCAAAATCATTGTTAAATTAAAGGAATTGCACCACCACTTGAGAGTTTCAAGCTGCAGTGAGAATCCATTCTCGCTGCAGCAAAAATCCTCGTTGCAATGAACCCCATTTGTAATACTTAGCAATTCTCAAGGTACAACATGCATGAATCACATACATTACAACCATATACCATATTCATAAACTTTTTATTACATAAGTATTTTAACACATATATAAACACAGATACCACTACCACCTCACTCAACCAATGTGCACTCCCTACTCGCACATTTCAATATAATCACCATGTGCACTCCCTAGTCACACATCTTTACCGGCATATGCACTGCCCATTCCGCACATGCATAGTCGTAATTATCACAACATTGTCATTCAACCAACATGTGCACTGCCCACTCCACCCACGCACGGTTACATCAATTTCACAAAATTTCTTAACAATACATATCATACATTCTTATATACATATCAGCATCATATAGAGGTACATAGATTCATCACAATCATGTTCCACATCACAACAATATTTCACTAAAGGCTTGTTCCCATGGCACCCATTCTTTTTAAAGAAAAGTTGGATAAAATCATTCAAACATTTTGTTCAAATACATTCATATTCCCAAAACAATTTTGAAATGCAAGTTCACTCACCGGTCTTTGTTGACATTTTGGTCAACCTTAGCTTCAACTAATGTTCCAGATGGGTATGTGGAGCCTCGTTGGAAGCTATCACACACAACAATATCACATTCAACCCAAGTTGGCATTAATACCATTCCAAAAGCTATTTCCTAAACCAAGTTCTACATTCATTTCTAACTAGCTTCTAACTACTATTAAATGGCTATTATTTGCACTATTCTAGTTACACTAAAATGAATAATCAATATTAATAGTAAAACACTCACAAATCTAATTACTAGATATCATCAACTACTAAAGAGATTAACCTTAACCCATACTCACCTTGATGGTCTTTTTAATTGAATTCTCTTTAAAGATTCTTCAAGCTAGTAAGGGAAATCATTCTCTCTCTCTCTCTCTCCATACATTCAGCTAGTGAGAAAAAGTATGAAAGTAAGATTTTTTAAGGGTTTTAAGGTGAGAGAGTGAAAAAGCACAAAAGGTTCTATGAAAAAAAGCACAAAAGCATGAAAATTGGGGTTAACTTCAGAAAATCTATAGAGGTTTCAAAGCAAGCTTCCATGGAAGGTGAGAAAATGCAAGAAAGGAAGAAGAAGAAGATGAAATGATGGAAATTTGAAGAAGTGACTAGAAACTTAGATATTTATGCCTTATGTTTATCCATTTTCTCATGTAATTACCAAAATGCCCTTAACAAAGTCATTTTCTCTTCCCCTTGTCTTTATACAATCTTTTTACTTCCTTGACACTAAGACAAGGTCCATAACAGTATAGAAATGCTTAGGTTCATGAAAACTTAAAAATTTTTACTCGAGATGGAAAATGAATGTTTTGCCTCTATCGTGAAAATGATCAATATTTCTTTATTCTTCATTCATTTTACTGTCATTCTTTATTCCTTAGGTCTATTTAGAGCTTAATAACATTAGAAATCTACTTCTTGGAGCTCACCATAAAAAATGACGAAATTACCCCTAGTTTGTGTTATTGTGTCTACTTCTAGTTACGAGTTTTTAGAGATCGAGGTCTCACATTCTCCCCCACTAAAAGAAATTCGGTCCCCAAATTTAAATCAAACTAGAAGGTAGCTTACCTTTATGTACTGAAGAGGTGTGGATACTTTGTCCACATCTCCTCCTCAGCTTCCCATGTTACCTTTTCACTAGTGTGATTTTGCCATAATACTTTCACTGAGGATACATCATTGGAACGAAGCTTTTTGACTTGCCTATCAAGGATAGTCATCAATTGCTCCTCATAAATCAAATCATCTCTTAGCTAGACGATTTCTTACCATATTACATGCAAGGGATCCAAGTTATACTTCCTAAGCATTGACACATGAAATATGGGGTGAATGCTCGAGAGATCTGGTGGTAGTGCCAACTGATATGCCACTGCTTTAACCCTTTCTAAGATCTCGAAGGGTCATATATTCCAAGGACTTAATTTTCCTTTCTTGCCAAACCTCATTACCCCTTTTGTTGCTGAGACTTTCAAAAATACATGACCCCCCACTTGAAACTCCAGGTTTTTCCTTTTGTTGTCAACATATGATTTATGTCTACTTTGTGCTAATAACATCCTTTGTCAAATCATGCGTATCTTTTCAATGGCATCTTGCACCAGCTCAGGCCCTAAGAGTTTCCTTTCTCCCACCTCTAACCATCTAATAGGTGACCTACATCTCCATCCATATAATGGCTCAAATGGTGCCATTTGGATGCTAGCTTGGAAGCTATTGTTGTAAGCAAATTCCACTAAGGGTAGATATCGATCCCACCTGAACCTGAGGTTTATTACACATGCCTTTAGCATATCTTTCAATGTTTGTATTGTTCGTTCGGACTGTCCATCAGTTTGAGGGTGGAAAGTGGTACTAAAATCCAACCTAGTGCCTAAAGCTTCTTGTAGCTTTCCCTAGAATCTATTAGTGAACTGTGTCCCTCTATCATATACTATAGAAATGAGAAAATCGTGCAATCAGACTATCTCATCCACATAAACTCGTGCGTATTGGGCAACCTCGTAAGTAGTCTTGACTGAAAGAAAGTAAGCTGACTTCATTAACCGGTCTACTATAATCCAAATTGAATCATAACCCCCTCTTGTCCGAGGTAAACTCGTTACAAAGTCCATAGCGACATGCTTCTATTTCCATTTAGGCACCGATAATGGTTGTAGTAGCCCTATAGGCCTTTGGTACTCTATCTTAACTTGCTGACAAACCAGGCACTTAGAAACAAATTCAGCCATATCTTTCTTAAGTCCTTCATACTAGTACACCTTTCTCAATTCCTGATACATCTTTGTAGCCCCCGAATGTACCATGTAGGTTGCCATATGTGCCTCTTCTAATGTCTTTCTCCTTGGCCCATCACTATCAGGCACATAAAGTCTGGTTCCATACCTCAATACCCCATTTAAGCCTTTAGCTAACATCTTTCCTTTTCATCCTTGAGGGTCCTCCAAGGCCTTGGTTATAAACTCATCTTTACTTTGCGCTTCACTAATTTGGTCTATCAAGATAAGCCTCACCTTAAAATATGCCAGTAATGCATTTCTCTTTGAGACTTCTAAATGTACACCCCTGTCTCCCAAGTTATTAATCTATCGATTCAAGGATCTCTTATCTGTAGAGATATGTGCCAAACTCGCCATCGATTTTCAACTAAAGGCATCCATCACTACATTTGCCTTACTGGGATGGTAAAGAATGGTGCAATCATAATCCTTTAGCAACTCCATCCACCTACGTTGCCACAATTTAAGATCTCTTTATTGAAATATATACTTTAAACTTTTGTGGTCTGTATATATCTCTCAAGTCTCACCATACAAGTAATGTTTCCAAATCTTTAAGCCAAACACGATTGCTACCATCTCTAAATTGTGTATGGGGTAATTTTGCTCATGCCTTTTCAGTTTCAAAGCATACACAATTACCTTCCCATGTTGCACTAATACACACCCTAAGCTAACCCGCGATGCATCGCAAAATACTGTATAACCCCATGTGCCTTGTGGTAGACTTAATACTAAAGCTGTGGTGAGACAAGCCTTAAGCTTCTCAAAGCTATCCTTACAAGCATCCGACCACACAAATTTTGTATCCTTAAGTGTCAGCTTAGTCAGAGGAGTGGTTATTTTGAAGAAATCCTTCACAAAGCAATGATAATAGCCGACCAACCCTAAAAAGCTCCTAATCTCCATAACTAATGTTGGCCTTGGCCACTTTTCCACAGCTTCAATTTTCTTTGGATTGACTTGTACCCTATCTTTGGAAACCACATGTCCTAAGAATACAACGCTTTCAAGCTAGAACTCACACTTGGAGAACTTGGCATACAATTGATGTTCTTTAAAAGTTTAGAGCACTATCCTAAGATACTACTCGTGCTCCTCTCTATTTCTCAAATAGATCAAAATGTCATTAATAAACACCACTACAAACTTGTCCAAATATTGCTTGAACGCAAGATTCATTAAATCCATAAAGGCTGTAGGGACATTAGTAAGCCCGAATGACATCACCAAAATTTCATAGTGCCCATACCTTGTTCGAAATGCGGTCTTTGGCACATCCTCATTTCGGATCCTCAATTGATGGTACCCAGATCATAGATCTATCTTGGAGAAACATTGTGCTTCTTGTAGTTGGTCAAATAAATCATCTATCCTTGGAAATGGGTACTTATTCTTCATAGTTATCTTATTAAGTTGTTGGTAGTCTATACATAACCTAAAGGACCCATATTTCTTCTTTACAAATAACACTAGTGCTCTCGATGGTGAGATGCTAGGGTCGATGAAGCCTTTGTCTAACAAATCTTCTAATTGATCCTTAAGTTCCTTAAGCTCCACCAGTGCCATTTGATATAAGGGTATGGATATGGGTCTGGTGTTCGGGACCAAATCTATGCAAAATTCGATCTCTTCCTTATGAGGTAATCCTGGTAGTTCCTAGGGAAATACATCTCTAAACTCATTTACTACTGACACTTGGCTTATATCTTTGACCTCCACTTGGGTATCCCTTACAATCGCCAAGTAACCTTGACAATCTAGTCTTAACAACCTTCTAGTAGACATATTTGATATCAAGTTGGTTGGAGCATTGCTCCTATCCCCCTGAATATTAAAAGATAGCTCACCTTGAAAATCAAATCTAATCAATTTATGATAGCAATCCACACTAGCATGGCAAAGCGATAGCTAATCCATTCCCAAGATCACATCAAAATCTAAGGTGTCTAACACCATTAGATTCACCAAAGTATTTTTATCCTTGACTCGAACCACATAAGACTCATATTCCCATTCGGCCACAAATGCCTCCGTTAAAGGAGTAGATACCATTAATTGTTCTCCTCTCCCAACACGATTCTTACCCAACTGATGTTCAAAACGTGGAGAGATAAAACAGTGGGTCGAACCAAGATCAAACAACACCTGAGCATTCATATCATAAATAGAAAGAATACTTGAGACCACTGTATTGGATGCTTAGGCTTCCTTGGGTGTTAAAGCATAAACTCTTACTTGTCCCCCTCCTACTGAGCTTTAACGTCCAGACCTAGGGGACCTATTCTGAAAAGAAGCAACAACACCACTAGCTCTCAATCCTTGAGCCTCCTGACCAAAAAAGGCAGCTATTGAAGGAACAGATGAAGCTAGCTGAGCAGAGTTGAAAGCGGATCCTTGTAGTTGTTGAGTCATCGGGCAACTCCTCCTTATGTGCCTAGGTTCACCACACTCATAACAAACTCTTGGAGCATGAAAGCATCGCTCGCTTTGTCGTCCCCCATGATTTATGCAACAACCGATAACTTGACTTTCCTACCTTGAATCTTGCTGTCTCACTATACTAAAGGTTTTTTGCCCTAATCCAATACTAACATTAGATGAACCACTCCCCTGTTGGTGTGTCCGCAAGTCCCTCTATGGGCCTTGATGGCTAGAAGATGAAATACCACTACTAAAATCTCTACAACTCTGATATCCCTCTATCTTGGCTCTCTTTGCTCTATGCCTTGCAGCCCTACTCTCGTTGGTCCTCATTTTTATTCGCTTGGCACAATTCATTGCTGTGGAGTAAGTATCAAAATCTCAAAATGCCACAACCCTAAACAATGGCACCACTAACCCGTCCACAAATCTTCCACTCTTTATTTCCTTAGTGGAAACTAGGTAGGGCGCATACTGGGATAACTGCATGAATTTGATGTCGTACTCTAACACTGTCATACTTAAGGTGTGCACTAATGCCTCAAACTCCCTAGCTCTTGCATGTCATACACTAATTGGTAGAAATTGATTTAAGAAGGTTGTACTAAACTCATTCCAAGTCAATGGCGCTACCCCCGTCGACCTACCTCTATGCAATGTGCCGTACCATTCTTGTGGCACATCCTCTAAGCAGAAAGTGGCTAACTCAACCGATCTAATGCTAGAACATTCCAAAGCATTACAAATTTTCTCCATATTGTCCAAGAAAACTTGGAGGTTGTTCGATGCATCCGACTTGGTAAATGACAAAATATTAAGCTTCAGGAAGTCAGGGAGTGTAACCTTTATGTGACCCCTCTTGACCTCATGATGTTGGCGATCAGCCTACCTTTGGGAGCTAAGGGATTCTGGTACTATAAGTCTCCTATCCACTATCCTTTGTATATCATCCATACGGGTTGCCATCATCTCTACAACTCGATTAACTCCTCGTAGGCTTCTTGCCAAATCCTCGATGGTAATGCCCCTAGTCAGTTGTCTATTTACCTCACATGAAGACTATCCTTCCTCGTGTCTACTTACAAGCGTATCTGCCCTCACTGACCTAGTGACCACGCCACGTCTACCTCGCCCCCTAGAAGTGGAAGCTCGTGTCTTACCCATCATCTCATTAGGAGCATCTTGCTCCCCCGTCTTTCTCGAGGTGGCTCGTGTCTTAAACGGCATTCTTACCTAGACAAGAGCAAACATCTGTTATTAACATAATTTTAGAATCATATCTAAAGGAAAAGGGTGGTTTCTAAGATAAAGAATCTATGCAGTTTCTTAGATATGAAGTGTGTCGTGGTTCACAGTTCATAACCAAAGATCCCACATAAACACCTAACACTCCGCTGGACCAAACAAGAATATCCTAGGACTTAAACAATCTAGAACTCTAATACCAAGTTTGTCACGACTCGATTTCGAGCCATGACCGGCACATGGCCCCAATGGGTAGAGCCTACTAAGCTCAAGCAAGCCTATTTATATAATTCTGGTCATCATTCAATCAATTGTTCTTAAGGTCACATTTCATAATCCCAACCTATACGTACTTTAATAATGTGCTATAGTAATCAAGTATTGCATTTATACTAATCCTAAAATAATGTTAACCATTGCCAACTCATGGTGGCATTACCAATCAAAATATTCATATATTGTCCAATACATATATCTTAGTACTTTACATCACATGAACTTATTCACAAGAAAAAATGACTCTTGACTTCCAACTGTGTGACCATGGTGAAGGTGTAGCTACTAAATACCATAGGTACCTGTCGAAATGATTATACGTGGACACCTCTATCTAGGTTTCAACTGTCTCTGGATCTGAAAACATGAAGTTAAAAACAATGAGTATAAACTCAGTGAGTGAACATAAGAAGGGAACAAGCAATTGTTAAGGAAAATTTTGGAACTCATGATGCATTTGTTTCAAAAATAATGCAATTGAGTTAATTTCTTTCTAAAAACCCCACATTTCAAACTTTGATTAATAGCTTCAAAGTGTTGAAAAACCCATGAATAATTCATGAAGTTAAATGGGTAAAAAAAAATGTCAAAATCAAGCAAGGTAACAAGCATGACAGCAAGTTTCTCACTGCAGTGAGAAACATTCCTAGTTTGCATATGTTTCGGTTTTTCAAGCATATCTCCCACTATCGAAGTCCAATTGATATGATTTTCAGGTCATTACAAAGATAATAGGCTGGGATAAGTTTTTTTTATTGACCACTTTACCCAGTTCTAATTAGAAGCTAGCTAAAGTATTTTTCAAATTGAAAGCTCTTTTTCACTACAGCAAAAAGGTATTTTTGGTTTGCATATGTTTCCATTTTTCAGGTATATCTCAAGATACAGAGGCTCCATTCATATGATTATTGAACCATTAGAAAGATAAGAGATTGTGCTACAACTTTGATGTTTACCACCTAAGCCAGTTCTGAAAGGAAAGTGGTCAAAATCATTGTTAAATTAAAGCCACTACACCACTACCCGAGAGTTTCTAGCTCTAGTGAGAATCCATTCTCGCTGCAGCCAAAATCCTTGTTGCAATGAACTCCAATTGTAATACTTAGCAATTCTCAAGGCGCAACATGCATGAATCACATACATTAGAACCATATACCATATTCATAAACTTTCTATTATATAAGTATTTTTACACATACAAACACAAATACCACCACCACCTCACTCAGCCAACATGCACTCCCTACTCGCACATTTCAATATCATCGCCTTGTGCACTCCTTACTCACACATCATTACCCGCATGTGCACTGCCCATTCTACACATGCACGGTCGTAATTATCACAACATTGTCATTCAATGGACATGTGCACTACCTATTCCGTCCATGCACGATTACATCAATTTCATAAAATTTCTTAACAATACATATCATACATTCTTATATACATATCAGCATCATATAGAGGTACATAGATTTATCACAATCATGTTCCACATCACAAAAATATTTCATTGAAGGCTTGTTCCCATAGCCCTTGTTCTTTTTAAAAAAAGGCTAGATAAAATCACTCAAATGTTTTGTTCAAATACATTCGCATTCCCAAAACAATTTTGAAATGCAAGTTCACTCATCGATCTTTATTAACGTTTTGGTCAACCCTAGCTTCGACTAATGTTCCAAATAGGGATGTGGAGCCTCGTTGGAACCTATCACCCATAACAATATTCTATTCAACCCAAGTTGGCATTAATACCATTCTAAAATGAAATCTAGCAAAATTCAAGCTCAAAACCTCTCCCCCCATGTTCTGCTAGCAAGGAATTCTTCATGAAATCTTAAATTCCAATCATGGAAAATGAAAAAGAAAGCATGGGAAAGGTAGATCGCAAGCTAAAATAAAAAAAAATCTTTCCTTTACTTGCTTGATTCCTTGAATCCAAAAATTTCTCTTGAATTTTTCCTTCCTAGGGCTTGTTCTTTTCTTTTCCCTTTTATTCCCTTGTTTGGGTGGCCATGAGAGTGCGGATGTTAGGGTTTTAAGTGAGTTTATAAAGGCAATTAAAATAATATTAAACCTTGGCACTTGTCATCACATAATTGGTCCAAGTTTAAAACTTAATAATTAAGCATTTCATTCCCACCACATATAATTTCTCACTTAAAAAAATGATGGGTGAAATTCAAGAGCTTGACAAGTGTCATGGTGATGAAGAATTCCAAAAATTCCAATTACGTTCCCATGGTCATGTGAAATGACTGTTTTACCCTTATGCTCGAAAAATGTCAAAATTGAAAATTCACTTCTCAAGCTTAAATTATGTTCCAAATAGTCAAACTTGATCAAATTTCATCCACCATTCTAATTTTGCCCTTGGGTGGTAAAATGACCATTCTAAACCTACGTTATGTAAATTCCAAATTTAACACCAAATCAATCCTCGAACTCTGAATCACCATATTAAGTCATTCTAAGGTTCAATAACTCTCAAATGCATCTTAAAATCTCTATTTGGACTAGTTTGAGGCTTTAATAAACTTAATTGTACCACTAGGTACGATACAGACCTTTAACAATTTTTCGAGGCATTTGAGTATGCAAACATGCTATCAGATGCATGAATGACTTAACAAGTATATTACAAAGTTGGGCTTGACATCCTACCACTCCAAACTCTCGTTATTGTGAGTAATCAGATGTTCATCTTAATTATCTAACATAGTTTATACTTGTTTTTATGATTAAAGAATAATGAACTTAAAATGTAGATTTACATGTTTACAATTTAAGTGTTGGTTAAATGAATGAGATTTATGAACTGTTTTGAAAATGAAAACTGATTTTTGGAAATTGAGTAAGTGGAGACTATATTTTTGCATTATTTATATACACATGGTTTGAATTGATGGCTTATGACAATGTGATGGCATGACTGGCTGGATTTGTGGCTTTGTGAATTGTATGAATTGTTTTGTTTTACCTTGATAGGCTGGTTAGTATTATATTAGCCATGTCATGCTATCAAAATTTTATCGATATGGTGGGTTATGTGATTAGCTTACTGCAGTGGGAAGGTTTTCGTGGACTAACCTATAAGAGGGGCACTGTGAACCTTGTTATATTCTACCTTGGTACGAGAGGCACGGAGGGTATCTCTTGAGGTAGACGTTTACAGTTCACTTCACGTCGAACCACCACGTGAGGGTTAACTCAGCCAATGCCAAAGAACGGCTATGTTTTTAAATATACAAATATGTTTTATGTGTATATGTCTTTTTAACAGCCTTGGCAGACTCGGTTGGATGCCTCGGGCCAAGGTATCACTAAGTACAGGTTTTGGCACGAGCCAAGTTTTTAAAAAAGTCATAAACCTTGTTGATATGTTTGGTGAAATAAAATTGTTTTATATGGATGAAAATGAGTTTTAATGTTATGAATCATATTATGATGGATGATTTAACTATCTCCATTTACTCAGCTTTAGATGTTATAGATGAATGTTGCTTACTCACTAAGTTTATAAAAACTCACCTCATCTTCCTATCCATTTCAGGCTCACGATAGTTTGTAGATAGTCGATTTCATCGAGGAATACTTTTGGAGTTGCATCCTTAGAAAGCAAAGGTTTACAATCCTGTACATTCTTGGTTATATTGGGGGCCCACATGTTATTGTAGAATATTTTGTATACATGGCTGCGTGTACCACTATATGTATGAATTTGTTTTGCTTTTACACTATAAAAATTATTTACGCATAATTCTATAAATATTGTTTTATAAGAAAATGGAATATTTTATTTAATGTTTTTATTTAGTTTGATTAACTATAATTTCACTCTAGAATGATGATTTAGACAACTAAACTTATTTTTAAATATGAAATGAATGTTTTTCACTTGTATATCATGTTTTCATCAAGTGTTGAAATTTTCAGGTAAAATGACCAAAATACCCCTGTGCGGTAGAAATCACTTTTTGATTATTTTTTATTTGAAATTAGTTTCTATTCTTTTAAATATGATATTTAATAATCGTTGCTCATAAGGGAAGTGGAAAACTAATGTTAAAGCCTTGTAAGGTTTCCGTTGGCATTCCGAGTAATGAATGTTTGTCGAAACATCATGGCGGTTGTCATGGGATCGATGGGAGTTCTGGGTCATGACAATTCATGTGGTATTAGAGCTTTGGTTTTAAAGTTATTTTAAAAATTACAGTGTCAATGTGGCCCCAAGTTAGGTTAGATTGAATAGAATACATGTATCTGCATATAGAAGCCTACATGCTCTTGTGATGCATAAATGATTAAGTAATTACTATTTTGTTGCGTATAGGTTTTGAGGTGTGTTGGTTGCACACACCATGTCTAGGAGAAACGGTAGTCCGATGGCTCTCAAAGTATTAGTGAGGGATTGCTAGATTCCACTGCTAGAAGCTGATGGTGCCTCAAACCGAGTAGTCCGAAAAGTGACTCGTATAGGATTCTATCGGATTTGGAAAAATGGTTTCGTGAAAAGGAAAGCCTCGACACTAGTGAAACCATTGAAAGTGATGATAGTACTGACATTAATAGAGGTATAAGAAATTCCTTTTTGAAAGAGTCTAAGGAATACGTTAAAGAAAGGGAGAAAATGATGATAGTCGAAGGAGATTATCGTCCTAGCAAGGTATCTATATCCGTCGTTTGACACTTTCCTCCAAGTTGTGGGAGAAATGTAAGGGGACAAGAAGAAAAGAATAAGGAGAAAGTAACTATTGCAAATTATCCCCTTAGAAAGGTGTCTGTTGTACGACATTTTCATGCCGATTATGGAAGAAATGCTGCACCTGTGAGTAATGAGGAATGTAGGAGAATACAACAGGCTTGGATTAAAGATAAAATAGAGAAGTCTCAAGAATAGAAGAGGACCTAGAAGGGGATATTGAGGATGACCTGGAGTAGAATCTTCCAATATGTTTAGATAAAAATGATGATCTTAATGATACTTAATATTTTCGTTAGATTTTGTACTACTTTAACTCTAGGCAGATGTAATGTAAAGGAAATAATAGTTATCTGTACAAAGGAGTTAATAGTTTGGCTTCTAAAGTGTATGACTAGAATGGATTATAAAGTAGTTGTTTAAATGACTGGATGTATATGGGAATTCTTTGGTAGGACAGAGGTGGACTAGCAATATAAATATTAAGGAAAGATATTTATCTTAGCGGCATAGTTGATCACCTTAAATAATTATTGAAGATTGATGTGGAAAGTCATTAATGATTCAAGCAATTACCAGATCTAACAATGAATATATTTTGCAGTACTATGAAATGGTTACTAATTAACATGATGAACTTTTGGGTGAGAACTCGAGATTATGACAAGGTATAAAATGCCATTTGAATTGATGATGTTTGTTAGAAATTATTACTTATCATAGTATATGAGTTTTTAGCATGATTGTAAATGCAAAATGAAATAAATAAAGTTCTATTTTATGGGGCAAGTTGTATCAAAGAAGTTGATTTCCAAGTAAACACATTGAACTAGGGGACTATGTTATAATAAGCAGGCTTAGTGTGTTGTAATTGCACAGGATATTGGGAGATAATGTGGCAAGACCAACAATCAATCATGGAGATGTGAAATTGGGAATCTTAATTGTAGTTACAATTCGAAAAGATATGGAAGAAGTCAATAAGGCTCTAGACGACACTTTGAGCGATTAACGTGATAAAGTCAAATTAACTTATACAACATGTGTTGTTTGGTGATGGTGCCAATTAGTGGTTGACTCTCATATGATAATGGAATATTGAAATCAGTTTCGTGTGTTCATCACAAATGATGAGCATGATCTAACCCACTATAAGAAGAAATTATTTTAAACTTGATTGTTGATTATTTTGGTTTTACAGATGGCTTATTGAGCTTGATATGCCTAAGGCTACCCAAAGTTCAAATTTTTGGAAAAATATATATGTATGGATATGTACAGGTATACATTGCATATTGGTACAAACACTCATACGGAGTTGGTTATAATTTGATTCGATGATGATATTCTATCAATGGTTATAACACTAAACAATGAATAAGATAATTGATCAGTGATTTTGGTAGTGAAACAAGTTGATTATAATGCCGTTAGCTTAAAGGTAAGTGTTTAGTGTCACGACTTGGAACTCTCATTGAGCCCGTGACAATCGCCGTGATGTCTCGATAGACACTCATTATCCGGAATGCCAGCCAAGACCTCGCTAGGCTTAACATCCATTGTCACACTTCCCCGATGAGCAATAGTTGTTAAATGTTATATTTCAAGAGATCATAAGTCATTTCCAAATCAAAACAATAAAAGATATTTTCGGTCTCATAGGGGCATTTTGGTCATTTTCTTTTCAAAATTTCGAAACTCGCTGAAAATATCATACATAAGGGAAAAATACACATTTCATAACTAAAAGCAAGTTTTTATATCTAAAACATTCATTTAGAATGAAATTGCAGTTAATAGAATAAAATAAAAATAATAATTAAAATATTATATTTTCTTATAAAATAATTTTTTATGGAGTTATTTGTAAATAATTTTTGTAGCGTAAAAATAACATAAATTCATACATACTATAATACAGATAACTAAAGTATGTAATTTGATTCACAATGACACGTGGGGCCCCAAATGACAAAAGTGAACAAAGTCTGTGAACCTACGGTTTTTGAGAATGTAGCTTCCACTGTAGCCTTCGACAAAATGGGCTATCTATTCACTATCCTAAGCCTGAAATGTGTGCAAAAGAGGGTGGTGAGATTTTATAATCCCAATGAGTAAACAAATATTATCTAAAATATTTAAAGTCAAGTAAATGGAGATAGATAAAATAGATTAGTATAAAATGGTTCATAGCATTTCGAACTCATTTCGATTAGATAAATAGATTCATTTCACCCAAATAAATAACAAGGCTTATGATTTCCTAAAAAAAAACTTGGCTCGTGCCAAAATCATTCTCATACTAGGTTCTTAGGGATTCCTTGGTCTGGGGCAATCCCAACCGAGTCCGCCAAGGCTGTTAGAATTTCATATCCGTTTAAAACATAGTCGTTCCTTGGCGTTAGCTGAGTCTCATCCTCACGTGGTGGTACGGTGTGAAGTGAGCTCTAAAGTTTTACCTCAAGAGTTACCCTACTCGTCTCCACAACCGAGGTAAGAATATAAAGGGGTTTATCGCGCCCCTCTCAATAGGCTGGTCAACGGAAACTCGTCTACTGCAGTAGCTAATCACATAACCCACCAGGTCAATGAAAGTAGTGTTATGTCTGGGTCCCCATCACTTGACTTACTCTTCCCACACCTAGCGGCTGTGCGACAGGTTCCTGCAGGACCTCGTCGTCGAGCTTTATATCCCAGACTCACACAAATACTAATTTAACAGCATGGCATGGCAGTTATTTTACTACACAGCCTATCAAGGCAAAACAACAATTCATATATTTTCAACACAAATACCAAATCAGCCATTCATGCCAATATTGTTAGAAGCCATTCGGTTCAAATCATAAATTTCAACATAACAAGTGGTTTCCAATTACTCTAATTTCAAAACCATCATCCGATTTTCAAATCGATTTACAAAAATTTATTTTTATTTTATTAACTCCCATTTTGCTCTTAAAACAAAGCAATTTACCAATTAAATTCATTTTCTTCACAAAATCAGCAAATTAAGTAAAATTTACTTTAGATAATTAAGACGATAATAAGGTTACTCACAATTTCAAGAGTCGGTGTACTCCTAGTCTCGGTCTTCGAGTACAATTTCTTTGCCCTTGCCAGAACGCTCACCACCTAGACATAATGCACAATAAGCAATTTGCTACATTTGTGCTAAACCGTTATAAAATCAATTCAGGCTCTATATTACTGCATGAAATGGAACATGAAATGGAATGTGAAATGCTCGGGTAACCATCTAACTACAGTGCTCTACTTAGGTTCCACAGTGCATCTAAATAATAGGTATTGGCCTAATTCGATTTATCGCCTAATTTATTGGCCAATACACCCCATTCATTTCCAATTAATTCTAGTTCTCTTCCAACACTCCAATTTATTAAATACTAGTCAATTAACATGGATTGTGGCAAAATCATCTTTACATTCCATTTTCAAATATTTGGCCATTAAAGGTTTGCTAACAACATAAATTTTCAAGCTTGATTCTCATACTCTAAACCATTAATTCCTTACCAATTCACTTGAAATTCAATCAAATTCATCACCAATAATTCACATGAAAAATTCGACCAATGGGGTTTAATGTGGAATTTGTAGTTTTTCATGCTAAACATCATCATTTTCGGTTTTCCATCTCCACCATTCATTAAATATCCAAAAACACTTGAACATCATGTAATCCATTCAAATTCATCATCAACCCTCACTCCATGTATTCGACCATTAAGGAATTCCTGAAGAAAATGTGCTTTTCATGCTTGATTTCTACATCTAACACCATAAGACAACTAGAAACACTTAAATAACCTAAAATCCATCTAAGTAATTCCTCAAATCTTCTCTCTCTAAAATGGGTCAGCCATGAATCCTTCATGAAATCATGTGATTCAACTATGGAAAATGTAAAATAAAGCATAGGAAAGGTAGATCATAAGCTAGAATTAAGAAATGTTACCTTTGATTGCTTGATTACTTGGAATCCAACACTTTTCCCCTTGAATTCTTCTCTCTAGGATTTTGTTCTTCTCTTTTCTCACTTTTCCTCTCTTTGGCCGAATATGGGAAGTGAAATGGGGGAAATATAGGCTGATTTTTAAGTTAAATACTAAAGAATTCTAAGCTTGACACTTGTCACAATTTCATTGGTCCATAATTTAAACAATTATCCTTTAAACTTTATTTCTCCACCACATAAAATGCCATAATTATCCACACCAATAATGAATAAAATTCATAAATTTGACAAGTGTTGGGTGGTGAAAATTACAATTTTGTCCCCGAGGTGGCAAAATGACTATTTGCCCCAATGCTCCGAAAAATGTCGAAATTAAAATTTTCACTACTAAACCTCAAATTATACTCCAAATGATCAATCTTGGTCAAAAATTTCATCCAACATCCAGATCTCAACCTTGGGTGGCAAAATGACCATTTTGCCCTTATGTAGTCAATATTCTAGATTGATTCCAAATCAGCCCTCGAACTCTGAATCATCGTATTAAAGGATTATAGGGTTTTGAATTTTTTAGTTTCATTTTAAAATCCCCATTTGAACTTGTTCAAGGTTTAATTCAACTTAGTGGTATTACTAAGCACACTACCGATTTTCAATGATTCTTCATAGGTATTCAAGCATGCAAACGTGTAGTCAAATACATGAATGACATGGCAAGTATATTATAGAGTTGGGTTTGACAACGCTACCCCCCTAAAAATAAAATTTTGACCTCAAAATTTCACTTACCGAACTCGGGGAAAAGGTGGGGGTATTGTCTTCTCATCTGATGCTCGACTTCCCACGTCCTCCCCTTTATAGGGAATTTCAATTTATTTACCTCATTTACCTCTAGTTCAACTCGAGTACTTTACTTATGTCTATTACTATCCTTTAGAATCTGATCAGCCGTAACTTTCACACTCATGATTTCTTATATCAAAACTCCAAAGATGCTTCTATTACTATCATTAAATTTGAACCTTAACTCCATCTCAATCATACCAATTTCAATCGCATTTTATTCTTAATCATGTACACCAATCACCATCTTATTACTTAATTCCTTTTCAAACTTCTTGACATTAATTCATTCTATTCTTATACATTATTGTGTAGTTTATGGCATCATTAATATGTCATACTCATTCCTGTACATATCCTTAGTGTTAGGGAAAGTTAATGGCTTCAATTATTCTCACGTACTTCATGCTTACCCTGCATTTATGAAATTTCAATCTTCCTAATCTTATTAGTACATCCCATATGGTTTATAGTACGGTTAAGCCATAAATTTCGCAAGATTCCTTGACTATATAACTCATCAAAATTTCAATCTTCTTCATGTTTACACTTCCTTGACTATTTCCAAAAAATTCTCTAGGTCACCATAAATCAACTTCTGATAAGATTTCTGTCAGTTACATTATCTATACAACTTATCAAATATATTGAGTTCAAATCTCAAACCACTAAGAATCATTCTTTACTTTAGATGGGTGCATCATTAATTCCATATATACTTTACACATGCACATTCAGATGTCCATATTCCTCATTATGTGTAAGGGTCCCGTCCTCAAATGCTTGTGCATAGTTCCACATCATTTACATACTTATACTATTTTCTTATCATTTCTAGTTATATGATTAAGTTTCCTTATACTATATATCATTGCATCACAATATTATTTTCATTGAATTGTAATCTAATATGTGTGTACGCTTTATAATCCTATTGATGCTTCAAAGATTTATCTTAACTTGATCATTGCATCTTATGCAATACTACAATTCCTAAGAGTCATCCTTTTTCCTCAATTATCTTTTATGCCTCTACATTACCTTGTATCTTTCTTGCATTCCAACATTAAGTTGTCACTTAAGACTTAAACTTATTTGAATCATGTATACCTCAAACATTTTCAAATTTCAATTTCCACAATATATTAAGAGATTTTCATTATCTGACTTCATTATCAAAATTAACTTCAATCATCTATTGTTCCACTCTTTCATATGAACATAACATCAATCTCCTTTAGCCAATTTGCAATAGTACTTGAAATTGCAAGACTTAAAACTAGATTCTCCTTAAGTACTTTTCAATATTACTACGAACATCACTATCAGCTTACGGCTTCCTTTTTATAACCACATAACATAATGTTTACATTCACAAGATCCATAGCAGAACTTCTCTTGAGTGTGTCCTTGGGAACACCTATCTTAAACTTATGTTTTACAACATGTGGTCACTTAATCCGTGACTTAGCCATTTGGCTCCTTAGCAAGTTTCAAAATCACACATCTTCTACTCATCTCGTATAATTTATAATTCTTTTTCAAAGACGTTTGAACATTCTTGAAACACTTAATCACTTATTTGTTTTTTCATAATCCAAGTATATCATTTCCCTAAAGGCATGCACTTGGTCACCAAGATATTTAAATGTATATTCAACTATTCATACTTCAATTTATCTCCAAAGGTTTCTAGCATACCATGTAGTTTACTTATGTTGTTAATAATCCTTTCTTTTTTTTTTTAACAAGGTCACGACAAGATTTGTAAATTCTCATGGCAATATCATATATAAACTCATTTACTGTATCATTCTTATAATCTTCATTCACACTTTCATCACTTGGCATTGACATCTCTTATCAATATTTCATACATTCATCTAGCTTTTACTCACTTTCTCCTTAGCCTTTCACAAGGTTTAATCTCTTGTCTTCTTTATTTCCTAAGATTTGACTTTAGTCAACACATTATTCATCTTAACACTCCACATATTAATTCATCTTTCTCTACACTCATACTCACAATCCTTAGTAGTCAAAAGTTTATCTTTCTCAAGCTCCTTCGTTTATCTCCAACGGGCCATATTTGCATTAAATTATCTTCTTACAATGTTATGGCATCATTTTATACTTCCATGTCTTTTCAATTTGTAACTATACTTAAAATTTACCCCATTTCGCATCTCCATGATTGGTTATTGACTTTATTACACTGCCTTCCCATATCCTATGCAATTACAACACATTGGACCCACTTGTTATAATACAGTCTCTTAGTTCAATGTGTTTACTCGGAAATCAACTTTTTTAACTCCATTTGTCCCATAAACCAGAACTTTATTTATTTAACTTTGCATTCAAAATCGTATCAAAAATTACATACTATAATAAGCAGTACAAAATCTAATGACACTATTAAGTATCCTTAAGATCATCTTTTTTATCCATACAAGTTGGTGGAGATGGAACAGCTATCGTAGCCCGTCCTAACTGTGGGCAATCCCTCATAATGTGACCCAACTGACCACAACGAAAACATTTTATAGGCCCCTTGCACAGCCCGACATGATATTTCCCACAATTTATGCATCTATTAGAACCTCTGAAACTTTTCCTAGAAATAGTCATCGCAAATCTGCTAAATCTCGGAGGCTTCTGATGTGTCTGTGAAAATGGAGGTTGGGAAAATGTTACTGGAATAGAGGTAGTACTTCTTGAAACAGATGAGACTTTGCCCCTTTTCGGTGGCTGACTAGAATATACACTCGGATTTCTCCTTTTTACAAGCTTAGCTCGCATTCTCCTATTCTCATTCTCAAGCTTTTCAGCTCTCAAAGCCATTTGCACCACCTCTTTAGCTACAGTTGCATCCGACTCACCCATAAAAGAGCTACAACCGAGCTGCCTAGCTTCCTTAAGCTTTTTAGAAATAGAAACATCCAACACTGGTGGTGGAACAGAAGGTGGAGGTGGTACTGAAGGAGCAGCTTGACCAGCCTGAGCCTGGCCAGCAATAGCGGCAAAAAAAGCTGCCAATGCTTGAGCTACCTCAAGAGGCATGGCAGGAATACTAGTAAGTGGCGAAGGATGTAGAGGATGTGGAGAAGTCTCGGTCTGCTTAGCAACAAGTGCTGCCTTAATAGTAGACGCAACCGATTCCCCCTCTATCAAATCTAGCTAACGATGTTGGAAACGACCTCTTCTCCTCCCAACTGATCAAGTGAGAGGTGGGTGTTCACGTCGAGAAAACATGGTAATCTATAAGAAGGAATAAAACAAGTTTAGATAGCCTTAGGTTCTATTTGCTAATGCATACTTTCAACTCCCTTAACCTAACTTATCTCGAGCCACACTAACACTGTAAATTTTAAAACAACTTTAAAACTAAAAACTATCACGACCCGAAACTCCCATCGAGCCCATGACAACCACCGCGACATTTCGACAAGCATTCATACCCCGAATACCGATCGAAATCCTGCAAGGCTTTCATATAAGTTTTCTTACCTCCCTTGTGAGCAATCATTACTAAACATCATTTTTCAAGGATTTTAAACTTTTTCTAATTCAAAACAGTAGGAAATAATTTTTTCTTTTTTTTTTTCACCTCACAGGGGCATTTTGGTCATTTTTCTTCAAAATTTCTAAACTTGACAAAAACATAGCAAGTGAGTGTAAAACACATAATTCATGATTTAAAATAAATTTAAATTTCAAAAACACTCTTTTTGAGTAAAATTATAACTATTAAAATATAATAAAAATATTAAAGAAAATATGCTAATTTCTTATAAATCAATTTTTATAGAGTTATCGGTAAACAATTTTTATAGCGTAAAAGCTAAATATATTCATATATGCTATAATACAGAAAGTCAGAGCATGCAGTTGCATTTTCAATGACACGTGGGTCCACAATAAACAAATCTAGAGAGGACAGTGAACCTACTGTTGGTGAGGTTGCAAGCCAACTTTAATCCTCAGCAAATTCAGCTATCTACTAATTATTTCAGTCTTGAAAGGGTGGAAATGAGAGTGGTGAGATTAATAAATCCCAGTGAGTAAGCAGATACTATCTGTCTTAAATTGAGTAAAAGGAGACAAATTTAAATTTATTCTTTGTATTATAATTCACCTCATCTTAACTCATTTTAACTGAGTAAAAAAGAATTATTTTACTTGAATAATTACTATGGCTTATGAATCTTTCAAAATCTTGACTTGGCTCTTAACAAAATCATTCTCGGGGATACCTCTGTAAAAGCATCTGACCGAGACCGTCAAGACTATTCAGTGTCATATACACGTGAATATATTTTTATATCTGAAAATCTAGCCATGCCTTGGCATTGGCTGAGTCTCACTCTCACGTGGCAGTTCACGTGATGTGCACTCAAATCTTTCCCTCTAGAGATACCCCACACACGGCTCTCCGATCAAGGTAAGGTAAATCTGATTTTGTGCCCCCTCTTTTAGATTGGCCCACAGAACCGTCCACTGTAGGGATTATGGATTATTTTCTCTACCACTTTATTTATAAAATCTTAACTAGCATGACATGGCAATTTATTTCAATCTAGCCTCTCAATGTTGAATTTATAGTACATATAATTCTAAGTCAAAATCAGTTTAGCCATTCATGCTCACATATTGCTATAAGCCATATAACTTAAAACACAATTTATAACACAATCAGGCAGTCTCCAATTACTCTAATTTTCAAAATCACTATTTAATTTCTAAAAAATTCATAACATTTAGTTCTTTACATCACATTTTGTTTATAAAACAAAATGATTTTTTTCCATTTAAACTCATTTTCTATAAAATCATAAAATCGGATAAAAACCTACTTTAGATAATTAAGATGATAGTAAGATTTCTCACAGTTTTCGAAAAACAATTTTAGGTACTCCGACTACTAATCCTCCAATGCGATTCCTTGCCTTTACCAGAGAACTCACCACCTTGACAAATTGCACAATAAATTAATTACCACAATTATGCTAATTTGATATAAACCTAACCTAAATTCTGCATGAATGCATGAACTACTCGGGTAACCGTTAAAATACGGTGTCGACCTAATTTGACCTATTACTTGATTAAATTGCTAACGCATCCAATTTAACTCCAAATTGTGTCATTCTTTTTTTTTTATACCACAAATCATCAATGATCAGTCAAATGACACAAAATTCAGCTTAATTTCCTTTTCATTGCTTCATAGAAAAATTCGGCTATAATGGGGCATTATCACTAAAATTTTTCCTACATCAATTTCTCACTATAATTGATCAATTTCTAACTCATCTCACTTGAAATTAAATCATTTCATTATACACACACACACACACACACACACACCATAAGGCATTCGGTCATGGAAAATTGGTGGGGGAAATGGAATTTTTCCTTCTTGTTTTACGTCTAAACATGCTTGACTAACCTTAAACACCAACATAACTCAAAATCACACAATTCCAACAACATTTCTCCCATCATACCCTTTCTGTTTAGAATTGAATTCATTATGAAATCATGCTTCTCAACCATAGAAAATGAAAAGAAATGCATGGGTATTGTAGACCTTAGGCAAAAGTGAAGAAATTTTACCTTTTTCACTTGATTTTCCTTGAAAATCAGACTTTTTCTTGAATTTTTGGTTAGGTTTTTAGTTTTTCCTCTTTATTTTCTTTCCTTCTTGCCTTGTTTCCCTTTTGGCTGAATATGGTGCGAGAAAATGGGGTTTATGGGCTGCTTTTATATTTTAATAATAAAATAATGTGACTTGCCATGTGTCACATGCTTATTGGTCTAAAATTTAAATGTTTTGATTTTTTCTATTAAAATTTTCACCACAAATATTTTCATATTTATTCATTCTAATGATAAACAAAATCCTTGATTTCTGACAAGTGCTGGTGGTGGAATTTACTGTTTTGCCCCAGTATGGTAAAATTACCATTTTACCCATGTACTCAAAAAATACTGAAAATTAAAAAATTTTCATTGTTAAGCATCATATTATACTCTAAATAATCAATTTTGATCAAGTGTAATAAAAATATTTTCTAAAGATCCCTGTTTTGTCCTCAAATGGAAAAATGACCATTTTACCCCTAATCAGTCAATATTCTCGATTCACTCCAAATCCGACCTCGAACTCTGAATCACTGTTTTGAGTAATCCTTGGACTGTGAAATTCTCGATTTCACTCTTAAAATCCTTATTTGAACTTGTTCGAGGTTTAAATCATCTCAGTTGTATTTTTTGTTATAATATCGACTTTTAAATATTTTTTCGGGCTATTCAAATATACAATCACTCTATCAGTCATGGCAGATATTTTAGGGCTGGGTTTAACAGCATTACCCCCCTTAAATAAAATTTTGACCTCAAAATTTCATTTACTTAGCTTAGAGAGAAGGTGGGAGTATTGTCTTCTATTATTCCCACATACTTTATGTTTACCTCGCATTTATGAAATATCAATCGTCTTAATCATATTAATCCATCTCGTACAGCTCAACCATGCTATAGATCACATTTTTCTAATATTGTTTCCTTAACTATTTCCCAAAGTCTTTTATGTTCACGTAGTTCAACTTCTGATGAAATTTCTTATCATTGTCACTCATCATATGGTAAGTTTAAATCTCGAACTAATAAAATCATTGTTCACCAATCAAATATTAACTTACACCATAAATCCTGAGAATCATCCTTTTTCCTCAATTATCTTTCATATCTCTACATTACCTTGTATCCTTCTCGTATTCCGACATTAATTTGTCACTTAAGATTTAAATTCATTTGAACTTTGTATACCTCAAGCATTTTTGAGTTCTAATTTTCACAATATAATAAGAAATTCTTACAGCAATATTCCATATAAACTCATTTACTATATTAGTCTTGAAATCCTTATTTACATTCTCAGCACTTAGTATTTATATCTCTTATCACTATCTTACACCTATGTCTAACTTTTCACTCATTTTCTCTAGGATGGACTCGTGCTTCATCTTCCATTATAGCAAAAACTCTTGTTGAAGAACGAGTCTGGGGTCTAGAAGGTGGATATACTGGAGTATTACTCTCCACTTCGGACCGTATGGTCACAGCTTGCCTTTGTTGTGATCCAACCAAATCTCTCCCCTACATATCTGTACGAACTAGTGGGGGTGGAATAGCTACAGTAGCTTGTCCTAATTGTGGGCAATTACTCCTAATATGACCCGATTGATTACAATGATAACATCATATGCCCTCTACACAGCCCAACATGATATTTCCCTCATATTCGGCATCTATTAAAGCCTTCGAAATTCTTTCCTGAAACAGTCATCTCAGACCTACTAAATTTCGAAGGTCTTTGCTGTGTTTGTGAAAACAAAGGCTGGGAAGATGTTACTGGATCAGAGGTAGTATTTCCTGAAATAGGTGAGTCTCTGCCCTTTTTTGGTGGCTGGCTGGAGGATACACTCGAGTTCATCCTCTTTACAATTTCAGCTCGCATTCTCCTGCTTTCATTTGCGAGCTTCTCAGCCTTTAAAGCCATCTGTACTACTTCCTTATCCAGCTCTTTCCCAGTCACTGTCATTCGATCTCTAATCTCATTTCGAAGCCCTTCTTTGAAACAGTTGGCTTGATCTTGTTCAGTCTTCACTAAGTCAGGCACATAAGACAATAGCTCGTAAAATTGAGCCTTATACTCCTCTACCGTTAGATTTCCATATTTCAAATTCAGAAATTCTCTTTTTTTCTCTTTTTAATGAAAATGAGTATAATATTGATCATCAAATTCCTTTAGAAAGTCTGACCAGGTAGGAGGAATAGTGGAATGGGACTTCACCGAATTCCACCAAGCACGAGCTCTATTTTCCAATAATCGAGTGGCCATCATCAACTTCATGTCATCATTGAATCTCATGTCTGAGAGTGTCTCTGAAACCTGGTTGATCTAATCCTTGACTGCATTGCATCCAATTCACCCGTAAAAGACATGCAACCAAGTAGCCTAGCCTCCTTCAGTTTCTTAGGAATAAATATGTCCTGTACTAGCGGTGGAACTGAAGGAGCAACTGAAGGCACTACAGGTGGGACTTGACCAATCTAAGCTTGACCAACCATAGCGGTAAAATAGGCTGCCAGTGCTTGTACTATCTCAAGAGGCATGTTGATCTATAAAGATAAATAACACAACCTTAGGCAACCTCAAGTTCTATATGCAAATGCATCCTATTCAATCTAACCTAACTTAACCTAACTCGGGCCACGCAGTGTCAGTGTAGATTTCTTAAAACAACTTTAAAAATCAAAACTCTGATATTTTTAAAACCAAAAGCCACGATCTTTTAACCAAAAGCTCTGATATTTAAACCATGCTTTGATACCACTTAGATTGTTACGACCCGGAACTCCCATCGAGCCCATGACAACCGTCACTACATTTCGACAAGCATTCATACCCTGAATATCGATCGAAACCCCGCAAGGCTTTTGTATCAGTTTTCTTACCTCCACTATGAGCAATCATTGCCAAACATCCTTTCTCAAGGATTTTAAACTTTTTCCAATTCAAAACAGTAGGAAATAATTTTTTCTTTTTTTTTTTTTGCCTCATAGGGGCATTTTGGTCATTTTTCTTCAAAATTTCTAAACTTGACAAAAAATGTAGCAGGTGAGTGTAAAACACATAATTCATTATTTAAAATAAATTTAGATTTCTAAAACTCTCTTTTTTAGTAAAAGTATAACTATTAAAATATAATAAAAATATTCAAGAAAATATGCTAATTTCTTATAAAATAATTTTTATGGCGTAAAAGCTAAATATATTCATACATACAATAATACAAAAAATCGGAGCATGCAGTTACATTTTTAATTACATGTGGGCCCACAATAAACAAATGTAGAGATGACAGTGAACCTACTGTTTGTGAGGTTACAAGCCAACTTTAGTCCTCAGCAAATTCAGCGATCTACTAATTATTTCAGTCTTGAAATGGTGGAAATGAGAGTGGTGAGATTATAAAATCCCAGTGAGTAAATAGATACCATCTAAACTGTCTAAAGTCGAGTGAAAGGAGACAAATTTAAATTCATTCGTTGCATTACAATTCACCTCATCTTAACTCATTTTAACAAAGTAAAATAGAATTATTTTACTTGAATAATTACTATGGCTTATGAATCTTTCAAAATCTTGACTTGGTTTTTGCCAAAATCATTCTCGAGAATACCCCTGCAGAGGCATCAGACTGAGACCGCCAAGACTATTCAGTGTCATATACACATGAATATATTTTTACATTTGAAAATCTAGCCATGCCTTGGCGTTGGTTGAATCTCACTCTCATGCGGTGGTCCACGTGATGTGCACTCAAATCTTTACCTCCGGAGACACCCCACAAACGGCTCTCCGATCGAGGTAAGGTAAATTTGATTCTATGTCCCTTCTCTTAGGCTGGCCCACAAAATCGTCCACCGTAGGGATTATGGATTATTTTATCTACCACCTTATTTATAAAATCTTAACTAGCATGACATGGCAATTTATTTCAATCTAGCCTCTCAAGGCTGAATTTACAGTACATATAATTCTAACGCAAAATCAATTTAGCAATTCATGCTCACATATTGTTGTAAGCCATATAACTTAAAACATAATTTATAACACAATCAGGCAGTCTCCAATTACTCTAATTTTCAAAATCACTATTTAATTTTTGAAAAATTCATAAAATTTATTTCTTTAAATCACATTTTGTTTATAAAACAAAATGATTTTTTTCTATTTAAACTCATTTTCTATAAAATCATAAAATCAAATAAAAACCTACTTTAGATAATTAAGATGATAGTAAGATTACTCACAGTTTTCGAATTTCGAAAATCAATTTCGAGTACTCCGACAACTAATCCTCCGATGCGATTTTCTTGCCTTTACCAGAGAATGCACCACCTTGACAAATTGCACAATAAATTAATTACCACAATTGTGCTAATTTGATATAAACCTAACCTAAATTCTACATGAATGCATATACTACTTGAGTAACCGTTGATATACGGTGTCGACCTAATTTGACTATTACCCGATTAAATTGCTAACGTGTCTAATTTAACTCAAATTGTGTCATTCTTTTTTTTTTATACCAAAAATCATCAATGATCAATCAAATGACACAAAATTTAGCTTAATTTCCTTTTCATTGCTTCATAGAAAAATTTGGCTATAATGGGGCATTATCACATAAATTTTTCCTACATCAATTTCTCACCATAATTGATCAATTTCTAACTCATCTCACTTGAAATGAAATCATTTCATTACACACACACACCATGGAAAATTGGTGGGGAAAATTGGTGGGGGAAATGGAATTTTTCCTTCTTGTTTTACTTCTAAACATGCTTAACCAACCTTAAACACCAACATAACTCAAAATCACACAATTCCAACATCATTTCTCCCATCATACCCATTTGTTCAGAATTGAATTCATTATGAAATCATGCTTCTCAACCATAGAAAATGAAAAGAAATGCATGGGTATTGTAGACCTTAGGCAAAAGTGAAGAAATTTTACCTTTTTCACTTGATTTTCCACAAAAATCAGACTTTTTCTTGAATTTTTGGCTAGGTTTTTGGTTTTTCCTCTTTGTTTTCTTTCCTTCTTGCCTTGTTTCCCTTTTGGCCGAATATGGTGAGAGAAAATGGGGTTTATGGGCTGATTTTTATATTTTAATAATAAAATAATTTGACTTGCCACGTGTCACATGCTTATTGGTCTAAAATTTAAATTATTTGACTTTTTCTATTTAATTTTCCACCACAAATATTCTCATATTTATTCATTCTAATGATAAACAAAATCCTTGATTTTTGACAAGTGTTGGTGGGGGAATTTACTGTTTTGCCCCCAGTATGGCAAACTTACCATTTTACCCATGTACTCTAAAAATACCGAAAATTGAAAAATTTTCACTGCTAAGCGTCATATTATACTCCAAATAATTAATTTTGATCAAGTGTAATAAAAATCTTTTCTAAAGATCCCCATTTTGTCCTCAAATGGCAAAATGACCATTTTGCCCTTAATAAGTCAATATTCCCGATTGACTCCAAATCAGACCTCGAACTCCAAATCACTGTTTTGAGTAATCCCTGGACTATGAAATTCTCGATTTCACTATTAAAATCCTTATTTGAACTTGTTCGAGGTTTAAATCATCTCAATTGTATTTCTAGTTATAATACCGACTTTTAAATATTTTTTCGGGTTATTCAAATATGCAATCACTCTATCAGTCACATGTATATCATGGAAAATATTTTAGGGCTGGGTTTGACAAAAACTCTGATCTTTGAAACCAAAAGCTCTGATGCCAATAGAATTGTCACGACTCGGAACTCCCATCGAGCTCGTGACAACTACCACGATATCCCGATAGACATTCATTATCCAGAATGCCAACGGAGACCTCGCTAAGCTTAACATCAGTTTTCGCACTTCCCCGATGAGCAAAAGTTGTTAAATATCATATTTTAAGAGATCATAAGTCATTTCCAAATCAAAACAATAAAAGATATTTTCGATCTTACAGGGGCATTTTGGTCATATTTTTTTAAAATTTTGAAACTCGCTGAAAATATCATGCATAAGGGAAAAATATACATTTCATAACTGAAAGCAAGTTTTTATGTCTAAAACATTCATTTAGAATGAAATTGTAGTTAATAGAATAAAATAAAAATATTAATTAAAATATTATATTTTCTTATAAAATAATTTTTTATAGAGTTATCTGTAAATAATTTTTGTAGCGTAAAAACAACATAAATTCATACATACTGTAATACACATAACTAAAGTATGTAATTTGATTTACAATGACACGTGGGCTCCCAAATGACAAAAGTGAATGAAGTCTGTGAACCTACGATTTTTGAGAATATAGCTTCTATTGTAGCCCTTGACAAAATCGGCTATCTATTCACTATCCAGAGCTTGAAATGTCTGGAAATGAGAGTGGTGAGATTTTATAATCCCAATTAGTAAACAAATATCATCTAAAATATCTAAAGTCGAGTACATAGAGACAGATAAAACATATTAGTATAAAATGGTTCATAGCATTTCGAACTCATTTCGATCAGATAAATAGATTCATTTCACCCAAATAAATAACAAGGCATATGATTTTTTGAAAAAAAAACTTGGCTCGTGCCAAAATCATTCTCATACTCGATTTTCAGGGATTCCTTGGCTTGGGGCAATCCCAACCGAGTCCGCCAAGGCTGTTAGAATTTCATATCTGTTTAAAACACAGTTGTTCCTTAGCGTTGGTTGAGTCCCATCCTCACGTGGTGGTACGATATGAAGTGCGCTCTAAAGTTTTACATCAAGAGTTACCCTACTCACCTCTACAACCAAGGTAAGAATATAAAAGGGTTTATCGTGCCCCTCTAAATATACTGGTCCACGAAAACCCGTCTACTGTAGTAGCTAATCACATAACCCGCCAAATCAATGAAAGTAGTGTTATGTCTGGGTCCCCATCACTTGACTTACTTTTCCCGTGCCTAGCGGTGGTGCGACAGGTCTCATACAGGACCTCCTTGCCAATCTTCGAATCCCAGACTCACACAAATATCAATTTCACAACATGGCATGGCAGTTATTTTACTACACAGCCTATCAAGGCAAAACAACAGTTCATATATTTTCAACACAAATACCAAATCAGCCATTCATGCTAATATTGTCGTAAGCCACTCGATTCAAATCATAAATTTCAACATAACAAGTGGTCTCCAATTACTCTAATTTCAAAACCATCATCTGATTTTCAAATCGATTTATAAAAATTTATTTTTATTTTATTGATTCACATTTTGCTCTTAAACCAAAGCAATTTACCAATTAAATTCATTTTCTTCACAAAATCACTACATTAAGTAAAATTTACTCTTGATAATTAAGACGATAATAAAGTTACTCACAATTTCAGGAGTCGGTGTACTCCTAGTCTCGGTCTTCGGGTACAATTTCTTTGCCCTTGTCAGAACGCTCACCACTGAGACATAATGTACAATAAGTAATTTACAAAATTTGTGCTAAACTGTTATAAAATCAATTCAGGCTTTAGACTAATGCATGAAATGGAATGTGAAATGGAATGTGAAATGCTCGGGTAACCATCTAACTACGGTGTTCTGCTTAGGTTCCACTGTGCATCTAAATAATAGGGTATTGGCCTAATTTGATTTATCGCCTAATTTATTGGCCAATACACCCCATTCATTTCCAATTAATTCAATTTCTCTTCCAATACTCCAATTTATTAAATACTAGTCAGTTAACATGGAATGTGACAAATTCACCTTCACATTCCATTTTCAAATATTCGGCCATTAAAGGTTCACTAACAACATAAATTTTCAAGCTTGATTCTCATACTATAAACCATTCATTCCCTACCAATTCACTTGAAATTTAATCAAATTCATCACAAATAATTCACATGAAAAATTCAGCCAATGGGGTTTAATGTGGAATTTGTGGTATTTCATGCTAAACATCATCATTTTCGGTTTTCCATCTCCACCATTCATTAAATATCCAAAAACACTTGAACATCATGTAATCCATTCAAATTCATCATTAACCCTCACTCCATATATTCGACCATTAAGGAATTCATGAAGAAAATGTGTTTTTCATGTTTGATTTCTACACTTAACACCATAAGACAACTAAAAACACTTAAATAACCTAAAATCCATCTATGTAATTCATCAAATCTTCTCTTTCTAAAATGGGTCAGCCATGAATCCTTCATGAAATCATGTGATTCAACTATGGAAAATGTAAAATAAAGCATAGGAAAGGTAGATCATAAGCTAGAATTAAGGAATGTTACCTTTGATTACTTGTTTACTTGGAATCCAACACTTTCCCCTTGAATTTTTCTCTCTAGGGTTCTGTTCTTCTCTTTTCTCTATTTTCCTCTCTTTGGCCGAATATAGGAAGTGAAATGGGGGAAATATGGGCTGATGTTTAAGTTCAATAATAAAGAATTCTAAGCTTGACACTTGTCACAATTTCATTGGTCCATAATTTAAATAATTATCCTTTAAACTTTATTTCTCCACCACATAAAATTCCATAATTATCCACACCAATAATGAATAAAATTCATAAATTTGACAAGTGTTGGGTGGTGAAAATTACAATTTTGCCCCTAGGGTGCAAAATGACTATTTTGCCCCTATGCTCCGAAAATGTCGAAATTAAAATTTTCACTTCTAAACCTCAAATTATACTCCAAATTATAAATCTTGGTCAAAAATTTCATCCAACATCCAAATCTCAACCTTGGGTGAAAAAATGACCATTTTGCCCCTATGTAGTCAATATTCCAAATTGACTCAAAATCAACCCTTGAACTCCGAATCACCGCATTAAATGATTCTGGGGTTTTGAAATTTTCAGTTTCATCTTACAATCCCCATTTGAACTAGTTCGAGGTTTAATTCAGCTTAATGGTATTGCTAAGCACACTATTGATTTTCAACGATTTTTCATAGGTATTCAGGCATGCAAACGTGTAGTCAAATACATGAATGACATGGCAAGTATATATAGAGTTGGGTTTGACATTTAGACTTTTGGTATGAGTTCATCAAATTCTAGTATAACGTGATCAAACTTGGTACTTTGATATAACTTGAAAGGCTTGGCATATGAACTAGCTTAACTATGAGCTAGAAATTATTAGGTTATTATGAAGTACATAAATAGAAAAGTATGACATGAATTTAATATCCTAAGGGGCAATGGAAAAATGATATATCAATTTTAATATATGAAGATTTGGGGAAAAGTTTATACTTTATGCGTGAATGTGTGCATTTGAATTCATGTAGTCGAAAGTGTACAAATCTGTCTTGATTGGCATTAAGCCCATGATTCAAAATGAATAATTATAGAGTTAATCTTCTAAGGTAAAAAGAGCTAAAAGAAGTTGATATCAAAAACGTCTTGATAGATGATACCTTGATTTTAAAGTGCATTTGAGGAGAGATAAATGTTTAGTTTCATTTTTAGATTGATAAACTAATAAGGCCATGAGATCTGGTGTTTGGAGTAAATTTGAGGAATTTCAAGTTAGATATGTTGTAGGTGATTGATAACAAGCCAAATTTGCTATGACATTGGACATATAAAGCTAATTAATAATCAATATGAGACTTGGAAAGAAACTTCGAATGAAACTTTTGAGCAACTTTAACATTAAGAGTTTGGGAAATTGATTAAAGAGATTAGTCAATATCATAGGGAGGTAAGTGGAATGACATGATTTATTGAACTACCCTGTGGAATAAGTTGAGATTTATCCAGTGAACAATCAATCATGAAAGTATTGGAGCTGTTTTTGGAATATGATGACTAATGGTTACTAGATTTGAATCATTCATGATAAAAATGAATATACATATGAAATGAATAAAGAGTGCTTGATCCTTATTTTTTATGAAATGCTTAAATGCAATTTATATGAAAGTATGTAAAACGGGATGTTCAAAAGTTACGAGATGGAGAAACTAATAAGTTTAGGCTCGATGATGATGGTATTTTGATGCTTGGGAACCAAGTTTGTGTCCCTAAGGATAATTAGCTAACAAGGGTTATTTTAAAGGAAGCTCATTCTTTTGCCTATGTTTTACATCCCAGAAGCACCAAAATGTACAAGACTGTCAAGGAAAGTTACTCTGATAGACGAAGAATAGATTTGTAATTTGAAGTTGATGATAGAGTTTTTCTTAAGGTTTCTTCTTGGAAAGGTAATTATTTGAATACTTCGAGGTATTAAGTTTTATTTGATTATACTACCGTGGTAAATTGTGAGATCTTGTTGGATAATGAAAGGTGTGATTCAGTCTGTGAAGCAGGGGAAACTTAATCCGAGATACAGTAAACCCTTTCGTATCATTGAAAGGATTGGACTAGTGGCATATAAACTAGAATTACCCCCAGAGTTGGATCAGATTCACAATGTCTTCTACGTCTTGATACTGAAAAAATATGCATATGATCCTTATCATATTCTCGGGACACCTCCGATTGAATTGCAAGAAGACTTGAAATTCAAGGTATAACTTGTATGTATTCTAGATTGAAAGGATCGAGTGTTGAGGAATAAGAACATTCCAATGGTTTAAGTGTTGTGAAAGAATGCTTGGATGGAGGAGATGACGTGGGAAGTGGGCACCAGATAAGATACCAATACCTCCATTTTTTCTCTAAGTTCAGTAAGTGAAATTTTGAGGTTAAAATTTTATTTTAAGGGGGAGTAGCCCTGTCAAGCCCAGCTCTATCATATATTTGCCAAGTCATTCATGTACTTGATAACATGTTTACATACGTAGATGTTTCGAAAAATTGTTAAAAGTCGGTATAGTACCTTGTGGTACAATTAAGTCGATTGAAGCCTCGAACTAGTTGGAATAAAGATTTTAGGATGTATTTGAGAGTTATTATCTTAAAATGTCCTAATATGGTGATTCAGAGTTCGAGGATGGATTTGGAGTCTAATCGGGAATGTTTATAATGTAAGGGCAAAATGGTCATTTTGTCATTTGAGGGCAAAACTGAAATGTTGGATGAAATTTTGACCAAGTTTGACTAATTGGAGCATAATTTGAATTGGAGAAGTGAAAATTTTCAATTTTGACACTTTTTCGAACATAAGGGCAAAACGGTCATTTTATGTGTCCACGGGGACGTAATTGGAATTTTTGGAATTCTTCATCACCATGACACTTGTCAAGCTCATAAATTTCACCCATTATTTTTTTAAGTCAGAAATTATATGTGGTGGAAATGAAATGCTTAATTATTAAGTATTAAACATGGACCAATTAAATGTGGACAAGTGTTAAGCTTTAATATTATTTTAATTTCCTTTATAAACCCACTTGAAACCCTCCCATTCACATTCTCATGGCTGGCCAAACAAGGGAACAAAGAGAAAAAGGAAAGAACAAACCCTAGTGAGAAAATTCAAGAGAAAATTTTTGGATTTCAAGGAATCAAGCAATTAAAGGTAAGATTTTTTTATTTTAGCTTATGATTTACCTTTCCTATGCATTCTTTTTCATTTTCCATGGCTGAAATTCAAGTTTCCATGAGGACACCTTTGCTGGCCGAACCTAGAGAGAGGAGTTTTGATGATGAATTTAGTTAGATTACATGATATCTTAGCGTTTTTAGTTGTTTTGTGATGTGTGGAATGAAAAACAAGCAAGAAAATTTCATATTCTTCAACAACCCTTATTGGCAAAATTTTCCATATGGCATGTTGATGATGGATTTGATTCTATTTCATGTTATTTAGCTAGGAATTAATGATTTATGCTGTTGGATATCAAAACTGGTTATCAAAGAGTATAGTCCCTTTAGTAAATGGCTTGATGGAAAATAAGAAAACCATAATAAATGGACTTGGATTTGAATCCTAATGATAGAGATGGATTTATTCGATTGTGTTGACATTGAATTGCGTGTTAGTTCATAATCAAAATGAATTTCGGAAATGGTGAAGTTAGTCAAAAATCAAGCTTATTGTAATGCTTTGATATATTGGATTTTTGGAAGTGTAACGAATATATTTGGAGTTGAATTGGATGTTTTGGTTAAATCAATAGTGTATAGTTCAAATTAGGTCGAATACAAATTCATTCCAATCACAATTGAACCTACGTAGAACACCATCTTTAAGTGCTTATCCGAACAATTCTCATTCAATTTCATGCATTTATATGGAGCCTGAAATAGTCTTACAACAATTTGGCACAAATATATTGAATTACATGTCGTGTATTATGTATAAGTGGAGAGCCTTCCAATAAGGGCAAAGATATCGTGCCAGAGGATCGAGAATAGGAGTATTCTTACCACTCGAACCTCTCTTTATTGTGAGTAATCAGATGTTCGTCTTAATTATCTAAAGCAGTTTATACTTATTTTTATGATTTTAAAGAATAATGAACTTAAAATGTAGATTTATATGTTTATAATTTAAGTGTTGGTTAAATGAATGAGTTTTATGAACTGTTTTGAAAATGAAAACTGATTTTTGGAAATTGAGTAGGTGAAGACTATATTTCTGCATTATATATATACACATGGTTTGAATTGATGGCTTATGACAATGTGATGGCATGACTAGCTGGATTTTTGGTTTTGTGAATTATATGAATTGTTTTGTTTTACCTTGATAAGCTAGTTAGTATTATATTAGCCATATCATGTTGTCGAAATTTTATCGATATGGTGGGTTATGTGATTAGCTTACTGCAATGGGCAGGTTTCTGTGGACCAGCCTATGAGAGAGGCATGGTATGTCAAGCCCAGCCCTAAAATATTTATCATGTCATATATATCTATGAAATCATGCCTGCATATTTGAACATCTTGGAAAAGTAGATAAAAGTCGGTATTGTACCTAGAAGTACAACTAAGTCGATTTATATCTCGAACTAGTTAAAATAGGGATTTTAAGGTGAAATTGGGAATTTCACAGTCCAGGGATGACTTAAAAAGGTGACTTGGAGTTTGAGGGTTGATTTGGAGTCAATCGGGAACACTGACTGTTTGGTGGTAAAATGGTAATTTTGCCATTTAAGGATGAAATGGGAATTTTTAGAAAAGATTTTGACCACATTTGAATAAGAATAATCATTTGGAGTATAATATGAGGTTGAGCAGTGAAAAATTTTAATTCTCGGTTTTTTTGGAGTATAGGGGCAAAATAGTAATTTTACCATACTAGGGGCAAAATGGTAATTTCCACTACCCAACACTTGTCAAATTTGTGGATTTTATTTATTTATGGGAATGGATAAATATGACAATATATGTGGTCGAAAATTGAAGTTTAAAAGTCAAATAATTAAAATTATGGACCAATGACATATTGCCACGTGTCAAGCTAAGATTAATTTAATATTAAACATGAAAATCAGCCCATAAATCCCCATTTTCAACCCAATGGTCGGCCAAACAAGAGGGCAGGAAGAACAAAGGAAGAACAAAACCCTAGGTGGGAAAAATCAAAGGGAAAGTGTGAATCCAAGGAATCGAGCAAGGTAAGGTGAAAATTTTTTATTTTTACTTGAGATCTACGGTGAAAATTCTTTATTTTTACTTGAGATCTACAATACCCATACATTATTTTCTCATTTCCATGGCTGAATTGCATGTTTTCATAAGGAATTGGTGGCTGGCCGAATGAGTATGGGGAGGATTTGATGATGGAATTGATTTGATTTTGCAGTATGTTAGTGTTTATGGTTAGTTTAGCATGTTTGGAAGCAAAACAACAAGGAAAATTTTCATTTTTCCTACAATCCTTCAATGGCCAAATGTCCCATGTTGTGTGTGTTGGCGGATTGATTTTGTTTCAAGAGAAATGGCTTAGAAAATGATGAATTATGGTGAGAAAATTAAGTGGAAGAAATTTCAGTGTGAATGCATCCATCATGGCTGAATTGTCCATGAAGAAATGTGGAAGTGATTTTGCTGAAATTGGTGCTATTTGATTGATGTTTGGTGAATTGAAGTGTTGGAAATGAAATGGTGCAATTTAGAGCTAAATTGGACATGTTGGTCATTTTATCGGGTGATGCACCAAATTAGGTCAACACTATAATTAAATGGTTACATGAACATTTCATGCATTCATATAGAATTTAGGTTACTTTTATACTGAATTAGCACAAATGTAGTGATTGATTGATTGTACTGTGTCAATGTGGTGAATCCTCTAACAAAGGCAAGGAAATTGCACCCGAGGATTTATAGTCGAAGTACTCGAATTTGGTTTCCGAAAATTGTGAGTAAACTATTTATCGCCTAAATTATCTAGAAAAATTTTTATTCAATTTGATGTTTTTATGACAAATTATTTTATTTGGTGAATTGCTTATTTTATGAGAAAATTGTGAGATTTATGAAATAAATTGAATTTTTATAAATTGACTTGAAAATTGGACAATTGATTTTGAAACTAGAGTAATTAGAGACCACATGTGTTATTGTAAATTATGATTTAAATCAATTGGCTTATGATATTGTGGCATGATTGACTAACTTGTTAATTAAATTAAAAATTGTGAACTGTCTACCTTGTACTAATAAATTGGTTAACAATGATTTTGCCAAGTCGTGCTATTGAACTTTTATTGAATTGGTGGATTATTAAATGGCCACTGTAGTGACGGGTTCTGTGGACTAACCTATTAAAGGGGCATGGAATCCGGGTATATATATATTTCTACGTCGGTTGTAGAGGCGAGTAGGGTAACTCCCGAGGTAACAATTAGAGTTCTCTTCATGCTAAACCACCACATACGGGTGAACTCAGCCAACACCAAGGAACGACTATATTTCTAAATGTAAAAATGTGTTTCATACATATATGAAACTTTTATAGCCTTGGCGGACTCGGTCGGACTTTGATGACGATCAGGTGTCCTGAGCATTGGCTTTGGCATAAGCCAAGTTTTAAAAGAAAATCATAAGCCTTATCAATTGTTTGGGTGAAATTAATTTAATTAAATTGATTTAAGTGAATTTTCATGATATGAAACCCTTTTGAGATGGACAGTTTTCATTGTCTCTTTTTACTCGCCTTTAGATAGTTTTAGTGATAGTTGTTTACTCACTGAGTTGTGTAAACTCACCACTCTCCTTTCAACCCTTTCAGGCCTAAAATAGTTAGTAGATAGTTGAAATTGCTAAGGACTACAGTTGGCCTTGCAACCTCACCAACAGTAGGTTCTCTGTCCTCTTTACTTATGATCAATTATGGGCCAACCTATCACTGTGAATGCAATTGTATACTCTGATTCCCTTTATTATTGTATGTAAGAATTTATTTTACTTTTACATCCCAAAAAAAAAATTGTTTATCGACAACTTTATAAAAATTGTTTTATACGAAAGTAGGATATTTTCTTGAATATTTTTATTTTATTCAAATAGTTATAATTTTAATCAAAAAGAACGTTTTAGACATCAAAATTTATCTTTAATCATGTCATAAGTGTTTTTCACCCATTTGCTACATTTTGAGCCAGACTCGAAAATTTTGAGGAAAAATTACCAAATTGCCCCTATGAGGTGAGAATTATTTTTCTACTGTTTTGAGTGGGAGAAGGCTTAAAATCTCTTAAGATGTGATGATTGGCAATGATTGCTCACAGGGGAGGTAAGAAAACTGATACAAAAGCCTTGCGAGGTTTCGATCGGTATTCGGGGTATGAATGCCTATCGAGACGTCAAGGCGGTTGTCACGGCTCAATGGGAGTTCTGGGCCGTCACACGATAAACCTCGTTATATTCTACCTTGGTACGAGAGGCGCGGAGGGTATCTCCTGAGATAGACGTTTAGAGTTCACTTCACACCGAACCACCACGTGAGGGTGAACTTAGCCAACACTAAGGAACGGCTATGTTTTTAAACGTACAAATATGTTTTATGTGTATATATCTTTTTAACAGCCTTGGCATACTCGGTTGGATGCCCCGAGCCAAGGAGTCACCGAGTACAAGTTTTGGCACGAGCCAAGTTTTTACGAAAGTCATAAGCCTTGTTGATATGTTTGGTGAAATAAAATTGTTTTATATCGATGAAAATAAGTTTTAATGTTATGAATCATATTATGATGGATGATTTAATTGTCTCCATTTACTCGGCTTTAGATGTTATAGATGAACATTGCTTGCTCACTAAGTTTATAAAAACTCACCCCTTTTTCCTATCCATTTCAAGCTCAAGATAGTTTGTAGATAGCTGATTTCGTCGAGGAATACTTTTGGAGTTGCATCCTTAGAAAGCAAAAGTTTACAGTCCCGTACATTCTTCGTTATATTGGGGGCCCACATGTCATTGTAGAATATTTTGTATACCTGGCTACGTGTACCACTATATGTATGAATTTGTTTTGCTTTTACGCTATAAAAATTATTTACACATAATTCTATAAATATTGTTCTATAAGAAAATGGAATATTTTATTTAATATTTTTATTTAGTTTGATTAGCTATAATTTCACTATAAAATGATTATTTAGACAACTAAACTTATTTTTAAACATGAAATGTTTTTCACTTGTATATCCTGCTTTCATCAGGTGTTGAAATTTTCGGGTAAAATGACCAAAGTACCCCTATGTGATAGAAATCACTTTTTGATTGTTTTTGATTTGAAATTAGTTTCTATTCCTTTAAATATGTTATTTAATAATCGCTGCTCATAGGGAAAGTAGAAAACTAATGTTAAAGCCTTACGAGGTTTCGATTGGCATTTCAGGTAATGAATGTCTATCGAAACACCGCGACGGTTGTCACGGGCTCGATGGGAGTTCTAGGTCATCACAAAAAATGTCAAAATCAAGCAAAGGTAACAAGCACAATAGCAAGTTTCTTGCTGCAGCGAGAAACATTCCTGGTTTGCATCTATTTCGATTTTCAAGCATATCTCTCACTACAGAAGTCCAATTGACATGATTTTTAGGTCATTAGAAATCTAAGAGGTTGGGCTATAACTTTGATGTTGATCACTTTGCCCAGTTCTAATTGGAAGGTGGTTAAAATATTTGTCAAAATGAAAGCACTTTCTCACTGCAATAGAAAGGCATTCTTGGTTTGCATATGTTTCAGTTTTTCATGCATATTTCTCACTACCAAAGTTCAAATGACATGATTTTTTTACGATTGGAAAGATAAGAGACTGGGATATAACTTTTGTTTTTACTATTTTGCCCAGTTCTAAATAGAAAGTGGTCAAAATCATTGTCAAAATGAGAACACTGTATAGAAATCTGAAACCACCCAAGAGTTTATGGCTGCAACGAGAATCCATTTTCACCATAGCCAAATTCCTCGCCGCAGCCAGAATCCATTCTTGCTGCAGCTAGAAATAGAACTATGGCTGACTTTGCAAGTTTGAAAGTTTCTGGCTGCAGTCAGAATCATTCTCGCTGCAGTAAAAAATAGGACAACCAAGAAAGAGTTTGTTTTCATAAAAAAAAAAAAACAATTTTTGTTGCAATAAACATCAATTTGAAAATACTTAGCAATTTTCAAGGTTCAATATGCAAGATTCACACACATTACAACTATATACAATATTCATAAACTTTCTATTACACATGTATATATATAAACACGAATACCACCACCTCACTCAGCCAATGTGCACTTCTTACTCGTACATAGCTGGGTCATCATCAGCTCATGTGCACTCCCTACTCGCACATAGTTGGGTCATCATTATCACACAAAAGGAACATCCAATGCATAATATACATATCAATACAATGTAGTAATGTATGAACCATTCATATTGCACGTTGCACAAGATAGAAACATTTCATCAAGGGCTTGTTCCCCAGGCATATTTTTTAAAGCAAAAACAAATGAATTGTCAAATGATTTACTTAAACAAATGAAAGCACATTCTCGCTGTAGCAGAAAGGCATTCTTGGTTTGCATATGTTTCAATTTTTCATGCATATATCTCACTGCCGAAGTTCAAGTGACATGATTTTTTTACCATTGGAAAGATAAGAGAATGGGATACAACTTTTGTGTTTACTACTTTTCCCAGTTCTGAACAGAAAGTGATCAAAATCATTATCAAAATGAGAGCATTGCATAGAAATCTAAAACCACCCAAGAGTTTCTTGCTGCAGTGGGAATCCATTTTCGTTGTAGCCAAATTCCTCGTTGTAGTGAGAATCCATTCTTGCTGCAGCTAGAAATAGAACTGTGGCTAACTTTGCAAGTTTGAAAGTTTCTGGCTGTAGCCAAAATCATTCTCGTTGCAGCCAAAAGCAAGACAACCAAGAAAGAGTTTCATTTCATAAAAAAAAAAAGCCATTTTTGCTACAATAAACATCAATTTGAAAATACTTAGCAATTTTCAAGGTTCAATATGCAAGATTCACACACATTACAACAATATACAATATTCATAAACTTTCTATTGCACATGTATATCTATAAACACGAATACCACCACCTCACTCAGCCAATGTGCACTCCCTACTCGCACATTTCAACATCATCAGCTCATGTGCACTCCTTACTCGCACATAGCTGGGTCATCATCAGCTCATGTGCACTCTCTACTCGTACATAGTTGGGTCATCATTATCACATAAAAAGAACATCCAATGCATAATATACATATCAATACAATGTAGTAACGTATGAACCATTCATATTGCACATTTCACAAGATAGAAACATTTCATCAAGGGCTTATTCCTTAGGCATATTTTTTAAAGCAAAAGCAAATGAACTTTCAAATGATTTACTTAAACATGTAGGCACTTTCCAAAACATTTTGAAATGCAAGTTCACTCACCGGTCTTGTTGATTCCTTGAATTAACTTTAACTTCAAGTAATGTTCCAAATTGACATGTGAGGCCTTGTTGGAACCTATCACACACACAACATCACAACCAACCCAAATTAGCATTAATATACTCTCAAAAGCTATTTCCTAATTCAAGTTCAGCTAGTTATTCCTAACTAGCTCCCAATTACCATTAAGTGGCTATTTGTTTACTTTACTCTAGTCACTCTAAAAATGAATAACAATCTCAATAATAGATCAACTCACCACTCTAATCATCAACCATATCAACAACTTGAAAATTAAACCTAATTCATTACTCACCATGGTGGTTTTTTGTAGTTGAATTCCTTTTCAAAAGCTTTCAAGCTATTGTGGACAATCCCCCCTTCTCTCCCCACCCATCCAACTAGTGAGAAAATATACCAAGGAAAGACCTTTAAGGGCTTTTGAGGTGTAGAAGAGAAAGAGTATGAAAGACCCTATGAAAAGGTAGGCAAAAACATGAAATTCGAACTTTCTATGAGAAAGTTATGGAGGATCCAAGATTTCCTCCCATGTTAGATGAAAAAGGTGTTGGAGATTGGAAGAAGTTGCTGGAAAAATTAAGAGAAGCTGCTGGAGAATTAGATATTTATAGCCAAAGTTTATCCAAGTTTCATGTAATTTACCAAAATGCCCTTAACATGGTGGCATTGTTTTCTTCCCATCTTTTGTGCAATCATTTTACTTTTTTGACATTGAGACAAAGTCCATGATAGTCTAGAAATACTCAAGTTCATGAAAACTTAAAAATTTCAACCCAATATGAAAATGACCATTTTGTCCTTACCTTGGAAATCATCATTATTTCCATTTCCTTTGTTCTCTTATCCTCATTTTCATCATTCATTTATTCCTTAGGCCTACTTAGGCCTTTATAATGTTAAAAAACCCACTTATAGGAGCTCACTAGGAAAATGACCAAATTACCCCTAGTTCATGTTATCGCATCTACTTCTAGTTACGTGTCTATGGAGGTTGAGATTTCATAGGTTCACTTTTGAATTACTTTTTAACTCAGTTATCAACCTCGATTAACATCTGATAAGCTTTATTAGCCACCATGTCAAAGTACGGGGTACTACATGTTTCCTCTTATTTATTTTTCAGTAGGTTGTCGTCACACTAAATGTTAACACCCACGCCTAGTATCACTCCACTGACAGTCAAGGTCTTTGTATATGTACAAGTATGCTTAATGTGAATTGTTAAGTTACATTTGGCAAACTATCTATGTATATTTGATCAATGATGCCACTATGAGTATATACTTGGGTTTTATGAACTATGTTCAAAGAAATTGTTATTTGAACATTATGTGTTGCGTTTGGCTGTGGATGGTATGCTCAAAATGCATAGCAGAAAGAAAATTAAAACTTTATAATTTAAATAACAAAAATGTGCCTCCACCCATGGATCAGCTTGGTGATATTTAACACATAAAAGCACAAAATAAATTATAATTCAGAAAGTTACCTTGCCAAGTAATTTCGTAATCACAATAGCACTTCCTGAAGCAATCCTGCGAACATCACAAGGAGCAAAAACCCTAACCAATCAAGTGCTTGGCCTTCAATGGTAGTACACATGATTGCACTTGAACCTTCAACAAAGGAAGGAGTTTTTAACTATGCTTTGTGCTAGCAAAGAGGACAACAATTGTCCATTTTCTCTTTTTCATAATCTTAGCCGAACCTCTCTTGAAAATTGCTTCATAAGCAATTTTCTCTTTCATACAAAGGGAGTGGTGCTAAAGAGAGAAAACACTTTTCTTTTTCTGACAAAAACTACGTTTTTTTCAATTATGAAAACTCTCATGTGAAAATAGTTAAAAGGTAACTTATACAATTCGGTTAAAATAACTTCAATTTTGTAATTAAGCCCTCAATATTATGACCGTTATATATTGGGCTCATTACTTAATTAAACTCTTTTAATTAAGTCCTTGGAAATTAAAATCAAAATTAATTTCCTTTATATTTTGCAACCAAGGCCTTATAATTATAACTATTTATAATTATGTCTAAAACTTAATTAAACTCTTTCAATTAAGTTTATGGAAGTTAATTACCTAACATATGATTTAAGTCTAACTTAAATCATCACTCTCCCAATTTAATTCAAATACAATCATTATGTGTGACCCATTAGGTTCCCAACATGTTGGCAATGGAATCGATTAATGACTCAATTGATTAATATAAATTTCAATCAATTAATTTATAATCAATTCCATAGACTAAGATTGGCATCTAGCAATGCATCATGGCCACCCAATTGTTAGGAAAGTCAAAGGGTTCTTTGACAACCTTTCAGTGTACAGTCTATCAGTGTAATTCATTCCCTCATCATATATCCCAGAGATGATAAAAGCTTGGTACAATGTCTACTCTTATTGACCTTTATATTTGTCCCTGCAGTTATAGCATTAGCTTTTATAGAGAGTTATGAAACCTTTTCATAATCTCCATGTCACATTGGCCAAGGACTTTAATAAGCTAATGTTAACCAAGAACTGATCTCTATACTTCAATCTATGAGATCGATTGCTTACTTCCAAAGTAAAGAACATAAAATATACCAGTCTCTAAGCATCATTGATGTCCAATATCAATGATACATTGACCAGGAACATTTTGAGTTTATGCTTTGATGCATAGGAATCTCATAACTGTAACCCATTACAATTTCCTTGCAAGGCATATTAATCTCATGGACTTCATCCAATTAAACTTATAACTCATCATAATTGATGCCTTATTGATGAAGGAAAGCCTTTAATCATTCAACATGAATGATACCATTGCATGATTGGAATCAAGCCTTAACCAATCCTAATTGGCTACAAAGCTCATCCTAACATTATGAATTATAGATTTTAAAGAAATATGAATAATAGATGGGCTAATGTGCAAGATCATATAGAAAGGCTTGCTAGGGCCAAGTGGGTTGGGCCTATTGGGCCTTTACACTAGCCATGGCCTAGTGTGAGACCTTGTCAAGTTCATTAAAAGATAGTATTGTACCGAGTAGTACAACCAAGTTGAATCTAGCCTCGAACTAGTTCAAATAGAAATTCTAAGAGGAATTTGAGAATTTTAAAACCCACAAAATGATTTAAAAGGGTGATTCGAAGTTCAAGGTCTAATTTCGAGTTAGTCGGGAAAAATTGACCGATTAGGGGTAAAATGGTTATTTTGCCATTTAAGGACAAAATGAGAATTTTTAGAAAAGATTTTGACAACATCTGAATAGGATTGACTATTTAGATTATTTAGAACATAATTTGAGGTTGAGAAGTGGAAAATTGTGATCCCGATGAATTTTTGGAGCATAGGGGCAAAACGGTAATTTTATCACCCCAGGGGCAAAACGGTAAATTTTCACCCCAAACACTGGTCAAATTTATAGATTTTATTCATGGGGGGAATGGATAAGCATGGCATAAATATGTGGTGGAGAATTTAAGTGAAAAAGTCAAATAATTACAATTTTAGACGAATAGGAAAGTGATACGTGGCAAGTTTATAATATTTTATTATTAAACTATAAAAATCAGCCCACACACTCTCTAATCACTTAAGTTGGTCGGCCAAAGGAAAGAAAAGCAAGAGGAAAGGAAGAACAAAAGGGAAAAACCAAAACCTAGCTAAGAAATCAAGAGATTTCAATGATTTTCAAGGAAATTAAGTGAAAAAGGTAAGATTTCTTCGATTAAGATTGAGATTTATTTTTCCCATGCATTTTCCCTTAATTTTCATGGTTGAAAAGCATGCTTTTATAGGGAAACCATGGTTGGTCAAATGAGCATGGAGAGAGAAATGATGTTGGAATTGTTTGATTTTGAGATATGTTGATGTTTAGAGATAGTTAAGCATGTTAAGAAGCAAAACTGTAAGAAAAGAATCCATTTTTCCTAGAATCCTTCATTTGGCCGAACCTAGCATGTTGTCTGTGTGTGAGGGATCGTTTTTATTTCAAGGGAAATGGTTTGGAAAATGATGAATTAAGGTGAAAAAGTTAAGTAGGAAAAATTACGGTGTTAGTGCATTGTAATGGCCAAATTTTTCCATGAATAAATGGAAAGGTTTTAATGCTGAAATTGACATTATTTAAATGGTATTTGTTGAATTGAGGTATTAGAAAAAGAATGGAGCAACTTGGAGTCAAATCGGATGCGTTAGCTAATTTATCAGGTAATCGACCGAATTAGGTCACCGTCGAAATTAAGCGGTTACGTGAACATTTAATGCTTTTATATAGAAATTAGGTTAATTTTATACCTAATTAAGATGAATGTAGTGATTAAATTATTGTGCAATTTGTCAAGGTGGTGAGCCCTCGAATAAAGGCAAGAAAGTCACACTCGAGAATTAGCAGTAGAAATGCCCAAATTTGACTCCTAGAAATTTTTGAGTGAACTTGCATTTCAACTGTTTTGGGTAATTTAATTAGATTGAAATGAAATGCTTAAATGATTAGATCTAATTCTCATTTAAAAAAATGAGTCTCGGGAACAAGCTTTCAGTGAAAATATTTATGTGATATGGAATAAGATTGTGATGAATTTATGTACATCTATATGATGCTTACATGTTTTGTTAAGAAATTTATGTGAAATTGATGTAACCGTGCATGTGTGGAGTGGGAAGTGCAATGTCGGTTGAATAACAATGGGTGTGATAATTCCGACCATGCATGTGCGGAGTGGGAAGTGCAATGCCTATTTAATGACAAAGGTTGTGATAATTACTACCGTGCATGTGCGCAGTGGGAAGTGCAATGTCGGTAATGATGTGCGAGTTAAGAGTATAGCAAAGCAGAGGAAAATGGAATGGTGGGTGTTATTGCATATGATTTTCTATATATGCGTGATATAATATGTATGATTGCAAACGTGAATTGTATGGGTTGTGAAACCCTTGTTCTGTGATGGCTTGTGATAAACCGTCAATTTTGCTACCTCGCTAGAATAATTGATGTAAATTCATGGATGTTTTATCCTTGAATGCATAATAAATTTCAAGTTAAGAGAAAAAAGGTTTAAATATTAGCTATATCAAAATTGCCTTGTTTCCAATTAATGCATCATGGTTATCAAAATTTCCTGGCAAATAGTGCTCGTTCCCCTCTAATGTTCACTCACTGAGTTTCATACTCATAGTTTTAAAATTCATGTTTTTAGATTAAAAGACTGTGGAACCTTAAGTCGAGGAGTTCCAAACTTTGTCACCTAGGTATGTGCTCGGTATTCGTTAGCTTTCCTTGTTTCCGTTGTCTCCGCTGGAAGTCACGGGTCTTTTGCTCTGTGAATACTTGTGTAAAATGTAAATTGCTAAAATACGTGTTTTGAACAGCACGTGTATACTATTATTAGTAATGACATCGTGAATTGGCTATTTTCATACTAGTTGAGAATGCGTATGGCCGCATTAGTTGACAAAACGTTGGGTAAAGACAAATGTGATAGGCTTGCTTGGGCTTAGTGAGCCATGTTCATTGGGCTCATGCGCCGGTCATGGCCCGAGAAATTAGGTCGTGACACCCAAGGTTTGGGTTGTGACATCATGGCCTAGGGTTTGGGCTATGACATTTTTTTTTCTAAAATTTTTTATGAAAAGGTGGTGGAGGTGTGGGAGCATTTTTTAATTGGATTTTTCTTTTGAATTTCCAATAGATTTTCCAACAACATTTTTTTTTCAATTTCATTTTTAATTTCTTTGTCATTAGATTGATTTGAAATTTTAGAATTTCAATCTTTATTATTTACCTCTTTCCTTATCTTTTTTCCATTGCAAAGATGGATTGCCTTACAATGTTCCTTACCTTCTTTTCTTAGGTTACATTAGTATCACTTTTTAAGGAACCATGAGGTCTAGTTTTTAAAGCACTAGCAAGTTAGCCCACTTGTGTCTCAAGATTTCTAATTGAAGTTACTTGATTTTGAATGGAGGCATTAGTCCTTGTCATAAATGCATCGATCTTTGTTATAAATGTATCAGTCTTTGTCATGAACTGCATGAACATATCCTCCATTAAAGGCTTTTTCTTTGGCATGGGGGCTTTAGATGGAAATCGAGGAGGAAAGTTTGACTTAGTTACTAATGAAGAACCTTGGTAATTCCATGAAAAATTAAGATGATTCTTCCAACCAGGATTATAAGTCTTGGAATAGGGATTGTTCTGTTGCCTATTTCTAACAAATTGACAAGACTCAAAATATATGGCACAATTGTCATTGGAATGTCCTTCCCCACAAAATTCACACATCATAAAGGAGTTTTGAATAACATTAACACTTAGTTTATCCATTTTCTCTACAAGAAAAGCCAATTGTGTGGAAACAATATTTATCACATCTAATTCATGAATTCAAGCAATTTTTCTTATACCCAATCTTTCATATGGCCATTGATAACTATTAGAAGCAAACTCTTCAAGCAAATCGTAAGCCTCATCAATGGATTTACTCATGAGTGCACCTCTAATGGCAGCATGAATGGTAATTCTAAAAGGTCCTAGCAAACCATTATAAAAAGTTTGAACTTGTAGCCACTTAGATAATCCATGGTAAGGACACCTTCTTATCAAATCCTTATAGCTTTCCCAAGCCTCATATAGTGATTCAAAATCAAATTGCATGAAAGAAGTGATATCATTCTGCATATTTGCTGACTTGGCAGATGGAAAGAATTTTGTTAAGAATTTTTGAACTAAATCACCCTAAGTATTAATGGAACCAGCAAGAAGTGAATTTAACCAACGTTCTGCTTTATCTCTGAATGAAAAAGGGAAAAACCTCAATTTTATGGTATCATCAATAACACCATTTGCCTTGAATGTATTGTAGATTTCTTGGAAATTTACAATATGAGCATTCCGATCATCATTAGGCAAACCCCCAAATTGAATAGTAGTCTGAATCATCTCAATGTTGATGGCTTAATTTCAAAGTTGTTGGCTTGAATATGAGGTTTCGGATACTGGAGTGGAGATTTTGTACTTGTGGGATAGCATAATCCCTCAAAGGCTTGGTTTGTTCCTCTTGTTGATCAACCATTGTTTTACTTGGAGTAGAAACTTTTTTATTTTTCCTCCGAAGTCTACAAAAAGTCTTTTTGATTTCTAGATCAAAAGGAACAATTTCCAAAATTCAGGCTCTTTGCATAGAACAACCAAAAGTACTTGAAAAATTAAAGAAAAGAAAAGTTTGGATTAAAATTAAGAATGCTTGGTATTAATCTTAACAAGAAAGAATTAAAAATCAATTCCCTAGCAACAACGTCAAAAACTTGTTGTTAATTTCTCACGTAAGTACATGTATCATTAACAAGTAATATAATAGTAAATAGAATTTGTTCCCATGGAGAATTGAATTAATTCCTAATTGCGAACTAATAAAATTGTGATGCCTTAATCTTATCTAAACAACCTAATTATTAAAAAGAAAAATTAAAACTAATAACTAATCTAAAATCTATCAGCAAAATTATTTTATTAAATTCAAGTGATTGCAAACCTAAGATTATGATGGCCCTCAATACTTCATCCGAATATTGTCTTTCTCTCTTTTAACTTAGTTTTAATGGATTAAATTGTTAACTTAAAGTCCTAAATTATTTACATACCTCTGTCAAGTTTCTCATAAAAATACTTCTTCCAATTAATTTATGATATATCTATACAAATTAAATTGAAGAAAGATTTATTAAGTTCATGCTCTAATCCTAGCTATGTAAGGCTTATAAGTGTATGTTTACCTTATATGCAAATCAAATCACCTAGTCAACTAAGTGTATTCGATCATACTGTAGCGACCCTTTTCCAGTCGCTACTGGCGTCTGAGACCTTCGGGAGATCCCGCCAAGTCCCAAACAAGCCTTTACAAAATTCTCAAAATATTTATTAAATATGTTAACAAATAGGTAAATGGTTAATAATAATAATAATAATTGTACTAGTAATATTCTATTTCCAATAATAGCAATTAAATTTAAAAATACAAAATTTTAATAATATATACTTATGGATTTACAATACTGATACTATGGAAAATTTTCATGCGACTAAACTCTAGACAGCGAAGCGACTCAAAGTAAAATGCTAGGAGATGCCTTTACCTATCCGCAAATAATTGAGCGTGCCAATGACTACGTGCTAGATCGATCCCAATCTACAAAAGGGGAAAAATGGGGTATGAATCTCATAGACTCACTGAATATCATTGACTCAGTGAATAGGGAATAGATAGGAAACAAGCAAACGGCAGATCATTTGAATATAAAAATACAGGATTATGAAATCAATTTATTTCAAACAGAGGTTTTGTGTCTTTTACCAAAATTCGAGAATTTCTTATAAAGCATCCAAAATTTGCGGCAATTAAATTTTTTGCATCAAAACACGTTAATAACCATTTCCGAATCAAATGAATAACATTAAGCAAGCTTCCGTGAAATCAAATATTATTTCAACCTATATAAAACAATTATATTTTATCAAAAATAAATAACAAGGCTTATGACTTTATAAAAACTTGGCTCGTGCCATAAAAACTCATATTCGGTGATACTTTGCGTTGGGGTATTCAACCGAATCCGCCAAGGCTGGTAAAATTTTAAATTTCTCAAAATTCAACCATTCTTTGGCGTTGGTTGAGTCTCACTTCTACGTGGTGGTTAGGCGTGAAGTGAACTCAAATCCTACCTCAGGAGTTACCCTCCACGCCTCTGTACCGAGGTAAGCACAATAATCGGGTTTCCATGCCCCTCTTATAGGATGGTCCATAGAACTCGCTCTGCCACTGCAGTGACCACAATTTTATCCCATCAATTAAATAAAATTTTCTAACAGCATGATACGGCAGTTATTGATAGGTCTGGGTCCTCATCACTTGACTACTGGCTAGTGGCATTATCGCGACAGCTCCACAGCTCCCGGCAGGGACACTTCGCCAAGCTTCAAATCCCAGACCTTTTTAAAATTTCCCTCGAATGGTACATTTAGAACTATTTCAAATCCAGCCACTCACGACAAAACAAACAATTTATACAATTTCAAAATAATTTCTAGTTTAGCCACTCATGTCATATTATCATAAGCCATTCAATATAAAAGTCATAAAAATCTATGATTATGCTCACGAAATAAAACTTAATGCATGATTCATACAATACTGAGCATAGAAAAATTAAATCTCGAAATAACGTATGCACATTACACAAATATATATATATATAAAGCACAATTTAAGAGATAAATCAAGTTGAAAAGCTTGTTTCCGGTTTTTAAAACGCTTTACGTATACGACATATTTATACATATCCAAAACAATTTCTAAAATAATTTACAACCACAATTTTCTTAAAATTCCATCAATGCATACTTTCCACAATTTCACACTTTACGCAAAATATACATACATATATATAAATACGAAATTATTTTAAAATTGACACCCCTACTCACCTCGTAATAGTGGGATGTTTCTTTACTATTGATTCGCTCGCGTATCGATAATTATTCTTATTTGTCGGGTGCCTACTTTGTTCGGCACGCCTTCACGACAACTTTTCATTAGGCCTTTGCCATTTATTTATGACTTTTGAGCAACTCCATTTCTTCCCATTGGGCTAAGCCTATTTATTTTTCTCTTATTAGGCCATACCTAAATTTTATTTCTTAGTGGGCCATGCCCAATTATTTCATACTTGGGTCATGCCCACACATTTCTTTTTCTTTCATTTCTTTTTCTTTTCTTTTTTCTTTTTTTTCTTTCTCTCTTCTATGTTTCTTTCTTCTTTCTTTTTCAGCCCATTTCTCTTTCTTCTTCTTCCTCTCAAAATTAGCTTCACAACCCCTCTTACTTCCATTTTTTTGCACTCAAAATCAGCAGCAAAACTCAACCATTTCAACCACCAATTCAGCAAATTTCCAGCTCAATTTTTTGCTCATTTTCTACACCATTTTCAGCACCATTTTTTGTACATTTTCAGTATCATTTTTGCACCATTTTTGCACATTTTCAGCACTATTTTTTGCACCATTTTCAGCACCATTTTTTACACATTTTCAGTGTCAAACCCTGATCTATAAAATAATTATGATGTCATTCACATGCTCAGTAGAATATTTGCATATTTGGGAAGTTCAAGAAATCGTTAAAAGACAATATTGTCCCTAATGGTACCATTAAGTCGATTTAGCCTTGAATGAGCTCAAATAAAGATTTTAAGAGCGAAATTGAGAATTTCACAGTCTAGGGATTTCTCAAAATAGTGATTCGAAGTTCGAGATCCAGTTTGGAGTCAATAGGGAAAATTGACCGATTAGAGACAAAACGGACATTTTTCAATTTAAGGACAAAATGGAGATTTTTAATAAAGATTTTGATTTCAAATGACCAAGAATAATTATATGAAATATAATATGATTATTGGAGCATAAAATGAATTTTAGCAGTGAAAATTATGATTCTCGGTATTTTTGGAATGTAAGGGAAAAATGGTAATTTTACCATCCGGGGACAAAAATTGAATTTTTAGAGAGGATTTGGATCAAATTTGATTAATTGGAGTATGATTTGAGTATTGGAGTATGATTTGGGTTTGCAAAGTGAAAGAAAATTTTAATTCCGGTATTATTGGAGTCTAGGGGTAAATTCGTAATTTTTTCACCCTAAGGGCAAATCTGTAAATTTTTCGCCCCAGCACTTGTCAAGACCAAGGGTGTCACGACCCAATTTCTCGGGCCATGACCAGTGCATGGACCCAATGAGCATAGCTCACCAAGCCCAAGCAAGCCTATTTTCATTTACTTTACTTATCGTACGACCGTGTGATGCATACACACGTAATGCACTCAATGTGCACACAAAGCCAATTCACAATGGCATTATCAATAAAATATACAAATACATATTGTTCAAGCATGTAACTTGATAATGTACATTACATGTACATATTCACAATACAAAAGGGCCATGACTTCCAACGGAGACATTTACAATGAAAGAAATGGGTTACTACTGAACGCCCACCTTCTAACTAGGAGATGCACTACGGGGACTCCTTGATCTAAGGTCCAGCAGTCTCCTAATCTGAAAACATGAATTTTATAAAACGTGAGTACAATACTTAGTGAGTGAATATTAGAAGGGAACGAGCAATCTCAACAGGAAATTTGATAATCATGATGCACTGATTGAAAATAAGGCCATTTTCATCTAACTACTATTCCAAACCCTTTCTCCCTTACCCAGAATTTATTACGCATTCAAGGATTAAACATCCTTGAATTTACATTGATCATTCTATCAACGTAGTAAAATCGACAGTTGTTTACAAACCGTCACAGAATAAGGGTTTCATGTTAAACCCTTTTTCTTCAATTTCAAACAATTCACATACCATACAATCACACATATACACATAAATATCACGTACAATTTCCTTCACCAATCATTCAATTTCATTCATTATCCCATTTTTCCCTCCACTCTGCTGTACTCTCAACTCAGGCATCATTACCGGCATTGCACTTCCCACTCCACACATGCACGGTAGTAATTATCACAACCTTTATCATTAAACCGGCATTGCACTTCCCACCCCATACATGCACGATCGTAATTATCACACCCTTTGTCATTCAACCGGCATTGCACTTCCCACTCCGCACATGCACGATTGCATCAATTTCATCAAAATTTATTAGTAATGCATATCAGCATAATATAAGGGTACATAGATTCAGTACACTCGATTTCACACAATTTCTCAACAATACATATAGGCATCAAACAGATATACACAGATGCATGGCAATCATATTTAACATCACAGAAATATTTCACTAAAGGCTTGTTCTTGGGATTCATTTTTAAATGGGAATTAGATATAATCATTCACACATTTCATTTCAACTTAATTAGAATTCCCAAATAAATTTTGAAATGCAAATTCACTCACAAGTGTTGAAAATCCGGATTCCGGGTGCACTCGGATTAATAGTCCTCAGGCGCAATTCCTTTGCCTTTTCCGGACGTTTCACCACCTTGACACAGAATAAAACTAGGGAATTTACTATATTGCCGCTAAGCTAATATAAATTAATTTAAATTGCTAACGCATGTATGCAAAGGCAAAAATGCGTCCGATTATCGCTTAGTCGCGGTATCGACTAAATTCGACCATTCACCCGAATAATTAAATCTTATGTCCAAATCACCTCTAAATTACTTCATTTCTCTTCTAATACCTTAATTCACCACATATCATTCAAATAAAGCCAAATTCAACATTAGAACCCTCACATTTCCTTATAGAAAAAATTCGATCATTTGGTGCACTAGCACCGAAATTTTTCCTACATAACCGTTTCACCTTAATTCATTATTTTCCAAGCCATTTTCCTTGAAATAAAAACAATCCCCTATTGATATTCAGCCCTCATGGTTCGGCCAACAAAGAACCCTAGAGAAATTGAATATTTCTTTTGTGTTTTTATTCATAACCATGCTTAACTATCTCTAAACACTAACATAATCTAAAATCAAATTATTCCAACAACAATTCCTCTTCCATACCCATTTTTCAGAATTGAATTCATCATGATATCAAGCCTCTCAACCATAGAAAATGGAAAGAAACGCATAGGTACTGTAGATCATAAGCAAAAGTGAAGAAATATTACCTTTTTCACTTGATTTTCCTTGAAAATCACACTTTTTCTTGAATTTTTGGCTAGGTTTTCTTGTTTTTCTCCTTGTTCTCTTTTGTTTTCCTTTGAATCTGGTTTGTGCAGAATTTAGAGAGAGAAAATGGGTTTTAATGGCTGATTTTTAGGCTTTAATGATAAAATAAAATAACTTGCCACATGGCATAATGCCATTGGCTCATTTTTTTAACCTTTTGACTTTTTCTTCCAAATTTTCCACCACAAATATTTCAATACTTATCCAATCCCACGAGGAATAAAATCCCTTGGTCTTGACAAGTGCTGGGACAAAAAAATTACTGATTTTCCCCCATGGTGAAAAAATTACGATTTTACCCCTATACTTTCAAATGTACCGAAATTACATTACTTCTACTTTTCAACCTCAAATAACACTAATATTGATCAATATTAATCAAATGGGGCACAAATCTTTTCAAAATAATTCCCGTTTAGTCCTTCAGTGGCAAAATTACCATTTTGCCCTTGTGCTCCAAAAATATCGAAAATCACATTTTTCACTGCTAAACTTCATTTTATACTCCAATAATCATAATTGTATTTCATATAATTATTCTTAATCAATTGTGATCAAATCTTGGTTAAAAATCTCCATTTTATCATCAAATGGTAAAATGACCGTTTTGTCCCTAATCGGTCAATTTTCTCGATTGACTCCAAATTGGACCTTGAACTCTGAATCACTATTCTAAGTGATTCTGTGGATTTCAGAATTATCAAATTCCTCTTAGAATTTCTATTTGAGCTAGTTCAAGGCTCGATTTAACTTAATTGTACCACTAGGTACAATACCAGCTTTTAACAAATTCGACAGGGTCTCACAAAGGGATTTTATTTGTGGTGGGAATGGATAAGTATGGAATAAATGTGTGGTGGAAAAGTTAAAATGAAAAAGTCAAAATTTTAAATTTTCAAAATTTGAGCCAATGGGAGAATGCCACGTGTCAAGCCTTTAAAGGTTTATTATTTAAATAAAAAATCAACCCATATCATCCCTAACATTCAGCCGAACCAGCAAAGAAGAGAGAGAAAACAAAAATAAAACCCTAGGTGGAAAAAAATCAAAGAAAAAGTATGATTTTTCAAGGATTCAAGTGTTTAAAGGTATGCTTTTTCAAGTTTAGCTTATGATCTATCATTTCCATGCATTTTTTTTTAGTTTCCATGGTTAGATTTCATGTTTTTATGGTGGATTCAAACCTGGTCATATGGGTTTAGAGAGCGAAAGTTGATAGAATTATTTGATTTTTAACTATGTTAGTGTTTTTAGTTAGTTAGTGTAACACCTGACCCTAAATTATCTGTGACAGGTCATTCACATGCATTGGACGGCATGTTGGTATATTGAATTGCCCTGGGAAACAAGTTAAATGACAATATTGCCCCTAATGGTATGGTTAAGTTAAATAAGTCTTGGATCAGTTTAAACAGAGAATGGAGAATGAATTTGAAAAAACTAAAACCCATGGATTGACTTAAAACAGTGATTCGAAATTCGAGGTTCAGTTTGGCGTTAATCGGGAAAATTGACCGATTAGGGACAAAACGGTCATTTTTCAATTTCAGGACAAAATGAGGAATTTTGATAAAGATTTTGATTTTTAATGATCAAGAATAATTATATGAAATATAATATGATTTTTGGAGCATAAAATGAAGTTTAGCGGTGAAAAAGTGAAATTCTTAGTATTTTTGGGATACAAAGGCAAAATAGTAATTTTACCACTAAAGGTCAAAATGAGAATTTTTAAAAAGAATTTGGCCCCATTTAATTTAGATTGATTATTTAGACTAGATAAAACATAATTTGAGGTTGAAAAGTGGAAAAAGATGTAATTCCGGTACATTTTGGAGAATAGGGGTAAAATGGTAATTTTACCATCGGATGACCAAATTTAATTTTTTCGAGAGAATTTAGATCAAATTTGACAAATTGGAGTGTGGTCTGAGTTTGAGGAGTGAAAAATATGCCTTGTGGTAATTTTTCAATTTTTGGGGCAAAAATGTAATTTTGCACCTTTTTGGGAGTAAAAGTGTAATTTTGTAAAATTACAATATAAAAATCTTTGGGAATTTTCTAGAAGCTTCAGGAAATTAAAGGATAGGTGCTGGAATTTTTGTGGCTGAAAAGAAATAGTCAAAAGAAAATAAATAAATAAAAAAATAATAAAAAGGTAATTAACATGTGTATAAATTGATTTTTTTATTAATTAAATGATAAAAAGCTACAAAAATCAGCCATACACCTTGGGAGGTTCGGCCTCAACCAGCAGCAAGAGGAAAAAGAAGAAAACCTAAAGCCCTAGCAAAAGATCAAAGAGAAAATAAGGGAAATCAAGTGATCAAGCTTGAAAAAAGGTTAAAATATTTGATTTTCCTTAAGATTTCTACTACCCATGCTTTATTTTATCAATTCCATGGTTAAATTGCATGGTTTCTTAAGGGTTTCTTGACTGATCAAAATGGGTTTAGAGAGAGAATGATAATGGATTTGGTTGGTTATGAATTATGTTAGTGTTTTAGGTTAATATAACATGTTAGTAAGCAAAATTAGCAAAGAAATAATTGTTTCCCATCTTTCCTAGGCTAGGTTGAATTTTAGAGAGAGAAATCGGTTGCTAAAATGATGATTATTTGAGGTAATTAAGTGTAAATTGATGAATTATGGCTAGAGGAAAATTATGGGAATTTTCGGAGCAAAAATCAAAATTTTTACCCACTAGGGGTATTTCAGTAATTTGTGATCAGGACTGATAATTTGCAACACACTGAGGGACATTAAGTCAAATCGAATATAATTGAGGTATAGATAGTGAAAAAAAATCAATTCGGAATTAAAATGAGGATTTTAGCAATTTAGACTCGTGTAGACGAGTCGGTCGAACATTGTGAATAAACGACTGTCCAAACCATTTTTAGCTCATTTCATGCATCACATAGAGCTTGAAATTTATTATGAGAATTGACACAATTTATTGAAATTCGTGTCACGCGTATCGCCAAGTGGTGGGTCCCTCAGACCCTGGAGAAAAAAGATGTAGTGGAATTAAAAACGGGAGTATCGGGCACTCCTGTGACGAGGTGAGTAGATAATTTACCGTTTTCAATATTTGAAGTAATTTTACCTGATTATGTGCTTTTAAAATAAATTAAATTTCATAAATGATTTTTAGATCGAAAATTGGATTTTTAACACCGAGTGTAAAGACTGGCATGAAATTGTGTTTATGTATTAAAATTGAAACTATGGCTTATGAATTTGGTGAGCATGCTTGGCTGCTTTATTGTGTTAAAATTGCATAAATTGCTGTTTGTTGTGTAGGCTGGCTAGTATAAAAATTGCCTTGCTATGCTGCGAAATTTTTAGTGATATAGTGGGTTTGATCAGTCGCTGCAGTGGCGGGTTTTCGTGGACTGTCTTTAGGAGGAGCATGGTAAACTCAAGAATTATATAATCTCGGTTTGAGAGGTGCGTAGGATAACTCCCAAGATACACAGAGAATTCACTCCATGTCTAACCCCACATGAGAGTGAATTAGGCAAACGCCAAGGAACGGATGTATTTTCTAATTATGATATAAATTGTAATAGCCTTGACAGACTCGATAGGACACTCTGATCAAATGTTCACGAGTACAAAAATTTGGTCAAAACCCGATTTTACAAATTAAATCAAAAGCCTTGTGTTTGAATAAATGAAATTATTTGGCATGATTTTACTAAATTTGGTGTTATGAATTATTTGTTGATTTGGCATTTTCTATTTATATTGTCTCCATCTACTCGACTTTAGATGTCGTGGATAGTAGTTATCTTACTCAGTGGGTTGTAAAACTCACCCCCTCAATTTCCCATTTCAGGCTCACAAACAGTTGTAGATAGAGCATTTTGTTGAGAAGAAGGTTTAGAGTGATAACCTTCAATCCACAGGTTCATTTCTTATACTGTATTTCTCTATTACAGGCCCACTTAATATTGTAAATTAAGTCTTATACTTCAGTTTACTGTGTTACAGTATGTAATAATATATTTTATTTTTACGCTGTAAAAATTGTTTCCGGATATCTATATAAAAATTGTTTTATAAGAAAATATTTTATTTTATTGAATATTATTATTTTATTCCATTAAATGTAATTTTACTCGAATTTTATGTTTCAGATATCTGATTTTAATTCTGACTGCGAATTATGAAATCTTTACACATAAGTAACATTTTTTCCAAATTTCAAAATTTTCAAAGAAAAATGACCGAAACGCCCCTATATAGTAAATTTCGTCTTTTTTCTTGTTTTGGTCCGAAATTGAACGAAATGCTTAGAAACATGAGGTTTGTACATAGAAACTCACAAGGGAGTTGGAAAAGACTAGTATGAGAGCCTTGCGAGGTCTCGGTATGGTACTTTGGGAATGAGTGCATATCGGGACATTGCGACGGTTGTCACGGACTCGAGGGTGGTTCCGGGTCATGACAATTCAGTTGGTATCAGAGCAGGTTGTTTTAAAAGAGCTTTTAGTTTAAAAGTTGTGGTTTTACAAAGCTTTAGGTATTAAAGCTTTTGATTTTAAATCTTGTGGTTTTGAAAGTGGTTTTAAAGGAAATTACAATGTTAGTGTGGCCCCGGTCGAGATAAGTCAGTTGCATGTAGTTGCATATAGAATCTTAAGTCACTTGAACTTGTTCCGTTCTTTCTTGTAGATCACTATGTCTAGTAAGGGATCGTTGGAATCCACAGTTGGGAGTCGTAAAGGCTCAGTACCTAATAGCCCAGAGAGGTATCCTTTCAGAGTTCTTGAGAATTGGGATCCCTCAAGATTGAGAGCACAAATTCGGACTCCTGAGAGCTCTAGTCCTACCGAGACCGATGAGAGTGTTAGTAGTAATGACACTAATCTGTGCATTATGAACTATCTCTTGAAAGAGATTGAGAGAGGTGAGGAGACGAGAGAAAGAATGAGGATGGCGAGAGAAAATTATCTTGATAGGAGAGCACCTCAATCGGTTATTAGGTATTATCCTCTTGGGGGTGAAGGAAACGTAGTAACTGTGAGTGATGAAGAATATAAGAGAATTCAAGAAGAGTGGCTTAGGGAACAAAGGGAAAGAACGAGGGGATTAGAAGAGACTTTCGCGACTATGAGACCTCCCCCATTGGTAGTCAGACCATTTCCTCTTGGCGGTGGACCAAGAATAAGGGGTCGACAAGGAAAAGGTAAACCCAGAATGTCCATGATTAAGCCTTTTTCCCAAAAGCCACTAGTGATACGAGATTTTCCTCCTAGTTGTGGAAGGAATGTCGCACCAGTGAACGATGAAAAATATCGGAAGATTTAACAAGCGGGGACTAGCAAACAAAAAGGGAAGTCTTCCAAGATGGAAGAGGATACTGAGGAGGACGACTCTAGTGATACCTAGGGTATTAGCTAGATTTCTCACATCATTCCAAATTTTGATAGAAATAATTAAGCGAAAATAGCCATAGATAATTGTATAAAGGAATTGAGAGTCAACTTTTGTTCTGTAAAATATGAACGGATTGTAGCATAGTTGTTTGACCAACTTAATATATATGTATATATATGAACATCTTTGGGTATAAAAGAAATGGATTAGCAATGTAAGTATTGAGAATAAATATTTGCAGTAGTGGCATATTTGGTCATCATTAGTGGAATTAAGATAAGACTTGTAAAATTGAGTATGGTGAAAATGAGAAGACGATATCATGGCATTATAAGATAATGATTTGACCCAAATATGGATCCATGGGAGATAAGTTGAGTACGTGTTTAAATACTTTGGTTGGCAAGTATACGCCTTTAGAGAAATGGTATATTTGGAATATAAATGAGCTATGTATCGATTAAATGAAAGAATTGTGGAGTCAAACATTAGAGTAATGGAGTCAACATAGTGTCTTGTTTATAGTCAGTGACTGCAGCACTGATTATACACAGGGAATTGTGTAGACTCTCAATCTAAAATTTTAAGTCATAATCGTCGATGAAGGAATTTTAGAAAGACAAATTGTCTTGTGATTTCTTTGTATTAGAAGCGAATAAATTATCGGAGATATATGATGTGAGGGATAATTAAATGTGAATAATGAAAATAGTAGTAGGGTGCGATTACACCAGTATTGATGCATCGGATCGCATCAACGCTCCGAAATTAAGCATGCTTGAGCAAGAGTAATACCAGGATAGGTGACCACCTAGGAAGTATGTTTTAAGATAAAATAAAGAGTCTGAGGATTTGAAGATAATTATTGATGAAAGTGCAAATGGTAGAGTATTTGATAAGAGTAAACATGGACTGAATTATGATCCAAGTATTTAGAGATTAAGGGTGATATGAATTAATTACAGAATATTATCATTGTAAAGGAAACGGAAAAATGTTATGAGGATTGCAGAAATCTCTTAAGAAAGGGTGAATTTCATGTATTAAAATAGATAACATGGATAAGATGAAATTGAGGTATTGATCCTGAAATTGAGATGGAAGATCAATTATATTAATTGAGGTGTAAATTTAAAAAGGAGTCATGTTACAACAATAGTTGTGATAATAGCTTAAAGGCAAAAGATTTATCCTGATTAAGTAGATTCCAAAAGTGACAAAACGATAACAGTGAATCATTCAATACCATTATGTTAAGAATCTCTTGTGGCTGAATGGCACAAGTAAATGTTTGAGTGATATGAAAGTTAATTCCATGAGATAAAGAATATTCATTAGCTTAATATGGAGTTTTGTTGATTGGAGTTTTAAATGTATCAGAAAAGTGTTGAAAAAGAAATGATGAGTTGATTGAAGTCTGATTTTAAGAGAATAAAGGGGATAGAAAAAGTTAAGATTTGGAAATGGCTAAACTAAATGAAAGAAGGGTTGGATAAATGATGAAATAGTACGAGAAATATCAATGTTGAGTGATAAACTTGTGAATGAAAGGTTACAATGGTGGCACAATAAAAGTGAAAATGTAAAGTATTGTTATGGAAAATTTTAAATTTTGTTTTAATCCAGTGAATGAAAAGAATTGATAACAACACCAGATTGTTTAAGTGATATATTGGAATCCTTGAAGATAAAGTGAAATATGAATAGTTAAGTGTGTATTTAAATATTTTGGTAAGCAAATATATATCATTATAAAGAGAATATGTTTGGGGTATAGAGAAATAAACAAAAGGTTGACTATTCCCAAAGATGTTTAAATTCTTTAAGAGAAAATTTCAAAGCATATGTGACGAGTCTAATAAGTGTGATCCTAAAATTGGCTAACAAGCCAAATGGCTAAATCATAAATTGGGTAATCACAGGTTGTGAGACATAAGACCTAGATAGATATTCCTAAAGAGAAAATAATTAAGAGCAAAGTATGATATATTTATGAGAAAGAGTGAAACAAGAGGTAATGAAAGAGGACCCCGATCATGAAAACCTTTTAAATAGTTATGGAGATAGTGATCTAAAATTATTTGAGACATATAAGGTTCAAATAGGTATAAATCTTGAATGATGAATTAATAGTGAAACTAATGATATTGCGTGAGATACAATGAATTGTGTCAACGTGAAAGTTTAAAGTATCACTGGAACTAGAAACTATAGGTGCATGGCAAGCACCAGCCAGATAAAATGATATGATGATGCAACAATATACATATGCAGTACAAAAAAATTTAAACATACACTTGGAAGTACCAAGAACGAGCATAAGTACATGTGATTGATGCGGAATCATATATAGATATGATTAGAAGCGGTATGGATTACATGAGGAGTGATAGAAAATAATCTTGATAATGGAAATCTTCTAGTGGGTTATGAAAATTAGAAATTGTTTTAAATATATAGACTTGAGAAACTTATTATGGACCCGAAAAACAATCTTTATTTTTCTATAAACCGAACGCGTCGAGAGTATGTCAGATGTCACATCGGTTAAATGTGACCCTTGTGTACGAGTGAGCTCTAGCTAGAAACATTTTCGGGGTGGCTGACGGGCTGTTAGACATGGCTGGGGCCATGGTCTGTGCTATACGTGGCAAGGCCACAGATGATTTATGCAGTTGCGACTCTTGATAGCTCCGATGTCGGCCAACATCGTTGAGATTGCCATAGCATATTATATGGGAATCTGACGAAAGCGATGCTCCCGGATGTTATTACGTGGAAGTGGGTCCACGTGTTGACATTATGTTTTCTTACTCGAGAGCATTGTGAGTTGTTGACGCGTACTTTTATGCATGGAAATGATTATATGACTAGTTAAAGTAAGGGATGAACTTTAAAAGTTTGAAATTTGACATTGATGTGCGATGAGTTGTATGAGTAGCACAACAATGAGAATTTTTATCGAGAATTAGAATTTTATGGACTTCAGAAATTTTAGAGAAAAATAGTCAAGAAAATGAAATTTATAGTATGAATCCATATAAGATGGATTTAAATGTTGACGTTAAGAGGATTAAGGAAAAATCTAAGTTGTATGAATGTAAAGTCAATATGAGGTATGTGGGGATCATAGAGACTATTAATTTCCCCTACATAAAGGATGTGTACGGAAATAATGTGATATGCAAATGATGCTATAAGATACATAATAATGTTTGAGGATGAGAATGAATGAATGGATGTCAAAAAGATATTAAGGAATGATCAAGTGATGATGGTGATTCGTATATATATATACATAAGTATGAGAAAGATAGAAATTGATATAAGTGGAAAGAAATTTTGGTTCAAATTTAATAAGAGGAATAGAGACACTGAACATGTCTCTAGGCAAGAAATCATGATTGATGAAATTATTGATGATCAAATTTTTAAAGGTTTAAGATAAATATATGTGAAATACATAAGTCAAGTTGAAGGAAATCGAAGTAATGAATCAGAGCTTCCTTATAAAGGAGATAACATGTGAGATTAAATATGAAATGAAAATCCAAAACCTTCATTCTTGTGGAATATGATGAATGAAATTTTGAGATCAAAATTTTATTTTAAGGGGGGTAGTGTTGTAACACCTGACCCTAAATTATTTGTGACAAGTCATTCACATGCATTGGACAGCATGTTGGTATATTGAATTGCCTTGGGAAACAAGTTAAATGACAATATTGCCCCTAATGGTATGGTTAAGTTAAATAAGTCTTTGATCAGTTTAAACAGAGAATAGAGAATGAATTTGAGAAAACTAAAACCCATGGATTGACTTAAAACAGTGATTCGCAGTTCGAGGTTCAATTTGGAGTTAATCGAGAAAATTGATCGATTAAAAACAAAATGGAGATTTTTAATAAAGATTTTGATTTTTAATGAACAAGGATAATTATATGAAATATAATATGATTTTTGGAGCATAAAATTAAGTTTATTGGTGAAAAAGTGTAATTCTTGGTATTTTTGGGATATAAGGGCAAAATAGTAATTTTGCCACTAAAGGTCAAAATGAGAATTTTTAAAGAGGATTTTAGCTCCATTTAATTTAGATTGATTATTTAGACTAGTTATAACATAATTTAAGGTTGAAAAGTGGAAAAAGATGTAATTCCTGTACATTTTGGAGAATAGGGGCAAAATGGTAATTTTACCATCGACGGACCAAATTTAATTTTTTCGACATAATTTAGATCAAATTTGACAAATTGGAGTGTGGTATGAGTTTGAGGAGTGAAAAATATGCCTTGTGGCAATTTTTCAATTTTTGGGGTAAAAATGTAATTTTGGACTTTTTTAGGGGTAAAAGTGTAATTTTATAAAATTACACTATAAAAATCTTTGAGAATTTTCTAGAAGCTTCAGGAAATTAAAGGATAAGTGCTGGAATTTTTGTGGCTGAAAAGAAATAGTCAAAAGAAAATAAATAAATAATAAAATAATAAAAAGGTAATTAACATGTGTATAAATTGATTTTTTTATTAATTAAATGATAAAAAGCTACAAAAATCAGCCACACACCTTGGGAGGTTCGGCCTCAACCAACAACAAGAGGAAAAAGAAGAAAACCTAAAACCCTAGCAAAAGATCAAAGAGAAAATAAGGGAAATCAAGTGATCAAGCTTGAAAAAAGGTAAAAATATTTGATTTTCCTTAAGATTTCTACTACCCATGCTTTATTTTATCAATTCCATGGTTAAATTGCATGGTTTCTTAAGGGTTTCTTGGCTGATCAAAATGGGTTTAGAGAGAGAATGATAATGGATTTGGTTGGTTATGAATTATGTTAGTGTTTTAGGTCAGTATAACATGTTAGTAAGCAAAATTAGCAAAGAAATAATTGTTTCCCATTTTTCCTAGCCTAGGCTGAATTTTAGAGAGAGAAATTGGTTGCTGAAATGATGATTATTTGAGGTAATTAAGTGTAAATTGATGAATTACGGTTAGAGGAAAATTATGAGAATTTTGGAAGCAAAAATCAAAATTTTTTCCCACTAGGGGTATTTTCGTAATTTGTGATCGAGACTGATAATTTTGTATCACATTGAGGGACATTAAGTCAAATCGGATATAATTGAGGTATAGATAGTGAAAAAAAATCGATTCGGAATTAAAATGAAGATTTTAGCATTTTAGACGCGTGTAAGCGAGTCAGTCGGACACCATGAATAAACGACTGTCCGGACCATTTTTAGCTCATTTCATGCATCACATAGAGTCTGAAATTTATTATGAGAAATTGACACAATTTATTGAAATTCGTGTCACGCGTATCGCCTAAGTGGTGAGTCCCCCGGACACCGGAGAAAAACAGTGTAGTGGAATTAAAAACGGGAGTATCGGGCACTCTTGTGACGAGGTGAGTGGATAATTTAACGTTTTCAATATCTGAAGTAGTTTTACCTGATTATGTGCTTTTAAAATAAATTGAATTTCATAAATGATTTTTAAATCGAAAAATAGATTTTTAACACTCAGTATGTGGAGACTGGCTTGAAATTGCGTTTATGTATTAAAATTGAAACTATGGCTTACGAATTTGGTGAGCATGCTTGGCTGCTTTATTATGTTAAAATTGCATAAATTGTTGTTTGCCGTGTAGGCTAGCTAGTATAAAAATTACCTTGTTATGCCGCGAAATTTTTAATGATATGGTGGGTTTGATCAGTCACTGTAATGGCGGGTTTTCGTGGACTACCTTTAGGAGGAGCACGGTAAACTCAAGAATTATATAATTTCGGTTACAGAGGCACGTAGGATAACTCTCGAGATACACAGAGAATTCACTCCATGTCTAACCCCACATGAGAGTGAATTAGGCCAACGTCAAGGAACGGCTGTATTTTCTAATTATGATATAAATTGTAACAGCCTTGACGGACTTGATGGGACACAATGATCAAGTGTTAATGAGTACAAAAATTTGGTCAAAGCTCGATTTTACAAATTAAATCATAAGCCTTGTGTTTGAATGTCACGACCCGGAACTTCCCTCGGGCCCATGACAATCGCCACGACGTCCCAATTGACACTCATTATCCGGAATGCCAACTGGAACCCCGTAAGGCTTACGTACCAGTTTCTAGCCTTCCCTGTGAGTAATTCTTTCCAAACATCCCCTTTTGAGGGTTTACAACTCATTTTTGGCTTAAATAAATCAAAATATAAAATTTGACTCACAGGGGTATTTTGGTCATTTTTCGGCGAAAATATTAAAATCTGATAAAAACATAGTTTATGCATCCAGAATACATAATCTGAAATCGGATTTGAAATCGGAAGTTCGAAACCTTCTTTTTCAAGGGTTTAAAGTCACAATTTACTATTCAAAAATATTGATAGAAATATTCCATTTTCTTATAAAATAACTTTTATAGACACGCATATAAGTAATTTTTATAGCGTGAAAGTAAAATAAATTCATACATACATTAAGTTACAAAGTCATAATGTACAATAATAATTACAATGACCGGTGGGCCCATAACTATACAAATACGACAATGGTAGTACACCTACTATCTGTCGTGGGAAGACGATCTACGGTAGTCCCCGACAAAATCTGGTATCTACAAGCTACCACAGGCCTGAAATATTTGGACAGGAGGTGGGTGAGATTTTGCAATCCCAATGAGTAAACAAACATTATCATAAACATCTAAAGGTAAGTAAAATGGAGGCAAATTTAAATAGCTACTTCAAACCATTTCATAAAGTTTCATTTTATTTCTTAAATCAAGAAATCTTTATAATATATCAAAACAATTGTTAAGGCTTATGACTTTTATTAAAATCATGGCTCAAGCCAAAACTAGTCCTTGAGGATACCTTGGTCGAGGCATCTAGCCGAGTCCGCCAAGGTTGTCAAAATAGTTACACATTAAACACGTTTTAGTTTTTAAAACAAGCCGTTCCTTGGCGTTGGCCGAGATACACATTCACGTGTGGGTTCTACGTGAAGTGAACTCTAACACTACCCCAGAAGTTACCCTCCTCGCCTCTACAACCGAAGTAACTATATAACCGGGTTTACCGTGCCCCTCTAATAGGCGGTCCACAGAAACCCGCCACTGCAGTGACTAAACCCACCAATTTAATAAAATTTCGACAGTATAACGTGGCTTTTATTTATTTACCTAGTGTGCATAGTAAAAACTCAACTTACATTTATTCCCAATAACATTTCAAACATAGCCACATATATACATATGCTCATAAGCCTATTGAATGAAAACATCATTTGTAACACAATTTACGGCCTCCAAACTACTCAATTTTTTTAGCAAAATTCAAACATCCAAGTGATTCACCGAATATCATCATTTAAACTTATTTATTTGCAAACATCAAAATCTCTCTTTTTAAAGTCATTTTTGTATAAAATTCACAAATAACAATTAAAATAGACTTTAGATAATTTACAATAATAATAAGTTTACTCACCGTTTGCACAAATTTAATGCTTTTTAGGTGCCCCGATTACTGTTCGTCGGGCACAACTTTCTTGCCTTTACCAGAAGGCTCTCCTCCTAGACACATTGTAAAAATTACACAATTCAACACATTTATGCTAAATCACTATGTAATTGATATAAATCCTATATTAATGCATGGCATGAAATGCAATGGCCTAAAACGGCTTAAACGCGGTACTAGCCTATTTTCGGTACTTTACTCGATAAATTGCTAACGTGCTCCATTTTTGCTCTAAATCATCCCATTCTCTCTCCAACATTTTTAACCATCAAATACCAGCTTATAACCCTCTGGAATCACTAAATTCAGGTCACTTTCTTCCTTGAAAAATTCGGTTAAAATGGGATATTCACCCGGTAAATTTTCTATTTTGTTTTTCTAGCACAATTAGTCATTTTTCATCATTTTCCCTTCAATTCATTTGAATAAAAATCAATTCATCACCATTGGACAGCATTGAAGATTCAGGCTAGAGTGGGTATTGTGAAAATTCCTTGCTTTCGAGTCCAATTTAATTTCTAAACACCTCTAACTAACCAAAACTACCGATTTAGCTAAGAATCGAAACTTGAAAAGTCCAAAATCTCCCCCCTTGAATTTCGTCCAGCACTTAGATCTATTCTGTGATCTCTCTCTTGAAGCATGGAAAATGAAAACAAAAGCATGGGAAAGGTAGAAACCAAGCCAAAGTTGAAAAATCTTACTGTTAGACGTGAAAACGGGCGAAAATCGCAAATCCTTCGTCAAATTTCAAGCTTTTCTTTGGTTTTTTCTCCTTTCTCCCTTTTTTCCCTATTCTTTCCTCTCTTTTTTCCCTTATGGCCGAACCCCTCATCAGCTGGAGCTTAAATGGGCCTATTTGATTAAAATATTATTATTTCATTAAAACTATGCCACGTGTCACTTTCCCGTGGGACCCGTTTTAAAATTTTTTCTAAAAATTTCAAATTTTCACTACTTCAAACACCATATCCATACATTCCAAAAATGAATAAATCATTAAATTTTGACAAGTTTTGGTTGGTGAAAATTACGATTTTACCCCTGGGACAGCAAAATTATCGTTTTGCCCCTATGTTCCGAAAACTGCCGGAATTGAAAATTTTCACTTCCTATCATCAGATTATACTCCAAATAGTCAATATTGATCAAAAATTTCACTCCATGGTCAATTTATTATCTCGGGTGGCAAAATGACGATTTTACCCCTAGACATCAAAATTTTCAAATTCATCCCAAATTAACCCTCGAACTCCAAAACATCATTTTAAGTCATTCCTGAACTGTGAAATATTAAATTTCATCTTAAAATTCCTATTTGAACTAATTCGAGGTTAAATTAACTTGAGTATACCATTTGGTACAATACTGGGTTTTAGCTATTCTTTGAGACTTTCCTAACATACAAACACGTTATTCATTGCATGTATGTCATGACATGTATTTATAGGGTCGGGTTTTACATTGAATAAATGAAATTATTTGGTATGATTTTACTAAATTTAGTGTTATGAATTATTTGTTGATATGGCATTTTATATTTATATTGTCTCCATCTACTCGAGTTTAGATGTTGTGGATGGTAATTATCTAACTCACTGGGTTGTAAAACTCACTCCCTCAATTTCCCATTTCAGGCTCACAGACAGTTGTAGATAGAGGATTTTGTTAAGAAGAAGGTTTAGAGTGATAACCTTCAGTGCACAGGTTCATTTCTTAGACTGTATTTCAATATTACGGGCCCACTTAACATTGTAAATTAAATCTTATACTTCAGTTAACTGTGTTACTGTATGTAATAATATATTTTGTTTTTACGCTGGAAAAATTGTTTCCGGATATCTATATAAAAATTGTTTTATAAGAAAATATTTTGTTTTATGGAATATTATTATTTTATTCCATTGAATGTAATTTTACTCGAATTTTATGTTTTAGATATCCAATTTTAATTCTGACTGCGAATTATGAAATCTTTACGCGTAAGTAACATTTTTTCCAAATTTTGAAATTTTCGACGAAAAATGATCGAAACGCCACTGTATAGTAAATTTCGTCTTTCTACCTGTTTTGGTCCGAAATTGAACTAAATGCTTAGAAACATGAGGTTTGTACATAAAAACTCACAAAGGAGTTGGAAAAGACTGGTATGAGAGCCTTGCGAGGTCTCGATATGGTACTCTGGGAATGAGTGCATATCGGGACATCGCGGCGGTTGTCACGGACTCGAGGGTGGTTCCGAGTAGTGACAGTTAGTCATATGTAGGAAGAAAATTAAGTAAGAAAATCACCTATTCCATGGGAATTCATTTAGGCCGAATTTCATAGTGGATATGTGGAAAATGAAATGATTTCATTTCAAGTGAAATTGTTGAGAATTGATGAATTATGAAGTTAAAAATTTAAATAAGAATTTTTAGTGCAAAAATCGAAAGTTTACCCACTAGGGGTAAAAGCGTAATTTATGACCTAGACTGATAATTTGTACCATATTTATGGACATTAAGTCAATTTGGGTATAATTGAGGTATAGAAATTGAAAGAAATTGATTTAGAGTTAAATTGGAGATTTTAGCAATTTAGACTGCGTATAGGCGAGTCGGTCGGACACCGTGATTAAACAATTATCCAAACCATTTTTACCCCATTCCCATGCATTATGTAGAGCCTAAAATAATTTATGATAAATTGACACAATTTATTGAATTTTGTGTCATGGATTATGGATAGCAGGTGAGCCAATTGATTCGGGTTAGAGACTGCACCCGAGGACGGAGGATAGGAGTATTTCTACTCCTAATATAGTGAGTGGACAATTTATCGCTTTAATTATCTACAGTAATTTTATTCAATTTGATGATTTTGTGAAAATTATTTTAAAATGGTGTAATTCTTGTTTTATTTGAAAAATATGATTTGATAAAATAAATTGAATTTTTATAAAGTGATTTGAAAATCAAATGTTGGATTTAAAATTAGAGTAATTGGAGACCACGTGATTTACTGCAAATTGTGATTTGAATAAAATGGTTTGTGATATGGTGAGTATGACTGGCTATTTTTATAATGTGTTGAAAATATTTAAATTGCTTTGAATTGAATGTGTTATGTGAAATAAAGTATTGTGAGCCATGTCATACTAGTGAGATTTCATTGACTGGTGGAATATATATATGTGTATAACATATATATATAGAATGTGGGCACTGCAGTGACAAGGGTTCCGTGGGCCAGCCTAATTAGAGGGGCACGGTTCCCAATAATTGTGCATACCTCGTATGGAGAGGCGCGTAGGGTAACTCCCGATGTGAGAAAATCCGAGTACACTTCACGCTAGCCACCACGTGAAAGTGAGACTCAGCCAACGCTAAGGAATGGCTGATTTTGAACAATTATTAGAATCTTATCAGCCTTGGCGGTCTCGAGTGGACACCTTTGATCAAGGTGTCGGAGAGAATATTTTTGGCAGAGGCCAAGTTTTTATGAACAATTGAAAAAAATATGATTGTTTACGTGGGTTGGAATAGATTTTCATATTATGAAATACGTGTTGGGATGGGTATTTTATTTGTCTCCTTTTACTCGCCTTTAGATGGTTTTGGTGGTATTTGTTTACTTACTGGGATTATATAATCTCACCCCTTCTTCCTATACATTTTTCAGGCTCAGGACAATTTGTTAATAGCCGATTAAGATGAGAATTAATCTCGGAGTTGCATTCTAGAAAGTAAGGGTTTGTGGCGCTACATCTTCCTAGTCAATAGTGGGGGCCCACGTGTCACTGGAATTTAAAGTTCATACCCTGGTTCACTATATGATAGTATATGTAAATTTATTTTGTTTTTACGCTGTAAAAATTATTTTTAAATATTTCTGAAAATATTGTTTTAAAATAAATTTGAACATTTTATTGAATATTTGTATATATATTTAAATAGTTAAAATTTTACTTGAAACAAATGTGTTAGACCTCTAGATTTATTTTTAACCATGAAATATATATCTTCCGCTCGCGTGTTACATTTTTAATCGGATTCAAAAGAAAAATTTCACAGAAGGTTACTCACAATGGAAATGAAAAACTGATACGAAAGCCTTGCGAGGTCTCAAGGGGCATTCGAGGAATTCAATGTCTGTCGGGACATCACGGCATTTGTCACAGGACTGATGGGGAGTTCCGAGGCGTGACATTCAGCACCATTTTTTGCACTATTTTCTGCTCTAATTTCCACGAGATTTTCTGCTCAATTTCCACCTCAAAAATTTGTAAATTTTCAGCTCAAATTTTCAACAGTGAAACCTGTAAAAATCAACAGCAAATTCACCAATTTTCAATAGCCAAAAACCTTCAAATTTTCCAGCAATTAACCTAAAAAAAAAAATCAGCTTTCTTATCTCCAAAAATTACAGAATTTTAAGCTTCCGCTTCCCTTCCTTCACATTACTTTCTCTCTTTTTTTTCCCGTCCTATTCTTCTCTCTTTTTGCTCAGTTTTTCTTGCTTTTCTTCCCACAGTTTTTCCTTTATTTTCTCTCCCATTTTTAGCTATCGTTCTATCCTTTCTTTTCTTCCCACGTTTCTCTTCTTCTTCTTCGTCTTTCCTCTCTCCCCGTTCTTTCTTTTCTCTTTTTTCTTTTTCTTCCTTTATTTCTTTCTTCTTTGACCGATCTTATCTCTTCTAGATTTTTCTCTTTTCTTCTTTTCTTTGACTGAACTTTCTAGCCTTCTCCTTTTATCTCTTTTATGTATTTTCTTTCTTCTCACATAACCGGCCCCCACATTTCATCATCTCTACATTATTCTCTTTTATTTTCTTTTGTTTTGTCTTCACTCTTACCTTAATTATTTGTTGACTAATTCAACCAAACTAAAAAAAAAATTTGGATGCTTGTCTTTCATTCTTAACTGACATTGACTTCATTCTTTCCTTTCTTTGTTTGCTTATTATTTTGTTATTTCCTTTATTTCCTCAAAATAAATGAATTTACATTTTACTCCTTAACTTTATTTTTATTTAATACACCACTCTCTAATTTTCATATTCTAAAATTTATTCTTCCGACACGTGTAAAAATTCCAATTTCCATCTATCTTTCTTCTGTTACACATGTATAACCAAAATATTAAAATCGTATTTCAACGTAGTGTCCCCATAATATTTAAATATTCCCCATAATATTTAAATATTTTCTTACCTTGTTAACTCGTCTAAAAATTTACGTCGTACGATTATCGTAGTTTTTGTTTAAAATTCTTCTTTACTTCTCCCCCTCCCCCCCCCCCCCCCCACTTGAATTAGTCATATTTAATTTTTCATGACTAATTTCGACAATAAATAAAATATTAATATTTAAATATTATTATATTGAATAAAATATTATTTTATTTTAAAGTTTTTCACTTAGCTTCATTGGTCCCGAAACTCATTAATATGTCTCGGTTTACTTCCGAATCATTCTTTATCATTCCTTAGCATACCAATTTGCATCAATTAATCCTTCATTTAATCAACAAAGCCTTATTGGCGTCTAACGAAGGTACGGGGTGTTACACATATGCTATTCTATCCAAGGTTTATCAAAATCTCCTTCATTAAGGTTTAACTTAGATTTTCAATTCAATCTAATTGGTGATCAGGCAATTAGAAGCTTTAAGAATAGAATAAAATAAGCAACTTAAATCCATCAACCATAAGCGAAAAAGAGATAAACAAATCATACTACATATTAAGTTCAATCATAATCTTAGATAAATGAATTAGTTCCCCATCAAGTCACACATCATCATCAAATAAAGTTTAAACAATAAAAACAAAACCAAGAAAATAAAAGAATAACAAAAAGATAGAAAAAACCAAAGATTGTAATCTTGATCTTCAAATCTCCTAGAATCCTTTAAATTCTTCTCAACTTCAATGATTTTGCGGCATGAATCTTAGCTTTCAATCCGGTGTTTCGTTGTCTCTTTATAAAAGTCCTCCGAAAGATTGTTTTTATAGGGCTTTGAAGTTAGGCCAAGTTGGGTGAATAAAGAAATCAATTCTAATAAGGATTTCCTTATTAGACTATGTGGGTTGCGACCTTGATCAATTAATTAGCAAAAATCAAAATTGTTCTAGTATTACTATAGTGCTTCAACTTCAACAAGAGTTACATTCCAAGCTGAACTAGGTGAAGTGGTAAATATAAAAGTTGTATCTTTTTCTCTTCACTTTCCAATAGTCCAAGAATCACTTCATTTGGAGCTCTGTATAAAGAGTTATCACCAAAAAATTGAAACATGTGTAGTGGAAGTCCAAACCTTGAAATTGCTCTTTTGCTTCCACTAAAATTCTTCTTTCATCAAACACCTACAAAAACACAAATAAACCAATAAAAACCTATCTTCATCACATTAACATGAAATTAAGTATAAAATTAACTAAGATTAGACTCACCTGAATTAACTAATTTAAAACTTAAATAAAACTTACTAATTTTATGCATTATTACAAAAACTAAGCTAAATTACTATCAAAACTAAGCCCAAATAACTCTATATCATAAAGTTATTTGTAGTTAATTTTCTTTTCCTAGGATTACAATTGAACTCACATGTAATCTAAATTTTTTGCTTATTTTCAATGGAATTGAATTGTTTATTATAATTTGTTCTTAAAGCTTTTAATTGCTTGGCCTCCAATTAAATTGATCTAGGAACCTAAATAAACTTGAGAAATAGAGCTTAGTGTAGACTAAAATTGGGATAACATATAATCATATTAATTGATTTGTGTATAGGATAGGGATATAACTATATGTCATATGCAGCCAAAATTAGAGCCTAAACATAATAAATCTGTTTTAATTTCAATACACATAAGGATATAGTGTTTTGGTTAAAATATATATTTTTATTAGATGAGTCGGGAGACTCTTATAAATAATTGAGGACTCTAGGTGTCACGACCCGGAACTACCATCGAGCTCGTGACAACCATTGTGAGGTTTCAATAGACATTCATTACCCGGAATGCCAATTGAAACTTCGTAAGGCTTTAACATCAGTTTTCCACTTCCCCTGTGAGTGGCAATTTTAAATATCATATTTAAAGGAATAGAAACTAATTTCAAATAAAAAACATTCAAAAAAATGATTCCTACCACATAGGGGTATTTTGGTCATTTTACCCAAAAATTTCAAAACTTGGTGAAAACATGATATATAAGTGAAAAGCATTCATTTTATGTTTAAACATAAGTTTTGTTGTCTAAATCATCATTTTAAAGTAAAATTACAATTAATCAAACTAAATAAAAATATTGAATAAGATATTCCATTTTCTCATAAAATAATATTTTTAGAATACTACGTAAACAATTTTTGTAGCGTAAGAGCAAAATAAATTAATCCATATAGTGGTACACGTAGCCAAGTATACAAAATATTTTACAATGACATGTGGGCCCCCAATATAACCAACAATGTATAAGTTTGTAAACCTTTGCTTTCTAGGGATACAACTCCAAAAGTATTCTTCGACGAAATCGACTATCCACAAACTATCCTGAGCTTGAAATGGGTGGAAAGGAGGGTGGTGAGTTTTTATAAACCCAGTGAGTAAATAGAGATTATCTATAACATCTAAAATCGAGTAAATGGAGATAAATAAAAACATCTCATCATGATAGGATTCATAACATTAAAATTCATACCAATCTATATAAAACAATTACATTTCATCAAAGTAATCAACAAGGCTTATGACTTTCTTAAAAACTTGGCTCGTGCCTAAACCTATATTTGGTGACACCTTGCGCAGGGGCATCCAACCGAGTCTTCCAAGGCTGTTAAAAAGACATATACACATAACTCATACTTGTACATTTTAAAACATAGTCGTTCCTTGGCGTTGGCTAAGTTCACCCTTATGTGGTGGTTCGGCGTGAAGTGAACTCTAAACGTTTACCTTAGGAGTTACCCTCCGCACCTTTCGTACCAAGGTAGAACATAACCGGGATTACCATGCCCCTTTAATAGGCTGGTCCACAGAAACCCGCCCACTACAGTAAGCTGATACAATAACCCACCAAATCAATAAAATTTCAGCAGCATGACATGGCAAATATAATTTTATCCAGCCTATCAAAACAACACAAAACAACCCATATATTCCACAAATCCACAATTTCAACCATTCATGCCATTGTATTATCATAAGCCATCAACTCAAACCAAGTATATATGTATATATACTTCACAAGTAAAATAAAGTCTCCACTTACTTAATTTCTAAAATCATCATTCAATTTCAAAATGATTTATAAATTTCATTTCATTTAATCACATTTCAATCATAAAACATAAAGATTTACAATTAAAGCTCATTTTTCTTTAAAATCATAAAAACAATTATAAACTACTTTAGATAATTAAGATGAGCATCTGTTTACTCACAATAACAGGAGTATGTAGTACTCTTATTCCTTATCCTCGGATACGATCTCTTTACCCTTACTAGAGGGCTCGCCACCTATACATAATACACAACATGTAATTCACTATATTTGTATCAAACAGTTATAAAGCTATTTCAAGCTCTAAATGAGTGCATGAAATGGGATGCGAAATGTTCGAATAATCCTTTGAAGACGATGTTCTATGTAGGTCCAATTGTTATCGAACTATATTGGCATTCAACCTAATTCGAATCATACGTTGTTTAATCAATCAAAACATCTAATTCCACTCCAAATAAATTCATTTCACTCCCAATACTCCAAATTCATCCAAGGTACCTCAATGCACTTGATTTTCTCATTGCCATTCAATCGGTTTCCAAAGAAATTATATTTTTGAAATCACCATTTTCAATTTCCATCATCACAATTCATCAAATTCAAGCCAAATGACATGAGATGTCACAAGATTCACCATCAATATCTCTCTTGAAAATTTCAGCCAATGAGTGGGTGAAGGGCATGAAATTTTCTTGCTTGTTTTTCATGCTAAATATTACAAAACAACTAAAAACAATAAAATAACATGAAATCTAGCAAAATTTAAGCTCAAAACCTCTCCCCCCCATGTTCGGCAAGCAAAAAATTCTTCATGAAATCTTGAATTTCAATCATGGAAAATGAAAAAGAAAGCATGGGAAAGGTACATCACAAGCTAAAATAAAAAAATCTTACCTTTACTTGCTTGATTCCTTGAAATCCAACAATTTCTCTTGAATTTTTCCTTCCTAGGGCTTGTTCTTTTCTTTGCCCCTTTGTTCCCTTGTTTGGCCGGCCATATGAGTGTGAATGGGATGGTTTTAAGTGAGTTTATAAGGCAATTAAAATAATATTAAAGCTTGACACTTGTCATCACATAATTAGTCCAAGTTTAATACTTAATAATTAAGCATTCCACTTCCACCACATATAATTTCTCACTTAAAAAAATGATGGGTGAATTTCATGAGCTTGACAAGTGTCATGGTGATGAAGAATTCCAAAAATTTCAATTACGTCCCCATGGTCACGTGAAATGACCGCTTTGCCCTTATGCTCGAAAAATGTCAAAATCGAAAATTTTCACTTCTCAAGCTCAAATTATGTTCCAAATAGTCAAACTTGATCAAAATTTCATCAACCATTCCAATTTTTCCCGCATGTGGCAAAATGACCATTTTGCCCTTACGTTATGAAAATTTCAAATTTTACTCCAAATCAATCCTCAAACTCCGAATCACCATATTAGGATATTTTAAGATTTAATAACTCTTAAATACATCATAAAATCTCCATTCATACTAGTTTGAGGCTTTAGTCGACTTAATTGTACCACAAGGTACTATACCGACTTTTAATGCTCTTCCGAAACATCCACGTATGCAAACATGTTTATCAAGTACATGAATAACTTGGCAAGTATATGATAGAGCTGGGCTTGACACTAGGTTTGCAATTCAACCCATTAAAATAAGTTAAGAAAGAGAGGTAAGATTTAAATGAAGTGTGAGGGATATTGTATTCCTAGGCTTGTTTGATTTGCTTTTTACCCAATTATTTTGTTGCTTTAATTTTTAATTAAATTAGTTTTAGTTGAGTATTTTTTAGTTTAATAAGGATTCAGATTTTAATTATTTGAATAAAACTAAATTGTTCTAATTTTAGTACTTAGTAAAATTTTAGAACAGTTCTCTATGAGATCGATACTGTACTTACTTATATACTATCTATTCGATACGTGTAGTTGCATATTAAAATTTTAGTTGACAAACACCAAGCTCGATTCTAGAGCTTTAGACGTAGCCATTAGACAAGAAAAATCCAAGAAAAATAGTTAGTTTCTTCACCAAATCATTCCCAACGTCTCTAAATATTTCCCAACCATAAAAAGGATTTCTCCAACACATTTTAGAAATGAGAAGAGTAGAGAAAAACATCATTTGAACAAGAGTCAAAGCACATAAAAAAAAGAGAGAGAAAAAAACCAAGCTGAGGTAAGCCAATTCAATTCTTCCGCTATGCTTTTAAACTTTCTTGTGCCATAATTTCTTTGTGACTTCCTTCCCATCTTTTGTAATCATCTTTATCACTATTAAACTCCCCTAACTTTTTACTCACCTAACAAAATTCATTTTCTAGAGATATCCTTGCTATTTAAAATTGTAAGTGAGAAAAGGTTATACCTTAGCCTAAGAATAAGATAGAGAGGTTGTGGTTGATCCTTGTGAAAAGGCATTGTGAAGGTTGTGCTTAATCCTTTGAAAGGTAGTGTAAAGGTTATGCTTGAGTCTTGAAAAGTATTTTTCATAATGGATTTGAAACTCCTTAGCTTGCTAAGGGAGAGGACATATGCACTTATAAAGAGGGTTGAACCTTTATAAACTCTTGTGTTTTTTCTTTTTATTTTTCACTTGTTGCATTTATGCATTTACATTAAAAAATTATCAAATTTCTTTTAAATTGTCAATCCTTTAATTTAGTGTTCAAATTATTTTTGACAAACTTTGATAAACTTGTGCATTTTATTTACTTTGAAGAGTTTTGAAATTTGTTCTCAACTTGCCTACTCTTTAATTTACTCTTTAATTTACTTTTGACACATTTTAGTAGAAAAACAAGTTTTATTTGAGCTTACCTTGATTGGAAGCTTGTGAACATTTTAAACTCGTGCATTTCACCTTGGAGAGTTTGCCAAATTAATTTTCATATTGTTTATTCGTTGATTTATTCATAAATTTATTTTTAGGACAATTTGATTGAAAAACACAAGTTGAGAAAAATTGTTTTTAACTTGTCTTCGTTGCAAAGGTTTTTAGATTATTTTCATTAAAAGTTTAATTTGTTGAAAGAAATTTATAAAAATCCAATTCACCTCCCTCTTAGATATTTCTGCATTGTTATTGAGCTAACGTTTCTGGCAAATGTAATAAAAATAAAAGATATTCAATTAAAGAAAAATATCAATTATATAATCACAAGGTTATAAGTTGAATATCACATTTATTAATGCATTCATTTTGCATCATCCATGATTTTGCATTGTGTTCTAGTCAATTATTATTTTGCAAACCCTAATTAAGGGATTTCTCAAAAAGCTTGCAAATATAAGTTTTCTCTTGAATTTCCTTCAATGAGAAAAAAACTTCAAGACTTCACCAAAGTATTGGGATAGTCTGCAAATGATTTTTTTTTTATATAAGGCTTTTTCCTATATTTAAAAATGGAAAATCATGTCTTCGTTTTATGGTTGCATCATGTGCATTAATAATATATATTTGGTTCATGAATGATAATATCCAACGATGGGATCTTTTTGGTAGGTTTATAAAGATGAATTTTCTTGAGAAATTCCATAGGTGAGGAGAAATTCTTAAACTTCACCAAAGAGTTAAGATGGTCTTAAAAATTTTTTTTGAGAAAAAGATTTTATCCATGCATCGATAAAAATAAATAAAATAAATAATGAAAAAAATTTAGAGAAAAAAGAAAGACAAGAAAAAAATAAAATGTATAAAAACCAAAACCAAAAATCATCACAGTTAAGTAAAACTCGATGACAAATTGTTTCAAAGGGATAAGCGTGTTTGTTCGAATACTCTCCAGGTGTGGAGGATTTCGAAAAATTCCTTACTAGAGTGATGGAGTTGTATTAGAGAAGTCTCCGATAGTTAATGAAGAATAAGAATTAATAGTATAATCAAAGAATAATGATTAAGAAAATATATAAAAATAATATTAAAGATTAAGGTTAAAATAGGATAATAAGTGATTATCTCGTACCATTTGTTGAATGGGCATCACGTGGGTGTCAATCCTTCATCGTGCTTAATGGTACTCTCAGACCCAACTCAATAAAACTCGTAGACCAGGTGTTGCATTTCTGACAAACCTAAAATCGATTTAGGACCTTGTCAAAGATAACAAATTTAATAGGTGGTCAATTGCACCTTACGAAGAAAGATTGGTGGCAACTCAAAAGTTTCACATCGAGGTGAACGGATTCCTAGGCCTACACATTGCGACAGGAATCATGAGATAAAAAGGAGAAGTGATATATAAAGAATCAATTTAATGAACAATCTAATTCCCCTTTTAAGAAATCATGTTACCAATTGTTGAGAAATCATTGAAGCATAATAGAATGGGCATTTAAGTTGATGGAACATATTTATCAAATACTCATTCTTTTAGAGTCATTTTCAAATTTGTTCTAATTCATGTCCAAGTCATCATCAACCATCAAACATCATTAATCATCATCAAGCATTTCCAAGTATCATCAAGAAAAATATCATCAATTAAGCATTATCAAGGATTCTAATTCTAATTTTCACAATTGTAAGAAAGTATTATGATCAAGTAAGTACAAGCATGATTACAAGGATTAATGTGACATTCTCCATATATAAAAGTTTTATAGACATATACCAATCCAACAAGAAGCAAGATTGAAATTCAAGGTGGTACATACTATTGCTCAATAAATGACTTAAGTCAAATAAATCAAAAAATGTAATCTATGAGTAACACCAATTGTTATAAAATATTAAAAAGCAATGTACTCAAGTCATAAATAAATTCTAAGATTTATTTTTAAGTGAATGTCCAATCATCAATCCTAATTGAATCGCATTAAGTTGTCAAGATTCAATGAAAAAATATTCAATCAAAACAAATTAGGCGATCAAAGCTAACTTAAACTATAGGCCATATTTTATATTGAGATCCCAAGTAATTCAATGGTGAATGAGCTAAAGTAGGATGCACATTAACTTTTTTTACCATGTATACATTAAAAAGCTTAACGAAGATATAGTCATCATGTAAGTATACATTCAAGAAAATTTGAATTATGTCAACACAAAATATAGGTCAGGATCAATCTTGACATAAAAGGATAAGCCCTAAAAGTAATTCTTTTACTTCGGTCAAGTCTCAAGCATTAACACTTTAAACATTAATGTCAAACCCTACTCTATAAAGTAATTGCAATGTCATTCACATGCTCGATAGAATGTCTACATAATAAAGAAATCTTGAGAAATCGTTAAAAGACGATATTGCCCTTAGAAGTACAATTGAGTCGATTAAACCTCGAACAAGTTCAAACAAGGATTTTAAGAGTGAAATCCTCAATTTCACAGTCCAAGGATTACTCAAAATAGTGATTCGGAGTTCGAGGTCCAGTTTGGAGTCAATCGAAAAAATTGACCGATTAGGGATAAAACGGTCATTTTGTCATTTAAGGACAAAATGGAGATTTTCATAAAAGATTTTGATCACATTTGACTAAGATCAATTATTTGGAGTATAATGTTATTTATTAGAGTATAAAATGAAATTGGCAGTGATAAATTTAATTTCCCAATAGTTTTGGAGCACAAGGGCAAAATAGTAATTTTGCCATTAAGGACAAAACGAAAATTTTTGGAAAAGATTTTGACAAAAATTGACCAAGATGAATTATTTAGATTATTTAGAACATAATTTGAGGGTCTGGCAGCGAAAAAGTTTAATTCTTGTGATTTTTGGAGTGTAGGGGCAAAATCATAATTTTACCACCGGAGGACCAAATTTAATTTTTCTAGAGAATTTTGATCAAATTTGACAAATTGGAGAATGGTATGAGTATGAGGGGTGAAAAATATGTCTATGGGCGATTTTTCAATTTTTGAGGTAAAAATGTAATTTTGTATTTTTTCGAGGGTAAAAGTGTAATTTTACAAAATTACACCACCAAAATTTTGGAATGGTCCAGAAATTTCTGGAAAGCTATGGATAAGTGAGAAGAATGCATGCTGGAAAAAGTAGGACAAGTGGATGGTTAAAAAAAATGAATTAATAAAATAATATTATTTCATTAAACTAATAAAAAGGCATAAAAAATTAGCCCATAACCCATTCTTCTTCTTCAACATTCGGCCAAGCAAGAAACAAGAGAGAGAAAGGAGAAAATAAAACCCTAGCCAAGAATTTAAAGGGAAAATAGGTGAAAATTCAAAAATCAAGTGGAGAAAGGTAACATTTCTTAAATTTGTCTTGTGCTTTACCTTTCCCATGCATTTTCCATCATTTTCCATGGTTGAATCATGTGATTTGAGGATGATTTCAATTCTAGTCATATGGGTTTAGAGAGAGAAAGTTGATGGAAATAATTGATTTTGATATATGTTAGTGTTTTTGGCTAGTTTGGCATGTATATAAGCAAAACTAGAATAAATGAATTTGTTTGCCATAGTAGCCATCCATGGCCGAACCTAGTGTTGTGTGTGTGGTGATGGAATTTGTTACGACCCGGAACTTCCCTCAGGCCCATGATAACCGCCACAACGTCCTGATTGACACTCACTACCCGGAATGCCAACTGGAACCCCGTAAAGCTTATGTATCAGTTTCTCGCCCTCCCTATGAGCAATATTTACCAAACAACTCATTTTAAATAATTACTAATCGTTTCCGGCTCAAATAAATCAAAAGACAATTTTTGCCTCACAGGGGTGTTTTGGTCATTTTTCGACGAAAATATTAAAATTTGGTAAAAATGTAGTTTATGCTTCGAGAATACATAATTCGAAATCAAATTTGAAATCGGAAGTCTGAAACTTGCTTTTTTAAAGGATTTAAAATCAAATTTTACTATTCAAAAATATTGATTAAAATATTCCATTTTGTTATAAAATAATATTTATAGACACGCGTGTAAGTAATTTTTGTAACATGAAAGTAAAATAAATTCATACATACATTAAGTTACACAGTTATAATGTACAATAATAATTACAATGACAAGTGGGCTCATAACTATACAGAAACTACGATGGTGGTAAACCTATTATCTGTAGTGGTACGACGATCTACAGTAGTCCTCGACAAAATCTGGTATCTACAAGCTACCATAGGCCTGAAATATTTGGAAATGAGGTGGGTGAGATTTTACAATCCCAATGAGTAAACAAACATTATCATAAACATCTAAAGGTAAGTAAAATGGAGGCAAATTTAAATAGATATTACAAACCATTTCATAAAGTTTTCATTTTATTTCTTAAATCATGAAATATTTATAATTTACCAAAACAATTGTTAAGGCTTATGACTTTTATTAAAACCATGGCTCAAGCCAAAACTAGTCCTCGAGGATACCTTGGCCGAGGCATCTAATCGAGTCCGCCAAGGTTGGTAAGACATTTATATATTAAACACATTTTAGTTTGAAAACAAGCCGTTCCTTGGCGTTGGTCGAGTTACACATTCATGTGGGGGTTCGACGTGAAGTGAACTCTAGTACTACTTCGAGAGTTATCCTCATCGCCTCTACAACCGGAGTAACTATATAACCGGGTTTACCATGCCCCTCTAATAGGCGGTCCACGGGCACTCGTCATTGCAGTGACTAAACCCACCAATTTTAATAAAGTTTCGACAATATAACGTGGTTTTTATTTATTTACCCAGCCTGCATAGTAAAAGACAACTTACATTTATTCCCAATACAGTTTTTAATACAGGCATATATACTCACAATCTCATAAAGCCAATTTCATAAAAATATCATTTATAACATAAGTGACTGCCTCCAAACTACTAAATTTTTAACTAAAATCAAATATTCACATAATCCAAAAATATTTTCATTTAAATCTATTTATTTGCATATAGCAAAATTTTTCTTTTTTTATAGGTATTTTCTTTGCATAAAATCCATAATTAACATTTAAAAATAACTCTAGATAGTTTACAATAATAATAAGTTTACTCACAGTTTATATAAATCAAATTCTCTTAAAAAGGGGTCTTGATCACGATTCCTCGAGTACGACCTCCTTGCCTTTACCGAATGTCTCACCTCCTTGACAAATTGTAAAAATCACACAATTCAATACATTAATGCTAAATCACTATATAATTGATTTAAATCCTATACTAATGCATGGTATGAAATGTAATGGCCTAAAACAACTTAAATGCGGTATTAGTCTATTTTCGGCACTTTACCCGATAAATTGCTGACGTGCTCCATTTTTACTCTAAATTGTCCCATTCTCTCTCCAACATTTCTAACCATTAAATACCAGCCAATAACCCTCTGAAATCACCAAAATCAGATCACTTTTCTCCTTGGAAAATTCGGTTAAAAATGAGACATTCACCCGATAAATTTTCTATTTTATTTTTCTATCACATTTAACCATTTTTTCATCATTTTCTCTTCAATTCCATTTGAATAAAAATCTGTTCATCACCATGGTACAGCATTGAGCATTCGGCCTTGAGTGGGTAAGGTTAAAAATTCATGCTTTCGTGTCCAATTTAATTTCTAAACACATCTAACTAACCAAAACTATCGATTTAACTAAGAATCAAAACTTGAAAAATTCAAAATCCCCCTCTCCTAAAATCCGGTCGGCCCTTAGATCCATTTTGTGATCTCTCTCTTGAAGCATGTTAAGTGGAAACAAGAACTTAGGAAGGGTAGAAATCGAGTTAAAGTCGAGAAATCTTACCGTTAGGCACGAAAATGGGCGAAAATCGTGAATTCTTCTTCGAATTTCAAACTTTTCTTTTGTTTTTCTCTTTTCTTCCTTTCTCCCTATTTTTCCCTTTGTTCTTCCCCTTATGGCCGAACCTCTCTTTGGCTGAAGCTTAAATGGGCTGATTTCATTAAAATAATATGATTTCATTTAAAAAGTGCCACATGTCATTTTTCCGTAAGACCCGTTTTTAAAATTTCGTTCTGAAAATTTCAATTTTTCACCACTTCAAATTCCATGTCTATTCATACCAAAAAAGAATAAATCCTTTGATTTTGACAAGTTTTGACTGGTGAAAATTACGGTTTTACCCCAAGGGCTATAAAATTACTATTTTGCCCTTATGTTTCGAAAATTGCCGAAACTGAAAATTTCACTTCCTATCATTAAATTATACTCCAAATAGTCAATATTGATCAAAAATTTCACTCCATGGTCAATTTATTATCTTAGGTGGCAAAATCACAATTTTGCCCCTAGACATCAAAAAGTTCAAATTTACCCCAAATTAACCCTCGAACTTCAAAACATCATTTTAAGTCATTCCTGGACTGTGAAATATTAAATTTCATCTTAAAATTTCTATTTGAACTAATTCAAGGTTAAATCCACTTAAGTGTACCATTAGGTACAATACCGGGTTTCGTCTATTCTTAAAAGCTTTCCTAGCGTATTAACATACTATTTACCACGTGTATGTCATGTCATGTATTTATAGGGTCGGGTTTTACAGAATTGATTTTATTTTGAGAGAATTGGATGGCACAATAATGATTTATGGTGTAGAAATCAAGTAAGAAAAATAATGGAATGGAAAATTTAACTAGAAATGAAATGTTCTTCATTTTATCCATTTAGATCGAATTTTCTAAGGTGAATTTGGCTGCTGGAAATTGAGCAAATAGTTGAGATTTGGTGGCATTTGGTAATATTTGATGAATTATGGGTGTAGGAATTAATTGAGAAATTTTGGTGCAAAAATTAAAATTTTTACCCACTAAGGGTAAAATCGTAATTTTGTATTGCTAGACTGGTAAATTGACCCGTAGTTGCTACCATTGGATAATTGGAATATAATCAAACAATTAGAAACTAAAACAGGTCAAATCGGAGTTAAAATGAAGATTTTAGCCAATTCGACGTGTGTAGGTGAACTAGGTTGAATATCGTATTTAGACGGTAATTCGGACTGGATGCATGGTATTTCATGTATTATGAAGAGCCTGAAATAAATTATTATGTTAGACACAAATAATGGGATTTTGTGTCGTGAATCGTGCATAGGTGGTGGGTCTCCCGGACGAGGGAAAGATTAAAGTGTAGTGGAAATTAAACAGGAGTATCGTTGTCACGACCCGGAACCACCCTCGAGTCTGTGACAATCGCCGCGATGTCCCGATATGCACTCATCCCCCGAGTACCATATCGAAACCTCGCAAGGCTCTCGTACCAGTCTTTCCAGTTCCCCTGTGAGTTTCTATTTATTTATTTCATATTTTAAATCATCTTGTCCCTTTTTGGACCAAGACAGGGAAAAAGACAAAAATTACTACACAGGGGCGTTTCGGTCATTTTTCGTCGAAAATTTCAAAATTTGGAAAAATTGTTACTTACGCATAAAGATTTCATAAATCGAAGTCGGAATTGAAATCGGATATCTAAAACGTGAAATTTGAGTGAAATTACATTTAATGGAATAAAATAATAAAAATTTTCAAAATAAAATATTTTCTTATAAAACAATTTTTATATAGATATCCGGATATAATTTTTACAGCGTAAAAATAAAATATATTATTACACATAGTAATACAGATAACTGAAGTATAAAATTTAATTCACAATGTTAAGTGGGCCCAAAATAGAGAAATATAGACTAGGAGATGAACCTGTGCACAGAAGGTTATCTCTCTAAACCTCTTCCTCGACAAAATCCTCTATCTACAACTGTCTGTGAGCCTGAAATGGGGAAATTGAGGGGTGAGTTTTACAACCCAGTGAGTTAGATAAATACCATCTACGACATCTAAAGTCGAGTAGATGGAGACAATATAAATAAAACACAATGCTATCATATAGTGAATAGCACCAATTTAATACATTTGTATAAATCAATCTTATTTAACAAAATACCAAGCTTATGTTTTATTTATACAAAATCAGGCTTAAGCCAAATCTCATACTCGTGGACACTTGATCAGAGTGTCTAATCTTGTCCGCCAAGGCTGTTAAAATTTTATAATTTTTTTCAAAATACAGCCGATCCTTGGCGTTGGCTAAACTCACCTTCACGCGGTGGTTTAACGTGAAGTGAATCGTATCATTACCTCGGGAGTTACCCTACTCGCCTCTACGACCGAGGTAACCGATCATAGGGTTTTCCGTGCTCCTCCTAAAGGCAGTCCACGGCAACCCTCACTGCAGTGTTTCATTACTCGTAATCCACCAATTTTATAGAATAATCCAACAGCATGACAAGGCCATTTTAATAATAACCAGTCTACACAGCAAACAGTAAATCATGCCAATTTTTAACACAATAAATCAGCCAAGCATGCTCACCAAAATCATAAGCCATAATTTAAATTTTAATAGAAGAACACAAATATAAACCGGTCTCCACATACTTAGTGTTATTAAATCGATTTTTCGATTTAAAAATTATTTATAAAATTCAATTTATTTTAAAAGCACATAATCAAGTAAAATTACTTCAGATATTGAAAACGGTAAATTATCCACTCACCTCATCACAGGAGTGCCCGATACTCCCGTTTTTAATTCCACTACACCGTTTTTCTCCGGTGTCCGGGGGACCCACCACCTAGGCTATACGTGTGACACAAATTTCAATAAATTGTGTCAATTTCTCATAATCAATTTCAGGCTCTACGTGATGCATGAACTGAGCTAAAAATGGTCCGGACAGTCGTTTATTCACGGTGTCCGACCGACTCGCTTACACGCGTCTAAATTGCTAAAATCCTTATTTTAATTCTGAATCGATTTTTTTCACTTTCTATACCTCAATTATATTCAATTGGACTTAATGTCCCTCAGTGTGATACAAATTATCAATCCCGGACTGGAATTATGAAAATACCCCTAATGGGTAAAATTTTCGATTTTTGCTCTAAAAATTCTCATAATTTTTCTAGGCTTATAATTCACCATAATTCATATAAATACCATTAATTCTCCTCATTTTCAGCAGCAATTCTCTCTCTAGAATATTCAGCTATAATGGGTAATTCAAGAATAAAATCAATTCTTTGCTTACTAACACGTTATACTAACCTTAAACACTAACATAATTAAAATTCAAATAATTCCATAAATTTTCTCTCTCTAAACCCATATAACCAGATCTGAAACCACCATAAAAACATGAAATCTAGCCATGGAAACTAAGGAAAAATACATGGAAATGATAGCTCATAAGCTAAACTTGAAAAATCATACCTTTAAGCACTTGGATCCTTGAAAAATCACACTTTTTCTTTGATTTTCTTCCACCTAGGGTTTATTTTTGTGTTTTCTCTCTCTTCCTTCAGGTTAGAACGAAATTTAGGGGAAGAAGCTGAAAATTTTGGCTTTTTAATAGCCAAATAAAATAATATTATTTTATTATACTTTTTGAATTTTTTATTAATTTATTTTTTTTTCATTTGACTTTCTTTTTTTTTTCAGCCAAATTTCCAGCATCCTTATCCTCTGATTTTTCCAGGAGCTTCTAGAAGGAATTTTAATAATTTTTATAGTGTAATTTTATGAAATTACACTTTTGCCCCAAAAAAAGTACAAAATTACATTTTTGCCCCAAAAATTGAAAAATTGCCACAAGGCATATTTTTCAGTCCTCAAACTCATACCACACTCCAATTTGTCAAATTTGATCTAAATCCTCTCAAAAATTTAAATTTGACCTTTCGGTGGAAAAATTACGATTTTACCCCTACACTCCAAAAATCACCGGAATTAAACTTTTTCACTGCCAAACCTTCAAATTACACTCCAATAAGTTTAATACAATCAATCTCAATCAAATGGGATCAAAAAATCTTTTTCAAAAATTCCAAATTCGTCATTTAATGGTAAAATTACTATTTTGCCCTTGTGTCCCAAAAATACCGAGAATTGTACTTTTCACTGCTAAACTTCATTTTATACTCCAATAATCATATTGTATTTCATATAATTATTCTTGGTCATAAAAATCAAAATCTTTATTAAAAATGCCCATTTTGTCCTGAAATTTAAAAATGACCGTTTTGTCCCTAATCGGTCAATTTTTCCGATTAACTCCAAACTGAACCTCGAACTCCGAATCACTGTTTTAAATAACTCTGTGGGTTTTAGTTTTCTCAAATTCATCCTCAATTCTCTGTTTAAACTGATTCAAGACTTATTTAACTTAACCATACCTTTAGGGGCAATATTGTCATTTATCTTGTTTCCCGAGGCAATTCAATATACAAACATGCTATCCATTGCATGTGAATGACATATCACAGATAAATTAGGATCGGGTATTACAATCGTGCACTCCTGTGACAAGGTGAGTGGATAATTTATCGTCTTAAATATCTAAAGTAATTTTAATTATTGATGCTTTTATTAAATGGTGAATTTAAATTATAAAATATTATGTTTTTCAATTAAAATGTCTCTAAAGGAAAATGAGATTTATACTGGTTTTGAAATCAAATATCGATTTTGGGGGGGGGGGGGGGGGGGGAATTGAGTATGTGGAGACGTTCACTGTGATTTGTGTTGTATATTCATGAATTGAAATTTTGGCTTATGGCATTGTGGTAGCATGATGGCTGAACTTTTGTGTTGGGATAAAATGTATAAATTGTTTATTTCCTTGACAAGTTGGATTAAATTTTATTTGCCATATTATGCTACTGGAAATTTTATGGGTTTAGTGGTATATTAAATGGTCACTGCAGTGGTGGGGGTTTCCATGGACTGCCTATGAGAGGGGCAAGGTAACCCAATTATATACTTACCTCCGGGGGAAGATGGCGGGTGAAGTATCTCTTGAGGTGAGATTTGAGTGCATCTCACGTCCGGGCCACCACGTGAGAGTGAGACTCAGCCAACGCCAAAGAACGACTATATGTGTCAGATGTAAAAAATATATATATGTTTATGGGTATGGGACACTTAACAGCCTTGGCGGTCTCGGTCAGATACCTGGGTACAAGGTATCCCCGAGTACAGGTTTTGGCATCAGCCAAGTGATTTTAAGAAATTCATAAACCTGGAAGTTTTAAATGAAAGGAAATTGTTTGGTATAGATTGGAACAAATTTTGGCTTTATAAATAGTATTGAGACATAACGTTTTTATATTGTCTCCACCTACTTGGCTTTAGATACTTTTGATGGTAGTTATTTACTCACTGGGTTGTAAAACTCACCATCCTCTCTTCCACCCATTTCAGGCTCGCAAAAAGCACTAGATAGCTGTGGCATCAGGAAAATAGGCGGAATCGGAATCTAGTGCATTTAAGGTATATAGTTGTACATAATGAGGCCCACGTGTCATTGTAAAATTAAAATACATACTATGGTTATTTGTACTATAGTATGTATGAATTTATTTTGCTTTCACGTGTGAAAAATTATTTTCAGATATGTTGGTAAATATTGTTTTATAAGAAATTAAAATATTTTTATTTAATATTTTTGAATATTGTTATTAATCTTAAAACCGCTTTTAAATGAATGTTTGAGATTTCTAAACTTATTTCTAGTTACGAGAAGTATAGCTTTCATCTATAAATTGTTTTTAGAAAAAAAAAGAGTGGAAAACTAGTACAAGAGCCTTGCAATGTCTCGATTTGCATTCGGGGGATAAGTGCACACCGAGACATCGCGGCAGTTGTCACGGGCTGGTGGGAGTTCCGGGTCATGAGAATTAATATCAAACTTAATTAAAGATCATGTAAGCAAATAACTGGACCAAAAATAATAGATAAACCAAGAGTCAATATTTTTCATGAAGTTCAAGTAGTTTATCATAATTGAATTTATAAGCATAAGTAAGGATTCAATCTTGAAAAATATTTAAGCACAAAGATAAAGTATATTTCAAGATTTGTTCTTAGGCCAAGCATTTTGAACATTCATTTATCAAGAAATAGTTTTATCTATATAAGCACATGAAGACTTAATAAAATCAATATAAGTACCGTATTTAGAAAAATATAAGGTCAAGCATTTATGAAACTTTCCCATACTCCATCAAAATTTCTAATACCCAAACAAAATTTAGAGGAAAAAGTTCACCTTGATTTAAACCATAATATCTTCTTCTTTTTTTTAAAGACGACCAAAATATCTAACAAAATAACCCTCAAAAGCTCGTATAAATGTCGGCAAAAATTCTTAGAATAAGAAAACTCTCACTTAGTCAAAAAATAGTTAACCACTGCCATTGACTTCATTTAATCCTTTAAAGTTGTTTCTGAACACACAAGTTAAGTAGCTAGAAAGCAGTCTAACCAAAGCAGTGTCGGCCCTTGGGTGAAGCCACCCAAGCAATGGCTTTAGGCCCCCAATTTGGAAAGGCCTCAATTTTAGAAAAAAATTATAATTTTACAATAATTATAATATAATTAATTATATTTAAAATATATAAAATTTAAAAAATATATAAAAGTAAAAAATAATTATTAAATTTTTTTTTCACTTTTTTAATTATGTGTCTAATAATTTCAATTTTCTATTATTTCCTTCTCTCTAGAAAGTTATTAATTTTCAACTATATTCTCTTATTTCTAATAAACTAATAGTCATATGTATTTACTCATCTCTAACAGTTTTTTTTTTACTTATTTTTCTTATTTCCAATCAATATATTTAATGATTTCCAATAGCTATTTTTTTTCTTATATATAAAACTAATTTTTTTTCAATGTATAATATCTACTTTTGAAATTTTCCTTTCTCCTTTGTTTTTTTTTCTTTTAACTTTAATTTTTCTCCAAAGAATACACAAGAAGTCTGTTCTTTTATTATTTTCATAAAGCTGTGAGCCTCATTTGCGGTTTGTAATAAGCATTCAACAATTAGGTACTATTGTTCTAATCTTTATAGATTTTTTTACTTTAATTTAGAGTTTATATTATACTGTTATATTATTTTTATTTCATGTGATAGTTGATTTGTTTGAATTAGAAATTTTGATTGTTGATTTTATATTAGCCATTTAGAAAATATAAGATAATTATAATAGTTGATTATAAAATGTCTTATTTAAATGGATTAAATGGATTAAACTAAAATTAATAAAATCTTATTTAAGATCAACAATGTCTCAAGAAAGATTAAATGGATTGGCTATATTATCAATTGAAAAAGAAATATTAGAAGAACTTGATTATAAAAGTTTAATTAAAAATTTTACATCTCAGAAAGTTAGAAGAATAAAATTTTAATAATTTTTTTAATTTTAATAAAAAAAAGCCTCATTTGAATATTTCGCTTTAATCCTTTGAACTTGTTGGGTCGCCTCTGAACCAAAGATAAAAAAAAGTTATGAGCAGAGAGAGATTGGACCACATTATGAGTTCAATCAAGTTATCAGCAAATGCTTTATTTGTGCTGGCTAATGAATATGTACCCAACTTCCCATGCACAACAAATTCATCTCGTCACAATGTCAATATTTTTTCAAATTCTTTTTTGGATGGTTTGTTTTAGATATAGGAAAATGAGGATATATTTAAGAAAAAAAAAGAAAACCCCAATTAAGGAAAGAGGATGGAAAAAAGAGTTATGTGGTGTTTTTTGAAATTTTTGAGTAGCAGAAACTGATGACCGGTGGCCAAAGAGAGGAGAGGTAGAGAAAGAACAAAAGAAGGAAAAATGGGAAACAAAAAAGAACTAACTGTTCTTTAATAACTTCACTAAAATGGTGTACGTAGTTTTGGGCAAAGAAGACAACAAAAAAAAGAGAAAGAAAAAAAGAAAAGCACGTGATTATATTTCCTTTACTGAAACAAAAATATTTTATTTCTAACATGTTAGTGTCATGTCATTACCGTACGATAGATTAAAACCACGTACGTACCATCAATGATGGATCCAAGATTTTGTATGATGGATGTCTAAAAAGTAATCATATAAAGTTATGGACTTGATTAATGATTTAATTTCGAGTAAAAAATTATTCACTCTTGAAATAAAATTAAATTATAACACAAAATTTTATTAATAATTTAACTATACAAGTTTAAATTCACCAATATAAATAGACAAAAAGTAGAATGAAAAATTACATTAGATCTTCACATTAGGCATCATAAGTTGTGTTCAACATGCTTTCATGCTTTCAAATTCATTGATGTTAAATCTGTCAATTAAAAATACATAGCAAAATTGAGCAATAATATCCTTTATAAATACAAATATTATTAATATAAAGTACATGTAAAAAATTAATATTGATTTGGGATTTCAAAAAACCCAAGAAAATAAAAAAGATAAATGGTTTAAAAAAAACTAAAGTGTTTCTATAAAAAAAAAGGAAAAAAAAGAGTAAAGAAAATAAATCCAAATTTTGGAGATAAAGGGTTTAACAAAAACTGAAGGGGTTTTATTGAAGAAAAAAAGAGATGAAGGGTTTAAAAAAATAGAAGGGTTTTTATGAAAAAAAAGAAAAATAATTCTAAAATTTGAAGATATAAAAAAGTGAAAGGTTTTTATGAAAAAGCATATGAAGGATTTATTAAAAAAAAAGAAAAATAGAAAAAAAAAGAATAAAGAGAAACAAATGAAAAGAAAAATAATTCAAAAAAAAATAAAGGGTTTTTACCATAAAAAAACAGAGAAAATTTTATCTTAGAATTTTTACCTCTATTCCAAACTAAATTAATTTGACTTATGTAAGGGTGACAAAATTATATATTTTAAATTTTATACACATCAATATAGAAAAAATTAAAAATCAAGTGCCACCCCTCTCCCTCCACCCCTAAATGAATTGCATAGTCAAGTGGGAAATTTTTCCCTAGGAAATGAAGGATAAACGGACGAGAAAAGTTCTAAAATTTCCTAAACCAACTAAGGCTTAACATTTAAAGAAAGCAGCCAAACAAATATAGAGAAATCGAAGGAAATGAGGGAAATGAGACAATGAGCTTAAATTCTGAAAGCAAGATAGGTTTTGCTTTTTTACTTAAAGGATGCAATGAAGAGAAATTTGGACAGGTGAGTTATAAACGTGGAAAGAAATTTTACATACAAGTTGGAAGAGAATTCAAACAAGAGATCCCCTGTCACGACCCGGAACTTCCTTCGGGCCCATGGCAACCGTCACGACGTCTTAATTGACACTCATTATCCGGAATGCCAACCGGAACCCCGTAAGGCTTATATACCAGTTTCTAGCCTTCCCTGTGAGTAAATCTTTCCAAACATCTCAATTCGAGGGTTTACAACTCATTTCTAGCTTAAATAAATAAAAATATAAAATTTGACTCACAGGGGTATTTTGGTCATTTTTCGGCAAAAATATTAAAATCTGGTAAAAATATAGTTTATGCATCCAGAATACATAATCTGAAATTGGATTTGAAATTGGAAGTCCGAAACCTTCTTTTTCAAGGGTTTAAAGTTGCATTTTACTATTCAAAAATATTGATAAAAATATTCTATTTTCTTATAAAATAATTTTTATAGACACACGTATAAATAATTTTTATAGCGTGAAAGTAAAATAAATTCATACGTATATTAAGTTAGAAAGTCATAATGTACAATAATAATTACAATGACCGGTGGACCCATAACTATACAAATACGACAAAGGTAGTAAACTTACTATCTGTCGTGGTAAGACGATCTATGGTAGTTCTCGACAAAATCTGGTATCTACAAGCTACCATAGGCCTGAAATGTTTGGACAAGAGGTGGGTGAGATTTTGCAATCCCAATGAGTAAACAAACATTATCATAAACATCTAAAGGTAAGTAAAATGGAGGCAAATTTAAATAGCTATTACAAACCATTTCATAAAGTTTCATTTTTATTTCTTAAATCAAGAAATATTTATAATTTATCAAAACAATTGTTAAGGCTTATGACTTTTATTAAAATTATGGCTCAAGCCAAAACTAGTCTTCGGGGATACCTTGGCCGAGGCATCTAACCGAGTTCACTAAGGTTGTCAAGACATTTACATATTAAACACGTTTTAGTTTTGAAAACAAGCCGTTCCTTGGCGTTGGCCGAGTTACACATTCACGTGGGGGTTCGACGTGAAGTGAAACTCTAACACTACCCCGAGAGTTACCCTCCTCGCCTCTACAACCGGAGTAACTATATAACCGGGTTTACTGTGCCCCTCTAATAGGCGGTCCACAGAAACCCGCCACTGCAATGACTAAACCCACTAATTTTAATAAAATTTCGACAGTATAACGTGGTTTTTATTTATTTACCCAGCCTGCATAGTAAAAACAGCTTACATTTATTCCCAATACAGTTTATAATACAACCACATATACTCACAATCTCATAAGCCAATTTCATCAAAATGTCATTTATAACATAAGTGAAGGCCTCCAAACTACTCAATTTTTCTAAAAATCAAGTATTCACATAATCCAAAAATATTTACATTTAAATCTATTTATTTGCATATAGCCAAAACTTCTCTTTTTATAATCATGTTCTTTGTATAAAATCCATAATTAACACTTAAAAATAACTCTAGATAGTTTACAATAATAGTAGGTTTACTCACAAGTCATATAAATCCAATTCTCTTGAAGAAAAAGTGTCCCGATCACGTTTCTTCGGGTATGACTTCCTTGTCTTTTCCGGATGTCTCATCTCCTTAATAAATTACAAAAATCACACAATTCAATACATTTATGCTAAATCACTATATAATTGATTTAAATCCTATATTAATACATGGTATGAAATGCAACGGCCTAAAACAGCTTAAACGCGGTATTAGCCTATTTTCGGTACTTTACCCGATAAATTGCTAACGCACTCCATTTTTCTCTAAATCGTCCCATTCTCTCTCCAACATTTTTAACCATCAAATACCAGCTCACAACCCTATGAAATCACTAAAATCAGTTCACTTTCTTCCTTGAAAAATTCGATTAAAATGGGGAATTCACCCGGTAAATTTTCTACTTTGTTTTTCTAGCCCATTTAATCATTTTTCATCATTTTCTCTTCAATTCCATTTGAATAAAAATTAGTTCATCACATGGCACAGCATTGAGCATTCAGCCTTGAGTGGGTAAAGTGAAAAATCCATGCTTTCATGTCCAATTTCATTTCTAAACGCATCTAACTATCTAAAACTACTGATTTAACTAAGAATCGAAACTTGAAAAATTCAAAATCTCCCCCTTTGAATTTCGTCCAGCCCTTAGATCTATTTTGTGATCTCTCTCTTGAAGCATGGAAAATGAAAACAAAAGCATGGGAAAGGTAGAAACCAAGCCAAAATCGAAAAATCTTACCGTTAAACGCGAAAACTGGCGAAAACCGCGAATTCCCCTTTGAATTTCCAACTTTTCTTTTGGTTTTTCTCGTCTTCCTTTCCTCTCTATTTTCTCTCTTATTTTCTCCTTAGGGTCGTGCTTCACCTGCTGAGGGGTTTAAATTGGCTGATTTTTCATTAAAATAATATTAAATCATTAAAAGTGCCACGTGTCACTTTCCCGTGGGCCCGTTTTTTAAATTTCATCTTTTAAACTTTAATTTTTCACCACTTAAAGTACCATGATTATTCATACCAAAAATGTATAAATCCTAAGATTTTGACAAATTTTGAGTGGTGAAAATTACGGTTTTACCCCTAGGGAGGCAAAATTACCGTTTTGCCCCTATGTTTCGAAAACTACCGGAATTGAAATTTTTTCACTTCCTATCATCAAATTATACTCCAAATAGTCAATATTGATCAAAAATTTCACTCCATGGTTAATTTATTATCTTGAGTGGAGAAATGACGATTTTGCCTCTAGACATCAAAATTTTCAAATTCATCCCAAATTAACCCTCGAACTTCAAAACATCATTTTAAGTCATTCCTAGACTGTGAAATATTAAATTTCATCTTAAAATTCCTATTTGAACTAGTTCGAGGTTAAATCAACTTAAGTGTACCATTTGGTACAATACCGGGTTTTAGCTATTTTTTGAGACTTTCCTAACATACAAACACATTGTTCATTGCATGTATGTCATGACATGTATTTATGGGGTCGGGTTTTACATCCCCAAAAGGAAATGTCCACCTTGGGAACGTTGATACGGTAAGAATCAAAGAAGGAGAAATTTTTTGGACTTTACCTTTGAAAGAGGTTGGGGAAGGGGTTGACTTGTAACAAGTGAAGCTTATTTTTTTTAGCCAATAAGAAATGATGCTATCTGTGTCCAACTTTCTACTCTTGTTGCTTCTTTTGTTAACACAGTAATTATTATATTTTTTAAAAAATCTTTTTGATTAAAGCCATGTCACCACCACATTAGCACTATCATTGCATCATTAGCAAAATATCATGTCATCACTATCACTATCACGTTATCAAATTCAACACAACATCGATAAAAGAAGAGTAAACTCTACATACACTTTTTTGTGATATGACTTTTTCTCACATAGCACCTTAACGTTATTTCTTTCTTGTATAAAACCTTGTGTTTTAGTTTTATTTCCAACAAAGGTAGCGCTGTTAAAGCTTCAGCTAGTTTTTTGTAAACAGATAATAATAACCATTGTTTTAACATTTTTGTGTTTTATTTGTATAATTAAATAAATATTTCAAATTTTAGATTTCTTTTTTACTTCTATCTCACTTTCCCATTGTCCAAATACAAAATAGAGAATTTTCTTCTTTGAATTTCAAACAGATTCAAAAGATTCAAAACTTGTTTTTGTTTTTAAATTTTCCTCTTTCATTTTTTTTCTATTCATTTAATTTATTTTCATAAAATATAATTTTTTTGAATATTGAATTTGAATATACAATGATGGCTTCCATTGTTACTTTTGTAACAATTTTTACTTGATTCTTCAATAATAAATTTCTTCAATTTTTTTGGGTGGGCAAAACAAATATTTACTTGAGTCTTCATTCTTCAAATAAAAGAAGTTCAATCTTTCATTTTATTTTACTTATGCATTCTTAGAACCAACAGATAGAATACAGGCGCTTAATTTAGGTGAGGTTCTGAACAATTGCTTTACTACATTGCACTTTTCTATCCTGAATAATGGTGAAAGGCAATGTAGACAAAATCCCATGTTGCCAATGTAGGAATTTATATATAACTTAACCCATTGTCTCATAGCTCTTAATCAATTTCTCAACTAAAGAAGGCCAATTTATTGCTTCAAATTATCATGCAATTTCAAAACCCTACACCCAAGCCCCAACATTGATTCAATTCTGAAACCGCTCATCTAGGCCTAAGATGAAGTTTAAAAGCCTGAATCCAGTAGTAGTCGGTGCTAATATATTCAATTAAGCACTTAAAAGTTAGAAGGGTTTGAAGTAACTGAGGCTGTTTCTGAGGGCATGTTGTGTGTCTAGGAAAAAGAAGGATTTCTTTAACAATTATCATCGCCATTGTTGCTCCAGTAGTTATCCCTTTTGTGCTTTGGGTGTTAGACTTGTTTCTACTGAGGAAGGCATAGCAAAAAATACTATTCATCACTTTAAATATAATATAGAGACTAATTGCATAATTTGATGAGTAAAAAAAATTAACAAAAGTTGAAAATAAATAGATCATAAGCAAGGGCGGAGCTAGAGCATATTCAAAGAGGGAGTTAAACAAAAAAAAAAGTTTACATAGTTAAAGATAACTTTATATATAACTCAATTATTACTCATCTAAAAGATTAAATAAAATTCAAAAAAATATTGGACATACAATAAAATGTACATTAACAGTAATGATGATGTCATTTACATATATATGACTGGATGAAACTATAAAAGGAGTCTCTCTCACTCTTTATACGCAACAGTGAAAAAGAAAGCAATTTTTCAACCTCAAATGAAATGCATTTTTACTTTGTATGTTCTAACTCTTTTCTTATTTTTTTTTTTTGCCTCTTAAATTGCTAATTAACATATTGAATTATTATACTGAACTATATATTGAGATATAATATCTTATGATAGGCTATTAGGTTAAACTATTAAGATATAATATGTTATAATAAGCTTAAATTTATATTAAAACTTAATGGGTTTGGATTAGTAGACTCAATTTTTATTTTTTTTTAAACTTGATAGGCTCAACATATTAGTTTAGAATTTATTTGTTAGGCTTAACTAGCAATATGCTAACCATAATGATTTTAATTTTATCAAACAGTTTAAAGAATAAAACAAATTATTAAATAAAAATTTATTTTGAGAGTCATCAAAAATATATATAATAAATAAAATTGTATTAAAAGAAGTACAACTATTTTATTTTGTTAATTTATATGTAGATCCTTGTTACTTTAAATTTGCAACATGCACACTAGAATGCATTAGTTATTATGAATAAAAAATGATATATTAATAAAATTTTAAGCAACAGTACAATACTGCAACTTATATTTGAAATTTACATAATAATTTTTTTATTTTTAAAGATTAAAATTATAGAAAATAAAATTTACAGAATAGAAAAAAAACAGGACAAGTAGAAGATAAAATCCACATATGACATAATAAAAAAGAAAGAAAAAGAATATGATTAATGGTTCATAGAAATTTATGAAAGAAAATCTAAAAAGATTTAGAAGATTATGAGTAAATAAAATAAAAATAGATAAATATAAGTAATAATTTTTTTAAAAGTGGTATATAAATATAAAAAATAATAATATAAATTGATAGAAAAAAAAACTTTAAAATTGAGTCAAGCATATGAAATTATTTTATTATTCTTTATTTATATTAACTATTAAATAAAAATTGCTTTGGAAAGTTATTAAAAAATTTTATATAATATGTAAAAAAATTTCAAAATTTTGGGGGACCATGGCCCCTATCCCATTAGGAGGCTCCGCCCTTGATCATAAGGATGGTTTTCTTTGGATCTTTCATTGGTTATGTTCAAATTCTTGATGATCATGAAATTGTGTTAATACGAAATCAAAACGCACAAAATCCAAATTAATGAATTCAAGATTGAGGATTAAATTGGTATTTTGAATCTTATTTCTATTCAAATTCTTGTTGCATATTTTCATGGTTTTGTTTCCTTAAATAAGCATTTCCATGTGGACACAAAAATATACAACAAAATGCCACATGGACACTAATATGTCAATTCCTAATTGAGCAGATTGAAGGAAAAGCTAAAATGGAACCATAAAATAGGATTGAGGATTAAATTGGAATAATTTGAAAGTTCAGAACCAAATTGATATCTTATATAAGGGGTGAAGGACCGCAGCCGTATTTTATCCACTTGAAAATAAATTAAATAATTCAAATTAGGCTGCCTTGATGTTGAAAATGAAAAAGCCATAATTTAAACATAATTTAATGGCTTTATTTTTTAAATGGGCCTCATACATAAGGCGTTTTTGACAATAGACCTCTTTATAATTTTAACTGTTTTTAGCCAAGATAATTAAAATTTAGAGAAAATTACCCTTAATGAAATCGACCCATTTATTTAGCTTCGCGTCTCAACCCGAAACCTATTAATGGGTCAAGTATGTTTAGTTCTGTGCTTCAAACAAACTTATATTCTTTTAGCTTTTCTCGCCATATTATTCATCTCTGGAGTATTGCGTGACTAATTTTGTCATGGGAAAGAAAGACAAGCCCAAGAGCATCACATTCCAGATCGACGAAGGGCAGGGGCAAGAACATCATCGAAGAAAACAACATCAGATACAGATTTCTCCCGCCACCAAGGTAGAGGCAGATCGTCACGTTGGAGGAATTTTTGACTCAGAGGTAAGGAAAAATACGTAAATCAGTAATTGAAGACAAATGAGTAAGGGAAGCCCTCAAAACTCACAACGGGAAATACAAGACACTAACACAAACAAGAACTCTGAAGGAACAAAACATAGTCAAAAAAGAAGACTCCTAAGACTCAATCAGAAACCAAAGTCACGCAATGCCTTACTAACAAGTCACACAATGCCTATCCACTAGTCACGCAATGCTTTACTAAAAATTAGTCATATAATGCTTAAACACTAGTCACGCAATGCCCAAAGTCAGCATGACTGACTTTGGGTTGCGTGAGACATTAACACAAACAAGAACTCTAAGGGATCAAAACATAACCAGAAAAGAAGACTCCTAAGACCCAACCAGAAACCAAAGTCACGCAATGCCTATCCACTAGTCACGTAATGCTTTACTAAAAATTAGTCATATAATGCTTAAACACTAGTCACGCAACCCAAAGTCAGTCACGCTTTTTCTGACTATGTTTTTGTTCCCTCGGAGTTCTTGTTTGTGTTAATGTTTTGTTTTTCCCGTTGTGAGTTTTGAGGGTTTCCCCTACTCTTTTGTCTTTGGTTATTGATTTACGTGTTTTTCCTTACCTCTGAGTCAAAAATTCTTCCCACGTGACAATTTGCCTCTGCCTTGGTAATGGGAGAAATTTGTATCTGATGTTGTTTTCTTTGGTGATGATCTTGCTTCTGCCCTTCACCGATCTGGGATGTGATGCTATTGGGCTCGTCTTTCTTTCCCTTGACAACGAGTCAAATTATTGAGTTTTTCTTCTTCTTTGCGCTGGTTTATGGTGTTTAGATTCCTTTATGCTTGGCTTCTTTACTTGATCATTTAGGGAGTTTTGGCTGGTTATTTCTGGAGTTGTTTTTCTGTGCCTTATGGTGTTTGAGCACAGAGAAAAAGCCAGATTTAATTTTGAAATTTTTGTCTAGATGGCAGGATAGAGAAAACTGAAACTATTTTAATTTGTCTGAAATTGTTTAAAGGGTATTCTTGTCTAGTCCTGTAAAAAATTGTTTATAAAGATGATCATTTTTTGAATGCCTTTACTACGAAGGTTATTTCTCACAATTTTCTCTAATTTAATTGGCATAGGAATGATATGGAATAGGAATTAAGCATAGATCATTTTTCCTTGCTACTGTGGCACCGAAGACTTCAGTCATGTCTAAATCTTCTGGTTTTCTTCCATCTGTAAGTTTCCAGTCAAAATGATATAACAACTGTGCAATAGGGAGCTCAACGTTCGCCATGCCGAATGCTATGCCAGGGCATATCCTCCTCCCAGCACCAAAGGGAATGAACTCAAAATTAACTCCTCTGAAGTCAATTGAACTATCAAGGAACCTCTCTGGATAGAATCTTTCTGCTTCAATCCAATACTTGGGATCCCTTCCAATTGCCCATCCGTTGATGATGACTCTGGACTTGGCAGGTATCTCGTACCCATTAATTTTACATCTTTCCTTACTTTCTCGTGGAAGTAGCAAAGGAAGAGCTGGGTGTAATCTCAGAGTTTCTTTCATAACTAACTTCAAGTATTTTAATTCTGAAAGGTCTTCTTCACAAATCCCTTCTTTTTCATCAAAGACTTGCCTCACCTCTGCTTGTGCCTTTTCCAAAACTTTTGGATTTTTTACCATTTCAGACATTGCCCATTCAATGGTCATGGATGTCGTCTCACCTCCCGCAGAAAACATGTCCTGGAACAAGACTTTGTTCAGTTTCTTCGTTAAATAGATTCGTATCTAGCAGATGTATACTTAGACAAATCAAATGTTTTATTGTCACAGTTTAAAGTAGGTACCTGGATCACTGCCTTGATATTAGAGTCTGTCAATGGTATATCAAGATCTCCATTTTCCTGAAGATTTAAAAGAACGTGAATCAGATCATTCACTTCATCTTTATCACCAATCTCCGATGTTGTCATACGATCAGTTTTATGTTCCTGGATGATATTTTCAAGAATCTTGTCTGACTTTTCGTGCAGCTTTTCTAGTTGAAAGCTTCTTCCACTCACAAGTTGAAGCAATTTGACGGAAGGGAAAGCATCAGCAAGACTAAAACCGCCAACAATCTCTACGGCTTCCTGGACCACTTGAGAGAAAGCTTCTTGGTCTTTGCATTTTGCACCAAAGGCGGCCCTCGCGGTGATGTTAGATGTTAATGCCCGCAGTAGCTTTCTAAGGTTAACAGGCGATCCTGCTTTTGAAGAAATGGAAGCAATGAAATCGGATACTTCTTCTTCCCTGATAGCTCGGAATGATTGAACGCGTTTCGCACTCAGCAACTCTAACGTGCAAATTTTTCGCAGTTGCCTCCAGTAGTCCCCGTAAGGGGCAAAGCCAATATCTGTGAAATCGTAAAATAAGATGCTTGCAGCAGGGAGATACGGCCTGCTAGCAAAATTCAGGTCATGGGTTTTCAGGACGTCTTGCGCGGCTTCTGGTGAAGAAATGATAACGTTCGATAACTCACCAAGTTGGAGGTGCATTACGGGCCCATGTTTCTTGGCCAGATCTCTCAGGCAGTGGTGGGGAAGAGTGCCAATGAAGAGATGCATGTTTCCCATGAGAGGCAGTTTCCACGGCCCTGGGGGTAGATTTGGTACCTGTTTAATGTTGCTTTTGGATTTCTTGATCCATATCCTAATGATTGTGAATGCTAGGAGGAAGATGGCAAAAAGGATTTGGTGATCCATGTAAAGATCAATTGGAGATGAGTCAATTTGTTACTTCTGGCATGTAATACAATGCTTGATGGCTGCACTCTTACCTCACAGGGTCTAACTCATCTTTATTTATAACCAAAACAATTATTATTGGTGTAGCTGTACCTGCTTGTGAACTTAATGAATGGAGCTTGAAAATATTTTCTGATAGTTGAACTCAGTGAAGATTTTGGCATAAGTTGGAATCCAAGATTTTAATATGATTTAAGGATATTATATACAAATAAAAGGTTTGAATTATGAAAAGAAGTTGTATCTTTATAAATATATATATATATATATATTACATAGAAAAACGAAAAAATAACCATATCCATTTTTAGGCCCCAATACATTGCATCAGTTCTCTTTGACCCGTCTTTAGGCTCTTTCTTCTTATGACAGTTTGCAATTTAATAATGTAATCTATTGGATAAAAAGATAATATTAATATCCAAAACGGCTGGAGGCCTGGGCCATTCCCTTGGTGGGCGTTTGGTAGCTGAAAAACATTCAAATGCTTGTCTCAGCAGCCTAGTTTGCCTTTGACTCCGCTGGCAATTCGATAATCCACTTGCACCAATGTAGCCGTCAACACCTGTGCATTGGGCATTGGTGACTCCACCTAACAATCTGATATTCCATTTGCACCATTAATGCATAAGAGTCATTATTGGCAGAGATTAGAAAGCATTTCATGCTTCTGAACAGACTGTAAAGTTATTTTTATTTATATTAGGACTCGATAGGTTTTATCAGAGATAGTTAAATAGTAATAGAGATGTCTTAACTGATTATATAAGTAGTTAGAAGAAAGAAATCCCGGAAGAGAAGACGAGATACTTACCAAAGGAAAATTAATATACAAGTTTGGAATCATAATGATATGGAATATCAAAAAAAGAAAAAAAAAAAAAAAGCAAGACTTGTAAGTGCTCCAAATTAGAAGGGACGAAAATGAAGTACAATCATTCAATTTGGAGATGTTGTCAATTAATGTTGTAGTTTTTATTCTTTTTGCTGTTTATCTTTTTTATTTTATTGACTTGTTCCTAACATGGAGTTCATAGTTTATCTTGGCTTTGATAAATCTCCAAAAAGTGATATTGCTCTTACCATTACAAATTTTAGGGCATCCACTTAGAGAGTTGGAGTTTAAGTCCTATACGAACTGTAGACATTGAGGTTAAAATCTTTTTGATTGTCCAAAGGAGTAGAGACAATCTTACTATCAATAATATTAGCTCGAGAAAAAAAGTTTGATGCATACTTAGCTTGAGAGAGATGTTGGTCCCAAATATGAGTGCTAGAGGGGGGGGTGAATAGCACTAATTCGGCTCTTTAGCAAGATTAAGATCTAATATTAAAACAAGGAAAGTAAAACGATGAAAACAATAGACAAAGGATTCATAGTGGTTCAGTCCAAGACCTACATCCACTACCTTCATTATCCAACTAAGGATTTTCAAACCAATCACTAAAAACATTGGAATTCACAAGCTTCCACAAAACTTTTACAATGGCTTTTACAAGGCTTAGCCACAACCTTTACACTAGTTTTTCACGGGCTCAACTAAAATCCCAAAGTGGTTTTTCAAAGGCTCAACCACAAGCTACAATAATGGTTTTTCAATGGCTCAACCAAAACCCAACACCCAACTTTTCAAGGCTAAGCTAAAACCTTCACTCTTTCAAGCACACCTAGCTTGAAACAATCATTTAGAGTGAATCCCTCACTCTAAGAATACAAAGATGAGTAAAAAAAAAAGTACCTATAATCACAAATTGATCTAAGTGGTACACGGTTCAGTGCTAAATGGAAATACAAAAGATAGGCGTTTGAGTGCAGTGAAGAGTATAAAGAATTTCTAAGTTTTCTACTCTTTCTTGACTTGAATATGATGAAATCTCTCAATAATCTTCCAAAAGTTAGTTCCTAGCCATTTGAAGATCCTTTTATACTTGGAGAGGCATGTTTGAGGGCTGTTGGGTAGTTTGTAACCGTTAGAAACAGTTTGGGGTAGGTTCTAGCTGTTAATTTGTCTTGTAATGGTCTAGTGCAAGTTGTAGACAGAGAGCTCTTAGTCGACTAACATTTTTTCCTTGGTCGACTAAGTTGGTTCTGTCTCGATCGTAGATTTTGACAGAGAGCACTTAGTCGACTAACTCATTTTCTTGATCGACTAAGTAGGTTCTAATTTTGAAAATGCTTCAGCCTGCCATTTCTCCAATATGAATTTTGGCTAACCAATGTTCTTCACTATTCAACCAGAGAGCTTCTTTTATGTTGGTCAATCTTATTCCTTATCCATATCAACTTCTTATGTGCACATTTGAAGGATTGACTTATTATTTCTTTATAAACATTTACCCTGTACACTTGGATAGAAATATTAGACACACAAGGATGGGAATGTTTTATTATCATCAAAAACTAATGGAGCAACAATCTCCCACTTTTTTGATGATGGCAAAACATTCCTTGATTTATTGCATAGTGTCTTTAATAATTTTTCAGTTCTGCACATAGTGGGGAATGCTCCCCCTAAGTGTGTGCTCCCTCTTAATTTGGGCATATTTCTTATTTATTTTGACATACATTTTATTCATGTAATACAGAAAATGATGTCATGCATTCAGAGTATATATTTATATATATAACATTTAAGCAATTTACAGCAAATGAATGTTTGACAAATTTTTATTAGAATTTTTGTAAGATCTGTCAACAGCACATTTATCAGATATATCATCCATCATTCATTTGGTATGCTACCTATAATAACATGATTCATTCATAATATCACAATGACCCTTAGCTATTTTTACACATTCCAGATTATCAGAGCATCAGCATAAATTTTTCATCAACGCATTATGGACAACATTATTTCACAGATAATATGTCAAGCCCAGCCCTAAAATACCTGCCATGTTATACATGTGACTGATAGAGTGATTGTATATTTGAACAGTCGAAAACATATTTAAAAGTCGATATTATAACTAGAAGTACAACTGAGATGATTTAAACCTCGAACAAGTTCAAATAAGGATTTTAAAAATTGAAATTGAGGATTTCATAGTCTAGGGATGACTCGAAACGGTGATTCAGAGTTCGAGGGCCGATTTGGAGTTAATCGGGCAAATTAACCGATTAGGGGCAAAATGGTCATTATGCCACCCAAAATTTAAATTTGGTTATTTGGTAAAAATTTTAACCAAGATTAATCATTTGAGGTATAATATGATCATTTGAAACATAATATGAGATTTAGCAGTGAAAAATTTTAATTCCCGATATTTTTGGAGCACAAAGGCAAAACAGTAATTTTACCGTCCGAGGACAAAAGGGGAATTTTTAAAAAAGATTTTGGCCCCATTTGACTAAGATTGATCAATTGGAGTGCAATTTGAGGTTGGAAAGTGGAAAAAAAATGTAATTTCGGTACATTTTGAAGTATAGGGGTAAAATCGTAATTTTACCACCTCAGGGGCAAATCGGTAATTTTTCACCCTCAGCACTTGTCAAATTGGTGGATTTTATTTATGGTGGGAATGGATAAATATGAGAATTGTGTGGTCGAGAATTAAAGAATTAAAAGTCAAATAATTAAAGTTTGGACCAATCATGACATGACATGTGTCAACTTTTTAATTAAATAATATTATCCTTATAAAAGGCATAAAAATCAGATTATTTTCTCTCTTAAGGGTCGGCTATTGCAAGGGAAAGGGAGGAAAGGAAGAACAAGCAAACCCTAGGTGAAAATTCAAAGAAAAAGTGTTGGAATTCAAGGGTTTGATCAAGCAAAGGTAAAATTTCTTTGATTTTGTTAGTGATCTAGCTTACCCATGCTTTTCTTTCCATTTTTCATGCATGAAACTTGAGATCTCATACCAAACCCATGCTGGCCAAACCTTCAAGGAGGAGTTTTGGGTATTGATTTTGCTAGATTTCAATGGATCTAGGTGTTTTTAGTTGATTTGTAATGTTAAATGTGAAAATCTAGCAAGAAAACTACTTATCCTTCATTAAACCCATTTAGGCCAAATTTTCTAGGGGGAGAATTGCTGCTGAAATTGATGCTAAATTGAGGTATTTAAGTGAGATTTGATGAATTATGTATATAGAAATTTAATGGGAATTTTTAGTGCAAATATATAAATTTTACCTAATAAGGGTAAAAGCGTAATTTGTCATCTAGAACTGATACACTGACCCACATTTACAATAATTGAGTATTGTGGATATAATTGGACTATTAGAAATTGAAATGGGTCAAATCGGAGTTAAATTGAGGATTTTAGAAATTTAGACAGTGTGTAGGTGAGTTGATCGGACACCGTGATTAAACGATTGTTCAAACCATTTTTATCTCATTTCCATGTATCATGTAGGGCCTGAAATAGTTTATAACGATTTGACACAAGTTATTGAATTTCATGTCATGTATAATGGGCAGATGGTGAGCATCCTGGTAAAGGCAAAGGCATTGGGCCAAAAGACCGATAATAGGAGTATTTCTACTCCTAATACAATGAGTAAATTTATTATCATCTTAATTATCTACAGTAGTTTTATTCAATTGTGTGATTTTATAGAAAATGGATTTAAATGATAAATTGCTATGTTTTAAGAGAAATTATGATTTTATAAAATATGTGAATTGCTTTGATTTGCCTTGATAGGCAAGGTAAGGATTGTGGGCCATGTTGTAATACCCGATCCTAATTTATCTGTGATATATCATTCACATGCAATGGATAGCATGTTTGTATATTGAATTGCCCCGGGAAACAAGTTAAATGACAATATTGCCCCTAAGGGTATGGTTAAGTTAAATAAGTTTTGAACCAGTTTAAACAGAGAATTGAGGATGAATTTGAGAAAACTAAAACCCATGGATTGGTTTAAAATGAGAATTCGGAGTTCGAGGTTCAATTTGGAGTTAATCGGGAAAATTGACCGATTAGGGACAAAACGGTCATTTTTCAATTTCAGGACAAAATGGGAATTTTTAATAAAGATTTTGATTTTTATGACCAAGAATGATTATATGGAATATAAAATGATGTTTGGAACATAAAGTGAAGTTTAGCAGTGAAAAAGTGCAATTCTCGGTATTTTTGGGACACAAGGGCAAAATAGTAATTTTGCCATTAAAGGATGAATTTGGAATTTCTGAAAAAGATTTTTTTGATCCCATTTGATTGAGATTGACCATATTAATCAATTGAATTGAGGTTGAAAAGTGGAAAAAGAAGAAATTCCGGTGATTTTTGCAGTGAAGGGGTAAAATTGTAATTTTACCACCGGAAGGCCAAATTTAATTTTTCGAGAGGATTTAGATCAAATTTGACAAATTGGAGTGTGGTATGAGTTTGAGGACTGAAAAATATGCATTGTGGCAATTTTTCAATTTTTGGGGCAAAAATGTAATTTTTCACTTTTTCGGGGGTAAATGTGTAATTTTGCAAAATTACACTATAAAAGTGTTGGAAAATTTCTAGAAGTTCCAGGACAATAAAAGGATAAGGTCTGAATTTATTTGGCTGAAAAGAAAGTCAAAAGAAAAATTAATAAAGAAATAAATTAATAAAAAAATCAAAAAGTAAAATAAAATAATAATATTTTATTTGGCTATAAAATAGCCAAAATTTTCAGCCATTAACCTTGTGAGGGACGGTTTAAACACAGCAAAGAGGGGAGAAGAAGAAGAAAAAGGAAACAAAGGAGAAAAACAAGAAATTTGATAAAAAAACAAGAGTTTTCAAGGTTTTTCAAGAATCAAGCCAAACCAAGGTGAGAATTCTTTAGTTTTACCCTAACCCTAGCTTACCCATGCTTTAGTTCTTGTTTTCCATGATTGAATGATGAGTTATCATGGTGAATTAAATTCTGAAAAATGGGTATGGATGATGATTTGATGTTGGAATTGCTTGATTTTGGACTATGTTGATGTTTAGAGATAGTTAAGCATGTTTATAAGCAAAACCACAAGAAAAAATTTGATTCTCTATAGTGTTCTTCATTGGCTGAACCTGGTATGTTGGGTATCAATGAAAGATTGTTTGAATTTCAAGAGAAATGGCTTGGAAAATGATGAATTAGAGTGAGAAAATTGACTAGGAAAAATTACGGTGTAAGTGCACCGTAATGACCGAATTTTTCCATGAATAAATTGAAGGATTTTAATGCTGAATTTTCTAGGGGAATAATGGCTGCTGGTTTGAGGATATTTTATGGTATTTAAGTGTATTTTGGTGAATTAAAAATATAGAAATTTAATGGGAATTTTCGGAGCAAAAATTAAATTTTTACCCGTTAGGGGTAAAATCGTAATTTTCAGTCTAGGACTGGTAAATTGACCCGTAGTTGCTGTCATTGAGTAATTTGAATGTAATCGAACAATTAGAAACTAAAACGGGTTAAATCGGAATTAAAATAAGGATTTTAGCAATTTAGACGCGTGTAGGCGAGTCGGTCGGACAACGTGAATAAACGACTGTCCGAACCATTTTTAGCTTAGTTCATGCATCACGTAGAGCCTGAAATTGATTATGGTTAATTGACACAATTTATTGAAATTGGTGTCACACAGAACACATAGGTGGTGGGCTCCCGGACATGCGGGAAAATTTTGGTGTAGTGGAATTAAAAACGGGAGTATCGGGCACTCCTGTGACAAGGTGAGTGGATAAATTACCGTTTTCAATATCTGAAGTAATTTTACCTGATTATGTGCTTTTAAAATAAATTGAATTTCATAAATGATTTTTAAATCGAAAAATCGATTTATTTATATTGAGTATATGGAAACCTAATTATTGAATTGTGCTATTTATGCAATAAATTGAACTTGGGGCTTATGATATTGTAGTAGCATGATGGCATGATTTTACTGCTTTTATGAATAATATTTATGAATTATTGGTGGTCTTGATAGACCGGATTGAAATGAACTTTTGCCATGCTACGTTACTCGAGAACTTTTATATATGAAATTTGGTGGATTACGAGTAATGAAACACTGCAGTGAGGGTTGCCGTGGACTGCCTTTAGGAGGAGCACGGGAAACCCTATGATCGGTTACCTCGGTCGTAGAGGCGAGTAGGGTAACTCCCGAGGTAATGAAACGATTCACTTCACGTTAAACCACCGCGTGAAAGTGAGTTTAGCCAACGCCAAGGATCGGCTGTATTTTGAAAAGAAAAAAATTATAAAATTTTAATAGCCTTGGCGGACTCGATTAGACACTCTGATCAAGTGTCCACGAGTATGAGATTTGGCTTAGGCCTGATTTTGTATAAATAAAACATAAGCCTTGGATTTTGATAAATAATATTGATTTGTACAATCGTGTTAAATTGATACTATCAACTACATGATAGTATTGTGTTTTATTTATATTGTCTCCATCTACTTGACTTTAGATGTCGTGGATGGTATTTATCTAACTCACTGGGTTGTAAAACTCACCACCCTCTCCTCCCCCTTTCAGGCTCGAGAACACTGGTATGCACTCGGAGTGCATATAGAGGCTTGATTGAAGCCGCGTCCTTAGCACACAAAGGTACACAGTTGTAATTAGTAGGGCCCACATGTCATTGTAAAATATTTATACATTTCGTTTATTTGTAATATACTTTGTAAGAATTTATTTTACTTTCAATTACTGAAAAATGATTTTCTATCTTTCTAAAAATATTGATTTGAAATAAAACTTAATATTTCGTTTAATATTTTGTTTATTATACTCGTATGTAACGATTTTATAAATCGTGAAATTTTTGGATAATGAAAGACGAAAATACCCCCGGTTGGTAAATTGTGTGATCTAATTACTTTAATTCGAAATCAAAAATTTTATTTTGTGAAAAATGTTCTTGGAATCTAATAACCACGGGGGATATGGAAAGCTGGTACGAGATGCCTTGCGAGGTCTCGATAGAGTACTCGGGGATTGAGTGCTTATCGAGACATCGCGGCAGTTGTTACGGGCCCGATGGGTGGTTCCGGGTCGTGACACATGTTATGCTATGCTGATTTTTATTGAATTGGTGGGATATAATTATGGTTGCTGTAGTGGCGGGTTCCGTGGACGTGCCTATAAGAGGGGCATGGAAATCCAATTATTGTGCTTACCTCGGTAAAGAGGCACATAGGGTATCTCTTGAGGTAGGATTTGAGTTCACTTCATGCCTAACCACCTCGTAGAAGTGAGACTCAGCCAACGCTAAGGAACGGCTATATTTGAGAAATCATGAATTTTATCAGCCTTGGCGGACTCGAGCGGATGCCCCAGTACAAGGTATCCCCGAGTACAGGTTTTGGCATAAGCGAAGTTTTAAAAGAAAGTGCATAAGCCGCGTGAATTACTTGAGAAAACTGAGTATTGATGCTGTGAAAAATATATTGGATTTGAATATTTTATTTGTCTCATTTTTCCTCGGCTTTAGATACTTTAGATGGTGTTGGTTTACTCACTAGGATTATATAATCTCACCTCTCTTCCTATTTATATTTCAGGCTCAGGACAGATTGTGGATAGTCAGTTAAGACGAGAATTAATCTTGGAGTTGCATCCTAGAAAGTAAGAGTTCACAGTCTTATTTCTTTGTGGTCAATTGGGGGCCCACGTGTTATTGTAAAAGTAATTTTATATTTTGGTTATCTGCATTTTAGTATGTATGAATATATTTAATTTTTATGCTATAAAAATTATTAACGGATGTTTCTATAAATATTGTTTTATAAGAAAATTAATTATTTTATTGAATATTTTTATTATATTCATATATTCAAAATTTTGCTTCAAACTAATGTTTTAGACATTTAAACTTATTTGAAACCATGGAACATGTGTTTTCTACTCATATTCTATATTTTTGCTCGGTTTCGGGGTTTTCAAAGAAAAAATGATGAAAATGCCCTTGTGAGCCAAGAGAATATATTTTCGTTTTTGAATTGAAAATAACTTTTGATTTTTGAAATGTGACATTTAATAACTATTGCTCACCGGGGAGCTGTGGGAACTGATGTTAAGCCTTGCGGGGTTCCGGTCCGTATTTTGGGTAATGAGTGCCTATCGGGACGTCGCGGCGGTTGTCATGAGCCTGATGGGGAGTTCCGAGTCGTGACATAATAACATTATCAGCGAACACATATCATTCATTTTCAACACATAGCCATAGCAGCAAATGATAAACATGTTCATAACCATAGCATCAACTGTTAAACATAATAGCAAAAGTTAAATATTAGTATTTGAATGACATCATGGCACAAATAACCAACAATTCAAGCAACCACAAATTTGTTCTAGAAATAGCCCTAGACTTATTTTTGCTTCCTATCTTCCTGGAGACCTGGTACTTCTACCCTAATGATTTTTTTTTATTTTTCTTAGATTTTACTACTCCCCCTTTTTATCATCATCAAAGGGGGGTGAGGCTTCATTCTTTTGAGGCAGATGGTGAGGACTTAGAGCCATAAAAGGGATTGAGAAGGAAGGGAAAAGGTTCACGTAGAGGGGATTTCTTTGGAAATGGTTCAGCAGAGGATTTGTTTGAAACTTCCATTGGTGCATATGGAGAAGATACAGGTGGAGATTTAGCTTTCTCTCCAATTTGGAGGATTTTCTTCTCTTGGGAGATGCAGTCTTTGTAGCCATTGTCTTCTTTTTCATGACAGATGGCTTGGCCTTGACTGTAGAAGTTGTTTCTTGTGTTTTTCCTTTTTCTTTTTCCTATACTGCATCAGCTTCTTTTTTTTCTACTTGTGTTGCAATAGCTTCCTTTTTAGCTTGTTATTCCCTTACCATTTCACAGAAGAGTCCCATAACAGAAACTTGATCAGAATAGGGAGGGGGTGCTTGTTGTTATGGTTGTTGCTGAGGCTGTGGCTAAGGAGGTGGACTTCCAACAAGTGAGCCAAGTATTTTTGTTCATTGGTCAGAAGGCTCTTTAGTTTGTGGTTCTGTTGAGGGGGGTTTGAGAGGCTACTCAATCCCTGGTTCAAGGGCTTGGTGACCAAGACTTGCATTATGATAAGTTGAACTCTCAGCTTGAAATTCAGGACTAACATCATGGAAGGCAGAACTTTCTGGTTGAAGAGTTGATCCTTCAGCACCTTGTCCATCTATTGCCATGCTTGGAGTAGCAGAAGCATCAATTACAGTAGGTCCAGAGGGCATTGCTTGCTTTTCCTTGAAATTTCCTTCAATTTCATTTAGCTTTTCCTCGATTTTCAGAAGCCTTGCTCTTTGGTCAGTGAGCTTAGCATCCATCCTCATGAGCAGATTGAACATGATTTCATTGGAGAATTAAGGGGCTACTGTTTCTGGTATTGCAAGGGTTGCTTTTGGCTGAGCTGGTACGGATGTAATCTTTAATGTCTTAGTGAAGGTTTCTCCATACACTTTGTACCCCGTCTTAATCAAGCTCCCCAAGTAGATGGGCTGGTCCCTACTTTTGACCATGTCTAGATCATACCTTTCAACCCAGACCCTTTTCTTCTTCACTAGGGAAGTGATAACATTCCCATATGGGAAATGAATTTTCTCCAACTTGCAGATTGCTCTCATTTTCTCAATCATGAACCTCCCAAGGTTCAAAACAACTCTAGTAAAGGCATACTCCATCAACCAAAGATCTTGAAAGCTGATGTAGCTCAAACTACCACTTTTTCCATGCAGGTTTGCTACAACAAAGTAGTGCATGATCTTAAATTGTGGGCTTATTATCAGTCCTGCATTACTCTTTGATGAGAATTTTTCTTTCTTCCCAGTGATTATTTCCCATACAGATGATGGATCATACTTTTCAAACATCTCAAACTCTCCTTCTTCACTTTCTATTTCTAACAAATTACTCAAATCAGTAGCAATAACCATGAATTCTTTTCCATTCAAAAACACATTCAGATTATTGTCTAAGAAATCCTCAGAATCATCACGTTCTTTCTCACTTAATGCCATGCTTGCATAGAATTCCTTTACCAGACTAGCACTATAGGCTCTATCCTTGAAGGAACTGTATTCTTTTATTCTCATTTCATTAAAATAATCTTAGGCTAGTTTGAAGCTTTGGGATTTCATTAAAACTCTCCCAATCAATAAATTTTCAACAAGTAATGGGAGCATTCTCAATCTTCCTAAATCTTTCCTCATTAGTTTTATTTCTTGTCTTTCTTTTTTGTTTTCTCATATTTCTTCTTCTTTTCTTTCAGTTTCATCTTGTTAGAACCTTTATCAGACTTTTTTATTTCTGAACCCAATACCTCATTTTGCTTCTTCTATGGATACTCTACCTGAAGGCTCTCTTCTAGTGGCCTCTTTCCTTTTTTCTTTTCATGCAATTCTTTGAATAGAGTCGACTTTGCCATTATGAGTTCAGAAGGTGTTTTTACACTTAGGGTTTCAAGTGGTGATGAGAGATTTCTGGTTAGTTTTAGATGAGGGAATGCAGAGAGGATTTCTTAGGTTTTGATGAGATGGTTTTCAGGAGATGAAGAGTGGGAGTTTTTTACAGTTTCTAATTTCAAGAACTATTTGCCTCTCCCTTAACTATTGCCTTAATTCTCAAAAGTTTCAAAATTCCCTCTAACATTTTCACTATTTACTTTTTTAGCTTTTCTTCTCCTCTTTTATTACCCGATAGACATAATTTTCAATTATTTTAATCTTTCCTTATTCAACTGTCAGTTCTTTGGTTATAATGAAATAGAATCCTCTTAGTTGACTAGGTTTTTCTCTTTAGTCAACTAAGTGCCTTTTGTTTTTCTCTACTTGGTCCAAACATCATCCTATAATTGTTTAAAACAATTCATTCCTAGATTTCTTCTAATCTCACAAAATTTATCCTCACTAAGGGGTTTGGTAAATATGTCAGCAAGCTAATGCAAAGTGCTTATAAATTCAATATTAATTTCACCTTTAGTTACATAATCTCTAATGAAGTGGTGTCTAACTTTAATGTGTTTAGTTCTTGAGTGCTGTACAGGATTTTTTGAGATGTTTATTGCACTAGCATTGTCACAATATATTGGAGTGTTATTCATCGACAATCCATAATCTTTCAATTGTTGTTTGATCCATAAAACTTGTGCACAACAACTATCTAAGGATAGATATTTTGTTTCAGCTGTGGACAATGCAACAGAGTTTTGCTTCTTGCTTGACCAGGACACTAGCATGTTACCTAGGAATTGGCATGTTCCATTAGTACTCTTCTTGTCAGTTTTGTTTCCTACAAAATCTGCATCCGAATATCCTACAAGACTAAATGATGATTCTTTTGAGTACTAAATTCCTAAGGTTTGAGTTCCTAAGAGGCATCTAAATATTCCTTTAATACTTGTTAGGTGTGTTTCTTTAGGTTGTGACTCAAATCTAGCACATAAATACACAGTAAACTGTATATCTAGTCTACTTGCTGTTAAGTAAAGAAGAGATCCAATCATACCTTGATAGAGCTTTTGGTCAACATCTTTACCTTTTTCATCAGTATCAAGTTTGGTGGATGGACTCATTAATGTGCTGATGGGTTTTAACTTTAGCATATTGTACTTCTTGAGCATGTCTTGAATGTATCTGTCTTGGCTGATAAAAATTCCTTTCTTGCATTGTTTAATTTGAAGGCCAATAAAGTACTTCAATTCTCCCATCATGCTCATCTTGAATTCTCCTTACATTTCCTTAGCAAAGTTCTTGCAAAGAGATTCATTAGTAGCACAAAATATAATGTCATCCACATATATTTGAACTATGATCAAATCATTTAAGCATCTTTTGATAAGCAATGTAGTATCTATGTTGCCCTTAACATAGTTTTTTTCTACCAAAAATTTAGAAAGCCTTTCATACCAAGCTCTAGGAGCTTGCTTCAATCCATACAAGGCTTTGTGCAGTCTAAGAACATAATCTGGTTTTTCAAATCCTCAAAACCAATTGGTTGTTCAACATATACTTCCTCTTCAATAAGTCCATTTAAGAATGCATTCTTTACATCCATTTGATATAACTTAAAGTTCATGTGGCAAGCAAAGGCTACTAATAACCTTATGGCTTCTATTCTAGCTACGGGTGCAAAGGTCTCATCATAGTCTATGCCTTCCTCTTGATTGTATCCCTTTGCTACCAATCTAGCTTTGTTTCTTATCACATTTCCTTGTTCATTAACCTTATTTCTAAATACCCATTGAGTTCTAACTATAAGATGATTTGAGGGTTTAGGCACTAGTGACCATACATTACTTCTCTTGAATTGATCTATGTCATCTTGCATGGCTAAAATCCAGTTTTTCTCTTTTTCAGCTTCTTCAACACTTTTAGGTTCAATTTGAGATATGAAGGCTGAAAATTCACACGTCTTTCTATTTCCTTTTCTAGTCTTTACTCATTGAGATATGTCACTTATGATTTAATTTTGAACTATGTTAGTGATTTAGGTTAGTTTAGCATGTTTGTAAGTAAAACAACTAGAAAAAAATTGATTTTTCTTATAGTTCTTCAATAGCCGAATTTCATGAGGAATATGTTGAAAATGAAATGATTCCATTTCAAATGAAATGGTTTTGAAATTGATCAATTATGGAGAGAAAAAAATTAAATAGGAAAATTTCAATATTATTGCACCATTTTTAGTTGAATTTTTGGAGAGAAATTGACTATTGAAAATTGAGGAAATTGATGAGAATTTAGGGCATTTTGGTAATATTTGATGAATTATGAAGGTAGGAATTAAATGGGAATTTTCGGTGCAAACATATGAATTTTTACCTAATAGGGGTAAAATCGTAATTTGCAGTCTAGGATAGATAAATTGACTTGTGATCACTGTCATTGAGTAATGTGGATATAATTGGATTGTTAGAAATTGAAATGGGTCAAATCGGAGTTAAATCGAGGGTTTTAGCAAATTAGGCCGGGTGTAGGCAAATTGGTCGGACACTGTGATTAAACGACTGTCCGAACATTTTTGTCTCTTTTCCATTGCATGTAGAGCTTGAAATAATTTATGATAAATTGACACAATTTATTGAATTTTGTGTCATGGATTATGGATAGGTAGTGAGCCAATTGATACGGGTAAGAGACAGCACTCGAGGATAGAGGATAAGAGTATTTCTACTCCTAGTACAGTGAGTAAACTTATTTTCGTCTTAAGTATCTAGAGTAGATCTTATTAAATTTAATGATTTTATAAAAAAATCATTTTATTGGGTGAATTGTTGATTTTACGAGAAAATTGTAAAATTTATAAAATAAATTGGATTTACGAAATAAATTAAATTTTTATAAATTGATTTGAAAATCGAATAATTGGTTTTGAAATTAGAGTAATTGGAGACTACCTGTTTGTGTTATAAATGGTGTTTTAAATCATATGGCTTATAGTAATAGGTGAGTATGAATGGCTAGATTAGTTTGTGTTAAAATTATATATATTGTGTTTTCAGCGTTGAAAAGCTAGATTGTGATGAATTGCCATATCATGCTAGTTGAGATTTTATAAATAAGGTGGTAGATAAAATAATTCATTATCCCTGCAATGGAGGTTCTGTGGGCCAGCCTAAGAGAGAGGGTACAAAATTAGATTTATCTTACCTCGATCGGAGAGTCGTGTGTGAGGCATCTCTGACGGTAAAGTTTGAGTGCACATCACGTGGACCATCGCGTGAGAGTGAGACTCAACCAACGCCAAGGCATGGCTAGATAAGATTTCCAGATATAAAAATATATTCATGTGTATATGACACTGAATAGTCTTGGCGGTCTCGGTTAGATGCCTTGGCTAGGGTATCCCCGAGAAGGATTTTGGCAAGAGCCAAGTTAAGATTTTGAGAAAGTCATAAGCCATATTATTTATTCGAACATAAGCCATAGTAATTATTCGAGTAAAAGAATTCTATTTTACTTAGTTAAAATGAGTTAAGACGAGGTGAATTATAATACAAAGAATAAATTTAAATTTGCCTCATTTTACTTGACTTTAGATAATTTAGCTGGTATCTGTTTACTCACTGAGATTTTATAATCTCACCTTTCTTCCTATCCACATTTCAGGCTCAGGATAGGCTGTAGATAATCGGTTGCATCGAGGACTGCAATTGGGTTTCATTCCCAGAAAAACTGTAGGTTCACTACCATCACTGCATTTGTTTATTGTGGGCCCATGTGTCATTGAAAAGTAACTGCACACTCTGATTTTCTGTATTATAGTATGTATAAATATATTTTACTTTTACGTACCAAAATTTGTTTATCGATATTTCCATAAAAATTGCTTTATGAGAAATTAGAATATTTTCTTGGATATTCTTATTATATTTAAATAATTATAATTTTAATCTACAAGAATGTTTTAGATATTTAAATTTGTTTTTAATCACTAAATATATGTTTTCTACGCATTTATTGTGTTTTGACCAATTTCAAGATTTTTGAAGAAAAATGACAAAAATGCCCCTGTGAGCCGGGAAATAATATTATACCGTTTTGGTTTGGAAATGATTTGTGATTTCTTGATATGAAAAAAAAAATTTTATAACCGTCGCTCACTGGGGAAGTGCGAAAGTTGATACTAAGCCTTGTGGGGTTTCGATCTGTATTCGGGGTATGAATGCCTGTCGAAACGTCGCGGCATTTGTCACGAGCCCGATGGGGAGTTCCGGGGCGTGACAACTGAGGACTTAGCTAATATTTAATAACAAAATTGGAATAAAATAATTCTATAAAACAGAATTATCACACCCCTAAACTTAAGATTTTGCTAGTCCTCGAGCAAAAGAAAAGAATCACAAAAAGAAAACACAAAAAATCCTTAAACGAGAGATAGAAGTACTAAATCATGACTTCCCAATTTTTCCTCAGAAATTAACTCAAATTCTAGCTTAAGGTAACATACAACTACTCATTAAATTCACGCATCAATTCAAGTGAAACTTTATTTTTCGAATGGACTTTCGTGAGTGTATAAATGCTCTTTTACAAAGAATATCAGTAATTCAAATTAGTTTATGCCAAATCTAAGCACAGATTAGTACTTGGATCCAATAAGTTTGATTTTCATCTCTCTCTCCACTAATGTAGATTAACACTTATTCAATGATCAATAGGTCTTTATCAAGCTTGTAATGTAAGGCTAGGGTTGAGGTGTGATAAATCATATATTTAAGCTCAAATTCACCCTAAGCACTTAATCGATCTAGGACACATAAAGAGCTCAAATTTTTTTATAGCACCCCTAAACTTGAAGTAAACTTTCCTTTGTACCACACATTGCTTTCTTTTCTTTCTCTTTTTTTTTTCCAACCCCAAAACTTATTTTTGACAATTACAACAAGGGGTAATTTTTCCAACAACCTTCACTTTTTCTTTTCACACCTTTCTTTCTCAATTTATTCTTTAAGCTCAAATCATTCCTTAGAAAGATTAAAATACTTAAGAGGTGAAAGGTTGAAATTATTGGATTTAAATAGATAGGCCATGGCTAACATAATTGTGCAATTACAAAGAAAAGGAAAATTAGGCTCAAAAAGGGTGACCAAGGATAAATATAACAAGGTAAACTCATAAAGGCTCAAACGCTCCAAAGATGGCCTAAATCACTTCCTATCCTAAGTGTTATCTAAGATTTTGCCTCGAGAGAGAATTAAACAAATTCTAGAATGTTTAACTTCACTACACTTTTTCATCAACATAAACTTTTCCTAAATCACACAAAAATTCTAAGTACAATAGTATGGTGCTCAAATTATTGGAAGTCATATTCCAAAATAAAATTAACACAAGAATATTACATAAAATTAAATCATAACTATATGCTTCCTAAAAGCTAAGAATAAAAAGATAATTAAAATACCATCCTAGGATTGGGATAATCATGAATAAGGTGCAACTATCTCAATTTTGTTTTTTTTTTTGTTTTTGAAACACAAATGAAACATGCAAAATATAAATAAACATACAAGACAAATTTTAAACTAAAGCTAACTAAACATAAAAATTAAATCAACAAAATTCGACAACCCTAAATTCTAAACCAACCCCAAACTTAAATTGCACATTGTCCTCAATGTGAAAAGCTAAATATATATATAAAGAAATTAAACTCCCTTATCAATGATGGTAGTGCCTTAAAAGCTTTAATTTTCTTTCTTCTCATCTTCATGCTTTCCAAATCTACATACACAACAAAACAAGTTAAAGAGAGGTTATAACTACTTATTTACATAAAAAAACAAAAAGTAACTAAAATAACAACTAAATCTAAAAAGATATAGCTTGGGTTGCCTCTCAAGAAGCATTTATTTATAGTCACTAGCTTGACTTTAGTTGAGGTCTTCATTCACTATTTAAGGAGGTTTGAGTTTGCATGGAAAGAGTTTGAGGTGTGAAAGTAGTGTTTTCCTAAGATGAGGTTGTAGTGGTTTTAACTCAAGATTTGGTGCTTGCTCCACCCAAGATGATGGAATAGGCTGACTTTTACCCAACTTCTCAAATTAAGTTCTATTTGGATAATGCCCTTTCGGTGTAGCTTTCAAAACATATGCAACATTTGTAAGTTCTTCATTCTGGTCCTTGGTTGTTGCATCTTGAACCAAACAAGCTTCAAGAAGTTTATTTGAATTTTCCATATCAATAGCCTCCTTAAGTAACTTATCAACTATATTCAGAAAACGAATGGGAGGCACATATGGCTTGACTTGTGGTGGTGTAGATACTTTCTCCTCTTGCTTAATTTTTTCATCTTGAACTTGATTGCTAAAAGTATTTCCTTGATCTACTTTATCTCCATCATCTACCACATTTTTGCCATTTACCTCATCAAGATGCTTGCCATATTCTTCTTTTTTAGGATTAGGCTCAATGTCATTTGGTAAAATTTCTTGAGGCATATTGTTGATGTAATCGACAAGTTGGCCCACTTGAGTCTCAAGATCTTGGATTGATTCTGCTTGACTTTGAATGATGACATCATTCTTTGTCATGAATTGCATTAACATATTCTCCAAAGTTAGCTTCTTCTCAAGAATAGGAGCTCTAACTTGTGATTGGAAATCATGCTGGAAAATAGGCTGTGATGAATATGTAGGACCTTGATCATTACTCCATGAAAAATTTGAGTGATTTCACCATGAGCTGTAACTGTTGGAGTACGAATTGTTTTGCCGCCCATTGAAGCTTCCATCAAATTGCATTGATTCATAATAAGTTGGACAACAATCACTTGAATGCCTATCTCTACAAAGCTCGCATGCAACAAAAGGATTTTGAAAACCATTAACACCCCAAGTGTCAATTTTTTGAGACAAAGCATCTACTTCAGTTGCTAAAGCATTGATGGCCAATTTATAATCACTAGCAACCCTTTTAGGCACAAATTATTTAGATGTCCACTGATCGTTATAATAATTCATCACCTCAACCAAAAGTACTTGACAATAAAATAAAAAATTTTGAATTAAGACTAAACTTGCTTGGTATTAGTATTAGTAAAAATTCTAGAAATAATTCCCCAGTAACGACGCCAAAAACTTGTCAGTTAAAATTCTACTACGCAAGTATACGTATCGAACAGATAGCATATAAGCAAGTAAAGTGTTGATCCCACAGGGAATTAATCTAAAACTCTACTAAGTACTAAAATTAGAACAATTTACTCTTATCCAAACAATCCAAATTGAGTAATTAAATAAAATTAATAAACTAAAATTTAAACTAACAAGAAAAATCAAAATAATAAGTTGAGAAAAGATCAACTTAAATAAGCCTAGGATTACAATATCCTTCACATTTCATCTAAACCCTAACTCTCTTCCTTAACTTATTTTAATGGGTTGAATTGCTAACCTAGAGTCCTAAATTATTTATAAGGGTCTCTCGACTCGTCCTATAAAAATATCTATTTTAACCAAAACACCATATCTCTATGTGATTTGAAATTAAAACAGACTCATTAAGTTCAGGCTCTAATCTGGTGCATATGGCCTATAGGTATATCCCTATCCTATACACAAATCATTTAACATGATCATATGCTATCCCAATTTTAGTCTACTCTAAACTCCCTTTGCCAAGTTTGTTTAGGTTTCTAAATCAATTTAATTTGTGATCAGGCAATTAAAAGCATTAAGAACAAATTGGAATAAACAATTCAATTACCATTAAAATAAGCAAGAAATAGATTAAAAACGTGGACTACATGTAAGTTCAAATGCAATCCTAGAAAAAAAAATTAGCCACTCATAATTGTAAAATCAAATAACATTGTTTATAATTCAACCATTGAGAATAACAAGAAGAATAAAAGTCAAGGAAGAAACAAAACAATAATTGTCTTCTTGATCTTCGAGTTTCAGCTTCAACTTCTAACTTCTTGAATCTTCCCAAAAGTTTTCTACTAATGTTCTTGAAAAATATCCTATTTATACTAACAAACTTAATCTAAGCTTCCTCAAGTTGACCTAGGGTTTAATTGGGCTTAAAAACATAATGAGACGCCCAAAAAATCACTTGTCAGTCTTTACAAATTTCCATTCCCGGCACAGTACATCTAGCAACTTTACAACGTGATTTTCTCTATCTTCAAGGCAGAACTGGGCAAAGTGATCTTCATCAAAGTTGTAGGTCTCTCTCTTGGCTTTCCAATTGTTTAAGAATCACAGCAATTGGAGTTCTGTATCTTGAGATATGACTAAAACACTGAAGTATATACAAGCAGACTTTTGGGTCTTTTAGAACTTTACTTTCCAAAATTAAGCCCAATTACTTTAGTTCCTACCAAAAATATAAAATCTAATAAATATTAACCAAATTAAAAGAAATAACATAAAATTAAATAACTCACTTAAAAATAAACTAAATATAAAAGCAACTAAAAATTAAGTAAATTATAATTAAAACCTGAGGACTTAGCTAATATTTGATAACAAAATTGAAATAAAATAATTCTATAAAATAGAATTATCAGTTCTCGAGCACGTTTTGAAGATAAAACCATTAAAATATTTTCAAGTGGCATATCTAACATACATGCATTTATTTCTAAAGTAATTTTAATGCAAGTTCACTCACCGTTGTTGTTGATTCCTTGAATCGATTCTAACTTCAAGTAATGTTCCAAATGGACATGTGAGGCCTTGTTGGAACCTATCACACACACAACATCACAACCAACCCAAATTGGCATTAATATACTCTCGAAAGCTATTTCCTAATTCAAGCTCAGCTAGTTATTCTTAACTAGCTCCCAATTACCATTAAGTGGATATTTGTTTACTCTACTCTAGTCACTCTAAAAATAAATAACAATCTCAAGAATAGATCAACTCACCACTCTAATCATCAACCATTATCAACAACTTGAAAATTAAACCTAATTCATTACTCACCTTGGTAATTTTTGTAGTTGAATTCTTTTTCAAAAGCTTTCAAGCTATTGTGGACAATCTCCCTTTCTCTCTCCACCCGTCCAACTAGTGAGAAAATATATCAAGGGAAGAGCTTTAAGGGCTTTTGAGGTGTAGAAGAGAAAGAGCATGAAAAACCCTATGGAAAGGTGTAGAAAAACACAAGTTTTAGGGTTACCATGGGAGGCTTCCATGGAAATGAAGAAAATGTGAAATGGAGAAAAGAAAAGGGAGGAAGAAGAAGAGCTGTTAGAAGCTACTAGAAATTGCTAGAGCTTTAGATATTTATATCTAAAGTTTATCCAATTCTCACATAAATTACCAAAATACCCTCAACATGGTAACTTTGTCTTCTTTCTATCCTTTGTACAATCTTTTTACTCTTTTGACATTGGGACAAGGTCCATAATAGTCTAGAAATACTTGGGTTCTTGAAAACAAAAGAATTTAGACTCAAGATACAAAATGACCATGTTGCCCCTGTCATGGAAATTATCATTATTTTTATCTTCTTCATTTATTTTACCATCATAAACATCATTCATTCTTTCCTTAGGCCTATTTAGAGCTCAATAGCATTAGGGAACCCACTCGTAGGAGCTCATCAGGAGAAATTATGAAATTACACTCGGTCTGCATTATCGCATCTACTTCTAGTTACATGTCTAGGAAGGTTGAGATTTCACAGGTTCACAGCCACATCATTTTCGTCGGGCATTCTTAACATAGAATCTTGGTTTATGCATCATATCGACTTCCAATGTTATAGAAAACTCAACAATGTCATAATATATAATTATGTGTACTACTTTTGTCGGATCAAAATAATATCATCCTTCATCTTATGAAAAGAATTCGAATATGCTATTAATTCTAGTCACACCTAAATCAAATCATCCTTAAATCATCAATTATGCATGTTTACTTAACCATCCACAACTCCTCTACCCTGGTGCTTTATCAAACCTTCCAATATTCAAGCATCTATTCCACCATTGACGGTGGGTCTAAATTGTCAACCAATCTCTATTTCATTTTTCATTCTCCCATACAAATTCCATTTAAGCATTTCACAATACATAACAATCAAATGCTCTTTATTCATGTCATATATATATATATATTTATATCATGGATGATTCAAATCTAATAACCATTAGTCATGATATTCCCAAAACAACTCCAATGCTTTCATGATCGAGTGCTCACTAGATAAATCCCAACTTATACCATAAGGCATTTCAATAATCATGACATTCCACATACCTCTCTATGATATTAACAAATCTCTTTAATTAATTACTCAACCTTTTAAGGCTAAAGTTGCTCAAAAGTTTCCTTTGAAGTTCCTTTCCAAGTCTCATCTTGATTACTAATTATCTCTATATTTCCAACGTCATAACTAATTTGCTCATCATCAATCACCTACAACATATCTAACTTGAAATTCCTCAAATTTACTCCAAACATCAGATTTCATGGCCTCATTAGTTTATCAATTTGAAGATGAGACTAAACATTTATCTCTCCTTTAGTGCACTTTAAAATCAAAGTATCATCTATTAAAATGTTTTTGATTTTATGTAATATTTCGTACTTTTATATAATAGTCAACGTAATCGTTCTGGAAGGATTAAGGACTGATCGATGAGAATTAACATGCTAAAGAATGATAAAAGGATGAAAGGAGTGTTCAAGAATAAAATATTTCGCAAGCGCAAAAATGGTAATTAAATAAGAATATTTTTATCAGGGACGAATTAGTGAGCTAAAGGATGATTTGAAAGTAATTTGATGCATAATAATGCATTTCGAGACTAAAGAAGCCAAGTGAAAAATTTTAGAATAAAATAATATTTTATTAATAAAATAATATTAAAATATTAATATTTTATTGGAGGTCAAAATTAGTCATAAAAAATGAGACTATGACTAATTCAAGTGGGGGAGAAGAAATAAAGAATAATTTTGAAGGAAATTGAAATTTAATAAGTGTGGATAGGAAATAAAAATATTGGACTAATTTTTGGAGAGCAAAGTGTTGAAGCACTCAGAAATTTTCTTGTATATGCTTTAGTATTTTGGCCATATCTCGAGCTACAAAACTCCAATTGCTGAAATTCTTAGACCATTGGAAAGCTAAGAGACAAAGCAACAACTTTGATGACATCACTTCACCTAGTTATATCTCTAACATAGAGAAAATTGCATTGGAAAGTGGCTGAACGTGATTATGTCGGGAATGAAAATTTTAAGGATTGACAATTACATTTTTGGGTCCCTTATTACACTTTTAAGTCTAATTAAATCCTAGGTTAATTAAAGACTTAAATGAATATTTAGAGGATGAATTGGACAATAAATTTATGAAATTGAGTGTTGAAAAGTCAAATAAATTTTGATGTGCATGAGTGGTATGAAATGTGTAGTAAAATAAAGTTGAAATTGTGGAGTGTGTATAATTGGTTAATTAAAGTCAAATGAATTCTTTGTATGTGCATGCGGACAAAGTGAAGGAAAAGACAAAGAAAGAAATGAAATGGAGTAGGAAGAAATGGTGGGGCCAGCCATGTAGAAGAAAGAAATGAAAGAAAGAAAATGAGCTTGAAGAATCGGTTAAAAAAGGGGGCAATAAAAGAAAGACAAAACAAAAAACAAGAAAAAGAAATGAGAGAAAGGAATGTGGGGGCCGGCCATTGAGTAAATGAAAGAAGAAAGAAGAGCTAAAAGAAAAGTCAATAAAAGGCTAAGTTAGAATGAAAGAAAGGAAAGAAAGGGACGATGAAAAAGAAAAAAGAAAAATCTGGAAAGAAGGAAAGAGAAAGAGACATGCAAGAAGAGAGAAAAGAAAGAAAGAAAAAGGAGGAAGGAAAGAAAAAAAGGCTCGGCTGAAGAGAGAGTAGAAAGAAAGAAGAAAAACTGAGAAGAAAAAGAAAAGAAAGAGAGCTGAAGGAGGCACTGTTTTTGGTTGATGTTCAAGAAAAAAAAGTGTAAATTTTCAGCAACCTTTCGGAGGAAAAAAAGGTAGTTTCCTTGAACAAAAAACTTGTGATTTTAAAGCTAAAATTTGTGATTTGTTTTGCTGAAAATTTTAGCTAAAAATGAGGGCTGCTATAGCTGTTGATTTGGTGAGGAAAAAAGTAGCTTTATGCTGCCAAATTTTTAAAGAAAAAGAGCTAAAATTAAAGTGAAAAAAGAAGGAGTTGTTTGCTGGAAATTCCAGAAAAAAAAAATTCATGTGTGAGGGGGTTGATTTTGAGTTATTTTTGGTGAAAGAAAAAAGAAAAAAAAGAGACCAATTTGAGGGAAAAAGAGTGGGTGAAAGTAGTGGCCTTAGTGGCTGCCAATGGTGGAGAGAGAGGGAGGAGCAGTTTTGGGTGGTGAAGGATGGTGTGAAGAAGAAAACAAAGGGAAAAAAAAAAGATGGGACGATGGGAGACAAAAGAAAAAGTAAAATGAAATAAAATAATAAATGGTAATAGTGTAAAAAAATAAAATAGAATAAGATAAAAATAGAAAAGTAAAAATCGTAAAAAGGTAAAATAGTGTTAGATAAAATAGAAAGACATAAAGTATATAAAAATTTAATGGTGTGTGTATATGTATGTAGATTTAATAAAATAATAAAGATGGAAGAAATGATAGGAATAAATTAAAATAGAATAAAGAAAGCTAGATATATTTATATACACATGAATATTAGTGATCTCAATTTATAGATATGGGAGGAATAAATGCGGTGACATATTGTGGTGGCAAGCCGAGGAATTAGCGATTGATCTATAGAAAAGGAAAAATAGGATTTAGCTAAGTGTCTATAGCGACGAAAAAATCCCGCTATAATAAGGTGAGTAAACTTATCATTATCTTAAATTATCTAAAGTTTATTTTAAATGGTATTTTATGAATGTTATGAAAAATGAATTTAAGAGGAAATTTTGATGTTTTGGAAACAAGTGTGGTAAAATGAAAATATTTTTGAAGATTATTTTGAAATCCGAGATTTTACATAAAAATGAGTAATTAGACACCCGTATTAATTATGTTATAAATTGTATTTTTACTTGATTGGCTTCTGATAATTTGAGCATGAATGACTGAATTTAAAGATTTTGTTGTGATTATAAGAACTGTATGCTTAGCCTTAGGGGCTGGATAATAAAATGTGAGTCATGTCATGTGACTGAATTTTTATTGTTATGGTGGGTTTAGTCATTACAATGGCGAGTTTTCGTGGACCAGCCTATTAAAGGGGCACGGTAAACCCGGTGATATATTTACTCTGGTTGTAGAGGCGATGAGGGTAACTCCCGAGGTAGTGATAAAGTCCACTTCACGTCGAACCCCCATGTGAAAGCGCGACTCAGCCAATGCCAAGGAACATATTTTTTTTAATTAAATAAAAATATATTCGACAGCCTTGGTGGACTCAGTAGGATATTCTGATCAAGTATCCAAGAGTAATGGTTTTAGAATGAGCCAAATGATATTTTTACAGAAATCATAAGCCTCAATAAATGTTTTGATGAATTAAAATTATTTTATAGAATATGAAATGAATTTAGAACCTTATGAAATATTTTATTATGACTGTTTCTTTTATTGCCTCCATTTACTCGCCTTTAGATATTTATGGTAATATTTGTTTACTCACTAGGATTGTAAAATCTCACCAACCTCCCTCCCAACTCTTTCAGGCTCGAGGTAGCTCGTAGATTGCCGATACCGACAGGGATTACTATAGGCCTCAATACACTAGAAACAGTAGGTTCATTATTTTACGTATTTTATTATTTGCGCCTCACGTGTCATTGTAAATGAAATTTTATACTATGATTATTTATATCAGTGTACGAAAGAATTTATTTTGCTTTTACGCTGAAAAAGATTATTTATGGATATTTTTGTAAATATTATTTTATAGATAATAGAATATATTATTGAATATCATTATTTTATTCAAATGGTTAAAAATTTCAGTTTTATGAATGATGTGAACTAATAAATTTATATTTGATTATAAAATAGGTGTTTCTTACTCACATATGGCATTTTTAGCCGAATTTGAAATTTTTGGTGAAAATGACCAAAATGCCCCTATAAGGCAAAAATTTTCTTTTGATTGTTTTGAGCCGAAAATGATAAATAAAGCTTAAAATATGATGTTTGGCAACGGTTACTCACAAGGAAGGTAAGAAAACTTATACGTAAGCTTTACGGGGTTTCGATCAGCATTCCGGGTAATGAGTGCCTATCGGGACGTCACGGCGGTTCTCACGGACTCGAGGGGAGTTTCAGGTCGTGACAATTCAGTTGGTATCAAAGCATGGTTTTAAAAGCTATTGATTTTAAAAAGACATTGAAGTTTTTGGTTTTAAAGAAATTTTAAAAGTTACAGTGTCTGTGTGGCCCTAATTCAAACTACGTTAGATTAGATTGAATAGAACATATATGTCTGCATATAGAAACCTACTTGTCCTTTTGATGCATAGGTGACTAAGAAATTAATATTTGGTTATTTATAGGTTTTGAGTTCCGTCAACCACCTATCATGTCTAGGAGAAAGGGTAACTCGGACACATCTCATAATAGTAGCGAATGGACATTAGATTCTACGATTAGGAGATGATGGCACTCTTAACCCAGTAGCTGTATAAATGACTCACCTAGGACTCTATCGAATTGGGGGAGATGGCTTTGTAGGAAGGAAAGACCTAGCACTAGCCAAACCACCAAAAGTAAAGCTAGTAATGATCTTGAAATCCGTGTAAGAAATTCTCTGTTGAAAGAGCTTGGGGAAGATGTTACCGAAAGTAGGGAAAATGTAAGAGGACAATAAGCAAGGAATAAGGGGAAAGTAGATATGGCCAATTATCCTTCCAGGAAAGCGGTTGCGATATGACATTTTCCTCTTAGGTGCGGAAGGAATGCTACACCAGTGAGTGATGAAGAATGTAGGAGAATCCAACAAGCTTGGATTGAAAAACAAAGGAAGAAGTCCCAAGAAATGGAAAAGAATTCGGAAGAGGATGATTAGGATGACATTCGATATGTTTGTTGGATTTTGCACTGCTTCAATTTTGACAAATACAGTGTAAACGCAAATAACCGTAGTTATTTGTAAAAAAAAAAGGTTTGTTTTGTTTATATGACTTGTGTGGACTATAAGATAGTTGTTTAAATGGGTTGATCTGTGTAGTAATTTTTGTTATGATAAAGTAGACTGATAAAATTGTTATTACAAAGAATGTATATTTTAGCGGAATGGTTGATCACTTTATGTAATTGGGGTAAACTAACGAAGGAAGTCGATAATGAATTAAGTAACTATAAGGTACGACAATGAACTATTTATTTTATAAACGTAATTAATTATGAACTGATGAATAAGATTGGGTTTCTAGCAACGGGTGGTATACAATCTAATGAATACACAGTTAAGAGTAATTTGGAAATCAAGATTTAACAAATTGCACCTAAAGTTGCAAAAAAAAAAAATACATGAATGCCAGTAATGAAAAATATTTAAAGTGAGATATATGGAAGTTAAGGTTCTGATCGAAAACTAGTGATAGAAAGTTAAATTTACAAGTTGAGGTTCCATGATCATAACACGTATGGAGGTTGATAATATATGGTGGAAGCATAAGAGAATACTAAATGAATTGAAATGCTTCCTAATGGACTTAAATATTGGCAGCGGCATGAAGATAAGATTCATAAGATGAAATATGGTCATTGGTTGGGATGTTAAGTTTTGTTGTTTGGAGTCTTAAGTGTATTGACGAGGTATATGGAACATCATGATTTATTGAAATAATTTGTAGTATAAATTGATTATATGACTAGTGAGTAATTAATTGTGAAAGTATTGGAGTTGTTGGAGTTAATGTAGAGTCTTGTTTATGACATGTGACTACAGCACACGTCATAGACAAGAGGCTATAGAAACTCCTATTCTTAGTAATCTACCTTTTTGCTACTATTATGCAAAGGTCATAAGTGATGTTGGGATCTTGAACTATTATGTATGTGAATATGTGTTGAATATGCACAACAATTTAAATAGAGCTGGTTTTGAATTTAATTAAGAGATGATGAGATCTCAAGGTTTAATGGAACTATGTTAGGTTGTAATTATTAGTTTCTGAATAAGCTCAAGGTTGAAATTAGAAATTGACAATAATGTCGAGGGACATTTAAGTAAAAATCTATGTTAAGTTTTATAAATATCAGAATGGCGCAGCGGAAGTGTAGTGGGCCCATAGCCCATAGATCCAGTGATTCTGTAAAGATGAATCTAAAGAATTAATAAGATCGTAAAGCTTAGGTGGATGGCAAATTGTGATTGGATAAGTGATGGAAGAAATATGGATATTGTTACATCACGCTTAAGAAGCTTAAGGATGATTAGTGTAATCATATTAAGTTAGTTCTGTATGGTTCGAATGAAGAACACAGATACGTTTGAGAGGGATTTTAGAATAATGTTCATTGGGAACCAAGGACTTGGGATGTTAATAAGTATACATCGAAATGTTAAAAATTTTGAGAGGCCTTGAAGATCAACCGTTGATCGTCTAAATCTTCAATGAAATTGTATTAAAGGAAGTGTTTAAGTGATTTAGGAATATATGGAAAGGTGTGAGGATGCATTAGCATAACTATTTGTAAAAGTTCTAATTTGAATGGTTATAGATGGCTGATGAGCAACCAAGTAATGTGTAAGTAAAAGAGCAAAATGGCTATATATCCAAGTTGGGGCATGTGACCGATATGTCACATAAGTATGAAGATGTATTGCCAACATCCATGTATGTTTGAAATGGTGGTTTGAGGCAATGAGTATTTTACCGATATCTAGATTTGATGAAGTTGTGGTTTTGACATGTTTATAGATACAAAACATAAATTGGGAAATGTACCTCTTCCATCAGTTTCAATTTATTCGATTAATTATCAAGGCAAGGTATACGATAAAGATAGACGAAGGTGGAGTTGTGTTACAAACATCTAAAGAACGAGATTGATAAGCTTTGATTAAATGATACTACCCATGGTGAAGGAATAGAAATACGCTATGGGAATTTTAAAAATCTATAAAAAAAATAATAATTGGAGATTTTGGATATTCATACATTAGTATAGACTTTAGTAATGGAACCATGAGATTTGATATTTGGAATAAATTTGAGGAATTTTGAATTTAATATGAGGCTAATGATGAACAAATTAGCTATGGATTAAGGAGATTGATTAAGATTATAAAGATATATACAAAAGTATCGTTAATTATTGAAATGTCTTGTGGTATAAGTTGAAATTATCTAGTGAACATTCGATCATGAAAGTAATGGAGTTTTGATTCTGGAAATATAATTACTTATGGTTATTAGATTTGAACTATCCATGATGTCAAATATATCTAAAATAAATAAAGTATGTCTTGATTGTTTTATATACTATGAGATACCAGAATAGAGATGGTATGGAAGTAGGTAAATCGAAATAAAGAAGGGTTGACAAGTTAAATATGTAATCCCTAGTTGAATAAGTGTTTGAGTGATGGAAGGTTTGATAAGGGATCAAGGTAAAAGAATTGGGAGATGATTATGTGAATATATATAATTGATGATTTAAGAATAATATTAATTTAATTCAAGGAGTGCGGTACTTATAATTAAATGTAATATGGTATTGCTGAATTTTCTACAAGGATTGGAAATTTTCATAATTTATAAGATTGAGATTTTATATGTAGAATGTCCAATGAAAGCAATGTAGAAGAATTTTAGAACTTTAAGTATTCATCGCACGTTGATTTGAAATTCGAGGATGAATTTTATTTAAGTGGGGGAGATTGTAATACACTGTACTTTTATATAGTAGTTAACGTAATCGTTTCGGAAGGATTAAGGACTAATCGAGGGGAATTAGCGTGCTAAAGAATGATAAAAGGATGAAAGGAGTATTCAAAAATAAAATATTTCGCACGCGTAAAAATGGTAATTAAATAATAATATTTTTATCGGGGATGAATTAGTGAGTTAAAGGATGATTTGAAAGTAATTTGATGCATAATAATGCATTTCGAGACTAAAGAAGCCAAGTGAAAAATTTTAGAATAAAATAATATTTTATTAATAAAATAATATTAAAATATTAATATTTTACTAGAGGCCAAAATTAGTCATAAAAAATGAGACTATGACTAAATCAAGTGGGGGAGAAGAAATAAAGAATAATTTTGAAGGAAATTGAAATTTAATAAGTGCGGATAGGAATTAAAAATATTAGACTTAATTTTTGGAGAGCAAAATGTTGAAGAACTCAGAAATTTTCTTGTATATACTTTAGTATTTTGGTCATATCTCGAGCTACAAAACTTCAATTGCTGTAATTCTTAGACCAATGGAAAGCTAAGAGATAGAGCTACAACTTTGATGAAGATCACTTCACCCAGTTATATATCTAACATATAGAAAATCACATTGGAATGTAGCTGAATGTGATTATATAGCGAATGAAAATTTTAAGGATTGACAATTAAATTTTTGGGTCCCTTATTACACTTTTAAGCCTAATTAAATCCTAGCTTAATTAAAGACTTAAATGAATATTTAGAGGATGAATTGGATAATAAATTTATGAAATTGAGTGTTGAAAAGTCAAATAAATTTTGATGTGCATGAGTGGTATGAAATGTGTAGTAAAATAAAGTTGAAATTGTGGAGTGTGTATAATTGGTTAATTAAAGTCAAATGAATTCTTTGTATGTGTATGAGGACAAAGTGAATGAAAAGACAAAGAAAGAAATGAAATGGAGTAGGAAGAAATGGTGGGGCCGGCCATGTAGAAGAAAGAAATGAAAGAAAGAAAATAAGCTTGAAGAATCGATCAAAAAAGGGGGCAATAAAAGAAAGACAAAACAAAATACAAGAAAAAGAAATGAGAGAAAGGAAAGTGGGAGCCGACCATTGAATAAATGAAAGAAGAAAGGAGAGCTAAAAGAAAAGTCAACAAAAGGCTAAGTTAAAATGAAAGAAAGGAAAGAAAGGGACGGTGAAAAAGAAAGAAGAAAAATCTAGAAAGAAGGAAAGAGAAAGAGACGTGCAAGAAGAGAGAAAAGAAAGAAAGAAAAAGGAGAAAGGAAAGAAAAAACGGCTCTGTTGAAAAGAGAGCAGAAAGAAAGAAGAAAAACTAAGAAGAAAAAGAAAAGAAAGAGAGGAAAAATCGAGGAAGAAAAAAAGCTGAAGGAAGCACAGTTTTTGGCTGCTATTCAAGAAGAAAAAGTGCAGATTTTCAACAACCTTTTGGAGGAAAAAGAGGTAGTTTCTTTAAACAAAAAGCTTGTGATTTTAGAGCAAAAATTTGTGATTTGTTTTGCTGAAAATGTAAGCTGAAAATGGGGGCTGCTATAGCTACTGATTTAGTGAGGAAAAGAGTAGCTTTATGCTGCCAAATTTTTGAAGAAAAAGGGCTGAAATTGAAGTGCAAAAGGAATGAGTTGTTTGCTGGAAATTCCAGCAGAAAAAAATTCATGTGTGAGAGGGCTGATTTTGAGTTATTTTTGGTGAAAGAAAAAAGAAAAAAAGAGACCAATTTGAGAGAAAAAGAATGGGTGAAAGTAGTGGCCTTAGAGGCTGTTTGGCCCGGCTTTTTTTTAGCTTAAAAGCTATTATGAAGCTCTTATGAAAAATAATAACTTTTAAAATTAAGCTAAAGTTGTTTGGTAAATTTTTTTTATAAGTTTTTTTATATAAATTATAATTTTGGTTAAAATTATCTTAGAGGGTATTTCTTTTTTTTAAAAGGATAATATTGTAATTATTTTAATAGATAAGGATATTTTTGAAACAAAAATAAAAAATATTTTTATATTTTTAAAAGAAGAGAAGAAAAAGCTCCTCACAGGAGCTTTTTTTCAAGCTTTTTTTTTAAAAATTTTACTCTTTAAAAAAAACTGTTTTTTTTAAGAGCTTTTCAAAATTTATGTTTGGCCTAGCTTTTGCTTTTAAGAGGTAGATAAGCTGAAAAAAAGTTAGGCCCAACATGCACTTAGTGGCTGCCAACGGTGGAGAGAGAGGGAGGAGAAGCTTTGGGTGGTGGAGGATGGCGTGAAGAAGAAAACAAAGGAAAAAAAAAAGGATGGGACGGTGGGAGAGAAAAAGAAAAGGTAAAATGAAATAAAATAATAAATGGTAATAGTGTAAAAAAATAAAATAGAATAAGATAAAAATAGAAAAGTAAAAATCGTAAAAAGGAAAAATAGTGTTAGATAAAATAGAAAGACATAAATTATATAAAAATTTAACGGTGTGTATATATGTGTGTAGATTTAATAAAATAATAGAGATGAAAGAAATGATAGGAATAAATTAAAATAGAATAAAGTAAGCTAGATATATTTATATACATATGAATATTAGTGATCTCAATTTATAGATATGGGAGGAATAAATGCGGTGACATATTGTGGTGGCAGGCCGAAGAATTAGCGATTGATCGGTAGAAAAGGAAAAATAGGATTTAGCTAAGTGTCTATAGTGACGAAAAATCCCGCTCTCATAAGGTGAGTAAACTTATCATTATTTTAAATTATCTAAAGTTTATTTTAAATGCTATTTTATAAATATTATAAAAAATGAATTTAAAAAGGAAATTTTGATGTTTTGGAAACAACTGTGGTAAAATGAAAATATTTTTGTAGATTATTTTGAAATCCGAGATTTTACTTAAAAATGAGTAATTGGAGACCCGTATTAATTATGTTATAAATTGTATTTTTACTTAATTGGCTTACGATAATTTGAGCATGAATGACTGAATTTAAAGATTTTGTTGTGATTATAAGAATTGTATGTTTAGCCTTAAGGGCTGGATAATAAAATGTGAGTTATGTCATGCGATTGAATTGTTATTGTTATGGTGGGTTTTGTCACTACAGTGGCGGGTTTCCGTTGACCAGCCTATTAAAGGGGCACGGTAATCCCGATGATATATGTACTCTAGTTTTAGAGGCGGGGAGGGTAACTCCCGGGGTAGTGATAGAGTTCACTTCATGTTGAGCCCCCACGTGAAGGCGTGACTCAGCCAACGCCAAGGAACGGCTGTGTTTTTAATTAAATAAAAATATATTCAACAGCCTTGGCGGACTCAGCAGGATACTCTGATCAAGTATCCGAGAGTAATGGTTTTGGCATGAGCCAAATGATATTTTTACGGAAATCATAAGCCTCAATAAATGTTTTGATGAATTAAAATTATTTTATAGAATATGAAATGAATTTAGAACCGTATGAAATATTTTATTATGACTGTTTCTTTTATTGTCTCCATTTACTAGCCTTTAGATATTTATTGTAATATTTGTTTACTCACTGGGATTGTAAAATCTCACCAACCTCCCTCCCAACCCTTTCAGGCTCGGGGTAGCTCGTAGATAGTCTATACCGGCAAGGATTACTGTAGGCCTCACTACACTAGAAACAATAGGTTCATTATTTTAAGTATTTTATTATTTGGGCCTCACGTGTCACTGTATATGAACTTTTATACTCTGATTATTTATATCAATGTACGAAAGAATTTATTTTGCTTTTACGCTGAAAAAGATTATTTACAGATATTTTTATAAATATTATTTTATAGATAATAGAATATTTTATTGAATATCATTATTTTATTCAAATGGTTAAAAATTTCATGTTTTATGAATGATGTGAACTTCTAAATTTATATTTGATTATAAAATAGGTGTTTCTTACTCACATATGGCATTTTTAGCCGAATTTGAAATTTTTGGTGAAAATAACCAAAATGCCCCTGTAAGGCAAACATTTTCTTCTGATTGTTTTGAGCCGAAAATGATAAATAAAGCTTTAAACTGTGATGTTTGGCAATTATTACTCATAGGGAAGGTAAGAAAACTGATACGTAAGCCTTGCGGGGTTCCGGTCGGCATTTCGGGTAATGAGTGCCTATCGGGACGTCGCGACAGTTGTCACGGACCCGAGGGGAGTTCCGGGTCGTGACATTTTAACTTTTTTTAACCCTTTTTACCTTAAAAAATTAAATCCATAATCATTCATTTTGAATCATGAGCTTTGTACCAATCAAGGTAGATTTTACACTTTTAATTATACAAATTCAAATGCACACCTTTATGCATAAGCTATAAACTTTTCCCCACATCTTTATATATCAAAACTATATATTGAAGCTATACCAAAACTGATACATCATTTTCCATTGCCCCTTAGGATATTAAATTCATGTCATACTTCTCTATTTGTGTACTTCATAATAGCCTAACAATTTCTAGCTCACAGTTAAGCTAGTTCAAATGCCAAGCCTTTCAGGCTATTTCAAAACACCAAGTTTGATCACGATATAATAGAATTTGATTAACTCATACCAAAAGTATAAACACTTATTTTAAGCTAACAGTATTATAATCCACTTGTTCACAGCCAAAATCAATAATAAATTATCTTAATCATTGTCTAGGACTATAACCATTAATATAATATCATCATCAAATCAAAGTATAACTAACTCCGCATGAGCTTTTGTACCAATATGCAACATTTATACCCATATAGATATATTTCCAAAAATTTTAACTTCGAATAGCCTTAGGCATATCAAGCTCAATAAGCCATCTGTAAAGCCAAAATAACCAACAACCAAGTTTAGAATCACTTCTTCTTATAGTTGGTTAGATCATGCTCATCATTTGTGGTGAATACACGAAGCTGATTTCAATATTCCATTCTCATACGAGAGTTAACCACTAATTGGCACCATCCCCAAACACCACGTGCTCTATAAGTCGATTTTTATAGTCAAAGTTCATATTGTAGTAATTCAACTCTAGGTCACATCTTTTTACCAAATCTTTACTCGTATATGAGTACTTGAATTCTTGAATCATCATCTCTTTTTTAAGTAGATCTCTACAATTCTCATAGCGTATTTTTATTTCCTCACCAATAATAGTATCATTTAATCAAACTGTATCACCCTCGTTTTCTAAACATTTGAAACACAATTCAATCTCTACCTACCCTTATCAGGCACTTTACCTTGAAAATTACTCAAATAAATTGAAACTTGTGGGAGAAACACATTTTACCATTTATACCTCCATCTATAAGCATATCGAGACCATAACTTCATTAGATACAGATATCAGCAAGATAATCATTGCCTCAAACCAACATTTCCAGACATCCTTATACTTGCAACATTTTTTTTATACTCATGTACATATCTGTCACTAACCCTAACTTAATTATATAGCCATTTGCTTTTTGAGCTTTAATGTTTTCTCATTAGGAAAAAATCTTTCGAATTTATCTTACTAGGGTGTTCACAAGGTGGATACATGTCTGTAACTTACAGTTCAATGCCTAAAGTAGTGAACTTAGTCTCATCATTAAAGTTCTATCCTTATCTATCAATCATAGCTCCCTTGCACATTTACGTATACATTGCTGGGTTACTCACAAGCCATTCATGGCCTTCCAAATTTTGACCTCTTATAGCAAGTTAAGGTAATATATTCTCTTATGCTTTTCCATACACTTCCAAAACACTTAAACACTTCCTTTAATAGGGTTCTATTGAGAACTTAAATAATCAAAGGCTTATCTTCAAGGCTACTTATAACTTTAATAGTTCAATATATGCTCGATAACATTTGAACTCATTGACCCCACTGGAAATTATTTTAAAAGCTCCCAAGGTGTCCGCATTCTTAGTTTGGACCATACCATCCGACTTAGTATAATTGCATTGATTATCTTTAAGCTCTTTATGCTTAGCATATCAATATCCATATTTCCCCATCATTCACATTATTGACCTTGTTAGGGTATATGTGGTGTCAAACCCTACTCTATAAAATAATTACAATGTCATTTACATGCTCAATAGAATGTTTGCATATTTGGGAAGTTCGAGAAATCGTTAAAAGACGATATTACCCCTAATACTACCATTAAGTTGATTAAACCTCGAATGAGTTCAAATAAGGATTTTAAAAGTGAAATTGGAAATTTCACAATCTATGGATTACTCAAAACAGTGATACAGAGTTTGAGGTCCAGTTTGGAGTTAATCGGGAAAACTGATTGATTAGGGACAAAACGATTATTTTACCATTTAAGGACAAAATGGAGATATCTATAACCAATTTTGATTACATTTGACCAAGAATAATTATATGAAATATAATATGATTATTGGAGCAAAAAATGAAGTTTAATAGTGAAAAATTATGATTCTCAGTATTTTTGGGACATAAGGGCAAAATGGTAATTTTACCACTAGAGGACAAAACGAGAATTTTTAGAAACGATTTTGGCTCCCTTTGATTAATATTGATTAATATTAGTGTTATTTGAGGTTGAAAAGTGGGAAAAATGAAATTCTGGTACATTTCAGGGTATAAGGGTAAAATTGTAATTTTTCTACCTTAAGGGCAAATCGATAAATTTTTCATCCCAGCACTTGTCAAGACCAAGGGATTTTGTTTAACAATGGAATGGATAAATATTGAAATATTTGTAGTGTAAAATTTAGAAGAAAAAGTCAAAAAGTTAAAAAAATGGGCTAATGGCATTATGCCATGTGGCAAGCCATTATATTTTATTATTAAACTAATAAAATCAGCTTATAACCCTCACTTTCTCTCTCCAAATTTGGCATAAACCAGATTCAAAGGAAAGGAAAAGAGAACAAGGGGGAAAACAAGAAAATTAGACAAAATTCAAGAGATTTCAAGTTTTTTTTCAAGAATCAAGCAAAAGAAAGGTAATATTTCTTTAGTTTTACTCTAACCCTAGCTTACCCATGCTTTAGTTCTTATTTTCCATGGTTGAATACTGAGTTATCATGATGAATTCAATTCTGAAAAATGGGTATGGAATAGAAATTGATGTTGGATTGGCTTGATTTTGGACTATGTTGATCTTTAGAGGTAGATAGCCATGTTTAGGAAGAAAATTATGGAAGAAAATCACGTGCTCTATGAAAATCCATTTTAGCGGAATATTCAAGGGAGAAATTGATGCCCAATTTGTGACATTTCAAGGTACTTAGATAGTGTTTGATGATTAGTAGTGTTAGAAATTAAATTGGAAGAATTGGATATTAATATTTAGCAAGAAAGTGAATTGTTCACCATTGAACCCGTTTATGCTGAATATTATAGGGTGAGATTGGCTACTGAATTTGAGGATATTTCATGGTATTTAAGTGTAATTGGATGAATGAAGGATATAGAAATTTAATGGGAATTTTTGGTGCGAAAATACAAATCTTTACCTAATAGGGGTAATTTCATAATTTATGGCCTAGACTGATAATTTGCACCATATTTGTGGACATGAAGTTAATTTGGGTATAATTGAGGTATAGAAATTGAAAGAAATTGATTCATAATTAAATTAAGGATTTTAGCAAATTAGGTCGGGCGTAGGCAAATTGGCCGGACACTGTGATTAAACGGTTGTCCGAACAATTTCCATCCCATTTCCATGCATGTAGAGCCTGAACTAATTTATGATAAATTGACACAATTTATTGAATTTTGTGTCATGGATTATGGATAGGTGGTGAGCAAATTGATTCGGGTAAGTGATTGCACCCAATGATGGAGGATATGAGTATTTCTACTCCTAATACAATGAGTAAATTTATTATCGTCTTAATTATCTATAGTAGTTTTATTCAACTTTGTGATTTTATAGAACAATGGTTTAAATGGCAAATTATTGTGTTTTATGGGAAAATGTGATTTTTAAAATGATTTTATAAATTTTCTGGAAAAGTGAATAATGGTTTTAAAAATAGAGTAATTGGAGACTGTCTGCTTATGTTATAAATTTTTTATTTTTAGATTGAATGGCTTATGGTAACTTTCGTGTGAATGGCTGGTTTTATAATATATTGAATATGTGAATTATTTGATTCGCCTGGATAGGCAGGCTAAAATTGTGTCAGCCATGTCATGCGGCTGCGATTTTATTGTTATGGTGGGGTCTATTCTACACTACAGTGGCAGGTTTCCGTGGACCAACCTATTAGAGAGGCACGGTAAACCCAGCTAACTCTTACCTCGATTGGAGAGGCGTGTAGGGTATCTCCAAGGGTGAGGTTTGAGTTCACTTCACGCCTAACCACCACGTGGAAGTGAGACTCAGCCAACGCCAAGGAACAATTGTGTTTTGAGGAATTATAAAATTTTTACAGCCTTGGCAGACTCGTGCGGATGCCTTGGTACAAGGTATCCCCGAGTACAGGTTTCGGCATAAGCCCAATGTTCTCAAGAATTTCATAAGCCATGTTTAGTAATGTGATGAAATATAATTGTTTTTATAGGTTGAAACCAATTTTCATGTTACGCATCACATGTGGTGAGGGGATATTTTTATTGTCTCCCTTTGCTTGGCTTTAGATACTCTAAATGGTATCTATTTACTCACTGGGATTTTATAATCTCACCCCACTTCCTATACATTTTTTCAAGCTCAAGACAATTTGTTTATAGCCGATTAAGATGAGAATTAATCTCGAAGTTGTATTCTAGAAAGTAAAGGTTCATAGCACTACACCTTCTTGGTCAGTTGGGGGCCCACGTGTCACCGGAATTTAAAGTTCATACCCTGGTTCATGGTATGATAGTATATGTGAATTTATTTTGTTTTTACGCTGTAAAAATTATTTTTAGATATTTATGAAAATACTGTTTTATAAGAAATTATAACATTTTATTGAATATTTTTATATATATTCAAATAGTTACAATTTTACTTTAAATAAATGGTTTAGACTTCTAAATTTATTTATGGTTGCAAAATATACATTTTTCACCTACACATTGCATTTTTCACTTGTCCTGAAATTTTTGAGGGTAAATGACTAAAATGCCCCTATGATGTTAAAATTACTTTTCTATTATTTAAAAAAAATTTTAAATCTTTTAAAATATGATGTTTGGTAATGACTACTCACAGGGGAGGTAAAAAAACTAGTACAGAAGCCTTGCGATGTTTCAGTCGGTATTCGGAGTATGAATGCCTATCGAGACGTCGCGGTGGTTGTCACGGGCTCAATGGGAGTTCCAGGTCGTGACATGTGGCTTTTCAACCTTTCACAATACATTCCACATTTATGCTAGGGCATTCTCAATCTCATGCCAAGCCTATAGTCATGTAACCATAAATCAGGCTAAACCCCCCTATGGGATATCTCCTTCCATATGATGCATGGGGATCACAAGATGTACAACTCCAAGTGTATACCTACATATTGATAACCTCAATATATTTTATGATCATGGAAACCACAATTTGCAAAACTAGCTTTCTCTCACAAGTTTACGATTGGGACATTAGTCTCCACATATCTCACTTTGGACATACTTCACTAATAACATTCATATACCTTTACCATAACATTCAGTGCAAATTAATTAAGTAATGATCTCCAAATTTACTCTTAGATACACATATATGAAATTGTACAACACTTAGTGTTAAGATCTTAACTTTACTCATCAATTCTTAACCAATTACATCCATAAGATAGACAATTCATTTAATTTTTGGTATCTTGCTTTTGTAGTCATAAGATCAAAATTTCTTAAACTTAGGATGTAGAAGCTTCCTCTTAGAGCATATCCAAAAATCCACATGTTCTAAGTCCCTTACTTTTAGAGAAGTCACATTCAAGACTAATCATTTGCATCATAGGTTGCACATTGAATCAAACAGATTTTTAAATTGACCTTTAAAGCAATTCATATATCGATCTCAATATAGAACTCCATATCGTACTTAGACTAAATTTGTCATTTTTATGTCATTTAATTTCAAATTGCTAAATCCACATCTAGTCCTTTAATCCATTGGCTCCACGCTAAGCATAACAAAATTCAAGCTCATCCTTAGAACAAACTTGTTTACTAGCCTTTTTCTTCATGACCACCATCAATTATAATAATCACTGATTTTTTTTCAACCATGAGCTAATTCATATACTTATAATTTTAAACAATAATAGTTCAAATTAACCCTTGGGAGCTCACAGTCACTTAATTGGAATCAAGACCAACTCTCTCTAGGCTGCTATGCACATATTCCACACATATTCTCATATAAATATTTCAGAAGCACAACACCATTTGTATATGGCATAACAAGCTCACTTAACAAAGTGCACTTACCTCCGTGCACTTAAGTATTAGTTTACTCTTACCTCAATGTTTAAATTTATACACTCCAAAGTGAATTACAACCATCACAATTCATTTCAATCAAACTGCGCCCTTTATTATTATTATCACATGTGCTCTTTTATATTGACTTCAAATACAATTCATAGTCATCAAATTTTCTTTCCGTTGACAATCTTGGGCTCAACTTTTAACCCCACCAAATGAACAAGTTATTATAGACCTATTAATCCAACTCCACTTTCCTTCATCCTTAATCGGAGGGACATACCATCACACTAACCCTTTTAATAGGAACATTTACTTAAAATCTTCCAACAATAGCTCATGTCTCGGGTGGCATCTCAAACCCGAACGACGGCACCACTTATGACCTTTATATGATGTTAACAAAAGGGTAGGTTACTAAGGATAGGAGTTTATATAGTCTTCTGTTTATGACTTGCGCTACAGTCACAAGCCATAAACAAGACTTTACATTAACTCCAATAACTTCGTTGACTGACACTAGAATTTCTCAAAACTCGACTAAACCTAGAGTTTTGATACCACCTTTGTCAAAGCCCAAATCTCGGACCATGATCAGTGCATGGGCCCAATGAGCATAGCCCACTAAACCCAAGCAAGCCTATTTATGTGATCTTGTTCATTGTTCCAACCATCGTTTCTAAAATCACATTCCGTATTTCTTGACTATAAAAATATTCAATGATACATTATGGTAATCAAATACTCACATTTGTATTATACCAAAATAATGTCACCCATTTACTAATTCATAGTGGCATCATTAATCTAATACACACATTTTTATTTATAACGTGAATCCTAATGATTTCCATTACATGTACATGTACCCTGACAAAGACTTTTGACTGTCCACAGAGTGACCTTGGGTAAAGGTACAACTACTGAGATGTTGTAGTACCTACCAAAAGACGAGGATGCGTGGACGACTTGGTCTAGGTCCCAACCACCTCGAAATCTTAAAACATGAAATTTAAAAAAAAATCGTGAGTATAAAACTCAGTGAGTGAACATAAGAAGGGAACAAGCAATCGATAAGGAGAACTTGGAAATCATGATGCACTTGTTTTAAAAACAATGCAATTGAGTTAATTTCTTACTAAAAACCCCACATTTCAAACTTTGATTAATAGCTTCAAAGTGTTGAAAAACCCATGAGTAATCCATGAAGTTAAATGGGTAAAAAAATGTCATAATCAAGCAAGGTAACAAGCATGATAGTAAGTTTCTCGCTGCAGTGAGAAACATTCCTAGTTTGCAACTATTTCAGTTTTTCAAGCATATCTCCCACTACAGAAGTGCAATTGGCATGATTTTTAAATCATTAGAAAGCTAAGAGGTTGAGATACAACTTTGATGTTGACCACTTTACCCAGTTCTAATTGGAAGGTGGCTAAAATATTTGTCAAAATGTAAGCACTTTCTCACTATAGTGGAAAGGCATTCTGGGTTTGCATATGTTTCTATTTTTCAAGCATATCTCAAGCTAAAGAGGTCTAATTGACATGGTTTTTGGACTATTAGAAAGCTAAGAGGCTGGGATACAATTTTATGTTTATCACTTTACCTAGTTCGGACTAGAAAGTTGTCAAAATCATTGTCAAAGTGAAGGCACTGCATTACAACCCAAGAGTTTCTGGCTGCGGTGAGAATCCATTCTCATTGTAGCAAGAAACAATGTTACAGCAAGTCTCTAATGTCCGAGAGTTTCTAGCTGTAGCTAAAAACATTCAACCTGCAATTAGAAATAGAAAAAAAAAAGTTTTTGTTGTACACAAAAGAAGCCATTTTTGTTGTAATAAACTTAAATGGAAATACTTAGCAATTCTCAAGGGACAACATGGATGATTCACATACATTACAACCATAAACCATGTTCATAAAGTTTGTATTACGTAAGTATATATACGCATGTATAAACACAAGTACCGTCACAGCCTCACCTAGCTCATGTGCAACCCCCACATCGTGCACAACAATGTCATCTTCCACACTGCCACACACTGTCATCACTGGCATGTGCATCCCCCCACATAGTGCACATGCACGGTTATATTCAGTGTGAGATCTTGTCAAGCCCAACAGTATAAAATATTTGCCATGTCATTCATGTGCTTGATAACATGCTTGCATACTTGAATACTTCAAAAAAATCATCAAAAAGTCGATATTATACCTAGTGGTACAACTAAGTTGATTTAAGCATTGAACTAGTTCAAATAGAGATTTTAAGATGAAACTGAGAATTTTAAAACCCCAGAATATCTTAATATTGTGATTCAGAGTTTGAGGATTAATTTGGAGTCAAATTGAAATTTTCATGACGTAGGGGCAAAATGATCATTTTGCCACCCAAGGGCAAATTTGGAAATTTTCACCACCCAACACTTGTCATGCCCATGGATTTTATCCATTAACATTTTATATTATGGATAATTGAAATATTTTATGTGGTGGAGAAAGAAAGCTTAATTGTTAAGTGTTAAACGTGGACCAATGGTATGGTGACAAGTGGCAAGCTTTCATTTCTTATAATTTACATTAAAAATCAGCATGACTCTCTCATTTCAGTCCCATATGTTCGGCCTCACCAAAGAAAAGAGGAAAAAGGGAAGAACAAAACCCTAGTTAGAAGAATTTAAGAGAAATTCACTAAATTTCAAGGAATCAAGTGACAAAAGGTAAGATTTTTCAATTTTAGCTTGAGATCTATCTTTCCTAAGCATTCTTTGTCATTATCCATGGTTGAAATTCATGATTTCATGATGAATCCCTTGTTGGCCAAACCTAGAGAGAAAAGATTTAATGATGAAATTAGTTGGAAAACATGTTATTCTAGTGTTTTTAGTTAGTTGGTGATGTGTAGCATGAAAAGAAAATAGAAAAAATCCATGTTCTTCCATCACCCTCATTGGCTGGATCTTCCTTATGGTATGTTGATGGTGGATTTGATTTTATTTCAAGTGATTTGGTTAGGAATTAATGATTTATGGTGTAAAAAAAAATGAAGTATGAAAAACCATAGTGTTTAAGCACCCACCATGGCCGAATTTCAGAAGGAACCCAGTGATGATGATTCTTGTGATATCTTGTGTTATTTAGTTAGAATTTAATGAATGATGGTGATGGAAACCGAAAATGGTAATTTTAAAGTATAGTTCCTTCAGTAAATACGTTGAATAACAATAAGAAAGTCAAGCTTATTGAGGCACTTTAGTGCATTTTGGGACATTGGAAGTGTGATGAATATATTTGGAATCAATTTTGATGATTTGGTTAAATCAAAGGTGGAGAGTTTGAATTAGATCAAAAAATCGATCCATTCCGATCACAATTGAACCAATGTGTAACACTGTCTTTAAGTAACTATCCAAACAACCTCATGCACTCATATAGAGCCTAAAATAGTTTTATAATGGTATGACACAATATATTGAATTATGTGTCATGTATTATGTATAGGTGGTGAGCCCTTTAACAAGGGTAAAGACATTGTGCCAGAGGACCAAGAATATGAGTATTTTGAACTCCTGATACAATAAATGAACTTGTATTTCAAACTGTTTTGGGAATTTTAATTGAGTTGAGATGAAATGCTTGAATGATTTATATCCAACTTCTTATCTAAAAATGAGTCTCGGGAACAAGCCTTTGACAATTATTTTAATGTTATGAGTGAGTACATTGTGTAAAGAAAATGAATACATGCTCATTTATTGTGTTGATAATAATATGAATGAATGGATAATGTGAATTTCCTTTCCTCTCAAGAATGCCTTCCCGCTGCAGTGATAACCAATCGATTTTGCTATCTTGTTAGGATGATTGCTGTAAATTCCTTTTCTTCTCAAACTCATGTTGAACATGGTTGCTTTATCATTGAATGTTTAATAACTAAAGGTTAAGTGAAAATGGGTTTTAATATTAACTAGATCTAAATTGTCTCATTCCAAATCAGTGCATCATAGTTCTCAACTTTCCTTATTATTACTGCTTGTTCCCTTCTAATGTTCTCTCACTAAGTTTTGTACTCGTTGTTTTAAAAATTCATGTTTTCAAATCAAAAGGCTGTTCGATCCTAGGTCGAGGAGTCCCTGTAGTTCGTCTCCTGGGTAGGTGTTTGGCGTTTAATAGCAACCCTTTTACCGTAGTTTATCCATTGGAAGTCACGGGTTCTTTTGTTTTATGAATATGTTCATGTAATGAAAATTACTAAGTTACATGTCTTGAACAGTATATATATATTTTAATCGATAATGCCATCATGAGTTGGCTATGTTCACACCCGTTGGAATACGTATGGACGTATTAGTTGATAAGACGTTAAGCAATATAAATGGATAGGCTTGCTTGGGCTTGCTGAGCTACGCTCATTGGGCCCATACGCCGATCATGGCCTAGAAATTGGGTTGTGACAAACTTGGTATCAGAGCCCTAGGTTGTTTAGGTTTTAGGATGTTCTTGTTTGGTTTAACGGAGAGTCGGGTCTTTATGTGGGATCTTTGATTATGAACGGTGAACCGCGACACATTTCATAATCAAAGGACCGCATAAATTCTCTATCTTAGAAACCACCTTATTTCCTTAACTGTGACCATGAAATGTGTTTAATAACAGGTGTTTGCTCTTGTCTAGGTAAGAATGCCGCTTAAGACACGGGCCGCCTTAAGATGGATGAGGGAGCAAGATGCCCCCACTGAGATGACTGATAAGCCATGGGTATCCACCCTTAGGGGGTGAGGTAGACATGACAGGGCCACTAAGCCGGTGAGGGCGGATACGCCTGAGAGTATGAGAGAGGAGGGATAGCCTTTAGGTGAGGCAGATAGGCCACCAACTAGGCGCATTACTGTTGAAGATTTGATGGTAGGTCTGTAAGAAGTTAATCGGGTTGTAGAGATGATGGCAACCCGTATGGATGATATACAGAAGCTAGTAGAAGGAAGACAAGTAGCGCAAGCGTCCCCTAGTTCACAAGGCCAGACCGACCGCCAACCTTTAGAGGGTGAAAGAGGTCAGGTAGAGGTTTCACTTACTGACTTTCTGAAGCTTAAGCCTCCATCGTTTACTAGGTCGGATGCATCGGAGAAACTCCAAGTTTTCTTGGACAAGATGAAAAAGATTTATAATGCCATGGGATGCTCTAGCGTTAGATCAGTGGAGCTAGAGCTTTTCAATTGGAGGATGTAGCATAGGAATGGTATGACTCCTTACGAAAGGGTAGGTTGACAGATGCTGTATTATTGACTTCGAATGAATTCAGTACAGCTTTCTTTGATCGATTTTTATCATTTAGTGTACGAAATGCTAGAGCTAGAAAGTTTGAGGTGTTGGTGCAAACTCCGAGTATGATAGTGTCAGAGTATGATATAAAATTCACGCAGCTGTCTTGATATGCACCGTATTTAGTTTCCATAGAAGAGGTAAAGATCCAAAGGTTTGTGGATGGGCTGGTGGAACCATTGTTCAAGGTTGTGGCCTCTCGAGATTTCAAAACTTACTCCGCGGCAGTGGATTCTGCTCAACGAATTAAGATGAGGACCAGTGAGTGTAGGGTCGCAAGAGATAGAACAAAAAGAGCCAAAACAGAGAGTTGTCAAGGTTGCAGAGATTTCGACAGTGGGATTTCATCTTCTAGCCGTCTAGGCCCACAGAAGGGATTCGCGGTTCTACTCAGCTAGCTTCGTCTGCTCCTTCGGCAGTTGTCTCAACTGGCTAGGAGGTTAGCGGGACAAGAGATAGAGGTGCTGGTGCTTCCTCTCGGGGTGGACTATTTGGGTTTGGACGTCAAAGTTCTGCAGGAAGAGGCCAAGCGAGGGTATATGCTTTAACTCCCCAAGAGGCTTAGACATCCAATACAGTAGTCTTAGGTACTCTTTCCATTTGTAATATGAATGCTCAGGTATTGTGTCACGACCCAGAACTCTCATCGAGCGCGTGACAACCGCCGCGATGTCTCGATAGTCTCATCGAGACCGTGACAACCGTCGCGATGTCTCGATAGGCATTCATACCCTGAATACCAACTGAAACCTCACAAGAGTCTTATATCAGATTTCTTACCTCCCTTGTGAGCATTCATTGCCAATCCCTATATCTTGAGGGATTTTAAACTTTTTCTAACTCAAATTAGTAGAAAAATAATTTTTGCCTCACAAAGGCATTTCGGTCATTTTCAGCGAAAAATTTCAAACTCGGATAAATGCATAGTAGGTAATGGAATACACATATTTTGAAATCAGAAACGCGTTTTTCTATCTAAAAGATTCATTTTTAATGAAATAGTAACTATTAAAATATAATAATATTTAATAAAATATTACAATTTCTTATAAAACAATTTTTATAGAGTTATCAGTGAACAATTTTTATAGCGTAAAAGCAAAAAATATTCATACATATAATAATAGAGGTAACCAAAGTATACAACTACATTTACATCGACACGTGGGCCCTCGAATATACAAAAGTAGAGAGGACAATGTACCTACTATTGGTGAGGTTGAAAAGCCAACTGTAGTCCTCAGCAAACTCAGATATCTACAAACTAATTTGGGCCTGAAAGGATGGCAATGAGAGTGGTGAGTTTACACAACTCAGTGAGTAAACAAATATCTCCTAAAGTATCTAAAGGCGAGTAAAATGAGACAATGTGAAACCTCATATCCAAAAGAGTTATGTACCATGAAATTTCATTTCAATCAATTAAAATAATTTTCAGTTCACTCAGATAATTAAATAGGCTTATGATTTCTAGAAAACTTGGCTCTTGCCAAAAATTTATTCTCGGAGATACCTTGGCCGAGGCATCTAACCGAGACCACCAAGGTTATTAAATTTTCTTAATCGTTCAAAACACAGCCGATCCTTGGTGTTGGCTGAGTTCACTCTCGCGTGAGGGTTCTGCGTGAAATGAACTCTATCATACCTTAGGAGTTACGCTCTGTGCCTCTCATCAGAGGTATAATATAATGGGTTTTACTGTGCCCCTCTAAATAGTTTGGTCCACGAAAACCCGTCACTGCAGTGAGAATTCTATAACCCATCAATCAATCAAATATCCAATTGCATGATTTGGCAATTAATTCATTACACAATATATTTAGATAAAGCAGAAAACTCATAATTTTCAACATAAAAATCAATTCAACCAATCATGCCATTTTATCATAAGCCATCTAGTTTAGATCATAATTTATAACATAGCAAAAGGTCTCCAATTACTCTAATTTCAAAAACAGTATTCAATTTTCAAATCAATTTATAAAAATTCATTTTATTTTAATTTCTTATTTTTTCTCATAAAACAAGGCAATTCACTAATTAAATTTATTTTTCCACAAAATCACCAAATTGAATAAACTCTACTCTAGATAATTAAGGCGATAATAAGTTTACTCACAATTTTTCAAAAGTTCAGATTTTCGAGGTACTTTGACTAGTGATCCTCGGGTGCAATTTTCTTGCCTTTCTCAGAGCCACCTTGACACAGTACAAAATCAAGAAATTTACTACATTGCTCTAAACTATAATAAACTAATTTAGACCACTAATGCATGATATGAAATGCAAATTTGTCTGAATATTGCCAAAACGCGGTGTTGACCTAATTCGGCCTATCACCCGATTAAACGGCCAACGCGTTCAATTTAGCTCCAAATTGCACCATTTCATTATCAATACTTCAAGTCACCAAATACAATCTGAATAACCTAAAATTCAGCACAATTACCTTCCCATTTCTTCATGGGAAATTCGGCCATATTGGTACACTATCACTAAAAATTTTCCTATTCTATTTTCTCACCACTAATCATCATTTTCTAACCCATTTCTCTTGAAACAAAATCAATTCACCATCCACACACAATATGGGACATTCGGCCATTGAAGGTTTCCAAGGTATAGGTGTTTTTCTTCACTTGTTTTCATACTACATATCCTTACCGAAAACACTAACATAACTTAAATTCAAGCCAATTCCATCATGAATTTCTCCCTATACCCATTCGGCCAGCCATTCATTCATTATGAAAACGAGCAATTCAACCATGGAAATGAGAAAATAAAGCATGGGTATTGTAGATCTCAAGTAAAAGTAAAGAAATTTCACCTTAACTTGCTTGATTCTTTGAATTTTCACACTTTCCCTTTGATTTTCTCCTCCTAGGGTTTTGTTCTTCCTTTGGTTTCCTTTCTTCCTTACTTAGCCGAATATGGGAGTGAAAATGGGGGTTTATGGGCTGATTTTTCATGTTTAATATTAAATAATTTAAAGCTTGACACATGGCATAATATAATTGGTTCTTAATTTAAATATTTGACTTTTACACTTAAATTTTCCACCACATTTTATGCCATATTTATCCATTCCCGTAATACATAAAATCCACAAATTTGACAAGTGTTGGGGGTGGAAAATTACCATTTTGCCTCCGAGGTGGTAACATTACCGTTTTGCCCCTATGCTCCAAAAATTTCGAGAATGAAAATTTTTTACTGCCAAACCTTATATTATACTCCAAATGATCAATCCTGGTTAAAATTTTCATCAAACAACCAAATTTAAATTTTGGGTGGTAAAATGACCGTTTTACCCCTAATCGGTCAATATTCTTGATTAACCCCAAATCAGTCCTCGAACTTCGAATCACCATTTTAAGTTATCCTTGGACTGTGAAATTCCCAATTTCATCTTAAAATCCATATTTTAACTAGTTCGAGGCATAAATCGACTCAGTTGTACTTTTAAGTACAATATCGACTTTTATCTACTTTTTCGAGATATTCTAGTGTGCAGGCATGATGTCTGTCAAGGCCCAAACCTAAAATATCTGTCATGTTATGCATATGTTTGACATCATGCTTGTACACTAGGATATCTCAGAAAAAAATGGATAAAAGCCGATATTGTACTTAGAAGTACATATAAGTCTATTTATGCCTCGAACTAGTTAAAATAGGGATTTTAAAGTGAAATTTGGAATTTCACAGTTCAAGGATGACTTAAAATGGCAATTCGGAGTTTGAGGGCCGATTTGGAGTCAATCGGAAAAATTAACTGATTAGGGGAAAAATGGTCATTTTACTATTTAAGGACAAAATGGGGATTTTTAGAAAAGATTTTGATCACATTTGATCAACATTGATTATATGGAGTATAATATGAAGTTTAGCAGCAAAAATTTTTCAATTCTGGATATATTTGGAGTATAGGAGCAAAACGGTAATTTTACCTTATTGAGGGCAAAACGGTAATTTTCACCACCAACACCTGTCAAAAACCAAGGATTTTGTTTATCATAGGAATGGATAAATATAAGAATAATTGTGGTGGAGAAATAAGGTGAAAAAGGATAAATATTAAAATTTTGGACTAATAAGAAGTGACACGTGGCAAGTTCATATTATTTTATTATTAAACCATAAAAATCAGCCCACACCCTCACCATTCACTCAAGCTGGTAGGCCAAGGGAAGAAAAGCAAAGGAAAGAAGAGAAACAAGGAACCTAGCCAAGAAAACCAAGAGATTTCATTGATTTTTCAAGGACTAAGCAGCAAAAAGGTAAAATCTTTTAATTTTTGCTTGAAACCTAGCATACCCATGCTTTATTTCTTTATTTCCATGGCTGAAAATTTAGTTAACATGATGAAACCATGAAGGCCAAATGGGTATGGAAGGGATTTGATGATGGAAATGATTTGATTTTGAGTTATGTTGATGTTTAGAGATAGTTAATCATGTTTAAAAGCAAAACCATAAGAAAAATATTCATTTTCCCTAGAATCCTTCATTGGCCGAACCTAGCATGTTGTGTGTGTGTGTGAAGAATTGTTGTTATTTCAAGAGAAATGGCTTGGAAAATGATGAATTAAAGTGGAAAAATTAAGTGGGGAAAATCATGGTGTTAGTACACCAAATGGCTGAATTTTTCCATGAAGAAATGGGAGGATTTTAATGCTAAAATTGATGTGATTTGAATGATGTTTGGTGAATTGAGGTATTAGAAAAAGAATGGTGCAATTTGGAAGAAAAACTAAATGCGTTGGTAATTTAATCGAGTAATCGGTCGAATTAGGTTAACACTGCGTTTAAGCGATATTCGGACGAAATTGCATTGCATATCATGCATTAGTATAGGGTTTAAATTAGTTATATCAATTTAGGGGCAATGTAGCAAATTCCTTGATTTTATTCTGTGTCAAGGTGGTGAGACCTTTGAGAAAAGCAAGGAAATTACGCTTGAGGAGCATTAGTCCGAGTACACTCGAAATCTGAATTTTTGAAAACAAAGAGTGAACTTACTATCGCCTCAATTATCTGAAGTGATTTTTATATGTTTTTGGTGAATTTTATGAAAAATGAATTTCAAAAATAAATTTTTATGTTTTATAAATAAATGTGTTTAAATAAAATATTTCATTAATTGTTTTGAAATCTACCGTAGTTTTGAAAAATAGAGTACTGGGAGACTGATGTTTTTTATGTAATAAATTGTATCTTTAAATTGATATGGCTTATGAAAATGTGGCATGATTGGCTGATTGGTTATTGTGTTGGAAAATATATGCAATGCTATTTGTCGTGCAAGCTGGTTAGTATTAAAATGGCCTATTTATGTTGCTAAAATTTTTTTTAATTTGGTGGATTATTAACTACTGTAGTAGATGGGTTTTCGTGGACCGTACTTATTTAGAGGGGCACGGTAAACCCCCGTATATTATACCTCTGATGAGAGGCGCAGAGGGTAACTCCTAAGGTATAACAGGGTTCAATGCACGCTAAAGCACCACGTGGTAGTGAACTCGGCCAACACCAAGGGATGGCTACATTTTGAGTAATTATGAAATCTTAATAACCTTGATGGTCTCGATTAGATACCTCAGCCAAGGTATCCCCAAGAATAATTTTTTGCAAGAGCCAATATTTTCTAGAAATCATAAGCCTAATTAATTATTTGAATGAAATGAAAACTTATTTTAATCATATGAAAAGAAATTCCATATTACAAAACTCTGTTTAGCTATGAAATTTCATTGTCTCCTCTTACTCGCCTTTAGATACTTTAGGAGATATTTGTTTACTCATTGAGTTGTGTAAACTCACCACTCTCCTCTCCACCTTTCAGGCCCAGACTAGTTTGTAGATAGCTGTGTTTGTTGAGGAAGACAGTAGACTTTGCAACTTCATCCATAGTAGGTTTCTGTCTTCTCTGCTTTTGATTATTTCGGGAGCCCACAAGTCACTGTAAATGTAACTGTGCATTCTGTTTATTTGTATTTCAGTATGAATGATTTTACTTTGTGTTTATGCTATAAAACTTATTTACCGAACACTTTATATATATTGTTTTATAAGAAATTACAGTATTTTATTGAATATTTTCATTTTATTACAATAATTACCATTTCTTTTAAAATGAACGTTTTAGATATTGAAACGTGTTTCTGATTTTGAAATGTGTGTTTTCTATGTATTTGCCATGTAATTATCTAGATTCAAAATTTATTCGATGAAAATGACCGAAACGCCCCTGTGAGTCGAGAATCATTTTCTGGTCACTATGGTTTGAAAATGGCTAGTAACTATTTAAATTATGATATTCGAAAATTGATGCTCACAAGGAGAGGTAAGAAAATTGATACGATAGCCTTGTGTGGTTTCGATCGGTGTTCGGGGTATAAATACCTATCGAGACGTCGCAGTGATTGTCACGGGCCCGATGGGAGTTTCGGGTCGTGACAATGTCAATTATATGCATAACATGACAGATATTTTATGGCTGGGCTTGACATATTGTTTGACCCTGGATCTGCCTACTCTTTTATCTCTCCATGTTTTGCACATCGGTTGGGTAAGAATCGTGTTATGAGAAAAGAATAATTAGTGGTATCTACTCCTTTAAAGGAGGCATTTGTGGCATAATGGGAATATAAGTCTTGTGTGGTTAGAGTCAAAGAAAAGATACTTTGGTGAATCTAGTGGTGTTAGATAGCTTAGATTTTGATGTGATCTTGGGAATAGATTGGTGTCAATTAAAAATCCACTACGCAAGTATACATATCGAATAGACAGTATATTAGCAAGTAGAGTATCGTTCCCACGGAGAATTGATCTAAAACTTTACTAATTACTAAAATTAAAACAATTTAATTTTATTCAAATAATCCAAATTAATTAATTAATTAAAACTAATAAACTAGAATTTAAAATAACAAGAAAAAGCAAAATAATAACAACTGGAGAAAATATCAGATTAAACAAGCCTAGGATTACAATATCCCTCACACTTCATCTAAATTTTACCTCTCTTCCTTAATTTATTTCAATGGGTTGAATTGCTAACCTAGAGTCCTAAATTATTTATAAGGGTCTCCTGACTCGTCCTATAAAAATATCTATTTTAACCAAAACACTATATCCCTATGTGATTTGAAACTAAAACAGACTCATTAAGTTCAAGCTCTAATCTGGCAACATATGGCCTATAGGTATATCCCTATCCTATACGCAAATCATTTAACATGATCATATGCTATCCCAATTTTAGTCTACTCTAAACTCCCTCTCCCAAGTTTGTTTAGGTTCCTAAATCAGTTTAATTGGTGGCCAAGCAATCAAAAGCATTAAGAACAAATTGGAATAAACAATTCAATTCCCATTGAAAATAAGTAAGAAAGAGATTAAAAACTTAAACTACATATGAGTTCAATTGCAATCCTAGAAAAAGAAAATTAGCTACTCATAATTGCGAAAATCAAATAACATTGTATAAAGTTCAACCATTGAAAGTAACAAGAAGAATAAAAGCTAAGAAAGAAAACAAAATAATTGCCGCTCTGATATCCGGGTTTCCGCTTCAACTTTTAACTTCTTGAATCTCCAAAGGTTGTCTCTCAGGTCTTAAAATATCCTATATATACTAACAAACTTAACCTAAATTTCTCCAAGTTGACCTAGGGTTTAATTGGGCTTAAAACATAATGAGAGGCCCAAAAAATCACTTAACAGTCTTTACAAATTTCCATTCCCGGTATAAGACATCCAGCTACTTTCCGACGTAATTTTCTCTATCTTCAAGGTAGAACTGGGCAAAGTGATCTTTCATAAAAGTTGTAGCTCTGTCTCTTAGCTTTCGAATGATCTAAGAATCGCAGCAATTGGAGTTCTGTAGCTCGAGATATGGCTAAAATACTGAAGCATATGCAAGTAAATTTCTGGATCTTTTAGCACCTTACTTTCCAAAATTAAGCCCAATTACTTTAGGTCCTACCAAAAATATAAAAATTAATAAATATTAACCAAATTAAAGGAAATAATATAAAATTAAATAACTTACTTAAAAATAAACTAAATATAAAAATAACTAAAAATTAAGTGAATTATAATTAAAAACTGAGGACTTAGCTAAGATTTAATAACAACATTAGAATAAAATAATTCTATAAAATAGAATTATCAATTGGCTATCGCCTTGCCATGCTAGTGTGGATTGCTATCATAAGTTGGTTAGATTTGATTTTCCAAGTGAGTCATCGTTTAGTATTCAGGGGGATAGAAGTAATGTTCCAACCAACTTTATATCAGTTATGCCTACTAGAAGGCTGTTAAGATAGAGTTGTCAAGGTTACTTGGCTATTGTTAGGGATACCCAAGCGAAGGTTGGAGATATAAGCCAAGTATCGGTAGTGAATGAGTTTGTGGATGTATTTCTCGAGGAACTACAAGGTTTACCTCCAGAGTGAGAGATTGAATTCTGTATAAATTTGATTCCTGATACTAGACCCATATCCATACCCCCGTATCGGATGGTACCAACAGAGCTTAAGGAGCTTAAGGATCAGTTGGAGGATCTGCTAGATAAAGGTTTCATTTGCACCAGCGTCTCACCATAGGGAGCACCAGTGCTATTTGTAAAGAAGAAAGATAGGTCACTTAGACTATGTATTGACTACCGATAACTTAATAAGGTAACAGTGAAGAATAAATACCCCATCCCAAGAATAGATGACCTACTTGATCAGCTACAAGGGGCACAATGTTTCTCTAAGATATATTTGGGATCTGGGTATCATCAATTGAGGATCCGAAAGGAAGACATACCCAAGACTGCATTTTAAACAAGATATGGACATTATGAGTTCTTGATGATGTCGTTTGGGCTTACTAATGCCTATGCAGCCTTTATGGATTTGATGAACCGAGTGTTCAAGCCCTATTTGGACAAGTTTGTAGTGGTGTTCATTGATGATATCTTGATCTACTCGAGGAGTCGAGATGTCAAACCCAGCTCTACAGTATGTTTATTATGTCGTTTATATACTTGACAGCATGTTTACATATTGGAATGCCCTGATGAAATCATTAAAGATCAGTATTGTACCTAATAGTACAATTAAGTTGATTAAACCTCAAACAAGTTCAAATGAAGATTTTAAGGTGAAATTGAAAATTTTACAATCTAGGGATAACTTAAAAAGATGATTCGAAGTTCGAGGGCCGATTTGGAGTTAATCTAGAATATTGACTTTCTAGAGGCAAAATGGTAATTTCGCCACCTGAGGACAAAACGGAAATTTTTAGAAAAGATTTTGACCACATTTGATTAAGATTGATCATTTGGAATACAATATGAGGTTAAGAAGTGAAAATTTGTCATTCTGGTATTTTTTAGAGTATAGGGGCAAAATCGTCATTTTACCATCTCGAGGGCAAAACAGTAATTTTGCACCCCTAGAACACTTGTCCAGCACATGGTTTTCACCCATCATCATTGTTGACCTTTGAATAATGTGTGGTGGAGATTAAATAATTAAAAGATAAGTATAAAAAAATAGACCAATTGAAGCATGCCATGTGGCAAGTATGGATTAAAATATTATATAGCTATAAAAATCAGCCTAAACCCTCCCCACTCACTTAGTATGGTAGGCCAAAGGGAGAAAAGAGAAAAAAAGAAAAAGAACAAACCCTAGATGTAGAATTCCAAGAGAAAAAGTGTGGAAAATCAAGGAAATTAGTGAAAAAAGGTAAGATTTATCAAATTAAGCTTAAGATCTATTTTTCCCATGCATTTTTCCTTATTTTCCATGGTTGGATTGCATGTTTTCATGGGGAAATCATGGCTGGCCAAATAGGTATGGAGAGAGAAATTATGTTGGATTGATTTGATTTTAAGTTATGTTAGTATTTTTAGTTAGTTTAGCATGTTAGGAAGGAAAACAATAAGAAAAAAATTCAATTTCTTCCACCCTCATCAATGGCCGAATTTCATGAAGAGTGTATTGATGATGAAATGATTTCATTTCAAGCGAAATGGGTTAGGAAATGATGAATTATGGTGAGAGAATTAAGTGATGTTAGTGTTTTAATTAGTTAATGATTAATGGTGTGAAAATTAACAAGAAAATAATATGTTTTTCATTAAACCCTAAAGGGCAGAATATTCTAGGAGTGAGATTGATGAGGAATTTTGTGATATTTTATGGTATTTTGATGGAAATTGATGATTGGTGAAGGTAGAAATTAAATGCGAAAATTTGGTATGAAAATATGAATTTTTGCCTAATGTGTGAACGTAGGTGATTTGTGGTCTAGAACTAATAAATTAAATTATATTCATAGTCATTAAGGTAATTCGAGTATAATTAGAGCATTGAAAGTGAAATGGATTGAATTGGAGTTGAACTGAAGGTTTTAGCAATTTAAACCGTGTTTAGGCAAATTAGGTCGGACATTGTAATTAAGAGATTGTCTAGACATTTCACACCCAATCTCAAGCATACTTATAGATAAGGGCCTAAAATAGTTTATAATGGCTTGACACAAATTATTGAATTTTGTGTCATGTACTATAGATAGGTGGTGAGCCATTTGACACGGGTAGGAGACTGTACCTACGGATTGAGAATAGAAGTATTTCTACTCCTAATACTGTGAGTAAATTTATTATCATCTTAATTATCTATAGTAGTTTTTATTCAATTGTGTGATTTTATATAAAATGGGTTTAAATGGTAAATTGCTATGTTTTAAGAGAAATTGTGATTTTATAAATATTTTGAAAAATTGAATAATGGTTTCAAAAATAGAGTAGTTGGAGACTGCTTACTTGTATTGCAAATTACTGTTTGAATTGTATGGCTTATGATGAATGTGGGCATGACTGGTTGTTTTTATGATATGATAAATATGTGAACTGCTTTGATTTGCCTTGATAGGCAAGCTAAGGATTATGGGCCATGTCATGCTGTGGTGATTTTATTGAATTGGTGGGATATAATTGTGGTCACTATAGTGGTAAAGCAGGTTCCGTGGACTAGCTTATAAGAGGGGCACGGAAACCAGATTATTGTGCTTACCTCAGTTGGAGAGGCGTGTAGGGTATCTCCAGAGGTAGGATTTGAGTTCACTTCATACCTAACCACCACGTAGAAGTGAGACTCAGCCAACGCCAAGGAACGACTGTATTTGAGAAATTATGAAATTTTTACAACCTTGGCGGACTTGGTGGGACACTTTGATAAAGTGTCTGCGAGTAATGGATTTGGCACGAGCCAAGTTTTGTGAAATTCGTAAGCCATGTTGAGAAATGTGATGAGATATAATTGTTTACATGGGTTGAGATAAATTTTCAAGTTACGAAATATATATCACAATGGGGTATTTTATTTGTCTCAAATTACTTAGCTTTAGATTATTTTGATGATGTCTATTTACTCACGAGGATTTTATAATCTCACCACCCTACTTTCCACCTATTTCAGGCTCAAGATAGGTTGTAGATAGCCAATTGCATCGAGGACTATAATTGGATTGCATTCTCAAACAAACTGTAGGTTTATTACTTTCATTACAATTGGTCAGTCGGGGACCCACGTGTCATTGTAAATTTAATTCCATACTCTGGCTCACTATATGATAGCATGTAAGAATTTATTTTATTTATACGTTCCAAAAAAATTATTTACAGATATTTATAAAATATTGTTTTATAAGAAATTAGACTTTGTTATTTAATGTCTTTATTTTATTTTAAAAGTTAAAATTCCACTTTAAATAATTGTTTTAGACATCTAAAGTTATTTCTGGTTATGCTATATGTGTTTTTCACCCACCTACTATGTTTTTATTGGATTTTGGAATTTAGGAAGAAAAGTGACAAAAATACCCAGTGAGGCAAAAAAATTGTTTTATTGTTTTGGTTCAGAAATAACTCATAAACCTTTGAAAAATGAAATTTAGCAACGGGTGTTCACAAGGGAGGTATGAAAACTGATACGAGAGCCTTGCGAGGTTTCGATCTGCATTTGGGGTAAAGAATGTCTGTCGAGGCTTCGCGACGGCTGTCACGGGCCCAATGGGAGTTCCGAGTCGTGACACGAAAGGAGCACGAGCAACATCTTAAGATAATGCTCCAAACTTTGAGAGAACATCGATTGTATGCCAAGTTCTCCAAATGTGAGTTTTGGCTTGAAAGTGTTGCATTCTTGGGACATGTGGTATTTAAGGATGGGGTACAAGTCGATCCAAAGAAAGTCGAGGCAATGGAAAAGTGGTCGAGGCCAACATCAATTGCGGAGATTAGAAGCTTTTTAGGGTTGGCAAGCTACTATCGTCACTTTGTTAAGGATTTCTCGAGAATAGCCACCCCTCTGACCAAGCTGACACGTAAAGATACAAAATTTGAGTGGTCAAATGCTTGTGAGGATAGCTTTGAGAAGCTTAAGACATGTCTCACCACATCTCCAGTGTTAAGTCTACCACAACGCACAGGAGGTTATATAGTATTTTACGATGCATTGCTGGTTGGTTTAGGGTATGTGTTAATGCAACATGGAAAGGTGATCGCATATGCATCAAGAGAAGTTAAAAGGTATGAGCAGAATTACCCCGCACATGATTTAGAGACGGCAACAACCGTGTTTGCCTTAAAAATATGGAGACATTACTTGTATGGTGAGACTTGCGAAATATATACGAACCACAAAAGTCTAAAATATATATTTCAGCAGAGGGATCCTAACTTGTGACAACGTAGGTGGATGGAGTTGTTAAAAGATTATGATTGCACTATTCTTTACCATCCCGGTAAGGCAAATGTAGTGGCTGATGCCTTGAGTTGAAAATCGATTGGGAGCCTGGCACATATCTCTACAGACAGGAGATTTTTTATTAGGGAGATGCATAGCTTGGGAGACATGGGTGTGCATTTGGAAGTTTTTGAGGTAGATCCATTGCTAGCACATTTTAGAGTGAGGTCTGTCTTAATGGACTGAATTAAAAGAACGCAAAATAAAGATGAGTTTGTAGCTAAGACCTTAGAAAATCCTCAGGGAAAGAAAGAAAAGATGTTTACCAAAGGCACAGATGAAGTGTTGAGGTATGGAACTAGGCTTTATGTGACGAATATGTTGACTTCATTAGTTTTTGATGATAATAAAACATTCCCATGTCATTTGTGTCTAATATTTCTACCTAAGTGTGCAAGGCAAAATGTCTACAAAGAAACAATATTCCAATCTTCCTAATGAGCACTTAAAGATGTGATTTGAATAAGGAACAAGGAAGATTAATATAAAGGAAGATTCTTGATATGACAAGGAAGATCAGTGGTTGAACAAAGGTCAAAGTGGAGAAGTGGAAGGCTGAAGCTTAGTGAGAAACAGAACCAAGTTAGTCGACCAAGAAAATGGGTTAATCGACTAAGTGTTCTCTACCAAATCTACGTTTGAGACAGAACCAACTTAGTTGACCAAGGGAAAAATTTTAGTCGACTAAGTGCTCTCTATTTGCAACATACGCCAGGCTATTACAAGACGGATTAACGGCTTGAACCTTCCCTAAACTGTTTCGAACAATAAAAAACGTCATAACAGCCATCAGACAAGCTTTTTCAAGTATAAAAGGATCTTCAAATGGCAAGGAACCAACTTTTGGAAGATTATTGAAAGATTTCATTATATTCAAGCCAAAAAGAGCAGCAAACTTAGAAATTCTTTGTACTCTTCATTGCACTCAAACGCTTATCTTTTGTTATTGTGTTTAGCTCTAAACCGTGTACCACTTAGATCAATTTGTGATCATAGGTACTTTCTTTTCTACTTATCTTTGTATTATTACAGTGAGGTTTTCACTTTAAGTGTTTGATTCAAGCAAGGTTTGTTTGAATGCTTGTAGGTTACAACTTAGCCTTAAAAAGTTGAGTGTAAAGATTGTGGTTGAGCCTTGGAAAACCACATTGGGTTTTAGTTTAGCCCGTGAAAAACTAGTGTAAAGGTTGTGGTTGAGCCTTGGAAAACCATATTGGGGTTTTAGCTTAGCCTGTGAAGACCAAGCGATAGGTTGTGGTTGAGCCTTAAAAAACCACGTTGGGGTTTTAGTTGAGTCTGTGAAAAACTAGTGTAAAGGTTGTGGCTAAGCCTTGGAAAAGCCATTGTAAAAGCTTGGTGGAAGCTTGTGAATTCCATTGTTTTAGTGTTTTGTTTGAAAATCTTTGGTTGGATAATCAAGGTAGTGGATGTAGGTCTTGAACCGAACCACTATAAATCCTGTGTATTGTTTCTCTTGTTTTGCTTTCTTTGTTTTGAGATCAAACCTCAATCCTACCAAAAGAGACGAATTAGTGCTATTCACCCTCCCTCTAGCACTCATATTTGGGACCAACAATTGGTATCAGAGCTAGCTCTCTACCTATAAGGTCTAACACCCTTAGAGAGGATCCAAATGAATCTACAAAAATCAGTTGTAGCTGAGGGACAATCTACAAATAGACCTCCTCTGTTTGATGGCTCTAATTATCCTTACTGGAGCACTAGAATGTCAATATACATTAGGCCATAGATTATGAAATGTGGGATGTCATCACTGATGGTCTATTTATTCCCTCAACTGTAAATGTAATCACAAATGCGTTAATGCTTAAGTCAAGGTTTGAATGGACTGAGGCTAAAACTAAGAAAATATAGACCAATTTTAAGGCAATCAACACCTTACATTGTGCCTTAACTCCCACCGTGTTTAACAAAGTCTCATGCTGTACAACAGCTAAGCAAGTATGGGACAAGTTAAGAATAATTCATGATGGGACTTCTTAAGTTAAAGAGTCCAAGATAGCCCTCCAACCCACAACTATGAGATATTCAAAATGGAGCCTGGTGTGGACATCACTAGCATGTTTGATAGGTTCACGAACATTACAAATAAACTTAACCAACTAGGAAAACCTATCCTCGAGCATGAACTTGTAAAGAGACTTCTTAGGAGTCTGCTTAAATCTTGGAAACCAAAAGTGATTGCAATTAGAGAAGCCAAAGATTTAAACATCATCACACTTGATGAAATATGCAGGTCACTCCTTACACATGAGCTGGAGCTCAAAGAAAACGAAAAAGAAGAAAGAAGAGAGGCAAAAGAAAAGAAGAAGAATACAACACTTAAAGCCAGCATTCTTGAAGAAAAGTTGGAAGCGCTTTCATGTGATAATGATGATGAACTTGCACTTGTTGCAAGAAAATTCAGAAAGCTGATGGGAAGAAGGAATAGAATAATAGCAAGGAAAATCTTTAGAAAAGATCAAGGTCCTTCATGGAAGAAAACAAGAATGACAGCAATAAAAAGGAAAAAGTGATCTGCTACGAATGTAAGAAACCAGGGCACTACAAATCTGAATGTCCATTGCTAAAAGAAGAAACTCCAAAGAAAAACAGAAAATCAAAAAAGGCAATGGTTGTTGTAGCCTGGTCTGATCGTGATTCGAGCATTGAAGTTGATGAAGAAAGCTCAGAAGAAAGAGCAAACATCTACTTAATGGCTCAAGATGATGAAATAGAGGTATGTTCATCATCTTGTGATAATTCAATGATTGATTTACAAGATGAGTATGACAATTTATGTGATGAGTTTGAAAGCTTTTGAAATTATGAAGATAGAGTTGTAAAATAAATCTACTGCTTTGTAAAAATCTCTTGATGAAAATACAACTCTTAAGTGTTTAAACAATGATACTTTAAAGAAAAATTCATATGGTAAGAAGAATCATCATAATGCATCATCTAGATGCTATTGTTGTGGAAAAAATGGTCATTTATCATATGATTGTGTCAAAAATAAAAATATGGAGAAAACCAGAAAAATCTGGATACCAAAAGGTTCTTTTATTGCCACTAACACTCAAGGTCCTATCAAAGTATGGGTACCTATCAAGAAGAGCTGAACCATGTTTTTGTAAGTTGAGTTGCACCTAAAGGAAACATGTTCAAAGGCTCAACACAGTAAGAAGAAGCAGCCTTGGTACATGGATAGTGGCTATTCTTGACACATGACAGGTAATGAGTTGCTGTTTGCTCAGCTGGATAAGAAAAAATGAGGCACCGTATCCTTTGGAGATGATTCTAAAGGAATAATCCAAGGTATAGGTACGGTTGGTAAGAATTTTTGTACACAAATCAATCATGTGTTATTTGTTCAAGGCCTGAAGCATAATCTGTTAAGCATAAGTCAACTGTGTGATAAAGGATTTAAAGTCTCTTTTGACTCAAACAAATGTGAAGTTATTGATATAGGCACTAACAAAGTCACCTTAATAGGAAAAAAAGTGAAAAACATGTATGTTATCTTTCTTGAAGATCTAGAGAAAAATAGTGAAATGTGCTTAGTAGCAAACACTAAAAATGATAATTGGTTATGGCATAGAAGACTAGGACATGTAAGTTTAAATACCATGACAAAGCTGATCAACAAAAACTTGGTTGTTAGATTACCTAGTATTAAGATTGAAAATGATAGATTATGTGAAGTATGTCAATTAGGAAAGCAAGTTAGAACTTCATTCAAAGCTAAGAATATTGTTTCAACATCAAGACCTCTTGAAATGCTACATATTGATCTTTTTGGTCCTATTAGCACCACAAGTCTAGGTGGAAAATCTTATGGCTTAGTCATAGTGGATGATTACTCTAGGTATACTTGGGTTTATTTTCTTGCTCACAAAAGTGATGCATTATCAACTTTCATAGGCTATAGTAAGAAAATTGAAAATGAAAAAGGTACAGCCATTGGTAGTATTAGGAGTGACCATGGAGGAGAATTCGAAAATGATGAATTTGAGAAGTTTTGCTGTGAAAAGAGGCCAGAACATAATTTTTCTACACCTAGAACACCCCAACAAAATAGAGTTGTGGAAAGGAAGAATAGAACATTAAAAGAGATGGCTAGAACTATTCTTTGTGAGAACAATCTTCCTAAGTACTTTTGGGCTGAAGTTGTAAATACAGTAACTTACATTCTTAATAGGGTTTCAATTAGAGCAATTATCTCAAAGGCCCCATATGAGTTGTACAAAGGAAGCAAACCAAACATCTCTTACCTTAAGAGCTTTGGCTACAAATGCTTTGTTCTAAATAATGGAAAACAACCATTAGGGAAGTCTGATGCAAAAAGTAATGAAGCAATATTTTTAAGATATGCCATGAACTCCAAGGCATATAGAATTTTCAACAAGAGAACATTAAATGTTGAAGAATCTATCCATATAGTTTTTGATGAATCAATCCATGTTGAAAAGGAAGTTCATAAGGATGATGAAGATTTAGAAAATTTAGAGAAGCACAATGATGAAATGAGCCTAAATGATAGCAGGAATAATGAAGAAGGCTCAACTAGAGAAGAAACTGTGGCTCCACCTATTGAAAATCTACAAAGACAAGAAATCCAGCATAGTGACTTACCTAGAAGTTGGAGATATGTGAGAGATCACCCACAAGAACAAATCATAGGTGACATATCTCATGGAGTTAAGACTAGGAAAGGAACTAGGGACATATGTGAATTTTCAGCCTTCATTTCTCAAGTTGAACCTAAAAATTTTGAAGAAACTAAAAAAGAGGAAAGCTGGATTTTAGCCATGCAAGAGGAGCTTGATCAATTCAAGAGAAACAATGTATGGTCACTAGTGCCTAAACCCTCTAACCATCTTATAGTTGGAACTAAATGGATTTTTAGAAATAAAATTGATGAACAAGGAAATGTGGTTAGAAACAAAGCAAGATTGGTGGCAAAGGGATATAATCAAGAGGAAGGCATAGACTATGAAAAAACTTTTGTTTCGGTAGCTAGAATAAAAGCCATAAGGTTATTAGTTGCCTTTACTTGTCATATAAACTTCAAGTTATACCAAATGGATGTAAAGTGTACATTTCTTAATGGAGTCATTCAAGAGGAAGTATATGTTGAACAACCTACTAGTTTTGAAGACTTTGAGAAACCAGACTATGTTTTTAGACTTCACAAACCCTTATATTGACTGAAGTAAGCTCCTAGAGCTTGGTATGAAAGGCTATCTAAATTTCTGGTAGAAAAAGACTATGTTAGGTATCAAACCCTGCTCTATAAAATAATTACAATGTCATTTACATGCTCAATAGAATGTTTGCATATTTGGGAAGTTCGAGAAATCGTTAAAATACGATATTACCCCTAATGCTATCATTAAGTCGATTAAGACTCGAATGAATTCAAATAAGGATTTTAAGAGTGAAATTGGAAATTTCACAGTCTAGGGATTACTCAAAACAGTGATGTGGAGTTTGAGATCCAATTTGGGGTCAATCGAGAAAATTCATCGATTAGGGACCAATCGGTCATTTTGCCATTTAAGGACAAAATGGAGATATCTATAAAAGATTTTGATTACATTTGACCAAGAATAATTATATGAAATATAATATGATTATTGGAGCATAAAATGAAGTTTAGCAGTGAAAATTTGTAATTCTCGATATTTTTGAGACACAAAGGTAAAATGGTAATTTTACCACTAGAGGACAAAACGAGAATTTTTAGAAAAGATTTTGGCTCCTTTTGATTAAGATTGATTAATATTAGTGTTATTTGAGTTTAAAAAGAGAGAAAAATGAAATTTCGGTACATTTCGGAGTATAGGGGCAAAATCATAATTTTTCTACCCCATGGGCAAATCGGTAAAATTTTCACCCCAGCACTTGTCAAGACCAAGGGATTTTGTTTAACAATGGAATGGATAAATATTGAAATATTTGTGGTAGAAAATTTAGAAGAAAAAGTCAAAAAGTTAAAAAAATGGGCTAATGGCATTATGCCCTGTGGCAAGCCATTATATTTTATTATTAAACTAATAAAATCAGCTTATAACCCTCACTTTCTCTCTCTAAATTTGGCATAAACCAGATTCAAAGGAAAGGAAAAGAGAACAAAGGGGAAAAACAAGAAAATTAGCCAAAAATCAAGAGATTTCAAGTTTTTTTCAAGAATCAAGCAAAATAAAGGTTACATTTCTTTAGTTTTACTCTAACCCTAGCTTACCCATGCTTTAGTTCTTATTTTCCATGGTTGAATATTGAGTTATCATGATGAATTCAATTCTGAAAAATGGGTATGGAAGAGAAATTGATGTTGGATTAGCTTGATTTTGGACTATGTTGATCTTTAGAGGTAGATAGCCATGTTTAGGAAGAAAATTATGGAAGAAAATCATGTGTTCTATGAAAATCCATTTTAGCCGAATATTCAAAGGAGAAATTGATGCCCAATTTGTGACATTTCAAGGTACTTAGATAGTGTTTGATGATTAGTAGTGTTAGAAATTAAATTTGAAGAATTGGATATGAAAATTTAGCAAGAAAGCGAATTGTTCACCATTGAACCCATTTATGAAGAATATTCTAGGGTGAGATTGGCTACTGAATTTGAGGATATTTCATGGTATTTAAGTGTAATTGGATGAATTAAGGATATAGAAATTTAATGGAAATTTTTGATGTGAAAATATAAAATTTTACCTAATAGGGGTAATTTCGTAATTTGTGGCCTATATTGATAATTTACACCATATTTGTGGACATTAAGTTAATTTGGGTATAATTGAGGTATAGAAATTGAAAGAAATTTATTCAGAATTAAATTGAGGGTTTTAGTAAATTAAGTCAGGCGTAGGCAAATTGGCCGGACATTGTGATTAAACAACTGTCCGAACAATTTCCATCCCATTTCCATGCATGTAGAGCCTGAACTAATTTATGATAAATTGACACAATTTATTGAATTTTGTGTCATGGATTATGGATAGGTGGTGAGCAAATTGATTCGGGTAAGGGACTACACCCGAGGACAGAGGATAGGAGTATTTTTACTCATAATACAGTGAGTAAATTTACTATCGTCTTAATTATCTAGAGTAGTTTTATTCAACTTTGTGATTTTATAAAAAAAATAGTTTAAATGGCAAATTATTGTGTTTTATGAGAAAATGTGATTTTTAAAATGATTTTATAAATTTTTTGGAAAAGTGAATAATGATTTTAAAAATAGAGTAATTGGAGACTATCTGCTTATGTTATAAATTTCTGATTTTTAGATTGAATGGCTTATGGTAACCTTCGCGTGAATGGTTGGTTTTATAATATATTAAATATGTGAATTATTTGATTCGCCTGGATAGGCGGGGTAAAATTGTGTTAACCATGTCATTCGGCTACGATTTTATTATTATGATGAGGTCTATTCTACACTGCAGTGGCGGGTTTCCGTGGACTAGCCTATTAGAAGGGCATTGTAAACCCAGCTAACTCTTACCTCGATTGGAAAGGCGTGTAGGGTATCTCTCGGGGTGAGGTTTGAGCTCACTTCACGCCTAACCACCACGTTGAAGTGAGACTCAGCCAACGCCAAGGAACGGCTATGTTTTGAGGAATTATAAAATTTTTACAGCCTTGGCAGACTTGAGCGGATGCCTCGGTATCCCCGTGTACAGGTTTTGGCATAAGCCAAGTGTTCTCAAGAATTTCATAAGCCCTGTTTAGTAATGTGATGAAATATAATTGTTTTTATGGGTTGAAACGAATTTTCATGTTACGCATCACATGTGGTGATGGGATATTTTTGTTGTCTCCCTTTACTCGGCTTTAGATACTCTAGATGGTATCTATTTACTCACTGGGATTTTATAATCTCACCCCTCTTCCTATACATTTTTTCAAGCTCAAGACAATTTGTTGATAACCAATTAAGACGAGAATTAATCTCGAAGTTGCATTCTAGAAAGTAAGGGTTCATAGCACTACACCTTCTTGGTCAGTTGGGGGCCCACGTGCCACTGGAATTTAAAGTTCATACCCTGGTTCATGGTATGATAGTAGATGTGAATTTATTTTGTTTTTACGCTGTAAAAATTATTTTTAGAGATTTCTGAAAATATTGTTTTATAAGAAATTAGAACATTTTATTGAATATTTATATATATATATTCAAATAGTTACAATTTTACTTTAAATAAATGTTTTAGACCTCTAAATTTATTTCTGGTTGCAAAATATACGTTTTTCACCCATACATTGCATTTTTCGCCTGTCCCGAAGTTTTCGAAGGTAAATGACTAAAATGCCCCTATGAGGTTAAAATTACTTTTTTATTATTTTAAAAAAAAGTTTAAATCTTTTAAAGTACGATGTTTGGTAATTACTGCTCACAAGGGAGATAAGAAAATTGGTACAGAAGCCTTGCGATGTTTCAGTCGGTATTTGGAGTATGAATGCCTATCGAGACGTAACGGCAGTTCTCACGGGCTCAATGGGAGTTTCGAGTCGTGACATTAGGGACAACATAGACACCACACTGTTTATCAAAAGATGCTCAAATGATATGATCATAGTTCAAATATATGTGCTACTAATGAATCTTTTTGCAAAAACTTTGCTAAGGAAATGCTGAGAGAATTTGAGATGAGCATGATGAGAGGTTTGAAGTACTTTCTTGGCTTTCAAATCAAGTAATGCTAGGAAGGAATTTTTATCAGCCAAGATAGATACATTCAAGACATGCTCAAGAAGTTTGACATGCTGAAACTAAAGCCCATCAGCACACCAATGAGTCCATCTACAAAACTTGATGTTGATGAAAAAGGCAAAGATGTAGATCAAAAGCTCTATAAAGGTATGATTGGATCTTTTTTTTATTTAACATCAAGTAGACCAGATATGCAGTTTAGTGTGTGTTTGTGTGCTAGATTTCAATCTCAACCTAAGAAAACACACCTAACAGCTGTAAAACAAATTTTTAGATATCTCTTAGGAACTCAAGCCTTAGGAATTTGGTATTTAAAAGAATCATTAATCAACCTAGTAGGATATTTAGATGTTGACTTTGTTGGATGTAGAACTGATAGAAAAAGCACTGGTGGAACATGTAAGTTCCTAGGTAACATGCTTATATCCTGGTCAAGCAAGAAGTAGAATTCCGTAGCACTATCCACTGCTGAAGCTGAATATTTATCCTTAGGAAGTTGCTGTGCACAGGTTTTATGGATTAAGGAACAATTGAAAGACTATGGATTATCAATGAAAAACACTCCCATTTACTGTGACAACACCAGTGCTATAAACATTTTAAAGAATCCTATCCAGCACTCAAGAACCAAACACATTGAGGTTAGACACCACTTTATTAGAGATTATGTAACTACGGGTGAAATCAATATTGAATTTGTGAGCACTTTGCATCAGCTTGCTAACATATTTACCAAACCCCTTAGTAAAGACAGATTCTATGAAATTAGGAGAAATCTAGGGATGAGCTGTTTAGAAGAGTTATAGGGAGAAGTCTCGACTAAATAGAGAAAAACAGAAGGCACTTAGTCAACTAAAGTGTAAAACTTAGTCAACTAAGAGTATTATGTTTCATTAGAACCAAAGAACTACTAGCTAAATTTTAAAGGTTTAAAATAATGAAATTTTATGCTTACCGAGTAACAAAAGGAGAAAAGAAAAGCTAAGAAAGTAAATAGTAAAAATATTAGAGGGAATTTTGAAATTTAAAAAAGTGAGGTAATTGTTAAAATGGAGGCAGACGGTTTCTAAATTAGAAACTGTCAATCACTTTTATCCTTAATCTTCTGATAACTGATTCTCTCAAAACCCTAGCATTCTCATATGCATTCCCTCTTCTAAAATCAACCAAGAATCTTTCTTCTCTCACAACCTGAAACCCTAAAGTTAAAAACCACTCTCAAAACAATTAATGGCAAAATCGACCCTACTTAAAGAGCTACTGGAGAAGGAAAAAGGAAAAAGACAAATGGAAGAGATTCCTAAGTCAGAGCATCCACAAAAAAAACTGAAGGGAGTATCGGGTTCTGAAAAGAAAAAGTTTGACAGAAATACTGAACAAAAGAAACAAACAGAAAAGAAAAAGAAATTTGGAAAAACAAAAAAGAAAGACAAGAAGCAAATATTTTCAAAAGGTACTTCATCCTCCTCATCCTTGAAATTTAGAAACAAAATTCATAAGGAAAGATTTAGGAAAATCAAAATTACTCCTATTACATGCGAAAAGTATATTGACTGGGAGAGTTTCAGTGAAACCCCTAAACTCCAAACAAGCTTAACAAACTATTTTAATGAAATGAGGATAAAAGAGTATAGCTATTTCAAGGACAGGACATATAGTGCTAGTTTAAGTAAGGAATTCTATGCTAGCATTGCATCAAGTGAGAGAGAACTTGATGATTCAGAGGACTTTCAGAGGAAAATTTGAATGTACTTTTGAATGGGAAATAGTTTTTGGCTACAACTTCAGATTTGAGTAATCTGTTAGAAATAGAAGGTGAAGATGGAAAGTATGAAATGCCTGACAAGTATGATCCTGCATCTGTGTGGGAAATTGTTACTGGAAAGAAAGAAAAATTTTCTTCAAAGAGCAATGTAGGACTAATCATTAGTCCACAATTTAGAATCCTACATTACTTTGTGGTAGCTAATCTGCATGGTAGGAGTGGTAGCTTAAGCTACATCAGCCTCCAAGATCTTTGGCTGATAGAGCATGCTATCAGTAGAGAGGTTTTAAACCTTAGAAGGTTCATGATTAAGAGAATGAGGGTAGCATGTAAACTAGAAAAGATTCATTTGCCATATGGCAATGTAATCACATCCCTAGTTAAAAAGAAGGGAATTTGGGCTAATAGGTATGATATGGACATGGTGAAGAGTAGGGATCAGCCTATCTTCTTGGAAAGCTTGATCAAGATGGGATACAGGGTGTATGGGGACATTTTCAATAAAACTTCCATGATTACTTCAGTGTAAACTCAGCCAGAGGTTGCCCGCACACCACCAAAAACAACAGCCCCTTCATTCTCTAATAAAGTCATGTTCAATCTGCTGATAAGGATGGATGCCAAGCTCACTGGTCAAGGAGCAATGCTTGTAAAAATTGAGGAAAGAATGAATGAGATTGAGGCCAGCTTGAAAGAAAAATCTAAAATACCATCTGCATCAGCTGAAGCTGACTCCTCTACCACTCAAAGCATAGCACCAGAAGGACAAGGTGCTGAAGGATCAGCCTTGCAACCAGAAGGTTCTGAATTCTAATATGCAAGCCCTGAATTTCCAGTTGAAAGGTCTACCTACAAGAGTGCAAGTCTTAGACATCAAGCCCCTGAACCAGGATTTGAGGAACCTCTCAAATCCACCTCAATAGAAAATGAAACATCTGATCAAGGCACTGAGGTGGTTGGTTCACCACCTAGCCCTTTTAAACATCAGCCTCCAACACACCCTGAACAAGAAGCATCCCCTCCTCACTTTGATGAAGTGTCTGTCATGGGACTTTCTACTAGATGGTGAGAGAAAAGCAAGCAGAGAAAGAGGTTGTAGCAACTCAAGCTGCTAAGACAAAGCCTTTAGAATAGGAAGTTGCAGCAAAAGGAAAAGACAAAGGAAAAGCAAAAGCAAAAGAAACAGCTCCTGCAACTAAGTCTCAACCTCAACCACTTGCCATGAGACAGAAAAAATAAGCTAGAAATTCAGTACCTCTAGGGACAAGGAAGTCTTCACGACTAGCAGAAAAAGCAAAATCACCTCCTGCAACCTCTCCTTAAGCACCAATAGAAATCTCTAATCAGACCACTCCTCAGAAAACTGCATAGACACCTCCTCAGCCTCTTCAGCAACCTCCTGAAGCATCCACTCAACCACCTATGAGACCACCCTCAACCCTTCCTCTAAATCCTTTTTGGGAACAATGGGACTAGATAGATTCCCCTGAATCCACACTATCTGCCTTTGTTGAATGATGCCTTAACCCCCTCCCTAATAATGACAAAAAGGGGGAGTAGAAAAACCAAAGAAAAATAAAAAATCTTGAGGGCAGAGGTACTAGACTCTTAGGAATAACACAAGAAAAACAAAACAAAAAACATGGGGGCAGAGGTACAAGGATTTTAGGACTTTTAGGAAGAAAATTCAGTTCAGGGGTATTTAAGGAACAAATTTGTGGTTACTGTTTTTGTAAAGCTCAGCTTTATAAAATATGTTCCATATTATCCATGTGCTGGATGAAAAGTTTGCATACTCGAATGCCTCGGAAAAGTATTAAAAGTCGGTATTGCACCTAGAGGTACAACTAAGTTGATTTAAGCCTCAAACAAGTTCAAATGAAGATTTTAAGATGAAATTGAAAATTTTAAAGTCCAGGAATAACTTAAAAGGGTGATTTGGAGTTCGATGCCTGATTTGGAGTGAAATTAGAATTTTCATGATCCAACGGTAAAATGGTAAATTTGCCACCTGAGGACAAAATGGGAATTTTTAGAAAAGATTTTGATCACATTTGACTTATTGGAGTATGATTTGAGGTTGAAAAGTGAAAAAATTGTAATTTTGGTAATTCTTCGAAGCACAAAGGGTAAAATGGTAATTTTACCACTCTGGGTGCAAAATTATAATTTTGTACCACCAAATACATGTCCAACACATGAATTACACTTATTATTGTTGTGGATAAGTGAGAAATTATTTGTAGTGGAGATGGAATACTTAATTATTAAGTAATGAAAAGCGGACCAATAAAAAAGTGACATGTGGCACATTTTTAACCATTTAAATATTTCTCTTTAAAAACCCACTTTAAACCCATTTTCTTCACTTCATTTGGCCGGCCATAGTTAAGCACAAAGAGGGAAAGAAGAACAAAAACCCTAGCCACCAAGATTCAAGAGAAAAGTGTAAGAATTCAAGGAAACAAGTGGAAAAGGTAAAATTTCTTGATTTTGGCTAGTGATCTATCATTCTTGTGCATTATTTTCCATTTCAAATAGTTGAGAATCAAGATCTCATGATGGTTTTATTGCTGGTCAAAGCTTTAGAAAGAGGTTTTGATGCTTGAATTGGTTAGATTTCAATAGATTTTAGTGTTTTTAGTTAGTTAGTCATGTGTAGTATGAAAACAAGTGAAAGAAAAATCACACAATCTTTGGTACCCATCAAGGCCGAATTTTATGGAGTGAATATTGGAAAGGAATTTTGTGACATTTTATGTTAGTTGGTTAAGATTTAGTGGTTTTAATAAATGGTGGTGATGGAAATCGAAAATGATGATATTTAGCATGAAACCACAAATTTCATATTAAATACTCATAGGCCAAATTTCCTATGTGAATTATTGGTGATGTATTTGATTGAATATCAAGTGATTTGATAAGGAAAATAATGGTTTATGGTGTGGGAATTAAATATTTATGGTATAAGAATGTAGCTTGAAAAATGTTATTGTTAATGGACACACCTTGGCCGAATATTCCGAAATGAAATGTGAAGGTGATTTTGCCACATTTCATGTTAATTGACTAGTATTTGATGAATTAGAGTATTGAAAGAGAAATAGAATTAATTGGAGTTAAATTGGACACATTGGCCAATTAATCGGGTGAAAAATCAAATGAGGCCAATACTGATTTATTTAGGCATACAATGGAATTTAGAAAAGATACCATATCTAGATAGTCACCCGATCATTTCATATTTCATTTTAAGCATTAGTATAGAGCCTGATTTGGTTTTATATCAATTTAGCACCAATTCAGTGAATTGTTTGATGTGCATTATGGATATGTGGTGAGCAAACTATACTGGTAAAAGTAAAGACATTGCGCTTGAGGATCGAGAATAAGAGTATTTCGAACTCCTAGTACTATGAGTAAACTTATTATCGCCTTAATTATCTAAAGTAGATTTTACTCAAATTTGTATTTTGTGGAAAAATGATTTTTAAATGGAGAATTGCTTGTTTTATGACAAAAATATGAATTTATAAAATAAATTGAATTTTTATAAATATGAATTAAAAATTGGATGATTGAGTTGAAATTAGAGTAATTGGAGACCACACGCTATATTGTAAATTATGATTCAAACCAAATGGCTTATGATGTTATGGCATGATTGGCTGAATTGATAATTGTGTTGAAAAATGTGAGCTGTCTGCTTTGTCCTGATAAATTGGTTAGCAATGTAATTGCCAAGTCATGCTATGGAAATGTTTATTGAATTGGTGCAATATGATCTACTGCAGTAGATAGGTTTCCGTGGATCAGTCTATTTAGAGGGGGCACGGCAAACCCCACTATATATCTTTATCTCAGTTGTAGAGGCGTAAAGGGTATGTCCTGAGATATGACAGAGCTCACTTCACGTCAAACCACCACGTGAAAGCAAACTTAGCCAACGCCAAGGAATGACTGTATTTTGAATATTTATGATGTTTCAACAGCCTTAGTGGTCTCGATCGGATACCTTTGATCAAGGTGTCACCGAGTATGATTTTTTTTATTGGCATGAGCCAAGTTTTTAGGAAAACATAAGCCATGTAAATTTTCGAGGAAGATAAATTTAATTTATCTAGTGAAAGAAAATGAAATGTTATGAATCATTTTATACTGATTTATTTTAATCGTGTCCATTTACTCGACTTTAGATAGTTGAGATGGTATCTGTTTACTCGCTGGGATTATAAAATCTCACCACCCTCTTTTCCATCTATTTCAGGCTCAGGATATTCAGTAGTCAGCCGATATCGTCAGGAGACAAATTTTGGAGTTGCAACCTTGGAAATCAAAGGTTTATCGACTCACGACCTTAGTTCAGTTTTGTCGTTCGGGGGCCCACGTGTCATTGTAAATTCAACTGCATACTCTGGTTAACTTTATTACAGTACGTAAGAATTTATTTTGCTTGTACGTCCCAAAAATTATTTACGGATTTTTAATAAAAATTGCTTTACAAGAAAATGGAATATTTCATGAAATATTTTTATTATATTCTAATAGCTAAAATTTCATTTCAAATGAAGGTCTTAGATAGCAAAACTTTTTTTTTTGTTATGAAATATGTGTTTTTACTCACATACTACATTTTTAGATGGTTTCAAAAATTTTAGAGAAAAATGACGAAAATACCGCTATGTAGTAGAAATTTCTTTTTGACTAATTTTTACTTGAAAATGATTATGATTTCTTTAAAATATGATTTTAGTAACTATTGCTCACAAGGGGAGTGAGGAAACTGATATTAAAGCCTTGCGAGGTTTCGGTCGGCATTTTGGGAAATGAATGTCTATCGGGACATCGCGGCCGTTGTCACGGGCTCGATGGGAGTTCCGGGTCATGGCAATTCAGTTGGTATCAGAGCTTTTGATTTTAAAGCTTTTGATTCTACAGCTTTTGGTTTTAAAGTATTTTAAAAATTTACAGTGTCAATGTGGCCCCAGGTTAAGTTATGTTAAATAGGATACATGCATCTGTATAAAGAAACATACCCACTCATGGGATGCATAAGGGAGTAAATACTTATAGTTCGGTTGTGGATAGGTTTTGAGGTAAGCTGATTGCCCGTCCAGCATGTCTAGAAGAGATGGTGACTTGGATGCCTTTCAGAGTAACAATAAGGGATCACTAGATTCCATAGCTAGGAGCCGTAGGTGCTCGGAATTGAGTAGTCCAGAAAGATATTCGTTTAGAGTTCCTATTAATTGGACTCCATCGGATTTAGGAGCGAAGGTTCAAAAACAAGAAAAGGTCTAGCATTAGTGAGACTGATGAAAGTGCTAGTAGTAATGACGTTAATATAAGTATAAGAAATTCCCTCTTGAAAGAGTTTGAGGCATATGCTAAGGAAAGAACGAAACTGATGATAGCTGAAGGTAGGTGTTGTCCAAGGAAGATGATAGCCGTACGACATTTTCCTCCTAGGTGCAGAAGGAATGCTGCACTAGTGAGTGACGAGGAATGTCAGGGGATCCAACAAGCTTGGATTAGAGAACATAAGAAAAATCTCAAGAGATAGAAAAGGATTTGGAAGAGGATCCTAATGAAAAATGGGAATAGAATCTTAACACTCTCGTTGAATTTTGTATTATCTTGACCTTAGGAAGTTGCAGTGAAAACGAAAATAGCAGTAGTTATCTGTATAAAAGAATTAAAAGTTTGTTTTGTTTTGTACGACTTGTGCTGACTATAAGGTAGCTGTTCAAATGGTTTGATCTATATAGTAATCTTTTGGTATGACAAAAGTAGACTAGTAAGATCGTTGTTGCGGAAGAATATTTATTTTAGCGGTATGGTTGATCATCTTACATAATTATGGTGGACTGATGAAGGAAGTCAATAATGAATTAAGCAACTACATAGTCTGATAATGAACTATTCATTTTATAAACGTAATTAGTCAAGAACTGATGTGTCACGACCCGGAACCACACTCGAGTCTGTGACAACTGCCTCGATGTCCCGATAGGCACTTATCCCCCGAGTACCCTATCGAGACCTCGCAAGGCTCTCGTACCAGTTTTCTATCTCCCTCGTGGTTATTAGTTTCCAAGTAACATTTTTCAAAGAATAAAATCAAGTTTCGGATCAAAACAGTCTAAATGCACAATTTTCCACACAGGGGCATTTTCGTCCTTTTTGTCTAAATATTTCAAAATTGGTAAAAACGTTACATACAAGTAGAATAAACATAGTTCACAATCAAAAATAAAATTTGATACCGTAAACCATTATAAAAATAAAATTTTTAGATAATAGAATAAAATAAAAATATTAAATAAATACTACATTTTAGTGTAAAATAATATTTTTAGAAATATCAAAAAAATCAATTTTCAACACGTGAAGGTAAAATAAATTTATACATATTGTATTATGGATAAACAAAGTATGTATATTAATTACAATGACACGTGGGCCCTATTATGTACAGCTATGTACCTTTGTTCGCTAGGATGCGACTTTGAACTAGCCTCTCAATGCAATCCGAGTGTCTGTCAATAGTCTCGAGCTTGAAATGGGTGGAAGAGAGGGTGGTGAGTTTTCCAACCCAGTGAGTAGATAATTACCATCTACGACATCTAAAGTCGAGTAAATGGAGACAAAGGAAAACACCACGTAGTTGAACAGTTCATAGCACAAACTTTGATTTTTATCTCATATAAGACGTTTCAAATTTCAATAAAAATAATCAAAATCATCAAAATCTTTTAATTGCTAGGGCTTATGATTTCTTTGAAAACCAAGCTATTGTCGAAACTCTTACTCGATGATGCCTTGGCCCGGAGCATCCAATCGAGTCTGCCAAGGCTATTAAGATCATATCATATTTGAAAATACAGTCGTTCCTTGGTGTTGGCTAAGTTCAACTTCACGTGGTGGATCGGCGTGAAGTGAACTCGATCTTTACCTCAGGAGTTACCCTCCAAGCCTCTCGTACCGAGGTAAAATAATAACTGGGTTTACCATGCTCCTCCTAAAGGCAGTCCACGGAAACCCCTATCACTGCAGTGACTAACCAACCCACCAATCAACAAAATTTTTACAGCATAACATGGCCAATAAAATTTTACCCAGTATACTTAGATAAAGGAAATCAATCACATATTTCATGCAAATATAAATCCAGCCAGCATGCTTCCCAAGATCATAAGCCACAATTTTAATAGCACATAAGATTCACAATTCACCAAGTAAGTCTCCATATACTCCATTTTAATAAAATGAACATTTAATTTCAAAACAGTATTTCCTTTCAAAATAATTTATAAAATTCATTTATTTAATCATATTTCATCAAAACACATTTTAATTGAAAATCATAATACTTTATAGTTCAAATTTATCATGCCTTAAAAAGCATAAAATTCATATATAAAAACACTCTAGATATTGTAGACAATAATTTATCCACTCACCTCTTCAAGAGTGCAAAACACTCCCGTTTTCGATTTCCACTATATTGAATTTATCCCGCTTCCGGGGGACCCACCACCTATACATAATTTTTGACACATTTTCAATTATTTGTGTCAAACCATTATATATGATTTCAGGCTCTACATGATGCATGGAAATGAGATAAAAATGATTCGGACAGTCGTTTAATCACAATGTCCGATCGACTCGCCTACACGTTGTCTAAATTGCTAAAATCCTCAATTTAACTCTGATTTGATCCATTTCAATTTCTAATAGTCTAATTATATCCACAATACTCAATTACTATAAATGTGGGTCAGTGTATCAGTCCTAGACCACAAATTACGCTTTTACCCGTATTAGATAAAATTTGTATCTTTGTACCAAAAATTTCCATTTAATTTCTATATTCATAATTCATCAAATCTCACTTAAATACCTCAATTTAGCATCAATTTCAGCAGCCATTCATACCTTATAATATTCGGCTATAATGGGTTTCAAGAGGAAATTGAATTTTTTCTTGCTTGTTTTGTATACTACACATTACCAAACTAACCGAAAACACTACCTAGCTAATTATCTAACTAGATTGAAGCTCAAATCTCTCTCCTCCATGTTCGGCCAGCATGGTTTTGTCATACCCACTTGTGATTTTTGCATGAAAAATGGAAAAGAAAGCATGGGTAGTGAAGAACACTAAGAAAAATTAAGAAATTTACCTTTTTCAAGCTTGATTCCTTGAATTCTCTTGATTTCCCTTTGATTTTCAGCCTAGGGTTTATGTTTTCTTTTCTTCCTTCTTTGCTTTGCTTTGGCCGACCCTCACAAGTGCTCTTGGCTGAATTTGTAAGCCTTTTATAAGCTAAATAAAATATTATTTAATTTTATCACATGTGAAATTTTATTAATTTATTTATTTTATTAGTCATCCATTTGACTTTCTTTCTCCACCACACATTTTTCTTCACTTATCCATAGTTTAAATGAAATTTCTAGACTTAGCCAAAATCTTGGTGGAGTAATTTTCAAAAATTACACTTTTGCCCCCGTAAAAGTGAAAAATTACATTTTTGCCCCAAAACTTGAAATTTCCCAAAATTCATATTTTTTGCTCCTCATACTCATATCATACTTCAATTAATCAAATTTGATCCAAATCCTCTCAAAAAATTCAAATTTTGTCCTCGGGTGGTAAAATTATCATTTTACCCTTAGGCTTCAAAAATATTGAGAATTAAAATTTTTTCACTGCTAAACCTCTTATTATACTTCCAATTATCATATTATACTTCAAATGATTAATCTTGATCAAAATTTTCATCAAATAACCCAATTTAAATTTTTGGTGGCAAAATGACCATTTTACCTCTAATCGGTCAATATTCTCGATTGACTCCAAATCGGCCCTCGAACTTCGAATCACTATTTTAAGTCATTTTGGGGGTTTTAGTTTTCTCAAATTCATCCTTAATTCTCTGTTTAGATTGATTCGAGGCTTTAATCAGCTTACTCATAACACTAAGTGAAAGGTTGACCTTTAATGATTTCTCTAACCATTCCAATATGGGAACATGCTGTCAAGTACATAAACAACTTAATCAGCATATCCTAAGACTGGGTCTGACATGATGAGTAAGGTTGAGCTTCTGACAACGAGCGGTATGCAATTTGATGGATACATAGCTAAGAGTAAATTTCGAGATTATGATTTAATAAAATCACACTGAATGTCGCGATGGAAGTATATGAATATCAGAAATAAAATATATTCAAAACTAGATATATGGAGACTAAGGTTCTGATCGAAAACTAGTGATAGAAAGTTAACTTTGCAAGTTGCGGTTTCCATGATTATAACATAAATGGAGGTTATCAATATACGGTGAAAGCATAAGAAAATATTACATGAATTGAAAAGCTTCCTCATGGATTTAGATATTGGGAGCGGCATAAAGATAAGACTCACGAGTTGAAATATGGTCATTGGTTTGGATGCTAAGTTTCGTTATTTGGAGTCTTCAGTGCATTAGGGAAATGTTAAGATAAAGATGACCAGTAATGGATAATGGAAATACAGGTATACCGTAAGTAATAAGTAATTATGTGTATGAGGATATATACATATAAAGATTATTAATGTGTGGACATACACTTGGAGTTATAAATTACAAATTCGAAGTATTTAAGATATGATTAAATGGAATTAGTATTAGTCAAGGTACGTAAACCTTTTAAGTAATTATCGTGGAGTATGCATGATAGTAGAATGGAGGAACATAGCGTTGTGATACTATATGGTGAAGTTACTATATATTATGGAAAGAATATTCTAAAGAGGAATTTGGTGATTGTTGACAAGTTTTATGGGATAATATGAATTTGAAAATATTGACCTTACCTATAATTTGTGATAAGCACAAGGGAATATAAATGGTTATAGAAATTGTGATGTAAACTTGGAGGAAAACCAAACAGTTAAGGATGATTATGGTAGTAATCTTAAATTTGGATGAATAACATTGATTAAGTAAACTCCAACCATCACCGTACCGCAATGCTAGGAACACTTCATGTCTAGGACCTGTTTGGGACATATGAATAAAATGTGGCAGATGTGAAATTGGATGTATGAGTTGAACTAAAGTCATTGAACTTGATTCAATATCTTGTTAATTGGAGTTTTAAGGTTTCTAAAAGGTATCGATATGAATGAATTGAAAAATTGTCTTTATTGCCCTATATATTGGCATATAAGAGAAGGAAAAGTTAGAGAAATTTTGAGATGGATACATAAAGATAAATTAATATGTGGAGTGCTGAGATGAATAATGTGTGACTAAAGTCAAATCTTAAGAAATAAAGGACACAAGAGATTAGACCTTGTTAAAGGCTAAAGAGAAAGTGGGGGAATGGTTAGATAAATGTATGGAATATTGATAAGTAATGTTAATACCAAGTGATAGAGGCATAAATGGAGATTTCAAGAATGATATAGCAAATGAAATTATATAGAATATATGGCTATGAAAAATTTATAAATCTTGTCTTAACTTTGTTGAAAGAAAAGAATTGTAAATTATATGCAATAAGTGTAAGGCGGATGATTTTGAAACTCGCTAAGGAGCCAAACGGCTAAGTCACGGGGTAAGTGGTCACATGCTTGCTTTCACAAGCATTAAGCCATGTGGTTATAAAAAGGAAGCCGTAAGCTGAAAGCGATATTCATATTGACATTGAAATAGTATTTGAAGAGAACTTAGTTTCAAGTCTTGCAATTTCTAAAACAAATTGTAGATTGGCCAGGGGAAAAGGATGCTATGTCTATATGAAAGAATGGAACAATAGATTATTGAAGTTAAATTTGATAAGGAAGACAGAAATGAAACAATCTTAATATATTACGGGAAATTAGAATTTAAAAAGTATTTGAGGTATGCCTAACTGAAATGAGTTTAAGTCTTAAATGACAAATCAATATCAGAATGCAAGAAAGATACAATATATGTTAGAGGCATGAGATAAATATAGGAATAATTAAGACCCTTAATCTTCGCTAACATGGAGAATACATACAGAAATGAGTATGACATGCTAATGATGCTACAAGTTACATAATAGTGTGAGAGGATGGGATGAATGAATAAATATCGAGAGACTTGATAAGGAATGAAGTAATAAAATGGTGATTGATGTACATAAGGAAGTATAAAATGCGATTGAAATCGATACGGTTGATATGGAGTTCTGGTCCAAACTTAATGATGGTAACAAGGACATGCTTGAAGTCTCGATCTAAGAGATTATGATTGAAGAGGTTATTGTTGATTAGATTTTAAAGGATAATACTAGAAATGAGTGAAGTATTCAAGTTGAACTGGAGGTGAATGAAGTAAACAAATTGAAATTCTCTATAAATGAGATAACATGGGAAATCGAGCGTCTAATGAGAAAACAATACCTCCACCTATTCTCCTAGTTCAGTGATTGAAATTTTGAGGTCAAAATTTTATTTTAAAGGGGTAGTGATGTAAAGCCCGACTTTATAAAATATGTGCCATATTATCCATGTGCTGGATGGAATGTTTGCATACTCGACTGCGTCGGAAAAGTATTAAAAGTCGGTATTGCACTTAGAGGTACAACTAAGTCGATTTAACCCTCGAACAAGTTCAAATGAGGATTTTAAAATGAAATTGAGAATTTTAAAGTCCAGGAATAACTTAAAATGGTGATTTGGAGTTCGAGGACTGATTTGGAGTGAAATTGAAATTTTCATGATCCAAGGGTAAAATGGTAATTTTACCACCTGAGGACAAAATGGAAATTTTTAGAAAAGATTTTGATCACATTTGACTTATTGGAGTATGATTTGAGGTTGAGAAGTGAAAAAATTGTAATTTCGATATTTTTCGAAGCATAAGGGCAAAATGGTAATTTTGCCACCTTGGGGGCAAAATTGTAATTTTGCACCACCCAATACATGTCCAGCACATGAATTACACTTATTATTGTTGTGGATAAGTGAGAAATTATTTGCGGTGGAGATGGAATACTTAATTATTAAGTAATGAAAAGTGGACCAATAAAAAAGTGACACGTGGCACATTTTTAACCATTTAAATATTTCTCTTTAAAAACCCACTTTCAACCCATTTTCTTCACACTTCATTTGGCTGGCCATAGCTAAGCACAAAGAGGGAAAGAAGAACAAAAACCCTAGCCACCAAGATTCAAGAGAAAAGTGTGAGAATTCAAGGAAACAAGTGAAAAAGGTAAAATTTCTTGATTTTGGCTAGTGATCTATCATTCTTGTGCATTATTTTCCATTTTAAACGGTTGAGAATCAAGATCTCATGATGGTGTTCTTGCTGGTCAAAGCTTTAGAGAAAGGTTCTGATGCTTGAATTGGTTGGATTTCAATAGATTTTAGTGTTTTTAGTTAGTTAGTGATGTGTAGTATGAAAACAAGTGGAAGAAAAATCACACAATCTTTGGTACCCATCAAGGCCGAATTTTATGGTGTGAATATTGCAAAGGAATTTTGTGACATTTTATGTTAATTGGTTAAGATATAGTGGTTTTAATAAATGGTGGTCATGGAAACCGAAAATGATGATATTTAGCATGAAACCACAAATTTCATATTAAATCCTCATAGGTTGAATTTCCTATGTGAATTATTGGTGATGTATTTGATTGAATATCAAGTGATTTGATAGGGAAAATAATGGTTTATGGTGTGGGAATTAAATATTTATGGTATAAGAATGTAGCTTGAAAAATGTTATTGTTAGTAGACACACATTGGTCGAATATTCCGAAATGAAATGTGAAGGTGATTTTGCCACATTTCATGTTAATTCACTAGTATTTGATGAATTAAAGTATTGAAAGAGAAATAGAATTAATTGGAGTTAAATTGGACACATTGACCAATTAATCGGGTGAAAAATCAAATGAGGCCAATACTGATTTATTTAGGCATACAATGGAATTTAGAAAAGATACCGTATCTAGATAGTCACCCGAGCATTTCATATTTCATTCTATGCATTAGCATAGAGCCTGAGTTGGTTTTATATCAATCTAGCACCAATTCAGTGAATTGTTTGCTGTGCATTACGGATAGGTAGTGAGGAAACTATACTGGTAAAAGTAAAGACATTACGCCTGAGGATCGAGAATATGAGTATTTCGAACTCCTAGTACTGTGAGTAAACTTATTATCGCCTTAATTATCTAGAGTAGATTTTACTCAAATTGGTATTTTGTGGAAAAATGATTTTTCAATGGGGAATTGCTTGTTTTATGAGAAAAATATGAATTTATAAAATAAATTGAATTGAAAATTGGATGATTGATTTGAAATTAGAGTAATTGGAGACCACACGCTGTATTGTAAATTATGATTTGAACCAAATGGCTTATGATATTATGGCATGATTGGCTGAATTGATAATTGTATTGAAAAATGTGAGCTATCTGCTTTGTCTTGATAAATTGGTTAGCAATGTAATTGCCAAGTCATGCTATTGAAATGTTTATTAAATTGGTGGAATATGATCTACTGCAGTAGATGGGTTTCCGTGGACCAACCTATTTAGAGGGGGCACGGTAAACCCCGCTATATATCTTTATCTCTGTTGTAGAGGCGTAAAGGGTATGTCTTGAGGTATGACAGAGCTCACTCCATGACAAACCACCACGTGAAGGCGAACTCAACCAACGTCAAGGAATTGTTGTATTTTGAATATTTATGAAGTTTCAACAGCCTTGGCAGTCTCGGTCGAATATCTCTGATCAAGGTGTCACCGAGTATGATTTTTTTATTGGCATGAGCCAAGTTTTCAGGAAAACATAAGCCATGTAAATTTTCAAGGAAGATAAATTTAATTTATCTAGTGAAAGAAAATGAAACGTTATGAATCATTTTATGCTGATTTATTTTAATCGTCTCCATTTACTCGACTTTAGATAGTTGAGATGGTATTTGTTTACTCACTAGGATTATAAAATCTCACCAGCCTTCTTTCCATCCATTTTAGGCTCAAGATAGTCAATAGTCAATCGATATCGTCAAGAGACAAATTTTAGAGTTGCAACCTTGGAAATCAAAGGTTTATCGACTCACAACCTTAGTTCAATTTTGTCGTTCGGGGGCCCACGTGTCATTGTAAATTTAACTGCATACTCTGGTTAACTTTATTACAGTATGTAAGAATTTATTTTGCTTGTACGTCTCAAAAATTATTTACGGATTGTTTAATAAAAATTGCTTTACAAGAAAATGGAATTTTTTATTAAATATTTTTATTATATTCTAATAGCTAAAATTTCATTTCAAATGAAGGTCTTAGATAGCAAAACTTTTTTTTTGTTATGAAATATGTGTTTTTACTCACATACTACATTTTTAGATGGTTTCAAAAATTTCAGAGAAAAATGATGAAAATACCTCTGTTTAGTAGAAATTTCTTTTTGACTGATTTTGACTTGAAAATGATTATGATTTCTTGAAAATATGATTTCAGTAACTATTGCTCACAAAGGGAGTGAGGAAACTGATATTAAAGCCTTGTGAGGTTTCGGTTAGCATTTTGGGAAATGAATGTCTATTGGGACATCGCGGCAGTTGTCACGAGCTCGATGGGAGTTCCGGGTCGTGACAGTTTTAATGGTTATTTTGTGCCAAAATGGCATTCAAACATTGGATTTTAATTTTGGTTAACTTTATGGATGTTTGGAACATGCATGCTGATAGTTGTTTGTGGTATTTGAACTCTGAAAATGATATTTATGGCATTGTGAAACATTGCTGGAAATTTTCAGCTGATATTGTAAAATGTTGCTGTCAATATCTGTTGATAAAATCAGATGCATGTGCTAATAATGAGTTAGATAACTCTTGACATAATATTGCAAAATTGAACATGCTTTAGAATACATATGGATGATGATTCATAGAGAGTTTGCTGGAAAAATGATGATTTGAATGAAATCTGGAATCAACATGTTGGCTGACAGAAATTTACAGAAATGAAAAACCAATAATAATCTTTCAACTTACCATTTGCTCTTAAATCTGCATATATGAACATTTTCTATTCAAAGCAAGAATGTACAATATCACTATGAATATAACATAGATAAAAACTTACTGGAATAAATGAAAAATATGCACAAACTTAGGGGGAGCAATCCTCATTTTCTGCAGAAACTAAAAAGGAATTAAAAAGACATTATGTTGTTAACCAAGGGATGTTTTGTCATCATCAAAAAGGGGGAGATTGTTGACTCCATTAGTTTTTGATGATAATAAAACATTCCCATGTCATTGGTGTCTAATATTTCTACCTAAGTGTGTAGGGCAAAATGTCTACAAAGAAACAATATTCCAATCTTCCTAATGAGCACTTAAAGATGTGATTTGAATAAGGAACAAGGAAGATTAATATAAAGGAAGATTCTTGATATGACAAAGAAGATCGTTGGTTGAACAAAGGTCAAAGTGGAGAAGTGGAAGGCTGAAGCTTAGTGAGAAACAAAGCCAAGTTAGTCGACCAAGAAAATGGGTTAGTTAACTAAGTGTTCTTTGCCAAATCTGCGTCTGAGACAAAACCAACTTGGTCACCAAGGAAAAAATTTTAGTCGACTAAGTGCTTTCTGTCTGCAACATACACCAGGCCACTACAAAACCAATTAACGACTAAAACCTTCCCTAAATTGTTTCTAACGGTCAAAAATATCCCAACAGCCATCAGACAAGCTTCTTCAAGTATAAAAGGATCTTCAAATGTCAAAAAACCAACTTTTGGAAGATTATTGACAGATTTCATTATATTCAAGCCAAAAAGAGCAGCAAACTTAGAAATTCTTTGTCTTCTTTATTGCACTCAAGCACCTATATTTTGTTATTGTGTTTACCTCTAAACCGTGTATCACATAGATCAATTTGTGATCATAGTTACTTTTTTTTCTACTCCTCTTTGTATTCTTAGAGTGAGGGTTTCACTCTAAGTGTTTGACTCAAGCAAGGCTTGCTTGAATACTTGTAGGTTACAACTTAGCCTTGAAAAGTTGAGTGTAAAGGTTGTGGTTGAGCCTTGGAAAACCACATTGGGGTTTTAGTTTAGCTCGTGAAAAACTAGTGTAAAGGTTATGGTTGAGCCTTGGAAAACCACATAGCCCATGAAAAACTAGTGATAGGTTGCGGTTTAGCCTTGAAAAACCACCTTGGGGTTTTAGTTGAGCCCGTCAAAAACTAGTGTAAAGGTTGGGGCTAAGCCTTGGAAAAGCCATTGTAAAAGCTTGGTGGAAGCTTGTTAATTCCACTATTTTAGTGTTTGGTTTGAAAATCTTTGGTTGGATAATCAAAGTAGTGGATGTAGGTCTTGGATCGAACTACTATAAATCCTTTGTGTATTGTCTCTCTTATTTTGTTTTCTTTGTTTTGAGATCAAATCTCAATCCTACCAAAAGAGCTGAATTAGTGCTATTCACCCCCCCTCTAGCACTCATATTTGGGACAAACAAGATTATAATTGATTAAGGAGAGAGATAATGGAGGAGGCGCATATGGCAGCCTATGTGGTACATCCAGGAGCTACAAAGGTGTATCAAGATTTAAATGAGGCGTATTGGCGGGAAGGACTTAAGAAAGATGTGGCTGAGTTTGTCTCCAAGTGCTTAGTGTGTCAACAAGTTAAAGTAGGGCACCAAAGGCCTACATGATTATTACAACCGTTACCAATGCTCGAATAGAAGTGGGAGCATACTGCAATGGACTTTGTAACGGGTTTGCCTCGAACTAGTGGGGGTTATGACTCGATCTGGGTCATAGTGGATCGGTTAACGAAATCAACTCATTTTCTTCCAATTAAAACTATATACGGGGCTGCCCAGCTTTATGTAGATGAGATAATATGGTTGCACGGCACACTTGTTTCTATAGTGTCGGACAGAGGGACACAGTTCACTAGCAAATTTTGGAAAAAGTTACAAGAAGCGTTGGGCACTAAGTTAGATTTTAGCATGGCTTTTCACCCCCAAACTGATGGACAGTCTGAACGGACAATATAGACATTGGAAGATATGTTGAAGGCATGTGTAATAGTCCTTGGAGTCAAATGGGATCGATATCTACCCTTAGTGGAGTTTGCTTACAATAACAGTTTCCAAACTAGCATCCAAATGGCACCATTTGAAGCATTATATGGAAGGAGGTGCAGGTCACCCATTGGATGGCTAGAGGTAGGGGAAAAGAAACTTTTGGGGCCTGAGTTGGTGCAGGACACCACCAATAAAATACGTATGATTCGCTAGAGGATGTTTACAGTACAAAGTAGACAAAAGTCCTATGTTGATAACCGATTGAAGGACTTGGAGTTCCAAGTGGAAGACCATGTATTTTTAAAGGTCTCACCAACCAAAGGGGTAATGAGGTTTGGCAAGAAAAGAAAATTAAGTCCTTGATATATAAGACCCTTTGAGATCTTAGAGAGGGTTGGAGCAATGGCATATCGATTGGCATTACAGCTCGACCTTTCGAATATTGACCCCGTGTTCCATGTGAGGATGTTGAGGAAATATAATTCGGATCCTTCTCATGTAATACGGTATGAAACCATTCAGTTGCAAGATGATTTGACTTATGAGGAACAACCGATATCTATCCTTGATAGGCAAGTCAAAAAGCTCCGATCAAAGGATGTGGCCTTAGTGAAAGTGTTGTGGCAAAATCACACTAGTGAAGAGATAACGTGGGAAGCTGAGAACGAGATGTGAACAAAGTATCCACACCTCTTTGATACATAAAGGTAAGCTACCTTACAGTTGGATTTAAATTCGGGGAAATTTCTTTTAGTGGGGGAGAATGTGAGATCTTGTCAAGTCCAACACTATAAAATATTTGCCATGTCATTCATGTGCTTGATAACATGCTTGCATACTTGAATGCTTTAGAAAAATATCAAAAAGTCGATATTATACCTAGTGGTACAACTAAGTTGATTTAAGCCTTGAACTAGTTCAAATAAAGATTTTAAGATGAAATTGAGAATTTTAAAACCCCAGAATGACTTAATATGGTGATTCGGAGTTCGAGAATTAATTTGGAGTCAAATTGGAATGTTCATGACGTAGGGGCAAAATGGTCATTTTGCCACCCAAGGGCAAAATTGAAATTTTTCACCACCCAACAATTTTCAAGCCTATATATTTTATCCGTTAACATTTTATTTTATGGATAATTGAAATATTTTATGTGGTGGAGAAAGAAAGCTTAATTGTTAAGTGTTAAATGTGGACCAATGATATGGTGACAAGTGGTAACTTTCATTTCTTTATAATTTACATTAAAAATCAGCACATGACTCTCTCAATTCACTCCCATATGTTCGGCCTCACCAAGGAAAATAGGAAAAAGGGAAGAACAAAACCCTAGTTAGAAGAATTCAAGAGAAATTCACAAAATTTCAAGGAATCAAGTGACAAAAGGTAAGATTTTTTAATTTTAGCTTGAGATCTATCTTTCGTAAGCATTCTTTCTCATTATCCATGGTTGAAATGCATGATTTCATGATGAATCTCTTATTGGCCGAACCTAGATAAAGAAGATTTAATGATGAATTTAGTTGGAAAACATGTTATTCTATTGTTTTTAGTTAGTTGGTCATGTGTAGCATGAAAAGCAAATAGGAAAAATCCATGTTCTTCCATCACCCTCATTGGTCAAATCTTCCTTATCGTATGTTGATGGTGGATTTGATTTTATTTCAAGTGATTTGGTTAGGAATTAATGATTTATGGTGTAAAAAAAAAATCAACTATGAAAAACCATAGTGCTTATGCACCCACCATGGTCGAATTTCATAAGGAACCTAGTGATGATGATTTTTGTGATATCTTGTGTTATTTAGTTAGAATTTAATAAATGGTGGTGATGGAAACTGAAAATGGTAATTTTAAAGTATAGTTCCTTTAGTAAATACATTGAATAACAATAAGAAGTCAAGCTCATTGAGGCACTTTGGTGTATTTTGGGACATTGGAAGTGTGATGAATATATTTGGAATCAATTTGGATGATTTGGTTAAATCAAAGGTGGAGAGTTTGAATTAGATCAAAAAACCGATCCATTCTGATCACAATTGAACCAATGTGTAACACCGTCTTTAAGTAACTATCCAAACAACCTCATGCACTCATATAGAGCCTAAAATAGTTTTATAATGGTATGACACAATATATTGAATTATGTGTCATGTATTATGTATAGGTGTTGAGCCCTTTAACAAGGGTAAAAACATTGTGCCAATGGACCAAGAATAGGAGTATTTCGAACTCCTGATACAGTGAGTGAACTTGTATTTCAAACTGTTTTGGGAATTTTAATTGAGTTGAGATGAAATGCTTGAATGATTTATATGCAACTTTTTATTTAAAAATGAGTCTTGGGAACAAGCCTTTGACAATTATTTTAATGTTATGAGTGTGTACATTGTGTAAAGAAAATGAATACATTCTCATTTATTGTGTTGATAATAGTATGAATGAATGGATAATGTGAATTTCTTTTCCTCTCAAGAATGTCTTCCCGCTGTAGTGATAACCTGTCGATTTTGCTATCTTGTTAGGATGATTGCTATAAATTTCGTTTCCTCTCAAACTCATGTTAAACATGGTTGCTTTATCATTGAATGTTTAATAAGTCAAGGTTAAGTGAAAAGGGGTTTTAATATTAACTGGATCTAAATTGTCTCGTTCCAAATCAGTGCATCATGGTTCTCAATTTTCCTTATTATTACTGCTTGTTCCCTTCTAATGTTCGCTCATTGAGTTTTGTACTCACTATTTTAAAAATTCATGTTTTTAGATCAAGAGGCTGTTGGATCCTAGGTCGAGGAGTCCACGTAGTTCGTCTCCTAGGTAGGTGTTTGGCATTCAATAGCAACCCTTTTACCGTAGTTTCTCCGCTGGAAGTCACAAGTCCTTTTGTTTTATGAATATGTCATGTAATGAAAATTACTAAATTAAATGTCTGGAATAGTAATGTATATTTTAATCGATAATGCCGTCATGAGTTAGCTACGTTCATACCTGTTGGAATGCGTATGGATGCATTAGTTGATAAGATGTTAAGCAATATAAATGAGATAGGCTTGCTTGGGCTTGGTGAGCTACGCTCATTGGGCCCATGGGCCAGTCATGGCCTGGAAATTGGGCTGTGACATTTAGTCATCACCGATATGTGCATCACCCCACATCGTGCACACGCATGGTTATATTAATTACACAATGCTATCAACCAAGGTACAATACATATATATATATCAACATATAAAGGTATTTCGAAATTTCATTAAATCACATTTCACAATGCAAAAATGTTTCAATAAAAGCTTGTACTCGAGCATGTTTTGAAGATAAAACCATTAAAATATTTTCAAATGACAAATCAAACATACATGCATTTATTTCTAAAGCAATTTTAATGCAAGTTCACTCACCATTGTTGTTGATTCCTTGAATCGATTCTAACTTCAAGTAATGTTCCAACTAGACATGTGAGGCTTTGTTGGAACCTATCACACACACAACGTCACAACCAACCCAAATAGGCATTAATATATTCTCAAAAGCTATTTCCTAATTCAAGTTCAGCTAGTTATTCCTAACTAGCTCCCAATTACCATTAAGTGGGTATTTGTTTACTCTACTCTAGTCACTCTAAAATGAATAACAATCTCAACAGTAGATCAACTCACCACTCTAATTAGCAACCATTATCAACAACTTGAAAATTAAACCTAATTCATTACTCACCTTGGTGGTTTTTGTAGTTGAAGTCCTTTTCAAAAGCTTTCAAGCTATTGTGGACAATTTCCCTCTCTTTCTCTCCACCCATCCAACTAGTGAGAAAATATATCAAAGAAAAACCTTTAAGGGCTTTCGAGGTGTAGAAGAGAAAGGGCATGAAAAACCCTATGAAAAGGTGTAGAAAAACACAAGGTTTAGAGTTACCATGGGAGGCTTCCATAGAAATGAAGAAAACGTGAAATGGAGAGAAGAAAGGGGAGGAAGAATAAGAGTTGCTGGAAGCTGCTAGAAATTGCTAGAGTTTTAGATTTTATATCTAAAGTTTACCCAATTCTCACATAAATTATCAAAATGCCCTCAACATGGTAACTTTGTCTTCTTCCTATCCTTTGTGTAATCTTTTTACTCTTTTGACACTAGGACAAGGTCCATAATAGTATAGAAATACTCGGGTTCATGAAAACAAAAAAATTCATACTTGAGATGCAAAATGACCATTTACCCCTATCTTGAAAATTATGATTATTTTATCTTCTTCATTTATTTTACCTTCATAAACATCATTCATTCAATCTTTTGGCTTATTTAAAGCTTAATAGCATCAGAAACCCACTCGTGAAAGCTTATCAAGAGAAATTATGAAATTACCCTTGGTCTTCATTATCGCGTCTACTTCTAGTTACTTGTCTATGAAGGTTGAGATTTCACAGGTTCACTTCTGAATTACCCATTTTCACTCGATAATTAACCTCAATTGGCATCCATAAACTTTGTTAGCCACCTTATCAAAATACAGGGTACTACACTCTTTTTTTTTTTTTATTCTTCCTTTACATGTCATGTTATGCAATTTCCTTTCTTTGTTATTAACTCCACTTTCCATTGGTGGCTTGTGCATGCAATATTTCCTTATCCATTCCTTTATCCTTTGGTTAGATTGCCTTGCCCGTGCATTGGTTGGCTTGATATTCTTTTTTGGTTTATTTCATTTGCATTTCATTTCACATGGATATCTATGCATTCCATTTTCATTTCTTTTTAATGCCAACTTATCACCCAATAATATTTCATGCTATAATTATGCCTTTTCTTTCTTTTCAAATCACATTATCATCCTTACCTTGTTTACCATGGGCTATCTTTGCCAAACCATGGTTTTCTTCCACTTAAATACTTTTTATTCTTTTTCTCTTTATCAACTTTTAGATGGTGGGATCCCACACGTTTCCCACTAACTTTATCCATTTTGCATGCAATAATTTGCATGTAATAGTAACTTCACATGCAAATTCCATCAAGATTAGTAATCTCACTTGCATTCTACTTGAATTTCTTCTTGCTTTCCTTAATACAATTATATACATCAAATATTCTCTTAACTTTTCATTATTTACAATTCCACCCTTCAACTTCTTATTTTTCTAGTTGGGTCCTCTTATCATTTCTTTATTTCAATTCCTTCTATTTTCCTTCTTTTATACTTTTACAACAAGAATATAAAATTTGCACTTCATCAAAGTGTCACCATAATATTTAAATATATACTTACTCTTCCTTAATTTAATGAAGACACATGGGCCCTACAAAAGCTTCCTTTCTATAAAATATTTCTTACTTTCAATCCCCCACTTAGACAAATTGTACAAATCATACATTCCTTGTGAAATATGACCAATTTGACATCGATATTATTTTAATATTATTTTATTCTAAAATTTTCCACTTATCTCATCGAGATCCAAAATGTCTTATTTTGTCCCGAATCACTTCTGAATCACCTTTTAACTTGCTAATTAATCCTCGATAAAAATATTATTATTTAATTACTATTTTCTCATGTGTAAAATATTTTATTCTAAGATATTCCTTTCACCTGTCACCACTCTTTGGCGATTAAATTTATGTCAATTGACCCTTCATTTTGTCGATAAGGTCATATTGGTTTCTATATGAGGGTATAGAGTGTTACACTATTTTTTTTGTTCTCTTATTCTCTTGGTTTTCTTTTTAATGTTTAAGTTTTATTTGATGATGATGTGTGACTTGATAGGGAACGAAACTTTTTATCTAAGATTATGATTAAACTCAATATGTAGTCCGATTTATTTATCTCTATTTTGCTTATGTTTGATGGATTTAAGTTGTTTATTTTATTTTGTTCTTAACGTTTCTAATTGCTTGATCACTAGTTAGATTGAATTGGAAACCTAGGTTAAACCTTGACGAAAGAGATTTAGGTAGACCATGAATAATATAGCATATGATTGAATGCACTTAGTTGATTAGGTGGTTTGATTTGCATATAGGGTAGACAGACACCTATAAGCCACACGTAGTGAAAATTAAAGCACGAACTTAATGAATCTCTCTCCAATTTAATTTGCATAGACATATAGTAAATTAATTGAGAGAGCTAGTTTTATGAGAAACTCGACAGAGGCTTGTAAATAATTTAGGACTCTAAGTTAGCAACTTAATCTATTAAACTAAGTTAAGAGAGAGAGAGAGAGAGAATAATCAGATGAAGTATTGAGGGACATCATAATCTTAGGTCTAGTAGTTAAATGAGTTTTATAAAACAAATTTACTATTTAATTTTAGTTTTAGTTTATTAGTTTTAATTTTTCTTTTTAATAATTTTAAATTTAATTGTTTGGACAAGATTAAGGTGTTACAATTTTAGTAGTTAATAGTAAGAATTAATTCAATTCTCTATGAAATCAATACTTTACTCATTGCTATATTATCTTTGCAAAACGTAAACTTGTGTGGGTAGAAAATTGAATAACAAGTTTTTGCCGTCATTATCAGGGAATTGATTTTTAATTCTTTCTTGTTAATAATAATACCAAGCATTCCTAATCTTACTTCAAACTTTTCTTTTTATTTTCAGATACTTTTGATTGAGATGATGAACAATCAGTGGCCATCTGAACAATTTGTGCTTGGAAAAGTTGCTAGTGATTATGCATTGGATGCAATCAATGTTTTAGCCACCCAAGTAGATGCCTTGTCTCAGAAAATTAACACTTGGGGTTTTAATGCTTTTCAAAGTCCTTTTGTGACATGTGAGCTTTGTGGAGATAGGCATTCAAGTGATTGTTGTCCAACCTATTATGAATCAATGCAATTTGATTGAAGCTTCAATGGGTAGCAAAATAAGTCATACTCCAATAATTACAACTTAAGGTGGAATCATGAAAATTTTTCAAGGAGTAATGATCATGGTCCTACATATTCATCAAAGCCTATTTTCCATAAAGGTTTTCAGTCACAAGTTAGAGCTACTATGCTAGAAAAAAATCCTTCAATAAAAGATATGTTCATGCAATTCATGACAAAGACAGATGCCTTCATGACAAAGACTAATGCTATCAAGCCTAGCCCTATTATATACTTTCCACGACATTCATGCACTTGATAGCATGTCTGCATACTAGGATGCCTCGAAAAATCGTTAAAAGTCGATATCGTACCTAGTGGTACAATTAAGTCGATTAAAGCCTCGAATTAGTCTAAATAGAGATTTTAAGATATATTTGAGAGTTATTGAACCTTAGAATATCTTAATATGGTGATTCGAAGTTCGAGAATTGATTTGGAGTCCAATCGGGTATTATCATAACGTAAGGGCAAAATGGTCATTTTGCCACTCGAGGGCAAAATTGGAATGTTGGATGAGATTTTGACCAAGTTTGACTATTTGGAGCATAATTTGAATTTGAGAAGTGAAAATTTTCAATTTTGACATTTTTCCGAACAAATGGGCAAAACAATCATTTCACGTGTCCACGAGGTCATAATTGGAGTTTTTGGAATTTTACACCACCATGACACTTGTCAACCCCATGAATTTCACCTATTATCATTTTATACTTTGGATAATTGAGGTATTTCATGTGGTGATGAGAAAAGGCTCAATAGTTAAGTTTTAAATATGAACCAATTATGTGATGACATGTGTCCACCATTAATTCTTTTATAATTTCCTTTATAAACCCAACATAAACTCTCCCATTCACTCCCTCATTGCCGTGCAAACCAAAAGAGAAGGAGGAAAAGAATAGAAACAAACCCTAAGGAAAAAATTCAAGAGAAATTCACCGATTATCGAAAAAAGATGCGATTTGAGGTGAAATTTCGTGATTTTAGCTTGATCTACCTTTCCCATGCCTTTTTTTCATTTTCCATGGTTGAAACCCAAGTTTTCATGAAGGAAGACATGATGGCCGAACATAAGGGGGGGAGGTTTTGATGATGGATTTTGTTAGATTTCATGATATCTTGGTGTTTTTAGCTGTTTTTTGATGTTCAGTATAAAAAACAAGCATGAAAATCACATGCCCTTCAACAAACCTTCCTTGGCCGAATCTTATAAGGGACATGCTGAAGATAAATTTTGTTATATTTTATATTAATTAACTCGTATTTGATGATTTATAGTGTCAGATATCGAAAATGGTTATCGAAAAGTATAGTTCCGTTAGTAAACGTGTCACGACCCGGAACTCCCCATCTAGCCCGTGACAACCGCCGCGAAATCTCGATAGGTATTCATACCCCGAACACCAACTGAAACCTCGCAAAGCTTTTGTATCAGCTTCCTTACCTCCCCTGTGAGCAATCATTGCCAAACATCCTTTCTCAAAGGATTTTAAACTTAATCTAATTCAAAACAGTGGAAAAATAATTTTTGCTTCACAAGGGCATTTTGGTCATTTTTCTTCAAAATTTTCGAATTTGACCAAAATTGCAGCAGACGAATGGAAAATGCATATGTCGTGATAAAAATTAAATTTAGATATCTAAAACATTCTTTTAAATTAAAATTATAATTATTTGAATATAATAAAAATATTCAAGAAATATTCTAATTTCTTATAAAACAATTTTTATAGAAATATCTGTAAACAGTTTTTTTTAAGGACGTAAAAATAAAATATATTCATACATATTAAAATGTAGATAACCAAAGCATAATATTACTTTACAATGACACGTGGGCCCTTGACTAACCAAATGTATTGAAAGCAGTGCACCTACGGTCTCAAGGAGTGCAACTCCACATGTGACTCTCTACTAGGTTTGCTATCTACAGACAACTTCGAACTTGTAAGGTGTGGAAAAAAGGGGTGAGATTATAAAATCCCAGTGAGTAAACAGATACCATCTAAATTGTCTAAAGTCGAGTAAAAAGGAGATAAATTCAAATTCATTCTTTGTATTGCAATTCACCTTATCTCAACTCATTTCAATTGAGTAGAGATAAATAAAATGTTCCATCCCAATGTATTTCATAACATGCAAATAATTTATATGGCTTATGAATCTCTTGAATATTTAACTTGGCTCTTGCCAAAATCATTCTCGGGGATACCCCTGCCGAGGCATCTTACCGAGACCACCAAGGCTATTCAATGCCATATACATATGAACATATTTTTATATCTGAAAACTTAGCCATGCCTTGGCGTTGGCTGAGTCTCACTCTCACGTGGTGGTCCACGTGAATTGCACTCAAATCTTTACCTCCAAAAACACCCCTCACACAACTCTCCGATCGAGGTAAGTTATATCTGATTCTGTGCCCCCTCTCTTAGGCTGGCCTACAGAACCGTCCATTAAAGGGATTTTGAATTATTTTCTCTACCACTTGATTTATAAATTCTTAACTGCATGATACGATAGTTTATCACAATCTAGCCTCTCAAGGCTGAATACACAGTACATATACTTTTTAACACGAAAACCAGTTTAGCTAGTCATGCTCACACTTTGCTATAAGCCATATAATTTAAAACACAATTTATAACACAAGCAGGCAGTCTCCAATTACTCTAATTTCAAAACCCGTATTCAATTTTCCAGAAAATTTATAAAGTTATTTTATAAAATCACAATTTCTCTTAAAACATAGCAATTTACCATTTAAATCCATTTTCTATAAAATCACATAATTTAATAAAAACTACTCTAGATAATTAAGACGATAATAAGTTTACTCATAGTGCTTAGGAGTCGATATACTCCTAAGCCCAATCTTCAAGTAAAATATCTATACTTTTACCAATGTAGTTTGCTCACCACCATTGGGCTTTTGCCATTTCTTTATGACTTTTGGGCCTCTCCATGGGCTTCTCTATTCTTCCTATTGGGCTAAGCCCATTTATTTTTCTCCTATTGGGCCATGCCCAATTTTAGTTCTCATTGGGCCATGCTCAATTATTATTTTTTTTTTACTTCGGCCATGGCCACACATTTTTTTCTCATTTCTGTTTCTTTTCTTTTTCTTTTTTTCTTTCTCTCTTCTACGTTTCTTTCTTCTTTCTTTTTCAGCCCATTTCTTTCTCTTCTACCTCCTCCCTTCACCACCGTGACCTCTTCTCTTTCTTTCTTCTCAAAACCATTCACCACAAGCTTAAATTTCATGGCATGAAACCTTCAAAATTCTGCAGCTATGCTGCCCCCTTTAGCTCCAATTTTTAGCAACCAATCCTCATCATTTTCAGCCACTAATGTCACGACCCAATTCCCGGGCCATGACCGGCGCAAGGACCCAATGAGCATAGCTCACTAAGCCCAAGCAAGCCTAATTTCACTTACTTTATTCTATACATGCTCGTGTGAGGGATCCACACGTAATGCACCCAGTGTGCATACAATGCCAATTAACAATGGCATATCCAATCATACATACACACACACAACTTTTCCCGGGTGTGAACATAGCCAATTCACAAAGACATTATCAACATTAATATACATGCACTATGCCAGTCATGTATTTAGCAATTTACATTGCTTACACATTTACATTCATACCAGTCAGAAATAAACTTTGACAGTGTACATTACATGTACATAACCATCATACAAAAACCCATGACTTCCAGCAGAGACATGTACAATAAAAACGGCAACTACTGAATGCCAGACACCTACCAGGAGATGGATTACTGTGATCCCGCGATCTAGGAATCTACAATCTCCTGATCTAAAAACATGAATTTTTTAAAACGGTGAGTATAAAACTCAATGAGCAAACATTAGATAGGAACAAGCCATAATATCAGGAAGGGTTAAAAATATGATGCATACATTTGGAACACATTCATTTTTATCCAATTTATTATCAAACCCTTCCCCTCACTTCAATTTAATTTATAATGAAGGAATAATCAATTTCATACATATGCACACAGATAAATACAACATTCCATTGTCTTACCAGCTGAAGATATCGTGTGCACCTTGTGCACTCACCAGCTCATGTGCAACCCCCACATCGCGCACATAGCTGGAGTCATCATCATGTGCACCATGTGCACTCACCAGCTCATGTGCAACCCCCACATCGTGAACATAGCTGGAGCTACAGTGTGCATCCCCCCACATCGTGCAAAAACCATATTTTCCACATCCAATTTCACCGACATGAGCTTTTCCCCACATCACACACATGTACATTTACATATATATCAACAATATCAAATGTCCATACATCACACATATTCACACATATGTGATAACATGTTATAAGAACACATAATTTCATGCATACCACATAATTCCATCACATAAAATCATTTTTATCAAGGGCTTGTTCCCGGCACATATTTTAAAAAAAAACTTTGAATAAATCATTTAATCATCTATTTCAATACAATGTGCATTCCCCAAATAAATTTGAAATGCAAGTTCACTCACCGTCTCACAAATCCGGATTCCGGATGCTCTCGGATTAAAAATCCTCAATCACGATTCCCTTGCCTTTCTCGGACTTCTCACCACCTGAACACAGAATAAAATTAAGAAATTTACTATATTGCCCCCAAACTAATATAAACAAATTTAAATTGCTAACGTATGATACGCAAAGGCAAAAATGCATCCGATTATCGCTTTAACGCGGCATTGCCTAATTTCGACCGATTACCCGATTAATCGGCTATTATGTCCAATTTGATTCCAAATTGATCCATTCTTTTTCTAATACCTTAATTCACCACAAACCATTTAATTAATACCAATTTCAGCATTCAACTCTTTCCATTTCTTTATGGAAAAATTCGGCCAATACAGTGCATTAGCACTGAAAATTTTTCTACTACATTTTTCACTTGAATTTGTCATTTTCTAATTTCTTTCATTTCAAATGAAATCATTTCATTTGAAATGAACCAATTTCCTCATGCACTCTCCACCCTAGGTTCGGCCTAATGAAGAACAACCATGAGCTTCAATTCTTTCTTCCATTTTTGTCCATAATCATGCTTAACTATCTCTAAACACTAGCATAGTCTAAATTCAATCCAATCCAACATCAAATCCATATTCATACCCATTTTTCAGAATCCATTCCATCATGATATCTCAATATTTATCCATAGAATTCAAAAACAAAAGCATAGATATTGTAGATCACAAGCCAAAGTAAAGATTTATTACCTTTTTCAAGTGATTTCTCTTGAAAATCACACTTTTCCTTGAATCTCCACCTAGGTTTTAGGGTTTTTTCCTTGTTCTTCTTTCTTTCCCCTCAATTCTGATGTGAGCCGAAATTAGAGAGAGAAAATGAGGGCTAAGGCTGATTTTTATGGCTTAAATAATAAAATAAACAACTTTGCCACGTGGCATCACGCCATTGGCCCGTTTTAATCCTTTTTTGACTTTTTCTTCCATTTGTTTTCCACCACTTGATTAGTCAAGTCCAAATCTGATCCAAGGATGATCATGGCTGGAAAACTTATCCTAGTAGTGGAAAATTACGGTTTTGCCCCCCGAAATGGCAAAATTACGATTTTGCCCCTATACTCCGAAATGTACCAGAATTTTATTATTTCCACTGTCCAACCTCAAATAACACTAATATTATTCCATATTAACCAAATGGGATAAAATCCTTTCAAAAAAATTCCCGTTTAATCCTCCGATGGCAAAATTACCATTTTACCCTTGTGCTCCAAAAACACCGAGAATCACCATTTTACACTGCTAAACATCATTTTATGATCCCATAATCATAACTATATTTCATATAATTATTTTTAGTCCAATGTGATCAAATCTTGGTTAAAAATCTCCATAAATCAACAAATGAGAAAATGACCGTTTTGTCCATAACTGGTCAATTTTCCCGATTGACTCCAGACTGGACCTTGAACTCCGAATCACTATTTTGAGCTATTCTGTGGGTCTCAGAATTTTGAAATTCCTCTTAGAATTTCTATTAAACTAGTTTGAAGCTCGATTTCACTTAATTGTACCAGTAGGTACAATACCGGCTTTTAACAAATTAGACAGGGTCTCACAACTAAATACCTCAAAATTTCAGCAACTTCAAGCTTAATTTCCAACAACAAAAACCTAGAATTTTCAGCTCTTAAATCTCCTTCAAAGTGCATCAAAACAGCCCCAACAAAGTGCAAAAATTTTCCAGATTTCTCACCTTTCTCAAGTGCCGAATCTTTTTCTCTTTTTTCTCCCTTTTTGCTGCCAATTTTTTGCACTTAAACTAGCTCTTTTTCTCCTCTACAAGTGCAGCAAAATTAGCCTTCTACCTCTCACCAAAATTACTGAATTTTTAGCCTTATTCTCTTCCTTTTTCATGCCTTTTTTTCTCTCTCTTTTTCTATCGATTTTTGTCTGGCTTTTCCTCTTCTTTTTCTTTCCCAATTCTTCCTTCATTTTCTTCTTCTTTGACCAACTTTTCTTGTCTTTCATTCCATCCTTATTCTAGGCCTCTCTTCAAACTTCCTTTATTTCTTTTCTTTTTCTAACATAACCGGCCCCCACATCTTTATTTCCTTTCTACCTTTTGTTGTCATTCGATTTTTGTCTTCATCCTTTCTTCCTTTTTTATTCATGTAGCAAATGACCAATAAAAACTTGTTTTGACTTTTCAACACCTTTATTTCATTATTTTATGATCCATTTCATCTTCATTATATTTTTATTCCTTTCAAATAATTTAATTTCACATACTATACCTTAACTTTATTTTTATTTAATACTCCACCCTCTAATTTTCATATTCTAAAATTTATCCTTCTGACACATGTAAAAATTTCAATTTCTTTCTATCTTCGTACTTGTGCATGTGTACAACCAAAAACTAAAAAATCGCATTTTAATGCGGTGTCTCCATAATATTTTAAATATTTTCTTACCGTGTTAACTCGACTAAAAATTCGCGTCATACAATTTTCGCCGTTTTCGTTCAAAGTTCTTCTTTACTTCTCTTCCCCCACTTAAATTAGTCATATTTCATTTTCTTGACTAATTTCGACAATAAATAAAATTGTAATATTTTAATATTATTTTGTTCCAAAATTTTTTAATTGTCTTCTTTCGTCCCGAAACTCATTAATATGACTCAATTTACTTCTGAATCATCCTTTGTCGGTCTTTAGCATGCTAATTAGCATCAAATAATCACTCATTTGTTCAATAATATCTTATTAGTGTCCAACAAGGGTACGAGGTATTACAAAACAAGTTGAACGATAATGAGAAAATCATAGTAAATGGACTTGGATATGATTCCTAATGATATAAATGGATTTATTGGACTGTGCTGACACTAATTAGCACGTTAGTTCAAAATCAGAATGAATTTTGGATACGAGAAATTAAGTTACAATCAAGTTCATTGAGGTACTTTGGTGTATTAGGAATATTGGAAGTGTAATGAATATAATTGTAGTTGAATCGGATGATTTGGTTAATTCAACAGTGTATAGTTCGAGTTAGGTCAAATACCATTTCAGTCCAATAACAATTGAACCAACGTAGAACACCATCTTTAAGTGATTATTCAAACATTTCTTATTCAATTTCATGCATTCATATAGAGCCTAAAATAGTTTTATAACAATTTGGCACAAATGTATTGAATGTCAAGACCCAAAACTCCCATCGGGCCTATGACAACCACCGCGACGTCTCGATAGGCACTTATTACCCAGAATGTCAATCGGAACCCCGCAAGGCTTACTATCAGCTTTCGCATCTCCTTGGTGAGTGACAGTTATTAAATCCCACATTTCAAGAAATCATAAATCGTTTCCAAATTTAAAATAATAAAATATTATTTTCTGGCTCATAAGGGCATTTTTATCATTTTTCTTCAAAAATCTCGAAACTGGCTAAAAATGTAATAAGTGAGTAGAAAACATATATTTCATGATTAAAAACAAATTTAGAAGTCTAAAATGTTCGTTTCAAGTAAAATTGTAATTATTTGAATATAATAAAAATATTTAATAAAATAATCTATTTTCTTATAAAACAATTTTTACAAAACTATCGGTAAATATTTTTTACAGCGTAAAAGCTAAATATATTCTTACATACTATTATGCAGGCAACCAAAGTATAAAGTTTAAATTACAGTGACACGTGAGCCCACGACTAACCAAAAACATCAAAAGCTGGGAACCTACAACTTTTACCGATTCAAGTCTGACAGTTATCCTTGACAAAATCTGCTAACTATGGAATATCCTGAGCCTGAAATGTGATGAAAGGAGGGTGGTGAGATTATAAAATCCCAGTGAGTAAACAAACCTCATCAAAAATATCTAAAGTCAAGTAAGTAGAGACAAATAAAATATCCCATCACAATACTTTTTTCATAGCTTGAAAATTCATTCCTGCCCGTGTAAACCATTGTATTGCATTAAATTTTCAAAGAGGCTTATGATTTTCTAAAAAGCTTGGCTCGTGCCAAAATCATTCTCATACTCGGTTCTCAGGGATACCTTGATCAGAGGTGTCCAACCGAGTCTACCAAGGTTGTGAAAATTTCATAATTTCTTAAACCACAACCGTTCCTTGGCGTTGGCTGAGTCTCACTTCCACATGGTGGTTTCCGAGAGAAGTGAACTCTAATTGTTACCTCGGGAGTTACCCTACTCATCTCTAAAACCGAGGTAGAAATATATATATTTTCCTGAGAATCGTACCCCTCTAAAAGGCTGGTTCATGGAACCCGCACATTACAGTGGCCGCACTGTACATATAACCACCATATCGATAAAAATATCAATTGCATGACATGGCAATTATTGGTGGGTCTAGGTCCCCATCACTTGACTTACTAGACTTATTGGTAACGCCACAAGTCCCGCAAAACCTTCTCGCCAAGTTTCGAACCCCTAATCTTTTCAAACTTTCCCCGAAGGGAACACTTTTAAACATTTCAAATTTAGCTTCTCAAGGTAAAACAAACAATTCATATAATTCAAAATAATTTCTAAATCAGCCATTGATCTCATATTTACCATAAGCCAACCAATGCAAATCATCAATTTATAATGCAAACAGGCAGTCTCCAATTACTCTATTTTCAAAATCATTATTCAATTTTCCAAATAATTCATAAAATCATTTTATTTAAATCACATTTTGTTTAAAACACATAACAATTTACCATTTAAATTCATTTTTCATAAAATCACCAAATCAGATAAAAACCACTTTAGATAATTAAAATGATAGTAAGGTTACTCACAATATTAGGTGTTCGAAATGCTCCTATTCTCAGTTCTCTGGTACATTCTTTCACCTATACCAAATGGCTCACCACCTATCCATATTGGACAATACACCATTTACCACATTAATACTAGACCATTATAAAGCCAATTCATGCTCGATATATATGCATGAAATGAAATGCAAAATGTCTGAATATCGCTTAATCGCGGTGATGACCTAATTCGGCCTATTACCCTATTAAAAGGCCAACATGTCCAATTCAATTCCAAATTGCTTCATTTCTTTTCTAATACCTGAAATCACTAAATACCAGTCAATTGACACAAAATTCAGCATCACAACCCTCCCATTTCTTCATGGAAAAATTCAACCATTGTGGTGCACTAACACCGTGATTTTTCCTACTTAATTTTCTCACAATAATTCATCATTTTCTAACCAATTTCTCTTGAAACAAAATCAATCCATCATCCACACACTACAAGGTAGGTTTGGCCATTGAAGGATACCAAAGTATATTTGATTTTCTTCACTTGTTTTCATACTACATGTCATTAACAAACCAAAAACACTAACATAACTCAAAATCAAACCAATTCCAACATTATTCTTTCTCCATACCCATTCAGCTAGCCTTGAATCCCTTATGAAAACATGCAATTTAACCATGGAAATGAGAAAATAAGGCATGGGTATTGTAGATCTTAAGTAAAAATAAAGAATTTTCACTTTACCTTGCTTGATTTCTTAGATTTTCACACTTTTCCCTTGATTTTTCCCACCTAGGGTTTTATTCTTTCTTTCCTCTCTTTGTTCTTACTTGGTCGACAATCATGGGGCAAAATGGGCTGATTTTTATGCCTTTTATAAGGAAAATAATAAAATAATAAAGGCTTGACACATGGCATGCTTTAATTAGTCCATAATTTAAATATTTTTCTTTTAATCCTTTAATTCTCCACCACATATAATTGTTCTATTTATCCATTCCATAAATGAATAAAATCCAAAAATTTGACAAGTGTCGAAGGGTGAAAATTACCATTTTGCCCTCGGGATGGTAAAATTATCGTTTTGCCCTTATACTCCAAAAATACCGAGAATTAAAATTTTTCACTACTAGACCTCAAGTTATACTCCAAATAATCAATCTTGGTCAATTGGGATCAAAATCTTTTCTAAAAATTCTCATTTTGTCTCGAGTGGTAAAATTACCATTTCGCCCCTAGATAGTCACTATTCCAAACTGACTCCAAATCAATCCTCGAACTCCGAATCATTATTTTAAGTCATCCCTAGACTGTGAAATTCTCAATTTCATCTTTAAAATCCCTATTCCATCTAGTTCGAGGTTTAATTCAACTTCGTTGTACCTCTAGGGGCAATATTGACTTTTAATGTTTTTCTGAGATACTTGAGTATGCCAGCATTCCACCAAGTACATGGATAACATGATGTATATTTTATAAAGTCGGGCTTTACATTGAATTACTTGCTGTGTATAATGTATAGGTGGTGAGCCCTCTGGTAAAGGTAAGGATATCGTACCCGAGGACCAAGAGTAGGAGTACTCCCGTTATTGTGAGTAAATAGAGTATTATCTTAATTATCTAAAGTAGTTTATACTTGTTTTTATGATTTTAAAGAATAATGAACTTAAACTGTAAAGTATTATGTTTTACAATTAAAGTGTTGGTTAAATGAAATAAGATTCATAAATTGTTTTAAATTGAATGTTGGTTTTGGAAATTGAGTAAGTGGAGACTATATACTTGTATTATATATATATATATATGTTTTAACTATTATTCGTTATGCCGACCTTGCTTTGTAATGAATGTTTCAGCATAACGGAACTTGTAAATGATATATGGTTTGAATTGATGGCTTATGGCAATGTGATTGCATGAATGGCTGGATTTGTGGTTTTGTGAAATATATGAATTGTTTTGTTTTACTTTGATAGGCTGGGTAATATCATATTATCCATGTCATGCTGTTGAAATTTTATTGATTCGGTGGGTTATTTGATTAGCTTACTGCAGTGGGTGGGTTTCCGTGGATCAAACTATTAGAGAGGCACGGTAAACCCCATTATATTTTACCTTAGGATAAGAGGCGCGGAGGGTATCTTCTAAGGTAGTTTAGAGTTCACTTCACATCGAACCACCACGTGAAGGTGAAACTCAGCAAACGCCAAGGAATGACTATGTTTTTAAATGTAAAAACATGTTTTATATGTATATGTTGTTTTAATAGCCTTGGTCGGACTTGGTTAGATGCTCGGGCCAAGGTGTCACCAAGTACGAGTTTTGGCAAGAGACAAGTTTTTAAGAGAGTCATAAGCCTTGTTGATTATTTGATGAAATGTAATTGTTTTATATGGGTTGAAATGAGTTTTAATGTTATGAGTTATATTATGATGAAATGTTTTAATTGTCTCCATTTACTCGGCTTTAGATGTTATAAACGATCTTTGCTTACTCATTGAGTTTATAAAAACTCACCACCATTCTTTTCACTCATTTCAGGTTCAGGACAGTTTGTAGACAGTTGATTTAGTCGAGGGTTTGCTGTGGGATTCACAACCTTCAAAATCGTAAGCCTACAGTTTTGTTTATTTTTGTTATTTTTGGGCTCACATGTCATTGTAGAAAATTTTTGTATACCTGGCGTAGTGTGCTATTATATATATGAATTTATTTTGTTATTACGTTACAATAATTGTTTACGTAGGATTCTATAAATATTGTTTTATATGAAAATGAAATATTTTTATTCAATATTTTTATTTAGTGTGATTAGCCATAATTTCATTTTAAATGGATGATTTAGATTACTAAACTTATTTTTAGATATAAAATGTATATTTTTCATTTATATCCTATATTTTTAGCAAGTTTTGAAATTTTTGGATAAAATAACCAAAATACCCTTGTGTGGTAGAAATTAATTTTTGATTGTTTATTATTTGAAAATAGTCTATATTCTTTTAAAATATGATATTTAGTAACTGTTGCTCATAGGGGAGGTGGAAAACTAATGATAGAGCCTTGCGAGGTTTCGGTTGACATTTTAGGTAAGGTATGCTTATCGGGACATCACGACGATTGTCACGAGCTCGAAGGGAGTACCGAGTTGTGACAATTCGATTGGTATCAGAGCTTTGATTTTAAAGTTATTTTAAAAACTACAGTGTCAATGTGACCTCAAGTAGGTTAGATTGAGTTTTTTTTTTTTTATGCTAGAAATTCTCGCAGGGCCCAGCTACCCTGTAAACCTTTTATTAATATGAAAAATTAAGTGCAGTTGGGAGGGGGTCATAAATCATACCTCCAGAATTACATGAGAATGAGGAAAAATCGAAGAAATCCTATGAGTAAGAGATTCCATTTTACGTGCATAACTATTGATTCTATCGTAAAACGGAGGCTTCCTACTGTTACATGCAATATAAAAAATAAAGCAAAGTTTTAAATAACAAAAATAATAAATAAAGAGTACTACTCTTTTACATTTATTTAAAACGCACATATGGTAAATTTAATTTGTCTAACCTAAGCAGCCCAAGGAGCATACTTTCTGCTTGTGAAAACAATTTCAAGGTTTGATGTGCAAAGCCCTGTGTAGACAGATAATCAACAGCCTGGTTTCCTTCTCGATGTATGTGGGAGATCCGAAAAGATAGGCAATTTAAACATTTGCGGATAGAACCTAACAAATATCTAGTCTCCGAAGATCCTTTTTGTCCACCATGTAACATTTGGACTATGACTTGTGCGTCCATTTCTATCCATAGTCTAGAAACCTTACGCTCAATACATAGAAGCAACCCACGGTGTAGTGCCTTTAACTCTGCCTACAATGAATTACCAACACCAAAATATTCTGAAAAACCAAAAATCAAATTACCTGTATGGTCTCGAAGTAAGCCACCCCTAGCAGCATTTCGGCCAGCCTCTCTGGAACTACCATCTACATTCAGCTTAAATTCATCCATCAATGGTTTGTTCTAGTAAATAATTTTTGGAGGATCTTTTGCTTTTGTTTAAATCGAAGACCCCAGTGTGCAGCAACATCAAGGTCACCTCTCTATTGCCATTCTTAAATAAATTACCTTGAAACATCTGCCTCACCATATTTAAAACCCTCCAAATGACTCTATCAGAATACATTCCAAGTCCCCTATATTTTGCATCATTTCATTCAACCCAAAGGAACCATAATATCAATAGAGGTAATATGGTGCAAATGTGACCAGGTTTGGTGTAATCCCCAGAATAATACCAAGAATAAAAAATATGCATAACATTCTGAGGATGATTAACAAAGATTTGAAAAAACTTAGCAAAATAATTCCAAACCTTTTGAACAACTTAGCCTTCCCAAAACACATGCATAACCATCTCCTCAGATTGACAACATTGGCACTTTGATGCTAATTGAATACCTTTTGACTTCATCTTTAGCTCCACAGGAATCCAATTATGCACCAAACGCCATAAGAAAAATGATACTGTGAGGGGGATGCTTTTGTGCCAAATAAACTTACCCAATGGGTGACTAGGTTGTCTTTGCTGAAGTAGCTCCCATGCACTCCTAGTAAAAAAACCTCCATGTGATGTGGGAGCCCAAAAAGCCAAATCCACCTGTGTACTGCTAATGGGGATTTTCAATATTTCATTAATAAAGTTAGCTGGTAAAATAGCACTAAGTCTATCCATAGCCCACTCATTGTTGCGAAGGAAATATTTAACTTTAGTCATGGAGTTTGAAAATGCAAGGAAATAATCTACTAGAGGCATTTCACCAAACCATACATCATGCTAGAAATGCCAAAAAAATAAATCTCCCTTGCCTATCAGTCACCTTATCTGCTGCCCCATGATATCTCTACCTTTGACCATTCGCTTCCATATAGATGAATCATGTGGTTTTGGTGCCAATGTGTGTGGAATTTGGCCAGTACAATATTTAGCTCTCATATATTCGGTCCACAAGTTACTACAAGTCTGAAATCTCCACCAAAGTTTCCCAGTAAAAGCCTCGAAAACATCATTCAACTTACGGATGCCTAAACCTCCTTCAGAACAAGGCAAAGCTATTTTTCCCCATGTCGTCCAATGCATCTTTTTACTATCCAAGAAACCTCCCCAAATAAAGGCATTAAATAGCTTTTCAATCCGCTCAATGACTACAATTGGTGGTTTAAGCACTTGCAACAAATAAATTGGCAATGATGATAAGACACTCCTTGAGAGAGTAATACGGCTCCCTGGTGATAGTATTTTGTTCTCCCAGCCTGTAATGCGATCACGAATTTTGTTAATCAAGTCATCAAAAAGCAATACCTTTTTTGGGCCTTTGTGTAGAGGAGCTCCTAAATACGTGATAGGTAGCATTCTCTGCTGGAACCCAGTGGCTTGAGCTATAATCTGGCACCGTGAATGAGACATATTGTTTGCTGTGACAAAACAACTTTTGCTGGGGTTAAACTTTTGTCCTGAACTCTGTTCATATCCCTGCAAGAAAGATAAAACTTTTTGCAAGGTGGCTTTGCTTCCATTGGTAAATATCATAATATCATCTGCGAAAGCAAGATGACTGATATTTATAGAGCATCCCGAATGATAGTGCAACGAACCAAAACGAGAGAATAACTTATTTAACCCATGAGATAAATATTCAACTACTATTATGAACAATAATGGAGAAATTGCATCACCCTGTCGCAAGCCTCTTTCTGATTTCAAGTATCCAACCGATTGTCCATTAACAAGTATAGAAAACCAGCAGTTTGAGATGTAGCGTTTGATCATATCTATCCACTGAGCATTGAACCCAAACGCTTCCATCATCAAATATAGAAAATCCCAGTGTAAACGGTCATACACTTTCATCATATCTAGTTTCAACACTACATTACCACCTCGTGATTTATGGTCCAGCTTACCAATCAGCTCCTAGGCCAAAAGATGTTATCACTAATTAATCTCCCACGGACAAAGCCCCCTTGGTTTTCAGAAATTAAAGTAGGTAATACTACAGCTAGTCGATTTGCCAAGAGCTTCGTGACTATTTTATTTAGGACGGTGCATAGACTGATGGGACGAAAATCCTTCCATTGCATTGCATCTTATTTTTTTGGCAATAAAACCAGAGTTATAGATGTTACTCCTTGTGGCATCGCTGCTCCATGAAATAAATCCTGAACAGCAAGGAGAAGATCATAAGCTATAATATCCCAACAGTGTTGATAGAAAAAGGAAGAAAAACCGTCAGGTCCTGCTACACTGTCTTTATCGATGTTGAAAACTGCATCTTTAACCTCAGATAAAGTAGGTGCTGCACATAGGAAATCATTGTCATGATCAGTTAATACACGAGGAATTAAGGAAGCATTAAACCTCGTTATATCACAGCTGTCCGCCTTTAAGAGATTAGCAAAGTATTCCACTGCTGAAGTTTTAATCAGCTCTTGATCCTCATTCATTAAACCATCTTCAGTTTGGATCTTGAATATGGAATTTCTTACTCTTTTTTTCTGCATCCGCATGTGAAAAAACCGTGTATTATTCTCCCCTTCAACCAACTATTTAACTCCTACTTTTTGCCTCTGGTACACCTCTTCCACACTCAGCAAATGGTTTAGCTTCACATAAGACTTATGCATGCTTACACGGTTTGCAGGAGATGGATTTTCTTGAAAATTTTTTTCACTTTCCTCTGCCTATTTTTTTGCTGCTTGAAGATTACTAAAAATATTTCCAAACACATACTTATTCCAGCTTTGCTGCTTGAAGATTACTAAAAATATTTCCAAACACATACTTATTCCAGCTTTTTAACCCTTTTTTTAACCTCTACTGCTTCAGCCAAAAAGCCTTTATGCCAGACCCCTGCATTGGTAATTTCCAGCTGGTTGCAACAAAATCTAAAAAACCATGATGCTTTGCCCAACAATAAAGAAATCGAAAAGATGAAGGACAATGCAAATTGGACTGAGAGCATGAAATTAAAAGTGGACAGTGATTGGAGCCATCACGGTTTAGATGCTGGATCCGTGTGATTGGAAACTGAGAACCCCACTACTGGTTATATACAACCCTGTCAACCATTGAAACATATGACCATTAGTCCAAGTAAAATTGTTGCCTTCAAAGCCTGCATCCATTAATCCACAGTCAAGTAATGAAGTTGCAAAATCATCCATTGCACCTGTATGTGGATCCGCACCAAATAATCGCTCTTTCTTTCTTAAAATAATGTTGAAATCCCCTCTAGCTAGCTGAGGACCCTCTATATCATCTACAACAATTCTCAACAGATCCCATAAAGCTTTTCGTTCTGTTTTAGTGCATTTTGCATAAACAAAAGAAGCTTGCAGGGAAAAAGGAAGCCACGGGAATGATAATTGAACATGTAGACATTGGGGATGGTCAAACTTGGTTGTGTAAGTGATCCCATGCATCCAAAAAACCCAGATTTTTTGAGAACAATTAAATGCAGCCCCTTTAAAACCTAATTTCCTCATATAGAATTCAATCTTATCAGCACCAACCATCGGTTCTAAAATCACTATAACCTTTATTTTATGCATCATCTGCAGTTTTTTAATTCTTCTTTGGATTACTCTACCTGCTACTCCCCTCACATTCCACAATAAAGCACTAATCATGGACAACTTCTGGTAGTAATCTGCTTGGAGATGGATTCAACACCTGATCCGTCTGTCACCGATAGGGCTTCATTGTCAGATATATCCTCTGAAGGACTGTAAGATATTTCACTATCGAATTTCCTTCTTCTGGAGATAGAATGATGATAATCAAAATTTCTATTCTCTGAATCCATTCGTGAATTCATGTTACGCAGCGGTCTGCTGCTATCCTCGCCATTTGAATGCATTGCTGGCTCTTTGTCTACATGGGGAATAATAGATTGGGAAGGCACATTACTTAACTCTTTGTTAAGACCACAACAGCCTGGTTCCTTGATACCTACAATTTCATGTGTGCATGGGGCTACACTGCTTGCATCATCTTCTCCTACTGTCATTATATCACTTTCCTCATTCATCATCATAAGATTCTCTCCTGAACATGCCACTATTTGCTACTTTCCATCAAATTATTCTAAACTCGATTTATTTCTTCTTATAGATCATTATGCCTCCTCGACGCGGACGCCCACCTCTCTATAGATCAGTCGGGAGGGGAGGAGGCCGTTCTCAACATCGTCAGTCAGATCCTGTAGAGGGAGAATCAGCTGCGTCTACTTTTCAAGTAGCACCTGCTGCTGAACAGATTAAGACTCATCCACATCCTCCACCACCTACCAATAATCCTAGTATTCCTGCCATGTCTCTTGAGGCAGTTCAGGCATTGGTAACTTTTCTGACTATCATTACTGGCTAGGCTTGGTCAACCTCATCTTACTGTTCCTCCAGTTTCACCTTAAGTGCCACCACCACCACCTCCTATTCCACCACAAGTACCTAATGTCTCCATTTCTAAGAAATTTAAAGGGGCTAGACAACTTGGTTGCATTTCTTTTACGGATGATCTGGACGCAACCGCAGCTAATGACTGGATTATTCAGGTTTTTGAGACACTTACTGATATGAGACTAGATGATGATATGAAACTGGTAGTGGCCATTAGACTGCTTGAGAAGAGGGCTCGTACTCGGTGAAACTCAATAAAATCTCATTCTACTACTTCTCTGACCTGGTCGAATTTTCTACGAGAGTTTGACGACCAATATTATACTTATTTTCATCAAAAGGAAAAAAAAGGAATTCTTGTGTCTGAAACAAGGGAGTTTGACAGTAGAAGAGTATGGGGCTCGTTTTAACGAGCTAATGTCTTATGTGCTCGATCTGGTGAAGACTGAGCAAGATCAGGCTAATTACTTTGAGGAAAGGCTCCGAAATGAAGTCAAATACCGTATGACAGTGATGGGTAGGGACCCGTATAAAAAGGTTGTACAGATGGCTCTACAGGCTGAGAAACTCACGATTGAGAATCGAGGGATTTGGGTCGAGTTTGCTAAAAGGAGGAATCTGAATACATCTTTCAGCCAGCCCCTTAAAATAGGGCAAGGATTCATCTGCTTCAGAGAGTGCAACCACTACTTTAGTAGCATCTAACCGACCTTCATCTCAATAGCTGTAGTAAAAGTCTTTTAGATCCAGTAGATCAGCGACGAGTGCTCTTAGAAAGAGTTTTGGGGCTTTTGACAGATGTTGAAACTGTGGGAGATCATATGTCAGGCCGTGTAGGGAGCTCAAGCGGTGTTTTCAGTGTGGTCAGCAGGGCCACATGAGGAGTGCTTGGCTGCAGTTAAGACGAGCTACTACTGTTGTTTCCTCTCCTTAGGCTCTCACAGATGTTCAGAGAAGAGATTCTTTTAGGTCACAGCCGAGATAGGGTGTAGCGATGCGATTCGGTGTAGGGAGTAATACCCCAATGCATCCACCTTTCAGACCGTAGACTCATACTGCGATAAGAGTTTTTGCTGTGACAGATGAAGAGGCATGAGTCCAACCTAGTGCAGTGACAAGTACTATGTTTGTATTTGACATAGATGCTTATATCTTAATTGATTCTGGTTCGAATAGATCTTATGTGAGCACGACATTTGCATCCTTTTCTGATAGAAACCTGTCACTTTTAGAGGAGGAAATTGTAGTTTATACCCCTAAAAGAGAACAGTTGGTTAGAAACACTTGTTATAGAGATTGGGGGATAAGGATTGGTGAGGAAAAATTCAGGGCTGACTTAATTCCTTTAGAGATCTAAGATTTTGATCTGATATTGGGTATGGATTAGTTAACTACAAATCGGGCAAAAATGGATTATTTCATGAAAGAAGTTGCAATTCAGAATTCTAAGGGAGTAGAGATTGTATTTGCAAGAGAACATCGAGTATTACCATCTTGTGTAATCTCGGCTATCAAAGCTTTGAAACTAGTGCAGAAAGGGTATCCGGCTTATCTAGCACATGTGATTAATACGTTAATGGGGAACCTAAGCTTGAGGATATCCCAATAGTAAATGAGTTCTCTGATGTGTTTCCGGATGAGTTACCGGGACTACCTCCTAATCGAGAGCTTGAGTTCTCTATTGATTTACTTTCGGGTACTGCACCTATTTTTATTCCTCCGTATCGGATGGCTCCGGCGAAGTTGAAAAAGTTGAAAGCCCATCTGCAAGACTTGGTAGATAAGGGTTTTATTCACCCTAGTACTTCACCTTGGGGTGCACCAATTCTGTTTGTAAAGAAGAAGGATGGCACTCTTCGACTATGTATTGACTACCATTATCTAAACCAAGTGACTATCAAGAATAAATACCCTTTACCATGGATTGATGATCTTTTTGATCAGCTACAGGGTGCTCTGGTGTTTTCTAAGATTAATATGAGTTATACGTATCATTAGTTGAATATCAAGGAGTAGGATGTACCCAAGACTGCTTTTAGGACTTGTTATGGGCATTATGAGTTTTTGGTTATGCCTGTTGGCCTGACTAATGCCCTGGCAGCTTTTATGGACCTTACGAATAGGGTGTTCCACCCGTACTTGGATAAGTTCATGATATTATTCATAGATGACATCCTAGTGTATTCGAAGGATAATGATGAACATGTTGCCATTTGCGCATTGTGCTGCAGACCTTGCGCGAGAGACAACTCTATGCTAAGTTTTCTAAATGTGAGTTCTAGTTGAAGGAAGTGGTTTCCTTGGGACATGTTGTGTCTAGGGCTAGAATTTACGTCGATCCCAAGAAGATAGAGGCAATCTTGCAGTGGGAGAAACTGAAAATGGTGATAGAGATTTAGAGTTTCCTTGGTTTAACCGGTTACTATAGGAGGTTCGTTCAGGGGTTCTCATTGATAACTGCTCCTCTGACTCGTCTGACTCATAAAGGTGTCAAGTTTGAGTGGGATGATGTTTGCAAGAGTCGATTTTATGAGCTGAAGAACTGGTTGACCTCTGTTCCCATTTTAACACTTCCTATCAGTGGGGAAGGAATTTTTGGTGTACAGTGATGGCTCTAAATTGGGATTAGGGTGCGTGTTAATGCAAGACGAGAAAGTAGTAGCTTATGCTTCTTGGTAGCTAAAAAAGCATGAGACGAATTACCCTACCCACAATTTGGAGTTGGCAGTAGTAGTCTTTTCATTGAAGATCTGGAGGCATTACTTATATGGTGAGCGTTGTCAGATCTTTACTAACCATAAAAGTTTGAAATACTTTACCACCTAGAAAAAACTCAATTTGCGACAGAGACGATGGTTAGAGTTGACTAAGGATTACGACTTAGTGATTGGTTATCATCCGAGGAAAGCAAATGTTGTAGCAGATGCCTTGAGTCGTAAATCCTCATATTCATTGGCATCACTTCGAAATTCCTATCTTCTTATCCTACTTGTGATGAAATCTCTAGGGATCCAATTGAGTAATGACGAGGATGGGACCCTACTTGCTAGTTTTGTTGTGAGACCCTCATTGTTGAATCAAATCAAGGAATTGTAGAAGTTTGATGATGAGTTGAAATGGGAAGTTCAAAAGTTACGAGATAGAGAAACTTGTGAGTTTAAACTCGATGATGATGGTATCTTGATCTTGGGAATTAGGTTTATGTCCCTAAGGATGATCAGCTGAGACAGGCTATTTTAGAGGAAGCTCATTCTTTTACCTATGCTTTACATCCCAAAAGCACTAAAATGTACAAGACTATCAAAGAAAGTTACTGGTGGCTGGGTATGGAACGAGACGTAGCAGAGTTTGTGGCGAAATGTCTCACATGCCAGCAAATCAAGACGGAACATCAAAAACCATCGAGTACTCTTCAACCTCTACCTATCCCTGAATGGAAGTGGTAGCACGTGACTATAGACTTTGTATTGGGTTTACCGCGAACACAGAGTAGAAAGGATACTATTTGGGTGATTGTGGATAAATTGACTAAGTCCGCCCTTTTCTTGGCTATCCATAACACGTATTCTATTGAGAAACTAGCTAAGCTTTATATAGATGAGATAGTGAGAGTACATGGAGTCCTAGTTTCTATCGTGTCCGATCGAGACCCTCGATTCACTTCTCGATTTTGGTCAAAATTCTAGGAGGCTCTTAGAACTAATTTGAGGTTTAGCACTACCTTTCATCCACAAACAGATGGTCAATATGAAAAGACCATTCAGACTTTGGAGGATATGCTACAGGCTTGTGTCATTAACTTTACTGGGAGTTGGGATAGACACTTGCCGTTGGTGGAGTTCACGTATAACAACAGTTTTCAGTCTAATAGTATAGGAGAAAGTGCCGAACTCCACTCTGATGGGATAAAGTGGGTGAAAGGAAATTGTTTAATGTAGAACTGATTGATCTAACTAATGATAAGATCAAGGTTATCCGAGAGCGATTAAAGACAGCTCAAGACAGGCAAAAAAGTTACTCTGATAGACGGAGAAAAGATCTGGAATTTGAAGTTGACGATTGAGTTTTTCTTAATATTTCTCCTTGGAAAGGTAATGATTTGAATACTTTGAGATATTAAGTCTTATTTGATTATACTATTGTGGTAATTTGTGGTATCTTGTTAGATAATGAAAAGGTGTGATTCGGTTTGCAAAACGAGGAACGCTTAATCCGAGTTACGTTAGACCCTTTCGTATCATTAAAAGGATAGGGCCAATGGCATATAGACTAGAATTACCCCCAAAGTTAGATCGGATTCACAATGTCTTCCACGTCTCGATGCTGAAAAAGTATATACTTGATCCCTTTAATATTTTCGAGGCACCTCCGATTAAGTTGCAGGAAGATTTGAAGTTCGAGGTGCAACTTGTACATATTTTAGACCAAAAGGATCGAGTGTTGAGGAATAAGAACATCCCAATGGTTAAGGTGTTGTGGAAGAATGCTCGGATGAAGGAGATGACGTGGGAAGTTGAGCACCAGATGAGAAGCCAATACCCGCATCTTTTCTTCGAGTCAGGTAAGTGAAATTTTGAGGTCAAAATTTTATTTTAAAAGGAGTAGTGTTGTCAAGCTCAGCCCTATTATATACTTGCCATGTCATTCATGTACTTGATAGCATGTCTGCATACTAGGATGCCTCGAAAAATCCTTAAAAGTCAATATCGTACCTAGTGGTACAATTAAGTCGGTTAAAGCCTCGAACTAGTCTAAATAGAGATTTTAGGATGTATTTGAGAGTTTTTGAACCTTAGAATGTCTTAATATGGTGATTCGGAGTTTGAGAATTGATTTGGAGTCCAATCAGGAATTTTCATAACATAAGGGCAAAATGGTCATTTTGCCACCTAAGGGCAAAATTGGAATGTTAGATGAGATTTTGACCAAGTTTCACTATTTGGAGCATAATTTGAATTTGAGAAGTGAAAATTTTCAATTCTGACATTTTTCTGAATGTAAAGGTGAAACTGTCATTTCACGTGTCCACGAGGACGTAATTGGAATTGTTGGAATTTTACACCACCATGACACTTGTCAACCCCATGAATTTCACCTATTATCATTTTATACTTTGGATAATTTAGGTATTTTATGTGGTGGTGAGAAAAGGCTTAATAGTTAAGTTTTAAATATGAACCAATTATGTGATGACGTGTGTCCACCTTTAATTCTTTTATAATTTCCTTTATAAACCCAACATAAACTTTCCCATTCACTCTCTCATTACCGTGCAAACCAAAGGAGAAGGGGGAAAAGAATAGAAACAAACCCTAAGGAAGAAATTCAAGAGAAATTCACCGATTATCGAAAAAATATGCGATCTGAGGTGAGATTTTACGATTTTAGCTTAAGATCTACCTTTCCCATGCCTTATTTTTCATTTTCCATGGTTGAAACCTGAGTTTTCATGAAGGAAGACATGATGGCCGAACATAGGGGGGGAGGTTTTGATGATGGATTTTGTTACATTTCATGATATCTTGGTGTTTTTAGTTGTTTTTTGATGTTCAATATGAAAAACAAGCAAGAAAATCACATGCCCTTCAACAAACCTTCCTTGGCTGAATCTTACATGGGACATGTTGAAGATGAATTTTGTTATATTTCATATTAATTAGCTCGTATTTGATGATTTATGGTGTCAGATATCGAAAACGGTTATCGAAAAGTATAGTTCCTTTAGTAAATGGACTTGGATTTGATTCCTAATGATATAAATGGATTTATTGGACTGTGTTGACACTGATTAGCACGTTAGTTCGGAATCAGAATGAATTTCGGATATGAGGAATTAAGTCACAATCAAGTTCATTGAGGTACTTTGGTGTATTTGGAATATTGGAAGTGTAATGAATATATTTGGAGTTGAATCAGATGATTTGGTTAATTCAACAGTGTATAGTTCGAGTTAGGTCGAATACCATTTCAGTTCGCTAATAATTGAACCAACGTAGAACTCCATCTTTAAATGATTACTCGAACATTTCTCATTCAATTTCATACATTCTTATAGAGCCTAAAATAATTTTATAACAATTTGGCACAAATGTATTGAATTACTTCCTGTGTATTATGTATAGGTGGTGAGCCCTCTGGTAAGGGTAAAGATATCATACCCGAGGACCAAGAGTAAAAGTACTTCCGTTATTGTAAGTAAACAGAGTATTATCTTAATTATCTAAAGTAGTTTATACTTGTTTTTATGATTTTAAAGAATAATGAACTTAAACTGTAAAGTTTTATGTTTTACAATTGAAGTGTTGGTTAAATGAAATAAGATTCATAAATTGTTTTGAAATTGAATGTTGGTTTTGGAAATTGAGTAAGTTGAGACTATATACTTGTATTATATGTATATATATATATATGTTTTGACTATTGTTCGTTATGTCGACCTTGTTTTGTAATGAATGTTTCGGCATAACAAGATTTGTAAATGATATATGGTTTGAATTGATAGCTTATGACAATGTGATGGCATGAATGGCTGGATTTGTGGTTTTGTGAAATATATGAATTGTTTTGTTTTACTTTGATAGGCTGGGTAATATCATATTAGCCATGTCATGCTATTAAAATTTTATTGATTCGGTGGGTTATTTAATTAGCTTATTGTAGTGGGCGGGTTTCCGTGGACCGGACTATTAGAGAGGCATGGTAAACCCCATTATATTTTACCTTAGTATGAGAGGCGCGGAGGGTATCTTCTAAGGTAGTTTAGAGTTCACTTCACGCCAAACCACCACGTGAGGGTGAAACTCAACCAACGCCAAGCAACAGCTATGTTTTTAAACGTAAAAACATGTTTTATATGTATACGTTGTTTTAACAGCCTTGGCAGACTCGGTTGGATGCTCAGGCCAAGGTGTCACTGAGTACGAGTTTTGGCACAAGCCAAGTTTTTAAGAGAGTTATAAGCCTTGTTGATTATTTGATGAAATGTAATTGTTTTATATGGGTTGAAATGAGTTTTAATGTTATGAATTATATTATGATGAAATGTTTTAATTGTCTCCATTTACTCGGCTTTAGATGTTATAGACGATCTTTACTTACTCACTGGGTTTATAAAAACTCACCACCATTCTTTTCACCCATTTCAAGCTCAAGACAGTCTGTAGACAACTGATTTAGTCGAGGGTTTACTGTGGGATTTGTAAGCTTCGAAATCGTAGGCCTACAATCTTGTTTATTTTTGTTATTTGGGGCTCACATGTCATTGTAGAAAATTTTTGTATACCTGGCGTAGTGTGCTATTATATATATGAATTTATTTTGTTATTATGTTACAACAATTGTTTGCGTAGGATTCTATAAATATTGTTTTATGTGAAAATGGAATATTTTTATTCAATATTTTTATTTAGTTAGCCATAATTTCATTTTAAATGGATGATTTAGATTACTAAACTTATTTTTAGATACAAAATGTATATTTTTAATTTATATCTTATATTTTTAGCAAGTTTCGAAATTTTCAAGTAAAATGACCAAAATACCCATGTGTGGTAGAAATTAATTTTTGACTGTTTTTTATTTGAAAATAGTCTATATTCCTTTAAAATATAATATTTAGTAACTGTTGCTCAAAGGGGAGGTGCAAAACTAATGCTAAAGTCTTGTGAGGTTTCGGTTGACATTCCGGGTAAGGTATGTCTATCAAGACATCACGGCGATTATCACGAGCTCGAAGGGAGTATTGGGTCGTGACAAATGCCATTGTGGAAAGTCAAGTAAAATCAATCAAAAATCTTGAAACATAAGTGGGTCAACTAGCTAGTGCCATCAATAATAGACCTTAAAATGATAGAGATAAAGCAGATCAAGGAAATACTCCAACAATCATGTTCAAGATGAAGAAATTAAGCAAGAAAAGGAAATATCTACATCACCAGAAGTCAAGCCATATATGCCTCCCAATCCTTTTCTAGATACAGTTGATGAGTTACTTAAAGAGGTCATAGCAAAAGCACATTATTCAAGAACAACTCAATTTGAGAAGTTGGATAAGTTAACCTATTCCACCACCTTAGGTTAAGCAAGCATCAAATCTTGAGTTAAAGGCACTACAACCTCATCTTATGAAGAGGCTACTTTCATACCTCAAGCTTTTTTCATGCAAACTCAAACCTCAGCTAAAGTCAAGCTGTTGACTATAAAGAAGCGTTTCTTGGGAGGCAACCCAAGCTTTCGAAACTCTTATTTTTTAGTTATTTTTATTTTATTTATTTATTTATTTTCATTAATCTCTATTTATTTTTTCCAGTTAAAAAAAATTTCTCCTACAAGTGACAATGAGGATGATGAGGATAAAGGTGAGGACTAGCACTTTACCAAATTCATCCAATCATCAAGGGAGTATACCTTTCTTTTATTTTTTTCAACATTGAGGACAATGTTTAGTTTAAGTTTGGAAGGGTGAATTTATTTTTCTAGTGATGAATATTCTATGGAAATTTCAGATTTAATTTTATTTGCATGTTTATCTAGATATATAAACAATTTAGGATTAGTTGGTAAATGAATTTATTTTTTGTTTGAATTTTAGGAATCTAGAGTAAAGTTGCATCAATATTTTTTCTATAATTTCTCTATCCAATGATAATAATTAGTTGTCTTGAATTCTTAGCTTTTGGTGGATAAAAATTTTGTTTGGATTCATGTTAAATTCTATTGTTAAGTATCATTGTTATGATATGATTTCCACAATTTTGAGTACTATATCTTTTACTTTGAATTATTCTAAATATCTAGAGAAGGTTTATATTGATGTAAATTTTAGATTATGTTATGAATTTTAAAATTTACTTGATCTTCTCTCGAGTTGAAATCCTAAGCAATGCTTAGTTAGGGAGATGATTTAGGCCATCTTTGGACTATTTGAGCCTAAAAAACCAACCTTGTTAAATCATTATCCCTATTATACCCTTTTAAGCCTAATTTCCCTTTTCTTTGTTTAACTACATATTAAATGAGCTTAGCCTTAAAATTAATTTTTTAATTTTGCAACGTTTACTCCTAAGCATGTATATTTTTTAGGAAATTTAAATTGAGCTAAATGTTGAAAAAGGGATGTAAATTTTGAAAAGTAACCCCACTACCTACAATACAAAGAAAATAAGTTAAGGGGTGTAAAATTGTGAAATTGTGGAAAAATGTTTTGAAAAAAAAAAGAAAATTCAAATATGGAAGAATAGGTGTACAAGAAGAAGAAAAATAGAGCTCTATAGATAGGTCCTAGAATAATTATGTGTTTAGGGTGATTTGAGCCACATTATTATCTTGTATCCTACCTTAACCCTAGCCATACATTACAAGTTTTATAAAGTCCTATTGATCCGTAGTTTTGTATTTGTCTACATTAGTGGAGAGAGAGATGAAAAGTAAACCTATAGAAATCTAATACTAATTTGAAATTTGTGTTGGCATAAACTCATCCGAATGTCATAATACTCTTGGTAAAAGATTACACACACATTTGGAAATCCATTCGAAAATGTACTTACATTAGAATTGAAACATAAATTTAAATGAGGCCTATATTTTTTCTCAATTTAATGATTGATAGACATACTTTTAAGGAAATTATGAAGAATCATTGAGTTGGTGCAATTTATCTCTAGTAGTAATAGTTGTAGTAACTATATTTATTTTGTTTTCACTATCTAAATTTGATTTTCGTAAGTTAGTTTCTTTTCTACGTTTTGCTCGAGGACTAGCAAATTATTAAGTTTGGGTGTGTGATAACTCTATGATATAGAGTTATTTGAGCTTAATTTTGATAGTAATTTAGCTTAGTTCTTGTAGTAATGCACAAAAATTAGTAAATTTTATTTAATTACTTTAAATTAATTAATTTAGGTAAGTCAATCTAATCTTAGTTAATTTTATACTTAATTTGGTGTTAATGTGGTTAAGATAGGTTGTTATTCATTTATTTGTGCTTTTGTAGGTGTTTGATGAAAGAAAAATTTTAGTGAAAGAAAGAGAGCAATTTTGAGGTATGGACTTGCACTACACATATTTTAATATTTTGGCCATAACTCTTTCTACAGAGCTTCAAATGAAGTGACTTTTAAACCATTGGAAATATAAGAGAAAGAGCTACAACTTTCATGGAAGGTAGTTAAAAATCTTGTTGAAAGGGACATACTACAGTAGTCTCAGAACAATTACGATTTTTACCATTTAAATGGTCCAAGCCGCAGCTTTGGAGGTAGTAGGCCACGACCCACATAGTCTGATGAAGAAATTCTAATTGAAATTGACTTCTTTCTGCACCCAACTTGGCCTAACTTCAATACCCTATAAAAATAACTTTTTAGAGGACTTTTACAAAAAAATGAAGCACTAGATTGACAATTAAGAGTCAAGTCACAAAGTCATTGAAACTAAGAAGAATTTGAAGGATTCAAGGAGATTTGGAGATCAAGAATATAAATCTTGAGTTTTTCTATCTTTTCTATTCTCTTATTCTCTTGGTTTTGTTTTTAATGTTTAAATTTTAATTGATAATGATGTGTGACTTGATGGAGAACTAAACTTTTTATTTAAGATTATGATTGAACTCAATATGTAGTCTAATTTATTTATCTCTTTCTTACTTATATTTGATGGATTTAAGTTGTTTATATTATTCTGTTCTTAATGCTTCCAATTGCCTGATCACCAATTAGATTGAATTGGAAACCTAGGTTAAATCTTGACGGAGGAGATTTAGGTAGGCCTTGAACAAAATAGTGCATAATTGAATACACTTAATTGATTAGATGGTTTGATTTGCATATAAGGTAGACCTATACCTAAAAGCCAAACGTAGCCAAAATTAAAGTACAAACTTAATGAATCTTTCTTCAATTTAATTTGCATAGACATATAGTAAATTAATTAGGAGGCTTGCAAATAATTTAAGACTCTAGGTTAGCAACTTAATCTATTAAACTAAGTTAAGAGAGAAAGACAATAATCAGATGAAGTATTGAAAGACATCATAATCTTAGGTTTTGTAGTTAAGTGAGTTTTATAAAACAAGTTTACTATTTAATTTTGGTTTTAGTTTATTAGTTTTAATTTTTCTTTATAATAAATTTAAAGTTAATTGTTTGGATAAGATTAAGGTGTTACAATTTTAGTAGTTAACAATAAAACTTAATTCAATTCTCTATAGAATCCATACTCTACTCATTACTGTATTATCTTTGCGATACATACACTTGCGTGGGTAAAAAATTAAATAATACTAAAGATTAAAATGTTTGCGAATATGTTGCTTTTATCTCACAAATCAAAACTAAGAACATTAATGAAGCTTTAGATGATGATTATTGGATATTAGCCATGCAAGAAGAATTGAACGAATTTGAAAGATGTCAAGTGTGGGAACTAGTTCCTAGGCCAAATGATTACCCAATTGTAGGTACACAATGGGCTTTTAGAAACAAAATGAATGAAAATGGAATTATCACTAGAAATAAAGCTAGGTTAGTTGCTAAAAGATATAGTCAAGAGGAATGTATAGATTATGATGAAACCTATGCCTTGGTAGCTAGATTAGAAGCAATTAGGATGTTATTAGCCTTTGTATGCTATATGAACTTTAAACTTTATCAAATGGATGTTAAAAGTGCTTTCCTAAATGGGTTGATAAATGATGAGGTGTATGTTGAACAACCACTAGGTTTTGAGAGCCTAACTTTTCGAAATCATGTCTTTAGATTAAGAAACGCATTATATAAATTAAAACAAGCTCCTAGAGCTTGATATGAAATATCATCAAAATTCTTAGTCAAAAATGATTTTAACAGAGGAAAGGTTGATAAAACTCTTATTATAAAAAATAAAGGCAAAGACATTTTAATTGTGCAAGTTTATGTTGATGATATTATTTTTTGTGCTACTAATAAAATTCTTTGTCCAGAGTTTGCTAAAACCATGCAAGGAGAATTTGAGATGAGCATGATGGGTGAACTAAACTTTTTTCTTAAACTACAAATCGAACAAAAAGAAAAAGGTACATTCATAAGTCAAGCCAAATATACAAAAAATATGCTTAAGAAGTTTGGTATGGATAGTTCAAGGACATATCACACACCAATGAACACTTTAATCATGCTTGACAAGGATGAAAAAGGTACATCCATTGATCAAAGGCTCTATAGATCCATGATTGGTTCCTTACTTTATCTTACTACTAGTAGACCGGATATAAACTTTAATGTAGGTCTATGTGCTAAGTGCAATCATCCCCTAAAAGACCACACTTAAGTGTTGTCAAAAGAATTTTCAAATATTTGAAAGAGATATGTAATCTAGGAATATGGTATCTAAGGAGTTCCACCTTTGATTTGTATTCGTACTCGAATGTCGATTTTGGTGGATGTAAGATAGATAGAAAGAGCACATCCGGTACATGTCAATTTCTAGGTAGTATGTTGATCTCATGGTTTTCAAAGAAACAAAATATTATAGATCAATCCATTACTGAAGCTGATATGTAGCTGTCGAAAGTTGTCGTGCTCAAGGGTTATGGATGAAACAATAATTAGAAGCTTATGGACTAGTTATGGAAACAATTCCCGTAAAATGTGATAACACTAGAGCCATAAATCTCACAAGGAATCCCATCCATCACTTTAGAACTAAACACATAGAAATAAAGCATCACTTCATAAGAGATCATGTTCACAAAGGAGATGTTGTCCTTGAGTATGTAGGTACTAAAGATCAATTGGCTAATACCTTAACAAAAGCACTTGATAGAGAACAGTTCTACAAGATTAGAAGTGAACTAGGTTTGATAAACCCAATATATTAAAAAAAATGGATAGTGGCTACCTTTAAACATTGGTTGTATTCATGTCTAAATTCATTCTTAGTGTCATGCTTATTGATTTATTCTGCTCTTGTTTTATGACTTCATGCAACATGTTTGAATGCTTCTTGGCATTGATAAACCTATTTGTTCATAACAACTTTATGCATTCATGCAGTGGCCATCTGATTCATAAGGTTTGTGGGAGAGTTGGTGAGTGAACCAAGATTTTATTTCAAAAACTCTCGATTTTCTATTCAAATTTCACTTGCATGAGTTCTAGACCTATCTTAAAAATACTTTCAACTCAAAAACTAACATTATTTTGTTTGTATTGTGTGTCTAGACCAAATCAAAAATTTTTTGGAGTCAAAATCATTTTATTCAAGGCTACAAAGGCTCATGTATCGATAGATGTCTTTATTCTATCGAAACATTTCATCCAATAGCCAACATTGAAATTCCATGTTACATGAATTGATACATAGGCACATGTATTAATACATGCAAAAACATGTATTGATACATTACACAAAGTATCGATACATTTTGTCCAGCAACCAAAACCAAAACATTTTGCCTCAATTGTATCAATACATGTACCAATGTATCGATACATCTTGGGGTTTTAAAGTTTCAACGACTCATTTTCCCCTATTCTTCGGTCACCATCTTTCAAAATTTTCTCAACTCTTACCTTTCTTTTTATTTTTCCCTCAAATGTCACCTATTAAATTGTTTCTATCACTCTTTCATTACTCAAAACCATCATCTTTCCTCCTAATTTCATCCCATTTTACCCAAAATAAAAAATTCCCATTTTCATAACCATAACTCCCATTTTATCCGATTCTTGAAATTGGCTGCATTTTTGGCCAAATTAGTTCAATTAAATCATCTCTCAAGCCTCAATATCCACCTCCATTAATTCTTTTCTTCCAAATTTCTCCTTAAATGGCCTTCCATCTCAACACATGAAATCCATTGCCAACCACAACAAGGCTTCAACTTCAAAGGTGACTCTTTCCTCTTAGCCTCGACCACCACTGACCTCACGTTCGACGATCACTCCTTCAAGTATAATTTCTCCCATCCATCCTTAAAGCAACAATTTGACAAGGACTTCACTAAGCATAATGTCAAGTCAAGTTGGGTAATTGACTTCAACAACCTTGCACGTATTAATTTTTCATATATAAATAATTTTCAAGAATTATACTAGCTCAATTATTTGTCAATGAACTAAACTTAGTATGTCGACCTTGTCTGCATCTTTTATTTCAATGCCACCACAAAATTTCAAGATTATGAGGATAGTGAACCCTTAGAGCACACAGATAGATTCTACACTTATGTTATAGGCAAGAGAATTGTAGTTGCTGAGCACACACTAGAAACTATCCTCTATCTAGAAATCCATCAAGGTGACTTGAATTATGTTGAGGGCGTCATGTCATAGGAGGTCTTGTCCACCGTTTACACCAATCCTCCCACTAGTGAGAAAAATGTGACCAGTGTCAAACGCTTCTCATTTTATGGTCACATCCTCTATCTCATTGTGTCTTACACTCTCCTCACTCATGGCACAAATTACTTCACCATCAAAAGTCAAGATTTTTGGTTTTTGTATCGGATCAAAACAAATTAGCATGTCAACATTGCCAAGTGTATCCTCAATGACATGTTAAAAAACATCAAATCTAGAAAGACTTTTCTATAGGGCATGGCAATTAGTGCTATCATTGACTCCGTGGGCATCAACACTAGGTGTGATCCATCTAAGCAGCATGTGGTGCACACGAAGATTAATGAGCATGCCATTAATGAGCTTGGCTTTGTGTATGTCAATAACTCTTCAATCCGTAAAGAAATAGTCAATGACCCTGAGTTTGCTAGAGATGAGGACTGTGAGGACACTTTTCTTGAGCTTAGTGTTGCCCCTAGTTGTCACAGCCAAAATTTTCAGGCCATGACCGGCGCATGAGCCCAATGAGCATAGCTCACTAAGCCTAAGCAAGCCTATCCCATTTATTTTACTTAACATCTTGTCAAATAATGCGGCCATATGCATTCTCAAACAGTATGAAAGTAGCCAATTCACCATGGCATTAACGATTAAAACATATATTCATACATTGTTCATGTTATGTAATTCAGTAATTACATTACATGAACATATTCACATATCAAAAAGGACCCGTAACTTCCAACGAAGAACAACAAAAAAAGGTAGCTTTTGAATGCCAAGCACCTACCAGGAGACGAACTACCGAGACTCCTCAACTAGGATCCAACGGTCTCTTGATCTGAAAATATGAATTTTTAAAACTATGAGTATGAAACTCAGTGAGCGAACGTTAGAGGGAACAAGCAATAATAGCCAGGAATTTTGATAACTGTGAGACCCTGTCTGATTGGTTGAAAAGCCGGTATTGTACCTAATGGTACAATTAAGTTAAATCGAGCTTCAACTAGTTTAATAGAAATTCTAAGAGGAATTTCAAAATTCTGAGACCCACAGAATAGGTCAGAATAGTGATTCAGAGTTCAAGGTCCAGTTTGGAGTCAATCGGGAAAATTGACCGGTTAGGGACAAAACGGTCATTTTCTCATTTGTTGATTTATGGAGATTTTTAACCAAGATTTGGTCACATTGGACCAAATCTAATTATGTGACATACAGTTATGATCCCATAATCATAAAATGATGTTTAGCAGTGTAAAATGGTGATTTTCGATGTTTTTGGAGCACAAGGGCAAAATGGTAATTTTACCACCGAAGTGCTAAATGTGAATTTTTTTGAAAGGATTTTGCCCCAATTGGGTAATATTGATTTATATTAGTGATATTTGAGGTTGGACAATGAAAATAATGAAATTCCGGTCCATTTCGGAGTATAGGGGCAAAATCGTAATTTTTTCATCCCGGGGGCATTTCGGTAATTTTCCACTACCAGCATAAATTTTTCCAGCCATGATCATCCTTGGATCAGATTTGGGCTTGACTAATCAAGTGGTGGAGATCAAATGGGAGAAAAAGTCAAAAAAAAGACTAAAACGGGCCAATGGCGTGATGACACGTGGCCAACTTGTTTATTTTATTATAAAGGCTATAAAAATCAGCCTTTAACCCTCATTTCTCACTCCAAAGTCGGCACCCACCAGAATTGAAAAAAAAAAAAGAAGAACAAAGGAGAAAAACATAAAACCTAGCCAAAAATCCATAGATTTCAAGTGTTTTTCAAGATTCAAGCAAAACAAAGGTAACTTTTCTTTAGATTTCCTCTAACCCTAGCTTATCTATGCTTTTGTTCTTGAATTCTATGGTTAAATATGGAGATATCATGATGGAATGGATTCTGAAAAATGGGTATGAGTATGGATTTGATGTTGGATTGGATTGAATTTAAACTATGTTAGTGTTTAGGAGTAGTTAAGCATGATTATGGAAAAAAATGGAAGAAGGAAATTGAATTTCATGGTTGTTCTTTGTTAGGCCGAACCTAGTGTGTAGAGAATGCATGAGGAATTGGTTCATTTCAATTGAAATGATTTCATTTGAAATGAAAGAAATTAGAAAATGACAAATTCAAGTGAAAAATGAAGTAGAAAAATTTTCAGTGCTAATGCACTGTATTGGCCGAATTTTTCCATAAAGAAATGGAAAATAGTGAATGCTGAAATTGGCATTAATTGAATGTTTTGTGGTGAATTAAAGTATTAGAAAGAGAATGGGCCAATTCGGAATCAAATTGGACATAATAGCCGATTAATCGGGTAATCGGTCGAAATTAGGCAATACCGCGTTAAAGCGATAATCGGACGCGATTTTGCTTTTGCGTATCATACGTTAGCAATTTAAATTAGTTTATATTAGTTTGGGGGCATTATAGTAATTTCTTAATTTTATTCTGTGTTAAGGTGGTGAGAAGTCCGAAAAAGGCAAGGGAATCGTGATTGAGGATTTTTAATCCGAGAGCATCCGGAATCCGGATTTGTAAGACGGTGAGTGAACTTGCATTTCAAATTATTTGGGAAATGCAAATTGTATTGATGTGGATAATTAAATGATTTATCCAAAGTTTTAAAAAAAATACGTGCCGGGAACAAGCCCTTGATAAAAATGATTTTATGTGGTAATTATGTGTTATGCGTGAAGGCATAAAAATTATGTTTTATGCTTGAAAGCATGAAATTATGTGGTATGCATGAAGGCATGAAATATTATTTATTTGATGTGAAATTTGAGTGTGATAAATGTGTACATTGTGATGATGCTTACATGGATGGTTGAGAAGTGTTGTGAAAGTGTTACCACCGTGCACGTGTGAAGAAGGAAAATGCATATGCCAGAATGGAGCAAAGTGGGGACCGCGAGACGTAACGCCCACTAACTCCTTGAAATTCTGAATTGAGCAAAGTGGGGACCGCGAGACGTAACGCCCACTAACTCCTTGAAATTCTGGATTGAGCAAAGTGGGGACCGCGAGACGTAACGCCCACGATTCCTGGAAAGGTTCACGAATGAACTGTGGTAAAGCGTGATTTGAAGTCCAGGAGCTTGGCAGCGACGCTGAGTGATACCGCTTGCCGAGTGCTCTGATACTCCAGCTATGTGCACGATGTGGGGGGATGCACATGAGCTGGTGAGATATTGGTGATATTTGTGTCTTTGTGTGTGAAATTGAATATTGTTCAATTATTAATTAAATTAAAATGGGAGAAAGGGTTGGGAAATAATTGGACAAAAATGAATGTGTTCCAATTGTGTGCATCATGTTTTATAACCCTTCCGGACATTATTGCTTGTTCCTATCGAATGTTTGCTCACTGAGTTTTATACTCACCGTTTTCAAAAATTCATGTTTTCAGATTAGGAGATTGTAGATTCCTAGATCGCGGGATCACAGTAGTCCATCTCCTGGTAGGTGTCTGGCATTCACTAGTTGCCGTTTTTATTGTACATGTCTCCGCTGGAAGTCTTGGGTTTTGTATGATGGTTATGTACATGTAATGTACACTGTTAAAGTTATTTCTGACCGGTATGAATGTAAGTGTGTGAGCAATGTAAATTGCTAAATACATGACTGGAATAGTGCATGTATACTGTGATTAATAATGTTATTGTGAATTGGCTGTGTCCACATCCGGAAAGGGTGTGTGTGTGTATGTGTGACTGGATATGTCACTGTTAATTAGCATTGTATGTACACTGGGTGTGTTACGTGTGGATGCCTCACACGAGCATGTATGGAATAAAGTAAGTGAAATTAGGCTTGCTTGGGCTTAGTGAGCTATGCTCATTGGGTCCTTGCGCCGGTCATGGCCCGGAAATTGGGTCGTGACAATAACCATGATGCATTAATTGGAAAACGAGATAATTTTGATCTAGTTAACATTAAAACCTCATTTTCCCTTCAATTCAAGTCATTTTGCAATGAGGTAGAGGGTTCTTGAATTCACACATAGATAGATATATAAACACATATAATCACATGCAATTTCATCCACCACACAATTTTTCCTCAACTTTGGTGCACTCTCTACTCGCACCAGGCAATAAGACCATGTGTGTGCTCCCTACTAGCACGATCGCTGGTCATCAGGTGTATTTTACCCCACTAATGCATAGCAATATGACCATGTGTGCACTCCCTACTCGCACATGCATGGTTACATCAAATTCGCCAAAATTCATTAATAATGCATATCAGCATAACATAAAGGTACACAGATTCAGTACAATCAAATTTCACATCACTAAAAATATTTCACTAAAGGCTTGTTCCCATGGTACTCGTTCTTTTAAAGAAAATTGAATAAAATCATTCAACCATTTTATTCAAATACGTTCATATTCCCAAAACCATTTTGAAATGCAAATTAACTCACAATTTTCGGGAGTCGAATTCGGGTACTTCGACTACTGATCCTCTAGTGCAATTTCCTTGCCTTTGTCAAAGGATTCACCACTTGGACATATTGCACACTCAATAAACCACTATAATTGTGCTAATTCGGTATAAAATTTGCTAATTCGGTATAAAATTGACCTAAATTCTATATGAATGCATGAAATGTTCGAGTAACCGTTTGAATACGGTGTTGACCTAATTTGGTCTATCACTCGATAAATTAAACTACACATCCAATTTAGCTCTAAATTACACCATTTCATTTCTAATACTTCAATTCACCAAACATCAGTCAAATAACACAAAATTCAGCTTAATCACCTTCACAATTCTTCTTGAAAATTTTGGCCATTGTGGCACATTCACACTAAAATTTTTCTTATTTGATTTTCACACCACAATTCATCAATTGTCAACTAATTCACTTGATCACAAAATCAATTCATTATTCCCACACTTCACATAGGGTTCGGCCATTGAAGGATACCAAAGATTTTATGGTTTTCTTCACTTGTTTTCATGCTACACACCATTAATCATCTAAAAACACTAACATACCTCAAAATCAAACTAATTTCAACATCATTTCTTCACCATACCCATTCGGTCAGCATCAAACCAATATGAAAACATGTTATTCAACCATGGAAATAAGAAAATAAAGCATGGGTATGATAGATCTCAAGTAAAAATTGAAAAATCTCACCTTTTTCCACTTGATTGCTTGAATTTCCACAATTTCTCTTTGAATTTCTCCACCTAGGGTTTCACTTTTTTCTTTCTTGCTTTTGTTCTTACTTTGGCCGAATATGGGAAGGGAAAAATGAGGATTTATGGGCTGATTTTTCAAGTTAAAAATTAAAAGTCAAAGCTTGACACATAGCATTCTCTTATTGGTCTAAAATTTAAATATTTAACTTTTAATTCTTTAAGTCCCCACCACACAATTTCTCATATTTATCCATTTCTATGATCAATAAAATCCCTTGGTCTTGACAAGTGTTGAGGGTGAAAAATTACCGTTTTGCCCCTGGGGTGACAAAATTACCATTTTACCCATATGCTTCGAAAAATACTGAAATTAAAATTTTTCACTACTAAACCTCATATTATACTCCAAATGATCAATCTAAATCAAAATTTTCATCAAATATCCAAATCAAATTTTTGGATGGCAAAATGACCATTTTGCCCCTACATAATCAATATTCCCGATTGACTCCAAATCGGACCTCGAACTCCGAATCACCATTTGAAATCATTATGTGGGTTTTAAAATTCTCAAATTTATCTTAGAATCTCTATTGGAACTAGTTCGAGGTTTAAATCCACTTGATTGTACCACTAAGTACAATATCGATCCTTTTGAAAATTTTTCAGAGGTGTTCCAAGTATGCAAGCATTCTATCTACGGGTCTTATAGAGGTTGAGGCCTCACACTAGTGCTAATATGAGTGCTCAACCTAGTGTTGGTCACAACTACCCTTCTATGTCCACAAGTTTTGATAATGAGCAAGCCTATTCTTGACTGTTATCTTTTATGGAGTCTATGGATGCTTGTGCAGTTCACAGGTTGGATGACTTAGAACCTCAAAACCAAGAGTTCCTTCACCACCAATAGCTACTCGAGGAGCAACTCACCGCGTTGCACACTCAATTTCCACTACCTGCTTGAGTCTATCACATGGGATGTTGGCCACTATCCTCTCTTTCAATTCCCTTATTCAATTAGATGGCCCTATTCTTTTCATGATCATCATTGAATATTTACTGTTTTTTGCTTCTTCATGATAGTTTATTTCAGGTTTCATGTACTGATATTACATGGTCTTCAATGACCAATTTTGGTTTGTAACTTGGTTTAGTGTTCATTTTTACTATGCACAATTGTATATGCTTATGACCATTTTGATTTGTAACTTGGTTACATGGCCTTCATTATGACTATGGATAGTTGTTTTATATTCTCTATGCTTTGGTGTCATCTACAATTCCTTGTACACTTGTGTTAAGTTTTCTCCATTTCTCGTTGTATGTTTCTTCACTTTTTTTTTATATAAGAAAAAAGGGGAGAATGGAGAACAAATTTTTAATTCACATAATTCTTTAAAACCTTAAGTAAAAAGGGAGCATAAATTGAAAGGGAGGACTTAAGATTAAAAACAATTTTTAGATCTTAAAATGTTTAACAAATCAAATTTTAAAATTTTGCTCATTTGTTTTGTCATATTAAAAAAAGGGAGATTGTTAAATTAATTACTCTTTATGTTTTGTAATGACAAAAAGAAATGACTAAAATTAATTCAACTTATAGTAGATCAAAGCTCTCACATCCCCAAACAATGTCAAGTAAGTTTGAAAAAGCAAAGAAGTGAAAAAGGCTTTGAAAAAAATGCATGTTGGTCCAAATCTATTGAAACATGTTTTTCGTGTATCGAAACATTTGGATAATTATCGATAGATTTCAACATCTATTGATACATGTTCTTCAACAAAGTCAAAACTCAAAAGTCAAACTTAATCTTATCGATACATTCCCAATTGTATTGATAGAATTGAGATAAAATGCTTACTGACCTAAAAGTATTGATACATTTTACAAATGTATAGATACATTTTCAACAAAAGTTTTTATTATCTCAAAAATATCGATAAATAGACATATGTATTCATCACAACCCAATCCCGAGCCATGACTGGCGCATGGGCCCAATAGGCATAGCCCACTAGGCCGAAGCAAGCCTCTCTATGAAAACCTGTTCATTAGTCCATCTATCACCCTTATTTCTTTAAGATCCACAATTCATAATTTTCAATAATAATTCCTTCAAGAATCAATCGTGACAACTAAGCAAATACCATTTTGAAAATAGTCTAATCACTTGCCAACCTATGGTGACATTACTAATCAAACTAAACATACAGTTTTTACAATAAATCTCACAATTTACATTAAAACTACCATATATATATACAAAAGACCCTTGACTACTAGCGAAGTGACTCTGCGCATGGGTACTATCATTGAGTGTCATGGTAAACCTACCAAAAGATGAGTATGAGGGAGCACCTAAACTTAGGATCCAACTACCTCCATATCTGAAAACTAAAACATAAAGTTGAAAAAGATGAGTATAAACCCAGTGAGCGAACATAGGAAGGAAACAAGCAAATGATACAAAAGGTTTTATGCAACACGATGCACTTATATCAGAAACAATGTAATTTATATTTCAAAAATCAAACCTGATGCTATGTTGTCTTTTAACTCATTTCGAAAACATTTAGGAATTCCAACCTTTAACATTCAATGCAATCATATTTCATTTCTCCAACATCTCTATAACATATGTAAACATGTGTACAAGAATTTATGTGTATATATCTACATATTACATATATATATATAAATATCTATAGATATTTTTAAACATACATCAAAGACTTCTCACTTACTCCCAAAAATAGTCAACATGGTTCGATGCATACAACCATCGACCTCAACTCAACTCATGTACACTCGCACATTACACATAGCTAATATCGTCATGTGCACTCCCACACTGCACATAGTTATTATCATTATGAGCTCCCATACTATACACAACCATTACCGTCATGTGTACTCCCACATCGCACATGCATAGTTATAACTATCATTCAATAATACCTCTCAAGGCATAGCATACATAACAACATGTAACAAGAATCTTTACATATTACTACCTTCCAAATAGTTCATTGTTTTTTGGTTATATACATGGTTACACAATCCAACTTCCAAGTAAAATAATATTAACCATCATACCGCTAGTTACAACATCCCAAGATTCTCAATGCATCACACGTCACAATTAAATTGGCAATTCAATAAAATATTTCAAACACGTGATTCATCACATTTTACATTTTCAACATAAGGATATCACTCATCAAAGGTTTGTTCCCATTCATATTTTAAAAGAGTCAAATAAGAATATTTAAGTCCTTCATTCAAACGCATATGCATTTGTCCAAAACATTTTAAATGTAAGTTCACTCACCCATTTTTTTTATCAACTCTAAACCTCAACTAGTGCTCCAAGTGGACATGTGGAGTCTCCTTGGAACCTATCACACACAATTAGCATCACAACCAGCCTAATTCACATGAATATAAATCCAAATGCTATTTCCATAATTAAACTTTACTAGTTCTTCCTAACTAGTTTTCAATTACCATTTGAATAGTCAACCTAATACTAACTCCACCATTTTCATACCACTTCATTTATTATTTCCATTTCCCAGCACTATATCATCCTTATAATTTGTAACTCCAAACTTAATTTGTCACGACCCAATTCTCGGGCCATGACCGGCGCAAGGACCCAATGAGCATAGCTCACTAAGCCCAAGCAAGCCTATTTTCACTTACTTAATCCCATACATGCTCGTGTGAGGCATCGACACTTAATGCACCCCGTGTGCATACAATGCCAACTGATAGTGACATATCCAGTCACACACATACACACACACACACACCATTTCCGGGGGTGGACACAGCCAAAACACAAGGGCATTTTTAATCACAATATACATGCACTGTTCCAGTCATGTATTTAGCAATTCACGTTGCTTTCACATATACACATAATCAGTCAAATATAAATTCTGACAACGTACATTACATGTACATATCCATCATACAAAAACCCATGACTACCAGCGGAGACATGTACAATAAAACGGGCAGCTATTGAATGCCAGACACCTACCAGGAGATGGACTACTGTGATCCCGCAATCTAGGAATCTACAACCTCCTGATCTGAAAACATGAATTTTTGAAAACGGTGAGTATAAAACTCAGTGAGCAAACATAAGATAGGAACAAGCCATAATATCAGGAAGGGTTAAAATATGATGCATACATTTGAAACACGTTCATTTTTATCCAATTTATTACCAACCCTTCCCCTCATTTCAATTTAATTTATAATGAAGGAATAATCGATTTCATACAAATATACTCGGAGAAATGAACAATCACATGTGTACACAAACACACATATCTGAGCACTCGCAGGCGTTACGTATCGCCGTCCCTGCAAGCCCCTGGATAACCAATCACACTTCACCACTGTTCACGTGTAATGGTTTCCAGGAATCGTGGGCGTTACGTATCGCCGTCCCCACTTTGCTCAATTTCCAAAATTTATAGTAATAGTGGGCGTTACGTATCGCCGTCCCCACTTTACTAAATTTTCAATCTCTAGGAAATAGTGGGCGTTACGTATCGCCGTCCCCACATTGCACACCATTTCAGGCCTGTGCATTTTCCTCTTCACACGTGCACGGTGGTAACAATTTCACAACACTTCTCAACAATGTACACAAACATCATAACAATGTACATATCCAGCACAATTAAATTTCATCTCAATGAAATAATATTTCATGCCTTTATGCATAACACAAAGTTTTATGCCCTCATGCATAACATATAATTTTATGCTTTTATGCATAACTCATATTTTTATGCTTTCATGCATAACACATATTTTTATGCTTTCATGCATAACACATATTTTTATGCTTTCATGCATAACACATAATTCATCACATAAAATCATTTTAATCAAAGGCTTGTTCCCAGCACAAAATTTTTTTAAAACTTTGAATAAATCATTTAATTATCCAAATCAATACAATGTGCATTTCCCCAAACAATTTTGAAATGCAAGTTCACTCACCGTCTCACAAATCCGGATGCACTCGGATTAATCGTCCTCAGTCACGATCCCTTTGCCTTTCTCGGTCTTCTCACCACCTTAACACAAAATAAAATCAAGAAATTTACTATAATGCCCCCAACTAATATAAACTAATTTAAATTACTAGCGTGTGATACGTAAGAGCAAAATCGCGTCCAATTATCGCATTAACGCGGTATTGCCTAATTTCGACCATTCAGTCGATAAATTGGCCATTAAGCCCGATTAAATTCCAAATTGATCCATTCTTTTTCTAATACCTTAATTCATCCCATACCATGTAATTGATGCCAATTTCAGCATCCTACCCTTTCCAATTCCTTATGGAAAAATTCGGCCAATGCAGTGCATTAGCACTGAAAATTTTTCTACTACATTTTTCACTTTAATTTATCATTTTCCAATTTCTTTCATTTCAAATGGAACCATTTCATTTGAAATGAGACAATTCCTCATGCATTCACTACACACTAGGTTCGGCCAAGGAAGAACAACCATGGAATTCAATTTCTTTCTTCCATATTTCTTCATAATCATGCTTAACTACCTCTAACTACTAACATAGTCTAAATTCAATCCAATCCAACAATCCTTCCTCATCCATACCCATTTTTCAGAATTAAACTCTTCATGATATTTCCATATTTAACCATTGAAATCAAGAACAAAAGCATTGGTAAGGTAAATCACAAGCCAAAGTAAAGATTTATTACCTTTTTCAAGTGATTTCCTTTGAAAATCACACTTTTCCTTAGATTTCCACCTAGGTTTTGTGTTTTTCTCTTTTGTTCTTCTTGTTTTTCCTTCAATTCTGGTGGGTGCCGACTTTGAGAGAGAAATGAGGGTTTAAATGCTGATTTTTATGGCTTAAATAATAAAATATAAAAGCTTGCCACGTGGCACCATGTGATGGCCCGTTTTTTTGACTTTTTGACTTTTTCTCCCATTTGATCTCCACCACTTGATTCATCAAGTCAACATCTGATCCAAGGTTGACCATGGCTGGAAAAATTTATTCTGGTAGTGGAAAATTACCGAAATGCCCCCGGGATGGCAAAATTACGATTTTGCCCCTATACTCCGAAATGTCCCGGAATTTCATTATTTTCACTGTCTAACCTCAAATAACACTAATATTAATCCATATTAACCAAATGGAACAAAATCGTTTCAAAAAAATTCACGTTTAGCAGTTCGGTGGCAAAATTACCATTTTGCCCTTGTGTTCCAAAAACACTGGGAATCACCATTTTACACTGCTAAACATCATTTTATACTCCAAAAATCATAACTGTATGTCACATAATTATATTTGGCCCAATGTGATCAAATCTTGGTTAAAAATCTCCATAAATCAACAAATGAGAAAATGACCGTTTTGTCCCTAACCGGTCAATTTTCCCGATTAACTCCAGACTGGACCTGGAACTCCAAATCACTATTCTGACCTGTTATGTGGGTCTCAGAATTTTGAAATTCCCCTTAGAATTTCCATTAAACTAAGTTGAAGCTCGATTTAACTTAGTTGTACCAATAGGTACAATACCGGTTTTCTAACAACTTAGACAGGGTCTCACATAATTAATTCCTTTAGTGGCATCTTACGCCAACACAATGCTCTTTATTAATTCAGTCATCCAAACCACTAGTTAAACCATGAATTACCATAATTATTAATCATTTCTCCCTCCAATAATCTCAACCCATCAAAACAGCCGCTAATTCCCATTCCAAGTATCAATTTACTTGTAAATTAACAAAGGCAACATTCTAGTCACTAGCTAGTCATTTATTTTCACTATTTTAGTCACACTGATAATAAATAATCATTTTTTCACCACAATATAATCCATCAAGAATAAAACAACCCATAAATCTAATTATTAACCATTATTAACAAACTTAAAAATTAACCCTAACACATTACTCACCTTGGTGGACTTGTAGTTAATTTTCCTTGGTAAGGATAGCTTTTGAAAGTGTTCTGATGACTAAAATAAAGAAAAAGCCTTTCAAGAGTTTCTTTTTTTCAAGCTAGTTTAAGGAGTTTCTCTCTCTAAAAATGTTCAACTAGTGAGAGAAAGTGAGGAGGGAAGACTTTTGGGGGGCTTTGAGCTGAAAAAGCGAAAGAGCACAACGAATCCTACGAAAAAATATACAAAAACATGAAATTTGGAGTTAATATGAGAAAGTTGTAAAGATTTCAAGAATGGCCTCCATGGAAGAATGAAGGGTCTATAGTGGGGAGAAGAAATGAGAAGAAAAAGAAGAAAATGATGGAAAGTTAGGGTATTTATACCTAGGGTTGACAAAAGTTTCAAATATTTACGAAAATGCCATTAATGAGTTAAACTTTGTCTTCTTTTTCTTTTTTTTTTTATTGTGTAGTCTTTTTACTCTTTTGACATTGAGAAAAGACCCACAATAGATTAGAGGTACTCGAGTTTATAAAACCTCAAAATTTTATACTCGAGATCAACAATTACCATTTTACCCTTAAGGTGAAAATCTTTTTTTTTATTTATATAAGAATAATTTATTGAATCCTGGATATAAATATTTGCTAAGACTCACCAAGAAGAAGATGAAACTACCCTTGGTCCACATCACCACTATTACGCTACTTTATGCTTATGTTAAAATTTAAGGTATCACAATATCGATACATTTTAAGCAGAATGTCAAAACCTTTACCGGTAATTTCAAATGTATCGATACATGCACAAATGTATTGATACATCTCGGCAGGAATTTAAAAATAAAAGGTAATGTATCAATACATACACATATGAATAGATACAATGTGACTCTTGGAGCTTTGAATGAAAAAAAGAATAGCTATTTTCACATTAAATGCACTCTCAACCACCCTTGAAGTTTCAGCAACTATAAATACAAGCTTTTTAGCATTTATGAAGGTTAGAAGACTTATAAACACAACGAAAGAAAGAAGAATTAGCCAAGATTCATTGTACCCCTTTTAAATTCTAAAAGTTTTTTGGTTAAGCATTTATTGAGCTCTCATCATTCCAAACAAATACTACACTAAATTTTCTATTTAGCCTTTGAGAGGCGTATGTGCTGTATGTATATTCATTTTATTGCATTTATGTCAAGCCCAGCCCTAAAATATCTATCATGTCATTCATATATTTGACATCATGCCTGTATACTAGAATATCTCGGGAAAATAGATAAAAGTCGATATTGTGTTTAAAAATATAACTAAGTCGATTTATACCTTGAACTAGTAAAAATAGGGATTTTAAGGTGAAATTGGAAATTTCACAGTCTAGGAATGACTCAAAATAATGATTTAGAGCTCGAGGTCCGATTTGGAGTCAATATGGGATTTTTGAAATCTATGGGCAAAATGGTCATTTTGCCACCTAAAAATTTAATTTGGATATTTGATGAAATTTTTAACCAAGATGGATCATTTGGAGTAGAATATGAGGTTTAGTAGTGAAAAATTTTAATCCCTAGTACTTTTGGATCATAGGGGCAAAATGGTAATTTTGCCACCTCGGGAGCAAAACAGTAATTTTCCACCACCAGGACACTTGTCCAGCACATGGTCTTCCTTTATCCTCATTTTGACCTTCGACTAATCATGTGGTGGAGAATGGAAGCTTAATTATTAAAGTATAAAAAGAAAAATAGACTAATAAGCATGTGACACGTGTCAAGCAAGAATATTTTATTATTTTCTATAAAAATCAGCTCATATTTATCCCATTCTTCTTCTCCATATTCGGCCAAGACAAAGGAAAGAAAGGAAAAAGTAGAACAAACCCTAGTTAAGAGAATTTCAAGAAAATTTATGAAAATTTCAAGGAATCAAGCAAGATAAGGTATGATTTTTCAATTTTTGCTTGAGATCTAGCATACCCATGCTTTATTTTCTTATTTCCATGGCTGAAAATTGAGTTGGCATGATGAAACCCACGAAGGCTGAATTCTACAGAGAGAAAGTTTGGTGATGGTTTGGTTGGATTTTAAGTTATATGAATGTTTTCAATGATTTATGGTGTTTATCAAGCTTGAAAATCACCCATTCTTTATGTGTTCTTCATTGGCTGAATCTTTCTTGATGTGTGTGGATGATGGATTTGATTTGTTTCAAGTGAATTGGTTAAAGAAATGATGAATTATGGTGGGAAAATTAAATAGGAAAAATTTTGTGGTTAATGCCCACCATGGCCAAATTTCCAAGAAACACTGTGACAGTGGTTTTTGCAATATTTTATGATATTTATCTAGTGTTTGATAATTTGAAATATTGGAAAAAAGAAATGGAATTATTTGGAGTTAAATTGAGTGTATTGGCCAATTAATTAGAGGATAGGTTGAATTAGGCCAATACCGATTTATTTAGGTACATAGTAAAACTTAGGTTAAATACCATATTAAACGGTTGCTCGAGCATCTCATGCATTCATATAAGGTCTAATTTAGTTTTATAACCGTTTAGCACCAATGTGGTAAATTTCTTGATTTCGCAACATGTCTAGGTGGTGAGTCCTCGGATAAAGGCAAGGGAATTATACTTGAGGAACAATAGTCGGAGTACCTTGAAATTCGACTCCCAAAACAATGAGTAAACTTATTATTGTCTTAAATATCTGGAGTAGTTTTATTAAATTCTGTAATTTCATGGAAAACGAATTTAGATGGAAAATTTATTATGTTTTGTAAGCAAATGTGATTCCATGAAACGATTTTATATATTGTTTTGAAATTGAATCATGATTTCAAAAATAGAGTAATTGGAGACCACTTGATGTGTTATAATTTATGATTTGAACTAAATGGCTTATGATAAATTGAGCATGATTGGCTGGATTGACAACTGTGTTGAAAATATATAAATTGTTATTTTCCCTTGATAGGCTGTGTTGTAAATTAATTGCCATATCATGGTATCGAATTTTATTGATATGGTGGGATGTTTAGGAGCCACTAAGTGGATGGGTTTCCGTGGACTAGCCTATTAGAGGGGCACGGTAAACTCGGATATATATATTTCTCACCTCGGTCGAGAGGCGCGTAGGGTATCTCCTGAGGTGGGCCCTTTTAAGTGCAGTTCACGCTAAACTACCTCGTGAAAGTGAGACTTAGCCAACGCCAAGGAACGGTTGTACTTTAAAAATAAAAATATATTTTATGTGTACATAAATTTTTATAGCCTTGGCGGACTCGGTTGGACACTCTTGGTCTAGGCGTCACCGAGTACGGGTGTGGCACAAGCCAAGTTTTTAAGAGATTCATAACCCTCTTTGTATAATTTGAGCAAAATGTGACTGATTTAGATTATTTTAATATGTTTTAAGGTTATGGATTATTTTATGATGAATTATTTTATTTGTCTCCATTTACTCAACTTTAGATATTCTAGAGGATGTTTGTTTACTCATTGGGATTATTTAATCTCACCACCCTCCTTTCCACCCATTTCAGGCCCAGATTAGTTAGTAGATAACTGAGTTTGCTGAAGACTACAGTTGGCTTTGCAACCTCACCAACAATAAGTTTACTGTCCTCTTTACTTTTGAACAATTGTGGGCCCATGTGTCATTATAAATTAAATATTATACTCTGGTTATCAGTATTACAAGATATACGAATTTATTTAGCTTTCTTGTTATAAAAATTATTTACGGATAGCTCTATAAATATTGTTTCATAAGAAAATAGAATATTTTATTGAATATTTTTTATTACATTCCAATAGTTGCAATTTCACTTCAAATGAAGGTTTTAAATAGCAAAATGTATTTTCGATTATGAAATATGTGTTTTTCACTTATATACTACATTTCTAATTGTGAGGCCCTGTTAAGCTCGATTAAAAGACGGTATTGTATTGAGTGGTACAACCAAGTTAAATCGAGCCTTGAACTAGTTCAAATAGAAATTCTAAGAGGAATTTAAAAATTCTAAAACCCACAGAATGACTTAGAATAATAATTCGGAGTTCAAGGTCCAGTTTGGAGCCAATCGGGAAAATTGACCGATTAGGGACAAAATGGTCATTTTACCATTTAAGGATAAAATGGGGATTTTTAGCAAAGATTTGATCACAATTGACCAAGAATAATTATATTAAATATAATATGATTATTGGAGTATAAAATGAAGTTTAGCAGTGAAAAATTATGATTCTCGGTATTCTTGGAGCATAAGGGCAAAATAGTAATTTTGCCACTAGAGGACCAAATGAGAATTTTTAAAAAAGATTTTGGCCTCATTTGATTAAAATCGATCAATATTAGTGTTATTTGAGGTTGAAAAGTAGAAATAATGTAATTTCGGTACATTTCGGAGTATAAGGGTAAAATCGTAATTTTTCTACCCAAGGGCAAATCGGTAAATTTTTCGGCCCAGCACTTGTCAAGACCAAGGGATTTTATTTATGGTAGGATTGGATAAATACAAGAATAATTGTGGTGGAAAATTCAATAGAAAAAGTCAAATAATTAAAAAATAGACCAATGGCTTTATGCCATGTGGCAAGCCATTATATTTTAATATAAAACTATAAAAATCAGCTTATAACCTTCACTTTCTCTCACCAAAATCTGCATGAACCAGAATTCAAGAGAAAAGAAGGGAAACAAAGGGAGAAAAGCAAAAACCTAGCCAAAAATCAAGAGATTTCAAGTGTTTTTCATGAATCAAGCAAAACAAAGGAAAATTTCTTTAGTTTTACTTTAATCCTAGCTTACCCATGCTTTAGTTCTTAATTTTCATGGCTGAATGTTGAGTAATCATGCTGAAATCCTTGAGGCCGAATGGGTATGAGGGAGATTTGATAATGGAAATTAGTTGAATTTTAGTTATGTTGTTGTTTGGTGATAAATAAGCATGGTTGTGAACAAAAATACAAAAGAAACATTAAATTTCTCCAGGGTTCTTCATTGGCCAAACCATGAGGGTTGAATATCAATGAGGAATTGTTTAAATCTCAAGGAAAATGAATTCAAAAAAATAAAAAATTAAGTGAGAAATGTGACTAGGAAAAATTACGGTGTAAGTACACCGTAATGACCGAATTTTTATGTGAAGAAATTGAAGGATTTCAATGCTGAAATTTAATTATTAGAAATGTGTGTTGTGAATTAAGGTTTTAGAAGAGAAATGGATTAATTTGGAGGTGATTTGGACATAGTCGTCAATTAATAGGGCGATTGGTCGAATTTAATCGATACCGCGTTTAAGCGATAATCGGACGTATTTTTGCTTTTGCATATCATGCATTAGTAATTTAAGTTAGTTTATATCAATTTAGGGACAATATAGTAAATTCGTCGACTTTGTCATTTGTCAAGGTGGTGAGACGTCCGAAAATGGCAAAGGAATCCTACCTAAGGACTATTAGTCCGAGTGCACCCGGAATCCGGATTTTTGACAATTGTGAGTGAACTTGCATTTCAAATTGTTTTGGGAAATGTACATGTATTGAGATGGATAATCTGAATGATTTTATCCAAATTTCTTAAAAAACGTGCCGAGGATCAAGCCCTTGATAAAAATGTTTTGATGTGTGAATTGTGATATGCATAAAGGCATGAATTCAGGTGCCCCTATAATATGCTACTATATATGTGTATATGTGTGATATGCATTGACAAATAATATTGTGTGATAATTATAACCGTACATGAGCATGATGTGGGGGAGCACATGTCGGTGATGATGGGTGCGAATAAATGGAGGATGATATTGCCTGTGCACGATGTGGGGGGATGCACACGATAACTCCAGCTATGTGTGCGATGTGGGGTTTGCACATGAGTCGGTGAGATAGTGGTGATATTTGTGTTTATCTATGTGAGTATATGTGTGAATTCGAGTACCCTTTCATTGTAAATTAATTTGAATTGGGAGAAAGGGTTTGATACTGAATTGAATCAAAATGGTTTTGTTCCAAATTTGTGCATCATAGTTTTAAAATCCTTCTTGGATATTATTGCTTGTTCCCACCTAATGTTCGCTCATTGAGTTTTGTACTCATAGTTTTAAAATTCATGTTTTCAGATCAGGAGATTGTTGGACCCTAGATTGAGGAGTCCTTGTAGTGTCTCCTGGGTTGAAAGTGGGCATTCAGTAGCAACTTATCCCTTTTAGTGTAAATTCTCCGCTGGAAGTCATGGGCCTTTTGTATTGTGATTATGTACATGTAATGTACATTGTCAAATTTTATGTTTGACCAGTATGTATGTGTATATTTTATCTATAATGCCATTATGAGTTGGCTTTGTGTGCACTGGGTGCATTGCGTATAGATGTCTTACACGATCATACGTGGAGTAAAGCAAATGAAAATAGGCTTGCTTGGGCTTGGTGAGTTATGCTCATTGGGTCCATGCGTTGGTCATGGCCCGGGAATTGGGTCGTGATACTAACCGACTTCAAAATTTTTGCTGAAAAATGACCAAAATACCCTTATGTACATAAAATTTCTTTTTGACTATTTTTGAATAAAAAATGGTCTATATCCCTTCAAAACAAGATTTTAGTAATTGTTACTCACAAGGGAAGTGAAAATACTGATACGAAAGCCTTGCGAGGTTTCGATGGATATTCTGGGCAAAGGATGTCTGTCGATGCTTCACGGCAGTTGTCACGAGCTCGAAGGGGAGTATCGAGTCGTGACAATTTAAGTGGTTATACCTTAACTAATAGAAAAGGTAGAGTGGTTGTGCTTTAACCATAAAAAGGCATTATATTGAATGGTTATGCATGATCTAGAAAAGGCATCGTATTGAATTTTGATCAAATAGTGAATTACAAACACCTTTAGTGAATCTAAAATAGAGGACGTGGGTAAGGAGGCTGAACCTCTATAAAACACTTATGTCGATTTCTTTACTCTTCTTTTTACTTGAAATTCAAATTTCTTCTATTGATCAAGAGGTCTATTAACATGATCATTGTCAATTTGTGCATTTGAATTAAGGAAGAGATTTTTCTTTTAAGAAATTAAAAGGTTTTTCAAAATTTTCAAAACAGCCTAATTCACCCTTTTCTTGGACTTATTCATATTGAGCTTATTAATCTAACAATTTCTAAGTCAAAAACACTTCAAAACATTCATTAAACTTTCAAATCCTTGGCTCACCAAGATAAGTTACTCTCTTATCTTATAGTTGGAGGTGGGATTTCACATTAATCCTCAAATAAGTCTATAATCATTCTTATTCAAAGTTCTCAAAGTTCAAATATCAAAATCAAAGTCTAATTCCAATCCAATGGGTTTTCTTCAAACCACTAAGAATTCAATAATAATCAAAGATTCGAGTTCAAAGGCAATCCATATTTCATTCTTCCAAACTAAATACCAAATAACAAGGTGAGCAATTTGTGGAGCAATAACTTAAAAAGAATTATCAAACAAAGTAAGTTTGGGTATTTTTCCACCGACTGAATAACAAAAGGTAAGATCATATCTACTACTAATCAAAGAGAAAAGATGCCGCCACACCTAATGGTCTGGTACATATAGTTATCGACCTCAATATACAAAGCATTGTGCATAATGGCTAATGTCTACTATCATTAGTGACAAATTTTTAACTTAATAGACTCCATTAAAATATTCTCTAAATTTCTAAGTTATCATAAGTTCATTTCAAGAATGAAGGTGTGAATTTGTTCACCAACAAAATTAAAAAGGTAAAGACTAGATTCTTCCATTGCCATTAATCCATTTTATCATCTCAAAGACTGAGTAAACCAATGCTAAGGTCTAAGAAAAATCATTTTCATTTAAAATTTCAAAATCATTTGTCTAATCATTGCATAGATAAATATTCAAGATTTCGAGGTATCAAATCATTCAAAGTTCTTATGCCCAATGCACAAAACTAAATACATAATAGGCATTTTTACATAACATATAGAGCCTGCGTCAAACATACTTTAAAAATCAATATTCACATCACAATCGTTGTAAAAATTCATGCTTCAGCAAAAATATATTTAAATGCGATATTGTAGATAATGCATGGTTAACTATATCAAAATAATTAAAAACGCTACATCTATCCACCTCGTTGAAGTGTGCCTTTCCTCATAGCACCTTTCATCGAATGTTGAAAACACGACCTCTCCAAAACACCAACTTCTTTAACAACACTTAATACACAATTTTTTTCATCATTAATACTTCATTCTCTAATCATATCTTTCATAAATAACCACTTACCTTTCCATAAGTTCTTAATCATTAATTCAAAAATCAGTAATTAAATATAATCCTAACTACAAGTTTAAACTTATAATACCTAAGGTTTAAAGTAACTTCATCTTGGTGTGCTTAAGAGTATTAAAATCAATCCAAACCTAAAAATTTTAGGAAAAAAATGAATTATTAATAAAACAAAAATTTTGGAAATCGTAACCCAAGATTTAAATGTTTTAAACAATGAAACCTTACCTTCAAAAGTCTCTAAAATGAAAATTTGAGCTTGAATTTTGTTTTAACCAATTTAAAATGTTTTTAAATGGTGAGAGAGAGAGTAAAGAATGAAGAGCGAAAACGAAGTTGGGTTTTGAGGGAAAAACATTTTTTAACTATTTAGGGAAAATTTTGAAGGGTTAAGGCTTTAGAATGAGTGTGAAAAGTCTAATATGGCTTTATTTTTTTCAAATTTGCAATCGAAGCACCAATACATTTGCTTAAGGTATCGATACTTTTTCCTTTCTAGGTGTAGGTATTGATGCACCATGAACATGTATCAATACATGTTTATTAGGATGCATTTTTGGGTTTCAAGTATCAATACTACATGAACAACTATCGATACTTTTGCTCCGGAATACAATTTTAAGCCTAAAACCAAGTCTTTTGATCCACCCAAAGTCCCATCTTTCATGTAAACTCCTTTGGTATCAATTTATACATTTTTTCTAAATTATAAATGTGAGAAATGTCATTTGAAAATGTGAATTTACATGTTTATCGAGCTAAGTTACAAATTTAACCATAAGTGAAAGTCAGGGTAGGAGTAAGTGAGAGTCAAGAGATGAGGGTTTTGAAGAGCTGAAGTTGAAAAAAGAAAGGAAGATAGAACAGTAATGAATCAGTGGATGAACCAAAGTTGGCCCTTAAAGCTACGGGGGATCAACCCTTTCTATTCAAGGTCAATCCTTCTATCATATAATGCATTTTAAAGCCTTTCTCTCAATTTTTTTTGTTCCCTTAACATCCAACACTCATCTTTACCTGTTTTTAATACATTTAAAGGTATTAGAAGAAATTTTGACTTTAATTACACTTTTTTAAGTAACATATTTTTTTATATAATGAAATTTTTAAAAAGTGTAATTTTTAGACTTGTAGTTGCACATTTCAATTTTTAGTTACACTTTTTCAACATTTAGTAGCAATATTGAAAGTTTAATTTTTACTAGTGTATGCATTCTTGATAACTGCATTTTATTTATAATGTTCCTAAAAAAATTTATAGTGTAGTCAATTCCAAAAAAATGTTGTAACAAGTACACAAAAAGTGTTACTACAAATATTTTTAAAAGCACATATTAAAATTTGTGCAACGCTGAATCCAAATTGATGTAGCATTTTAGTACAGAATAAGTTTCTTTCTCTAGCTCACCAAGTATATTTCCCATTTTACCCTTGCATATAGAACTGTGGTTCTACAAAACAACAATAAAATAAACATTAGAAAACAATAACCATGTAATTGAACATCTTTATAGGGGTCTAGAGCATACATAAACACAAGTTACACCTAAAAACACAAGAGTAGATGCAAGAAATTAGCAAGCTTTAATACATGCCACAATTCCAACTTATTACATACTTAATAAGAAAAGTCAAATTCTTCTTCATCACGATTTTTTTCTTTCTCCTCAAGTTTTGCACCATTGTCACTACTCTCTTGTAATACCCTATACTTTGATATGGTGGCTAATAAAGCTTATTAGATGCCAATTGAGCGTAATTATAATGTTTGCAAGTGACAAAAGGTGAAAAGAGTATTTTAAGATAAAATATTTTGCAGGCGAAGAAATAATAATAAAATAATAATATTTTTATCGGAGAAGAATTTGTGAGAAAAAAACTGATTCGGAAGTGAATTGAGGCACAATAAGGTATTTTGGGTACCAAGGAGACAAGTAAAAAATTTTGAATAAAATAATATTTTATTAATAAAATAATATTAAAATATTAATATTTTAATTGGTGTAAAAAATTTTTGTGAAAGAGGAGTATATGGTCAATCTAAGTGGGGGAGATGAAGAACGAGGAAATTTCAAAGAAAAATAAAGATAGTGGGACCCGTGCATTGATATTAAATAAAACTAACGCAAGTAAAAATATATTTTAAATATTCTGGAGACTCCATGTTGGAGTACAAACTTTATATTTCGTTTATACATGTGTAAAGGAAGATAATATAAGGAAATTAGAGTTAAAAGAGTGTTGGGAGGACTAAATTCAAAAGATGGGAACCTAAAAAGGCAAAATGGTAATTTTTTAATCAAGTTTGGAAGCTTTGACCCTTCATCCTTATCCTTGGCTGATATTTATCTCCTCAAGAAGACATTTTTTCTTCTTCTCCATGCCTCCCACGCCATTTTGGTTCCACCACCATGAAAAATCCAATTTTCTTCCATTTTCTTTTCCTTGGTTTCCTTTCCTTTCCTTTCTTTTCTTACTTCTTTCTTCTCCAAAATTCTTGGACACTAAACCTACACTTTTAACCTCAATTTCTAGCATAGCTAAACCCTAGGAGAGGAAAACATAAAAAGAGAAAAAGGAAGAAAAAAAGCTTGGTTTTGTAATCCAAGCAAACAAAGGTAAGGATTTTTGTGTTTTAAGTTCATGGTGGTTAGATCCTTGGAAAAATAATGTGTGAATTATTTTTTGGCAGCTATGGTGACCATGGGTGTGAGGAAATTATGAATTTTGCTGGGTGAAATTCAAGCTAAAACCAAGTGATAAGCTTAACGCTATAATTTGAAGCTTATGATTGGTTTGATATTGTGAGAATGATTGTATGTATATGTAGTGTTATTGTGATGTCATGGGTATGGTTGGAAGGCAATTATATTAATTGAAAGTTTGGTGTGTAGATATATGTTGTTCGGAAAGGTTTAAAAGGTTATGGATGTTGGTGTGCATGAATGAATATTAATGTTATGCTTGGTGGCAACATGTAAATAAGGGTAGTGGTACATGTAGACTTAAAAAAATGTTTAATGGAAGTAAATTTATAGCTGCTGCCATTATGTTAGGAAATTGTTATGGAAATGATGGACAAACTTGATAGATATCCTTCAACAAGATTTATATATGTGTTTGAGTTATAAATGAGTTATCGGTAGTCATAATTTAAAGAATTACGAAAGCAAGGGATAAAAGTAACTTTGGTAAAAATGGGTAAAGATAAGTTAAGTTAAAAAACGATTTTGTGATTGAATGAAAAAGGGAAGTATAAATGATGTACACTAAGGATATTGAATTGGGATTGTTGCTAAGAAGTGCGACAGTAAAAGTAGTGTACTGTGGTGGCATGTCAAGGGAAATAATGAGCAACCGGCAAATTGGAATAGCTAGACACGCCTCCGAACAAATAACGATGTAATATCCTGCTATCATAAGGTGAGTAAACTTGCATTTCAAAATTATTTTGGGAAATATAAATGTATTTGGATGAAACATTTAAATGATTTTATCCAACTTTTCCTTAAAAATGTGTGCCGGGGAACAAGGCCTTGATAAAATGTTTTGATGTTGTGAAAATGTGAGATGTATAAAAAGATGATCCCATGTGCTTCTATATTATGTTGGTATATATATATATATATATATATGAATATATGCTGTGCATTGATGAATAATGTTGTGCGATGATAATGAAGTGTGCGAGTAAGGAGTGCACACATGATGATGATGTAATGTGCAAGTAGGGAGTGCACACATGATGATGATGTAGTGTGCGAGTAAGGAGTGCACACGTGATGATGTTAAAATGTGCGAGTAGGGAGTGTATACGTGATGATGATGAAGTGTGCGAGTAGGGAGTGCAAACGTGATGATGTTGAAATGTGTGAGGAGGGAGTGCACATGATGATATTACCTTGTGTGTGTAAGGAGTGCACATAAGCTAAGTAAAGCGAGTGGTATACTTGTTTCAGTATGTTTATATATGTATATGCGATAAAAAGTTTATGATCATAATATGTGATTGCTTGACTGTTGAACATTGAGTTTCCTAAATGTTTTAGATGATTAAAAGACAACATGGCATCGAGTTTTATTTATGATATATAAATTGCATTGTTTTAAAGATGAGTGCATTATGTTTTTGAAAATCTTCCGTAGCGTTCGCTTGTTCCCTTCCTATGTTCACTCACTAAGTGTATACTCACATTTTAAACTTCATGTTTTAGGTTTTCTGAGTTAAAGGTGATTGGATCCTAGGACAAGGTGCTCCTCTCTATCCATTGCTTGGTAGGTCTAACATGACACTAAACGTTAAAAATCGTGCTTAGAGTCACTCCACTGACGGTCAAGGTTTAATTATGTGTATATGAATACTTGGTGTGAAATGCTAAGATTCATTTGTCAAGCTATATATGTATATTATGGTTGATGACATCATTTTGAATGCATAATTGAGTTTTATAAATTGTTTTCAAAGTATATTTGAATATTACGAAATTTTGGATTTCAAAGAAATATGGATTAATGTATAAGATTATATAAATAGGCTTGCTTGGGCTTAGTAGGCTGAGCCCATTGGGCCCTTACACCGGTCCTAGCACAGGAATTGGGCTATGACATCTCTACATCTTTAAATGATGGTAAAAAGAAAGCTCTCAACAAGTTTGTGAAATGATTTACTTCTCCTGTGATGGACTTTTGCTGCTCATTGTAAAGCTCGAAAAATTTGCAAGTAAGTTTAAGGAAAGAAGGGTAAATATCCAAATAAGAGCCAAAGGCCAAATCGTATAGTTCTTGAAGAACAAAGAACAGAAGTTGATTTTCTAGTAGCCACAGATCAATCCTTATGAAAATAAAGAAATAATCCATTGATAGCTAGGTTTCTCTTATGCTATCAAAATTAGACCTCAAAAAGAGCTCAATGATAAAGGCAGCATCCACAAGAATAAGCTCTTCACTAACGATATGGTTTAAGTTCTCTGCATAACTACTATGGATGTCATTTTCCAAAGATTTTAAAATGTTGAGAAAGTTACCTAAGCAGGGAAAGTCATTGGCTCTTTCAGTATCAACTTATTCTAGATTAACAAATGCCAATCGATCTTCCAAGCTAGTAAGTTCATTGTGCTCATGCAATCTAGCAATCTTGGCCGCACGTTGAAGAAATTGCTCTAGAAATTTGACTTTCGTCTCTTCAATACCTCTTAAATGTTCTTGGAAATGATGTAGAGGACTAATTGAAGCAATTTTAGGTGTGAAGGCTACGTTATCTACATCACGAAGTACATGCGCTCAGTAGATACAACAGTGATGATAAAAAGGATGCCCGCGTTATTGATGATGAATTATTTTGTGTCAATCACCTAATCTTTGTGAATGTTCATTGTGCTCTTCTATTTGAGTTTCCACAACATCACCTTCAGTTTATGGATTTTCCTGGTTGATATTTCCCATCTTGGCAAGCTTTTCCCAATCACAAAACTAACATTGATTAATTGTTACATGCCCCAAAAGTATTATACAACACATCTATGAATTTATTCTATAACAGTGATCATATTTACCATTATATCGTAGTTGCCCACGATCCAAGCTTCATCCATAAGGTGGGCAGTTTTAAAAGTCAAGTTCGTCCATTATATAATACTCTATTATTAAAATATTTTATGTTCATATTTTAAATTAAAATTAAATAATTAAAACAATAATACTTTCAGGTCGGGGCAAATAGAGCCTTGGCCTAAAAGCCTAAATTCAAGCCTTGTTCAAATAAAGTCAGACTTACTGGCTTGGATAAGGTAACTCAACTTTTGGATGACTTTGCGCTGTATAATCATGGTAATAAAAATCTTTTTACTTATTACCAATTGGTTTTATATTGGATATTTATCCTAAAAATTTTATAATATTCTAGCAATATAAGCTTAACAACATATTTTAAACATTTTTTCGATGGTTGACACAAACTCAAGAACCTCAATTATCCATCGAATACCCCATGGAAGAAGAAATGAAAATATTCAGTGCATGGGTTGTGACGAAGAAAAGAAAATATCTTTTTTTTTCGAGTGGTGGTGACAGAGAAAAGAAAAGGAAGTAGTGACAGAGAAAAGAAAATGAAGCAATGCATAGGTTATATGGAGTTTGAAAATGTTCAGTGGCTAGAAATGAGCTTAGTAGAAAGAGCTGATACCACATAAGGGTAGCTAGGCTACAAATGTCACGACCCAGAACTCCCCATCAAGCCCGTGACAATCGCGGCAAAATCTCGATAGGTATTAATACCCCGAACACTGACCGAAACCTTGCAAGGCTTTTGTATCAACTTTCTTGCCTCCCTTGTGAGCAATCGTCGCCAAACATCCTTTCTCAAAGGATTTTAAACTTTTTCCTACTCAAAACAGTGGAAAAATAATTTTCACCTCATAGGGGTATTTTGATCATTTTCTTCTCAAAAATTTCGAACTTGACTAAAATGTAGTACGTGAGTGGAAAACATATATTTAGTAACCGAAAATAATTTTAAATGTCTAAAACTATCATTTTAGAAGAAATTATAACTAGTGGATTAAAATAAAAATATTTAATAAAATATTTCCTTTTCTTATAAAATAATATTTATAGAAATATCCGTAAATCATTTTTTCAGTGTAAAAGCAAAATAAATTCTTTCATACAATGCTATAGATAACCAGAGTATGAAGTTTCCTTTACAATGACACGTGGGCCCCTAATTGACTACGAAGATAAAGGATTGTGAACTCTTACTTTCTAGGATGCAACTCCGAGATTAATTCTCGTCTTAATCGACTATCAACAAATTGTCTTGAGCTTGAAAAATGGATAGGAAGAGAGGTGAGATTACATAATCCCGTGAGTAAACAAAGACCATCTAAAGTATCTAAAGTCGAGTAAATGGAGACAATAAAAATATCCCATCACAACACGTGATGCATAACATGTAAATTCGTTCCAACCCATTTAAACAATTATATTTTATCACATTACTCAACATGGCTTATAAATTTCTTAAAAACACTTGGCTCATACCAAAACCTGTACTCGGGGATACCTTGTACCGGGGCATCCGTTCGAGTCCGCCAAGGCTGTGAAAATTCATGTACACAAAAACATCCTTTTACATCTCGAAACCACAACCGTTCTTTGGCATTGGCTGAGTCTCACTTCCAAGTGGTGGTTAGGCACGGAGTGAACTCTAACCTCACATCAGGAGATACCCTTCGTGCCTCTACTACCAAGGTAAGAAACAGCTGAGTTTACCGTACCTCTCTAATAGGCTAGTCCATAGAAACTCGTCACTGCAGTGTAGAATAGACCCCACCATAACAATAAAATCTCAACAGCATGACATGCCTGACACAATTTTACCCCGCTTATCCAAGCGAATCAAATAATTCACATATTTAATATATTATAAAACCAGCCATTCACGCGAAGGTGACCATAAGCCATTCAATTTAAAATCAGAAATTTATAACATAAGCAGCCATTCTCCAATTACTCTATTTTTGAAACCATTATTCAATTTTTCAAAAAATTTATAAAATCATTTTAAAAATCATATTTTCCCATAAAACACAATAATTTGCCATTTAAACCATTTTTCTGTAAAATCACAAAATTGAATAAAACTACTCTAAATAATTAAGATGATAATAAGTTTATTCACAGTATTAGGAGTAGAAATACTCCTATTCTCAGTCCGCGGGTGCAGTTTCCTACCTGTGTCAAATGGCTCACCACCTATCCATAGCACTTGACACAGAATTCAATAATTTGTGTCAAACCATTATTAATTAATTCAGGCTCATATCTATATGTATGCATGAGATTGGGTATGAAATGTTTTGACTATTGCTTAATTGCGATGTCCAACCCAATTCGCCTATACACGGTGTAAATTCCTAAAACCTCCAATTCGACTCCAATTCGATCCATTTCACTTTCAATACTCCAATTATATCCAAAATACCTCGAATAACGAAACACAAGCCAAATAACCTAAAATTTGGCAAAACCATCTTCACTTTTCTTCTTGAAATTTTCGACCAATAATGGTGCATTAACACCATGATTTTTCCTATTACTTTTCCACACTAAAATTCACCATTTTCTAATCCATTTCACTTGAAATGAAATCATTTCATTATCAACACACTCACTATGAAATTTGACCTATGAAGGATTGTAGGGGAAATGAAAATTTTCTTATTGTTTTGCTTCCTAAACAAGATTAACTAACTAAATTCACTAACATACCTAAAAATTAAACCAATCAAAGATCATTCTTTCTCCATACCCATTTTGACCAGCCATGGATTCACTATGAAAGCATGCTTTTCAACCATGAAAATTAAGGGAAAATGCATGGGAAAAATAAATCTTAAGTTTAATCGGAGAAATCTTACCTTTTCCATTTGATTTCCTTGAAAAATCACACTTTTCTCTTGAATTTCCCTCCTAGGGTTTGTGTTTTTATTCTTTTTTCTCTCTTGCTGGTTTTGGTCGACTTCCATGAAGAACATGGGGCTTTATGGGCTGATTTTATATGAAAAAGAATAAAATATCTAAAGCTTGACACATGGCACCCATTCATTGGTCCATTTTTAAATTCTTTTCTTTTAAACTTTAATTCTCCACCACTCATTATTCAAAGGTAAAAAATGATGATGGGTGAAGACCATGTGTTGGAAAAATTACCGTTTTGCCCCCAGGGTGGTAAAATTACCATTTTACCCATATACTCCAAATTATACCGGAATTAAAATTTTCTTCACTTCTAAACCTCAAATCATACTCCAATACCCAAATCATACTCCAATAAGTCAAATGGGACCAAAAAACTCTTTCTGGAAATTCTCGTTTTGTCTTCTAGTGGCAAAATTACCGTTTTGCCCTTGTGTTCCAAAAATACCGAGAATTAAAAATTTTCACCGCAAAACCTCATATTATGCTTCAAATGATCATATTATACTTCAAATGATTAATCTTGGTCAAAATTTTCATCAAATAACTAAATTTAAACTTTAGGTAGCAAAATGACCATTTTGCTCCTAATCGATCAATTTTTTCGATTGACTCCAAATCGGACCTCGAACTCCGAATTACCATTTTAAGCAATCCCTAGACTATGAAATCCTCAATTCCACTCTTACAATCCTTATTTGATCTTGTTCGAGGTTTAAATCATCTCAGCTGTATTTCTCATTACAATACCGGCTTTTATCCATTTTTTTTAGATATTTTAATATGCAGGCATAATGTCAAATATATAAATATCATGACAGATATTTTAGGGCTATGCTTGACAACAAAAACATATCCAGGATCGGGTGCAATGGAGGCTAAGCATTTCCTTAATCTCTTTGAGTAATGATAAGGAATATAGGGAAGCAAATCAAGAGGTTGGGTTGTAAAGCCCGACTCTGTGTTATCTTTAACATGTCATTCACATGCATTGGAAAGCATGTTAGCATATTGAATTGCCCTGAAAAGTTAGTTAAATAACGATATTGCCCTTAGTGGTACTGATAAGTCAATTATACCTCGAACTAGTTCGAATATGAATTTTAAGGTGAAATTGAGAATTTCACAGTCCAGGGATTTCTCAAAACAGTGATTCGGAGTTTGAGGTTCAGTTTGGAGTTAATCGAGAAAATTGACCGATTAGGGACAAAATGGTCAATTTTCAATTTCAAGACAAAAATGGAGATTTTTAATAAAGATTTTGATTTTTATGACCAAGAATAATTATATGAAATACAATATGATTATTAGAGCATAAAATGAAGTTTAGCAGTGAAAAAGTGTAATTCTCGATATTTTTGAGACACAAGGGCAAAATAGTAATTTTACCACTAAAGGTCAAAACGAAAATTTTTAAAGAATATTTTGACCCCATTTGATTTAGATTGATTATTTAGACTAATTAAAACAAAATTTGAGGTTGAAAAGTAGAAAGGAAATGCAATTTCGGTACATTTTGGAGTATATGGGTAAAATGGTAATTTTACCATCGGAGGACCAAATTTAGTTTTTTGAGAGAATTTAGATCAAATTTGATAAATTAGAGAATGGTATGAGTTTGAGGAGCAAAAAATATGCCTTGTGGCAAGTTTTCAATTTTTGGGGTAAAAATGTAATTTTGCACTTTTTCGGGGGCAAAAGTGTAATTTTACAAAATTACACCATAAAAATATTTGAGAATTTTCTAGAAGCTTCATGAAATTAAAGGATAAGTGCTGGAAATTTTTGTGGCGGAAAAGAAATTCAAAAAGAAAATAAATAATAATAAAATAATGAAAAAGTAAATTAACATGTGAATAATTTAAATATTTAATTATTTAAGTGATAAGAAGCCATAAAAATCAGCCAAGAGCATTGAGAATTTCGGCCTCAACAAGAAGCAAGAAGAAAAAGGAAAAAACACAAAACGCTAGCCTTGAATCAAGGGGAAAACAAGAAAAAATAAAAAATCCAACCGATTAAAAGGTAAAAATTTTGAATTTTCCTATTTATCTTTATTACCCATGCTTTCTTTTCTTTCTTCCATGCATGAAACCCTAGTGGGTATGATGAACTCATGCTGGCTGAATATTCAAGGGGGAGATTTGAATAACTTTTAGGATGATTTTAGGTTGATTTAATGTTATTTAGTTATGTTATAATCAAATATATCAAAACCTAGCTAGGAAAATGATTTTCTCCCATTTAAACCCATTTTGCCAAAATTTCCAGGGGAATATTGGCTGCCTATTTTGATGCAAATTGGTGGTATTTAAGTCTAAATTGATGAATTATGAGTCTAAAAAAATTAGAGGAAATTTTGGTGCAAAAATAAAAATTTTTACCTAAAGTGCAGACTAGTGCACTAGGTGTTTCGGACTGCAAATTGGCAACATATTTGCAGTCACTAAGGTCAATTAAGTGTAATTACAATATAGAAATTGAAAGAAATCAATTCGGAATTAAATTAGAGATTGTAGCCAATTTAATCGCATGTAGGCAAATTAGACCGGATACCGTGTTTAGACGGTTATTTGGACAGCTTACATTGCATTTCATGCATTCATATAGAAATTCTAGAGCCTGAAATCAATTATAATTAATTGATTTGATTTATGGAAATTCATGTCGCGCGTAACGCATAGGTGGTGAACCGTCCGATAAAGGTAAAAAATTAGCTACGAACGAGTGAGACAAGGGGTATTCGGGACTTCTGAAACCAGTGAGTGGATAATTTACCGTTTTCAATATCTGAAGTAGTTTTATCTGGTTTTGTGCTTTTAAAATAAATTGAATTTTATAAATAATTCTTTAATTGAGAAAAATAGATTTTTAACACTAAGTATATGGAAACTGGTACGAATTTGTGTTTATGTATTAAAATTGAAATTTATTGCTTATGATCTTGGCGAGCATGCTTGGCTGGTTTATTGTGTTAAAATTTGCATGAATTGTTGTTTGCCGTATAGGCTATCTAGCATAAAAATTACCTTGTTATGCTACGAAATTTTTAGTGATATGGTGGGTTTAATCAGTCGCTGCAGTGGCAGGTTTCCGTAGAGTGCCTTTTGGAGGAGCAAGGTAAACTCAAGAATTATATAATCTCGGTTAGAGAGACGCGTAGGATAACTCCCGAGATACACAAAGAATTCACTCCATGTCTAACCCCACGTGAGAGTGAATTAGGCCAACGCCAAGGAATGACTGTATTTTTCAATTACAATATAAATTGTAACAGCCTTGGCGGACTCAATGGGACACTCTGATCAAGTGTTCACGAGTATAAGATTTGGTCAAAGCCTAGTTTTTACGAAATCAATCATAAGCCTTGTGTTTGAATTAATGAAATTATTTGGCATGATTTTACTAAATTGGGTGTTATAAATTATTTGGTGATATGGCATTTATATATATATATTGTCTCCATCTACTCGACTTTAGATGTCGTGGATAGTAGTTATCTAACTCACTGGGTTGTAAAAGTCACCCACTCAATTTCCCCATTACAAGCTCACAGACAATTGTAGATAGAGGATTTTGTTGAGGAGAAGGTTTAGAGTGATAACCTTCAGTGCACAGGTTCATCTCTTGTACTGTATTTCTCTATCAGGGGCCCACTTAACATTATAAATTAAATCTTATACTTCAGTTAACTGTGTTACTGTATGTAATAATATATTTTATTTTTACGTTGTAAAAATTATATCCGGATATCTATATAAAAATTATTTTATAAGAAAATATTTTATTTTATGGAATATTATTATTTTATTTCATTAGATGAAATTTTACTCAAATTTCATGTTTTAGATATCCGATTTCAATTCTGATTGCGAATTATGAAATCTTTACGCGTAAGTAACATTTTTCCAAATTTCAAAATTTTCGACGAAAAATGACCGAAACGCCCCTGCATAGTAAATTTTGTCTTTTTCCCTATTTTGGTCCGAAATTGAACGAAATGCTTAGAAACATGAGGTTTGTACATAGAAACTCACAGGGGAGTTGGAAAGACTGGTACGAGAGCCTTACGAGGTCTCGATATGGTACTTTGGGGATGAATGTATATCGAGACATCGCGACGGTTGTCACGGACTCGATGGTGGTTCCGGGTCGTGACATGGGTACACATAAAAAACTAGTTCCAAACTAGATCTGATAAATCAAATAGAGTTAAAGTTGGGGAAAGGAATTAGAGTCCTAATTTCAACTCTATTTGTCATCGGAATATATATTAGTTAGAGTTCCAAAATGCTACCCTAAAACCATAGTATTTTTTGTATTTCTCTTTATACATCTCATAATATTCTAACTAACTCAAACTTTAATTACTATATATTCCCATGACAAAAAATGCCTTAACTATTTCTACACTCTTATTTTATAGAAATGTTGTTCTATGAGAGTACCAAGACTCCCAAGTGTTCTGAGGTTGCTCAAGAAAACTTTTTACTAATTAAACAAATGCTTTTTTAAGTAATAGAACATGAAATCCATATTTCCAATGGTACATGTAAAAACCCTTCATTTTGTTTTGTAAATACGAAATTCACTATCTTTTAATTATAAAACAAAATACAAGAAATGCAAAAGTAAAGAAATCAATATAAGATGCTTGAGTTATAAATCTCATGCTCATAAATAAAATAAATCAACCATGACAAATCTCAAACAATATAATTTCCCGTATGTCATGTAAATTGATAAATCAAAGCCATGGTTTTCTCAAACAAAAATATAATAGTAATTTCATGCTCAATTAATAAAAACATATCAATTACGGTATCCTTAGGTAGGTTTAATATAGCCTGTAGGCTCTCTCTCATATCAATAACATCAACACCTACTTGTGCGACTCCTTACACCACCAAATATCAATTCAAGGCTTCAAGTCCCCCTTTATCTACTCGTGGGAACTCCCCACACCACTAAAATTGAGTTGGGGTTTCATGTCCCCTTGACTTACTCATAAGAACTCCCTACACCACCAATATAAGTCAGGGATTCCAGTCCCTTGTACCTACTCATGGGTACTCCCATGCCACCAAATATAAGATAACGCTTTAGGTCCCCCTTTATTATCAAATATCAATCATCAATAATCACTACTTTGTGCACAAAGACCACATAAATCTAGTGTGCTAGCAAGAACTATACTCGTAAGGTTTACTCAATAAAATAAACCAATGGAGTTTCAAATAAGTATAATCAATTTCAATCTTAAGCTCAGTAGGCATATATGTACGTTTAAATAATGAAAGCCGAGAGCAATATATAAGCAAGTTCATCACAAAATCAATGAACATTAAAATAGCATGTTCACATGTGAAAATCAATGACCATGGCATAGATAAAATATATCACTCAAGCATCATGAAAATTGCCACCAAGGCAAAATTTAAAATGTTTATGATTAGCCTTTCTAGGGCCTTTATGCAAGAGTGTAATCCATAACAGTTTTGAATAATCAAAATGGAATAAATTTCATCATTTTGAAAGGCTTGGTTTTCATTTTGGAAAACGGCTCAATAATATAGTATACTTACCAAATAGATTCATAACCAAGTTAAAAACCATTCCTAAGTAACTAGCAGCTCACGCTTCTCAATAACAATTCACAAAAGCATTCGATTTTCATTCAAAATAGTGAGCATAAGTATGTATAAATATACAATTTCAAGGTCCAAATATATTTGAAAAAGGAATTGCCCATTGACCTCTTTTGGTGTGAATTCTCACCAATTACTAAACCACTTCCTTAGTTTATGTTTGATTCGGTTAAGGACTCTAGCAACGTTCAAACCACCACCCCCTAAGCCCTTAAAAGTTCATGCCTTGGGTCAAAGTGTCAATGACCATAGCTTACTAACTTTGTTTGACAGCTGAGGTAGTAGCTCAAACAAACACTAGCAACACAGACAATAGCATTTCTTAGCATAATGTTTGATGCAAAACCTATTTGCACATTTGACCAGCAATTACTATAGCAATTAAATTTAAAATTACATCAATTTTCTCATCTTCTAAGCTTCACTAATCTACCCTTAGTACTAGGCCTCGGTTAGATAGAATTTCTAGTAGCTTTTGCCTAGCACTAAGGTACTAGTTCAATAGCTCCCAATCATCAACATTTCACATTCTTTAGTACATTTCCAACGCTGTATTATTGAGTACATTCAGCCAGCAAGTATTTAATATTTGAAACTCACCTTTTAACTTACTAATTTCACCTTCACTATAACCAATTTACCAACGCAATAAGGGCTTGTGTTAGGCCTCGAGTTGGACAGCTTTCACAGAATTTCTTCTCACTCCTTCAGACCTTGCAACAGTTTTCACACATCACATTTGTAAATTCAAGCTATCAAAATTTTTCAACTCAACTCGTGGCTAATTTGCAAAGACAACTAAGAGATATCCATAATCATCTTACCTTGCTTGATGGTTAACTCATTCAAAAATATAACATTCAACTCTTCATTAATCCAAGATAACAAATCTGCAGTATGAAATTCAAATGCCATTAATTCTTTGAACTTACATTTTAAAGCCTAAATAGAAAACCGCTTACCTAAGCTTTGGAATTCCAGCAACCAATAAGTACAAGTCTAAGTTAACAACTAACATCCATTTACTTCCATAAAAATCTATATAAACCACATACAAGCATTTCATAATGAATAAGGATCAGAACAAGTCGAACTTATTTATTTCTTACATATACCACTCCACCAATTGTTATTTGAAGCATTCTCTTTACAATTCTGCTCAACTAAGCTTAATACCCTTTTTTAACAATTTTTCTCGTGCTCATAGTAATTCATTTTCAGCTTAACCTACCTTGATAAGCTCACCTAAAAAAATCCCATTTCCATTGCAAAACATGACTAATAATTCTCCAACTCCATACAGAATCTCATCAACACACTCTAGCAATTTATTTTCTAACTTCAATTCACCATTTCAACAATATAATTCAATTGTCCCTTACCTCAGAGAATCGAGGTAGCTTAGTATCAAATCACAATTTCCAGCTTACCAAATGGAAGTGAACCGCAAACACAGAAATAAAATTTTGAATTAAGTAATTTGATTCCAAACAAGGCAACAAAATGCTTTATCTTAACTCATTTGGTATTGTTCCAGCAAAGCTTCAATTGCTATTTCTATTTGTCAAGCTCTAACCGAGCTATCCATTTAAACAAAACCGAACCTCTATCTTTGTTTTTCATCAAACCGAGCTCCCATCTTTGCTTTCTTCGTTTCTTTATCGTTTGCTTTTTATGTCTTTTGATTACCATGGGCAATAGCCCTTGGTTTTAGTATTCTTTTTTCTTTTTCGTTGTTTAGCATCGAGCGGATTGCCCAATGCTATATTCTTCTCTCCTCTTTTTCACGAATGGGGCAGATTGCCCCATGCTTCTTTCCTTTCTCTTGTACAGTGTGTATATATATATATTTGTTTGAAAATGAAAGGTGGGCTAATTATTCACTAGTCCTTGCCCATCTTACTACCTTTCAATTTAGCCTTTCAAATTTCACTTCCTTTGCAATTCAATCCTCAAATATTTCTTTTCTTTGCACTTTAGTTCCTTAACTTTTCATTATTCACAATTACACCTCTCAATATTTTACTTCTTTCTAATTAGGTCCTTCAACCATTCTTTTAACTTTAATTATCTTTTATTATTCTTCCTTTACACATGTACAAGTAAAATATCAAATTTCTATTTCAACAAAATATCACAATAATATTTAAATATATATCTCTTTTTTATTTTTATTTTTGGAAAGCATCAATTTATCAATATCAAAAGAATTTGTACAAGAGAGACAAGGGGGAGCAAAAACCTTGTCACATATACATTTCCCCAGCTGCACCAACTGTACAAAACAACGAATTTCAGCAGCAAGACAGCAAGAAACAGGGGCCAAAATAGGATAAACCATGCAACCATGCAAAAATATTCAGACACCCTCAATGAAACCCAGGCACCGGCAACAACCATCCGACCTTCATATTGACAAGGAGTCACGGATCAACATGACACCATCAGCCAGAACCAAGGATAAAGAAACCATACCGTCAGTTGGCATCATCAGGGAGGAGAGGGGGATTTCCTTGGTTGTGGTTGCTCGAACTAGTTTCACTACAGGCATCACCGTAATCCATAGAAAGTCTCTAGGCGTAAGCACATATATACCATTTTTTATACTTTATTTTCTAACGGCATGTGCGTCCCAACATTACTCCATTCTCTTAAAATTTCTCCTACTTTCTCTTGCTTTGGCCAAACCTAACTCTGCAAAATTGATCTTAATATTTCATCAATTTAGTCAATCCCCATCATTATTTTAATATTATTTTATTAATAAAATATTATTTTAAATCCATGCTTCCTTTTTCACTTCCACCTCACTTTTCACTCCATAATTAATCACAATTCTCCTTAAATCTCGAATAATATCCTAATTTAATTAACAGCCCCAAAGATGGGATGTTACAAAAGTCATTTGAAAATGTCAATTTACAAGCTCATTAACCTAAGTTACAAATTTAAGCTTAAGTGAAAGTTAGGGTTTCACAATAATCCATCCAGTACTCACTTGACTTAATTTTCTCGAGCTTCAACAACACCTAAGATAGTCAGAATTCGTAAAAAATTTCACAATTTCCTCCAATTCCCTCAATTCAAAACTAGTTAAGTTCAACCTCAAATTCCATAATCCATGATTAATAACGTTACACCTCAAAACCACAAGTCTATGAACACAATAATGAAGTCCGTATCTTAGTGAGCAAATTGGAGGGCAAACCAACCAAATTCCTTAGATTAGAGAGAGTCAATTGAAACGGTAGAGAGAAAATTATAAACCAATTAAACTAAAGCTAACAAGGCAAGGAAAGCCTAAACTCACCGTGGTTTCCAATTCTAGAGCTCCAAATGAGGGTAGGAGTAAGTGAGTGTCAAGAGATGAGGGTTTTGGAGTGCTGAAATTGAGAGAAGAATAATGAACGGTTGAACGGACCAAAGTTTTAAGTGAGTGTCAAGAGATGAGGGTTTTGGAGAGCTGAAATTGAGAGAAGAATAATGAAAGGGTGAATGGACCAAAGTTGACCCTTAAAGCCAATGGGTATCAACCCTTTCTATTCAAGGTCGATACTTCTGTCGTAGAATGCATTTTAAAGCCTTTTTCTCGATTTTTTTCTGTTCCCTTCTCATCCAACACTCATCTTTACCCGTTTTTATTACCTTTAAAGGTATTAGAACAAATTTTGACTTTAATTACACTTTTTTAAGTAACATAATTTTTTATATAATGAAATTTTAAAAAAATGTAATTATTTAAATTTGTAGTTGTACATTTAAATTTTGAGTTACACTTTTTTAATATTTAGTAACAATATTAAAAGTGTAATTTTTACTAATGTATTCATTCTTTATAATAACTGCATTTTATTTATAATATTGTTAAAAACTTTTATAGTGTAATCAATTTTAAAAAAATTGTCGTAAGAAGTACACGAAAAGTGTTACTACAAATATTTTTAAAAGCGCATATCAAAATTTGTGCAACGCTGAGTCAAAATTGTTGCAGCATATGAATTCGGGATAAGTTTCTCCCTCTAGCTCACCAAGTATATTTCCCATTTTAGCCTTCCATATAGAACTGGGGTTCTACAAAACTACGATAAAGGAAGCATTAGAAAACAATAACCATGTAATTGAACATCTTTGTAGGGGTCTAGAGCATACATAAACATAAGTTACACCTAAAAACACAAGATCAGATGCAAGAAATTCAGCAAGCTTTAATACATGCCACAATTACAACTTATAATATACTTAACACATCAAGCTTCAAGGCTACAAGGTGAAACCAGTCAATATGGTTTGAGTTAAAGTGAGCACCAGCAATATAGTTGCAGCAACCGTAGAAGCACTTCTCCAAGGTGTGCTGAAATACTGACGATATAGGGTTGCCTTCCAGCTTTGCCAAGGTTGGTTGTGGTATTTGTTCAGCTTTACTATAAGACGAAGAACCTTCCATTAATCCCTCCTTTAAGAATATTTACGCAAAGGCTATTAAACAAACGGGCCACTTCACTACTAGTTCCAAGCCAGTGCTTAATAATTTTCTTTTCCACGAGTAAATCTATATCTTTGCTAGTGTCAAGAAGGTAATCCATAATTGTGAAATAGTCACTTATGAATTGTTCATGTGGATAGTGATATTGCTCCAGGGCAATGAGATTGCGGAAACAATCTGCTGTTTCATCCCATATATGCAGAGACGAATTTCAAGTATTCCATCGGAAAATTTTATGTCAAGCAAGCATTTGCTTTCGCTTGCACGGAACTTCACGCCTGCTGCATGAAGTTGAGTTGCGCTAGGCAAATGTTCATGTAACTCTTCATCAGAAAAGTCAAATTCATCTTCATCGCAATTTTTTTCTTTCTCCTCAAGTTTTCCACCATTGTCACTACTCTCTACATCTTTAAATGACGGTAAAAAGAAAGCTCTCAACAAGTCTGTGAAATGAATTACTTCTCCTGTGATGGACTTTTGCTGCTCATTGTAATTCTCGAAAAATTTGCATGTAAGTTCAAGGAAGGAAGGGTAAGTATCCAAACAAGAGCCAAAGGCCAAATCGTATAGTTCTCGAAGAACAAAGAATGGAAGTTGATTTTCTAGTAGCCACAGATCAATCCTTATGAAAGTAAAGAAATAATCCGTTGGTAGCCAGGTTTCTACTATGCTCTCAAAATTATACCTCAAAAAGAGCTCAATGATGAAGGCAGAATCCACAAGAATAAGTCTCAAAAAGTCTTCACTGACGATGTGGTTCAAGTTCTCCGCATAACTACTACGGATGTCATTTTCCAAAGATTTTAAAATGTTGAGAAAGTTACCTAAGCGGGGAAAGTCATGGGCTCTTTCAATCTCAACTTCTTCCGGATTAACAAATACTAGTCGATCTTCCAAGCTAGTAAGTTCAGGGTGCTCATGTAACCTAGCAGTCTTGGCAGCACGTTGAAGGAATTGCTCCAGAAATTTGACCTTCATCTCTTCCATACCCCTTAAATGTTCTTGGAAATGATGCAGAGGACCAATTGAAACAATTTTAGGCGTGAAGGCTGCCTTATTTACATCACGAAGTACATGCGCTCGGTAGATACAACAGCGACGAGATAAAGGACGCCCCGCGTTATTGATGATGAATTGTTTTGTGTCAATCACCCAATCTTTGTGAGAATGTTCATTTTGCTCTTCTATTTGAGTTTTCACAATACCACCTCCAGTTTCTCGATTTTCCTGGTTGATATTTCCCATCTTTGCAAGCTTTTCCTGATCACCAAACTAACAATAATTAATCGTTGCATGCCCAGAAGTTTATAACAGAACATCTATGAATTTATTCTATAACAGTGATCATATTTACCATTGTATCAAAGGTGCCATGAGCCGAGCTTAATTCATCCGTAGGATGGACAGTTTTAAAAGTCAAGTTCGTCCATTGTATAATACTTTATTATTAAAATCGTTTATATTCATATTTTAAAAATATTTTAAATTAATATACAAAGCATTCCGGAAAGGGTCGATAACAGCTGGATGCAGAGGATCTTTAACAAGGCAAGGGAGCTTAAAGAAATTCTCATATCACAAAGCAGGGAGAGCAGTGATAAGGTTAAACCGCATATGGGTCCTAAACCAGAGAATAGAGGTCCATATCGCAAAGTTTAGAAACCGTTAACCATACAGAAAAGGGCAAACAAGGAGGGAAATGAGTAATTCCGAGAAGGAACTGAGACCAGAAGAAAAGGAAACACAAGCTCTGATAGTTCAAAAAGAAAGAGAGACAAAATATGGAGGAGGAGAAGAGTGGTGACGGAGAAAAGAAAAGGAGACAGTGCATGGGTTATGTGGAGTGATCTGAAAATATTAAGTGGCTAGAAAGGAGCTTAGTAGAGTGAGCCGAATACCACATGGAGGCAGCTGAGCTACAAAAACATATCCTGGATGGGGTGCAATGGAGGCTAAGAATTTCCTTAATCTCTTTTAGTAATGATAAGGAATATAGGAAAAAGAAAACAAATACAAGAAGGGGTATTTTTGAAAATAACCCTTAAAGATAAAATACTTTTAAAAATAACATTCTTTATAATTTTAATTATTTTTAGTCAAGTTGGATAAAATTATTCTTAATGAAATTACGCGTTATGATGTTACACGTTATATACAAAAACATGTTACAACCATAGTTAGATTGTTACACGCCATATTGAAAAAAAATACTGCTGTTACACGTTATGTATAAAAAAATGTTACATATCATGGTTTAAAAAGGTCGTTACACGTCATGTTGAAAAACAAACTATTACATGCCATGTTGAAAAAAAATACTATTGTTACACGTCATGTATAAAAACATGTTACACGCCATAGTTTAAAAATATTGTTACACGCCATGTTGAAAAAATATTATTGTTACACATCATATTCAAAAACATTTTATTACACTTTAATGCCTAAAATGTTGTCATTATTTACGAACCAAAACTTCAAATCCTCTCAACTCTTTTTATTTCTTTTTGTTTTTTTGATAATTTAGCACCAATTAAAGTATTTCTAACATGTTTCCATAAATCAAAACACAAATTTCTTATGTAAAACACTTATTTCGACTAAAAATAAAAAAATTTCTTTGAAAACCTCGGTTTATAAATTTCAAAATTTTGAGTTTATTGGTGTCTAAGTTCCAAATTAATTCAATTAAAAGCTATTTCAAACATCTATGATCATTTCTACCATTTTAGTTTCATCCAAAATACCTAAAAATCAAATTTCTCAAATAGCTATCCACCCAAGTACATCAAAACCATTACTTAGTGCCTTGAAAGCACAAGAAAGAGAAATCTGAAAACATGGGAGAGAGAAATCGAAAACATAATAGATGAATGCCGAAGAGAAAAATCTGAAAACGTGGGAGAGAGAAATCAAAAGCATAGTAGATGAATACCGAGAGAGAAATCAATAAAATTTAAGACAATGGGATGTAGAGAGAGAGAAATAAGAAGCACAAATGGAGAGAAATTATGATGAATGGTTTAATTTATTTGAAATAATTTCAAAGATATTTTTATCAAATTATGACTAAATATGATTAAAAATGGTTAAATTTATTTTAATGATTATTTTTAAAATATCTTTATCAAAAAAGATTATTCTTCATAATTTCCTCATATAAGAAAGGCAAAAGAAAAGGAAAGGCGGAGAGAGAAATATGAGCATGAAGCATTGGAATTTGAAAGCAAGCTTGAATTGGCATCTTACCGTGATAGATCAGGATAAGGCACTAGGGGTGATATCTGCCGAAGCTGCTCTTCAGTCTTGAGAGCTGAATAGAAAAAGTTAGGGTGAAAGAGGAACAGGCCTTGTTGGTTGAATATCTAGGCTGATTTTCAGGACATGGATTTGCTTGCCTTGAGTCGACTTATAACAACCTCGACGGTCAACTCAAGTCAACATTAGTTAAAATAATCTTAGGATAAGGATTTACCGGCAATTGAGCAAGTCATATTAGATATAGGTTATTTTGAATAAATAAAAATTTAGGTCATTTACAATCTGTATATTTTTAATTTAAATCATTTCGAATTTAAATTGTTGACTTCAAAGTCAAATTAAGTAGAATACAAAAAGATGATTTTGATTTATTAACCTTAAAGAAAAACAACCCTGAAACAATCAACCTCACAGGCCGAGGCACATCAGCCACATACAACAATATAAATATTCAGCACAGATGAGAAAACAACAAGAAGGATCCCCGTTCCTCACCCTCGGTAGCCACACCTTGGTCAACCACCAACAACATGTCACGTGGCCTTCGGACTCCTTCCTTTGCAAGCGGATCAGCTTCCTCGTTTGTCTCCCTAATTAAGCGTGTGTTGGACCACACCTTGATTTTGCGACTTATTCACATAACAAAGAGCAACTTGCATGGCGTGCATTTTAATATTTCCTACCCACCAAAGTTGTATGTTGATATCATTATCTTCGAATGATTCCAGTTTGTACAAAAACAATGCATTCTAGTTTTCTTATCACGTGAATCGGGAAAGGCTTTTAAGTATTAAGAAAATTAAAAATTTAAATTTAATTTAATCAAAACGAAACGAAATTAACACTCGAGCATTTGGTTTATTGATTAGTATATAATCCCTTATTTAAAAAGCTTCAAACTTCTCTCTTCTAATTATTAAAAAAAAAAAACTGAATTAGAATTCAACAAATTGTCAAACATGCATTGTTCTAATAACATATGATCGCAGTTTTAAAAAAATAAAGAGAACAACATGAATATATCTTCAAGAAAATTAATTTGAATAAGAAAATTATAGTAGGTACCTGATTAGCCGCTCTAACACCAAAACCATGGGCGGACCCGCCTTCATTGGAGTGGTGTCACATGATTAGACCTGGCAAAACGTGTTTCCGTGTCATAAACGTGTCAGACACGATTAGACACGAAACACGTTAAGGGTAAACACGAACACGACACGTTTAATAAACGTGTTTTAAATGTAAAACACGTACACGAACACGTTTAATAAATGTGTAACACGACACGACACGATTAACACGTTTAACACGATTAACGCGTTTATTAAACGTGTCAATATACAACACGACACGATTAATAACACGTTTAACACGTTTAACACGTTTAAATAAAAATATTTACAATTAAATATAATTTTATTATTTAAATTCAAAATTTATAATTAAAAAAATAATTATAACAAAACAAAAATAATAATAACACCAAATATAATAAAAATTAATATAAATAATATACATAAAATTCATTATCATATAATATGATAAAATACATAATTAACATCAAATCTTCAAATATTAATAATATTAAAAATCTTCAAATAAAATCTAAAGGTTAAAAATTAAAGTATTAATGTATAATTACATTAATACTTTTTATAAAATTAAAAAAATGTTTAAAATAATTATTTAAAATTATTTATATAAAGCTAAAATAGTCTTTAACTATCAATATTTAATGGGTTAATAAACGTGTCACATGTACACGTTTAAACACAATAACACGTTAAAACACGATAACACGTTTAAACACGATAACACGTTTAAGTAAACGTGTTTAAACGTGTTTTAAATGTGTCTGGCGTGTCTGACATGTTAAGACACGAAAATTTTCGTGTCTTAACGTGTCAGACACGATTAGACACGAAACACGTTAAGGGTAAACCCATAACCTGTTTAACCCGTGTCTTCTCGTGTCGTGTTAACGTGTCGTGTCCAAAATTGCCAGGTCTACACATGATACCACTCAGTTAGAAAAAATATTTTTTTATTATATTACTTGTTTACAATTTTATATACCTAATCATACTAATGAACCTACTAATTTTTTTATAATATTGTATAGAGTGGGATCAAAAAGTAGATTTTATTAAAAAATTTATACATTAATAATATTAAATATTATCAAAAAGTAATTTATATATTAATATTTAAATACTACATGGAAAAACAAAAAAAAAGTTTCTTCTATAATTTAAGATTTTATTTAAAAAGTCAAAATCTAATCTACTCTCATTCTCCAAAAATTCAAGTCCTACTCTCGAGACCCATAGTGACGTTTCCTCTTCTTGATCCTTGACTGTGTTTTTCACTCTTTCTAAACAACTCAATTAGGCTTTAATTGTAAGTAATTTTTAACACAAATTAAGTTTTTAAATACTTCATGCCTAAATGCTTTTTGATGAATTTGATTGTTTGGGTTCATAATATAATCTAGTTAATAAAAAGTACTATTGCATGTCAAGTAGTATATAGAAATTATGAGTCCTTTTTTATTTATTTTGTAGATATTGATTACATGATTTTTGTATTTAACTTTATTTGGTTTGTGAATGCTTATATTTAGTTTTGATCAAAGTATGGAAAATTGTTATATTGTTAGTTGTTGAACCTGATAATTTGCTATGCAAGATCATATTTTATTTAATTCTAATATTTTAATTTATGCCAATGAGTAGTCATTTTTAACAAGTTTTTGCAATTTTAGATGAATAAGTCATGGAAAGATATTTTTTTTTAAAAAAAATTGTCTCACAAAACTCAAATCTCAAGCAACAACAATAAAATTCTATTAATAATCGTATCCAACAAACTTCTAAGCAAAGTCGTGTTGAATTTAATCTAAATACTTTTCTAGTGTAGTACCCCGTATTTTGACATGGTGGCTAATAAAATTTACGGATGCCAATTGGTTTAGAATTTAGTGGTTTTGAATTTTGTTGGTTTAATTTTTTTTTCATCATGTTTAGTTAGATTTGGTTTAGAATTTTGTTAGTTTATTTTTTTTTATGTTTTGCATGTTTTATTTATGTTTCAAAAAAAATTGTCAGTTAAAATACTACTATACAAGTATACGTATCAAACATATAGTATATAAGCAAGCAGAGTGTCGATCCCACAGGTAATTAATCTAAAACTTTACTAAGTATTAAAGTTAAAACAATTTACTCTTATCCAAACAATCCAAATTGAGTAATTAATAAAACTAATAAACTAAAATTTAAACTAACAAGAAAAAATTAAAATAATAATAACTTGAAAAGATCAAATTAAATAAGCCTAGGATTACAATATCCCCCACACTTCATCTAAATTTTACCTTTCCTCCTTAACTTATTTCAATGGGTTGAATTGCTAACCTAGAGTCCTAAATTATTTATAAAGGTCTCCCGACTCGTTTTATAAAAATATCTATTTTAACCAAAACACTATATCCCTATGTGATTTGAAATTAAAACAGATTCATTAAGTTCAGGCTCTAATCTGGCTACATATGGCCTATAGGTATATCCCTATCCTATACGCAAATCAATTAAATTGATCATATGCTATCTCAATTTTAGTCTACACTAAACTCCCTTTCCCAAGTTTGTTTAGGTTCATAAATCAATTTAATTGGTGATCAGGCAATTAAAAGCATTAAGAACAAATTGGAATAAACAATTCAATTCTCATTAAAATAAGTAAGAAATAGATCAAAAACTTAGACTACATGTGAGTTCAATTGCAATCCTAGAAAAAGAAAATTAGCTACTCATAATTGTAAAATCAAATAACATTGTATATAATTCAACCATTGAAAATAACAAGAAGAATAAAAGCCAAGGAAGAAACAAAACAGCAATTGTCATCTTGATCTTCGGGTTTCAGCCTCAACTTCTAACTTCTTGAATCTTCTCCAAAGGTTGTCTTCTAATGTTCTTGAAAAATCCTATATATACTAACAAGCTTAACCTAAACTTCTCAAGTTGACCTAGGATTTAATTGGGCTTAAAAACATAATGAGAGGCCCAAAAATCACTTGTCAGTCTTTACAAACTGCTATTCCCAGCATAATACATCTATCAACTTTCCAACACAATTTTCTCTATCTTTGAAGCAAAAGTGGGCAAAGTGACCTTCATCAAAGTTGTAGCTCTGTCTCTTAGCTTTCCAATGGTCCAAGAATCATAGTAATTGGAGTTCTGTAACTCGAGGTATGATGAAAATACTGAAGTATATGCAAGCAGACTTTTGGATCTTTCAACACTTTACTTTCCAAAATTAAGCCCAATTACTTTAGTTCCTACCAAAAATATAAAATCTAATAAATATTAACCAAATTAAAAGAAAAAACACAAAATTAAAATAACTCACTTAAAAATAAACTAACTATAAAAATAACTAAAAAATAAGTAAATTATAATTGAAAACTAAGGACTTAGCTAATATTTAATAGCAAAATTGGCATAAAATAATTCTATAAAATAGAATTATCACTAATTGAGGTTAATTATCGAGTTAAGAAGGGTAATTGTGAGACCTCGATCTTTATAGACTTGTAATGAAAAATAGATACGATAACATGAATCGAGGGTAATTTCGTCATTTTTCTTAGTGAGCTTCTAGAAGTAGGTTTCAATCCATATTTAGGTCTAAGTAGTCCTAAAGCATAAATGAATGATGAAAATAAGGGTAAAATAATGAAGAAAATAGAAATAGTGAAGATTTTCATAATATGGGCAAAATGGTCATTTTTCATCTCGGGTCAAAATTTTTAAATTTTCATGAACCCGAGTATTTCTAAACTATTATGGACCTGGTCCTAGTGTCAAAAGAGTAAAAAGATTTCACAAAGAAATAGAGGAAGACAAGTTAACTTGTTAAGGGCATTTTGGTAATTTAAGCAAAAACTAGATAAGCTTTAGCTATAAATATCATTTTTCCAGTAGGTTCTTCATTTTTCTCCAGTAGCTTCTTCTTTTTTTTCTTCCCATCATACATTTCTTCATCTTCCATGAGGGTTTTTCTTCAAGCTTCCATAACTTCTCAAGTTAGCCTTAAATTTTCATGTTTTATGCACCTTTGAACAAGTCTTTTGTGCTGTCTTACTCTTTCCCCTTAAAACCCTTAAAAGTCTTTCCATAATACTTTCTCTCACTAGCTGGAAATTTAAAGAGAGAAAGAGGGATTTTCCTTGATATCTTGAGTATTCTTGAGAAGGAATTCTATTACCGAATTATCAATGTGAGTAATGAAATTGAGATGAATTTCTAAGTTGTTGATAATGGCTAGTAATTCGAGTTGTGAGTTGTTTTATTGTTGAGGTTTGTTTACTTGTTTCTAGTGATACTAGGGTGGAGAGAATAGATAACCACTTAATGGTAGTTGGAAGCTAGTTAGGAACAACTAGTAGAACATGATTTAGGCAATAGCTTTTAGAATTATGGTTATGTGAATTCAGTTGGTTTGTGATGCCATTGTGTGTGATAGGTTCCAACAAGGCCTCACATGTCCATTTGGTGCATTAGTTGAAGTTAGAGTCAAGCAAAAGAATAAAAAAGGCCAGTGAGTGAACTTGCATAAAATGTTTTGGGATTAAGGCCTATGTGGTTGATTGAGACATTTTAATTGTTTTTCTATAAAAATGCATGGGAACAAGCCTTTAGTGAAATGTTTTTGTGATGTGGAACATGATTGTGATGAATCCATATACCTCTATATGATGCTGATATGTATACAAGAGTATATGATATATATTGTTAAGTAATTTTGTGTAATTGATGTAACCGTGCGTGTACACGATGTAGGGGGATGCATATGACGGTGATGACTAAATATAACCGTGCGTGTGCACGATGTGGGGGGATGCACATGTTGGTGATGACATGATGTGGGAGTGTGGAGGATGACATTAGTTGTGAGCAATGTGGGGGTTGCACATGAGCTGGTAATATGGTGGTAATATTTGTGGTTATATATGTGTAAATATATGTATGAAATAGAAAGTTTATGAATATAGTTTATGGTTGTAGTGTATGTGAATCATGCATGTTGTACCTTGAGAAATACTAAGTATTTTAAATTGAATTTATTGCAGCAAAAATGGTTTCCTTTATGTTCAACAAAAACTCTTTTTTTTATGCCCTGTTTTTGGCTACAGCAAGACTGTTTTTGGCTGCGGCCAGAAACTCTCGAGTGGTTCCAGGGTCTTGTGCCCTGCTTTTACTTTGAAAATTTTTTTGATCATCTTCTGTTCAGAACTGGTAGACTAAAGTTTTATCCCAATCTCTTAGCTTTTTTATGGTCCAAAAATCATGTCAATTGGACCTCTGTAGTGTGAGACATGCTTGAAGAACCGAACCATATGCAAACCCAAAGTACCTTTCTATTGCAGTGAAAGTGCTTTTATTTTAAAAAATATTTTAGCTACCTTTCATTTAGAACTAGGCAAAGTTGTCAACATAAAAGATGTAGCTTAGCCTCTTATCTTTCTAATGCTCTAAAAATTATGTCCATTGGACTTCTGTAGTGGGAGATATGCCTAAAAAACCGAAACACATGCAAATCAAGAATGTTTCTCGCTGCAGCGAGGAACTTGCTATCATGCTTGTTACCTTGCTTGACATTGACATATTTTTTACCCATTTAACTTCTTGGATTGCTCATGGGTTTTTCAACACTTTGAAGCTATTAAATAAAGTTTGAAATGAGGGGTTTCTAACAAGAAATTAACTCAATTGCATTGTTTTTGAAACAAGTGCATCATAATTTCCAAAATCTTCTTATCGATTGCTTGTTCCTTACCTAAGTTCACTCACTGAGTTTTATACTCATAGTTTTAAACTTCATGTTTTCAGATTTAGAGGCAGTTGGGAACTAGACCAAGTCGTACACTCATGCTCGTCTTTTGGTAGGTACTATGGCATCTCAGTAGCTGTGCCTTTATTCAAAGTCACTCCGCTGACTGTCAAAAGTCTTCGTCTGTGTACAAGTATATGTAATGTAACTACTAGGAGCCTTGTTATAAATGAAGTATATATATGTTGGATTGATGATGCCTCTATGAGATGGCAATGAATGACAGTATTTTGAGATAATACATATATAAATATGTGGTATACATGTTATGTATTGAAATACATTGAGTTGTGAATTATGAATTGTGGTTTAGGAATGGTAATGCAAGATTTATGAAATGTTGAACATGATTATTGAAAAAGGCTTGCTTGGGCTTAGTGGGCTATGCCCATTGGGCCCATGCGCCGGTCATGGCCTGGAATTTGGGCTGTGACACTTAGCAGATCCTAGTTTGAGGAACAAAATATTTCTGAGTATAATCCTAATGATTAAGATGAAATTAGAAGAGCATATTTGCAGAAAGGGCCATGTCAACCTCGTAGCCATAAGTTTTCTGTCAAACCCTGCTCTATAAAATAATTACGATGTCATTTACATGCTCAATAGAATGTTTGCATATTTAGGAAGTTCGAGAAATCGTTAAAAGATGATATTGCCCTTAATGGTACCATTAAGTCAATTAAGCCTCGAACTAGTTCAAATAGAAAATTTAAGGTGAAATTAAGAGTTTCACAGTCTAGGGATGACTCAAAATGGTAATTCGAAGTTCGAGGATCAATTTGGAGTCAAACCAGAATTTTCACTATTTAAGGGCAAAATGGTCATTTGCCACATGGGGACAAAATGAGAATTTTTAGAAAAGATTTTTTTGGCGCCATTTGACTTATTAGAGTATGATTTGAGTATTGAAGTATGATTTGAGGTTTAAAAGTGAAAAATTTTAATTTTGATATAATTTGAAGTATAGGGGCAAAATGATAATTTTGCCACCCAGGGGCAAAACGGTAATTTTGCACCCTAGAGCATTTTTCTAGCACATGGTCTTCATGCATCATCATTTTTGACCCTTGAATAATGTGTGGTGAAGAGTATTGATTCGTCATTCAAGATTTAAACCAATTTGAACCTTATATATATCTCAAACAATTCCAGATCATTGTCTCCATAACTCTTTAAATGATTTTCATTATCGGGATTCTCTTTCATTACCCCCTATTTCACTCTTTCTCATAAACATATCATATTTTGCTCTTAAATATTTTCTCTTTAGGAATATCTATCTAGGACTTATGTCTCACAACCTGTGATTACCCAATTCATGATTTAGCCATTTGGCTATTTAGCTAATTTCAAGACCACACTTATTATACTTGTCACATATGCTTTGAAATTTCTCTTACAGAATTTAAATATCCTTGGGAATGCTTAACCCTTTGTTTATTTCTTCATACTCCAAGCCTATTCTTTCTATAATGACAAATATGTGCTTATCAAAATATTCAAATATATATTTCACTATTCGTATTTCATTTTATCTTCAAGGATTCCCAGTATATCACTTAAACAATCTGGTGTTGTTATCAATTCTTTTCATTCAACTGAATTAAAACAAAATTTATGATTTTCCATGACAATACTTCACATTATCTCTTTTATTGTGCCATCATTGTAACCTTTCATTTACAAGTTTATCATTCAGCATTGATATTTCTCGTCACTATTTCATCATTTATCCAACTCTTCCTTTAATTTTATTTAGCCATTTCCAAACCTTAACTCTTTCTATCCCCTTTATTCTCTTAAAATCAAACTTCAATCAACTCATCATTGATCTTATTACTCTTCAGAATAATGTACTTCAATGTGACCCTTTCGGTAACTTTTAAATTTTCTTTTCATTCACATGTATATACATGTGGATCAATATAGGAATCTTTCGATTTACTTTTCATTTCTTTTTCAACACTTTTCTGATACATTTAAAACTCCAATCAACCAAAACTGTATTAAGCTACTGAATATCCTTTATCTCATGGAATTAACTTTCATATCACTCAAACTTTTACTTGTGCCATTCAGCCACAAGAGATTCTTAACATAATGGTATTGAACGATTCACTGTTATCATTTTGTCACTTTTGGAATCTACTTAATCAGGATAAATCTTTTGCCTTTAAGCTATTATCACAACTATTGTTGTAACATGACTCATTTTTAAATTTACACCTCAATTAATACAGTTGATCTTCCATCTCAATTTCAGGATCAGTACCTTAATTTCATCTTATCTATGTTATCTATTTTAATACATCAAATTCACCCTTTCTCAAGAGATTTCTGCAATCCTCATAACATTTTTTCGTTTCCTTTCCAACGCTAATATTCTGTAATTAATTCATATCACCCTCAATCTCTAAATACTTGGATCATAATTCAGTCCATGTTTACTCTTATCAAATACTCTACCATTTGCACTTTGATTAATAAATATCTTCAAATCCTTACAGTCTTTATTTTATCTTAAAACATACTTCTTAGAAGGTCACCCATCACAATATTTCTCTTACTCAAGCACGCTTAACTTCAGAGTGCTGATACGATCTGATGCATCAATACTGGTATAATCGCACCCCACTACTATTTTCATTATTCAGATTTAATTATTCTTCATATCATATAACTCCGATAATTTATTCGCTTCTAATACAAAGAAATCACAAGACAATTTGTCCTTCTCAAATTCCTTCATCGACGATTATGGTTTAAAATTTTAGATTGGGAGTCTACACAATTCCCTGTGTATAATCAGTGCTACAGTCATGACTATAAACAAGACACTATGTTGACTCCATTACTCCAATGTTTGAGTTCAAAATTCTTTCATTTAATCGATAAATAGCTCATTTATATTCCACTATACCATTTCTCTAAAGGCGTATATTTGCCCATCAAAGTATTTAAACACGTACTCAACTTATCTCCCATGGATCCATATTTGGGTCAAATCATTATCTTATAATGCCATGATATCGTCTCCTCATTTCCACCATACTTAAATTTACAATTCTTATCTTAATTCCACTAATGATGACCAAATATGCCACTACTACAAATATTTATTCTCAATACTTACATGGCCAATCCGTTTCTTTTATACCAAAAGATGTTCATATATATATACATATATATATTAAGTCGGTCAAACAACTAAACAGCTATGCTACAATCCGTTCATATTTTACAGAACAAAAGTTGACTCTCAATTCCTTTATACAATTATCTATGGCTATTTCCGCTTACATTATTTCTATCAAAATTTGGAATGATGTGAGAAATCTAGCTAATACCCTAGGTATCACTAGAGGCATCCTCCTCAGTATCCTCTGCCATCTTGGGAGACTTCCCTTTTTGTTTGCTAGTCCCCGCTTGTTGAATCTTCCGACATTCTTCATCGTTCACAGGTGCGACATTCCTTCTGCAACCAGGAGGAAAATCTCGTATCACTAGTGGCTTTTGGGTAAAAAGGCTTAATCACGGACATTCTGGGTTTGCCTTTTTCTTGTCGACCCTTTATTCTTGGTCCACTGCCAAGAGGAAATGGTTTAACTACCAATGGGGGAGGTCTAATAGTCGCGAAAGTCTCTTCTAATCCCCTCATTCTTTCCCTTTGTTCCCTAAGCCACTCTTCTTGAATTCTCCTATATTCTTCATCACTCACAGTTACTGCGTTTCCTTCGCCCCCACGAGGGTAATACCTAATAACTGATGGAGGTGCTCTCCTATCACAAAAATTTTCTCTCGCTATCCTTATTCTTTCTCTCGCCTCCTCACCTCTCTCAATCTCTCTCAAGAAAGAATTCCTAATGCACAGATTAATGTCATTACTGCTAACACTCTCATTGGTCTCGGTAGCACTGGAGCTCTCAAGAGTCCGAACCTGTGCTCTCAATCTTGAGGGATCCCAATTCTCAAAAACTCTGAAAAGATACCTCTCTGGGCTACTAGGTATTGAGCGTCTACGACTCCCAGCTGTGGATTCCAACGGTCTCTCACTAGACATAGTGATCTACAAGAAAGAACGGAACAAGTCAAAGTGACTTAAAATTCTATATGCAACTACATGCAACTGATTTATCCCGATCGGGGCCACACTAACATTGTAATTTCCTTTAAAACTACTTTCAAAACCACAAGCTTTAAAATTATAAGCTTTAATAACCTAAAGCTCTGATACCAATAGAATTGTCACGACCCGGAACCACCCTCGAGTCCGTCACAACCACCGTGATGTCCCGATATGCGCTCATTCCTCGAGTACCATATCGAGACCTTACAAGGCTCTCGTACCAGTCTTTCTAAATCCCCTATGAGTTTCTATGTACAAACCTCATGTTTCTAAGCATTTCATTCAATTTCGAACCAAAACAGGGAAAAAGACGAAATTTACTACACAGGGGTGTTTCGGTCATTTTTCGTCAAAAATTTCAAAATTTGGAAAAAATGTTACTTACGCGTAAAGATTTCATAATTCATAGTCGGAATTGAAATTGGATATCTAAAACATGAAATTTGAGTAAAATTACATTTAATGGAATAAAATAATAATATTTCATAAAATAAAATATTTTCTTATAAAATAATTTTATATAGATATCCGGAAACAATTTTTACAGCGTAAAAACAAAATATATTATTACATACTGTAACATAGTTAACTGAAGTATAAGATTTAATTTACAATGTTAAGTAGGCCCAAAATAGAGAAATATGTACTATGAGTTAACCTGTGAGAGCTAAGGTCATCACCACAAATGCACTTAGTGTCAAAATTTACTATCTACAAATGTCTGTGAGCCTGAAATGGGGAAAATTGAGGGGGTGAGTTTTACAACCCAGTGAGTTAGATAACCACCATCCACGACATCTAAAGTCGAGTAGATGGAGACAATATAAATAAAACACAATGCTATCATGTAGTTCATAGCACCAATTTAATACAATTGTACAAATCAATCTTATTTAACAAAATCCAAGGCTTATGTTTATTTATACAAATCAGGTTTAAGCCAAATCTATACTCGTGGACACTTAATCAAAGCGTCCAATCGAGTCTGCCAAGGCTGTGAGAATTTCATAATTTTTCAAATACAGCCGATCCTTGGCGTTGGCTAAACTCATTTTCACGCAGTGGTTTAACGTGAAGTGAATTGTAACATTACCTCAGGAGTTACCCTACTCGCCTCTACGACCGAGGTAACAATTAATCGGGTTTTTCCGTACTCCTCCTAAAGGCAATCCACGGCAACCCTCACTGCAGTGTTTTATTAATCATGATCCACCAACTTTATAGAATTTACAGTAGCATAACAAGGCCATTTTAATACTAGTTAGCCTACATAGCAAACAACAATTCATGCCAATTTTTAACATAATAAATCAGCCAAGCATGCTTACGAAAATCATAAGCCATAATTTCAATTTTAATATATAATCACAAACTTAAACCGGTCTCCACATTCTCAGTGTTATTAAATCGATTTTTCGATTTAAAAATTATTTATAAAATTCAATTTATTTTAATAGCATATAACCAGATAAAACTACTTCAGATATTGAAAACGGTAAATTATCCACTCACTGGTTTCAGGAGTGCTCGATACTCCTGTTTTTAATTCCACTACACCGTTTTTCTCCGGTGTCCGGGGGACCTACCACCTAGGAGATACGCATGACACGAATTTCAATAAATGGTGTCAATTTCTCATAATAAATTTCAGGCTCTATGTGATGCATGAAATGAGCTAAAAATGGTCCGGATAGTTGTTTGTTCACGGTGTTCGACCGACTCGCTTACACGCGTCTAAATTGCTAAAATCCTCATTTTAATTCTGAATCGATTTTTTTCACTTTCTATACCTCAATTATATTCGATTTGACTTAATGTTCCTCAGTGTGATACAAATTATCAGTTCCGATCACAAATTACAAAAGTGGGTAAAAATTTTGATTTTTGCTCCGAAAATTCCCATTAATTTCCTATATCCATAATTCATCATAATTTGTCAAAATACCTCAAATAAACATCATTTCAACAACCAATTTCTCTCTCTAAAATTCGGCCTAGGCTAGAAAAAATGGGAAACAATTATTTCTTTGCTAATTTTGTTTACTAACATGTTATACTAACCTAAAACACTAACATAATTCATAACCAACCAAATGCATTATCATTCTCTCTCTAAACCCATTTTGATCAGCCAAGAAACCCTTAAGAAACCATGCAATTTAACCATGGAATTGATAAAATAAAGCATGGGTAATAGAGATAAATAGGAAAATTTAAAATTTTTACCTTTTAATCGGTTGAATCTTTAATTTTTCCTTGGTTTCCCCTTGATTCAAGGCTAGGGTTTTAGGTTTTCTTCTTTTTCTTCTTGCTGCTGGTTGAGGCTGAACCTCCCCATGTGTTTGGCTGATTTTTGTGGCTTTTTCTTACTTAAATAATTAAATATTATAATAATACACATGTTAATTTACTTTTTTATTATTTTATTATTATTTATTTTCTTTTTGAATTTCTTTTCAGCCACAATATTCCAGCAGTTATCTTTTAATTTCCTGAAGCTTCTAGAAAATTCCCAAAGATTTTTATAATGTAATTTTACAAAATTACACTTTTGCCCTCGAAAAAGTACAAAATTACATTTTTACCCCAAAAATTGAAAAATTACCACAAGGCATATTTTTCACTCCTAATACTCATACCACACTCCAATTTATCAAATTTGATCTAAATTCTCTCAAAAAATTAAATTTGATCGTCTTGTGGTAAAATTGCCATTTTGCCCCTATTCACCAAAATGTACAGGAAATTGCATTTCCTTTCCACTTTTCGACCTCAAATTATGTTTTAACTAGTCTAAATAATCAATCTAAATCAAATGGGGCCAAAATCCTCTATAAAAATTCTCGTTTTGACCTTTAGTGGCAAAATTATTATTTTGCCTTTGTGTCCTAAAAATATCGAGAATTAAACTTTTTCACTGCTAAACTTCATTTTATGCTCCAATAATCATATTGTATTTCATATAATTATTCTTGGTCATAAAAATAAAAGTCTTTATTAAAAATTCCCATTTTGTCCTGAAATTGAAAAATGACCGTTTTGTCCCTAATCGGTCAATTTTCCCGATTAACTCCAAACTGAACCTCAAACTCCGAATCACTGTTTTAAGTCAATCCATGGGTTTTAATTTTCTCAAATTCATTCTCCATTCTCTGTTTAAACTAATCCAAGACTTATTTAACTTAACCATACCATTAGGGGCAATATTGTCATTTAACTTGTTTCTCAGGGCAATTCAATATACCAACATGCCGTCCAATACATGTGAATGACCTGTCACAGATAATTTAGGGTCAGGTGTTACAGTACTGAATTTACATTTACTTTAATATAATATTATAACTTCAGTTTATGGATTTTAACATATATTTTTTTTAATTCTTATTATTTTAATTTTGACATCACTCAAAAAAATTCTTTGGTCCACCCCTAACCAAAACCAAGTAGAATCTGACCAAAATAAATCATTTCTATGATTTGAGCAAAGCCATTAAGAAAGGCACCTATGGCTAAAAGTAAACCTCCAATCTTCATAGTCTTTTTCCTCCTAAACAATATGTTACTTGCGATGCCACTAAAAATGGCAAAAGAGTTGCCAAATATCACAAGGATGTAAAAAACGTTAGTTTTTGACAATCAAACTTGTAGTATTGATCATCTAAAGGTTTGATTGATATTTCTTTCCTATAAATATCCAGAAAAGCTTTTCCAAGAAAGGATCCATGCATGTAACTCCACTTGAAATACCAAGATCTATGTGGAAAAATGGCATTCGATGTTATTGATACACTTAAAACTTATAATATCCCAAGTCTATGTGGAACGATGGTATTAGATGTTGTTGCCACACTTAGAACAAAATTTTGAACTAAAATTGCAACAGTGAATATATGAAAGTGACAATTACGTATAGAGGTACGATTGTTTTATAGTATTTTGTAAAATAAAATATAGTTGTTACTTTTTCAAACCATGCAGAAATATTTGCAATTCATGAGGCAAAAAGGAAATGTATGACTTGTTAAGTAAGAAGAAAATTCCAACAATATTATATGAGGATAATACCACTTGCATAGCCTAGTTAAAGAAAGGATACACTAAAAGCGATAAGACAAAACATATTTCATCAAATTGTTACAAAAGATTGGAATGCGCCATTTTAAAGATCTTAAATACTATAGTCATCATGGAAAGTAATATACGTATTGTACTCTTTTCCTTCATCAAGGTATTTTTTATTGGATTTTTCTTGATAAGATTTTTAATGAGGTAGTATTTCAAAATCCTATTCTTGAAAATAATTATGTACTATTTTTCCTTCACACGGATTTTTCCCCATGAGCTTTTTTCCTAATAAGGTTTTAACGAGACATATTCTTAATACAATGAACATTCAAGAGGAATGTTATGAATATATCTGTGAATGTCCATTATGTTATGACCTAAGAGTTTAAACCAAGTCAAATAGCCCTACAGGCTAAACACAAGAAGTATAAGCTAATATGAACTCTTAGATTTGATTATATGTATCTAGATTTGGATATAGATTAAATTGGATAAAGATTAGGATTTAAGGGGTTATTAACCTATAAATAGAACCCTCACTTTATTTATAAATACAAACTTGAATAAGATCTTTCTTATTTTATTAATACTTTTCTCTTATAGTTGTTCTTTCAGTTTATATTTTATAACAAAATAAAATATCAAAATAGTACAAATTGTTCTTTTTTATTTATTTTTACCAAAAACAAAATCCAATAATAGAATATATATATATAAGTACAAATGTTGAAAAATTTCTTCACTAATGAAAATAGACATATTTATTTATTATATTTTTAAATTACATTTTAACTTTTTTTATTATAAATAATAATAAGATTTACCTAATTTGTAAATAAATATTCTAATTGCGTTAAATGACTAGTTTTCATTATATATTATATTTTTACATTACCATTTTAACTTTTTTTGTTATAACTAATAATAAGATTTACCTAATTTGTAAATAAATATTCTAATTAATTGCATCAAATGATTAGTTTTCATTATATATATAATAAGTATTCTAGTTAATAACCGTGGATGTTGGTAAACTTTTGAATACAACATAGACTTTAAAGGAAAGTACAATAGCTAAACTCTAGTTTATTTATTGATAATGTTTGGTATTTTGCATGAAATATGATTGCTATGTATGTGATTGTTGAGAAGATAACTTTGTAGTGTTTGGTATAACACAGGAAAATGATGATTGCAAGGAATGTGATTACTGAGAAGATTACTGTAATGCCCCATACCCTCGTTGGACACCAATAAGATATTATTGAACAAACGAGTGATTATTTGATGCTAATTAGCATGCTAAAGACCGAAAAAGGATGATTTGGAAGTAAATCGAGACATAATAATGTGTTTCGGGACCAAAGAAGACAATTAAAAAATTTTAGAATAAAATAATATTTTATTCAATAAAATAATATTAAAATATTAAAATTTTATTTATTGTCGAAATTAGTCATGAAAAACAAAATATGACTAATTTAAGTGGAGGATGAGAAGTAAAGAAGAATTTTGAACGAAAACGACGATAATCGTACGACGCAATTTTTTAGTCCAGTTACCGCAGTAAGAAAATATTTAAATATTATGGAGACACCGCGTTGAAATGTGATTTTAATATTTTGGTTATACACGTGTAAGAGAAGGAAGATAGATGGAAATTAGAATTTTTACACGTGTTGGAAGAATTAATTTTAGAACATGAAAGTTAAAAAGCGGTGTATCAAATAAAATGAAATTGAGAGATGATATAAAAATTTCAGAGATTGTATGAGGACTTGATTAAAAAGAGATAAGAACTTGAGGGATTAAATAGTAAATTTTTTAATGACTTGATAAAAGTTTCCAAAGAAAAGTCAAGCAACCTATATTTCTTTGTCTAGTTGAATTAGTCAACAAAAATCCTTAAAAGGCTAAGTTAAAATGAAAGAAAGGAATGAAATGGGTGGCAATAATAGAAGGAAGAAAAGACAAAGATATAAAAGGAAGGTGGGGGTCGGTCAAGTGATGAGGAAGAAATAAAAGAAAGGGAGAAATGGATGAAGACAAAAATAAAAAGGAAACAAAAGAAAACAAAAGAAAACAGAAGACATAATGCAACCGGTCAAAGGAGGGAATGAAAGAAATAAAAAGAAGATGGAAGAAAGGCCTAGAAGGGTCAGCTAAGGAAGGTAGAAAAGATAAGAAGAAAAGACTAAAGGCTCGGTCAAAAGAAGAAAAAGGAAAAAGAAGGAACAAGCAAAGAAAAACAGAGAAAAAGGAAAGAAAGAAAATGGCGTGATAGAAGGAAAAAGAAAGAAGAAAAATTCAGAAATTTTAGTGGGAGGAAGAAGTTGATTTTTTCTTCACTTTTGGAGGAGAAAGGGACTAGATTAGGTACAAGAAATTGGCAGCAAAAAGGAGAGAAAAGAGAAGAAAAAATTCGGCACTTGAAGAGGTAGGAAATTTGAAAATTTTTTGCACTTTGTTGGGGCTGTTTTGCTGCACTTTGAGGGAGATTTAAGAGTTGGAAATTCAAGGTTTTCGTTGCTGGAAATTAAGCTTGAAGTTACTGAAATTTTGAAGTCTTTAATGGTTGAAAATGATGAGGATTGGCTACTGAAAATTGGAGCTAAAGGGGGCAGCATGGCTGCTGAATTTTTGAAGGTTTCATGCCATGAAAAATTGGAGCTTGTGGTGATCGGTTTTGAGAGGAAAGAAAGAGAGGAGGCCACGGTGGTGAAAGGAGGAGGAAGAAGAGAGAGAAATGGGTTGAAAAAGAAAGAAGAAAGAAACGTAGAAGATAAAAAGAAAGAAAAGAAAAAGAATAGGAAAAAATATGTGTGGGCATGGCCCAAGTAAACAAAAAATAATTGGGCATGGCCCAATAAGAAATAAAATTAGGCATGGCGCAATAAGAGGAAAATCAATAGGCTTAGCCCAATGGGAAGAATAGAGAAGCCCTTGGAAAGGCCCAAAAGTCATAATGAAATGGCAAAGGCCCATTGGTAAGTAAATGTAATATTTTAAGGTTTATAAGTAGTTTATTAATATTGTGCATATTTTGGATGAAAAATATGAAAGTTGCTTAACAAAATTTAATTAAGTTGCTACCCATATAAATGTGCGATTAAGCATGTTGAATTTAAATTTGATGCTAGGAAAATTATCATGGAGGCATGCCGAACAAAGTAGGTATCCGACAAATAGGAATAATTATTGATACGCGTACAAATCAATAGTAAAGAAACAATCCACTATTGTGAGGTGAGTAGGGGATGTCTATTTTAAAATTTTCATAATTATCTATATATATGTATACGTATGATTTATCGTACGAGCATGTCTGTGGAAAGCATGAGCTGGTAGAATCTCAGGTATTTTGTGGATGCGAGTTGTTTTGAAAGTTGGTTTGGATATATATATAGATAGACTATATACGTAAAGTGTTTTTAAACTAAGAAACAAGCTTTTTAATGTGATTTACATTCAAAATTGTGCCTTATACTTGTGTAGTGTGCATTTATGATTATGATGCCTGGTTACCATGTGAAGTACATTTCAAAATTCATGCACCAAATTTTATTTTATGAAAATGACAATTGATTTTATTATATTTTATGTCAGATGTTTTGAGAATAAATTTGGAATAGTACTTCAAGGATATAGATGATTTTTAAGACAGTTTTTATAAATGAAATGGTTAAAAGTGTCCCTTTCAGGGAAAAGTTTTAAAAGGACTGGGGTTCAAAACTTGGCGAGTTAGGTTCTGTAGGACCTGTCCTTGGGTGACACTATTACGCAGAGGAGTAAGTCCTTGGGTGACACGTGTTACGTGAAAGAGTAAGTCAGGTGATGAGAACCCATACCTATAAGTAATTGCCATGACATGCTAGTAGAATTTTATTGAATTGGTGGGATATAATTGTGGTCATTGCAATGGCAGAGTGGGTTCCGTGGACCAGCCTATAAGAGTGGCATGGAAACTCAATTATTGTGCTTACCTTGGTTGAAGAGGCGGGGAGGGTATCTCTTAAGGTAGGATTTGAGTTTACTTCACGTCTAACCACCATGTGGAAGTGAGACTCAGCCAACGCCAAGGAATGGCTGCATCTTTCAACATAAAATGTGTTTAACGTGTATATGAAATTTTGACAGCCTTGGCGGTCTTGGTCAGATGCCTCGACCGGGGTATGCCTAAGAATAATTTTAGCAGAAGCCAAGTTTTTAAGAGGTTCATAAGTCATGTTAATTATTCGAGTAAAATGATTTTATTTTGCTTGATAGAATATTTTATTTGTCTCTACTCGATTGAAATGAGTTGAAACAAAACTCCTGTTTGAGGTAAAGTATTTTTATAATCCTGCATTTTTATATTCAACTAATTTATTGTTTGCTTATTTCCTATCTACGCTCTACTCACAGAGTCGATGATATTCATTGAGTCTATAAGACTTACACCCCATTATTTCCCTTTTTGCAGACAAGGATCAACTTAACGTGTAGTTATCGATCCGATCAGTCCACCATGGATAGGTAAAGACATTTAATAGCATTTTATTCCAAGTCGTTCCGCTGCTAGAAGTCAAATTTTAACAATTCGTTTATTAAGTTGTAAACGAGTTCTAAATTTTTATATAAATATTAATTTGGAAATTTTAGATTTTAATGTACAAACTTGCAAATAAAAAGGAAAAAAATAGTTTGTACTGATTTTTATGTTTATAGTTCAATTTAGTATATGAAAGTATTAATATTATATGGTGATTGAATGTAGTAGATTAATAAAAAAAAATCTAGATAGGCTTGTTTAGGATTTGATAGGTTTTTCTCGAAAGTCTTGAACGTCGGTAGTGACCGGGGAGTGGTCGCTACAATTACATTGTAGTGTTTGGCTTGAAAACACTTTATTAGGAATGTAGTGTCATAGCCCAAATTTTCGGGCCGTGACTGACGCATGGGCCCAATGAGAGTAGCTCACCAAGTCCAAACAAGCCTACCCCATTTATATTGCTTAACGTCTTATCAACTAATGCATCCATACGCATTCCAACTAGTGTGAATGTAGCCAACTCATGATGGTATTTTCGATTAAAATATACATATACTGTTCAAGACATGTAACTTAGTAATTTACATTACATGAACATATTCACAAAACAAAAGAACTCATGACTTCCAGTGGAGAAACTACGGTAAAAGGGTTGCTATTGAATGCCAAACACCTACCCAGGAGACGAACTACGGGAACTCCTCAACCTAGGATCCAACAGCCTCCTGATATGAAAACATGAAATTTTAAAACAGTGAGTGCAAAACTCAGTGAGCGAATATTAGAAGGGAACAAGCAATAATAACAAGGAAAGTTGAGAACCATGACGCACTGATTTGGAATGAGACAATTTAGATCCAGTCAATATTAAAACCCTTTCCACTTAACCCTGGGTTATTAATCATTCAATGATAAAGCAACCATGTTCAATATGAGTTGAGAAGAAAAGAAATTTACATCAATCATTCTAGCAAGATAGCAAAATCGATAGGTTATCGCTGCAGTGGGAAAGCATTCTTGTTGCAGCTAAGAATGAATTTCTGCTGCAGCGAAGTGTAATCACAAACCGTCATGAAACGAGGGTTTCACTCAACCACACGAGGGTTTCGTGTTAGAACCTTTTTTCCTCAATTTGAAACAATTTGCAATAAAGGAAAATTTCTCAAGGTTCACATACCATACAAATCACATTGTTTCATCATGCACACTATATCACGCATATATATATATATAAAATCACGTGCAATTACATACACCACCCCATTTTCTTCAACTTTAGTGCACTCCCTACTCGCACCAAGCAATAAGACCATGTGTGCACTCCCTACTCGCACAAAACAATATGACCATGTCTACACTCCCAACTCGCACATCTCCTGGTCATCATGTGTACATCCTCTGCTCGTACATAGCAATATAACTATGTGTGCACTCCCTACTCGCACAATCCCCTAGTCATTAATACACATTATCCAGTCATTCATATTATTATCAACACAATAAATGAGCATGTATTCATTTTCTTTACACAATGTACACACTCATAACATTAAAATAATTGTCAAAGGCTTGTTCCCGAGACTCAGTTTTTAAATAAGAAGTTGGATATAAATCATTCAAGCATTTCATCTCAACTCAATTAAAATTCCCAAAACAATTTGAAATGCAAGTTCACTCGCAGTGTCAAGAGTTTGAAATACTCCTATTCTTGGTCCTCTAGCACAATGTCTTTACCCTTGTTAGAGGGCTCACCATCTATACATAATACACAACATATAATTCAATATATTGTGTCATACCATTATAAAACTATTTTAGGCTCTATATGAGTGCATGAGGTTGTTTGGATAGTTACTTAAAGACAGTGTTACACATTGGTTCAATTATGATCGGAATAAAATGGTTTTGGCCTAATTCGGTTTATCACTCGATTAATTGGCCAATACGTCCAATTCAACTCCAAATAATTCCATTCCTTTCCTAATACTCCAAATCATTAAACACAATTTAAATAACTTGAAATATGGCAAAATCATCCTCACATTTTCTCTTGAAAAATTTGGCCATGAAGAGTTCACTAATAATATAATTTTTCATGCTTGATTCTCACACCATAAATCATTAATTCCTAACCAAATCACTTGAAATACAACGAATTTCACCGTCAACATGCCATAGGGAAGATTCAGCCATTAAGGGTGGGTAAAGAACATGTGATTTTTCTCACTTATTTTCCTTTAAAACATGACAAATTAACTAAAAACACTAACATATCTTAAAATCTAATCAAATCCACCATCAAATTCTCTCTCTATATGTTAGGCCAACATGCTATTCTTCATGATATCTTGTGATTCAACCATGGAAAATACAAAAGAATGCGTAGGAAAGGTAGATCACAAGTTAAAATTAAGAAATTTTACCTTTAATCACTTGTTTCCTTGAAATCCAACAATTTCTCTTGAAATTTTCCTTCCTAGGGTTTGTTCTTCCTTTTCTCCTCTTTGTTCTTCACTTGGCCGGACATATGAATGAGTTTGGGAGAGTTTAAATTGGCTTTATAAAGGAAAATATTAAATGGACATAAACTTGCCATGTGTCACCATATCATTAGACCATGTATAAATACTTAGTAATTAAGTAATTTCTCTTTACCACACATAATTATCCATGGTATAAAAATGAAATTCATGGGCTTGACAAGTGTTGGGTGGTGTAAACTTCCAATTTTGCCCTTGGGTGGCAAAATGACCATTTTACCCCTACATCATGAAAATTCCAATTTGACTCCAAATTAATCCTTGAACTTTGAATCTCCATATTAAGTCATTTTGGGGGTTTTTAAATTCTCAATTTCATCTTAAAATCTCTATTTGAACTAGTTTGAGACTTAAATAAACTTAATTGTACCACTAGGTATAATACTGACTTTTTAATGATTTTTTCGAAGTATTCAAGTATGCAAGCATGTTACTAAGCACATGAATGACATGGCAAATATTTTATAGTGTTGGACTTGACAAGATCTCACATTCTCTCCCACTAAATGAAATTTGATCCTCGAATTTAAATCCAATTGTAAGGTAGTTTACCTTTATGTATCAAAGAGGTGTGGATACTTTGTCCGCATCTTGTTCTCATCTTCCCACGTTATCTCTTCACTAATGTGATTTCGCCACAACACTTTCATTGAGGCCACATCCTTTGATCGGAGCTTTTTGACTTGTCTATCAAGGATAGCTATCGATTGTTCCTCATAAGTTAAATCATCTTGCAACTGAATGGTTTCATACCGTATTACATGAGAAGGATCTGGATTATACTTCCTCAACATCGACACATGGAACACGGGTGAATATTTGAAAGGTCTGACAGTAATGCTAATCGATATGCCACTACTCCAACCCTCTCTAAGATCTCGAAGGGTCCTATATACCAAGGACTTAATTTTCCTTTCTTGCCAAACCTCATTACCCCTTTGGTTGGTGAGACTTTTAAAAATACATGGTCTCCCACTTGAAAATCCAAGTCCCTTCGTCGGTTATCAGCATAGGACTTTTGTCTACTTTGTGCTGTAAACATCCTCTGGTGAATCATACGTATTTTATCGGTGGAATTATTTTATTTAAATTTTGTTATTAAATATTAGCTAAGTCCTCAGTTTTTAGTTATAATTTACTTAATTTTTATATGTTTTTATATTTAGTTTATTTTTAAGTGAGTTATTTTAATTTTATGTTATTTCTTTTAATTTTGTAAATATTTATTAGATTTTATATTCTTGGTAGGAACTAAAGTAATTGAGCTTAATTTTGGGAAGAAAGTGTTGAAAGACCCAGAAGTTTGCTTGCATATGCTTCAGTTTTTTGGTTATATGTCGAGCTACTGAACTCCAATTACTACGAGTCTTAGACCATTGGAAATATGAGAGATAGAGCTACAACTTTGGTAAAGATCACTTTGCCTAGTTCTACTTTGAAGATAGAGAAAATCACGTCGGAAAGTTAGTAGATGTACTGTGCCGGGAACGGAAATTTGTAAAGACTGTCAAGTGATTTTTTGGGCCTCTCATTTTGTTTTTAAACCCAATTAAACCCTAGGTCAACTTGAGGAAGTTTCGGTTAAGTCTGTTAGTATAAATAGAATATTTTTGAAGAACATTACTAGATAACTTTTGAAGATTCAAGAAGTCAGAAGTCGAGGCGGAAATTTGGAAATCAAAACAGCAATCATTATTTTGTTCCTTGGCTTTTATTTTTCTTGTTATTTGCAATGGTTGAATTATACAATGTTATTTCAAAAACTTGTCAGTTAAAATTCTACTATGCAAGTATACGTATTGAGCAGATAGTATATAAGCAAGCAGAGTGTCTATCCCACAAGGAATTAATCTAAAACTTTACTAAGTACTAAAATTAGAATAATTTAATCTTATCCAAACAATCCAAATTGAGTATTTAAATAAAACTGATAAACTAAAATTTAAACTAACAAGAAAAATCAAAATAATAAGTTAAGAAAAGATCAAATTAAATAAGCCTAGGATTACAATATCCCTCACACTGCATCTAAATTTTATTTCTCCTCCTTAACTTATTTCAATGGGTTGAATTGCTAACCTAGAGCCCTAAATTATTTATAAAGGTTTCCCGACTCGTCCTATAAAAATATCTATTTTAACCAAAACACTATATCCCTATGTGAATTGAAATTAAAACAGACTCATTAAGTTCAGGCTCTAATCTGGTTGTATATGGCCTATAAGTATATCCCTATCCTATACACAAATCAATTAATTTGATCATATGCTATCCTAATTTTAGTCTACTCTAAACTCTCTTTCCCAAGTTTGTTTCGATCCTAAATCAATTTAATTGGTGGCCAGGTAATTAAAAGCATTAAGAACAAATTGGAATAAACAATTCAATTCTCATTGAAAATAAGTAAGAAATAGATTAAAAACTTAGACTATATGTGAGTTCAACTGCAATCCTAGAAAAAGAAAATTTGCTACTCATAATTGCAAAATCAAATAACATTCTATTAAAATTAACCATTGAAAATAACAAGAAGAATAAAAGCCAAGGAACAAAATAATGATTGCTGTTTTGATTTCCAAATTTCCGCATCGACTTCTGACTTCTTGAATCTTCAAAAGTTGTCTACTAATGTTCTTGAAAAATATTCTATTTATACTAACAAACTTAACCTAAACTTCCTCAAGTTGACTTAGGGTTTAATTGGGTTTAAAAACATAATGAGAGGCCCAAAAAAATCACTTGACAGTCTTTACAAATTTCCATTCCTGGCATAATACGTCCATTAACTTTCTGATGTGTTTTTCTCTATCTTCGAAGCAGAATTGGGCAAAGTGATCTTCATTCAAGTTGTATCTCTATCTCTTAGCTTTCCAATGGTCTAATAATCGCGCCAATTGGAGTTCTGTAGCTCAAGATATAATAAAAACACTGAAGCATATGCAAGCAGATTTTTGGGTCTTTCAACACTTTACTTTCCAAAATTACGCTCAATTACTTTAGTTCCTACAAAAAATATAAAATCTAATAAATACTAACCAAATTAAAAGGAATAACATAAAATTAAAATAACTCACTTAAAAATAAAATAAATATAAAAACAAATAAAAATTAAGAAAATTATAACTAAAAACTGAGGACTTAGCTAATATTTAATAACAAAATTGGAATAAAATAATTCTATAAAATAGAATTATCACACCCCCAAACTTAAGATTTTGCTAGTCCTCGAGCAAAAGAAAAGAATCACAAAAAGAAAACACAAAAAATCCCTTAACGAGAGATAGAAGTACCAAATCATGATTTCCTAATTTTTCCTCAGATATTAACTCCAATTCTAGCTTAAGGTAATATACAACTAATCCTTAAATTTATGCATCAATTCAAGTGAAACTTTATTTTTCGAATAGGCTTCCGTGTGTGTGTGAATGCTCTTTTAAAAAGAATATCATGCAATTCAAATTAGTTTATGCCAAATCTAAGCATAAATTAGTAGTTGGATCCCATAAGTTTGCTTTTCATCTCTCTCTCCACTAATGTAGATTAACACTTATTCAAGGATCAATAGGTCTTTATCAAGCTTGTAATGTAAGGCTAGGGTCAAAGTATGATAAAGGATATATTTAGGCTCAAAATCACCCTAAGCACTTAATTAATCTAAGACACATAAAGAGCTCAAATTTTTTTTATATAGCAGCCCCAAACTTGAAGTAAACTTTCCTTTGTAGCACACATTACTTTCTTTTCTTTCTTTTTTTTTAACCCCCAAACTTATTTGTGACAATTATAACAAGGGGTAATTTTTCCAACAACCTTCATTTTTTTTTACACCTTTCTTACTTAATTTATTCTTTAAGCTTAAATCATTCCTTAGAAAGATTAAAATACTTAAAAGGTGAAAGGTTCAAATTGTTGGATTTAAATAGACAGGCCATGGCTAACATAATTAGGTAATTACAAAGAAAAGGTAAATTTGGCTCAAAAAGGGTGACTAAGGATAAATATAACAAGGTAGGCTCAAAAAGACTAAACGGTCCAAAGATGGCCTAAATCACTTCCTGTCCTAAGTGTTATCTAAGATGTCGCCTTGAGAGAGAATCAAACAAATTCTAGAATTTTTTACTTCACTATACTTTTTCATTAATATAAATTTTCTCTAAATCACGTAAAATTTCTAAGTAAAAGAGTATAGTGCTCAAATTATTGGAAGTCACATTCTAAAATAAAGTTAACACAAGAATATCACATAAAATTAAATCATAACTAGATGCTTTCCAAAAGCTAAGAATCAAAAGATAATTAAAATATCATCCTAGGATTGGGGCAATCATGAGTAAGGTGTAACTATCTCAATTTTTTTTTTTGAAAACACAAATGAAACATGCAAAATATAAATAAACATGCAAGACAAATTCTAAACCAAAGCTAACTAAACATAAAAAATTAAATAAAAAAAATTCGATACCACTAAATTCTAAACTATCCCCAAACTTAGAATAAACATTGTCCTCAATGGGATAAAAGAAAAGAAACAAAAAGGAAGAGAATACTCCCCTAACTCCGAAGCTGTAGACTACAAATCCTCTGCATCGTCACCTCCAAGATCATCCTCAGAATCAGAATCCGTAAGCAACAAAGGAAACGTAGTCATGTCCATCCCAATGTATGCACCATAAGCTCTCATCATCTATTCAATCGTTCGATTCTACTTTTCATGGTGGTCTAATCGACGATTAATACACTCCATCCATTGAAAGATACTACGTGTGGGCAATGCCTGTGAGGTTAGGGGAATGCCTTTTGAAGATGAAGGGGCAGCTTGAGAAGAACTACCAGCTACTAGTGCAGATTCCTCTAATCTCTGAAGAATGCCCATGGTGATTAGAAGCTTTGGTTGCTGTAGTTCTTCTCTATCGCTCCAATGCACACCAGCTTTCGTACATAAGGCAGTAATTAAGGAAGAAAAATTGATACCATCTCGTTTCGTGCGACCCGTATGTAAGATGGCATGCAATATAAGCTTGCCCATATCAATGGACTTATGAGTGATAATGGCATAGATAAGCACTGCACGATCCCTCGTGACATCATTGATATGTGTCGAAGAGAGCAACCGTGTTGCTACAAAGTGCAACCAAGCCTTGACTTTGTTTTCATGGCATTGCGTTTAAATGACACTGGCCCCCCATGTGATGTCTTCCATTGAGCTCCCTCAACACACAACGTCGATATAATCTCATTACAGTCTTAATGATCGGCCAAGTATTACCCGTATTCATTTTTCTCGATATTGGGGGTTCCAAAAAATGCATTGATAGCCTAGCCATGAAAAGGTACTTGTTTACCACGGACAAATGCTACACCATCAACATGTTCGATCGCATTTGCATAAAATTCTCGAACTACAAGTACAACTGTAGATTCAAGTTGAGCACTAAATCTGTGCCAATGTCTATCTAGAAGCATGTCATGAATTGCCTGGTAGGGTAAGGGAGGAATATCTATTCCCCGTTCAGGAATAGATACTTTGTTGATCAATAACGTGTGATATCGCTCAAAGGCTACAATAGAGATAAATTTTGATCTACCAAAAGACCCACTAGAGCTTGATTTGGATCGTTTTGGTGTCATTCTTGGAGGAAGGAGTGAATTAGTGATTTTAAGTGAAAATAGAAAAAATCTAAGTAGAAATAATGTGTAAAAATTTTAAGTGAAAGAGAAAGAGAGAGAAAGAAAGAGCAAGTTGCAGAACAAAAGAGTTGAAGGATAAGGGAGAGTAGGCAGCAGAAGAGAGAGAAAAGTGAAAATAAAAGAAAAAGAAAGAAAGAAAGAAAAAAATAAGAAAAAAAATAAAATAAATTGATTTTCAAAGGGTTAGGGCTATGCTTTGACCTAGTGTCGCGCCACGCAAAATTTTTTTTTTCACCCGAAGCTTTATGCTTCAAGTTTGAGCGCCGCAGCTCTAAGCATTGAGCGCCGTGGCGCTCAAGGCACTGTATGCTCACCTGTTTCATGATTCATCTAGCATCGCGATGCTCCATTTGACGGTCACGGTGCTCAACCTTACTGTTTCTACTGCTTTTGCAGCATGTTTGAGGGTCGCGACTCTCAATTTGAAGGCCGCGACTTTGACTTCTTTTGTTTACAATTTTTTTAAAAATTTTTTTCTTCAAAACCAATTACCTGCAAAAATAGACATAAAAAAATTAGAATAAATAATGAAAACAAATAACTAAATAAATAATTAGTAAAATAAAATAAAATAAAATAAAACTTATGAAATAATGACGAGAATAAATAAGGTTGAGGAACTTGGGTTGCCTCCTAAGAAGCGTTTCATTTATAGTCTTCGGCTAGACTGTCTTGGACTCTAGGCCGTGTCAAGCAAGTGAATTGAGGACTTTTGATGATTAATTTCACCTCCCCAATAATGATTCAATCTTTGTCCGTTGACTTTAAATTTTTGACCATCTGTCCCTTGAACTTCAATTGCTCCATGTGGAAATACCTCATTGACAATAAACGGACCTGACCACCTTGATTTGAGCTTTCCCGAAAATAATTTCGAACGAAAGTTACAGAGCAACACTGATTGTCCAAGCTCAAAGCTTCTTTTCACTATCTTCTTACCATGCCATTGCTTGGTTTTCTCTTTGTAGAGTTTGGCATTCTCATAAGCTTGAAGGTGAAATTCTTCAAGTTCATTTAATTGCAACAACCTTTTCTCACCTACTGCTTGTAAATCAAAGTTCAACTTTTTCACGGCCCAAAAGCATTGTGCTCAAGTTCCACCAGTAAGTGACAAGCTTTGCTAAAAATCAACTTATAAGGAGACATGCCAATTGGAGTCTTGTAAGCTGTCCTATATGCCCACAATGCATCATCCAATCTTTTCTTGTAGGACACACAGTTTTCTCTAAAATCCTCTTGATTTCTCTATTTGATACTTCTGTTTGGCCACTAATTTGAGGATGGTATGCAGTTGCAACCTTGTGTTTAACTCCATACTTTTCTAGAAGTGCATCAAAATACTAGTTGCAAAAGTGACTTCCCTCATCACTAATAATTGCCTTCGGAGTGCCAAATCGAGTGAAAATATTTTTCTTCATGAAATTAATCACCACCTTTGAATCATTATGCGGAAAGGCTGCTGTTTCAACCCATTTGGAGATATAATCAACAGCAAGCAAGATGTATTTATGGTTGTATAAAGATATGAAAGGACCCATGAAGTCAATACCCTATACATCAAAAATCTCTATCTCCATGATGTTGTTGAGAGGCATCTCATGTCGCCTTGAGATATTACCCACTCTTTGGCACCTGTTACAATGCAAAACAAAATTGTGAACATCTTTAAATAATGTAGGCCAATACAAACCTGATTGTAGAACTTTAGCAGCAGTCCTTGTTCCTCCAAAGTGTCCTCCATAATTTGAAGAATGGCAATGGTGAAGCACACTTTGAATCTCTTCTTCTGGCACACATTTTTCTAAAAATCTGGTCTTTACACTACTTGAACAAGTAAGGCTCATCCCAAAAATAAAATTTGACGTCATGGAAAAAAAATTTTTTCTGATGAAAATTTAACTCAGGGGGAATAATATTGCGTACCAGATAATTAGCAAAATCAGCATACCAAGGAAGTGATTTCTTACCAACTTGAAGGATTTGTTCATCAGGAAAAGTCTCATTTGATTAAGGTTGAGTCCTTATCTTGAGCTTTAATCTCCAATCGTGAAAGGTGGTCTGCCACTTTATTTTCTGTTTCTTTTCGATCACAAATCTCAAGATCAAATTCTTGAAGCAAGAGAATCCACATTATCAATCTTGGTTTTGTATCCTTATTTGCAATCAAATATTTGGTAGTTGAATGGTCAGTGTACACTATCATCTTTGTTCCCACAAGATAAGAGCAAAATTTGTCAAAAGCAAAAATTACAGCCAAGAACTCCTTTTCTATTGTGGTATAATTTTTTTGGGCCTCATTCAAAGTCTTGCTAGCATAATAGATGGAATGAAAGATTTTATCCTTCATTTGTCCCAATACAACTCCCACCGCATAATCACTCGCATCACACATTAGTTCAAAAAGGAGAGTCCAATCGAGACTAATTATAATAGGTGCAGATATTAATCTTTTCTTCAAGTCATCAAAAGCAACAAGACACTCATTATCAAACTTAAAAGGCACATCTTTTTCTAATAAATTGCAAAGTGGTTTAGAAATTTTTCAAAAGTATTTAATAAATCTTTTATAAAAGTTAGCATGACCAAGAAAACTTCTAATACCTTTGACATTTATTGGAGGAGGCAGTTTCTCAATTGCTTCAATTTTTGCTTTATCTACCTCAATACCCCTACTAGAGATCTTGTGCCCACGGACAATACCTTCTCGCACCATGAAGTGACATTTCTCCTAATTGAGCACCAAATTCGTTTATTCACATCAGTTGAGTACCCTAGCAAGGTTCAAAAGACAATTCTCAAAATTATTCCCAAAAACAGAAAAATCATGCATAAATACCTCCAAACATTTTTCCACCATACCTGTGAATATGGCCATCATACATCTCTGAAAGGTGACAGGTGCATTATGTTAGAAACGGCATGATTAGAGCATCAACGCAGCGGAATGAAAAATTGAAATAAAATTAAAATCATGCCTCCTACCATGGATCACCCTGGCTGTTTAACGTAAAATTAAGTGCCACACAAAATCAAAAAGAATTGTACCTTTCCAAGTCATATCGTAATCAAATGGATTCCTTTTCTTGATAAAACGTGAACACCTTTTTTTGTGTGAAAGAATCCCAGCCAATCAATCGCTTGGCCTCCAATGATGCACACACGATTACAATGGATCCTTTTCAATGAGAGAGCTTTATGCCACGAGCTTATGCTAGTAAGTGGACAATGATTTGTCCTCATTTTTACTTTTGATTTCCAGCAAAGAATCAAAACAGAAATTTTCACAGAAAGAAAATAAACGTCTGAAGAGTGGTAGCACTCAAGAGAAAAATCTTTTTTTCTTTTCTTCTCATAAAAAGAGTGGCTATAAAGTGATACTTATATCTAGGTTTAACTTTTTCAAATTTACAAATAGGTCCTTAATATTATAACAATTATAATATTTAACCAATATCTAATTAAACTCTTTTAATTAGGTCCTTAGTAGTTAAAACCTAGAATTTGATTTAAGTCTAACTTAAATCATCACACTCTCAATTTAATCCAAAATGCAACCTTTGTGTCTGACCCATTAGGTTCCTAACATGTTGGCAATGGAATTGAATTATAATATTATTAATTAATTAATTTAAATGAATCATATTCAATTTTAAATTAACTAATTCAATTCCATAGACCATGATTGGCATCTAGCAATGCATCATGGCCACCCAATTGTTAGGAAAGTCAAAGGATTCTTTGACAACCTTTCAGTGTACAGTTTTTCAGTGTAATTCATTCCCTCATCATATATCTCAAAGATGATAAGAGCTTGGTGCAATGTCTACTTTTATTGATCTTCATATTTGTTCTTGCAATTAAATCATTAGCTTTATGGAGACTCATGAAACTCATTTCATAATCTCCTAAATACCTTGGCCAAGGATTTGATGAAAATAATGTCAACCAAGAACTAATGAGATATTTCCCCTTGAATCACTCGGGGTGATGATTCCTATCTTGACCATTCATTTGCCTTCACCTGCTTCATGCTATACCCAAAAGCATCCTGTTTTGGCATCCTTGGTTAGGCACCCGTAAGGATGAAATCAAAGCATAGCATTCCACACATAAGACAACCTGGTGTCTCAAGTCTAGGGAGTATTTACACAACTGATACATGAGAAGTATTGCATAGACACTTGAGTGAAATACCAAATGCACTTCTCATGGCGGGTCATGTTCAGTGAACTCACTCTCCCATGGCAAGCACCCACATGCTAGTTCCAAGTATCTCGATACTTCAATCCATGAAAACGATTACTTACTTCACAAGTAAGGAACATAACATGTGCCAATCTTTGAGCATTATTGATGCCATGTCTCAATAATACAATGATCGGGAACTTTTTAGGAACAATGCTTTAATGCATAAGGATTTCATAATTGTATCCCAATACAATTCCTTTGCAAGGCATATATAGTTCCATGGGCTTTATCTAGATAAGTACAAAAGGTAATTAAATCATAAACTTATGGATAAAGAAGTACCTCAATGTTATTATGAATAACAAAATGTCATACATGAATATCTCAAAATTGCAATTCCCATACAACCATAGATTGGCTTGTAGGGCTTATACTAACAATCTCCCACTAGCACTAAAGCCAATCGCCTATGTATCTAATACCAATGTTCTGAACATGACGATTATGCTTCTATTGGGATAGTGCTTTAGTGAGAGGATCAGTAATATTATCCTCAGTGGGTATACGCTCTATGTAAATGTCTCCTCTTCCAATGATCTCCTCGATCACAAGGTAACGCCGTAATACATGCTTGGATTTTTTATGAGACCTTGGTTTTTTTGCTTGTGCAATGGCTCCATTATTATCACAATACAAAGGTATTGGATCAATAATGCTAGGAACCACATCTAGTTCAGTAATGAACTTCTTAATCCAAACTTTCTCTTTCGCTGCTTCAGACGCAGAGATGTATTCGGCTTCGGTTGTAGAATTTGCAGTTGTCTCTTGTTTGGAACTCTTCCAACTCACTGCACCTCCATTGAGTGTGAGCACATATCCACTTTGCGACTTGCTATCATATTTGTTAGTTTGAAAGCTTGCATCCGTATAACCCCTAACTTGGAGTTCACCTCTTCTATAAACCAGAAATACATCTTTAGTTCTTCGTAAGTACTTCAAGATGTTTTTCACAGCTATCTAGTGACTTTCACCAAGATTAGCTTGGTATCTACTCGTAACACTTAGAGCATAAGATACATCTGGTATAGTTCAAAGCATCGCATACATGATAGATCCTATTGTTGAAGCATATAGGATTTTATCCATATGATTTCTCTCTTTTTCATTCTTTGGACACATGTCATTGGAGAGATAGATGCCTTGCGACATAGGCAAGTGTCCCTTCTTGGACTCCATCATGCTAAACCTCTTTAGCACCTTGTCTATGTATGTGGATTATGAGAGACCAAGTAACCTTTTAGATCTATCTCTATAGATCTTTATTCCAAGAATATAGGTTGTTTCTCCCAAATCCTTCATGGAGAATTGTTTGGACAGCCAAATCTTTGTCGATTGTAGCAATGGTATATCATTTCCTATGAGCAATATGTCATTAACATATAGCACTAGGAAAATAATAACAATCCAACTAACCTTTTTATAGACACATGGTTCATCTTCATTTTTGATGAAGTCAAACCCTTTTACAACTTCATCAAAATGGATGTTCCAACTCCGAGAAGCTTGCTTAAGTCCATAGATGGACTTTTGAAGCTTGCATACCTTATTAGCATTAGCATTGGATATAAAACCTTCAGGTTATGTCATGTACACCTCATCTTGCAAGTTTCCATTAAAGAATGCAATTTTTACATCCATTTGCCATAGTTCATAATCATGGTATGTAGCAATTGCAAGTAAAATCCTAATGGATTTAAGCATAGCAACTGGTTAAAAAGGTTTCTTCAAAGTCAATACCTTGTCTTTGTTTGTAACCTTTTGCTACCAGCCTAGCTTTAAAGTTTTGCACCTTACCATCTACATTGATCTTTCTTTTAAAGACCCACTTACACCCAATGAGTTTTATCCCTTCAAGTGGATCCACCAAAGTCCATACTTGGTTGATATCCATGGCATCCATTTTAGATTTTATGGCTTCTAGCCATTTCTCAGAATCAATGTCCAACATCGCCTCATCATAGGTTGTAGGCTCATCATTTATGGGCAATGCACCCCTTTCCAAGAGAAATTCATATCTCTTTGGAGCTTGACGTATTCTACTAGACCTTTTGAGTGGTTGTGCCTCTTGAGATTGTGGTTGTATATCAAATGTCACAATTTCATGCTCAAGTTCCAATGGAATGTCAATTTGTGGGTCTTGAACTTTTTCAAGTACAACTTTACTCCCACTAGCCCTTTCATTTAAGAACTCTTTCTCAAGGAAAGTGGCATGCCTTGAGACAAACACCTTTTGCTCAGTGGGATTATAAAAATAATATTTGTGTGTTTTTTTAGAATATCCCACAAATTTACATTTGTTTGATCTCGCTTTTAGCTTATCAGACATTGTACGCTTCACATAAGCAGTAAATCCCCAAATCCTAGCATAAGACAAGTTAGGCCTTTTCCCAATCTATATCTCATATGGTGTCTTATCAACAAATTTGGTAAGAACTTGGTTCAGTATGCGAGCAGCAGTTTCTAGAGCATATCCCTAGAAAGATATAGGAAGATCTACATGACTCATCATGGATTGAACCATGCCCAATAATGTTCGATTCCTTCTCTCAAACACCCCATTGTGCTATGGAGTGCCTAGAGGAGTCCATTGTGTGAGAATCCCATTCTCTTTCAAATAATCTTGAAACTCTGGGCTAAGATATTCACCTCCTCGATCAGATCTAAGAGTGAGAATATTCTTTCCAGTTTGCTTCTCAACCTCCGCTCTGTATTCTTTGAACTTGTCAAAGGATTTAGATTTATATTTCATCAAATATACATAACCATAGCAAGAATGGTCATCTATGAAGGTGATGAAGTAGGAGTATCCTCATCTAGCACTAGTATTCATAGGACCACATACATCTAAATGTACAAGTCCTAGTAACACCCCAACTCGTTCACCCTTCTTGGTGAAAGGCGACTTGGTCATCTTACCAAGGAGACAACACTCACATGTTCCATAAGATTCATAATTAAATGGATCAATATAACCTTGTTTGTGTAACTTGGTTAAGCGAGTCTCATTAATGTGTCCAAGCCTACAGTGCCAGATGTAGGATAGTTTTGGATAATCTTTCTTTGCTTTCTTGACCTCTATATTGAGTATGGGTCTTTTAGGATCAAGAATATAAAGACCATTCGAATATGTCCCTATACCATAATGCATTTCTCCTTTCGAGAAAGAACAACAATTACCCTTAATGCAAAATTCAATATCGTCATATAATGCCAAGTATGACACAGATATGATATTTCAAGATATGGAAGGAACATAGTAGTAGTCTCTTAATTCTAAGATCAACCCAGAAAGTAGAGGTATGTTAATTATCCCCACAGCCGATACGGCAACCTTTGCTCCGTTTCTTACTCTTAGGACCACCTCTCCTTTTGTTAATCTTTTACTTGTTTATAGTACCTTCATGTCATTACATAAGTGTGATCCACATCCAGTATCTAATACCCATGATGATGGATCAATAGTAGATAGATTTATTTCAATCGTATACATGGTCAAAGGTGAAACTTCTACAAGTTTCTCATTCTTTGACCTTGTCAAGAAGGCAAAGATATCTTCCTTAATGACATTTATTCTAAATAGATATTTGAGAACATTTATCAACTTGATATACCAGTCCAAACATTTTGGCTCGAATTTCATGATAACATCAAGTATGCCACGCAAAGTAATATGCGTTCGCATTCTAACAACCTAGACATTTAAAGAATGTTTATGAGTGATCATGTATTATAATCAATTCAGATGAGATAGTAAATCTTAAATTGATTGCTCCCACTATTTTCTACAAGATGATAACCCTTCATATCACCTCGAGAGATCTTTACTAGGATTCTCTAAGTGGGTTAGGATCCCATCCATCTAGTCATGGCCTTGAGTGTGCTCAACAAACCATGATAGATAGATTAGGTAGGTAACTGAACTTACCAATTGTATCTCTATACAATTCCTAGATCAGCTAGGTGACAACACATTGCCTAAACATATCATATATGTTTCGCCTAGCCTTTGCCTCTAGTTTCCATAATAATCAAGTTTCCAAGCATCCGGATTTTATGAAACTAGTTGAGTAAGACCCACCAATAGCTCAAACATACTCATGTAAAAGTGTGGCCTTGAGTGTTCTCAACAAGCCTCCGATTAAAAGAGCAACCAGGTTATCTTGCTATATGGTGTAAGGCAACTTAATCATACGTGGTATGTGACTCAATATTTACTGAGGGATTTTTCTTATTTTTAACTTAGTTAAGGTCTCATCTTTGTATGCATAGTATTTGTTAATTGCATAAATAAATCTATCTCATGCATACTATTTTGGATGATTATGGACTTTATGTATACTAATTTCCTTGAGCCATCGAAGGAAATTAGCTTGGTCAAACCTAGGGGATAACATACAACACATTGTAATCTTCCTCCTTGTATCTTCATGGCGCCTTGAGGTCTTCATCTTCGAATTGTAAAATAACTCCTAAACTAATCCTAATTCTACACTTATATGTAACTAATTACATTTCAGTAAAGAAACCTCGTGGTACATCAGAGGGGAGTTAGATGAGGAAAGAATTTTATAATCCAGAAAATCAAGAGAAAGGCAGGGTACGCAGACCCTATTTAATAAATAAATACCATGATACAATTCAACTGTACACCCCCAATCATATTGGGCCTAGTCCATAATCATCCTCATTCATCCATCCACATGAACATAAAATTAAAACTATGTCTTATTCTAATTGTTAATCATATGAGGCATCCGAAATTAGAATACAACTAATTTCAAGTTCATTTTTAATTCCAAGCATGGAAACGGTTTTCTATAAATGGAAGTTTTTACTAATCAGTATTAGTAATATTATCCATTCCTAATCTCATTAGGATTAGAATTAAAATAATATTACAAATTAAAACATTTTTAATTTGTAATCTTTAACGTTTTAAGTAACTTTAACTAATCCTTTTAAATTAAAGATTATGTGTCTTCAATTATCTAATCTCATTAGATAATTTAAATATAATATTTAAGACATCATTAACTTTAATTATATTTAAGTGTCCTATTCGAATTTCACTTCTTAAAAGAAGGAAACTAATTCATGATATTTTATCTTGTCCATATTTATCACACTCCCATATTTGTAGGAATCAAATTCCTAAATTTATGGATGTGATTGATTAAATTCTGATATCCTTATTTTAAGGAATCAAATTCCTAATTTAAATATATCAAAATTTATCTTTCTGGAACTTTTCTATAAGATTTTGTTTAGTGAATTAGGGTTTTTAATTGCACCAATTTAGGCTGCAAATATGGACACTAAAATCCCAAAAACCATGACTTTACAAAATTCTGGCAGCACTGTACTAGTCACGGTTTTGTGGCTTGATGCGGAAACAAATCAAGGAATTTAATTCCCAAATTTTAACCATGATCAGCTAACATATGGAACCTTTCCATATTAAAATTTCATAATTTTTGGACTTATTTCGCTGGTCAAAACCCTCAAAAAACCGTAGCCTATGTATCCTGTACATAGCTGCAGCTTTTGGGTTGCATATGTGGCATTATGATGGCATAAATCAAGGGATTAAATCCCTTAATTTTAGTGATCTTTCCAGGCATATTTTGAACATATTCAAACTTCAAAAATTTATCCAAAAGGGTACAACCATTGCACAATTTTAGGACTCTTTGAAGATGACTTTCTCAGCAAAATCATGACCTGAAACTACTGCTGGCAGTAATGGTTTCAGCCATGATGTCACAGCCTTTCCTTCACCATTTTGAGCTGGTAATTAATCATATTGAAAAACTTTCAATGTAGATTACTTCCAAATTTTTTCAGAACTTTTGGAGGCTTTTAGACCCCTATTAAAAACTGAAAATCAAACCATATGCAAATTTGGACAGAATCGAATTCTATCACCAAACCACATCTTGTTTCCCATGAATTCGAATCTTTTTCTTGCCAAACTCTTTTGTGCATCTCATGCACTTATTGTTCTGCATAATTAAGACACTTAAACAAGATTAGTTGCTGAAGCAAATAAGTATTAAAATTAAAACTCGAATATGTGATAAACTACTTTAAAACATAATCGAAATTTAACACTTACTTGCTTTCTTCCAAATACCTCACATCCAATCAGAACTGAAATTAAACAATAACAAGACATACCTTTGCATTAAAACGAGCCAAGGGAGGCTCTGATACCACTGTTAGGAACGGCATGATTAGAGCATCAATGCAGTGGAATAAAAAATTGAAATAAAATTAAAATCATGCCTCCTACCATGGATCACCTTGGCTGTTTAACACAAAATTAAGCACCACATAAAATCAAAAAGAATTGTACCTTTTCAAGTGATATCGTAATCAAATGGATTCCTTTTCTTGATAAAACATGAACACCTTTTTTTGTGTGAAAGAATCCCAACCAATCAATCGCTTGGCCTCCAATGATGCACACATGATTACAATAGATCCTTCTCAAGGAGAGAGCTTTCTACCACGGGCTTATGCTACTAAGTGGACAACGAATTGTCCTCCTTTTTACTTTTGATTTCCAGCAAAGAATCAAAAGAGAAATTTTCACAAAAAGAAAATAAATGTCTGAAGAGTGGTAGCACTCAAGAGAAAAATCTTTTCTTCTTTTTCTTCTCATAAAAAGAGTGGCTATAAAGTGATATTTATATCTAGGTTTAACTTCTTCAAATTTGCAAATAGGTCCTTAATATTATAACAATTATAATATTTAACCAATATCTAATTAAACTCTTTTAATTAGGTCCTTAATAGTTAAAACCTAGAATTTGATTTAAGTTTAACTTAAATCATTACACTCTCAATTTAATCCAAAATGCAACCTTTGTGTCTGACCCATTAGGTTCCTAACATGTTGGCAATGGAATTGAATTATAATATTATTAATTAATTAATTTAAATGAATCATATTCAATTTTAAATTAACTAATTCAATTCCATAAACCATGATTGGCATCTAGCAATGCATCATGGCCACTTAATTGTTAGGAAAGTCAAAGGATTCTTTGACAACCTTTCAATGTACAGTTTTTCAGTGTAATTCATTCCCTCATCATATATCTCAAAGATGATAAGAGCTTGGTGCAATGTCTACTCTTATTGATCTTTGTATTTGTTCTCGTAGTTAAATCATTAGCTTTATGGAGACTCATGAAACACATTTCATAATCTCCTAATCACCTTAGCCAAGGATTTGATTAAGCTAATGTCAACCAAGAACTAATGAGATATTTCCCTTTGAATCACTTGGGGTGATGATTCCTATCATGACCATTCATTTGCCTTCCCAAGCTTCATGCTATACCCAAAAGCATCATGTATTGGCATCCTTGGTTAGGCACTCGTAGGGATGAAATCAAAGCATAGCACTCCACACATAAGACAACCTGGTGTCTCAAGTCTAGGGAGTATTTACACAATTGACACATGAGAAGTATTGCATAGACACTTGAGTGAAATACCAAATGCACTTCTCATGGCAGGTCATGTTCAGTGAACTCGCTCTCCCATGGCAAGCACCCACATGCTAGTTCCAAGTATCTCGATACTTCAATCCATGAAAACGATTATTTACTTCACAAGTAAGGAGCATAACATGTGCCAATCTTTGAGCATTATTGATGCCCTGTCTCAATAATACAATGATCGGGAACTTTTTAGGAACAATGCTTTAATGCATAAGAATTTCATAATTGTATCCCAATACAATTCCTTTGCAAGGCATATATAGTTCCATGGGCTTTATCTACATAAGTACAAAAGGTAATTAAATCATAAACTTATGGATAAAGAACTACCTCAATGTTATTATGAATAACAAAATGTCATACATGAATATTTCAAAATTGTAATTCCCATACAACCACAGATTGGCTTGTAGGGCTTATACTAACACATTACATAATCCAAATGGCATTCTTCTAAAAGCAAACGTGCCATAAGGACATGTAAATGTTGTCTTTTCTTGATCCTCGGGAGCAATAGCAATTTGGTTATAACCAGAATAACCATCTAGAAAACAATAGTATTCCTTACCAGCCAAGCGATCCAACATTTGATCAATGAATGAAAGAGGGATGTGATTTTTCCTTGTAGCTTTGTTGAGCTTGCGGTAGTCCATGCACACTCTCCATTCAGTAACAGTTCTTATTGGAATGAGCTCATTATTATCATTGGCAACCACAGTCATTCCTCCTTTCTTAAAACACATTGAACTGGACTTACCTATGGGCTATCAGAGATAGGATAATTTATTCCAGCATCCAACCACTTGATGATTTCTTTCTTGACTACTTCCTTCATGATAGGATTCAATCTTTTTTGCTGCACAATTGTGCCTTTGTGATTTTCCTCAAGGAGAATTTTTTGCATGCAAATAGAAGGGTTAATTCCCTTTATACCAATTATGGTCCACCAAATTGCTTTCTTGAATTCTCAAAGTGTCCTCAATAACTTCTTCTCCTGCATGTTCGTAAGAGCAGCCGAAATAATAACTGGAAGAGTAGAAGATTTTCCAAGAAAAGCATACCTTAAGTGATTAGGCAAAGGTTTAAGTTCCAAAGTAGGTGGTTCCTCAATGGAAGGCTTAGAAGCTGGCATCAAAGAAGCTGAAACATCTAAAGACTCAAATTGATGATTAGTCTTAAATCTTGAGTGAGCATTTAACAAATTAGAATATTCAACAAACTCATCATCATCCCTGTCACAATTAGCAACTAAACATGCTTCAAGAGGATCATTGGGATTTTCTTCTAAGAAAACATCATGAGTAAAATTATTCACCACACTCACGGCAAAACAGTATTTAGATGTTACAGGCAATTTTAGAGCTTTGAAAATATTAAATGTTACTTGTTGGTCTTGAACTCTCAAAGTGAGCTCACATTTTTCCACATCAATCAAAGCTCTAGTAGTTGCCAAGAATGGCCTCTCAAGGATGATTGGAATTTGCCTATCTTCTTTCATGTCAAGAATTATAAAATCAACTGAAAAAATAAATTTATCTACCTTGACAAGAACATCTTCAATGATTCCCCTTGGGTACACATAAGAACGATTAGCCAATTGCAAAGTAACAGAAGTGGGTTTGCATTCCCCCAAACCAAGTTTCTCAAAAATTGACCAAGGCATTAAATTGATACTTGCACCCAAATCACTCAAAGCTTTTGCAAAAAATAAATGACCAATAGTGCAAGGGATTGTGAACCTACTTGGATCTTTGAGTTTTGGTGGTAGTTTATTTTGGAGAATTGCACTACACTCTTCTGTAAGGGAGACAGTTTCAAACTCACCTAGCTTTCTCTTTTTGGAAAGGATGTCTTTCAAGAACTTGACATAACTGGGCATTTGTTCCAAAGCTTCAGCAAAAGGAATATTTATGTGTAATTTCTTAGAGACATCAAGGAATTTTTGAAACTGCTTTTCAAGCTTTTGCTTTTGGAGCCTTTGTGGAAAATGTGGTGAATGATGGATGACTTGAGAAGTTCTTTCATTTTCAGCCTTGACATCTTCTCTCTGTTCACTTACATTTTCTTTATCACACAATATTTCCTTATCAACAAGTTTATGCTCAGGTTCAACTGTTTTTTCATTCACCCCTTCAATCTCTTTTCCACTCTTTAAAGTGATTGCTTGGCATTGTTCCTTACCTTTGAGGTTGATTTGTGCATCATTTGGTAAGGCACCTTGGGGTCTATTGTTGATGGAATTCGCAAGCTGCCCTACTTGAGTCTCAAGATTTCTCAAAGAAGCTATTTGACTTTGAATTAAAGCTTTTTAACTTTAAATTAAAGCTCCTTGACTTTGAATTAAAGTATCATTGTTGGACATATATTGCAAGAGAAGTTCTTCCAATTGGGACTTCTTTTCAGGAATTTGCTGACTAGCTTGTTGTTGAAATCTAGGAGGCATGATGGGTTTTGGATTAGAAGGCCCTGCATTGTTGTTCCATTAAAAGTTGGGGTGGTTTCTCCAACCAAGATTATAAGTATTAGAATATGGGTTATTCTACTGCCTGTTGAAGTTTCCCACAAATTAGACTGATGCAAAATTGTATGAACATTGATCACTTGAATGACTATCTCCACAAATCTCACAAACTACTAATGAATTTTGAACTACATGAACTCCCAGTGTATCAAACTTCTTAGACAGTGCAGCCACTTGTGCAGCTACTTGAGTAGTTAATTTGCCAAGTGCATCAATTTCATAAGCTCCAACAGCTTTTCTCGGACTTGACCTTTCTGAAGGCCATTGATAATTATTTGAGGCCATCTCTTCCAACAAATTATAAGCATCTACAGTATTCTTACTCATTAATGCCGCACCAACAGTAACATCAATTGTAGTTTTAATTGACCCAATCATCCAATTGTAGAATGTATGAACTTGCAACCAATCAGGAATCCGAAGATGGGGACATCTTCTCAATAGTTTCTTAAACCTCTCCTAGGCTTCATACAATGACTCACCATCATATTATGTGAAGAAGGTGATATCATTCCTCATCTTTGCAGTCTTGGCAGACGAAAAAAATTTTGCAAGAAACTTTTGTGCCAAGTCTTCCCATGTAGTGATAGATCCATTAGGTAATGAATTAAGCCAGCTTTTTGCTTTATCTCTCAAAGAAAACGGAAACAGTCTCAATCCGATAGCATCGTCAGTTACACCATTGTATTTAAAAGTATCACAAATCTCCAAGAAATTTACTAAATGAGCATTAGGATCATCACTGGGTAACCCACCAAACTGAACTGAAGATTGAATCATTTGAATGTAAGCTGGCTTAATTTTGAAATTATTCACATTGATGGAAGGTCTCTTAATGCTTTGGTGCAAACCTTGCAAAAGTGGAACATCATAATCTCCCAGTGCTCTATTTGCTTCGGGAACCAGATTAATGGCATTACTACCATTGTTACTATTATCCTCACCATGGTTTGATTTAAAGCTGCAACTTGCAAATTCTCCCTTCGGCGTCTTCTAAAATTTTTTTCTATCTCATGATCAAAAGGAACAAGATTCAAGTTGTTTCTTCTTTGCATACAATGACCAAAGATACCTGCAAACAAACAAAAACTAATATTAAAACAAGAAAAATAAAATTTCAAGTGAGAATAAATTGGTTGGTATTAGTATTAATAAAAATTCTAAAAATAATTCCCCAGCAATGGTGCCAAAAACTTGTCTGTTAAAATTCTACTACGCAAGTATATGTATCGAACAGATAGTATATAAGCAAGCTGAGTGTCAATCCCACAGGGAATTAATCTAAAACTTTACTAAATTCAAAAATCAAAACAATTTAATCTTATCCAAACAATCCAAATTGAGTAATTAAATAAAATTGATAAACTAAAATTTAAACTAACAAGAAAAATGAAAATAATAAGTTGAGAAAAGATCAAATTAAATAAGCCTAGGATTACAATATCCCTCACACTTCATCTAAATTTTACTTCTCCTCCTTAACTTATTTCAATAGGTTGAATTGCTAACCTAGAGTCCTAAATTATTTATAAGGGTCTCCCGACTCGTCCTATAAAAATATCTATTTTAACCAAAACACTATATCCCTATGTGAATTGAAATTAAACAGACTCATTAAGTTCAGGCTTTAATCTGGCTACATATGGCCTATAGGTATATCCCTATCCTATACGCAAATCAATTAATTTGATCATATGCTATCACAATTTTAGTCTACTCTATACTCTCTTTCCCAAGTTTGTTTAGGTTCCTAAATCAATTTAATTGATGGCCAGGCAATTAAAAGCATTAAGAACAAATTGGAATAAACAATTCAAGTTCCATTGAAAATAAAGAAGAAAGAGATTAAAAACTTAGACTACATGTGAGTTCAACTGCAATCCTAGAAAAAGAAAAGTAGCTGCTCATAATTGCAAAATCAAATAACATTCTATTAAAATTAACCATTGAAAATAACAAGAAGAATAAAAGCCAAGGAACAAAATAATGATTACTGTTTTGATTTCCAAGTTTCCGCATCGACTTCTGACTTCTTGAATCTTCAAAAGTTGTCTACAATGTTCTCGAAAAATATTCTATTTAGACTAACAAACTTAACCTAAACTTCCTCAAGTTGACCTAGGGTTTAATTGGGTTTAAAGACATAATGAGAGGCCCAAAAAATCACTTGACAATCTTTACAAATTTCCATTCCCGGCACAATACTTCCATTAACGTTCTGACACAATTTTCTCTATATTTGAAGTAGAACTAGGCAAAGTGATCTTCATAAAAGTTGTATCTCAGTCTCTCAGCTTTCCAATGGTCTAAGAATAACCATAATTGGACTTCTGTAGCTTGAGATATGACTAAAAAATTGAAGCATATGCAAGAAGACTTTTGGGTCTTTCAACACTTTACTTTCCAAAATTAAGCTCAATTACTCTAGTTCCTACTAAAAATATAAAATCTAATAAATATTAACCAAATTAAAAGAAATAACATAAAATTATAGTAACTCACTTAAAAATAAACTAAATATAAAAACAAATAAAAATTAAGTAAATTATAACTGAAAACTTAACTAATATTTAATAACAAAATTGGAATAAAATAATTCTATAAAATAGACTTATCGGTGGCGTCCTGCACCAACTCAAGCCCGAAAAGTTTCCTTTCGCCCACCTCTAGCCTTCCAATGGGTGACCTACACCTCCTTCCATATAATGCTTCAAATGGTGCCATTTGGATGCTAGTTTGGAAATTGTTATTGTAAGCAAACTCCACTAAGGGTAAATACCAATCCCATTTGACTCCAAGGTCTATTACACATGCCCTCAACATATCTTCCAACGTCTGTATTGTCCGTTCAGACTGTCCATCAGTCTGGGGGTGAAAAGTTATTCTAAAATTCAATTTAGTGCCCAACGCTTCCTACAACTTTTCCCAAAATCTACTAGTGAATTGTGTCCCTCTGTCCGACACTATAGAAACAGGAGTGCCGTGCAACCGTATTATCTCATCACATAAAGCTAGGCATACTGGTTAGCCCCGTATATAGTTTTAACTAGAAAGAAATGAGCTGATTTCGTTAACCAATCCACTATGACTCAAATCAAGTCATAACCTCCACTAGTTCGAGGCAAACCCATTACAAAGTCCATTGCAATACGCTCCCACTTCCATTTGGGCACTAGTAACAGCTGCAATAATCCTGCAGGCCTTTGGTGCTCTGCTTTAACTTGTTGACACACTAAGCACTTGGAGACAAATTCGGCCACATCTTTCTTAAGTCTTTCCCACCAATACACCTCATTTAAATCTTGATACATCTTTGTAGCTCTTGGATGTACCACATAGGCTACCATATGCACCTCCTCCAACATCTTTCTCCTCAATCCATCACTATCCGGCACATAAAGCCTAGTTCCATACCTCAACACTCCGTTTATGCCTTTGGTAAACATCTTTTCTCTCTTTCTTTAAAAATCCTCTAAGGTCTTAGCTATGAACTCATCTTTACTTTGCGCTTCTTTAATTCGGTCCATTAGGACAAGCCTCACTCTAAATGTGCTAGCAATGCATCTACCTCGGAAACTTTCAAATGCACACCCATGTCTCCTAAGCTATACATCTCCTTAATCAAAAATCTCTTTGTTGGTCCTAATGTGAGTGCTAGAGGGGGGTGAATAGCACTATCTCGGCTCTTTTTGCAAGATTGAGATTTGATCTCAAAACAATGGAGGCAAAACAAAAGAGACAATGGACAAAGTATTTATAATGGTTCGGTCTAAGACTTACATCCACTACCTTGATTATCTAACGAAGGATTTTCAAATCAAACACTAAAACGGTGAAATTCACAAGCTCCCACCAAGCTTTTACAATGACTTTTCCAAGGCTCAGCCATAACCTTTACACTAGTTTTTAGTGGGATCAACTAAAACCCAATGTGGTTTTTCAAGGCTCAACCACAACCTATCATTAGTTTTTCCCGAGCTAAACTAAAACCCAATGTGGTTTTTCAAGGCTTAGCCACAACCTTTACTCTAGTTTTTCACGGGCTAAACTAGAACCCAATGTGGGTTTTCAAGGCTCAACCACAACCTTCACACTTAACTTTTCAAGGCTAAGTTGTAACCTACAAGCATTCAAGCAAACCTTGCTTGAGGCAAACACTTAGAGTGAAACCCTCACTCTAAGAATACAAAGATGAATGAGAAAATACCTAATGATCACACGGTTGATCTAAGTGGTACAAGTTTAAGTGCTAAACACAATTGCTAAAAATAGGCGTTTGAGTGCAATGAAAATTACAAAGGATTTGCAAGTTTTCTAATGTTTCTTGGCTTGAATATGATAGAGTCTTTGTTAATGAAGCCAAAAGTTGGTTCCTTGGCATTTGAAGATTCTTTTATAGTTGGAGAAGCTTGTCTGATGGTTGTTGGGACGTTTATGACCGTTAGAAACAATTTAGGGAAGATTTTAGCTATTATTCTATCTTGTAGTGGCCTGGCGAATGTTGCAGACAGAAAGCACGTAGTCGACTAAAACTTTTCCCTTGGTCGACTAAGTTGGTTCTATTTCAGACGCAGATTCCAGAGAGCACTTAGTCGACTAATCCCATTTTTTTGGTTGACTAACTCATTCTATTTCTCACCAAGCTTCACCCTTTCACTTCTCCACTTTGACTTTTGTTCAACCAATGATCTTCCTTGTTTCACCAAGGAGCTTCATTAATATTGATCTTCCTTGTTCTTTATCCAAATTACATCCTTTGGTGTTCAATAGGAAGATTGACATATTATCTCATTTATGAACATTTGCCCTGCACACTTAGGTAAAGATATTAGACACAAATGACATGGGAATGTTTTATTATCATCAAAAACTAATAGAGGCAACACTCTTGTCTGTAAAGATATGTGCCGGGCTCCCTATCGATTTTCTACTCAAGGCGTCAGCCACTACATTTACCTTACCGGGATGGTAAAGAATAGTACAATCATAATCTTTTAACAACTCAATCCACCTACGTTGCTGCAAGTTAAGATCCCTCTGCTGAAATATATATTTCAGACTTTTGTGGTCCGTATATATTCCGCAAGTCTCACCATACAAGTAATGTCTCCATATTTTAAGGCAAACACGATTGCTGCCATTTCCAAATCGTGTGCGGGGTAATTCTACTCATGCCTTTTAAGTTGTCTTGATGCATATGCGATCACCTTCTCATGTTACATTAACACACACCCTAAACCAACCAGCGATGCATCACAAAATACTGTATAATCTACTGTGCCTTGTGGTAGACTTAACATTGGAGCTGTGGTGAGACATGTCTTAAGCTTCTCAAAGCTATCCTCACAAGCATTTGACCATTCAAATTTTGTATCTTTACGTGTCAGCTTGGTCAGAGGGGCGGTTATTCTCGAGAATTTTTTGACAAAGTGATGATAGTAGCCTGCCAACCCTAAAAAGCTTCTAATCTTCGTAACTGATGTTAACCTTGACCACTTTTCCACTGCCTGAACTTTCTTTGGATCGACTTGTACCCCATCCTTAGATACCACATGTCCCAAGAGTGCAACACTTTCAAGCTAGAACTCATATTTGGAGAACTTGGCATACAATCGATGTTCTCTCAAAGTTTGGAGAACTATCTTAAAATGCTGCTCGTGCTCCTCTTGACTCATGAGTAGATCAAGATATCATCAATGAACACCACTACAAACTTGTCCAAATAGGGCTTGAACACTCGGTTTATCAAATCCATAAAGGTTGTAGAGGCATTAGTAAGCCCAAACGACATCACCAAGAACTCATAATGTCCATATCTTGTTCGAAATGCAGTCTTGGGTATGTCTTCCTTTCGAATCTTTAATTGATGATACCTAAATCGTAGATCTATCTTAAAGAAACATTGTGCCCCTTGTAGTTGATCAAACAGGTCATCTATTCTTGGGAGGGGGTACTTATTCTTCATCGTTACCTTATTAAGTTGTCAGTAGTCAATGCATAGTCTAAGTGACCCATCTTTCTTCTTTACAAATAGTACCGGTGCTCCCCATGGTGAGATACTGGTGCGAATAAAACCTTTATCTAGCAGATCCTTCAACTGATCCTTAAGCTTTATAAGCTTTACTAGTGCCATCCGATACCGGGGTATGGATATAAATCTAGTATCAGGAATCAAATCTATGCAAAATTCAATCTCTTGCTCTGGAGGTAAATCTGATAGTTCCTCGAGAAATACATCCACAAACTCATTCACTACCGACACTTGACTTATATCTCCGACCTTCACTTAGGTATCCCTCACAATAGCCAAGTAACCATGACAACCCTATCTTAACAGCCTTCTAGTAGGCATAATTGATATCAAGTTGGTTGGAACATTGCTTCTATCCCCTTGAATACTAAACAATGGCTCACTTGGAAAATCAAATCTAACCAACTTATGATAGCAATCCACACTAGCATGGCAAGGCGATAGCCAATCCATTCCCAAGATCACATCAAAATCTAAGTAGTCTAACACCACTAGATTTACCAAAGTATCTTTTTCCTTGACTCTAACCACGCAAGACTTATATTCCCATTCTGCCACCAATGTTTCCTTTAAAAGAGTAAATACCACTAATTGTTATTCTCTCCTAACACGATTCTTACCCAACCAATGTACAAAACATGGAAAGATAAAAGAGTGGGTAGATATAGGGTCAAACAATACCCGAGCATTCATATTACAAATGGAAAAAGTACCTAAGACTACTGCATTGAATGTCTGAGCCTCTTTGGAAGTTAAAGCATATACCCTCGCTTGGCCTATTCTTGCAGAACTTTGACATCTAGACCCAGATGGTCTACCCCGAGAGGAAGCACCAACACCTCTATCTCTTGTCTCGCTAACCTTTTGGCCAGTTGAGACAGTTGTCGAAAGAGCAGACAAAGCTAGCTGAGTAGAATTGTGAACTGAAACTTATGGTTGTTGAGCCATCGAGTAGTTCCTCCAAATATGTCCAGGCTGGTCATAATTAAAACAAGCTTTTGTAGTAAGATAGCATCGTCTTCTGTGTCATTTTCCATAAATATCATAGTAAGGAATAGCCTGACTACTCCGCCTTGAATCTTGTTGTTGACTCCTTCCACTAAAAGTTTTCTGCCCTGATCTAACGCTAGCACTCGCCACATCACTCCCCCGTTGGGGTAACCTTGATCCCCTTTGTGGGCCTTGACGGCTAGAAGACAAAATCCCACTGTTGAATTCTCTGTGACCTTGATAACCCTCTGTCTTGGCCCTTTTTGCTCTATCTCTCATGGCCCTACTTTCACTGGTCCTTATCTCAATTAGTTGAGCACAATCTACTACTGCGAAGTAAGCATTGAAATCTCAGGAGGCCACAACCTTAATGTAAAGCTTGACTCTGTTTTATCTTTGACATGCCATTCACATGCATTTGATAACGTGCTTGCATACTGAATTGCCTTGAAAAACTAGTTAAAAGTCGATAGTGTACCTAGTGGTACGATTAAGAGGATTGAACCTCGAACTAGTTTAAATAGAGATTTGAGGATGAATTTGAGAATTTTGAGACCCCAAAGTGTCATATTATGGTAATTAGGAGTTCGAGGGTTGGTTTGGAGTCAATCTGAAAGTTTAGTGTTTTAGAGGCAAAATGGTCATTTTGCCACCCGAGGACAAATTTTGAATTTTTCGAGAGGATTTGGATCAAATTTGATTAACTGAAGTATGATATGAGTATGAGGAGTGAAGAATATGAAATTTGGCAATTTTCAGATTTAGGGGTAAAAATCTAATTTTTCACTTTTATGAGGGCAAAAGTGCAATTTTGAAAAAATTACTCCACCAAGATTTTGGCTAAGTCTAGAAACTTCATTTAAGCTATGGATAAGTGAAGAAAAATGTGTGGTGGAGAAAGAAAGTCAAATGGATGACTAATAAAGAAAGAATTAATAAAAAATTTAACATATGTTAAAAATAAATATTATTTTATTAAGCTTATAAATAAACTTAAAATTCAGCAAAAAACCCTTGTGATGGTCGGCCAAAGCAAAGCAAAGAAGGAAGAAAAGAAAACATAAACCCTAGGCTGAAAATCAAGGGGAAATTAAGAGAATTCAAGGAATCAAGCTTGAAAAAGGTAAATTTCTTAACTTTCTTGGTGTTCTACATTACCCATGCTTTCTTTTCCATTTTCCATGCAAAAATCACAAGTGGGTATAACAAACCCATGCTGGCCGAACCTCCATGGAGAGATTTTGAGCAATTATTTTGATAGATTTTAGGTTGATTTAATGTTTTTAGTTACGTAGAAATGAAATATAGCAAAATCTAGCAAGAAAACCAAATTTTCCACCTTGAAGCCCATATAGCCGAACCTTCTAGGAAGAGAATGGCTGCTAAAATTGATGCTAATTTGAGGTATTTAGGTGAATTTTGATGAATTATAAAGTTAGAAAATTAATGAGAAAATTTTGTGCAAATATCAAAATTTTTGCCTAAAGTGCGGACCAGTGCACTATGTGATTTGGATTGATAATTTGCATCACATTCACAGTCACTAAGGTAAATTGGGTGTAATTAGAGTATAGAAATTGAAAGCAATTAATTTAGAATTAAATTGGAGATTTTAGCCAATTCGACCGTGTGTAGGCAAACTAGGTCGAATACCGTGTTTAGATGGTTATTCGGACAGTTTGCATTGCATTTCTTGCACTCATATAGAATTATAAAGCCTGAAATCAATTATGATTAATTGACATAATTTATTGAAAATTCGTGTCGCACGTAACGTATAAGTGGTGAACCCTTCGACAAAGGTAAAAAAATTATGTCGGACGATCGAGACTAGGAGTGCTTCGGACTCCTAAAACAGTGAGTGGATAAATTACCGTTTTCAATATCTAGAGTAATTTTATCTATTTTCATGCTTTTAATGAATTGAATTTTATAAATGATTTTTAAATTGAAAACATTGATTTTATAGCACTGAGTATGTAGAGACTTGTGCTGAATTTGTGTTTATGTATTCAATTTGAAATCTATGGCTTATGATCTTGGGAATCATGCTGGCTGGATTTATATTTGTATGAAATATGCGAATGTTTTCCTTTGTCTAAGCATACTAGGTAGAATTTTATTGGCCATGTTATGCTGCAAAATTTTTATCGATTGGTGGGTTAATTAGTCGCTGCAGTGGTGGGTTTCCGTGGATCAGCCTATTAGAGGGGCACGGTAAACCCAGTTATTATTTTTACCTTGGTACGAGAGGTGTGGAGGGTAACTCCTGAGGTAAAGATCGAGTTCACTTCATGCCAAACCACGACATGAAGTTGAACTTAGCCAACGCCAAGGGACAGTTGTATTGTAAACTCAAATAAAAATATATATTTTTTCTGCATATGATTTTAAACAGCCTTGGCAGACTCGATGGGATGCTCTGATCAAGTGTCCACGAGTATGAGATTTGGCCTAAGCCTAGTTTTTTACGAAGGAAATCATAAGCCTTGTGTTTTGATAAAATGAAATTGTTTTGTATGATTATACTAAATTTGGTGTTATGAACCACATTATGATATCGCGTTTTTGTATTGTCTCCATCTACTCGACTTTAGATGTCGTGGATGGTATTTATTTACTCACTGAGTTGTAAAACTCACCACCCTCAATTTCCCCATTTCAAGCTCACATGCATCAATAGATAGAGAAATTTTGTCGATGAGGAAGTTTGGAATGGCAACCTTAATTTTCAAAGGTCTATCTCCTAGTCCATAACTCTCTATTTTGGGCCCGCTTAGCATTGTAAATTAAATTTTACACTTTAGTTAACTATATTACAGTATGTAATAATATATTTTGCTTTTACGCTACAAAAATTATTTGCGGATATCTATATAAAAATTGTTTTATAAGAATATACATTATTTTATGAAATATTTTTATTTTATTCTATTAAATATAATTTCACTTAAATTGCATGTTTTAAATATCCGATTTCATTTTCGATTGCGAATTATGTATACTCTACGCATATCATTTTTACCAAATTTTGAAATTTTTGACAAAAATGATCGAAACGCCCCTGTGTAGTGAATTTTGTCTTTTTCACTGTTTTGATCCGAAATTGGATGAAATGCTTACAAACATGAAATTAGTAAATAGAGACTCACAAGGGAGTTGAAAAACTGGTACAAAAGCCTTGCGAGGTCTCGATTTACTCTCGGGGGATAAGGGCCTATCGGGATATCACGGTAGTTGTCATAGGCTCGATGGTAGTTCGGGGTTGTGACAATCAAATTGGTTTCAGAGCATGGTTTTGGTTTTAAAAGATCAGGGCTTTTGATTTCAAGGCTTTTGGTTTTAAAGTATTTTAAAAATTTACAATGTTAGTGTGGCCTTAGTCGAGATAAGTTAGCTTCATGTAGTTGCATATAGAATCTTAAATCGCTTAGACTCGTTTCGTTCTTTCTTGTAGATAAGCATGCCTCCTTGACGTGGACACCCACCTCTCTCTAGATTCGAAGGGAGAATAAGAGGTCGTTCTAGGCATAGTCAGCTAGATCCTGTAGAAGGGGAGTCGGTTGCATTCTCTTTTAGAGCAGCACCTGCTGCTGAGCAGGCTGATGTTCCACCACCTACTGCTACTCTTGGTGTACCTGCCATATCTCTTGAGGTAGCCCAGGCATTAACAGCTTTTCTTGCTGCCATTACGGGCCAAGCTCAAGCTGGTCCAATCCCGCCTGCTGTTCCTCTAACAGCAACCTTAGTGCCACCACCACCTCTTGTCCCAACCCCGGTACCTGATGTTTCAATTTCCAAGAACTTAAGGAAGCTCAGCAGTTGAGTTGTATTTCTTTTGCGGGTGACTTGGATTCAACTGCTGCCAAAGATTGGATTGTTCAACTGTCGGAGACGCTCACTTATATGAAGCTAAATGATAAAATGAAGCTAATGGTGACTACACGATTACTCGAAAAGAAAGCCCATACGTGGTAGAGCTCAATAAAGTTACGTTCCACTACACCGCTGACTTGGACGGATTTCTTACGCGAATTTGACGGTTAGTACTACACACTTCCACCAAAAAGAGAAAGAAAGAGAATTCTTAAGTTTGAAACAAGGGAATTCGATGATAGAAGAATACGAGGCTCGTTTTAACAAGCTGATGTCATATGTGCCTAATTTGGTGAAGACAGAGCAGGATCAGGCCAACTATTTTGAGGAAAGGCTCCAAAATGAAATTAAGAAACGTATGATCATGACTAGCAAGGAGTCGTATAAGAAGGTGATACAGATGGCTTTACGAGTTGAGAAACTTGTAATTGAGAATCGACGGATTCGAGTTATGTTCGCCAAAAGAAAGAATCTGCCTACATTTTCCAACCAGTCATCAAAAAGAGGCAAGGACTCGACATCTACTGCGGGGACTGCTACCTCGGTATCAACCGTATCACTAGGCCTCCATCTCAACAGTCATAGCCGAGATCTTTTAGATTCAATAGGCCAATGACGAGTATTCCGAAGAAGATTTCGGGAGAAGCTAATAGATGTCGCAACTGCGGGGGGTTTCATGTCGGGTTGTGTAGGGAGCTCGCACAATATTATCAGTGTGGTCAACAGGGGCATATAAAGATTTATTGCCTACAGTTGAGACAGACTGCAGTAGTTGTTTCTTCTCCTCCAACTCGCCCTGATGTTCAAAGGAAAAATTCCTCTAAGTCCTAGCCTAGACAGGGCCTAGTGATACGGTCAAGAGTGGAGAGTAATAACCTAGTGCATCCACCTTCCAAACCACAAGCTCCGACTTCAACCCGGGTTTTCGCTGTCATAGAGGAAGAAGCCCGAGTTCGACCTGGAGCAGTGATAGGTATTATGTCTGTATTTGACAAGGATGCATATGTTTTAATAGATTTTGGCTCATATAGATCGTATGTGAACATAAAATTTGCATCATTCTCGGATAGAAACCTATCATCATTAGAGGAAGAGATTGTAATACACACTCATTTAGGCGAACAACTAGTTAAAAACACTTGCTATAGAGATTGCAGAATAAAAGTTGGTGAGGAAGAATTTAGAGGTGATTTAATTCCTTTAGAGATTCAAGATTTTGATTTAATCTTGGGTATGGATTGGTTATTTGCTCATCGAGCGAAGGTGGACTGTTTTGGGAAAGAAGTTATCCTTCAGAATTCAAAGGGAGCAGAGATTTCGAGTATTACTGTCCTGTGTAATTTCGACCCTCAAAGCTTTGAAATTGGTGCAAAAGGGGCACCCAGCTTGCTTAGCTCATGTAATTGCCATTTTGAAGGAAGAACCTAAGTTGGAAAATGTCCTAATGGTAAATGAGTTTCCTGATGAGCTATCGGGACTTCCTCTTGATCGTGAGTTTGAGTTTACTATTGATTTACTCTCGGGTACTACACTTATTTCTATTCCTCCATATAAGATGGCTCAAGTGGAATTGAAAGAGTTGAAATTGCAGTTACAAGAATTGGTGGATAAAGGTTTTATTAGCCCTAGCATTTGTCCTTGGGGAGTACTAGTCTTATTTGTGAAGAAGAATGATGGTACTCTTCTACTGTGTATAGACTACCGACAACTAAATATAGTGACCATGAAGAATAAGTACTCGTTGCCAAGGATTGATGATCTCTTTGATCAACTGCAAGGTGCCACAGCATTTTCTAAGGTTGATTTGAGATCTGGGTATCATCAGTTGAGGATTAAGGAGCAAGATGTACCCAAGATAGCTTTTAGGACTCGGTATGGGCATTACGAGTTCTTGGTCATGCCTTTCGGTTTAACAAATGCCTCGGCAGCATTCATGGATCTTATGAACAGGGTATTTCATCATTACTTGGATAAGTTTGTCATCGTATTCATTGACGACATCTTGGTTTATTCGAGGGATAATGATGAACATGCCACCCACTTGCGCATAGTGCTATAGACTTTTGCGCGAAAGATGGCTTTATGCTAAGTTTTTGAAGTGTGATTTTGGTTAAAGGAAGTCCTTTTCTTGGGACACGTGGTGTCTGGAGCTGGAATATATGTTGATCCCAAGAAGATTGAGGTGATCCTACAATGAGAGAAACCGAAGACAGTAACGGAGATTCGAAGTTTCCTCAAATTAGTCGGTTATTATCGGAGGTTTGTTCAGGGATTCTCTTTGATAGCAACTCTTTTGACTCATTTAACTCGTAAAGGAGTTAACTTTGAGTGGGACGATGTGTGTGAGAATCGATTTCAAGAGCTGAAGAACCGGTTAACCTCTACTCCCGTGTTAACACTTCCTGTCAATGGTAAGGAGTTTGTGGTGTATAGTGATGCATCTAAGTTGGGGTTAGCGTGTGTATTGATGCAAAATGAGAAAGTTGTAGCTTATGCTTCTCGGCAGCTGAAGAGGCATGAAGCAAATTACCCTACCCACGATTTGGAGCTAGCAGCTGTGGTGTTTGCATTGAAAATCTAGAGGCATTACTTGTATAGTGAGCATTGTCTGGTATTTATAGATCATAAGAGTTTGAAATATTTGCTCACTCAGAACAAGCTTAATTTGAGACAAAGATGATGGTTGGAGTTGATAAAAGATTACCACTTGGTGATTGACTATCACCCGAGAAAGGCAAACGTGGTAGCTGATGCCTTAGGTCGTAAGTCTTCATCATCTTTAGCCACACTTTGGAGTCATTATTTTTCGATATTATTAGAAATGAAATCTCTAGGGGTCCAATTGAAGAATGGTGAGGACGAATCCCTATTGGCTAGCTTTATTGTGAGACCCACATTGTTCGATCAGATCAAAGAGTCTCAGAGGTTTGATGATGAATTAAGAAAGGAAATTTCAAGGTTACATGATGGTGGGGTTAGCGAATTCAGATTCGAGGATGATAACATATTAATGTTTAGAAACTGGGTCTGTGTACTTAAAGAGAATCAGTTAAGGTAGGCTATAATGGAAAAAGCCCATTCATCCGCTTACGCCTTACATCTCGAAAGCACCAAGATGTATAGAACCATCAAAGAGAATTATTGGTGGCTGGGTCTGAAGCCAGACATAGCAGAGTTCGTAGCAAAATGTCTCGTATGTCAACAGATTAAGGCAGAGCATCAAAAGCTAGCAGGTACTATTCAGTCTTACCTATTCTTGAATGGAAATGGGAGCATGTGACTATGGATTTTGTATTGGGATTGCCGCGGACGTAGAATGGAAAGGATGCCATTTGGGTAATCGTAGATCGATTGACTAAGTTCGCTCATTTCTTAGCAATTCATAACACATATTCTATAGAGAAATTGGCTAAACTCTATATTGATGAGATAGTAAAGATACATGGAGTTCCAGTTTCCATAGTGTCAAATCGAAATCCTCAGTTCACTTCTCGATTCTAACCGAAGTTCCAAGAAGCTCTCAAAACTAACTTGAGATTTAGTACTACTTTTTACCCGCAAACGGATGGTCAGTCAGAGAGGACCATTCAGACCCTAGAAGACATGCTATGGGCTTGTGTCATGGATTTCATTGGGAGTTAGGATAAACACTTGCCACTAGTAGAGTTTGCTTACAACAAAAGCTTCCAGTCTAGTATCGGTATGGCACCATATGAGGCTTTGTATGGAAGGAACTGTTGAACACCACTTTGCTGGGGTGAAGTGGGTGAAAGAAAACCGGTTAATGTGGAATGATCGACTTGACAAATGATAAAGTCAAGATTATACGAGAGCGATTGAAGGCAACTCAAGATAAATAGAAGAGTTATGCTGACAAGCGGAGGAAGGACTTAGAGTTTGAAGTTGGGGATAGAGTTTTTCTTAAAGTTTATCCATGGAAAGGTAACAATTTAGGTAATTTAAGATATTAAATTTTATCTGATTTTATTATGATAATAAATTGTGGTAATTTAAATAGATATTGAAAGGTGTGATCCGATTTGTGAAACGAGGAAAGCTCAACCCGAGGTACATTGGGCAATTTCGTATCAGTGAAAGGATTAGTCCAGTGGCGTATAGATTAGAACTACCTCCGGAGTTGGATCGGATCCACAATGTCTTCCATGTCTCAATGCTAAAGAAGTATGTACCTGATCTCTCCCACATTCTCGAGGCACCTCCAATCAAGTTGCACAAAGGTTTGAAGTTTGAGGTGCAACCAGTGCGCATCTTAGATAGGACGGATCGAATGTTGAGGAATAAGAACATTCCAATGGTTAAAGTTTTGTGGAAGAATGCTCGGATGGAAGAAATGACATGGGAAGCTCAGTAGATAAGGAAGCAATATCCCCACCTTTTCTCAGAGACAAGTTAAATTTTGGAGTCAAAATTTTATTTTAAGTGGGGTAGTGCTATAAAGCCCTACCCTGTTTTATCTTTGACATGCCATTCGCATGCATTTGATAGCATGCTTGCATATTGAATTGCGTCGAAAAACTAGTTAAAAGTCGATAGTGTACCCAATGCTATAATTAAAAGGATTAAACCTGGAACTAGTTTAAATAGATATTTGAGGATGAATTTGAGAATTTCGAAACCTTAGAGTGTCATATTATGGTAATTAGGAGTTTGAGGGTTGATTTGGAGTTAATATGAAATTTTAGTATTCTAGAGGCAAAATGGTCATTTTGCCACCCGAGGACAAATTTCGAATTTTTTGATAGGATTTGGATCAAATTTGATTAAGTAAAGTATGATATGAGTATAAGGAGTGAAAAATATGAAATTTGGTAATTTTTCAGATTTAGGGGTAAAAATGTAATTTTTTACTTTTACGGGTGCAAAAGTGTAATTTTGAAAAAATTACTCCACCAAGATTTTGGCTAAGTCTAGAAACTTCATTTAAGCAATGGATAAGTGAAGAAAACTGTGTGGTGGAGAAAGAAAGTCAAATGGATGACTAATAAAGAAAGAATTAATAAAAAATTAACATATGTTAAAAATAAATATTATTTTATTAAGCTTATAAATAGACTTAAAATTTAGCCAAAAACCCTTGTGATGGTCGGCCAAAGCAAAGCAAAGAAGGAAGAAAAGAAAAAATAAACCCTAGGCTGAAAATCAAGCAGAAATTAAGAGAATTCAAGGAATCAAGCTTGAAAAAAGTAAATTTCTTGATTTTTCTTGGTGTTTTACATTACCCATGCTTTCTTTTCCATTTTCCATGCAAAAATCACAAGTGGGTATAACAAACCCATGCTGGCCGAACCTCCATGGAGGGATTTTGAGCAATTATTTTGATAGATTTTAGGTTGATTTAATGTTTTTAGTTAGGTAGAAATGAAATATAGCAAAATCTAGCAAGAAAACCAAAATTTCCACGTTGAACCCCATATAGTCGAACCTTCTAGGAAAAGAATGGCTGTTGAAATTGATGCTAATTTGAGGCATTTAGGTGAATTTTGATGAATTATAAAGTTAGAAAATTAATGGGAAATTTTGGTGCGAAAATCAAAATTTTTACCTAAAGTGCAGACCGGTATACTATGTGATTCGAACTGATAATTTGCATCACATTCAAAGTCACTAAGGTAAATTGGGTGTAATTAGAGTATAGAAATTGAAAGCAATTAATTTGGAATTAAATTGGAGACTTTAGCCAATTCGACCGCGTGTAGGCAAACTAGGTCGAATACCGTGTTTAGACGGTTATTCGGATAGTTTACATCACATTTCATGCACTCATATAGAATTATAAAGCCTGAAATCAATTATGATTAATTGACATAATTTATTGAAATTTGTGTTGCACGTAACGTATAGGTGGTGAACCCTCCGACAAAGGCAAAAAAATTGTGTCAGACGATCGAGACTAGGAATGTTGTGGACTCCTAAAACAGTGAGTGGATAAATTACCGTTTTCAATATCTAGAGTAATTTTATCTGTTTTCGTGCTTTTAATGAATTGAATTTTATAAATGATTTTTAAATTGAAAACATTGATTTTATAACACTGAATATGTGGAGACTTGTGATGAATTTGTGTTTATGTATTCAATTTGAAATCTATGGCTTATGATCTTGGGAAGCATGCTGGCTGGATTTATATTTGTATGAAATATGTGACTGTTTTCCTTTGTCTAAGTATACTGGGTAGAATTTTATTGGCCATGTTATGCTGCAAAAATTTTGTTGATTGGTGGGTTAATTAGTCGATGCAATGGTGGGTTTCCGTGGACCAGCCTATTAGAGGGGCATGGTAAACCCAGTTATTATTTTTACCTCGGTAAGAGAGGTGTGGAGGGTAACTCCTAAGGTAAAGATCGAGTTTACTTCACGCTGAACCACCACTTGAAGTTGAACTTAGCCAATGCCGAGGAACGACTGTATTGTAAACTCAAATAAAAATATATATTTTATCTACATATGATTTTTAACAACCTTGGCAGACTCGATGAGATGCTCTGATTAGGTGTCCACAAGTATGAGATTTAGCCTAAGCCTAGTTTTTTACGAAGGAAATCATAAGCATTGTGTTTTAATAAAATGAAATTGTTTTGTATGATTGTACTAAATTTGGTGTTATGAACCACATTATGATATCGCGTTTTTATAATGTCTCCATTTACTCGACTTTAGATGTCGTGGATGGTATTTATTTACTCACTGAGTTGTAAAACTCACCACCCTCAATTTCTCCATTTCAGGCTCACAGGTATCAGTAGATAGAGAAATTTTGTTGAGGAGGAAGTTTGGAATGGCAACCTTAATTTTCAAAGGTCCATCTCCTAGTCCATATCTCTCTGTTTTGGGCCTGCTTAACATTGTAAATTAAATTTTATACTTTAGTTAATTGTATTACAGTATGTAATAATATATTTTGCTTTTACGCTACAAAAATTATTTCTGGATATCTATATAAAATTGTTTTATAAGAATATACATTATTTTATGGAATATTTTTATTTTATTCTATTAAATATAATTTCACTTAAATTGCATGTTTTAAATATACGATTTCATTTTCGATTGCGAATTATGTATTCTCTACGCATATATAACATTTTTACCAAATTTCGAAATTTTCGACAAAAATGACCAAAATGCCTTGTGTAGTGAATTTCATCTTTGTCACTATTTTGATCCGAAATTGGATGAAATGCTTACAAACATGAAAGTAGTAAATAGAGACTCACAGGGGAGTTGAAAAACTGGTACAAGAGCCTTGCGAGGTCTCGATTTACTCTCGGGGGATGAGGGTCTATCGGGACATCGCGATAATTGTCATGGGCTCGATGGTAGTTCCGGGTCGTGACACTTAAACAATGTTTCCACCAGCCCATCCACAAACCTTTGGATCTTCATCTCCTCTGTGGAAACTAAATAAAGTGCATATTGAGACAACTGCGTGAATTTTATATCATACTTTGACACTGTCATACTCGGAGTCTACACCAACGCCTCAAACTCTCTAGCTCTAGCATTTCGTACGCTAAGTGATAAAAATCGATCTAAGAAAGCTGTACTGATTTCATTTCAAGTCAACAGTGCAGCATCTATTGGCCTACCCCTTTGTAAGGAGTCATACCATTCCTGTGCTACATCCTCCAATTGAAAAGTTGCTAGCTCCACTGATCTAACGCTAGAACATCCCATGGCATTACAAATCTTTTCCATCTTGTCGAAGAAAACCTGGGGTTTCTCCGATGCATCTGACCCAGTAAATGATGAAGGCTTAAGCTTCAAAACGTCAGTAAGTGAAACCTCTACCTGACCTCTTTCACCCTTTGGAGGTTGGCGATCGGTCTGGCCTTGTGAACTAGAGGACGCTTGAGCTATTTGTCTCCCCACTAATACCTTCTGTATATCATCCATATGGGCTGTCATCATCCATACAACCTGATTATCTCCCTACAGACCTGTCACCAAATCCTCAATAGTAATGCCCTCAATTAATGGCCTATCTGCCTCATCTAAAGGCTGTCCCTCCTCTCTTTTATTCTCAAGCGTATCCGCCCTCACCGACCTAGTGGCCTTGCCACGTCTACCTCGCCCCCGAAGAGTGGATACTCGTGGCCTATCAGTTATCTCAGTGGGGGCATCTTGCTCCCCCATTCGTCTTGAGGCGGCCCATGTCTTAGGCGGTATTTTTACCTAGACAAGAGCAAACACCTATTGTTAAACACATTTCATAGTCACAGTTAAGAAAATAAGGTGGTTTCTAAGATAGGGAATTTATGTAGTTCCTTGATTATGAGATGTGTCGCAGTTCACAGTTCATAATCAAAGATCCCACATAAAGACCTAACTCTCCGTTGGACCAAACAAGAACATCCTAGGACCTAAAAAACCTAGGGCTCTGATATCAAGTTTGTCACAACCCAAATTTCTGAGCCATGACCGGCGCATAGGCCCAATGAGCGTGGTTCACCAAGCGCAAGCAAGCCTACCCCATTTATATTGCTTAATGTCTTATCAACTAATGCATCCATACACATTCCAACTGGTGTGAACATAGCCAACTCATGATGGCATTATCCATCACGACTCGAAACTCCCCATCGGGCCCATGACAATGGCCGCGATGTCTCAATGAGCACTCATACCTGGAATGTCGACCGAAACCCCGCAAAGCTTAGCATCATCTTTCGTATCTCCTCGGTGAGCGACAGTTATAAAATATCATATTTCGAAAAAATCATATATCATTTTTAGATCAAAACATTAAAATATCATTTTCTGGCTCATAGGGGTATTTTCATCATTTTCCTTCGTAAATCTCAAAACTAACCAAGAATATAGTAGGTGAGTAGAAAACACATATTTCATGAATAAAAATAAATTTAAGAGTCTAAAATGTACGTTTGAAGTAAAAATTTGACTATTTGAATATAATAAAAATAATCAATAAAATAAACTATTTTCTTATAAAATAATTTTTGTAAAGCTATCGATAAATAATTTTTATAGTGTAACAGTTAAATATATTCATACATATTATAATGCAGACAACCAAAGTATAAAATTACTTTTACAATGACACGTGGGCCCACAACTAACCAAAATGCTTCGAAAGCTAGGAACCTACAATTTTTACCGATTCAAGTCCAACTGATGGTCCTTGATCGAATCCACTAACTATGGACTATTTTGAGCCTAAAAAATGGATAGGAAGAGGGGTGAGATTATAAAATCCCAGTGAGTAAGCAAACACCATCAAAATAATCTAAAGTCGAGTAATATGAGACAATTAAAAATATCCCATCACAATACTTGTTTCACAACTTGGAAATTCATCCCAACCCACATGAACAATTGTATTTCATTCAAATCATTAACAAGGCTTATGAATTCCGTAATCCTTTGGCTCATGCCATCACTCTTACTCGAGAATACTTGATCGTCATCAAGCATCCAATAGAGTCCGTCAAGGCTATTAAAATTTCATATACACGTTAGAAAATAAAGTCGTTCCTTGGCATTGGCTGAATTCACCTCCCCATGGTGGTATTCGAACGAAGTGAACTCTAAAGATTTACCTCAGGAGTTACCCTTTGCACCTCTACGACTGAGGTAAGAATATGACGGGGAACCATGCCCCTCTTAATGGTTAGTCCACGGAACCTGCCACTGCAGTGACCACTCTAATCCCACCAACTCAATAAAAATCCACTAGCATGATATGGCAATTTATTGCTAGGTCTAGGTCCCTATTACTTGACTTACTTCTCTACTTAACACCTGTCACCCAAGGGAACCTATTCTCGGTTCTCGGGTATAGTCTCTTACCCATATTGATTGGCTTACCACCAATCCATATTGCACAATACACAATTTACCACATTAATATTTAACCATTTTAAAATCAATTCAGGCTCGGTGTGGATGCATGATATGATCTGCAAATTGTTCGACTGCCGCTTAAATGTGGTGTTGATCTAATTCGGCCTATTACCCGATTAAATGACAAATGTCTCCAAATTAATTCTGAATCAATTCTTTTCACTTTCTACACTCCAATTATACCTAAATTACGCCAATGGCTGTGAATGTGGTTCAATTTATCAGTCTGAACCACAAAATACACCGGTCTATACACTAGGCAAAAATTCATATTTTTATGCTAAAAATTCCCATTTAATTTCTAGTCTCACCAATCATCAAATATCACCATAATATCATAAAAAATCACAAAATTCCTCATCAATCTCTCTCCTAGAATATTCGGCCCTTTAGGGTTTAATGGAAAACATATTATTTTCTTGCTAATTTTAACACCATTAATCATTAACCGATTAAATGGCCATTGTGTCCAATTTAACTCCAAATTGTTCCACTTCTGTTCTAATATCACAAATCATTAAATGCCAGTCAAATAACCTAAAATTTCAACTCAATTATCTTCCCATTGCTTCATGGGAAATTCGGCTATAATGGGGCATTATCACTAAAATTTTTCCTACACCATTTTCTCATCATAATTTATCATTTCCTAACCCATTTCACTTGAAATGAAATCATTTCCTCATTAAATCCTCACTCTACATATTCGGCCATAATGGGTTTAATGAAGAACAATTTGTTTTCTAACTTGTTTTGCTCATAAACATATTCAACTAACTAAAAACACTAACATAACTTAAAATCAAGCAATTCCAACATTATCTCTCTCACCATACCCATTCGGCCTAGCCTAGATTCACCATGAAATCATGCTTCTCAAACATAGAAATAAGAATATACAGCATGGGTATTGTAAATCTCAAGCAAAAGTAAAGAAATTTCACCTTAACTTGCTTGATTTCTTGATTTCTCACAATTTCTCTTGATTTTGCCTAACTAGGTTTTTGTTTTCTCTTTGTTTTCCCTTTTCTTCCTTTGTTCTTCCTTTTCCCTTGTCTTGGCCGAATATGGAGAGAGAAATGGAGATTTAATGGGCTGATTTTTAAAGAAAAAAGTAAAATAATAAAGCTTGACATGTGTCACATGCTTATTAGTCAATTTTTCTTTTTATACTTTAAATATTTGACTTTTTTCACTTAATTTTCCACCACATCTTTATGCCATAGTTATCCATTCCCACAATAGATAAAATCCACAAATTTGACTAGTGTTGGGGGTGAAAATTACCGTTTTGCCCCTTAGACGGTAAAATTACCATTTTGCCCCTATACTCTAAAAATACCGAGAATTAAAATTTTTCACTGCTTAACCTCATATTATATTCCATATGATAAATCTTGATCAAATGTGGTCAAAATATTTTTTAAAAATTCTCATTTTGTCCTTAAATGGCAAAATGACCATTTTACCCCCGATCGATCAATATTCCCGATTGACTCCAAATTAGCCCTCGAACTCAAAATCACCGTTTTAAGTCATCCCTAGACTGTGAAATTCTAAATCTCATCTTAAAATCCTTGTTTTATCTAGTTCGAGGTTTGATTCAGCTTCGCTGTATCTTTAGGGGCAATATCGACTTTTGAAAATTTTTTCGGAGCTTTCCAAGTATGCCAACATGTTGTCCATTACATGTATGACATGGCCAGTATTTTTGGGCTGGGCTTGACATTATCAATTAAAATATACATATACTGTTCAAGACATGTAACTTAGTAATTTACATTATATGAACATATTCACAAAACAAAAGAACCCGTGACTTCCAGCGAAGAAACTACAGTAAAAGGGTTGCTATTGAATGCCAAACACCTACCCAGGAGACAAAATATGGTGACTCCTCAACCTAGGATCCAACAACCTCCTTATCTGAAAACATGAATTTTTAAAACAATGAGTACCAAACTCAGTGAGCGAACATTAAAAGGAAACAAGCAATAATAACAAGAAAAATTGAGAACCATGACGCACTGATTTGGAACAAGACAATTTAGATCAAGTCAATATTAAAACCCTTTCCATTTAACCTTGGGTTTTTAATTATTTAATGATAAAGCAACCATGTTCAACATGTGTAGAGAAGAAAAGAAATTTACATCAATCATTCTAGCAAGATAGCAAAATCGACGGGTTATCACTGCAGCGAGAAGGCATTCTTGCTGCAGCTAAGAATGAATTTCTGTTGTAGTGAAGTATCATCACAAACCATCACGAAATGAGAGTTTCGCTCAACCACATGAGGGTTTCGTGTTAGAACCCTTTTTCCTCAATTTGAAACAATTTGCAATAAAGGAAAATTTCTCAAGGTTCACATACCATACAAAATCACATTTTGCCATCACGCACACTATATCACGCATATATATATATATAATCACGTGCAATTACATACACCACCCCATTTTCTTCAACTCTGGTGCACTCCCTACTCGCACCAAGCAATAAGACCATGTGTGCACTCCTTACTCGCACAAAGCAATATGACCATGTGTGCACTCCCTACTCGCATATCCCCTGGTCATCATGTGTACATCCCTTGTTCGTACATAGTAATATGACCATGTGTGCACTCCCTACTCACATAATCCCTTAGTCATTAATACACATTATCCATTCATTCATATTATTACCAACACAATAAATGAGCATGTATTCATTTTTGTTACACAATATACACGCTCATAACATTAAAATAATTGTCAAAGGCTTGTTCCCGAGACTCATTTTTTAAATAAGAAGTTGGATATTAATCATTCAAGCATTTCATCTAAATTCAATTAAAATTCCCAAAACAATTTGAAATGCAAGTTCACTCACAATGTTAGGAGTTCGAAATACTCTTATTTTTGGTCTTATGGCACAATGTCTTTACCCTTGTTAGAGGGCTCACCACCTATATATAATACACGACACATAATTCAATATATTGTGTCATACCATTATAAAACTATTTTAGGCTTTATATGAGTGCATGAGGTTGTTTGGATAGTTACTTAAAGACGGTGTTACACATTGGTTCAATTATGATCAAAATAAAATGGTAATGGCCTAATTCGGTTTATCACCCAATTAATTGGCCAATACGTCCAATTCAATTCTAAATAATTCCATTCCTCTCCTAATACTCCAAATCATCAAAGAGAATTTAAATAAATTGAAATATGGCAAAATCATCCTCATATTTTCTCTTGGAAAATTAGGCCATGGAGGGTTCACTAACAATATAATTTTTCATGCTTGATGCTCACACCATAAATCATTAATTCCTAACCAATCACTTGAAATACAACCAATTTCACCATCAACATGCCATAGGGAAGATTCGGTCATGAAGGGTGAGTAAAGAACATGTGATTTTTCTCACTTATTTTCTTTCCAAACATGATAAATTAACTAAAAACACTAACATATCTTAAAATCTAATCAAATCCACCATCAAATTCTCTCTTTATATGTTTAGCCAGCATGCTATTCTTCATGATATCTTGTGATTCAACCATGGAAAATGCAAAAGAATGCATAGGAAAGGTAGATCACATGTTAAAATTAAGAAATTTTACCTTTAATCACTTGTTTCCTTGAAATCCAACAATTTCTCTTGAAATTTTCCTTCCTAGGGTTTGTTCTTCCTTTTCTCCTCTTTGTTCTTCACTTGGCCAGCCATATGAATGAGTTTGGGAGAGTTTAAATTGGCTTTATAAAGGAAAATATTAAATGGACATAAACTTGCTATGTGTCACCATATCATTGGACCATGTATAAATACTTAGTAATTAAGCAATTTCTCTCCACCACACATAATTACCCATGGTATAAAAATGAAATTCATGGGCTTGACAAGTGTTAGGTGGTGTAAAATTCTAATTTTGCCTTTGGGTGGTAAAATGACCATTTTGCCCCTACGTCATGAAAATTCCAATTTGACTCCAAATTAATCCTCAAACTCCGAATCACCAAATTAAGTCATTCTGGGGTTTTAAAATTCTCAATTTCATCTTAAAATCTCTATTTGAACTAGTTCGAGGCTTAAATCAACTTAATTGTATCACTAGGTATAATACCGACTTTTTGATGATCTTTTCGAAGTATTCAAGTTTGCAAGCATGTTACTAAGCACATGAATGACAAGGCAAATATTTTATAGTGTTGGGCTTGACAAGATCTCACATGTACGAGCCGTTTGGTATGGGGAATAACTATGTTATTCCCCCTCTATTCACCCTCATATTTTATTCTTTTGTTTGGTTTAAACAAGGCATAAGGAATAGGAATTCATGAGGAATTCATATTCCGTAAATTGGGGTAAACATTGAGTTTAATCATTCCCGACTACCTCTTTGGTTTTCCCTATTCCGTGATGCAAGGAATAGCTTTGAAACAAAAATTGACTAAAATAAACCTCTGCAACTCTTCCCCTTTGTCGAAACCTCTCTCAACCAATCTTCTGGTCTTTGTCGAAGCTTGTTGGTGTTACTATTTCCCTCATTCTCTTAGCCAATCTACTAGTGTTTGTTAAAGCCTCTTGGTGCCACAATCTATTGCTCTGTCTCGAAGCCTCTTGGTGCCGCTATCTATTGGTCTCTTTCGAAGCCTCTCGGTGCCGTTCTCTACTGGTTTGTCTTGAAGCCTCTCAATGGGCTTCGGTTCTGCGAACTATTGGTCTGTCTCCAAGCCTCTCAGTGCCGCGATCTATTGCTCTATCTCGAAGCCTCTCGGTGGGTTTTGATTTGAAAACAATTTTTTGCTTTGTTATGATTTTGGCTGTTATTTTGGGTTTGCTGTGAAAATAATTTTTTGTAATGTTGTGAAAACATTTAGGTAGTTAATTGTGCTATTATTATGCTGTTAGTTTCTGGGTTTGTAGTGAAAACAATTTTTGCTTTGCTTTGATTTTGTGTTTTATTATTTGGGTTTTTCTGTTAGCATCAATATTGGGTTACTTTGGCTTTGTTTATTGCCTTGCTTTGATTTCTTGCCCTTGGTTGTGCCATTGGGTTATCTTTTAGCAGGCTTGAGGTCTCATGTTTTTTAGTTCTTGATTGTTGTTGATTTATTGCTTTTATTGTTGTTCAGATTTCTATTTGTTAATCCTTATGTACAAATGTTGATGGTTATCTCATATGGTTGTTGAGCCTAATTTTGGTTTGCTATCTTACTTGACAAAGCATTCCAAAATTAACTACTTTTTAAATTTTTAAATCCATTGAATTCTTTTTTTTACTTTGATAACTGAATGCCATTATTGTAAAAATAAAAATAAAAACCTCAAATTACATTAAGGACTCGTGAGAAAGACCAAAACCTTAATATCTTGAAAATGATTAATAACATGTGAAGAATTTATTAAAAATAAAAATTTATACATAAAATTTAATTGAGTATGATGGAATGCTTATTTATATTAAAAGACACGTTATTTATAAATTTCGCATTTATGAAGGAAGGAGGGAGGTGATGGGAGAGTTTCGGAAAAAAAAACTTGAAAAAAGAAAAAAACATGCTCTCGGAGGAACCAATGAAACCGGCTCTATGATGGAGAGTAGTGGGTAAAATAGAATACAAGAAGAAGATAAAAAAAAAGAGAAAGAAAAAGAACAATGGAAGACTATTTACAATTTTATTTAGCAAAAAATAGAAGACTATTTCTCTATTTCAAAGATATGATTTTCTACTTAATATATCAAAAACATAATTTTTGATTTTTACTTGTTTTGTCATTTTTTTTTCTCAAATATTTATTCTCCAATATTTTGTCTATGGAATATTTTGAAAATAATTCATAATATGTGAGGAATTTACTAAAAATAAAAATTTATACACAAATTTTAATTGATTATGATGGATAAAATATAATATAATTAAATTATATTTTAAAATAATTATCCATTTATAAAAATATGTTATTAAATTAAAATTATTTTTAGAAATTGAAATAAAATATAATTAAAATGGATAATTTCTTTTTTTTTATGTAAATTACTAAGTAATATGAGCAAGGGTGTTTTTGTCTTTTTGTTACCTATTCCTTTCTTATTCCAATCTTATTTCTACCAACCAAACACTGCAATAAGTAATAATAGCAATTCCTGCTCTATTCCATTCATTATACCAAACAAAGTAATAATTATTCTATTCTATTCCCACCATATTTTATTCCCACAAAATAGCTATTCTATTCTATTCCTGTTTATTCCACGAACCAAATGTGCTGGTAGTGTAAAATTTACAAAACTATTCGTATGTATAAAAATATAAAATTGAATAAACTTACATTCTTTTTAAGTTTTCGAATTTTATCGTTTAAAATAATAAATAACAACATGAAAAAGTAACATAATATTTGAATACTAATTATTTAAATATTAAAAATGTGTGAAGTTACTAAATTTTTAATTTTTTAATTAATGCATATAAATATTAAAAGTAATTATTTTTTGTAATAATGTTTAAAATTATTACAAGAATAATAAAAAAAACCTTTTTTAAGAGATTTCTAATTTTTTTTGTCATTGAACTTATTTGGCTAAAGATTTTTTTTAAAAAAAATAAATAACAAATGCTTTGAATAATATATATAGTAAGAAGAAGTTTGTATTTAAAATGCTTAAATAACACAATATAAAAATAAAGATAGATTAAACCAATAAAATTCAAACTAATAAGTTCATATTAAATTAACCCAAACCTAGTTTAGACACCAAATAATTGAAAAAGCTATCAGTTTTTGTTGTGCTTTTTTACATCAAAATTTTCGTTTCTTGATTTTTAGTAGCTTTTTTTTCTTTATTTGCAGTACATTCACATTATCTAAACCCACTACATTTCAAATACATCCCCAAACTAGCAAAGAGTTTAGCATGACCTCCACCTTCCTTGTCTAAAGGTGCAATATAATCTAGTCAAAACAAAAAATAGGCTCTTATACAAAATCAGCACCACTTGCTACTCATAAAAATAACTCAAGCAACATAAACTGCCCCAAATATCTACACCCAAAAATTGACATCAATACACAACAAAATAGATAGCCAAATTCAATGCGTCACTAAAGAGTGGTTCTTTTACTCACGAGCAATATACAGCTACCATTACTTAAGAAAAAGGAAAAAAAGGGTCAAGCTGGGTATTATGAGCTAACCTGTAAAAGGCTATAACAGGGTAGAATTATCTGGGAGATTAAGTCTTGTGCACTTTTAAGGGAGATGTCATCCTTTCAAACATTGTAATGGCACTTGGTGATATCTCTAGAAATGCTTTTTAAGTCTTAAGGGGGAAGACCTTTTAGGAGAGGAATGTCCTCATCTCATGCATTATAATGGCTATTGGTGAAATATTTGTAAAACTTCGTAAACTCTTTATCGAGGGTGAGAAATCAACGGATTGTTGGGTTGCCTCACTGGTAAAGGTATGTTCGTAGTAAGTCATCTAGGGCTATCTCTATGGCCCAGCAGTGGCATGATCTGATCCCTTTGTACTTTTTTTGATATTAATAATGCATTTTTCTTTATGTAGCTCTAGTTTTTACATATATGGCATTCGTTATGCCCTATGATTTCGATGTTGCATTACCTTAATCTAATTTAAGGCTATTATTGATGTTTGCTCAAATCTAAAAGAGTTATTGGCTAGCTTTTGTGGAAGCGTCCATTCAAAAGCGACTCAAGCTATCGCATATTTAAGTGAAGCAGCATAGTTCATGACAGTTCATATAAGAGCACCAACAAGAAGTGCTAAATGAATGAGTAAACATGATGACCATGCGAAGTTCACCAAAGGACCTTTAGAGAATTGATAAGTTAAAGGCTGTGGTGGCCACAAAAAAAGCTCAGATGGTCCCATGAGAGTAAATAAATGAAATGAAACAGTCTAGCGAGGATTGTTTGAGATGATAAATACATTGAGTGATGCTGTTAGGGATACATTGAGCACTTTCCAAGGTGAGTTTGGAGAATTAAAAGCTCAAGTAAACCTTTTGATTATTGTTGCAGGTAGTAACAATGCAAATGTAGGAGATCGAGGGAAAAAGGGCTAAAATGCCAAAGCCCTTGCGATACAAAGAGGCTAAAGATGCAAAGGAACTGGAGAACTTCTTTTTTTATATTGAGTAGTACTTATACATTGTGCGTATAGAGTTCGAGGAAGACAATGTGGTGATGATTGTAATGTATCTTGCTAAGGATGCCCAATTATGATGTCATTCCAAATTTATCGATGGGGAAGGCCACATACAAATGTGCGCGAACCTTAGGCGAGAACTGAAGAACCAGTTTTTCCGTAAGAATGTAGAGTACATGACTCGGTGGAAGTTGCGAAAGCTAACATAAACCGGGTCAGTACGAGAATTTGTGAGAATCTTTTCAACCCTAATGCTAGATATTAGGGACATAACCAAGAAAGATAAGTTGTTCTATTTTCTTAAAGGTCTAAAGCCATGGGTGAAGATAGAGTTGTAATGACAGAAGGTATAAGATGTGACTTCGACAATGGCAGTTGTTGAATGTTTTATTGATTATAGTGATAACTAATATAAACGGAAGGACCATCCATCAAGAACTAGTAACTCAAACTCCGACAGTAGGGTAAAATCCCCAAAAGTTAATAAACATTGCATGAAGGAAAAGAAAGAAAACCACTCGCTAGGGACACACCCTAACCAAGAACAGCTAAGTTGTGAGGCTTCAAACCTCGAGTCCCAATATTTTGTTTTCTTTGTAATAAACCTCATCGAATAGCTAATTATCCACATTGAGTTACTCTTAATGCGATATATATTGCTAATGTGGAGGCACCTTAGGCCTAAACTCTAGTCGAAGAAGTCGAGGAAGAGCCAGTGCATATGTGTTCAATTCAGTTTATTAGTGCCCTTTGAGCACAATTAGAAAAGATGAAGAAAGAGCATCAATGAGGTCTCATGTATGTGGATGCGTTGTTGAACAATAAAAAAACTGAAGCCATGCTCGACACAAAGGCCTATGATTCCTTCATCACACTGAAAGAGAGGCGAAGAGATGCAGTAACAAGGTAAAGAAAGACCTCAAGCATATAAAAGTAGTCAACTCGCCAACCTCGGCCATTATGGTGAGCTCCAAAGGCATAAAGATTATAATTAGTTCCTTGGAAATGAAGGTGAATAGATTGTAGCCACTATAGATGACTTTGTTGGTCCCAAATAATATGTGCTAAAGGGGGGTGAATACCACAATTTGGCTTTTTTTCTCAATGAGAAACAAATCTAAGCAACAATAAAATAAAAACAATGTAGACAAGGAACAAAAATTTAGAGTGGTTTAGTTTAAGACCTACATCCACTACCTTGATTATCCAACCAAGGATTTTCAACCAAATTCACTAAGAAATGGTGGAATTCTCTAGCTCCCACCAAGCTTTTACAATGGCTTTTATCAAGTTCAGCTAAAACCTTTACAATCGTTTTTCAAGGGCTCAACCAAAACCCAACACCTAACTTTTAAGGCTAAGTTAGAACCTTAATACATTCAAGCAATCCTAGCTTGCAACAACCACTTAGAGTGAATCCCTCACTCTAAGGATACAAGAAGAGAAGTAAAGAGAGTACCTATGATCACACGGTTGATCTAAATGGTACAAGGTTAAATGCTGAATACAATTACAAATGATGGGTGTTTGAGTGCAGTGAGGTATAAAGATGATTTTCTAAGCTTTCAGCTCTATGTGATTTGGAAGCATTCAAATTTCTCTCTAAAGTTTCAAAAGATTGCATTCTAACCATTGGAGAGTCTTTTTTATACTTGGAGAAACAAGTCTGATGGTAGTTTGGCAATTTGTAACCATTAAAAACAGTTGAAAGTTAATTCTAACCGTTAATCTGTCTTGTAGTGCTCTAGTTCAAATTGCAGACAGAGAGCTCTTAGTCGACTAATTTCTTTATTGGTTGACTAAGTTGGTTCTGTCTTCTAGTCGTAGATTCTGGCAGAGAGCACTTAGTCGACTAACCCATTTCTTGGTCGACTAAGTTGGTTCTATTTCTCAATATTCTTCAACCTACCATTTCTCCAATTTGAATTTTAGCCAACCAATGTTCTTTATTATGCAACTCAAATGCTTCCTTCTTGTCAACTAATCATGTTCCTAGTTCACATTAATTATTGATGTACATATTTTGAAAGATTGATTTATTCTTTGCCTACAAATCTTTGTCCTGCACACTTAGGTAGAAATATTAGTCACAAATGAAATGGGAACTGTTGTACAATTTTCTACCCACGCAAGTATACATATTGTTAACAAGTAATATAATAATGAAGTAGAGTATCATTCCCACAGAGAATTGTTTAATTCCTACTGTCAACTACTAAAATTAAAACACCTTAATTTTATCTAAACAATTAAAATTACAAAGAAAAATTGAAACTAGTAAACTAATAACTAAAACTAAAATTAATCTAAAATCTATTAATGAATTTATTTTATTAAATGTGAATGACTACCAGACCTAAGATTATAATATCCCTCAATACTTTATCTGATTATTGTCTTTCTCTCTTAACTCAGTTTAATAGATTAAGTTGCTAACCTAGAGTCCTAAATTATTTATAAGTCTTTGTCGAGTTTCTTATAAAAGTACCTCTCCCAATTAATTTACTATATGTCTATGTAAATCATATTGAAAAAAGATTCATTAAGTTTGTGCTCTAATTTTGGCTATGTATGGCTTATAGGTGTATGTCTACCCTATATGCAAATCAAACCACCTAATCAACTAAGTGTATTCGATCATACGCTATTTTATTCAAGGTCTACCTTAATTTCCTTCATCAAGGTTTAACCTAGGTTTCCAATTCAATCTAATTGGTGGCCAGTCAACTAGAAGCATTAAGAACAGAATAAAATAAACAACTTAAATCTATCAAACATAAGTCAAAGAGAGATAAATAAATCAGACTATATATTGAGTTCAATCATAATCTTAGATTAAAAATTTAAGTCTCCCATCAAGTCACACATCATCATTGAATAAACTTTAAACAATAAAAAAAACCAAGAAAATAAGAGCATAAAAGAAAATATAGAAAATCTCAAGAATTGCATTCTTGATCTTCAAATCTCCTTGAATTCTTCAAATCCTTCTTAGCATCAATGACTTTGTGGCTTGATTCTCAGATGTTAATCTGGTGTTTCTTCGTTCTTTCGTTCCCTCAAGTCCTCCGAAAGGTTATTTTTATAGAGATTTTCTCTGGCCAAGTTGGGTGGAGAAAGAAGTCAATTCCAATTAGACTTATGTGAGTTGCAGCCTTGCCCAATTAATTAATAGAAATCGTAATTGCTCTAGGATTACTACAGTGCATCAACTTTGACATGATTTTTGACCATCTTCCAAGCAGAACTGGCTAAAGTGGTAAACATGAAAGTTGTATATTTTTCTCTTATATTTCCAATGGTTAAGAATAGTATCATTTGGAGCTCTGTAGAGAAACTTATGCATAAAATACCGAGACATATGCAGTAAAAGTCTACACCTTGAAATTGCTCCCCTTTTTTCCATTAAAATTCTCCTTTCATCAAACGCCTACAAAAGCACAATTAAATCAGTAACAACCTATCTTAACCACATTAACACCAAATTAAGCATAAAATTAACCATGATTAGATTGACTCACCTAAAATAACTAATTTAAAATAATTAAATAAAAATAACTAATTCCTATGCATTACTACAAGAAAAAAACTAAATTACTATCAAAATTAAGCCCAAATAACTCTATATTATAAAGTTATTAGGAATGTCAAGCCTAGCCCTAAAATATCTATCATGTCATTCATATATTTGACATCACGCTTGCATACTTAATATCTCGAAAAAGTAAGTAAAAGTCGATATTGTACCTAGTGGTACAGCTAAGCTGAATTATGCCTCGAACTAGTTAAAATAGGGATTTTAAGATGAAATTGAGAATTTCAAATTTGAGGAATGACTTAAAATGGTGATTCGAAGTTCGAGGACCGATTTGGAGTCAATATGAAATTTTCGAGATCTAGGGGCAAAATGGTCATTTTGCCACCCAAGAATTAGATTTGGATGTTGGATGAAATTTTTTACTGAGATTGATCATTTGAAGTATAATTTGAGGTTTAGAAGTGAAAATTTTTAATTTCGGCATTTTTCGGAGCATAGAGGCAAAATAGTAATTTTGCCACCCTAGGGGCCAAGTTGTAATTTTCACCACCCAACACTTGTCAAAACCAAGGATTTTATTCATTATTGGTGTGGAAAATATGACAATTTATGTGGTGGAAAAATAAGGTTTAAAGGATAATTATTTAAATTATGGGCCAATGATATCATGCCACGTGTCAAGCTTTGACTTCTTTAATTTTAAGCTTGAAAATCAGCCCATATCTTCCCCATTACACCTCCCATATTCGGCCAAGCAAGAGGGAAAGAAAACAAAGAGAGAACAAACCCTAGCTAAGAGAAAATTCAAGAGAAATTGTGAAAATTCAAGCAATCAAGTGGAAAAGGGTAAATTTTCTCAATTTTTTGCTTGAGATCTATCAAACCCATGCATTTCTCCTTATTTTCCATGGTTGCATTATGTGTTTTCATAATTAGTTTATGGCTGGCCGAATGGGTATGGACAGAATTTGATGTTGGAATTGATTTGATTTTAAGATATGTCAGTGTTATTAGTTAGTTTATTATGCTTGGAAGCAAAACAACAAGAAAAAAAATTCATTTTCCCCACCACCCTTCATTGGCCGAACCTACCTTTTAGTGTGTTGAAGATGAACTTCATTTTTATTTCAAGTAATTGGTTAGGAAATGATGAATTATGATGTGGAAATTAAGTAGGAAAAATCATGGTGTTAGTGCACCCACCATGACCGAATTTCCCATGAAGAAATGTGAAGGTGGTTATGCTAAATTCTAGGTTATTTGGCTTGTGTTTGGTGATTTGAAGTATTATAAAAGAATGGAGCAACTTGGAACTAAATTGGACATGTTGGCAATTTAATCGGGTGAGAGACCAAAGTAGGCTAACACTGCGTTTAGACAATATCCAGACAATTTGCATTCCATATCATGCATTAGTAGTCTAAATTAGTTTATTACAGTTTAGTACTAAAGTAGTAAATTTCTTGATTTTGTACTGTGTCAAGGTGGTGAATCCTCTAACAAAGGTAAAGAAATTGTGCCCGAAGATTTATAGTCGAAGTACCCGAATTTGGTTTTTGAAAGTTGTGAGTAAACTTATTGTCGTCTTAATTATCTAGAGTAATTTTATTCAATGTGGTGATTTTTGGGAAAAATGATTTTTAATTGGTGAATTACTTGTTTTATGAGAAAAATGTGAATTTATAAAATAAATTGAATTTTTATAAATTGAATTGAAAAATTGGATGATTGATTTGAAATTTAAAGTAATTAGAGACCACACGCTTTATTGTAAATTATTATTTAAATTAAATGCCTTATGATATTATGGCATGATTGGTTGAATTGATAACTCTATTGAAAAATGTGAACTGCCTGCTTTGTCCTGATAAATTGGTTAGCAATGAAATTGCCAAGTCATGCTATTGAAATGTTTATTGAATTGGTGGAATAATAACTACTGCAGTAGATGGGTTTTCGTGGGCCAACCTATTTAGAGGGAGCACGGTAAACCCCACTATATATCTTTATCTCAGTTGTAGAGGCGTAAAGGGTTGTCCTAAGGTATGACGGAGTTTGTTTCACACTAATCCACCACGTGAAGGTGAACTTAGCTAACGCCAAGGAACAACTATCTTCTTCAAACGTGAAAAATATGTTTTACGTACATACGAGATTTTTAACAGCCTTGGCTGACTCGGTTAGATGCCTCAGCCAAGGTATCCCCGAGTATGAGCTTTTATGGCACTAACCACGATTTTCAAGAAATCATAAGCCTTAGAAATTATTCAAGTGAAATGAATTTACTGTAATTGATTTAAATGAATTTTCACGATATGAAACTCTTTTGGAGATAGACAGTTTTCATTGTTTCTTTTTACTCACTTTTAGATATTGTAGGTGATATTTATTTACTTATTGAGTTGTGTAAACTCACCACTCTCCTTTCCACCACTTTCAGGCCTAGATTAGTTAGTAAATAGCTGAGTTTGCTGAGGACTGCAGTTGGCTTTGCAACCTCAATAACAGTAGGCTCACTGTCCTCTCTACTTTTGAATATTCAAGGGCCCACGTGTCACTGTAAATGAAATTATATACTATGGTTAACTTTATTATTGTATGTAAGAATTTAATTTACTTTTACGTCCCAAAAATTGTTTACCGATAAATCTATAAAAATTGTTTTATAAGAAAATAGAATATTTCCTTGAATATTTTTATTATATTCAAATAGTTATAATTTTAATCTAAAAGAATGATTTAGACATCTAAATTTAATTTAATCATGACATATGTGTTTTCCATTCATCTGCTACGTTTTTGCTCGGGTTCGAAAATTTTGAAGAAAAATGACGAAAATGCCCCTGTGAGGCGAAAATTATTTTTCTATTGTTTTGAGCTGGAAAAAAAGTTTAAAATTCTTTAAGGCATGATGTTTGGCAATGATTGCTCACAGGGGAGGCAAGAAAACCGATATAAAAGCCTTATGAGATTTCGGTCGATATTCAGGGTATGAATACCTATCGAAACGTCACAGCGGTTGTCATGGGCTCGATGGGAATTTCGGGTCGTGACAATTAAATTGGTATCAGAGCCTTTGATTTTAAACCTTTTGGTTTTTAAAGCGTTTTAACGATTTTACAGTGTTAGTGTGGCCTTGGGTTAAGTTAAGTCTGGTTAGTTTGAATAGGATGCATTTTTCGTATAGAACTTGAGGTTGCCTAAAACTGCGTTATTTATCTTTATAGACTATCATGCCTCATCGACGAGAATTTCCACCCCTCACTAGATCAGTTGGGAGGGGAAGAGGTCGTCTTAGGCAAAGTCAGCCAGATCCTATAGAAGAGGAATCGACTGCATCCTCTTTTCGAGCAACGCTTGCTTCTGAGCAACTCGAAAGTCCTCCACATCTTCCATCTCCTCCGCCACCTACTGGCATTCCTGCCATGTTTCCTGAGGCAGCTCAAGCATTGGCAGCCTTTTTCACAACTATGGCTGGCTAAGCTCAGACTGGTCAAGCTCCTCCTACGGTTCCTCCCTTTACTCCTATAGTACCACCACCCCCACCTCCTGTTCCACCACCAATGTCGGATGTCTCCATTTTTAAGAAGCTGAATGAGGCTAGGCAGCTCGACTGCGTTTCTTTTACAGGTGAGTTGGATGCAACCACAGCGAAAGATTGGATTAATCAAGTATCTGAAACCTTTATGGATATAAGGTTGGATGATGAGATGAAATTGATGGTAGCCACGAGATTACTGGATAAGAGGGCCCACACCTGGTGGAGTTTAGTAAAGTCCCATTCCACCATTCCATTGACCTGGTCAGACTTTATCAAAGAGTTTGATGGTCAGTATTTTACTCATTTCCATCAAAAAAAAAGAAAAGAGAATTTTTGAGCTTGAAAAAGGGAAATTTAACAGTAGAAGAGTATGAAGCTCGTTTTAAAGAGCTAATGTTGTACGTCCCGAAATTGGTAAGAACGGAGTAGGATCAGTCTAGTTATTTTGAGGAAGGGCTCCGTAACGAGATTAAAGAGCGGATGATAGTAATAGGCAGGGAGCCACATAAGAAAATTGTATATATGGCTTTAAAGGCCGAGAAGCTTGCAAGTGAAAATAGGAGAGTGCGAGCTAAGTTTGCAAAGAGAATGAACCCAAGTGTATCATTCAGTCAACCACCCAAAAGAGGCAAGGACTCATCTACTTCTGGGAGTACTACTTCTATTTCGGTGACATCTCCTTGACTCCCATTTTTGCAGTCGCAACGGAGGCCTCCGAAATTCAGTAGGTCTACAATGACTAGTTTGAGGAAAAGTTTCGGAGGTTCAGACAAATGCAGAAGATGTGGAAAATCTCATGTTGGGAGGTGCTAAGGGCCTGTACGCTGCTATCATTATGGTCAGTCGAGTCATATTAGGAGAAATTACCCGCAGTTCGAACAGGGCATTGCAGCTGTTCCATCTCTGCCAGCCCGTACTAATACACAAAGGAGAGATTCGGTTGTGTCACAGTAGATGCAAGGTGTGACCATACGATCTGGTGTGGAGAGTAACATTCCAGCACATCCACCCTCCAAACCACTGATTCGTACGCCAACGAGGGTTTTTGCAGTAACAAAAGAGGAAGCACGTGCTCGACCTAGCGTAGTGATAGGTATTATGTCTTTATTTGATAGAGATGCATATGTTTTAATAGATTCTAGCTCGGACAGGTCTTATGTCAATACAACATTTGCATCATTTGCGGATAGAAACCTGTCACCATTAGAGGAAGAAATAGTAGTTCACATCATTTTGGGAGAACAATTAATTAGAAACACTTGTTATAGAGATTGTAGAGTAATGATTAGAGAAGAAAAATTTATGGGTGATTTAATTCTTCTAGAGATTTGAGATTTCGATCTAATATTGGGTATGGACTAGTTAAGTACACATCGGGCAAATGTAGATTTTTTTAGAAAAGAAGTAGTGCTTCGAAATTCTATGGGAGCAGAGATTGTATTTGTAGTGGAATGCCAAATATTACCCGTCTTGTGTAATTTCAGCTATCAAAGCCTTTAAATTGGTACAGAAAAGGTACCCAACCTATTTGGTGCACGTGATTGATACTTCAAAGAGGAACCTAAGTTAGAGGATGTCCCAATAGTGAGTAAGTTTTCTAATGTATTTATTGATGAATTACCGAGACTACCTATGGATCGAGAACTTGAGTTCCTTAGCGATTTACTTTCGGGTACCGTACCTATTTCTATTTTCCCGTACCGAATGGCTCCCGTAGAATTGAAAGAACTGAAAGTTCAGTTGCAAGATCTAGTAGATATGGGTTTCATTCGCCTTAGTATTTCTCCTTGGGGAGCACTAATCTTATTTGTCAAGAAGAATGATGGCATACTTCGATTGTGTGTAGATTATTGTCAGCTGAATAGAGTGACCATCAAGAATAAGTATCCTTTAACCTGGATTGATGATCTCTTTGATCAATTGAGAGGTGCAGTGGTATTCTCCAAAATTGATTTGAGGTCTGGGTACTATCAGTTGAAGATTAAGGAACAGGATGTACCCAAGACTGCATTCAGGACAAGATATGGGCATTATGAGTTTCTGGTTATGCCATTTGGTCTGACTAATGCCTCGGCAGCTTTTCTGGATCTTATGAATAGGGTGTTTCATCCATATTTAGACAAGTTTGTGATAGTCTTTATAGATGACATCTTGGTTTGTTCGAGAAATAATGATGAACATGCTACCCATCTGCATATTGTGTTGCAGATTTTACGTGAAAAACAACTTTATGCCAAGTTTTCAAAGTGTGAGTTCTGGTTAAAGAAAGTGATTTTCTTGGGACATGTAGTATTTGGAGTTAGAATTTATGTTGATCCCAAGAAAATCGAGGCAATATTACAATGGGAGCAACCAAAGACAATAACGGAGATTCGTAGTTTTCTCAGATTAGTCGGCTATTATAGGAGGTTTGTTCAAGGATTCTCACTAATAGTTGCTCCACTGACTCTCCTGACTCGTAAAGGAGTTAAGTTTTAGTGGGATGATGCTTGTGAAAGTCGATTTCAGAAGCTGAAGAATCGATTAACCTCCGCTCCCGTTTTAACACTTTCTATGAATGGAAAAGAATTTGTGGTATATAGTGATGCTTCCAAGTTGGGATTAGGCTGTGTATTGATGCACGATGAGAAAGTAATAGCTTATGCTTCCTGACAGTTGAAGAAGTATGAGGTAAACTACCCTACCCACGATCTGGAATTAACAGTAGTGGTTATTGCATTAAAGATTTGGAGACATTATCTATATGGTGAGCGTTGTTAGATTTTTACGAATCATAAAAGTTTGAAGTACTTGCTCACCCAGAAAGAACTCAATCTGAGACAAAGGCGATGGCTAAAGTTAATAAAGGATTACAACTTAGTGATCGATTATCACTTTGGAAAGGTGAAATGTAGTAGCAGACGCCTTGAGTCGTAAATCCTCGTCGACATCAGCAGCACTTCGGAGTTTTTCTCTCTCTATGTTAATTGAGATGAAGTCTTTAGGGATCCAGTTGAATAGTGGTGAAAATGGGTCTCTACTCATTAGTTTCATGGTAAAACCTTCATTGTTGGACCAAATTAGAAAATTGTAACAATTTGATGATGAGTTAGAACAGAAAGTTCAAAAGCTGCAAGATGGGGAAGTTAATGAATTTAGACTCGGGGATGATAATATGTTGATGTTTAGAGACCGGGTTTGTGTTCCTAAGAATGATCAGTTAAGACAAGCAATTTTAGAAGAAGCACATTCTTCTGTCTATGCTATGCATCCCGGAAGCACCAAGATGTATCGGACTATTAAGGAAAATTATTGGTGGTCGGGTATGAAACGAGACATAGCTGAATTTATAGCAAAATGTCTCACATGTCAACAAATTAAGGCGGAACATCAGAAGCCGTCAGGTACTCTTCAACCTTTACAGATTCCTGAATGGAAGTGGGAACATGTGACTATGGATTTCGTATTGGGTTTACCACGGACAAAGAGTGGGAAATCGAGCACCAAATGAGAAACCAATATCCACACCTTTTCTTGGAATCCAGTAAGTGAAATTTTGAGGTCAAAATTTTATTTTAAGGGGGGGTAGTGCTGTCAAGCCCAGTCCTAAAATATTTATCATGTCATTCATATATTTGACATCACGCTTGCATAGTTAATATCTCAAAAAAATAAGTAAAAGTCGGTAGTGTACCTAGGCCTGTCAATATGGGCTGGCCCGGCCCAGCCCGGCCCTGGCCCTTGTGGGCTGAAGAAATATGGGTTGGGTTGGGCCAGCCCATTTTTTAAATGGGCTGGCAAAATCCCAACCCAGCCCACCCCTTACCAGCCCATGGGTTGGGCTGGGCCAGCCCACTTTTTTGTAAAAAAAAATTTTTTTATATGTTTTCTTAACAAACTCCCTATTAATAAATTGTTTCATAATTTAATTCATAGATTGAATAATAAAAACATGTTAAAAGAAATAAATTATACCAAACATAAATAAGAAAATAAATTACACTAAACATAAATAAAATTTCAATCATTAACATAAACTACAATCCCATCAATATAAGTACATAACTAAATAAATAAAAACTTCAAGATTCATTTATGTCCTCCTCAATCCTCATCCTCCAACAAAACATTTGAATCTTGTTTGGACAGCAACGATGTCTCAAGGTCTGAATCATTGTCATCTAATATTTATTGTCATAAAAAAAAATAGTGAGTTTCAATCTTAACTAAATTATTAATTTGACAAGTAAAAATTAAAGATATTGAAATATATAAAATAAACAATACCATTGGTAGCCAAAGAAAAGCCATGCAACCAATTTTTCGTGCAAACAAGCATCTGAACATTCTCATGACGGAGGGAACTTCTAAATTTGGTGAGAACATGACCACCAATACTAAAAGCAGACTCTGATGCTACTGTAGTAATCGGAATGCTCAACACATCCCGTGCCATAATAGAAAGATTAGGAAAGCGCTTAGTATTATCCTTCCAATAACTAAGCACATCCAAGTCGTCAAACACTTCATAATCCAGCTTTGCCTCATCTAAATAAACATCCAACTCAGACTTTCCAGCAATAGAAATTGTTTCATTTTGAAACATTTTGAACTCCTACAATTTTTAAATGCATAAACAAAAAAAAAACAATTATCAAAACCTAAGAAAAATAACATAAATTCTCATATAATAAAATGTTAGAAAGACATAAAACTTACATTAAAGATCCTTGATCCTTTAGATTTAGTTCCCCCTCCGATTTGCTTAGACAAATTACTCATTGAATGAGAAGAAATACTTGATGATGCACAAGTGTTGCTTGCATATTCTTCAAAGAGCTTGTACAACTTTGTCTTCACATCTTCTAACTTTCCATGACAAGTAGAAGTATCAATCTTAGAATAACAAAATTTTAAGAAATCAAGCTTCAACCTTGGGTCAAGAATAGCTCCAAATGCAAGCACTACACTATAATCCTTCCAATACTTGTCAAACTTCATTTTCATCCTTCGAGACATATCTTTGATAACCTCATCTTCACTTTGCAAATTCTCATTCAAAATGGATTCAATTTTCCAAACTTGCATGAAATACAAATTGAAAGTTGGATAAGATGAACCGGATATCAAGTTTGTGGTCTCATAAAAAGGCTCCAAGAATTCACAAATTATCAGTGCTTTCCCCCATTCCTCATCTGATGGATTATATTTATAAGTTCTATCAACAAATTGAAGACTAGCAAAAGCTTTTTGATATTTGATTGCACTTTCAAGCATCAAATATGTTGAATTCCATCTAGTTGACACATCTAAACGCAACCCAACACTTACATTAATGCCAACTTGTTGAACACATTCTTGAAATTTTTTCATCCTCCCATCCGATGCCTTTACATATTTCACACTCTCTCTAATTTTAAATAATGCTTCATTGACTACTTTCAAACCCTCTTGAACAATAAGATTCAATATATGTGCACAACAACGCACATGAAAAAATTCACCACCACAAATCAAGCTATTTTGCAAATGAAGGTGACCTTTCAAAACAGCTTGCATGTTATCATTAGCAGAAGCATTATCTAAAGTAAGAGAGAAAACTTTTTTATCTATTCCCCATTCTTTCAAACAATCAAACACAGTGGCAGCTAATTCAACTCCAGTGTATGGAGGAGGCATACGACAAAAGTTAAGCAACTTGCTACATAACTTCCAATTTTCATTCACAAAATGAGCAGTCAAACAAATATAACCCTCAGAAGTAGATGCAGTCCATACATCAGAAGTTAAACAAATTCTATTTGGTACCTGGATCATAGCTTGTTTAAGTTTCTCTTTCTCCCTCAAATGAATCCTTCGGACATCAGAGACAGTAGTGTTTCTAGAATGCATCACCACATCTGGATTTACATACTGCGCCCAAGCTCTAATCTTATCATATTCAACAAAGGCATAAGGCAAGTCATGCTTAATTATAGCTTCAGCAAGCATATCACGTGAAATCCTAGGATCAAATTTTCTAGCCCTTACTTTCCCTTCATGATCCATAAGCATTTGAAGTGGATTAAAATATGAAATAAATTTACAAGCATCAATGTGACGACGCAAATGTGAAGTGCCATAATTAGAACCACCAGGTTTAGGACCAACCTTATACTCCATTTTACAGCCATTACAAGTTGCCCTTTCTATTCCATCTTCTTTTTTTCCTATTCTAGTGAAATAACTCCAAACATTTGAAGTTTCTCTTTTCGATCTCTTACTCAATTGCTCAGATTCAGATATATGGGAATGAGAGGGAATTTCATCATCATTCAAAATTTTCACATCATCATCCAAATTTCCACAATTTTCAGTTGATTGATCCATCATCAAACCCTTCAAATAACATAAACATAAATAATAAATATTAAAAATTTACATCAATGAATAAAAATATTTATTTATATATGATAAAACATAGCATTATTATTTAATTACAAATACAAATAATAAAAATAAACTTTCTTCTTTAATCATTGAACTAATAACTTTTAATTTCAAAAATAATTAAAGAGACCTATGGTTGCTAGTTGCTAAAGATAATATCTAAGCAGAGTTTTGTATTGTTGGATTAACTGCTGGAGCAGTGCAAGGTTCTTTGTTAAATTTCTTGGCCAGTAAAAAGAAAGAAAAGTTATCTGTGACAATTCCGTCTGTGAGTACTAACGCACTTGGTTATGGTGCTTTCCTTTTTTTTTTTTTCAACATAAACCATCACTAAATCAAAATCAGCAATTGATTTGTCGTCAAGTGAACAAGCAGCAAATTAATCAGTATCGAACAAACAAAACGAAAAACATTGAAGTTCAGTTCCACATTTCATCATCACCATAATAACAACCAAAATTTCTCTCAGATGGATCTAACAACCCAAACACAATTTAGCTTCACCAACATCTAGAATCCTAGCTCTTCGAGGCTTGTTTTTCCTTTGTTTTTTGGATCTTCAGAACCTTTTTCACAATTTTTTGCTCTTCCACCAAGAAGGCACGAATTATCCTCTCTCTAACAGTACTTCCAGACAAATCACCACCATAGGCACGATTCACAGTCCTGCGGTTCCTAGGCAATCTAGACCTCTTGTATTCAGCAGGTCTCAAGTGAGAATACCCTGAATTCTCTTGCCAGTAACAGGACACTTAGGCCCACTTACTCTCTTCTTAGTAGTCTGATAAACCAATTTCCCACCAGGGGTCTTAAGGACACGATGTTGGTTCGATTTGGTAGCATAGCTATGGCGAGTATGATAAGTAAGTCTCTGAACCATTTTTTTTTGGTTTTTCAAGCTTTGGGTTTTATTTTCTTTGCTCTGTTTACGGGGAAGACAAGAGAGACAGAGCGAGACCAGTTATGGTGCTTTCCTTGGACTCTATGCTAACCTTAGATATCGGCTTTTGTGTGGGTTCGATCAAGCAATGGTCAACTCAAAAAAAAAACGCAACAAAAAATAAGATCAAGAAAGGGCAGTAGGCTAGCAGCAAAGCCAACAACTCAACCAAAAATAACATTACAAGAGAAATCGATCAACAAAAAAAAAAGTAGAGAATGATGCCTGGCTCAGCAAAAATTACCTCGATAGCTTGCAGGTTAACGGTGCCACGGTAGACTGATAGTGAATTGCAGTTGCAGGTTGCAGCAGCCAGCAGCAATTTGAAGAGTCGAAGAAGAAAAGGTAGAGAATGGGGCAAAGCAGTCGGTCGGTAAGGGTAAAGTGAAGAACAGAAAAGGGGCAAAAGGAAGGTTGATTGTTGACGGGCTGATGGACTGAGTAGGAAGAAGAAATGAGTGCTGGACCAAGTGGAGTGGGCCAGCTGCCCAGCTAGATGCCTGGATCAATAAAAAAAAATAAAATTTTTTTTTGGCCCGGTGGGCTGGCCCGGCCCAGCCCACCATAACCCACATTTAAATGGGTTGGCCCATCTAAGCCCGGTTCAAATATGGGCTGAAAAAAATTCAACCCAACCCACCCCATTTTTAATAAAATATGGGCTGGCCCTATGGGCCAGGCCCATATTGACAGGTCTAAGTGTACCTAGTGGTATAGCTAAGCTGAATTATGCCTCGAACTAGTTAAAATAGGGATTTTAAGATGAAATTGAGAATTTCAAAATCCAAAAATGACTTAAAATGGTGATTCGGAGTTCGAGGACCGATTTGGAGTCAATTTGAAATTTTCGAGATCTAGGGGCAAAATGGTCATGTTGCCACCCAAGAATTAGATTTGGATGTTGGATGAAATTTTTTACTGAGATTGATCATTGGGAGTATAATTTGAGGTTTAGAAGTGAAAATTTTCAATTCCAGTATTTTTCGGAGCATAGGGGCAAAATGGTAATTTTGCCACCTCAGGGCCAAGTTGTAATTTTCACCACCCAACACTTGTCAAAACCAAGGATTTTATTCATTATTGGTGTGGATAAATATGACCATTTATGTGGTGGAAAACTAAGGTTTAAAGGATAATTATTTAAATTATGGGCCAATGATATCATGCCACGTGTCAAGCATTGACTTTTTTAATTTTAAGCTTGAAAAATCAGCCCATATCTTCCCCATTACACCTCCCATATTCAGCCAAGCAAGAGGGAAAGAAAACAAAGAGAGAACAAACCCTAGCTAAGAGAAAATTCAAGAGAAATTCTGGAAATTCAAGCAATCAAGTGGAAAAAGGTAAATTTCTCAATTTTTACTTGAGATCTATCATACCCATGCATTTTTCCTTATTTTCCATGGTTGAATTATGTGTTGTATAATGGGTTTATGGCTGGCTGAATGGGTATGTAGAGAATTTGATGTTGGAATTGATTTTATTTTAAGATATGTCAGTATTCTTAGTTAGTTTATTATGTTTGGAAGCAAAACAACAAGAAAAAAAAATTCATTTTCCCCACCACTCTTCATTAGCAGAACCTACCTTGTAGTGTGTTAAAGATGAACTTGATTTTTATTTCAAGAAAATTGATTAGGAAATGATGAATTATGATGTGGAAATTAAGTAGAAAAAATCATGGCGTTAGTGCACCCACCATGATCGAATTTCCCATGAAGAAATGTGAAGGTGGTTATGCTATATTCTAGGTTATTTGGCTTGTGTTTGGTGATTTGAAGTATTAGAAAAGAAATAGAGTAATTTGGAATTAAATTGGACGCATTGGCAATTTAATCGGGTGAAAGACCAAAGTAGGCCAACACTGCGTTTAGACAATATCCGGACAATTTGCATTCCATATCATGCATTAGTAGTCTAAATTAGTTTATTACGTTTAGTACTAAAGTAGTAAATTTCTTGATTTTGTACTGTGTCAAGGTAGTGAATCCTCTTACAAAGGCAAGGAAATTGTGCCCGAGGATTTATAGTCGAAGTACCCAAATTCGGTTTCCGAAAGTTGTGAGTAAACTTATTATAGTCTTAATTATCTAGAGTAATTTTATTCAATGTGGTGATTTTGTGGAAAAGTTATTTTTAATTGGTGAATTACTTGTTTTATGAGAAAAATGTGAATTTATAAAATAAATTGAATTTTTATAAATTGCATTGAAAAATTGGATGATTGATTTGAAATTAGAGTAATTAGAGACCACACGCTTTATTGTAAATTATGATTTAAATTAAATGGCTTATGATATTATGGCATGATTGGCTGAATTGATAACTGTATTGAAAAATGTGAACTGCCTGCTTTGTCCTGATAAATTGGTTAACAATGAAATTGCCAAGTCATGCTATTAAAATGTTTATTGAATTGGTGGAATAATAACTACTGCAGTAGATGGGTTTTCGTGGGCCAGCCTATTTAGAGGGGGCATGGTAAACCCCACTGTATATCTTTATCTCAGTTGTAGAGGCGTAAAGGGTTGTCCTGAGGTATGACAGAGTTCGCTTCACGCTAAACCACCACGTGAAGGTGAACTCAGCTAACGCCAAGGAACGGCTGTCTTCTTCAAATGTAAAAAATATGTTTTACGTATATACGAGATTTCTAACAACCTTGGCGGACTCAGTTAAATGCCTCAACAAAGGTATCCCCGAGTATGAGCTTTTATGGCATGAACCATGATTTTCAAGAAATCATAAGCCTTAGAAATTATTCAGGTGAAATGAAATAATTATAATTGATTTAAATGAATTTTCACAAAATGAAACTCTTTTGCAGATAAACAGTTTTCATTGTCTCCTTTTACTCACCTTTAGATATTGTAGGTGATATTTGTTTACTCACTGAGTTGTGTAAACTCACCACTCTCCTTTCCACCCCTTTTAGGCCCAGATTAGTCAATAGATAGCTGAGTTTGCTGAGGACTATAATTGGCTTTGCAACCTCACCAACAGTAGGTTCACTGTTTTCTCCACTTTTGAATATTCGGGGGCCCACGTGTCACTATAGATGAAATTGTATACTCTGGTTAACTTTATTATTGTATGTAAGAATTCATTTTACCTTTACGTCCCAAAAATTGTTTACCGATAAATCTATAAAAATTATTTTATAAGAAAATAGAATATTTCCTTGAATATTTTTATTATATTCAAATAGTTATAATTTTAATCTAAAAGAACGATTTAGACATCTAAATTTAATTTTAATCATGACATATGTGTTTTCCATTCATCTGTTACGATTTCGATCCGGTTTGAAAATTTTGAAGAAAAATGACGAAAATGCCTCTGTGAGGCGAAAATTATTTTTCTATTGTTTTGAGTTGGAAAAAAGTTTTAAATTCTTTAAGACATCATGTTTGGCAATGATTGCTCACAAGAGAGGCAAGAAAACTGATATAAAAGCCTTGTGAGGTTTCGGTCTATATTTAGGGTATGAATACCTATCGAAACGTAGCGGCAGTTGTCACGGGCTCGATGGAAGTTCCGAGTCGTGACACGAAATATTTTATTATCATCAAAACCTAATGGAGCCAACAATCTCCCCCTTTTTGATGATGATAAACGTTCCTTGATTAGTAGCATAGTGTCTTTTTGTCACGACTTGGTACCCCCCTTCAAGCTTGTGACAATCACCGTGAAGCCTCGACAGACATCCTTTGCTGGGAATATCCATCGAAACCTCACAAGGCTTTCGTATCAATATTTCTACTTCCCCTATGAGTAACAATTACTAAAATCTTGTTTTGAAGGGATATAGACCATTTTTTATTCAAAAACAGTCAAAAAGAAATTTTATCTACACATGGGTATTTTGATCATTTTTTAGCGAAAATTTTGAAGTCGATTAGAAATGTAGTATATAAGTGAAAAACACATATTTCATAATCGAAAATACATTTTGCTATTTAAAACCTTCATTTGAAGTGAAATTGCAACTATTGGAATATAATAAAAATATTCAATAAAATATTCTATTTTGTTATGAAACAATATTTATAAAGCTATCAGTCAATAATTTTTATAACGTGAAAGCTAAATAAATTCGTACATATTGTAATACCGAGAACCAAAGTATAATATTTAATTTAAAGTGACATGTGGGCCCACAAATGATCAAAAGTAGTAAAGATAATGAACCTATTATTGGTAAGGTTGCAAAGCCAATTGTCGTCCTCAGCAAACTTAGTTATCTACACTATCCTGGGCCTGAAAGGTTGGAAAGGAGAGTGGTGAGTTTACACAACTCAATGAGTAAAAAAACATCACCTAAAAGATCTAAAGGTGAGTATAAGGAGACAATGAAAAATGCCCATCTCAAAAGGGTTTCATATCATGAAAATTCATTTAAATCAATCACAGTAAATTCATTTCACCCAAATTATTAATAAGGCTTATGATTTTCTTAAAACTTGGCTTATGCCAAAACCTGTACTCGGGGATACCTTGGCCGAGGCATCCTCTCGAGTCCACCAAGACTGTGAAAATTTCATATGCACGCGAAACATATTTTCACGATAGAAAATACAGTCGTTCCTTGGCGTTAGCGGAGTTCACCGCCCAGTGGTGGTTCGACGCAAAGTGAACTCTAATCATACCTCCAGAGTTACCCTACGCGTCTCTCCGATTGAGGTAAAAGTATATATTTTCTTGGGAACCGTACCCTTCTAAAAGGTTGGTTCACGAAACTCGCACACTGTAGTGGCCGTATTATACATATAACCACCATATCGATAAAATTCGATAGCACGACATAGCATTTATTTTACTGCATAGCCTATCAAGGCAAACCAAATAGTTCAAATTTTCAACACAATTATAAAACTCACCAATCATACGCACATTGTCATAAGCCATTTAATTTAAACAATTAGTTTGCAACACAAGCAATCAATCTCCAATTACTCTATTTTTGAAATCATGATTCAATTTTTCAGAAGATTTGTGTGGTTGACTATTGTCATGGAGTAAAATTCCAAAATTCCAATTTTATCCCCGTAAACTTGAGAAATTACATTTTTGCTCCTGTGCTAAAAAATTGTCAGAATTATGATTTTTCACCTCTCAACCTCATATCATACTCCAATTAATCAAATTTGGTCAAAATTCTTCCTAAAAATTCAAATTTTGTCCTCGGGTGGCAAAATTTACCATTTTACCCCTAGAACATGAAATTGCCCGATTGACTCCAAATCTATCCTCGAACTCTAAATCATCATTTTAAGAAATTTTGGGATTTTAAAATTCTCAATTTCACCTTAAATCTCTATTTGTGATCAGTTCGAGGCTTTAATCAACTTGATTGTACCTCTAGGTAAAATACTGACCTTTAGTGATTTCTCAGAGCACTCCAATATATAAACCTGCTGTCGAGTATATAAACAACATAATGAACATATTGTATAATTGGGTTTGACACTTTTTATTCTTTTTAGTTTTGCAAAAAATAGGGATTGCTCCCCCTAGGTGTGTGCTCCCCCTTAGTGTGTGAATATTTTGTTTTTTCATTTTAGCAAAAAATTTTTATTCATGACATATGAAAATGACACTATACATTTAGAATGTATGTACATCCTGAAATATAAAGTAATTCACAGCAGATTAGAGTTGACAGATTATTCATCACAAATTTTAACAGTGTTCTGTCAACAATGCAATATTACCAGATTCAGGTTATACCATTCATCATTTATCTGATATACTACACAGTATTCTCACTTATTCACAAACACAATTCATCAACAGTGTCATAATAAAACTCAGTTGTCAGCATACAATCCAAATTATCAATGCAGCATCATATTTTTGTCAATAACAGAAAAATGCCATAGATAATAGAATACCATAAATAACCACATTATTAGCAGTCAGATACCATAAACATATCAACATCCATATTTCACATAACATTTAAACAACAAAAATTAAATTCCAGTGTTCAAATGCCATCAAGGCATAGATAGCAAACAATCACAAATTTGTCAGTCAATTGTTCCAAAAATACCCCTAGATCAGTTTTTGCTTCCTTTCTCCCCTATATACCTGGTACTTCTACCCTATCGATTATTTTGTTTTCCTTGTTTTCCTCCCTAGCTGTCTGGTACCTCTATCTTAACTTTTTTTTTAGTTTTTCTTATTTTTACTTCTCTCCCTTTTTGTCAACATCAGAGGGGGGTAAGGCTTTACTCTTCCGAGGTAACAGAGGGTGTAGACTTAGTACCATAAAAGGGATTGAGGGGAAAGGGAGAGGGTTCACGTAGGGACCTTTGTGGTGATGGTTCAAGGGATTTTTCTGGAGGTTGTTCAAGATAGGACTTGTCAAAAACTTCCAATGGCTGTTGAGGAAAGGAAACAGTTGCTGGTTTTACTTTCTCAGCCAGTCTGGAGGACTTCCTTATTTTGAGAGGTGTAGGTTTTGTATCCATCTTCTTCTTGCCTTTGGCTGGTGGCTTGGACTTGGTTGCAGGGGCTTTTTCTTTTCCTTTTCCTTTTCTTGATTTTGTTTTGGCTATAGCTGTTAGTTCAGAAGACACTATTTTTAAAGCTTGTGTTTTAGCAACTTCCTTTTCAGCTTGCTCTTCCCTCACCATTTGGTAAAAAAGTCCCATAACAGAAGCTTCTTTAAAATGAGGAGGGGATACCTGTTGCTAAGGCTTTTGCTGAGGTTGAGGCTCAAGGGGTGGACTTCCAATGGGAGAACCAAGTGTCTTAGTTCCTTGTTCAAATGGTTCTTTAGTATAAGGTTCTGCTAAGGGGGAATTTTTGGGGCTAGTCAATCCCTGGCTCAGTGTCTTATAATTGTTGACCAAGACTGGCAGTTTGATATGCTGAACCCTTAGCTTGAAGCACAAGATTGGCATCATGAAAAGTATAACCTTCTACTTGTAGAATAGGGCTGGTAGCACGAAAGACAGGTGTTTCACCATGGAAGGCTAAACCTTCAACCCCTTGCCCTGTTGGTGCAGCACTTGGGGTAGCAGAAGTATCAACAATAGTAGGTTGTGAATGCATTGTAGATTTTTCTTTCATTTTGTTATTTAACTCAATCAATTTTTCTTTAATTCTCAAAATCCTTGCTCTTTGGTTTGTTAGCTTTCCATCAAGCCTCATGAGCAAGTTAAAGATCACCTCATTCGAGAACTAGGATGGCGATATCTCTGGTTGGGTTGGCATGGTAGAAACCTTTGATGTTTTTATGAAATTTTCTCCTTCCAGCTTATAAACCATTTTAGGTAGGCCACCTAAATAGATGGGCTAGTCTCTACTTTTAACCATATCCAAATCATACCTCTTTGCCCAGACTATTTTCTTCTTTACTAGGGAAGTGATAACATTTCCATAAGGCAGATGAATTTTCTCAAGCTTACAAGCTGCTCTCATCTTTTTAATCATAAATCTCCCAAGATTCAAAGTAACTCCATTAAATGCATGTTCCATCAACCAGAGGTCTTAGAGGCTGATATAGCTCAGGTTATCACTCCTTCCATGCACATTTGTTGCAACAAAATAGTGTAGAATCCTAACTTGTGGACTAGTTATCAAACCCGCTTTGCTCTTTGAAGAGTATTTTTCTTTTCTTCCGGTAATGATCTCCCATATAAATGTTGGGTCATATTTCTCAAGGATTTCAAATTATCTCTCTTCACTTTCAACTTTTAACAGATTACCTATAACGACCACTCCCCAGTAGCTATCAATGTCCGAGACCTCCGGAAGATCCTGCCAAGTCCCTAACAGGCCTTTCTTGAATTACTCATTAATTCACCTTTTTCACTCTTCATATAAAATTATTACTTTCTTGCACTGATTTAAATCATAAATATAAAAATCAGTACTAACTTTTTTTTCCTTATTTATTTACAAATATATACATGAAAATATAAACTTTTAATTTCATTTACAACTTAATAGATAATAGACTACAACTTGACTTCTAATATAACACGTACAGCAGAGCGACTCGGAATAGTGTACTAGAAGATAAACCTTTGATCTCTAAGGTCATAACTCTAAATGTCTTGAGCTTGAAAAATGTATAGCAAGAAAGGTCAGATTATGAAATCCCAGTGAGTAAAATAAAAACCACCAAAACTATCTAAAGACGAGTAAAAGGAGACAAATAAAATGCCCATCCCAATCCGTATTTCATAATTTGAAAATTTATTCCAACCCATGTAAATAATTGTATTTCATTCAATTGCTCATAAAGCTTATGTTTGTCGTAAAAACTTGGCCTCTGCCAAAATTATTCTCGCCGACACCTTGATCAGAGGTGTCCACTCTAGACCGCCAAGGCTGTTAAGTGTCACATATATAAACACATTTTTCATTTGGAAACAACCATTCCTTGGCGTTGGCTAAGTCTCACTTCCACGTGGTGGTTAGGCGTGAAGTGAACTCAAACCTCACCCCAGGAGATACCCTACGCTCCTCTCCAATCGAGGTAAGAATTAGTCGGGTTTATCATGCCCCTCCTAAAGGCAGTCCACAGCAACCTGCCACTGCAGTGTAGAATAGACCCCACCATAACAATAAAATCTCAACCGCATGACATGGCTGACACAATTTTACCCCGCCTATCCAGGCGAATCAAATAATTCACATATTTAATATATTATAAAACCAACCATTCATACGAAGGTTACCATAAGCCATTCAATTTAAAATCAGAAATTTATAACATAAGCAGACAGTTTCCAATTACTCTATTTTTAAAACCATTATTCACTTTTCTAGAAAATTTATAAAATTGTTTAAAAAATCACATTTTCCCATAAAACATAATAATTTGCCATTTAAACCATTTTTCTATAAAATCACAAAGTTGAATAAAACTACTCTAAATAATTAAGACAATAATAAATTTACTCACTGTATTAGGAGTAGAGATACTCCTATTCTTGATCCATGGGTGCAGTCTCCTACCCGTACCAAATTTACGTGTATACTAAAACAATAGACGAGTGAGTCTCATCTTCGGGTAGATTTAGTATAGCCCTTAGGCTTATTCTCAGATATCATCACCTACCCATGGGAACTGCCCACGTCACCAATATATATCAAGGCTTTAGGTCTCCTTTTACCTACTAGTGGGAACCACCCACGTCACCAATATAAATCGGGGCTTCAGGTCCCCTTTTTTACCTACTCATGGGAATTACCCTTGAGTGTCTTAATTATATTAAGAGAAAACCAATATAATCTCAACGTATTCACAAAGTATGACAAAACAGTACGCAGTATATTCATGAACCATATAGTTATGCACAACATTTTTCATGGCATAGCATATTTATCAAAACTGCAAGCTTAGTGAACATAGAAGGTTAAAACTTGCATTCCATGAGTTAATAATGGTCATTCTTGGCCTAATGCATCAGACAAAGCTTGCAAGGCTAATTTTGAATTGAAATCAATCAAAGATTTGTTTCCCCATACTTAAAATCATATATATACGTACTACATATATTATCAAGAAAACAGATTTTAAAACTCTGTCACACCCACAAACAACCTAAATTTTCTACCAACTCATGCCACCCATAATTTCATCAACTATCAAACACAATGTATACAATATTATAGGAATATAATATTTTTGAAATTTAGCACCAACTCACCTCAAAATAGCGAGATGTTACTTCTCTATTGATTCATGCGTGTACCTAATTATTTTTGTTTTCGTTTCTTTTTTTTTTCGACGTTGCTCTTTCTTTTTTCTTTCTTCTTTCTTCTTCTTCTCTCCCCGACGTTGTTCTCTCCTTTTTCTTCCTTCTTTTCTTTTCTTCACCCTGATGCTGTTCTCTCCTTCTTTTTCTCTCTCTTCTTTCCTCTCTTTTCTCTTTTTTTTCTTCTTTCATTTCTCTTTCTCTTCCCCTTATTTTTCGATCTGCTCCCTCTCTTTTCTTTTCTTTCTTTTCTTTTTCTCTTTTTTCTTTCCTTTCTCTTTCTCTTCCCCTTGTTCTTGATCTGCTCTCATCTCTTTTCTTTCCTCTCCTTTCTTTTTCTTTTTCTTCTTTCCTTTCTCTTTCTCTTCTTCTTATTTCCCGATCTATTCCTCTCTCTTTTCTTTCATCTCTTTTTTTTTTTTCTCTTTTTTCTTTCCTTTCTTTTTATCTTTATTTTCTTTTTTTTTCTCCTCATTTGTTAACCGTTGACCGACCCTTCCCTTTTTTTTCTTTCTTCTTCTGCCGGCTCCTACATGAGATGTTACAAACTCCCCCACTTATAATAAATTAGTCCTCGAATTTCAATAACATAGAAGCACTTATCCGCACCTTTAATCCTCAAACAGTTGTGGGTATCCTGCTCATATTTATTCTTCTAGTTCCCAAGTTGCCTCTTCCACTGAATGGTTTTGCCATAATACCTTCACTAAGGTGATGTCTTTATGGCGAAGCCTTTTGACTTGATGGTCCAATATAGCTACAAGCTACTTTTGGTATTCCAACTCGTGTTCCAACAATATCGTATCATGTCTTATCACGTTGAAGGGCCTCGGACGTATTTCTTGAGCATGGATACATGAAACATTGGATTGACTACTTCAAAATTCAGTGGTAATGCCGATCGATAAGCAACAGTACCTACTCGTTCCAATATCTCAAACGAGCCAATGTATTGAGGATTGAGCTTCCCTCTCTTGCCAAATCTTCGTATTCTTTTACGAGGCAAGACTTTTAGGAACACATATTCATCTACTCCAAACTCCAAGGGTTTACATCGGTTGTCGGCATACGACTTTTGTCTATTCTGAGCTGCCAACATTCATTTTTGAATTATTTGTACTCTTTCTTCTGTCGCTTGTACCATTTCCACCCATAACAGTTTCCTTTCTCCCATTTCCAACCTTCCAATGAGTGACCTACACTTCTGCCCATCCAATGCCTCAAACGGTGCCATCTTGATACTCGCCTGGTAACTGTTATTGTATGCAAATTCTGCCAAAAGCAAGTATAAGTTCCAAGAAACTCCAAAATCTAACACGATCGCTCTTAACATATCTTCTAATATTTAGATTGTGTGCTTGGATTGACCATCTGTCTGAGGGTAATATGTTGTACTAAACAGTCAGGTCCTTAGTTCGTCTTCTAACCTCCTCCAAAATCGGCTAGTGAATTATGATCCCCGATTTGACACAATAGTCACTAGTATGCCATGGAGTCTAACAATCTCATTAATATAGATTCGAGCATATTGTATTGCCCCAAACTTGGTCTTGACCGGAAAGAAATGTGCTGACTTAGTCAATTGATCAACAATCACCCATATGGAATCGTATCCTCCACTAGTTCGGGGCAACCCGGTTACAGAGTCCATGGCTATGTGTTCCCACTTCCATTTGGGTAACGGTAAACGTTGTAGTAATCTCGAAGTCCTTTGGTGCTCTGCCTTCACCTGTAGGAACACTAAACATCTCGAAATGTATTCCCTTACATTTTTCTTTAGTCCTTGCCACCAATATACAGATATTAAATCATGATACATCTTGGTCGCTTCTAGATGTACTGTATAAGTAGCAACGTGTGCTTCCTCTAGAATCTTTTTCCTTAATCCATCTAAATTCGACACATAGATTCGAGACCCATATCTCAACAATCCATCAGACCCAAAATCAAATTCGGAAACATGCTAACGCATACTCCCTAAAATAGTCATCGCAAATGTATTCTAGCTTGGGCATCTTGAATTCAATCAATTAGGATTGGTCAAACCCTAAAATATGCCAATAGTACGTCTAATCCATTGACCTCAAATTTGACTCCTATGTTACCCAGATCCTGCAATCCTTGCATTATCGACCTTGTCTCCACTGTTATGTGAGCCATACTACCCATTGACTTTTGACTTAAGGTATCAGCTACAACATTTACCTTGCCAGGCTGGTAGAGTATCGTACAATCATAGTCTTTCAACAATTCCATCCATTTGCGTTGCCTTAGGTTTACATCTCGCTGTTGAAATATATACTTCAAACTTTTATGATCCTTATATATTTCACATGTTTCTCCATATAAGTAATGCCTCCATATTTTTAAGGCAAACATGATCACTGCCATCTCCAGATCGTGCGTAGGATAATTTTGTTCATGCCTCTTAAGTTGTCTTAAGGCATAAGTGATAACTCTACCATACTACATCAGTACACACCCTAATCCAACCCTCAAAGCATCACAATACACAGTGTAGGCCCCAGACCCACATGGCAAACTTAATACAGGTGCTAAAGTCAAACAAGCTTTTAATGTTTGGAAAATGTGTTCACAAGCCTCTAACCATTCAAATCTTACCCCTTTTTGAGTTAGCCTCGTTAGCAGGGAAGCTATTTTAGAGAAATCCTTCACAAATCGTCGATAATACCCAGCTAACCTCAAAAAACTCTTAATTTTCGTAACTGTCGTGGGTCTAGCCCAATTCTCAATCGCCTCGACTTTGCTGGGATCTACTTGCACTCCATCCTTAGATACAATATGTCCCAAAAAACCAACGCTAATAAACCAAAACGCGCATTTAAAAAATTTCGCGTACAATCTATGCTCTCGTAGGGTCTGTAGCACGATCTTTAAATGTTGTGCATGTTATTCCCAACTCCTCTAGTATATGAAAATGTCATCAATAAAGACGACTACAAATCTATCCAAGTATGCTCAAAACACTCTATTCATCAAATCCATAAATGCAGTAGGGGCATTAGTATATCCGAAAGACATCACCAAAAATTCATAATGTCTGTACCTCATACGAAACGTGGTCTTGGGTATGTCTTCCTCCCTTATTCTTAATTGATGATATCTAAACCTCTAATCAATCTTCGAAAAGCATTGGGCCACTTGCAGTTGATCAAACAAATCATCAATCCTTGGAAGCGGATATTTATTCTTGATTGTGACTTTATTTAGCTGTCGATAATCTATGCATAGCCTAAGACTACCATCTTTCTTCTTTATAAATAGCACTGGCACTCCCCAAGGAAACACACTCAAGCGAATAAAACCCTTATTAATTAAATCTTGCAATTGTTCTTTTAACTCCCTTATATTTGTCGGAGCCATTCGGTACGGAGGTATCGATATTGGTTACGTCCCTGGAACCAAGTCAATACGAAATTCAATTTCTCTTTCTGGAGGTAATCTCGGTAACTCTTCTGGAAACACATCCACAAATTCATTTACTACTAGTGTCACCTCCAAATTCCTCTTGTCACTCTGTACTTCTCTGGTAATTGTAGCCATCACACTGTTACCCCATTGACTGCTGTGACCATAAATAATAAATGACGGCTCTCTCGAGAATTTAAACTTCACCAGCTTACGATAGCAATCCATGTTGGCATAACAAGATGCCAGCCAATCCATTCCTAGTATCATGTCAACTCCCAATGTGGTCATTAACACTAAGTCTGCCCAAGTGTACTTATCTTTAATATGAACCGCACAAGAACAAAATACATATTCTGCAACATATGATTTCTCCAATGGAGTGGTCACTACTAACGGTTCATCCATACATTCATAATGCTTGCCTAATTTAGGCATGAAATTTAAAGACACAAAGGAATGTGCGGATCTCGGATCAAATAAAACTAATGCTTCATAACCACAGGTAAAAAGAGTACCTGTCACCACTGCATTCGAGGCGTGAGCATCTTATGGCGTCAAAGCAAAAACTCTAGCCTGTCCTCTTCCAGAAACACTTTGTCGAGTGGAACCTGCCGGTCTACCCCGTGATGAGGAAGCTATCCTGGATCAATAAAATACTTACCATGTCCTCTCTATGCTTGACAACATGCTGGCATACTCGGGTATCTCAAAAAAATGTTAAAAATCAATATTGCCCCTAAAGGTGCAACGAAGCTGAATTAAAACTCGAACTAGATAAAATAGGGATTTTAATGATGAAATTGAAAATTTTATACTCCAGGAATAGTTTAAAATGATGATTCGGAGTTCAAAGGCTAATTTGGAGTTAATTGGGAATACTGACTACTTAGGGGTAAAATGGTAATTTTGCCACTCAAGGACAAAATGGGAATTTTTAGAAAAGATTCTGATCCCAATTGACCAAGATTGATTATTTGGAGTATAACTTGAGGTTTAGCAGTGAAAAATTTTAATTCTCGATATTTTTAGAGTATAGGGGCAAAACGATAATTTTACCACCTCGGGGGTAAAATCGTAATTTTACACCACCAGTACTTTTCAAGACCAAAGAATTTATTTATTATTAGTGTGGATAAATATGACATTTTTGTGGTGGAGAAATAAAGAGAAAATGATAAGAATTTAAAATTATGGACTAATTAAAGCATGCCATGTGTCAAGCCTTTATTATTTTATTATTTTCTTTATAAAAGGGCATAAAACTAGCCCATTTCTCCCATAATGGTCGGCCAAACAAGAGGAGAAGAGAAACCAAGGAAGAACAAACCCTAGGTGGGGAAAATTCAAAGGGAAAGTATGAAAATTCAAGAAAACAAGCTAGGTAAGGTGAAATTTCTTGACTTTTACTTGAGATCTACATTACCCATGCCTTATTTTCTCATTTCCATGGTTGAATTGCATGTTTTCATAAGGGAATCAAGGCTGGCCGAATGGGTATGGAGGGAGAATGAAGTTGAAATTGATTTGATTTTGAGTTATGTTAGTGTTTTCGCTTAGTTAATGATATGTGGTGTGAAAACAAGTGAAGAAAATCACATAATCTTTGGTACCCTTCAATGGTCGAATGTCCTATGTTGTGTGTGGATGATGGATTGATTTTGTTTCAAGAGAAATTGGTTAGAAAATGATGATTTATGGTGAGAAAATTAAGTAGGAAAAATTTCAGTTTTAGTGCACCACAATGGCCGAATTTTTCCATGAGGTAATGTGAAGGTTGTGATGTTGAATTCTGTGTCAATTGACTAGTATTTAGTGATTTGAAGAATTGGAGAAGAAATGGAGTAATTTAGAACTAAATTGGACGTGTTAGTCATGTAATCGGGAAATAGGCCGACTTAGGTCAACACCGCGTTTAATCGATATTCGGACAAATATGCATTTCATATCATGCATTGATAGTCTAAATTAGTTTATTACAATTTAGGGGCAATATAGTAAATTTCTTGATTTCATATTGTGTCAAGGTGGTGAGACCTTCGATAGAGGCAAGGAAATTGCACCTGAGGATTCATAGTCGAAGTACCCGAATTTGATTCTCAAAAACTGTGAGTAACCTTACTGTCATTTTAATTATCTAAAGTGGTTTTTATCTGATTTGGTGATTTTATGGAAAATGAATTTAAATGGTAAATTGTTATGTGTTTTAAACAAAATGTGATTTAAATAAAAATGATTTTATGAATTATTCAGAAAATTGAATAATGATTTTGAAAATAAAGTAATTGGAGACTGCCTGCTTGTATTACAAATTGATGATTCGAATTGATTGGCTTATGGTAAATATGGCATGAATGGCTGATTTAGAAATTATTTTGAATTATATGAATTGTTTGTTTTACCTTGAGTAGCTAAATTCAAATGTTTAAAAGCGTTCCCTTCGGGGGAAATTTTAAAGGGTCTAAGGTTTGAAACTTGGTGAGTTAGGTTCTGCGGGACTTGTCCTTGGATGACACTATTACGCAGAGAAGTAAGTCCTTGGGTGACACGTGTTATGCAGAGGAGTAAGTCAGGTGATAAGGACCCAGACCTACCAATAATTGCTATGTCATTCAATTGTGATTTTTTTGTTATGGTGGGTTATTAAATGGTCATTGCAATGACGGGTTTTGTGGACCAACCTATTAGAGGGGCACGAAATCAGAGTATATATATATTTCTACCTCGGTTGTAGAGGCGAGTAGGGTAACTGCTGAGGTAATAATTAGAGTTCTCTTCACGCCAAACCACCATGTGAGGGTGAACTCAACCAACGCCAAGGAACGGCTATATTTCTAAATGTAAAAATGTGTTTCATACATATATGAAACTTTTATAGCCTTGGCGGACTCAGTTGGATACCTCTGATCAAGGTATCCCTGCGAACCGAGGATGAGGATGATTTTGGCACGAGCCAAGCCTTTTAGAAAATCATAAGCCTCATTGAAAATTTAATGCAATACAATGGTTTACACGGGCTGGGATGAATTTTCAAGCTATGAAAAACGTATTGTGATGGGATATTTTATTTGTCTCCACTTACTCGACTTTAGATATTTTTTATGATGGCTGTTTACTTACTGGGATTTTATAATCTCACCACCCTCATTTCATCACATTACAGGCTCGAAGTTGTCTGTAGATAGCAGACTTGGTAAAGAGTTACTTGTGGAGTTGCACTCCTCGAGATCGTAGGTGCACTGTTTACATTGCATTTGGTCAGTCGAGGGCTCATGTGTCATTGTAAAAGTAATTTTATATTTTTGTTATCTGCATTATAATATGTATGAATATATTTAACTTTTACGCTAAAAAAATTATTTACCGATACTTCTATAAAGATTGTTTTATAAGAAAATAGGATATTTTACATAATATTTCTATTTTATTCTAATAGTTGTATTTTCACTTTTAATAAAGGTTTTAGACATTCAAATTTATTTTTAATCATGAAACATGTGATTTCTACTCATCTATTACATTTTGGTCATTTTCGAAGAAAAATGACGAAAACGCCCCTGTGAGCCAGAAAGTAATATTTTAATGTTTTAATTTGAAAGTGATATATGATTCTTTGAAATTTAACTGTTGCTCATTGGGGAGATGTGAAAGTTGATGCTAAGCCTTGCGGGATTCCGATCGGCATTCCAAGTAATAAATGCCTATTGGGACATCGCGGCAGTTGTCATGGGCCCGATGGGAGTTTCGGATCATGACAATTAAAGTGGTATCAGAGCTTTTGGTTTTCAAAGATCAGAGTTTTTGGTTTTAAAGTGTTTTAAAAAATTTACAGTGTCAGTATGGCCTCGAGTTAAGTTAGGTTAGGTTGAGTGACATGTGTGTATCTGCATATAGAGTCTAAGATTGATTAGACTTGCCTCGTTTCTTTTTTCTAGATCGCCATATCTCCTAGACGAGAACACCCACCTCATACTAGGTCGGCTAGGAGGGGAAAAGGTCATTCCCAGCATCGTCAGTTAGATGTGGTAGAAGGGGGATTCGCTGCATCCTCTTTTCGAGAAGCGCCTGTTGCAGAGCAGTCCGAAATTCCTCCACCTCCTCCGCCACCTATCAGTATACCTGCCATGTCCCCTAAGGTAATTTAGGCATTGGTAGCCTTTTTTACCGCTATTGGTAGCCAGGCTTAGGCTGGTCAAGCTCCATCTACAGTGCCTCCAACTGTTCCTTCAGTTTCACCACCAGTACAGGATGTATCTATTTCTAAGAAGTTGAAAGAGGCTAGGTAGCTAGGTTGCGTTTCTTTTACGGGCAAGTTGGATGCAACCGTAGCCAAAGATTGGATCATTCAAGTTTCGGAGACACTCTCGGATATGAGGTTGGACGATGATATAAAATTGATGGTGGCTACGAGATTACTGGAGAAGAGGGCCCGCTTATGGTGAAACTCAATGAAGTCTCATTCTACCACCCTTCCAAACTAGTCAAACTTTCGAAAAGAATTTGATAGTCAGTATTACACTCGCTTCCATCAAAAAGAAAAGAAGAGAGAATTTTTTACCTTGAAATAGGGAAGTCTGACGGTAGATGAGTATGAGGCTCATTTTAACGAGCTGATGATATATGTGCCAAAATTGGCGAAATCAGAGTAAGATCAGGCCAGCTATTTTGAGGAAGGGCTCCGTAATGAGATTAGAGAGCGGATGACAGTAGCAGGTAGGGAGCCACATAAAGAGGTAGTCCAAATGGCTTTAAGGGCTGAGAAGCTCGCGAATGAAAATAGGAGAATGCGAGCTGAGTTTGCAAAAAAGATGAATTCGAATGTATCCTCTAGTCAGCCACCAAAAAAAGGTAAAGGTTCATCTGTTTCAGGAAGTACTACTTCTGTTTAGTGACATCTCCTCGACCCCTATTTTCACAAACACAATAAAGGCCTCCGAGATTTAATAGGTTTGATAAGACTATTTCTGGAAAGAGTTCTGGAGGCCTTGATAGATGCAGAAAGTGTGAGAAATATCATTTCAGGATATGTTGGGGGTTTGTACGATGTTTTTATTGTGGTTAGACGAGTCACATTAGGAGTGATTGCCCATAGTTAGAAAGGGCTCTAGTAGCTGCTCCATCTCCATCAGCTCATACGGATATGCAAAGGAGAGATTCCTCTGGATTACAATCGAGACAAGCAGTAGATATACAGTATAATGTGGAGAATAATACCCCAGCTTTTCCACCTTCTAGACCACAGACTCATTCTTTGACAAGAATTTTTCCTGTAACGGAATATGAAGCACAAGTCCAACATGGAGAAAGTGAGTAAAAGATTAGACGAAAGTATGAGGTAGTGATAAGAAATGTCAATACTAAGTGATGAGAGTGTAAATAAAGATTTCAAGAATAATATAGCAAATGAGTTTATATAGAATATTGCTATGAAAATTTCTTTATTATATTATGGAAATTAGAACTTAAAAATGCTTGAGGTATACATGATTCAAATGAGTTTAAATCTTAAGTGACAAATCAATATCGGAATACAATAAGGATACAAGAGAATGTAGATGAGTGGAAGATAATCGAGGGAAAAGAATAATTCTTAGGAATTGTGATATTGCATCTTATGCAATGATCAAATCAAGATAAATTTTTGAAGCATTAATGCAATTATAAGGCATATACATGTATATGGGGTTGACGTTGTGATCAACTAAAATGAAGGATGGTTTTTAGTGGTGCAAAATTCAAACCTAATAGGTGATGAGTGATGTGAGTAGTACAACAAAAAAGAAATTTCATCAGAAGTTGAACTACATGGACATAAGAGACTTTGGGAAATAGTCAAGGAAATGATATTAGGGAAATATGATTTATGGCGTGGTTAAATGGTACGAGATGGATTAATATGATTAAGAAGGTTGATGTTTCATAAATGTGAGATAAACACGAAGTATGTGGGAATAATTAAGACTATTAATTTTCTCTAATGTTGAGAATATGTACAGAAACGAATATGGCATGCTAATGATGCTGCAAGGTATATAATAGTGTGTGAGGATAGGAATGAATGAATACTGAAAGGTTGATAAGGAATGAAGAAATAAGATGACGATTGATATACATAAATATGTATAAAATGTGATCGAAATTGGTATGATTGAGATGGACTTATGGTTCAACTTTAATAATGGTAATAGAGACATGCTAGAAGTCTCGATATAAGAGATCATGACTATGAAAGATATGTCAAATATGATTTTAAAGGACAGAGTTAGACAAGAGTGAAGTACTCAAGTCGAATTGGAAGTAAATGAGGTGAACGAATCAAAATTCTTATGAAAGGTGGTGATATAGGGAATTGAGCATCAGGTAAAAGGGGGGTAGTGTTGTAAAACCCGAATCAATAAAATACTTACCATGTCCTCTCTGTGCTTCACAACATGCTGGCATATTCGGGTATCTCGAAAAAACATTAAAAGTCAATATTACCCTTAGAGGTACAACGAAGCTGAATTAAACCTCGAACTAGATAAAATAGAGATTTTAAAGATGAAATTGAAAATTTTACAATCTAGGAATGGTTTAAAATGATGATTCGGAGTTCGAGGGCTGATTTGGAGTTAATCGAGAATACTAACTACTTAAGGGTAAAATGGTAATTTTACCACCCAAGGATAAAATGGGAATTTTTAGAAAATATTTTGATCCCAATTGACCAAGATTGATTATTTGGAGTATAACTTGAGGTTTAGCAGTGAAAAATTTTAATTCTCGATATTTTTGGAGTATAGGGGCAAAACGGTAATTTTGCCACCCCGGGGGCAAAATCGTAATTTTACACCACCAGCACTTGTCAAGACCAAGGAATTTATTTATTATTAGTGTGGATAAATATGACATTTGTGTGGTGGAGAAATAAAGAGAAAAGGATAAGAATTTAAAATTATGGACCAATTAAAGCATGCCATGTGTCAAGCCTTTATTATTTTATTATTTTCTTTATAAAAAGGCATAAAACCAGCCCATTTCTCCCATAATGGTCGGCCAAACAAGAGGAGAAGAGAAACCAAGGAAGAACAAACGCTAGGTGGGGAAAATTCAAAAGGAAAGTGTGAAAATTCAAGGAATCAAGCTAGGTAAGGTGAAATTTCTTTACTTTTACTTGAGATCTACATTACCCATGCCTTATTTTCTCATTTCTATGGTTGAATTGCATGTTTTCATAAGGGATTCAAGGATGGCCGAATGGTATGGAGGGAGAATGAAGTTGAAATTGATTTGATTTTGAGTTATGTTAGTGTTTTCGCTTAGTTAATGATATGTGGTGTGAAAACAAGTGAAGAAAATCACATAATCTTTGGTACCCTTCAATGGCCGAATGTCCTATGTTGTGTGTGGATGATGGATTGATTTTATTTCAAGAGAAATTGGTTAGAAAATGATGATTTATGGTGAGAAAATTAAGTAGGAAAAATTTTAATGTTAATGCACCACAATGGCTGAATTTTTCCATGAGGTAATGTGAAGGTTGTGATGTTGAATTTTGTGTCAATTGACTGGTATTTAGTGATTTGAAGAATTGGAGAAGAAATGGAGCAATTTAGAACTAAATTGGACGTATTAGTCATGTAATCGGGTAATAGGCCGAATTAGGTCAACACCGCGTTTAATCGATATTCGGACAAATATGCATTTCATATCATGCATTGATAGTCTAAATTAGTTTATTACAATTTAGGGGCAACATAGTAAATTTTTTGATTTCATACTATGTCAAAGTGGTGAGACTTCCGATAGAGGCAAGGAAATTGCACTTGAGGATTCATAGTCGAAGTACCCGAGTTTGATTCTCTAAAACTGTGAGTAACCTTACTATCATTTTAATTATCTAAAGTGATTTTTATCTGATTTGGTGATTTTATGGAAAATAAATTTAAATGGTAAATTGTTATGTGTTTTAAACAAAATGTGATTTAAATAAAATGATTTTATAAATTATTCAGAAAATTGAATAATGATTTTGAAAATAGAGTAATTGGAGACTGCCTGCTTGTATTACAAATTGATGATTCGAATTGAATGGCTTATGGTAAATATAGCATGAATGGCTAACTTAGAAATTATTTTGAATTATATGAATTGTTTGTTTTACCTTGAGTAGCTAAATTGAAATGTTTAAAAGCATTCCCTTCGGGGGAAATTTTAAAGGGTTTGGGGTTCGAAACTTGTCAAGTTAGGTTCTGCAGGACCTATCCTTGGATGACACTGTTATGTAGAGGAGTAAGTCCTTGGGTGACACTATTACGCAGAGGAGTAAGTCCTTGGGTGACACGTGTTACATAGAGGAGTAAGTCAGGTGATAAAGACCCAAACCTACCAATAATTGCCATGTCATGCAATTGTGATTTTTTTGTTATGGTGGGTTATTAAATGGTCACTACAATGACGGGTTCTGTGGACCAACCTATTGAGGGGCATGAAATCTGGGTATATATATATTTCTACCTCGATTCTAGAGGCGAGTAGGGTAACTCTCGAGGTAATAATTAGAGTTCTCTTCACGCCAAACCACCACGTGAGGGTGAACTCAGCCAATGCCAAGGAACGGCTATATTTCCAAATGTAAAAAAGTGTTTCATGCATATATGAAACTTTTATAGCCTTGGCGGACTTGGTTGGATGCCTCTGATCAAGGTATCCCTGAGAACCGAGGATGAGAATGATCTTGGCACAAGCCAAGCTTTTTAGAAAATCATAAGCCTCGTTGAAAATTTAATGCAATACAATGGTTTACACGGGAATGGATGAATTTTCAAGCTATGAAAAACGTATTGTGATGGGATATTTTATTTGACTCCACTTACTCGACTTTAGATATTTTTGATGATGTCTGTTTACTCACTGAGATTTTATAATCTCACCACCCTCCTTTCATCACATTACAAGCTCGAAGTTGTCTGTAGATAGCAGACTTGGTAGAGAGTTACTTGTGGAGTTGCACTCCTCGAGATCGTAGGTGCGTTGTTTACATTGCATTTGGTCAGTCGAGGGCCCACGTGTCATTATAAAAGTAATTTTATACTTCGGTTATCTATATTATAATATGAATGAATATGCTTAACTTTTACGCTAAAAAAATTATTTACCGATACTTCTATAAAGATTGTTTTATAAGAAAATAGAATATTTTGCACAATATTTTTATTTTGTTCTAATAGTTGTATTTTCACTTTTAATAAAGGTTTTAAACATTCAAATTTATTTTTAATCATGAAACATGTGATTTCTACTCACCTACTACGTTTTGGTCGTTTTCGAGATTTTAGAAGAAAAATGACGAAAACGCCCTTGTGAGCCAAAAAATAATATTTTAATGTTTTGATATGAAAGTGATATATGATTCTTCGAAATATGATATTTTATAACTGTTGCTCACCGGGGAGATGCGAAAGTTGATGCTAAGCCTTGCAAGGTTCCGGTCGGTGTTCTAGGTAATGAGTGCCTATCGAGACGTCGCGATGGTTGTCATTAGCCCGATGGGAGTTTCGGGTCGTGGCATATCCCCTTTCCCTTATCTCTCCTAACATTCCTAGTTGGTGATACAGATTGCACTGAACCACAAGCCATCTCTTAATTGTGTCTGAAGGTAGGGCAATCCTCTTTCGCATGGCCAACTGCCCCACACTCGTAACAGAACATCACAGTTTGATTGCATGGCCCTGTATGTATGTTACCACATAAGGTACAAAAAGGACCCCACTGGTTACTTTGTCTGGGATTTATATTAGCCATCCCGTTATTCATAGCCCGTCTATAATTAACCCCACTGAAATCACTACTATGTGCAGGGCTACGGAACTGAAAATTTCTGTGTTGGTTTGGTGGGCTAGTGAACGCAGATCTTCTGAGCAAATTGCCATCCCTGCAACCTTGTTGGCCAGCTATATTAGTATCCGTACCCCTACTGGAGTCTTTAAATCTAGAAGACCCCTCACCGCGATTCCTCATACTCTTTTTTCTCTCTACCTCACCCTTCATACATCTTGCCTCAATTTTCCTAGCAGCATCAACTACTTCGGAATATGAGGTGAATCTTTGAGAGACTAAAACTCTATATATGGGTTATGGTAACCCCTTGATGAACTTCTTGATAATTTGTTTTTTAGTTTGAACCAGGTATGGGGCATACCTCGACAACTGAGTAAATTGAACGTCGTACTCTGACACTGTCATCCTTGGCATCTGCCTCAAAGTTTCAAATTCATGCGCCTTAGCGTCTTCCATGCTTTCAGGTAAAAACTTATCCATGAAAGCCTGCGCAAACCCTTACCAAATGAGTGGAGTGGAGCCAGGAGTTCTACAACGCTTAAGAGTGACGAACCATATTTGTGCTACCTCCGTTAGTTTAAAGCCTACCAACTCGACTGCCCAGTGCTATAACAACCCAAAGTCGTGCAAATTTTATCCATTTCATCCAAAAATACTTGTGGGACTTCCGTTCAGCTAGTACCCGAAAAATGAAGGGGTTTCAATTTCATGAACTCTCCCAAAGTCACCATAACATTTCCCCTATCTGCTTCCTCATAAAATTGATACTTCGAGTCTTTGAAGCTAGAACACATTGTCTCGTTGGGTTGATATACTCTGTGCCTCCTGAACTACGTAAATTCTTGGGTCAATCCTTGTAATCCAACCGCTATCTCCTCCAATGTGGTAGTGGGTACCTCAGAATGCTCACCTCCCGTATCTCCAGAACTAGTATTAGCTCTCCTTTCATCAAAACTTTGGCTATCGTAAAGCTTGACGATTTGACCTCTAGGTCTACCTCTCCCACTACCCATAGAGAAAGACGCGCGTGGTTCTTCCGTAACCTCTTCCGAGACATCAAACCCTCTAATTGCCCTTGAGGTGGCTCGTGTCTTTGGTGGCATCTCGATACCTAGACAGCGACAAACACTCCTTTTAAATAAATATCAGAAGTTAGTAATAAAGGTGGCTACTAAGATTTGGGAATTCATATAGCCTCCTACCCATAATTTATGCTACAGTCATAAACCATGGATAAGACTCTACACTACCCCCCCCCCCCCGACACTCCGCTGATAACTTGGAAAATCCTAGGACTTTCTAAACCTGGCTCTGATACCAACACTGTAACAACCTTTTTTAGATCGCTACCTCCGTCCAAGACTTTCGAGATATCCCATCAAGTCCCGAACAAGCCTCATTTGACTTTTTCAACAATTCCCTATTCACTTCAATTAAACCGTGTGAATATTAAATCATGTATATATACACATGTACTTGAATTCAAAAATAAGCATAATCATTTCATTTTGACTTTAAGTTAGGCTATCACAATTAAACTACATTGAGTTCGAAATCTCAAATTTTCATTATATCAAAAACTAATGTTTGCCATATACAAATCCAGAGTATTACAACTCAACCTCTATCAGCAAAGTGACTCAAAAATGAGTTAAGAATTGTCTTTACCCAATCTGTGGTAAACCGTGCTCACTGATGTTTCACGTTATACTAGTCCCTGTCTGCAAAAAGGTAAAATAAGAGGGTGTGAGTCTCATAGACTTAGTGATAATCATTGACTCAGTGAGCAGGTGAGAAGCAGAAACAACATAAGGAAGGATTAGCTATAAATCTGAGAGTACTCGTAGAAAAATATTTCATTAAACGGAAAGATTTTTTATGCCTTGCAAGTTCTAAAATGGTGAAATTCAAGTAAATGTATATGTAGATTTCACTTATCAATCATTAATAAAAATTTACATGTCAATGACATGCAATGTATACTAAAACAATAGACGAGTGAGTCTCGTCCTCGAGTAGATTTAGTATAGCCCTTAGGCTTATTCTTATATATCATCACCTATTCGTGGGAACTGCCCACATCACCAATATAAATCGGGGCTTCAGGTCCGCCTTTACCTACTCGTGGGAACCGCCCACGTCACCAATACAAACCCGGGTTTCAAGCCCCCCTTTATCTGCTCATAGGAACCGCCCACGTCACCAATATAAATTAGGGCTTCAAGGCCCCCTTTACCTACTCGTAGGAACTGCCCACGTCACCAATATAAATCGGGGCTTCAGGTATCCCTTTTTACCTACTCATGGGAATTATCCTCGAGTGTCTTAATTATATTAAGAGAAAATCAATCTAATCTCAACGTATTCACAAAGTATGACAAAACAGTACATAGTATATTCATGAACCATATACTTATGCACAACATTTTTCATGGCATAGCATATTTATCAAAACTGCAAGCTTAGTGAACATAGAAGGTTAAAACTTGCATTCCATGAGTCAATAATGGTTATTCTTGGCCTAATGCATCACACAAAGCTTGCAAGGCTAATTTTGAATTGAAATCAGTCAAAGATTTGTTTCCCCCATACTTAAAATCATATATATACTTACTACATATAGTATCAAGAAAACAAATTTTAAAACTCTGTCACACCCACAAACAACCTAAATTTTCTATCAGCTCATGCCACTCACAATTTCATCAACTATCAGACACAATGTATATAATATTATAGGAATATAATATTTTTGAAATTTAGCACCCACTCACCTCAAAATAGTGGGATGCTACTTTGCTATTGATTCACGTGTGTACCTAGTTATTTTTGTTTTCATTTTTTTTTTCGAAAATGTTCTCTCTTTTTTCTTCATTCTTTTCTTCTACTTCTCTCCCCTGCGTTGTTCTCTCCTTTTTCTTCCTTCTTTTCTTTTCTTCTCCCCGACGCTATTTTCTCCCTCTTTTTCTCGATTTGTTTTTCTCTCTCTTATTTCCTCTCATTTTTTTTTCTCTTTCTTCTTTTCTTTCTCTTTCTCTTCCCCTTATTTCCTGATCTGCTCCTTTCTCTCTTCTTTCCTTTCTTTTCTTTTTATTTTTCTTCTTTCCTTTCTCTTTCTCTTCCCTTTGTTCTCGATCTGCTCTCCTCTCTTTTTTGTCCTCTCTTTGCTTTCTTTCTCTTCCCTTTGTTCTCGATCTGCTCTCCTCTCTTTTCTGTCCTCTCTTTTCTTTTTCTCTTTCTTCTTTTCTTTCTTTTTCTCTTCCTTTTGTTTCCCGATCTGCTGCCCTCTCTCTTCTTTCCTCTTCTTTCTTTTTCTTTTTCTCTTTCTTCTTTCTTTTTTTTTTCTTTCTTCTCTTTCTTCTTTTTTCTCCTCCTTTGTTGACCATTGACCGAACCTTCCCTTTTTTCCTTTCTTCTTTTGCCAGCCTCTACATGAGATGTTACAGAGACATATGCTCATGTTGCTCATTTTGACATAGTTTAATTGTTGCTTGCCTTGTCTACAGCATTTGGTTGGACAATTTATCACTTGGATATTAAACAAGCCTTCTTAAATAGGGTCTTAAATAAAGAGATTTATGTTAAGTAGCTTGATAGTTTTAAGTTATTGCTTGGACAAAATCAAGTCTACAAGCTACACAAGGCATTACATAGATTAAAGCAGGCTCCTTAAGCATGGTACAGTGGAATTGATGAGTATTTAATCAAACAAAACTTTGCCAAGAGCTATAATGAAGCTACCTTGAATACTTTTAGCTCCAAGGATCACTCACATTTGATTTTATCCCTCGATATGGATGACTTGCTGATAACAAGTGGAAATAGTGCCTTGGTATAAAATTTTGAAAAGAAATTGCAATTTGAGTTTAACATGACAAACCTTGGACTTATGAGTTATTTTTTGGGGCTTGAGATTAGTCAATCTTATGATGAAATTAAATTCTCAGAAAAAAAAACTATATAACTAAAGTTCTAAAGAGATTTCACATGGATCAATGCAAACCTTCGTTGACTCATCTCCCTGTCAATGAAAAATACTCCAATAGCAAAGGAAGTAAGCTTAAAGACCTGTCAATTTATAGAAGCATGATTGGGTACTTACTTTATATCTACATTTCTCAACTAGATATTATTTTTTTATTAGTTTGATGTCGAGATTTGTGCAAGAGCCTTCCAATCTTCATTTTATTGTTGTTAAATGTATCCTTAAATACTTGAAGAGTACTCAAAGCCTTGCAATACATTTCATTGGCAAATCAAATATGAATCTCATTGGATAATTTAATAGTGATTGGGCAAGCATTGTTGATGACTCTAAAAGCACAGCCGGGTTTGTTTTCTCACTTGGAACTGGAGTTTTCTCTTAGAACCCTCACAAGCAATCTCTTATTGCTCAATTCACTACTAAAGCAAAATACATTTCAGCAGCTGAAGCTTCCAATCAAGCCATATGGCTAAGAAAAATCCTTACTGATCTAGATCTTATTCAAAGTAAGCCCATTGTTTTTCTAGTGGACAACAAGTCAGCCATTACATTGACCAAGAATCCAATTTTCCATGGTAAAACAAAACATATACATGTTAAATATCATGCTTTTAGAGATGCAAAAAAGAATGATGAAGTATCAATTCAACACTGCATTTCATATTAGCAATTAGCAAATATAATGACCAAGATATTGCCAAAGCCGAGATTTGAATATCTTATAAGTGAGCTGACTGGCTAGGATGCAAACATTAAGGAGAAGTGTTAAGTTACTAATGTTTGCATGAAATTAACAAGTCAAAGGTATTTGAATGCATTTTGCTTCGTTGTATTGGTATATTGTAATTATGTTTGTTGTCATCTATTGTTGTATGTGTGTGCTTGCATGTTGTTAAGTAACTTTATATTTAACACTTGTTTAACATGTCATTACAAGTCTAATGCATGTATTATGTGCATATAAACTTCTATTACTGCTTAATGAAGTTATGTTACAACCATACTACTTTGTTTTCATCGCCTTTCACCTTATTCTACCTTTAAGGCTTCTGTTTTGTGATGTCTTTCCTTTCTTAAGCTTGATTATAACAATTGGCAAACCTTGGAATGTGTTTAATTTGCCAATTTTTCACCTTACCCAATAGATTGGAAATTTGGGCCACCTAACTTCTTAGCCTCATGGAATGTCATGTGGTTTTTGTATCCACTTAACTACATTAAAAGAATCATATTCAAGAAATAAGGAATGAGAACAGCTCTAAATCAGGGCCACAAAAAAAGATGATAACCTTGTTGATAGCTAATAATTCAACCTTATTCGAGTCAGACTATCACAGCCCGATTTATGGGCCATGACCGGCGTATGGGCCTAATGAGCCTAGCCCACCAAGCCCAAGCAAGCCTATCACATTTTTATTGCTTAACGTCTCATCGATTAATGTATCCATACGCATTCCGATTGGTGTGAAAGTAGCCAACTCATGATGGCATTATCTATTAAAATATACATGTACTGCTCAAGACATGTAACTTAGTAATTTACATTACATGAACATATTCACAAACAAAAGGACCTGTGACTTCCAACGAAGAATTTCGGTAAAAGGATTGCTATTGAATGCCAAACACCTACCCAGGAGACGAACTACAGGGACTCCTCGACTAGGATCTAACAATCTCCTGATCTGAAAACATGAATTTTTAAAACAGTGAGTACAAAACTCAGTGAGCGAACCTTAGAAGGGAACAAGCAGTAATAATCAGGAAGTTGAGAACCATGATGCGTTTATTTGGAAACAAGACAATTTACATCAAGTTAATATTAAAACCCCTTCCACTTAACCCGGAGTTATTAAACATTCAATGATAAAGCAACTATGAAATTTCATCAATCATTCTAGCAAGATAGCAAAATCGACGGTTTATCACAAACCGTCACTAAACAAGGGTTTCGCTCAACCATACGAGGATTTCGTATTAGAACCTTTTTTCCTCAATTTAAAACAATTTGCAATAAAGGAAAATTTCTCAAGGTTCGCATAACAATCACATTTTTCCATCATGCACAATATATCATGCATATATATATATATATAAAATCACGTGCAATTATATACACCACCCCATTCTCTTCAACTCTGGTGCACTCTCTACTCGCACCATACGCCACCCTACTCTCTTCAACTCTGGTGCACTCCCTACTCGCACCAAGCAATATGATCATGTGTGCACTCCCTACTCACACAAAGCAATATGATCATGTGTGCACTCCCTGCTCGGACAAAGCAATATAACCATGTGTGCACTCCCTACTCGCACAATCCCTTAGTCATTAATACACAATATCCATTCACTCATATCATTATCAACACAATAAAATGAGCATGTATTCATTTTTTTTTACACAATGTACACACTCATCACATTAAAATAATTGTCAAAGGCTTGTTATTGGGACTCATTTTTAAATAGGAAATTGGATATAAATCATTCAATCATTTCATCTCAACTCAATTAAATTCCCAAAAACAATTTGAAATGCAAGTTCACTCACAGTATTAGGAGTTCGAAATACTTCTATTCCTGGTCCTCTGTCACACTGTCTTTATCCTTGTTAGAGGGCTCACCACCTATACATAATACACGACCTATAATTCAATATATTGTGTCATACCATTATAAATCTACTTCATGCTCTATATGAATGCATGAGGTTGTTCGGACAGTCACTTAAATATGATGTTACACGTTGGATCAATTGTGATTCGAATAAAACGGTATTGGCCTAATTCGATCTATCACCCAATTAATTGGCCAATACGTCCAATTTAACTCCAAATAATTCCATTTCTCTCCCAATACTCCAAATCATTAAGCATAATTTAAATAACTTGAAATATGACAAAATCATCCTTACATTTCCTCTTGAAAAATTCGACCATGGTGGGTGCACTAACAATATAATTTTTCATGCTTGATTCTCACACCATAAATCATTAATTCCTAACCAAATCACTTGAAATAAAATCACATCCACCATCAATATTCCACATGAAAAATTCAGCCATGAAGGGTGATGTAAGGACATGAATTTTTTTTCTTGCTTGGTTTTCATACTACACATCACCAAACAACTAAAAGCACTAAAATAACATGTTTTCTAACTAAATTCATCATCAAATCCTCTCTCTTAAAGTTTGACCAGCAAAGGTTCCATCATGAAATCATGAATTTCAGCCATGGAAAATGCAAAAGAATGCATAGGAAAGGTAGATCACTAGCTAGAATTAAGAAATTTCACCTTTAATCACTTGTTTCCTTGAAATCCAATGATTTCCCCTTGAATTCTTCCTTCTAGGGTTTGTTCTTTCTTTTCTCCCTTTTGTTCTTGCTATGGCCGGCCAAGAGAAATGAAATGGTTAAAGTTTAAATGGGTTTTTAAAGGAAAATATTAAATGGTCAAAAATTTGCCATGTGTCACCATTCCATTGGTCCATGTGCAAATACTTAATAATTAAGCAATTTCTCTCCACCACACATAATTATCCATGGTATAAAATGAAATCCATGTGCTGAACAGGTGTTGGGTGGTGTAAAATTACAATTTTGCCCTTCAACGATAAAATGACTATTTTGCCCCTATACTCGGAAAAATGCCAGAATTAAAATTTTTCACTTCTCAAACTCCAATTATGTTCTAAATAATCAATCTTGGTCAAAAACCTCTTACAACATTCAAATCTTAACCTCGAGTGACAAAATGACCATTTTGCCCCTACGTTATGAAAATTCTCATTTGACTTCAAATCAGTCCTCGAACTCCGAATCACCATATTAAATCATTTTGGGGCTTTAAATTTTTCAGTTTCATCTTAAAATCTCTATTTGAACTAGTTCGATGCTTAAATCAACTTAATTGAACTACTAGGTATAATACCGATTTCTTCGAAGTATTCAAGTATGCAAGCATGTTATCAGGCACATGAATAACATGACAAATATTTTATAGTGTTGGGCTTGACAAGATCTCACACAGACCATCTAATAAATTTAGAAAAAACAACAAGAGTGTTACCATTGTGATCCCTTAGAATCCCACCTATTCCTAATTCCCTTGGATTCCCACTAGATGCACCATCTTTATTAAATTGAAGGGTACCTTAAGGTGGCGAAGACCATTCCTAGCAGCCCTTAATACTTCGTGAACGCCTAAGTACGATACCCTCATAAAGAAATTGAGTAAGATCACCAATGAAACTTTACTTCAATGTGTTTTATGCAACTATGGTACATGTTTGCTCAGAGCAATAGCCCTTTGGTTGTCACAATAAACCACATAAACATCTTGCTTCAAGCTTAATTCTTGAAGAAAGTTTTCATCCAAAGCACCACCTTTTCAATTTGATAAAACAACACATTTTTGTAATTTGGAGTGCCATGATACAGATCCCCTACAAAAGTAAACAAATACCCCAAAGTAGACATTTTACCGTAAAAGTCACCTACCACATCTATGTTTGTGAAACCTTTAAGAATAAGTTGTGCATTCCTAAAACTCAAGCAAAATTTGAAATACCTCTCAAGTATTTGAGGATCCATTTAACAAACATTCCAATAAGCGTTTATCAAATTTCAAAGAAATCTACTCACTACACCAATTGCATGAGCAATGCCATTTCTGTACAAAACTTAAGTTACATCAATGAACCAACTGTGGAGAGATAAGATATTTTCATCAACTTGTTTTTTTCTTTTTTATTGATTAGACAAGACTTCCTACTTAACTTGAATTAATTAGCAAAAGAAATGCTAACTAGTTAACGTTATTCATGTTCAACTTTTCAAGCACTTGTTCAACATACCTTTCTTATTATAGCCATAACTTCCCAACACTCTAATCCCAAATGATATCCATTCCTTGGATTAGTCCAATGGATCCTAAGTCTTTCATATCAAATAACTTACTTAACTCCTTTAACTTGCTAATCATTATCATATATTGTCTAACAATTAACATATCTTTGAAATATAACAAGAGGATAATGAATTTACCATTATGGAATGTCTTAATATGAACACAACTATTTGAAGATGTCCTCATGTACTCTTGACTCATCATGAATGAATCAAACTTCTTGCTCCAATGTCTCGGAGCTTGCTTTAAACCATATAGGCTCTTTTCTAACTTGCATCCCAAATGCCCTTTCTCTTTTATTTCAAAACACTTTGGCTGTTTCATATAGACCTCCTCATGCAATTCACCATGCAAAAATGTAGTCTTTACGTCAACCTATTCAATCTCAAGGTTTAAACTCATTACTATTTGACTAATGGTGACAACAATATTTGGAGGCTTACTATTTTTGCTATCTACTGGTCAATTTTGCTTGAAAGAAATGAGGTTGTTTTCTAAGGTAAATTTTCAGTCTCCAACAACGTTTGGGACAATATCAAACTTCGAGTTGCTGTTTGGGCAAAGTCTAGGTGGCTAGCAATTCATAGTTCTGTTCTTGACATTTATAGACATCCCAATTGTCCTATATCTTCTTTGAAAGTAACTAAGAGTAGATCAAAAATTGTACAAGTAAGTCTTCCGAAGTGTGTGGTTAAATTCAACATTGGTGGCGCCTCCAAAGGAAACTCGGGGAGGCTGGTATAGGCAGAATTCTTAGAAATGAGAATGGTGAAGTTTTAGCAAAATTCTCAAAATCCATTAGATTGGGCGACTCAAATTTTGTTGAAATTCTTGCTATTCGTGATGCCTTTTTAGGTGTTATGTCATGAAATTACAAGTACAAATGAAATTACAATCACATTTCAATAATACTCTCATATACATCTATGAATATATTACATTTTACAAAAAAAACAAATGAGCTTATCCTAAACCATATTTAACCGGATAAAATCCAACATAATGTTGGATTAAATCTACACGTCCTAAGAATTTAACGTAGGAGTTAAAGATCTAAAAACTTGTTACTTGCCAGTGAAAGAAGTTTGTTTTGGCTGTTTCTTTTTCCCCTTCGCTATCTCTCTCCATTTATGGAGACCGACAGCTAAACCATAATAGAAGGATCTCTCTCTCCAATGTTTCTTATGTTGGGAGCAGCCTAATCATCCCGTTCTTCATCCTCATCATAGTTGAAAGGTAATGGTACTGACTTACATGCGCGGAACTTTCCAAAATTGTTCAGATGTTCATTCTCCAATCTGGTCGTATTCAATGGAAATGGATATCAGAAAAGTTTCAAGACTTTACACTTATAGAAACTTTTGTATTTCTAGTTGAACAAACAGACGCCTGATTACCTGAAGAAATTCCAGATGCCACGACGAATGATCTCTAGACTGGCAACAATAGCAATTAAAGTTTTTCTGTGCAAAGACACCTTAAAATTCAGCACAGTTTGCAACCAGGCAAATCTCAGCATGATATTCAAGACTTGCATTCACCAGCTTTGTTAGAAATATGTTGCTTCCAAGCTCCGATATAAGGAGTTAACATCTATTTCTCTTCTCACCATTGCCCCAAAATATACACCTTTGTAAGGTATAAGCAGCTTATCTCTCAACCACCGATTTCTAGAGTGGCGTTGCAGAAGTCCCCAGTTGGCAACAAGGTCCCAATAGGTACCACAGATAGCTGCCATTGCTGAACAAATCCATGCTAGCATTTTCCAGCCGATTCCCTTATCCAGGCCATAAGCAGTCCTCGTGCAAACAGCAACAATTGTTAAAAGGTACTTCAATCCATTGTATCCTTGCATTGGATCTTTTTCTTCATGTAGGCGTCTGAGACACTGAGAGGGGAAATGGAACATAAGCTTGAATTCTCCGAGGCTCATAAGATGCTTAACATTTCTTCCGTAACCCTTATTTTGCAGAATTAACAGTTGCTTTAAGTGATTTGAATCAGAGATAAAATCGGAATACCTGAAGTAAACGGGACACGTATGGAACTACTGCAACTACGAAGTAGAAAGTGTTGAAAACATTGCTCATTTTGCAGGTGTTCTGTCTAATTTTATAGTCTCCCCAACCATAATAGCAAATGTAGAATTGCAGGCTTCTTATGGCTTGCACCTATAAACAAGAATTAAACCTTTGATCTCCCTTTTTTCCATCTAAAGAAGGAAAGCAGTAAATACAAAAGATTCATGCATAGAGCAGGCCATTCTTATACCTGGCTAGTTAACTGATCTGCCAAGAAGAAATCCTGGAATTTGACCTGCAACAACGAGAGATGGAAAGAAAAGTAAAAATCTTTGTTGAGTTCTTAATTACAAGTCATCCATTTTAGCTTCAATGATGTTTCCTTTGATGCTTTACCTTGAAGAGAGGAGCACAAACACAGTGAAACAGACTTGTGAGGAAAAATAAGCGACTTGAGCGATATAGGATGTTGAATGGGCAGATTAATATAACAATTACAAGCTGCACAGACGAAAGGAAATATATTTGGGTTCAAGAATGGTTAAAAGGAAAGTGGATGGATCAAGGAATGTACAACAACTTAGTTCAGTAATCTTACCGTTACCAAGATTAGGGGAATTAGTTCTGTGAGTGCTTTGTAATCTCCTGTTTTAGGGTCCATCTCCATGTCAAGATTTGAGATCACACTGGCCAGTGCTAGCGCTGCAAAACCAAAACTCAAGAGCAGAACTTCTCGGTAACCCAGCTCAGTCCCTTGCTTGAAGCCAAATATGAAGGTGTAGTTGATTCTATAGCGCCTCCAAAAATAGATGTTGGCTCCATACATAAGCATATGTAGAACAATAAATGTGAACAAGCTGAAGGATAGTTGAAGTATCCTTTGTCAAACACATAGTAGTCCAATATCATTGGAAGAACAGAGTTCTAAAATTGAAAGTCCTCACAAGGATTATGGATTCAATAAAAAGGCATAAGGCTATACATCAAAAGCAAAGAATCTCGTGTACTGATCACAATGAGGCTGTTATTTAACTAGAAACTCTAAATCCTGCGGTACTCAGCCAGAGTGCATATGCATTGTATAACGGATTTAGTGATGTAATTAAAAATTCTCTGGTTTGAGGTAAGTTGATGGCAAATCAATTACCTATAAAGCGGAAACATGCTTTCCATGTACTGAGCCTTTCCTTGCTTATCGAGGAGATTGCATGCTTGTACGATCAATATAAGAGCTAGTATCAGAGGTGCTGTGCAGCCAACAAAGAGACCTGGAAATTTTCAATCAATACATTCAACCTCGAGTCGAATTTAGGAAACACCCTTGAAGCATTCTCTATTAGGAAGACCTTATTCCATACTGAACTGAGCATCTTACCAGTACAAAACCATATCATATGCCTTTCTTTCTTTGTTTTTGGTCTTAGCTTGTTCATTCCTTTACTGTTGTTTGAATTCGAAAAATGTTTGATGAATGTAGCTTCAACCCTCTCCATTGCTTGGTTGCCTTCAATTCCAAATTGGCAGAGAAGTTTAGAAAAGAGATCAGGGACTCAAAAATAGTTACCACAACTATTTTAAGAGAAATTTCTGTCTAGAAACACATGTATTTACTAATTTACATTACTAATAGGAAGTTTACAACATTATATTAGCAGTAATGAACTTTCAATATGAGGTTGCCACTCCTGCAGATTATCAATGAGGCACTTACTTCGTCAGAGCTGCCAAGATAGGAATTATCCACTGTTCTCATATAATTTCTTGATGCCCTCCTTGAAGTGATCTGTGACAACAGCAGAAGAAAATTGAGCATACAGACCAGCAGGTAACAGAGCCATAGTTGATTACTGTAACATCCCGGGCAAGAAAGTCAAAAAGGGACCAGAAAAAGAAGAAAAAGAATGGAGAGAAAGGGGGGGCCAAACCACGGGAGAAGAAAAAAAAAGAGCAGCAGCGGGGGGAAGGAAGGAGAGAAGAAGAAAGAGAAAGAGGAGAAGAGAAAGGAGAAAAAGGGAGCACCAGCGACGGGAGGAAGGAGAGAAGAAGAAAGAGAAAGGGGAGAAGAAAAAAAAAAGGGAGAAAAGGGCAGCAGCGGGGAAAGGAAAAAGAGAAGAAGAAAGAGAAAGGGGAGAAGAGAAAGGAGAAAAAGGGAGCACCAGCGACGGGAAGAGAAAGGAGAGAAGAAGAAAGAGAAAGAAAGGGAAAAAAAAAGGGGACAAAACAACTGGGTGCACGCGTGAAATAATAGCGAAGTAGTACACCGCTATTTCAAGGTGAGTGGGTGCTAATTTTAAAAAAAAATAGTATATTTTTATAATATTATATAAATTGTGTTAATGGTTGATGGAATTGTGGATGGCATGAGCTGGTAGAAAAATTAGGTTGTTTGTGAATGTGAAAATTTTAAAAATCTGGATTTGTGATAAAATATGTAGTACAGTATATATATGATTTTTTAAGTAGGGGGAAACAAATCTTCGACTGATTTTACTTCAAATAATGCCTTGCAATTTGTGTACTGCTTAGATCAGTGATCATTATACTGTTTTCGAGATACGAGAACAATTGATCATATTTTTATACGTTGATTTAGTAGACATATTATGATTTAAATGATTGAAATATTTTGTGCACGAGTAGGTAAAAGGGGGACCTGAAGCCCCGATTTATTTTGGTGACGTGGGTAGTTCCCACGAGTAGATAAAGGGGGACCTGAAGCCCCGATTTATTTTGGTGACGTGGGTAGTTCCCACGAGTAGATAAAAGGGGGACCTGAAGCCCCGATTTATTTCGGTGACGTGGGTAGTTCCCACGAGTAGATAAAGGGGAACCTGAAGCCCCGATTTATTTTGGTGACGTGGGCAGTTCCCACGGATAGATAACGACATCTGAGAATAAGCCTAAGGGCTGTATTAATTTATCCGAGAACGAGATTTGCTCGTTTAATGTCTTAGCATACATCGCGTGTCATTAACACGTGAATTTTTAATAATGATTTATAAGTATAAATATATATATATTTTCTTGGATTTAGAACTAATCTACCCATTTGTTGTTTCCCCTTCTCGCCTGCTCACTGAGTCAATGATTATCACTGAGTCTATGAGACTCACACTCTCTTATTTTCTCCTTTTGCAGACAGGGATTAATCTGACGTGAAATATCAGTGAGTACGGTCTACCACATATTTGGGTAAGATCAAGTTTCAACTCGTTTAGAGTCACTCCGCTGATAGAGGTCAAATTGTAATAGCATGTCTTAACGTAAGAATTGAATTGATTGTGCTTGATTTTAAATTCAAGTACACGTGTATGTTTATGTTTGGCTTAAAAATTTATGCAGTCTATTGCTAGTGTATAGAGCATGGTTGAAAAGTCGTATGAGGCTTATTCGGGACTTGGTGGGACATCTTGAAAGTCTCGAATGCCAGTAGCGAGCCAGGGGGGGTCGTTACAGTGTTGGTATCAGAGCCTAGGTTTAGAAAGTCCTAGGATTTCTCCAAGTTGTCAGCGGAGTGTCGGGGTTAGTGTAGAGTCTTATCCATGGTTTATGACTGCAGCATGAATTATGGGTGGGAGGTTACACGAATCCCCAAATCTTAGTAAGTTACCCTTATTACTAACTTCGGATATTGATTTAAAAGAGATGTTTGACGTTGTTAGGTAACGAGATGCCGCCAAAGACACGAGCCACCTCAAGAGCAATTAGAGGGTTTGATGCCCCGGAAGAAGTTATGGAGGAACCACGTGCGTCTTTCTCTAGGGGCAGTGGGAGAGGTAGACCTAGAGGCCGGATTGCCGAGCTTCACGGCAGTCAAAGTTCAGAGGAAAGGAGGGCCAATACCAGTTCTGAGGATATGGGAGGTGAGCATCCTGAGGTACCTACTGCCACGTTGGAGGAGATAGCGGCTGGACTGCGAGGTTTGACTCAGGAATTTGCGCAATTCAGGAGACACGGAGCATATCAAACTTACGAGACCATGGGTTCTAGCTTTGAAGATTCAGAGTATCAACCATATGAGGAAACAGAGAGAGGAAACGTTATGGTGAGTTTGGGAGAGTTCATGAAATTGAGACCTCCGTCTTTTTCGGGTACTCATCCAACGGAAGACCCACAAGCCTTTTTGGATGAAATGGATAAGATTTGCACGGCTTTGGGTTGTTCTAGCCACCGGGCAGTTGAGTTGGTTGGTTTTAGACTGACAGAGGTAGCGCAAATATGGTTCGCCACCCTCAAGCGCTGTAAACCTCCTGGTTCCGCTCCACTTATTTGGGAAGAATTTACGCAGGCTTTCATGGATAGGTTTTTACCTGAAAGTGTGAGGGACGCTAAGGCTCAGGAATTCGAAACCTTGAGGCAGATGCCAGGGATGACAGTGTCAGAGTATGATGTTCAATTTACTCAACTGTCGAGGTATGCTCCTTACTTGGTTCAGACTGAAAGGCAAAGAATTAAGAGATTCATCAAGGGATTACCAGAACCTATATATAGGGTTTTAGTCTCTCAAAGGTTCACTTCCTATTCCGAAGTAGTTGATGCTGCCAGGAAAATTGAGGCAAGACGTATGGAGAGTGGGGCAGAGAGAGAGAAGAGTAAGAGGAACCGAGGTGAGGGGTCTTCCAGATTTAGAGACTCTAGTAGGGGTACGGAGACTAATATAGCTGGTCAACAGGGTCGCAGGGATGGCAATTTGCTCCGAGGATCAGCGTTCACTAGCCCACCAAACCAACGTAGAAATTTTCAGTTCCGTAGCCCTCCACGTAGCAGTGATTTCAGTGGAGTTAATTACCGACGAGCTATGAACAGCGGGATGGCTAATATGAATCCCAGACAAAGTAACCAGTGGGGTCCTTTTTGTACTTTTTGTGGTAACATACATACAGGGCCATGCAATCAAACTGTGATGCTTTGTTACGAGTGCGGGGGAGTTGGCCATGCAAAGAGGGATTGTCCTACTTTCAAACATAGTCAGGAGATGGCTCGTGGTTCAGTGCAATCTAATTTTGCTACCATACCGTCAGTCAGGAATGTTAGGAGAGATAAGGGAAAGGGGATAGCTTCTTCATCACGAGGTAGACCGACGAATTTCACTCAACAAGGTGCTTCTGGAAGAGGACAGGCAAGAGTATTTACTTTGACGCCACAAGATGCTCACGCCTCGAATGCAGTGGTGACAGGTACTCTTTCTATTTGTGGTTATAAAGCATCGGTTTTATTTGATCCAGGATCCACCCATTCTTTTGTGTCTTTACATTTCATGCCTAAACTAGGTAAACATTATGAATGTATGGATGAACCATTAGTAGTAACTACTCCATTAGAAGAAGCATATGTTGCGAAATATGTATTTCGTTCTTGTGGGGTCCATATCAAAGATAAGTACACTTGGGTGGACTTAGTATTAATGACTACATTAGGAGTTGACGTGATACTAGGAATGGATTGGCTGGCATCTTGCTATGCCAATGTGGATTGTTATCGCAAGCTGGTGAAGTTTAAATTCCCGGGGGAGTCATCATTTATTATTTATGGTCACAGCAGTCAATGGGGTAACAGGGTGACGGCTGCAATCGTTGGAGAAGTACAGAATGAAGAGGAAAACTTGGAGGCGACACTAGTGGTGAGTGAATTTGTGGATGTATTTCCAGAAGAGTTACCGGGATTACCTCCAGAAAGAGAAATTGAATTTCGTATCGACTTGATTCCAGGGACGCAACCGATATCGATACCTCCGTACCGAATGGCACCGACGGAGCTAAAGGAGTTAAGGGAACAGTTGCAAGATTTGATTAATAAGGGTTTTATTCGTCCGAGCGTGTCTCCTTGGGGAGCGCCAGTATTGTTTGTAAAGAAGAAAGATGGTAGTCTCAGGTTATGTATAGACTATCGACAGCTCAATAAAGTCACGATTAAGAATAAATACCCACTCCCAAGAATTGATGATTTATTTGACCAATTGCAAGGGGCCCAATGCTTTTCGAAGATTAATCTGAGGTCGGGATATCATCAATTGAGAATCCGGGAGGAAGACATATCCAAGACTGCGTTTCGTACGAGGTACGGACATTATGAATTTCTAGTGATGTCTTTCGGATTGACTAATGCCCCTGCTGCATTTATGGATTTAATGAATAGGGTGTTTCGAGCATACTTGGACAGATTTGTGGTTGTCTTTATTGATGACATTCTCATATACTCGAGGAGTTGGGAAGAACATGCGCAACATTTAAAGATCGTACTACAGACCCTACGTGAGCACAGATTGTACGCGAAATTTTCTAAATGTGCGTTCTGGTTGAGTAGCGTTGGGTTTTTGGGACATATTGTATCTAAGGACGGAGTGCAAGTAGATCCTAGCAAGGTCGAGGCTATTGAGAATTGGGCTAGGCCCACGACAGTTACTGAAATTAGGAGTTTTCTAGGGTTGGCTGGGTATTATCGACGATTTGTGAAGGATTTTTCTAAAATAGCTTCTCCACTGACGAGGCTAACTCAAAAAGGGGTAAGATTTGAATGGTCGGAGGCTTGTGAACACGGTTTCCAAACATTGAAGGCTTGTTTGACTTCAGCGCCCGTATTAAGCTTGCCTTGCGGATCTGGTGGTTACACGGTGTATTGTGACGCTTCGAGGATTGGATTAGGGTGTGTGTTGATGCAACATGGTAGAGTTATCGCTTATGCCTCGAGACAGCTTAAAAGGCATGAACAAAATTATCCTACGCACGATCTGGAGATGGCAGCGATCGTGTTTGCCTTAAAAATATGGAGGCATTACTTATATGGAGAAACATGTGAGATATATACGGATCATAAAAGTTTGAAGTATATATTTCAACAGCGGGACCTAAACCTCAGGCAACGAAGATGGATGGAATTGTTGAAAGATTATGATTGTACGATACTCTACCAGCCTGGCAAGGCAAATGTTGTAGCAGATGCTTTAAGTCGAAAGTCAATGGGTAGTATGGCCCACATAGCAGTGGAGAGGAGGTCGATAGTGCAAGGATTACAGGATCTAAGTAACTTGGGAGTCAAATTTGAAGTCAATGGATCAGACGCATTATTGGCACATTTTAGAGTTCGACCAATTCTAAATGATCGAATTCGAGATGCCCAAGCTAGAGATACCTTTGTGATGACTATTTTGGGGGGTATGGGTGAACACGTCTCCGAATTTGATTTTGGGTCCGATGGATTATTGAGATATGGGCCTCGAATCTATGTGCCGAATTTGGATGGATTAAGGGAGGAGATTTTAGAGGAAGCACACGTGGCTGCTTATGCCGTGCATCCGGGGGCGACCAAGATGTATCATGATCTAAGATCCGTATATTGGTGGCAAGGACTGAAGAAAGATGTAGGGGAATACGTGTCAAGATGTTTAGTGTGCCAACAAGTGAAGGCAGAACACCAAAGGCCTTCGGGATTACTACAACCATTGCCGATACCTGAGTGGAAGTGGGAACACATAGCCATGGACTTCGTAACCGGGTTGCCCCAAACCAATGGAGGATACGATTCTATATGGGTGATTGTTGATCGATTGACTAAGTCAGCACATTTTCTTCCGGTTAAGACCAAGTATGGGGCAATACAATATGCTCGAATTTACATTAATGAGATTGTTAGATTACATGGCATACCGGTGACTATTGTGTCAGATCGGGGACCACAATTCACTAGTCGATTTTGGAGGAAGTTACAAGGTGAACTAGGGACCCGACTGGACTTTAGTACGGCATATCATCCTCAGACAGATGGTCAATCCGAGCGCACGATCCAAACAATGGAAGATATGCTAAGAGCGATCGTTTTAGATTTTGGAGTTTCTTGGAACTTGTACTTGCCTTTGGCAGAATTTGCATACAATAACAGTTACCAGGCGAGTATCAAGATGGCACCATTTGAGGCACTGTATGGGCGGAAGTGTAGGTCACCCATTGGATGGTTGGAAGTGGGGGAGAGGAGGCTGTTAGGGGTGGAAATGGTACAAGCAGCGGAAGAAGGAGTACAAATAATTCGAAAACGAATGTTGGCAGCTCAAAGTAGACAGAAGTCATATGCCGACAACCGGCGTAGGCCCCTGGAGTTCGGAGTAGGTGAATATGTGTTTCTAAAAGTCTCACCTCGTAAAGGAATACGAAGATTTGGCAAGAGAGGGAAGCTCAGTCCTCGATACGTTGGCCCGTTTGAGATATTGGAGCGGGTAGGTACTGTTGCTTATCGATTGGCGTTACCACCGGATTTTGAAGGAGTCAATCCAGTGTTTCATGTATCCATGCTCAGAAAATACGTCCGAGACCCTTCGCACGTGATAAGATATGATACGGTATCGTTGGAACCTGGGTTGGAATTCCAAGAGCAGCCGATAGCTATATTGGACCGTCAAGTCAAAAGGCTTCGCCATAAAGACATAACCTTAGTGAAAGTATTATGGCAAAACCATCCAGCGGAGGAGGCAACCTGGGAACTAGAAGAAGAAATGCAAGTAGGGTACCCACAACTATCTGAGGATTGAAGGTGCGGATAAGTGCTTCTATGCTATTGAAATTCGAGGACGAATTTATTATAAGTGGGGGAGTTTGTAACATCCCGGGCAAGAAAGTCAAAAAGGGACCAGAAAAAGAAGAAAAAGAAGGGAGAGAGAGGGGGGGGCCAAACCACGGGAGAAGAAAAAAAAAAAGAGCAGCAGCGAGGGGAAGGAAGGAGAGAAGAAGAAAGAGAAAGAGGAGAAGAGAAAGGAGAAAAAGGGAGCACCAGCGACGGGAGGAAGGAGAGAAGAAGAAAGAGAAAGGGGAGAAGAAAAAAAAAAGGGAGAAAAGGGCAGCAGCGGGGAAAGGAAAAAGAGAAGAAGAAAGAGAAAGGGGAGAAGAGAAAGGAGAAAAAGGGAGCACCAGCGACGGGAAGAGAAAGGAGAGAAGAAGAAACAGAAAGAAAGGGAAAGAAAAAAAAAAGGGGACAAAACAACTGGGTGCACGCGTGAAATAATAGCGAAGTAGTACACCGCTATTTCAAGGTGAGTGGGTGCTAATTTTAAAAAAAATAGTATATTTTTATAATATTATATAAATTGTGTTAATGGTTGATGGAATTGTGGATGGCATGAGCTGGTAGAAAAATTAGGTTGTTTGTGAATGTGAAAATTTTAAAAATCTGGATTTGTGATAAAATATGTAGTACAGTATATATATGATTTTTTAAGTAGGGGGAAACAAATCTTCGACTGATTTTACTTCAAATAATGCCTTGCAATTTGTGTACTGCTTAGATCAGTGATCATTATACTGTTTTCGAGATACGAGAACAATTGATCATATTTTTATACGTTGATTTAGTAGACATATTATGATTTAAATGATTGAAATATTTTGTGCACGAGTAGGTAAAAGGGGGACCTGAAGCCCCGATTTATTTTGGTGACGTGGGTAGTTCCCACGAGTAGATAAAGGGGGACCTGAAGCCCCGATTTATTTTGGTGACGTGGGTAGTTCCCACGAGTAGATAAAAGGGGGACCTGAAGCCCCGATTTATTTTGGTGACGTGGGTAGTTCCCACGAGTAGATAAAGGGGAACCTGAAGCCCCGATTTATTTTGGTGACGTGGGCAGTTCCCACGGGTAGATAACGACATCTGAGAATAAGCCTAAGGGCTGTATTAATTTATCCGAGAACGAGATTTGCTCGTTTAATGTCTTAGCATACATCGCGTGTCATTAACACATGAATTTTTAATAATGATTTATAAGTGATAAATATATATATATTTTCTTGGATTTAGAACTAATCTACCCATTTGTTGTTTCCCCTTCTCGCCTGCTCACTGAGTCAATGATTATCACTGAGTCTATGAGACTCACACTCTCTTATTTTCTCCTTTTGCAGACAGGGATTAATCTGACGTGAAATATCAGTGAGTACGGTCTACCACATATTTGGGTAAGATCAAGTTTCAACTCGTTTAGAGTCACTCCGCTGATAGAGGTCAAATTGTAATAGCATGTCTTAACGTAAGAATTGAATTGATTGTGCTTGATTTTAAATTCAAGTACACGTGTATGTTTATGTTTGGCTTAAAAATTTATGCAGTCTATTGCTAGTGTATAGAGCATGGTTGAAAAGTCGTATGAGGCTTATTCGGGACTTGGTGGGACATCTTGAAAGTCTCGAATGCCAGTAGCGAGCCAGGGGGGGTCGTTACAATTACCAATTATAAAGGTTAATAAAAAGAAGTACATGATAAAATTATATCTTAATACCTTATCATATTTCTTCATGATTTTAGAGAATGATAATATATTCATGAACCTGTTCTCAAAGGCAAAAAAAAAAAAAAAAGATTAAATTCTCTGATTTAAAGATAAAAGATATAAAAGCAACCAAATCTATGGGCCTATTAGCCTCGGTTACCTGTAGTTCTTGAGAAGCGTAAGTTTCTGATAAAATTCAATAAACGCCTGCTTCAGTTGCTTTTCAATTTTCTTCAGGTTTTCCTTACTAAAGTTTAGCTGTGTCTGTTTACTAGTTGAAAAATGAGTCTGAATAGCTTCATTCAACTTCACATGGTTCAGTATGTTCATTGAAGCAGATCTAATACTGGTACGATTCTTGGGATTTTCTTCTTGAATGTCTTGGCTGATATAATTGGTATGCTTGTCATTATCTTCAATTGAGTCATCCAATTGCGGTTTGCCTTTATATTCATTCATAGCAACCATTCCTGCACGTAGAATAAAGATTTCTTTCAATTATCCGAAACCAAAGAACCAAGGATTTCATGTCTTTCTTATAGATCGCCAAATGAATTATGAACAATCTGAAGCATTATGCAAAGTGCCTCTTTAAACTGCTTACTAGGGCTTGATCCTGTCTCTGTTGAAGGTGGATGAACATGATGAAATCTCGTTGGTACTTTCAAAACTTTAATTCGGAAAGCAATGAAAGCATCCAGTTGCTTGCTCAAAGTTTGAGCTTCTTCAACCACTTCTTTCACTTTAGACTTGTAAAACTTGTCAACTTTATTCAACTCATTATCAAGCCTTCTAAAGAACAGCTGCTCGCATTCCCCACCTTCCTCTGCAGTCATCAGAAAGGCTGTCTCATACTTTGCAGATCCATTTCCTTTCACATAATTCACAAGAATGGCTTGGTTTTCAATGTCTTGATCATTCAAGGAGTTCGCACGTTGGTTTTGTCTCTGCATTAAACCACTAAAGGTTCTATAAAGCGTTAAGTCTCGCTGAAGACGAGCCGGGGTATCTGGTTGCTTGTTCTTTTGCTTCAAATGCTGGATTTGCTTCAACAGGATCTTCAGAGAATTGTAATTCATGTAAGCTGCCTGCCATTCAGGCACCATTTGAGAGGCAAATTCCTTGCCAAACTTCATCCTGAGGCAATTCCTAAAGCAGATATGGAAAGGAAAGATGGAACAGATAAAAATTTGAGGTGAAGCAAACGTGGCAGGCTATGTTTTAAAGTGACAAAAACTACTGGCAATATAATTATGAGGATGAGAACAAGGATTTTGACTCCCCACGACATTCCAAGTTGATGTCTACTTGTTTTCCATTGTCCGGATTCTATATAAAATGTCACTTGTCATGGGTCACGTTCTGTCAATCATCTTCCAATCTCTTCCCTCATGACATTAAACTAGTTGATTAAATCCATTAATCCCTATTCAAATTCCATTGAATTTCGCCTCCTTGTTACTTGGAGTTTTCCAAAACGTTGAATCAGACCAAACCCACCACCATTTCACTCTTTCTTGGGCAGCCATCTTTTGTCGAAATCTAAAAATCTATTGGTACTCTGAACTACTCCTATCCCTATCTAAATCCAGGAAGGTCCCTTTCACCTCTCAACCTGTGTTGCAACCATAATAAAAAGTTAAAGTTGCATTCGACGACAGGAAGGTTACAAGAAACCTGTACAAGCATGTCAAAAAGAAACCTTAAGACACTAATAAAGCTATGTCTGAAGCAGACCAATGCTTTTAGAATCGTGCAGTCGATCAAATCCGTAGAGTTTAAAATATTGGTCCAACCGGTTCGATTGATCGTTTTAAAATTAAAAGAATCAAAACATATACACCACTTTAGTATACACTTCACCACACCTTATCAAGTCTCATTTTAGATGGCAGCTGGCTTCCTTCAACTTTTTCATAATTATGGCAGCATTGGCTCGACGGTCGGACCGCTTTGCTGGTCACTCGTGAAAATCACCCAAGCCGGTTTTGCTTTTGAACCATCCATGCGGTGGACCCGAGGAGAAACTGTTTTGATCCGATGGGTCAATAGGAAAATCGACATCCAAGGAATTTTGATGAATCATACTTGTTAAAATGACCTGCAATGTACCATTTTAAGATTATCATCACTATTAAACTAAAATAATTTCAATTGAATATGAATTAGACAAATGGAATGATTAAATCAAATAAATGTTAATTGGAAATGTATTTCTTGGTAAAACTTAAAACTTGTTTTACATATCGAATAGCATTGTGGGATGTTTATTGGGGTTTGTCATTGACATACGATGAGGTAAGGTTGAGTAATTGGACGGCTCGGTCCATCATACTTAAAAATTAAGTTGATCAAATATTTTTTAAAAAATCTATTAAAGTTGAACAAACATAAAAAAGAATCGAACTGATCAAATATCAAATTGATTAAATTAATTCAATTTAGATTAAAAGGATGAAAACTTTATTTTTTTTTAAATTACAATATTGAATTTAATAAACTTCATTCATAATTTTAAAATATGAAATGAAAATATATATTTTACATAAATTTAAAAATAATATGTATAATGTTATATATATTTATATATAATATTATTTTGATCTTTTGAGCAGTTTGATTCAAAAATTTTAAAATCAAGAACCAACTAAATAAGTGAATTGAACTAAATTTTTTTGACCAATAGACTCAATGGATCCATTGGATGAATCGTTTAACTCAAAATGCATTCGGTTCGGTTAAGTCATTGGTTCAGTCCAATTTTACTCACTCTTAAGATGAGGAATTTTGCAAGGTGATCTTAACTATGAACAATAAAAATGTTACAGAGATGATTCAAATAAAAACAGATGAGACAAATGTTAATTTAGATTTAACTTTGGCTATTAAAGATCTCTTGAGGAAGGAATAGCTAGTCATTGTTACTTGTATGTATCACAAAACCAATTGTTTGTTGGGTTTTCTCCTAAATATGACTTTTCAACATCTTGTCGATATGATGCTTATGAAAGATCCTCTTAGAGACACTGAATCAATTTAACTAAAGGATAGTTATGAAAAATTTCATTGTCACGTGTTATTTTGATATAAATTTTTATTTTCTTCTAATAAAACAAATAAAGAATATATGCAATCTACCAATTACTAATGACTAGACATACTTAGTTATACATTTTTTTTTGTTAATTTATCTTAATTATATCATGACCTTTAAACCAAAAAAAAAAAAGATAAATGTTGAAATAGAACAAAATTCATGAAAAGCCAAACTTGAAACCTCATCTTGTGATCTTTGTGATATATCCTAATTTCAATCTAAAACCAATCTTGTAGAAGATGTAATCATGCCTGTAAACCTGCCCTCTCAATAGGTGCAACCTTGTAATTGAACATTTTAAAATTATGTTCAAACCCCATTAGTGAGATTGACCTGACGCTTGGGCGGGCCGCCTTGTCATTGAATACCACTACTAGAATCGAAATACATGGCTCCTTGAGTTAATAAGATGGGGACAAGATATTTAAACAAGAACCTTTCGCTGAAGAGATGGGCTTTTCAATTTACTCTCTGCAGAAATTGGTGTTTTTCTTCCAGCTGCAAAGCAATCCTATATTCCAGCTCTTGCCTTCTCCTTTTCCAATCCATCTGGTGAACAGCTTAATTTGTTGTAATATTCAATTTTCTGATTCAAAAACCAATGCCCATTTCTCCAGTTTCCATTTGTTTGGCCACATATAGCTTTTCATCTTCCTGTTAAAATTCAATGATTCTAAGCTTCATATACCAAAGAAGCTAAAAGCTGGTTTTACAAAACCTTGTTCGGCCTACTTTTTGCTTTCTGGAATAATTTAGCTGCTACAAATGTTGGGGCCGAACAGGCTTTAATTCGTGATCTAGTTTTCTTTATTTCATTTTCTTGCTTCAATAGCTTGAATTCTTCACTTAATAACATGAGCTGGAAGAATGTCTGAGATAATTAATCATTGTTAAACTGATTAATTAAAAGAATCAATGAATGTTTTGGTAATCTCTTTCGAGAATTCTTTAAGCATCTCATGGTTATAAGACACCATCAATCAAAACAAGCTCGAGGATAATGCAGATAGCAATAACCCTTATAATGCTAGAATACAACCAGTATGGTGCGGCTGCATCAATATTCTTGCCTTAACGGCACGTTTGGTTCACGGAATAGACAGGAATAGAATGGAATAGGTATTCTGTGGGAATAGAATAAGGTGGGAATAAAAAAGAATAATTATTACTTTGTTTGGTTCAGTGAATGGAATAGAGTAGGAATGGCTATTACTACTTAATGCAGTGTTTGGTTGGTAGAAATAAGATTGGAATAAGAAAGGAATAGAAAATAAAAAGACAAAAATACCCTTATATATATATAATTATTTATTTATTTTTATTTTTTAAATATTGATAATTTATAATTTAATAAAAATATTAATAATTAATACTTTAAATATTATTATCTTAATATTATTTAATTATTAATATTTTATTTATAATTTAATATTATTATGATTAAAATATTTAAATTATATATAAAATATTAATAATTAATAATTTTATTTTATTTATAAAATATTATGATTATAATATTTAAATATTATTTATAATTATGATTATAATATTTAAATATTATGATTATTTATAAAATATTTAAATATTAATTATTAATAATTATGATTATAATTTAATTTTATTTATAAAATATAATTATGATTGATATTTTAAAATTAATAATATTTAAATTATATATAAAATATTAATAATTAATAATTTAATTTTATTTATAAAATATTATGATTATAATATTTAAATATTATTTATAATTATGATTATAATATTTAAATATTATGATTATTTATAAAATATTTAAATATTAATTATTAATAATTATGATTATAATTTAATTTTATTTATAAAATATTATTATGATTGATATTTTAAAATTAATAATATTTAAATTATATATAAAATATTAATATTTAAAACATAAATATTTTAATATTTATAAATAATTTTTTCTTTTTTTTTCACTGTTTTTCTTTTTTTTACTTTTTTCTTTCTTCTTCCCCCGGCGACCGGACTCATTTTACGCCGATCTGGCTCACCCCGTGGCCGGATCTGGCCACTAGGAAGCCAGATCAGCGTTTCCCGGCGTTGGATCTGGCCATGGAGTGCCAGATCCAGCCGCGGGATCTGGAGGGGGAAGCACCAGATCCGGTGCTTCCCATGGCGAGATCTGGGCGTTTCAGGCCAGATCTGGGTGGAATATGGTCGGAAAGGTATTTTGTGGACCCTTTCCGACCACATTCCGTCATGAGAGAGGGAGGAAGAGGGACGAACAGGGAGGAACAAGGAGGAAGACCCGATGAAGCGTTCCTGAGAGACAGACGGAGGAGAGAGAAAATGTGAAGAGAGAGAACACACGAAGAGAGAGAAAATTTGATTTTATAAGGACACATTTGTAATTTTTAAAAAGTAATGAGGGTATTTTGGTCATTAGACTTTGTTTAGTTATTCTTTTAACACGCGGAATGGCTATTACTGGGGGGGGAGTCGGTAATAGCCATTCCGTGTTTTAACTGAGGAGAAGGAATAGCCATGGGAATGGCTATTACGCGGAATGGCTATTCTTTGGGCATTATGTGAACCAAACGTGGGAATGGCTATGCCATGGGAATAGACAGGGAATGGCATAGCCATTCCACCAACCAAACATGCGATAAGAGTATTAGATTGAGTAAATTTAACGTACAAGACTTGCAACATGTAAACACAAAGAGATAACGCCAAGATATGACAGATCCATATATATGTTTTTGGTTTCTAGTTCTACTAATTAAAATACTTTGGCGGCCTCTATGATTACATAATTGCACACACCAGCATAATTAGTAGGTACAAATAGGTTTAATATCACCTTAAGCATCCAATAACTAATGCTTATTGACATCCAAACTCTAACTGACACAGCTCAAAATCCCTCAAACTTAAAAAAAAAAAAAAAGGGACATGGGTGAGAGGACGATCAGCTCACTCTTTATGCACTAAATAAATGGATTGACCCAGAAATCATCCACAGGATTAGAGTAGGATTCAGACAAATATATGGGTTCATGGAGCCACGGCTGAGAATTTGGTGGCATAGCTTGACAATCTTCGGAGTCAAATGCTTCTACCGTCAGTGGCTGCTCCAGTAAACTCTGTATTTCCCAAGACTCTTGAGACGAAACAAAATTGTCCTCTACTGTGTATGTGTTCTCTGATGGATAGAATACATAAGTGGCTGGCTCTCGGAAGTCCTCCAACGTAGGAATTGCTGAGTCCAACTCCAACAAAGTATTGAAGAATGAGGAATCAGCATCACAGGGATTCTCCTGCTCGATTTCAATACATGAATTATTTCCTGTGGGTGAAGCAGTTGCCGATGTTAAATTGTTCTCCACTCTTCTCTTCAAGCGAATGTTCCAGTAGTTTTTTATATCATTGTCAGTTCTTTGTGGCAGCATTGCTGCAATTGCCGACCATCTGATAATTAAAACTTGAGTAAATCAGAAAGGAAAAAAAAATGCTTACTATAATCTTATGTTGTGTTGTTACTAACCGATTTCCTAGCATCTTTTGCAGGTGGACTATGGCTTCTTCTTCTTCTCTGGTGAAGTTTCCACGCTTTATGCTAGGCCTCAAGTAATTCATCCAACGAAGTCTGCAACTCTTCCCTGATCTTGACAAGCCTAGCAATCAAAAAGAAGTGCATGTAAATACTATATATAACTACAAAATCCTGATGAACTATAGATTTTTCATACCAGCATATTTGGACATTTCATTCCAATTCCAAATGCCATATCTCATGATATAAGTAATCAGCTTCTGATCTTCTTCAGGGCTCCATGTTCCTTTCTTTAGAAATGTTCTGCTCCAGGATATTGGTTGCCTCACCATCTTTGAGACTACTCTACAAGTTCTGCAAGCAGGCACCTCAAAGCATCGGAATGAGTTCTTCCACAAAATCGAACTTGAATCTCTCGCTTCCATACATTTATGCCATAAATGTTTCAAAGATTCTAATTATCGTAACAACTGGTCAAAGACACAGAGTAAGTAATTTGTACGTTCCTTCCTAGATTGTTGATTTCTTTGAATACAATTTAGGGCAAAGAGGAGTTTACTTGGAAAAAATTCCTCAATGGGTCTTTTTTTATTCTAATGGATCGGTAAGTAAAGATGAGATGAAACAATAATAAAAGACGAAACAAAGTCGGGGGACTTTAAGTTGCATTTCTTGTTGAACATTGCATGTAACACGCTTCACATGTGAATATGGTGAGTGCATCGTCTAAAATGGGGGGCTAGGTATTAATTTATTAATTCCGGGAGTTAATTATACAGAGAAAATTGATAGGATCAAGATTTTTTATTTTTCTACCTTCCTTGGACTTGTAAATTCTATGGATCTTCTATATCTATTTCACGACGTCTGCCCTCCTTAGTAAAAGGGTCTGTACTCATTGCACGGCCCGTCTACACATCACTGCTTGTCCAATATCAAACTCTATCTAGATTTTGACTTTTAATATCTATATATCTATTACTTTGAGTGCGAACTATAACCAAGGTAAAATTTAAAAAGCTATTTTAAAATGCTTTTAAAAGATATTTTGATCTTTTTTGTTTTAAAATGATGTTTTTGATCTTTTAACTATTAACATCGATAGTCATATTTTTAAAAAATTATACCTAATACTATATAAATATTTTAGAATATAAATATCTTTTTAAGAAAATATTTGGTCATTTTTTCTTTCAAAATTTAATAAAATTCACTTTAATATTTAATAAATTTCAATATCTGACAAAGAAAAAAAAAACTTAAAACTTAATATAATTCTATAACGAGATTTGTGAATGCAGTAATTTGTTTCATTTTGATTTTAATAAAATTCAATATTTGAAAAAGAAGAAAAAACTTAAAACTTTTTATATATGGTAATTAAGTCAAAATCTTTTTATGTCACTTTAAACCCTAGTTTCAAAGAATAAATGTCAAACCCTGCTTTATAAAGTGATTGCAATGTCATTTACATGCTCGATATAATGTTTATATATTGAGAAAGTCATGAGAAATCATTAAAAAACGATATTGCCCTTAAAAGTGCAGTTAAGTCGATTAAACCTCGAATAAGAAAAAAAATCGAGATCTTAAAGATGAAATTGAGAATTTCACAGTCTAGAGATGACTCAAAATGGTAATTCGGAGTTCGAGGTCTAATTTGGAGTCAATCCGAAAAATTGACCGGTTAGGGGCAAAATGGTCATTCTACAATTTGAGGACAAAATGGGAATTTTTAGAAAAGATTTTCTTAGCCCCATTTGACATGTTTGAGTATGATATGGGTATTGAAGTACAATTGAAAGATTTAGCAGTGAAAAATATGAGTTTTCGGTATTTTTGGAGTATAGGGGTAAAATAGTAATTTTGCCACCCATAACTGAAAATTGAATTTTCGAAAGGATTTTGATCAAATTTAATTATTTGAATTGTGGTATGAGTTTGAGGAGTGAAAAATATGCCTTGTGGCAATTTTTCAATTTTTGGGCCAAAAATGTAATTTTACACTTTTTCGGGGGCAAAAGTGTAATTTTACAAAATTATACCATAAAAATCTTTGAGATTTGTCCAGAACTTTCTTGAAGGCTCAGGATAAGGGAAGGAAAAATTGGTGGCTGAAAATAAAGTCAAAAGATAAAGAAAAAAATAATAAAAATAATAATAAAATAATATTATTTTATTTAATGGCTTAAAAATGTCAAATTTCAGCCTTCTTCATCAAAAATTTCGTTCTACCCTGAAGGAAGAGAGAGAAAACACAAAAATAAACCCTAGAGTGAGAAAAATCAAGAAAAAGTAAAGAAATTCATGGAAATCAAGAATAAAAAGGTAAGGTTTTTCATTTCTAACTTAATTTCTACCTTACCCATGCAATTTCCCTTATTTTCCATGGTTAAATTGCATATTTTCATGGTGATTTCATGGCTGGTCCAATGGGTTTAGAGAGAGAAAGTTGATGGAATTATTTGATTTTTAACTATGTTAGTATTTGTAGTTAGTTAGTCATGTATAGGAAGAAAATTAAGTGAGAAAATCACCTATTCTATGGGAATTCATTTAGGCTGAATTTCATAGTGAGTTTATTGAAAATGAAATGATTTCATTTCAAGTGAATTTGTTGAGAATTGATGAATTTTGGGATGAAAATCAAAGAGGAAAAATTTTAGTGAAATTCCACCTAGTATAGCCGAAATTCCCATAAATAATTTTGAAGGTAATTAAGCTGAATTTTAGGTTATTTGGCATGTATTTGGTGATATTTGATGAATTATGGAGTTAGAAAATTAAATGAGAATTTTCGGTGCAAAAATTAGAATTTTTACCCTCTAGGGGTAAAATCGTAATTTTCAATCTAGGACTGGTAAATGGACCCGTAGATGCTGACATTGAGAAATTGGAATATAATCGAACAATTAGAAATTAAAACGGGTCAAATCGGAGTTAAAATGGAGATTTTAACAATTTAGACGCGTGTAGGCGAATTAGGTCGAACACCGCAATTGAGCAATTGTCTAGACATTTCACACCCTATCTAGTGCATATGCATGGATAAGAGCCTGAAATAATTTATGATAAATTGACACAATTTATTGAATTTGTGTCATAGATTGTGGATAAGTGGTGAGTCAATTGTTTCGGGTAAGAGACTGCACCCGAAGACGGAAGATAGGAGTATTTCTACTCCTAATACTGTGAGTATTCATATATCGTCTTAATTATCTAGAGTAGATTTATTAAACTCTGTGATTTTATGAAAAATGGTTTAATTATTGTGTTTTATGGGAAAAAATATGATTTTATAAATTTCTGAAAATTGAATAATGATTTCAAAAATAGAGTAATTGGAGACCCACACTGTGATTTGTGTTGTTTATCTATGATTTTAAATTAAATGGCTTATGATAAATGTGAACATGACTGGTTGTTTTTATGATTTCAAGAATATGTGAACTGCTTTGATTTACTTTGAATGTGTTATGAGGGCCATGTCGTGCTATTGTGATTTTTATGGATTGGTGGATATTTAAAGTGGGCACTGCAATGACGGGTGTTCCGTGGGCTGCCTATTGGAGGGGCACAGTTCTCATTTATTGAGTTTACCTCGATTGGAGAGGCGCGTAGGATAACTCCCGAGGTAGGATTTGAGTACACTTCATGCTAGCCATCACATGAAAGTGAGACTTAGCCAACGCCAAGGAACGGCTGTGTTGTCAAAGGTAAAATATATTTATGTGTGTGTGTGATAATAAATAGCCTTGGCGGTCTCGGTCAGATGCCTCTGTAGGGGTATCCTCGAGAATGATTTTTGGCATAGGCCAAGTGGCAGGAGCTTGGAAGAGGGCAGGCAGAGAGCCTCCATTGAGGTTTCTTGGTACGCCTCTTACCGAGTACTCTGATAAGCCAAGCGTTGAAAAGTGCATAAGCTATATTGAGAAATTGATTTAAATAATTTTGTTTATATGGGTTGGGATGAATTTCCAAGTGGTGAAATATGTTTTGCGAAGGGATATTTTATTGTCTCCTATTACTCGGCTTTAGATTATTTTGATGATGTCTGTCTACTCACTGGGATTATATAATCTCACCCCTTCTTCCTAAACATTTTTCAGGCTCAGAGTAGGTAATAGACCGTCAGTTGCATCGAGAAGAAAATTTTGGAGTTGCATCCTAGAAAGCAAGGTTATAAACTTAAACCTTCTCAGTTATTTGGGGGCCCACGTGTCATTGTAATTGAAATTGCATACTATAGTTTTCTATATTACAGCATGTATAAATTATTTTGTTTTTATGTGCAGAAAATTAATTTTTGATGTTTTAAAAATATATATATTGTTTTACAAAAAAAAGATTATTTTAATTAATATTTTTATTTTGTTTTAGTATTAAAAAAAGAGTGAAAAAACTGGTACAAAAGCCTTGCGAGGTCTCGAGGGGCATTCGGGGGAAGAATGTCGTCGAGGCTTTGCAGCGGTTGTCACGAGCTCGAGGAGATACCGGGTCGTGACAATAAATTTTGGGAAAAATTTTTTCAACAAAATTAGTAATTACAAGAAAAAAAATTAATCTCTTGACCAACACCATGAAATTTGAAATATCCATCATTAAACAAAAGATTTACTTTTAACACGTTTTATTCAATAAAAAAAATTCTCAAACTGTTGGAGAAATAAAAAGTTTGATGACAAAAACTTTACCTCAAGAAAGAAGTTTTTGATTTTTAAAACAGTTACAACTTCAAATTTCTAAGCTTTCAAATTAAAATGTTTTAGGTGTTTTTTTTTTTATATTACGGTTTTTGAGGGAACGATAAACAGAATTTTTTTAAAAAAGAGAATATGTTTAAATTTAAAAAATAATGCAAGAGGTATTTATGTCTTAAAATATTTATGTAATATTAAGTCTAATTTTTTTTAATGGTTGACTAATGGTGTTAACAATGAAAGGGTCAAAAACATCTTTTTGAAACAATAGGAATCAAAGTGTCATTTTCAAGTGTTTTGAGGGGGCTTTTTTAATTTTACCCCTGTAACAAATATATTGAAGGAAGAATATCAAAGTTCTCGAGAGAGTAACTCACATTGACTCCATACCCAAGAGGTTGAGAAGAAAATGGAAAAATGAATTTAATTTAGAACTGATGGAGAAAAATATATGTGTAAAGTCTGTTCAATTTATATATGTTACAGTAGGTGCATTATCTTTCATCTAATGAACAACCTTTTCTAAGATTCGAATATAAAATTTTCTAATAAAATGTTCATGTCCTAACAATTGAGGTGGTCCTTACATTAATCCTATACTTATTCTAGCATGTATCTTATAGAGAATATTATGAAAGTTGATAAAAATATACTATACAGATATTAACCCAACAAAATTCTATCGACATAAACATGCTTAAAAAATCATATTATATCTTAGAACATATCATTACATAATAAAACACCTCACAAATGAACCAACAACTAGACATCATTAAACTAGTATCTTTGACAAGAGAATGGAGTTTTACTTTTGACAAATTAATATTTGTTATTTGTCAAATTATTGTTATAGTGGCATAATTATAAATTTTTAATCTTGGAAAATCTATATTTTTTATAAGAGAATAAAATCATATTAATTAAAAAGTAATATTAATGCTAGCTCAATTACAACCAATACACTATAGAATTTTTTTTTTTTATAAGATACACTATAAAGTTCATATACAGAAATATAATAAAATATAGAATGAAGTCAATACATATAATACTTGCCTACATATTTTTTCCCTTTCTCTATATCAGTTCTGACGTTCTGAGTTATTTCCATTTTCCTTTGATCGTTTGAATCTCCTTTGTGTGAAACCAATAGGACTATTATTCTATTCTTCCACACATGAAGTTTCCATGTAAGATTAACCAAAAAGCTATTTGCTCAAATTTTGACAGCCGAAATCTATGAAAGCAAAAGAGCCGATTCATATATAGCTGTTCTTCTTCAAGAGATCCAGGGCAGAAGTTTTTGTTTTAAAAAAAAAGCATAATTAAATTAGAAATTTTTATTGTGAATTTGATAGTTTTTTTTTTTCTTTTCCAAAATGTCCTTAAGTTGAGCAAACATAGATTTAAGCTAAAATCTGTCTGGGATATTGTCAAGGCTATGTAGATGGCACAAACGTGTCCTCCCACCCTAGTTTTGACCATATGGATAGAATATGATTTAAAATTATATTTTGACCATATATATATATATATATATAGTTTTTCATCTGCTTGCTGAAATTCAATGATCCGAAGCTTGACATACTGAACAAGCTAAAAGCTGGTTTTGCAAAACCTTGTTCGGCCTAATTATTGCTTTCTGGACTAAATTAGCTACTACAAAAGCTGAGGCCGAACAGGCTTCAATTCGTGATCTAGTTTTCTTTATTTCATTTTCCTGCTCTAATAGCTTGAATTTCTTCCTCAACCTCACTAGATAACATGAGCTGGAAACTTGCCTGAGATAATTAATCATTGTTAAGCTGATTAATTAAAACATTCAATGAATGCCTTGGTCATCTGTTTCGAGAATTCTTTAAAGTATTTCAAGATGCTAGGACACCATTAAACAAAACAAGCTCAAGAATAATGCAGATGGCAATAGCCCTTATAATGCTAGAATACAACCAGTATGGTGCGGCTGTATCAATATCCTTGGCTTGGAGAATTAGATTGAGTAAAGTTTCCATTTTCTTCTTTTGTTTTTTTCTTTACAACGTACAAGACTTGCTACTTGTAAACACATAGAGATGATCACCAAGATATGACAGATACATATATATGTTTTTGGTTTCTAGTTCTACTAATTAAAATACTTTCCAGCCTCTATGTTTACATGAGTGCACATACGAGCATAATTAGTACGTTCAAATAGGATCAATATCACTTCAAGCATCCAATATCTAATGCTTATTGACATCCATCCTCTCTAACGAATTGATCATGCTGACACAGCTCACTCTTCATGCACTAAATAAATGGATTGACCCAGAAATCATCCACAGGATTATAGAAGGATTTATACAAGTATAGGGGTTCATGAAGCCATAGCTGAGAATTTGGTGACAAGGCTTGGCAATCTTCAGAATCAAAAGCTACTTCCGTCAGTGGCTGCTCCAATACACTCTGAATTTCCCAAGACTCTTGAGATGAAACAAAATTGTCCTCTACTGTGTAAGCGTTCTCTGATGGAGAAATTTCATAAGTGGCTGGTTCTGGGAAGTCCTTCAACGCTGAGTCCAACTCCAAGAAAGTGTTGAGGGATGAGGAATCAGCATCAGAGGAATTCTCCTGCTCAGGTTCGATACCTGAATTTTTTGCTGTAGGTGATGCAGTTGCTGATGCTAAATTGTTCTCCACTCTTTTCTTCAAGCGAGTGTTCCAATAGTTTTTTATATCATTGTCAGTTCTTTGTAGCATTGCTGCAATTGCTGACCATCTGAAAATTAAAGCTTAAGTAAATCAGATAAAACAAAACCCTAACTATAATTTTGTGTTTTGTAAATATTGCTGTTGTTGTGTTACTTCTAACCGATTTCCTAGCATCTTTTGCAGGTGGACTATGGTTTCTTCTTCTGCCTTGGTGAAGTTTCCACGCTTTATGTTAGGCCTCAAGTAATTCATCCAACGAAGTCTGCAACTCTTCCCTGGTCTTGACAAGCCTAGCAATCAAAAAGAGGTGCAGGTAACTACTATTTATCACTACAAAATCCTGATGAAATTTAAGTTTTAATAAATCCGTATAGCTCATTCTCGTTCATTGAAGTTAAACTTAAATGAACTAGAGATGTCTCATACCAGCATATTTGGGCATTTCATTCCAATTCCAAATGCCATATCTCATGATATAAGCAATCAGCTTCTGATCTTCTTCAGGGCTCCATGTTCCTTTCTTTAGAAATGCTCTGTTCCAGGATATTGGTTGCCTCACCATCTTTGAGACTACTCTACAAGTTCTGCAAGAAGGCACCCCCAAGCATCCAAATGAATTCTTCCCCAATATCAAACTTGAATTCTATTTATACCGTAAATGTTTCAAAGATTCTAATCACCTGATCAACTAGTCAAAGACGACACAGGAGTAATAAATTTGTCGATTGTTGCTTTCTTTGAAGGAGTTTACTTGGAAAAAATTAATTCTTCAAGGGGTCTTTCTTTATTCCATCGGATTGGTAAGTAAAGGTGAGACAACAGTGGAAGACAAAACAAAGAGTCAGGTGACTTCACGTTGCATTTTTGTTCGTACACAGCATGTAACACACTTCACATTTGAATATAGCTAGTCAGTGTATCGTCTAAAATGGGGGGCTAACTATTAATTAATCGTGTAATTTATTCATTCTGGGAGTTGAAGTTAAATACAGATCAAGGATGACATATATAATCTACCTTCTCCATTTTCCACCTGGGACTTGGAAATTCTACGGATCTTCTATTTCTATTTCAAGAGGTGTGACCTCATTACTTTGCTATGACTGCTTGTTTGATATCAAACTCTTCTAGATTTTGAATTCAATATCTCCATTACTTTGACTGCACCTAAAACGAATACTGAAGAAAAAAATATCAAGTTCTGAAGTAACTCACATTGAGTTCATACCCAACAGATTGACAAGACAATGAAACACTACCAAGAAACATCATCAATTTTCAATATTATTAATTTCCTCAGATTTATTTTTCTTATATTTTCAACAAATTCCAACGGAAACAATTCTGTTATAAATTCATTAAAAAAAAGTAAAAATTTTGCATATGGCTTTATTTTTTGGGTGAAAAATTTCATAAAAAATTGATTATTTTCAATGGAAGTTTTTTATTGAAATTTTATTTTAAAAAATAATAATATTTTATTAAAGAAGTTACCTTTTTTGTTAGAATTCATGTATTGTATTATTATTATTATTATTATTTTGTACATGTGTAAGCCCATTGAATTTATATGTTACGGAAAATGATGTATTGATCTTTTAGCTCCTTAAGATTAGAATCTAAGACTTTCCAAATAAAAAGTTCAAGTGCTAACAATTGAGCTGTTCATTGCATCAATCCTATACTTATTCTAGTATGTTTTTCTGTCAAATTAATATATAGTGGCATAATTATAAATTTGTAATCTTGGAAATTTTAATACATGTCTTTTTAATATTTTTCACATGAGAATAAAATTATATTAATTAAAACGTTATATTAATGCTATCTCAATTACAACCATTACACTACAGAGTTCATATATAGAAATATAATAAAATATGGAATCAAGTCAACACATAAATACTTGCCTACATAAATTTTTCTCTTTCTCTATATCAATTCTGACTTTATGAGTTATTTCCATTTTTCCTTTGATTGTTTGAATCTCCTTTGTGCGAAGGCCATATGATTTAAGCTAAAGTCTTTTTGGGATATTGTCAAGGCTATATGATTAATTATTTTCATTCTATTAATTTTATTATTTCTATTTATTCATTTTTTGTGTAACAAAAATAAATGTCAAGACAACGGATAATATATATGTTGCCTTTGGAAACACAACTTTGAACTTAGGTATGAATTTAGATTTTAAAGTTTTTGATTTAAACACAATTAATCTTAATGTTTTGTTTGGATGAATTTTAGATTTCGAATTCAAAATTATAAATTTCAAGAAGGGAGAGATTTATAATTGAGCTAAATTTGACAAATACTAATTACATCAAAAAATCAATTTAAAATCCTACAATGGAATCTTAAAATCCCCTTTGGATTTCATCTAAATCCAAATCTAAATTTTAACATTCTCAGGCAATCTATTGGCTCATTATTACTGGCCCATATAAAACAAAAGTGGAAATTTGAAAGAATGTTCAAACACTATTGAATACAATTCTGCTAGGTCAAAGTCATGTTTTCAATTTCATTGCTAGGTCAAAGTCACCCCACATAACAATATTGAAAACAATCTTTGCTTACTAACATCAATGTCCTTTTCTTTAGAATAAATTAATCCAATACTTTATGCTGCTTTCTGAAGAGATTTTATTTTTTAATCTCCTTTTATTGACGAATCCAAAGTAAAGAGATTTGTTTGATGCTAGTATCACTGTAAAACAAGCCGTGAAAGTGTTACCCAAATAATTGGATGGTGTCTTCCTTCGTTCACAATATTAGTTAAAGAGAAAAGGAGGAGAAAATCATACGTTAGATGTCATGTACATTTCCAAAGCTCCCTACATCTCGAGGTATAAAACTTTTAAATAAAAATAAAAATTGAAAATCTCACAATTGATAAATTCATAAACAGAATAGAGAGGCAAAAAATAAAATAAAAGTTACGTAGAAAAACATTTTTAAGAAAAGTTTATATGCATTTTTATTCTTTCTTTCTTCTTTCCAAATATTATTAAAAAAAGTTACTATAATTAATATAAATATTTAAATAAAAAATGTTAATGAAAGAGAAGAAAAAAGAAGAAAAGGGTAAAAGTAGAAGAAAAAGCATGGAGAGGCAAGAAAAATTATCAAACTATTTTAACAAACTTTAATACATTTTTGTGCTTTTGAATTCCCTTGCGGGTCTGGACGAGTAGCCTGACTCGTGAACACTTCTACAAAGTAATAGCACTTCTACATTCTTGCAATGACTTGGGAGAATTTTCTTAATTATTTTTGCATACAATTACTGTCTCACGTTCAATTACAAGTAGTTAAATAGTTAAACAATGTAATTTCTGGTAAAATAGGCAAATAAAAACTACCCTGGAATAGAGAAGTGAAGGCTTTTTCATCACAAATCTTTAAGAGTTATGCTATTAAATTCGCTTTGGAAGTTTTTCTGAAAACTAACTGGAAAGGAAAAAGTAGTTGAATCGGACTCGATATTGGATCAACAATGTGTTGGTGCAAATGAGGTTTAGATGAAAATTGATTTCAAGGTGAGTCTTTCAATAGATGTTAATTTTAAAACTTATTTCGTCCTCATCACTTGATATGGAAAAGGAAATAATGTAAATAACCTTAGAGATACAATGAAACTAACGTTTAACTTTATCTTGCACTTTACGAGAGTAGACCGCTAGATATACCTGAAGGTTGACAAAGTTGTTCAACCTTAGAGCCTACTTTCTGTAAGAAGTAGATTATAAGTAATTTAGATTCCTTTGATAGATGATGGGAACTCAAGTGTTTATATTTAATTTCGGAACATAACACTTGTATTGCTCTTGATTTTTTTGCTAATATCTTACTTGTTTTTGGTGTATTAAAATTGTTGGTAGTAAGTCTTTTATATAGGCTTGCGAGTATTTCTTCTTCAAGGACACAACCCTTTCATCAAGGCATGTCTTTATCTTAAAGATACCTTTACATTTTGTAAGACGTAATCCTTGGATAAATGTATTGTTTCAATAATCACTTTATGAAAAAACAACCATTCATTCCATAAGATATAATCTTTAAGTTATAATATGAAAAGATAACTTTTTGTATCCAAACTTTTGATCTATGGTGTTTTTTACAATTATTTCATATCCTTTAGATTCAAAGGTATTTTTCAATATGTCACTTTACTAAAAGATGTAACTATTCATATAAAAAACCCACCTACAATCCAATAGTCACACTATGTCACTCTTTGTGGTATAACCTTTGAGCTAAGATAACTTTTCATTATGTGACATAACTTTTTGTTTTGAAAATAAGCCAACAATCCCCCATCATTTTCAAAATTTACAAATAGCAACAACTTTGAGAATCTTGCGCATAAATGAAGATATCCTACAGATTTGAACTTTCACTTAGTGAGTGTGGTTGGTTCTAGTTCGAATTGAGTGATTAACCAAGTATTAAACCATCGATTTTTTATTTAACTAGTCAGGCCACTAAACACACACAAGCTTCTTTGTTCACTTTGTATCTAGCTTTGCCAACACATTTTTATGGCCTTATGTTTTGCATCCATTCATGAATGATGTAAAAGTTAAGCCTTTAGCTCCTAAAAGCGGCCATACTTCCACTCACACAAGTAGCCCCTATCGAAAGTACCCCATAATTATAGGACTTCAACATATATATGTCATGGGTCTATTAAGAACTTTTGTTCAACCTTATCTTACACATTATGGGAACCAAGCACTATATTCGTTGGGATGAAAAATATAAATTAGTGCTTACAATCATCCATGTGGTAGAATGGTCTGTACCCAAGACTTGCAGGTTGGCCATAAGCGTCGAGGTAAAGTCCCACCATTGGAGATTTAGTTTATAAGCTTGAGATCCATCCCTTTTAAGGTATTTATCACCAAGTCCATTTTTAGACCTTTGGTAAACGGATATGCTAAATTTTCACAAGACCTCACATAACTTATAATGATTATATCATCACTAAGTGCTTGTTTGGCCTGGCTTATTTTTAGCTTATCTACTGCTTAAAAGTAAAAGCTAGGTAAAACAAGATTTCTTGAAAAACTCTTAAAAAAAGTAGCTTTTTTTTTTAAGAATAAAATCTTTAAAAAAAGAGCTTAAAAAAAAGTTTCAATTAGGAGCTTTCTCTTCTCTTTTTTTTTAAAACATGCCAGCTTATTAGAAAAGTTATATTTTCCCACAAAAATTCTCTCTCAAAAAATACTCCCTCCCTCTCTCCTTATTGATCTCCCTCTCCTTTCTCCCTTTCTATAAATCAAGGGTTTTTTTTTTTGTTTTTACAAAAATTAAGAAGAACGAAAACCAAAAAATTAAAACTACATTCAGATATTTTTTTTTTCTGTTTTATTTATATTTTTTTTTTGGGTTTTGGAAACCTTGGATGATATATTTTTTTCATTCCTATTTGTCACGAAGTTGATACTTTTAGACATGATCATATAGCTTGATCCAAATCTCTAATCTCTTTCAAATTATTTTATATTTATTTTTTTATTTTAGTTTTAAGTCAGGTTTCAGTATTCTATAAAAAAAATTGCTACAAAATCAATATCCAGGAGACAGATTATTCTGATTAAATTATTTTCAATTATTTTTCATAATAAAAGATATAAAAAAGGATGAATTTTAGTATATCAATGATTTAAGTTGAATGTAATATCATAGCAATTTGTTTTGGGTTAGCATTGTAGCATTGCCCCTGCAAGTTACAACGTGTGTTATTGATTTGTAAAACTCTTTTTTTATAATTTATTATTAATTATAAGCTTTATGTTATATAAAAATGCTTTTTATGTTTTTAAAAATTTATTTTAAATAGACAAAAAATAAAATTAATTTTTTCTATTTTGAACAAAGAAATTCGTTATTAATAGAAAGTTATTCATTAAATATCCTTTATGGTAATTTTAACCAAAATTAGATTTTATATAAATTGTTTTACCAAATAGCTTATCTATAAAAAAGAGCTTATAAAAAGTAAATTTACTAAACAATTTTAACTTAATTTTAAAAGCTATTATTTTTCATAAGAGCTTTATAATAACTTTTAAGCTAAAAAGAAGCCAGACCAAACATACTCTAATTCTTTGTTTTACAATGTTATGTCAAAGTCCAATGTATCAACATTTTCCATTGTATGCTTGATTGTATGGCTTTGATGCTGTTGCGTCTTTGTCACAATGTATCAAGACTGGTGCCATTGGTTTAGATAGTGACAAAATTTTATAGAGTAAATCTTTCGACTATTCTACTTCTTGGGTGGCAATTGCTAAAGCTATAAATTCAAATGCCATGGTGGAGCCTGCTTAACAATATTGTTTCTTAAAACTCCAAGAAACAGCACCCCCACCAATTGTAAAAATCCAACCAATTGTAGAAGCATGATCTATTCTATTTGAGTTTCAACTAATATTTGCATACCTTTATAAAACCAAAGGAAAACTTGAATAAAAATGTCATAATTTATTGTACTCCTTAAGTACTTTAGAATTCCATGAACAGTGTACCAATATTCTTTACTTAGATTACTTGTAAATCAGCTTAGCATCTTAATTGCAAAAGCAATGTTCGACCTTGTACATATCATAACATACATTAGACAACCAATCACCCTTGCATATTCATTTTGTACTATCGGCTTGTCTTTGTTGGGTACTAGCCTTAGATTATAATCATAAGGAGTAGATATTAGAATATAATCTGACTTATCATATTTCATTACAATCTTTTCAATGTAATGAAATTGAGACAATGTTAGGCCATTATTGTCTCTCATTGTTCTTATACCAAGAATAATATCCACTACACCCATATCTTTCATTTCAAAATTCTTTGACAAGAACCTTTTTGTATCCTCCACTTGTTCCAAATCAATACCAAAGATAACATGTCATCCACATATAGACAAATGATGACATCTTTATCATTATGTAACTTACAATAGACACATTTGTTAGATTGATTGATCTCGTAGCTATTGGCTAGCACAACTTCGTCAAACTTTTGATGCCATTGTTTAGGTTCTTGTTTTAATCCATACAAAGACTTTACAAACTTACACATTTTCCTTTCTTAACCAAGAAAGATAAACCCTTTAAGTGATTCCATATATACCTTTTCATCTAATTCACCATTTAGGAATGCCGTTTTAACATCTATTTGGTGAATTACCATCTTATGTATAAATACAAGTGCTACAAGCACTCTAATTGTAGCTATCCTTGCTACCTTTGCATATGTATCAAAATAATCAACACCTTCCTTTTGCTTAAAGCCCTTTGCCATTAACCTTAATTTAAACTTATCTACAATTCCATCAACCTTTATTTTCTTTTTGAAAATCCATTTACAACCTATTAGGTTGGAACTTGGTGGAAGGTCTACCAACTTCCAAGTTTTGTTTCCCATTATTGAGTCCATTTCATATTGTATTCTTTTCTCCAAAATGAAGCATCTCAAAATTTCATTACCTCTTTATAAGTTTGAAAATCACCCTCATCTTCTACATTAAACCAATAAGGTAAGTATTCACATGTTTCTTCTCTTGTACCTTCTACTAAGTACATGAGGAAATCAAACCCATACGTCTTTACTTTCTTAATTCTTTTACTTCTTTGAAGCTCAGTAGTTTTCTCACCATTTTTTGAAAGTTTATTACTTTCCATTATTAATTCTTTAAGCCTTGGAATTGAATTGAACATTGTTTCATTAAAGATACCATGCCTTGATTTTATGATTGCATTAATGAAATATGATACATTGGGCTTTATGACCATGAAATAATATGCTTTACTGTGTTTAGCATATACTATAAATAGAGATTCCATTCCTTTTTTACCCAATTTCGTTTCCTTTGGTTCCAAAACTCTTATTATGGCTCGACATCTCCAAACTCTTAAATAATTAAGGTTTGACTTTTTTTCATTTCCATAGCTCATAATGAGTAATTTTACTCTTTTTGTTTTGGATTCTATTTAGTATATGGCAAGCTGTTAATAAGGCTTCACCCCAAAATCTTTTTCCCAAACTCGAATTAGAAAGCAATGCATTGACCATTTTCATAAGAACTCGATTCTTACGTTCTACTACACTATTTTGTTTCAGTGCATATGGAGCGTTAATCTCGTAAATAATACCGATTGACTCAAAATACTTGGGATCATAATATTCACCTCCTCGATCACTTCACAAACATTTGACAAGTAATTTACAATGCAATTCAATTTCATTTTTATAGATTTCAAATTTCTCCATTACTTTATCTTTAGCATGCAATAAGTAAACATAAAAACATCGAGAAAAGTCATCTATAAATGTTATGAAGTATTTCTTTCTACCAATAGATGAAGTACTATGCATATCACAAACATTGAAATGTATTAATGCAAGCAATTTGGAGTATCTTTCTACCTTAAGAAATGAGCTTCTTGTGATTTTAGTGGCCATGCATGTTTGCATATATCATTATTTCCATCAATATTAGGTATCAACTCTAATTTAGCCATACATGCATTCTTCTATAATGAACATGACCTAATCTATTATGCCATAAATTAAACAATGTTGCTTTACTATCATGAACATTAAATGAGGCATCAATATAAGTAGAACTAGTAGCATTTTTATTAACATTAAGCTTAAACATATTTTCACATAAGTATCCATTTCTCACATATTGTCCACCTTTTGTAAAGACAAACTTATCTACTTTAAATACTAATTTGAAGCAATACTTATTCAATAAACCACCCAACATAAGATTCTTTCTAACTTTTGGTGTATAATAGACATTGTTTAATACAAGTATTTTTCTAGAAGTAAACATGAGTTCCATGGTGCCTTTCCTTTCAATTGTGTAGTGGAGGAATTTTCCATATGCAGCACGATTCCATCATTAACCGCTTCCAAAGTCTTGACACAACTCTTGTTCTTACATACATGATTAGTTACACCAGTGTTTACTAGAAGCGGCATGATTAGAGCATCAACGTAGTGAAGTAAAAACATTAAAATAAAATAAAACTCTGCCTTATATCTTTGGATCACCTTGGTTGTTTAATACAAAGTTAAGCACCATATAAAATTAGAAAAAGTTTTACCTTTCCAAGTGATATCATAATCAAATGGATTCCTTTGGGTGACAAAACGTGAACACCTTTTAGTGTGAAAGAGTCCCAACCATTCAATCACTTGGCCTCCAATGATACACACACGATTGCAACAAATCCTTCTTAAGGAAAGAGCTTTATGCCACGGGATTATGCTAACAAGTGGACAACAATTTGTCCTCTTTCCTTCTTTGATTTCCAGCAAAGAATCAAAAGAGAAGTTTTCAAAGAAAAAAAATAAATTTCTCAAGAGTGGCAGCACTCAAGAGAAAAATCTTGTGCTAACAAGACGATTTCATAAACTGAGAGATTCAAGAGTAGGCCAGATGTCACATCGGTTAAGTGTTAAGTGTGACCCTCGTGCACGAGTAAGCTCTAAATAGAGAATTTTCGAGTTATCGATGGGCAGATAAGCATGGCGAGGGCCACGACCAGTGTTATATGCATGCGTGGCTAGGCCATCAGCGAGTTATGCGGTTGCGACTGCCTGTTATCTTCGATGTTGGCCAACATCGTTGAGATTGCCATGGCATTATGTGGGAATCCAGTGGAAGCGATGCTCTCGAATGTTATTACGTGGTAACGTGACCACGTGTTTACTTTCATTTCCTACTTGAGAGTGGCATCTTCGAATTTTTTTTTAACTCATATTTCTTGCATGGTGAAAACAAAATTAAATGACTGTTTAGTAGTTCCCCTATTTGTTTTTCTATGAAATGAATCTGTAATTCCTCACGTATGGGGCGAGCTATGATTTGTGCATGATTTTAAATAATATTTGGTTTCGCAAGAGCTTACTCAATGTTATTGATTTGATTTGATAATGATTATTAACGTATTTTGATGTGGAAAATTTTATTACCTCGGTTGAATATACCTTACAAGAAATTCTCGATTTTTATATAAGGCACAAATTCTTGTTCGAAACAAATGGTTTTCATAATCCTGCATTTTATATTCAAATGATCTGTTGTTTGCTTGTTTCCCATCTACGCCCTACTCACTGAGCCGATGATCATTGAGTTTGTGAGACTCACAACCTTCTTATTTCCCCTTTTGCAGACAAGGATCGGCCTAGCGCATAATCATCGACGTGCTCAATTTCCGACGAATAGGTAAAGGAATCTTTTAGCCCCACTCCGAGTCACTCCACTATCTAGAGTTTAGGCACGTGGAATTTTTACTTGTTACTAGCATTGTCAATTCCTAATTATGCATTGTTGAAAACTTTATGTTTTAAATTTAATTACTATTACTGGAAATGAAATACCAATAGTGCACCATTGTTATTATTAATCATTTATGTATGTGTTAGCATATTTGATAAATGTTTCAAAAAATTTATAAATGCTTGTTCGGGACATGGCGTGGTCTCCAGGAGGTCTCGGACGCTGGTAGCGACCAAGGAGGAGTCATTATAATATTGGTATCAAAGCCCTAGGTTTAGTCAAGTCTTAGGATATTCTTGTGTTAAACAGCAGAGTAGTGGAGTCGACGTAGAGTCTTGCTTATAGTTAGTGACTGCAGCACCGATTATAGACAAGAGGCTACGTAGAGTCTTTATCTTAGAAAACCACCTTGTGTAATTATAAAAGATAATTAAATAACAAGAATTGATTGTTGATGTCCAAGTTTAAGATACCGTCTAGGACTAGAGCATCTTCGAGGCCTGCGAACAGGGTTGACGTGCCTAGAGAGACTGATGAACAGTTACAGGTTTTTGCTCCACGAGGTCGAGGTCGTTTAAGAATAAGAAGAAATTCCTAACGTTCAAGTGAAGGTAGCTCGAGCAGCCGGTGGAGTACTAATACCGATAACACAGGGGCATGGAGATATACATTGGAGAGCGTTACTCTGAATGAATTAGTGGTAGGACTACGAAATTTGATGCAGCAGTTTACTGAATTTACTCAATGACATGCTGATACAACTAAAGAGTATTTGAGTTTAAGTTCACAAGATCCGGATTTTGATCTGAGTGTAGACATGATAGAGGAGAAGGATGAGGATGATCCATATGATGAGGATGAGGAAGACAGTTCGATTTCCTTATTAGCATTTATGAAGCTGCAACCACAATCTTTTACAAGTTTCATCGTAGGAGAGGACCCACGTAAATTTTTAGATACAATGGAGAGGATCTGTCGCGCCTTGGGAGCTTCGAGCACAAAGTCCATAACACTAGTTAGCTTCCATCTTGAAGATGTAGTGCAACAGTAGATCACATCATATATGTGGGGCAAACATAGTAATGCCGGTCTGCTCAATTAGGAAGAATTTGATAAGGCCTTCATGGATAAATTCATGCCCCGAAATGTATGAGCAGCTAAGGCAAGGGAATTTGAGGCTTTAAGACAAACACCTACTATGACAGTGTCTAAGTATGATGCGCAATTTACATAATTATCTAGGTACGCCTCATATTTAGTGTCGACGAAAAAAATGAGAATAGAGCGGTTTGTGGATGGGTTGTCCGAATACTTGTTCAGAGTGATTGGTCCACAGAGATTTGATTCGTATTCTAATGCTGTGGATTGTGCTAGATTAATGGAAGGATACAGTATGGAGGCTAGGGCATTTCGTAAGAGCATAAGACAAACTAGCCAAAGGCACACAAGTCAAGAGATGACTTTTAAGGAGTCACGTCGATCTGGTCGAAGGGAAATTATACAGAGTAGAGGGCAAATGTCAACTAGACCTCAAAGGTCTAGGAGAAATCTCCAGTTCAACAGTCCACCTCGTCATGGGATCTTTTCAAGAACAAGCAATCGTCGTAAACCTGATAATGCAATGACCAGCTATGACAGTCGACAGAGGGGCCAAAAGAGTCCTTATTGTACACTGTTAGCTCCATTAGTTTTTTATGATTATAAGACATTCCCATCTTTGTGTGTCTAATATCTCTACCTAAATGTGCAGGATAAAAGTTTATAAAGAAACAATAATTCAATCTTCCTAATGAGCACTTGATAATTTGATATGGATAAGGAATAAAAATGATAAACACAAAAGAAGCTCCCTAGTTGAATAATGAAGATCATTGGTTGGGCAAAACTCAAAGTAGAGAAGTGGGAAGCTGAAGCTTAGTGAGAAACAGCACCGATTTAGTGTACCAAGAAAATGGGGTAGTCATTAGGTGCTATCTGCCAAATCTGCGACCAAGACAGAACCAACTTAGTCGACCAAGGGAAAAATGTTAGTCGACTAAGAGCTCTCTGTCTACGACTTACACCAAGTCACTACAAGACAGATTAACAGCTAGAACCTACTCTAAACTGTTTCTAATGGTCAAAAACAGTCTAACAACCATCAAATATGCCTCTTCAACTATGAAAGGATCTTCAAATGACAAGGAACCAACTTTTGGCAACTTTTAGAATGATTTCATCATATTCAAGCCAAGAAAGAGTACAAAGCTTAGAAATTCTCTTATATTTCACTGAACCTAAATGTCTATCTTCTGTTATTGTGTTTAGCTCTGAACCGTGTACCACTTAGATCATTTTGTGATCATAGGTACTTTCTCTTCTACTCATATTTGTATTCTTAGAGTGAGGGATCCACTCTAAGTGGTTGCATCAAGTTAGGTTTGCTTGAGTGCTTTAAGGTTGTGGTTGAACCTTTGAAAAATCACCTTGGGTTTTAGTTGAGATCGAGAAAAACTAGTGTAAAGGTTGTGGTTGAACCTTGAAAAATCACTTTGAGGTTTTAGTTGAACCCGTGAAAAACTAGTGTAAAGGTTGTGGCTAAGCCTTGTAAAAGCCATTGTAAAAGCTTGGTGGAAGCTTGTGAATTTCACTGTTTTTAGTGTTTAGTTTGAAAATCCTTGGTTAGATAATCAAGGTAATGGATGTAGGTCTTGGACCGAACCACTATAAATTCTTTGTCTATTGTCTTCATTGTTTTACTTTCTTTATTTTGAGATTAGATCTCTACCTTGCTAAAAGAGCTGAGTTAAGGCTATTCACCCTCCTTCTAGCACTCACATTTGGGACCAACAATTGGTATCAGAGCTTGTACCTTGTTTTAAAGGTCTAACACCTTTAGGGAAGATCCTATGGCTCTTCAAAAATTAATTGTAGCGGACAATCTACAAATAGACCACCTCTGTTTAATGGCTCTAATTACTCTTATTGGAGCACAAGAATGTCTATATACATTAGAGCTATAAACTACGAAATGTGGGATGTCATCATCGATGGTCCTTTTATTCCTTCAACTATAAACGTAATCACAAATGAGTTAATGCCTAAGCCAAGGACTGAATGGACCGAGGCTGAAACCAAGAAAGTTCAAACTAACTTTAAGGCAATCAACTCCTTGCATTGTGCCCTAACGCTTACTTAGTTCAATAAAGTCTCAAGCTGTACAATAGTTACGCAAGTGTGGGACAAACTTATGATCATTCATGAAGGAACTTCTCAAGTTAAGGAGTCCAAAATAACCCTCATAACACATAACTATGAGATGTTCAAAATGGAGCCTGGTGAGACATCACCAACATGTTTGATAGGTTCACAAACATCACAAACAAATTCAGCCAATTAGAAAAGCCTATCCCCGAACATGAATTGGTAAAAAGACTTCTTAAAAGCCTACCTAAATCATGGAAGTCGAAAGTGACTGCCATCAGAGAAGCCAAAGATTTAAATATCATCACACTTAATGAAATATGTGGGTCTCTCCTTACTCATGAGCTGAAACTAAAAGAAGAAGAAGAAGAAGATATGAGAGAAGCAAAAGAGAAGAAGAAAAACATTACACTTAAGGCTAGCATCCTTGAATAAAAGCTGAAAGAGCTCTCATGCGATGATGATGATGAGCTGGCACTTGTTATAAGAAAATTTAGAAAACTGATGGGCAGAAGAAATAGAAGATTAGCAAGAAAAGGCTTCAAAAAAGATTCAAGCTTTTCATGAAAAAGAAGCAAAAATGATCTCAATAAAAAGGAAGAACTGATCTGCTATGAGTGTAAGAAACCAGGTCACTTCAAGTCTAAATGTCCATTGCTAAAAGAAGAAACACCAAAGAAAAACAAAAAATCAAAAAAAGCAATGGTTGTTGCAGTCTGGTCAGATAGTGACTTGAGCACTAAAGCTAATGAGGAAAGCTCAGAAGAAAGAGCAAACATTTGCCTAGTGGCCAGAGATGATGCAATAGAGGTATGCTCATCACCTTGTGATATCTCGATGGATGATTTACAAGATGAGTATGACAGCTTGTGTGATGAATTTGAAAGTCTGTTTTCAAAGTACAAAACCTTGAAAAAAAAGGCTGCATTCTTTAATAGAGATTTGGAAAAGATAAAACAAGATTTCAATTCTGTTTTTAAACAAAGAAATTTTCTGCAAATTGAGTTAAAACATTCAAAAATAGATTTTGAAATTATGAAAGTAGAGTTGGAAAATAAATCTGCTACTTTATAAAAAGTTCTTGATAAAAATGCAGCACTTAAGTGTTTGAAAAATGATACTTCAAAGAAAAACTCTTATGTTAAAAAGAATCATCATAATGCATTAGCTAGATGCTATTATTGTGGAAAATATGGCCATTTATCTTATAAATGTGTAAGAGGTAAAAACCAACAGAAAACTAGAAAAATTTGGTGCCAAAAGGTTCTTATATTGCCACTAACACTCAAGGACCCATCAAAGTCTAGGTACCTATCAAGAAGAATTGAACAACTATTTTGTAGGTTAAGCTGCACCTAAAGGAGACACGCTCAAAAGCTCAACTCAAGAAAAAGCAACCATAATACATGGATAGTGGCTGCTCTCGACACATGACAGGGGATGAAATGATGTTTGCTCAACTGAACAAGAAAAAGAGAGGCACCGTGTCCTTTGGAGATGATTCAAAAGGTAGAATCCAAGGGATAGGAACGGTTAGTGAGAACTTTCATACTCAAATCAGTCATGTGTTGCTTGTTAAAGGCTTGAAGCATAATCTGTTAAGCATCAGTCATCTAGATTATAAAGGATTTAAAGTGTGTTTTGACTCAAACAAATACGAAGTAATAGATATAGGGACTAATAAAATTACATTCATAGGAAAAAGGTTGAAAAATATGTATGTTATCTTTCTTGAAGATCTAGAAAAGAATAGTGAAATGTGCTTAGTAGCAAATGCTGAAAATGGCAGCTGGTTATGGCATAAAAGACTAGGACATGTAAGTTTAAATACCATGTCAAAGCTGATTAAGAAAAACTTAGTTGTTGGATTACCTAGTATAAAGTTTGAAAATGATAGAATGTGTGAAGCTTGTCAATTAGGAAAGCAAGTCAGAAATTATTTCAAAGCTAAGAATGTTGTGTCAACATCAAGACCTTTTGAAATGCTATATATTGATCTTTTTGGTCCAATTAGCACCACAAGTCTAAGTGAAAAATCATATGGCTTAGTGATGGTGGATGATTACTCTAGGTATACTTGGGTATATTTCCTTGCTCATAAAAGTGATGCACTTTCAGCCTTCATAGGCTATTGTAAGAGAGTCGAGAATGAAAAAGGTACAGCCAGTGTTAGCATTAAGAGTGACCATGGAAGAGAGTTTGAAAATGATGAGTTTGAGAAGTTTTGCAATGACAAGGGACTAGAACATAACTTTTCTGCACCAAGAACACCCCAACAAAATAGAGTTGTGGAAAGAAAAAATTGAACATTAAAAAAGATTGCTAGGACTATGCTTTGTAAGAACAATCTTTTTAAGTATTTTTGGGCTGAAGCTGTAAACACAGTAGCTTATATTCTTAATAGGGTCTCAATTAGAGCAATTATCTCAAAGACACCTTATGAGCTGTACAAAGGAAAAAAACCAAATATCTCTCACCTTAGGAGCTTTGGCTATAAATGCTTTATTCTAAATAGTGAAAAACAACCATTAGGAAAATTTGATGCCAAAAGTGATAAAAACAATATTTTTAGGATATGCCATGAACTCCAAGGCTTTTAAAGTTTTCAATAAAGGGACATTGAATGTTGAAGAATCTGTCCATATAGTTTTTGATGAATCAATTCATTTAGAAAAAGAAATTGATGATGATGATGATGATTTAGAGAATTTAGAAAAACACATGGATAAAATGAGCCTAAATGATAGCAAAAATAATGAAGAAGGCTCATCTAGAGAAGAAACCATGGCTCCACATCTAAAAAATCTGCAAAGACAAGAAATTCAACATGGTGACTTACCTAAAAGATGGAGGTATATGACAGATCACCCACAAGAACAAATCATTGGTGACATATCTCATGGAGTTAAGACTAGGAAAGGAACTAGGGAGACATGTGAATTTTCAACCTTCATTTCTCAAATTGAACCTAAAAGTTTTGAAAAAGTTGAAAAATAGGAAAACTGGATTTTAGCCATGCAAAAAGAGCTAGATCAGTTCAAGAGAAATAATGTATGGCCGTTAGTGCCTAAACCCTTAAACCATCCTATAGTTGGAACTAAATGGGTATTCAGAAATAAAGTTAATGAACAAGAAAATGTAGTTAGAAACAAAGCAAGATTGGTAACAAAGGGATATAATCAAAAGGAAAGCATAGATTATGATGAAACCTTTGCTCCGGTAGTCAGAATAGAAGCCATAAGGTTATTAGTAGCCTTTGCTTGTCATATGAACTTCAAGCTATATCAAATGGATGTAAAGAGTGCATTTCTTAATCGACTTATTCAAGAAGAAGTATATGTTGAACAACCTACTGGTTTTGAAGATTTTGAGAAACCAGATTATGTTTTAGACTTCACAAAGCCTTGTATGGATTGAAGCAAGCTCTTAGAGCTTAGTATGAAAGGCTATCTAAATTTCTAGTAGAAAAAAACTATGTTAGGGGCAGCATAGATACTACATTATTTATCAAAAGATGCTTAAATGATTTAATCATAGTTCAAATATATGTAGATGATATTATATTTGGTGCCACTAATGAATCTCTTTGCAAGAACTTTGCTAAGGAAATGCAGGGAGAATTTGAGATAAGCATGATGGGAGAATGGAAGTACTTTCTTGGCCTCCAAATCAAGCAATGCAAGGAATGAATTTGTATCAGCCAAGATAGATGCATTCAAGACATACTCAAGAAGTTCAACATGCTGAAATTAAAACCCATCAACACACCAATGAGTCCATTCACCAAACTTGATGTTGATGAGAAAGGTAAAGATATGGATCAAAAGCTCTATAAAGGTATGATTGGATCTCTTCTTTACTTAACATCAAGTAGACCGGATATTTAGTTTAGTGTGTGTTTGTGTGCTAGATTTTAGTCACAACCTAAAGAAACACACCTAACAACTGTAAAAAGAAAATTTAGATACTTCTTAGGAACTCGAACCTTAAGAATTTGGTATTCAAAAGAATCATTATTTAGTCTTGTAGGATATTCAGATACAGACTTTGCAGGAAGCAAAACTGATAGGAAAAGTACTAGTGGAACATGTCAATTCCTAGGTAGCATGCTTGTATCCTAATTAAGCAAGAAACAAAGTTCTGTTGCATTGTCCACAATTGAAGCAGAATATGTATCTTTAGGAAGTTGTTGTACATAAGTTTTATGGATCAAACAACAATTGAAAGATTATGGATTATCGATGAATAACACTCTCATATATTGTGACAACACCAGTACTATAAACATTTCAAAAAATCCTCTACAGCATTCAAGAACTAAACACATTGAGGTTAGACACCACTTCATTAGAGATTATGTAACTAAAGGTGAAATTAATATTGAATTTGTAAGCACTTTGCATCAGCTTGCTGACATATTTACCAAACCTCTTGGTGAAGATAAATTATGTGAGATTAGAAGAAATCTAGGAATGAGTTGTTTGAAAGAGTTATAGGGTGAAGTCTGGACCAAGTAGAGAAAAACAGAAGGCACTTAGTCGACTAAAGTGTGAAACTTAGTCAACTAAGAGGATTCTATTTCATTAAAACCAAAGAACTATTGGCTGAATGATAAAAGATTAAAATAATTGAAATTTATGCATACCGAGTAATAAAAGAAAAAAAAAACTTGAGGTAGTAAATAGTAAATATTTAAGAGGGAGTTTTGAAATTTTGGAAAATTTAAGCAATTGTTAAGGGGGAGGCAAACAGTTCTTGAATTAGAAACTATCAAAAACTATCAAAAACTCATACTTTTCATCTTTTGAAAATCGTCCCCTTAAAACCTAAGAAATCTCCTCTGGATTCCCTCAACTGAAATCAACTAGAAATCATTTTCCCCTCACAGCTGAAACCCCAAGTGTAAAATCACTCTCAAACACTTAATGGCAAAATCGACTCTACTCAAAGAGTTACTTGAGAAGAAAAAGGGAAAGAAGCCAATGGAAGAAAACCCCAATATAGAGCATCCACAAAAGAAGCAAAAAGAGGCATCGGCTCCAGAGATAAAGAAGATTAGGAAAGATTCTAACAAGAAGAAATTGAAAGAAAGGAAGAAGAAATCAGAGAAAATGAGAAAGAAAGAGAAGAAAGAAAAATCTCAAAAAGGTACTTCATCATCCTCATCTCTAAAATTTAGGAATAAAATTCATGATGAGAGATTTAAGAAGATAGAGAATGCTCCCATTACCTGCGGGAAGTTTATTGATTGGGATAGCTTCAATGAAACCCTAGAACTTTAGATTCGTTTAACAAACTACTTCAATGAGATGAGAATAAAAGATTATAGTTTTTTCAAGGATAGAGCATATAGTGCTAGTCTGGTAAAAGAATTCTATACTAGCATTACTTTAAGTGAAAATGAACTTGATGATCTCGAGGATTTTTCAAACAATAATTTGAATGTGTTCTTGAATGGAAAGGAATTTATGGTTACTGCCTCTAATTTGAGTAACCTGTTATAGATTAAAGGTGAAGATGGAGAATTTGAAATGCCAGAGAAATATGATCCTTCATCTATGTGGGAAATTATAACTGCGAAGAAAGAAAAATTTTCATCAAAAAGTAATGTATGATTGAAAATTAGTCCATAGTTTAGAATCCTGCATTATTTTGTGGCTGCAAACTTGCATGAAAGAAGTGGTAGTTTAAGCTACATCAGCCTTCAAGATCTTTGGTTGATGGAGCATGCCTTTACAAGAGTGGTTCTAAACCTTGGAAGGTTCATGATTGAAAAAATGAGAGCAACCTGTAAACTGAAAAAGATTCATTTGCCTTATTGGAATGTGATTACTTCCCTAGTAAAAATTAAAGAAGTGTGGGCTAAGAGGAATGATTTGGACATGGTCAAAAGTAGGGACTAGCCAATTTATCTCAAAAGCTTAATTAAGATGGCATACAAAGTGTATGGGGACACTTTCACCAAGACATCCAAGATCACTTCTATACCAACCCAACCAGAAGCAGTTCCTACACCAACTGAATCAGGACCCTCTCATTTCTCAAATGAAATCATGTTTAACTTGCTGATGAGGATGGATGCCAAGCTAACTGAGCAAATAACAAGGCTCCTAAAAATGGAGGAAAAAATGAATGAAATAGCAGGTAGCCTAAAGGAAAAATTAGCAATACCATATGAACCTGCAGCAGTTGACACCTCTGCAACTCCAAGCATGGCACCAGAAGGACAAAGTGCTGAAGGGTCAGCTCTACAGCTAGAAGGTTCTACATTTCATGATGCTAGCCTTGATTTTCAAGCTGAAGGTTCTGCCTACCAAAGTGCAAGTCCTGGTAATCAAGACCCTGAACCAGGATTTGAGGAACCTCTTCAATCCCCCTCAACAGAACCTCAAACAAAAGAAACATCTAATCAAGGAATTGAGGTAATTGTTTCACTTCTTGGTCCACCTAAGCCTTAACTTCAACCATAGCTTGAACAAGAAGCATCCCCTCCTCATTTAGATGAAGTTTCTGTCGTAGGCCTATTCTACCAAATGGTGAGAGAAGACCAAATAGAGAAAGAGGCAGCAGTAGCTCAAGCTGCTCAAGCAATGTCCTCAAAACTAAAAGCTACAGCAAAAGGAAAAGAAAAATCGGATAAAGGAAAAGGAAAAACAAAAGAAACAGTTACTACAACTAAGCCTCAACCACCTGCCATGAGAAAGAAGACATTGGCCAGAAAAGTTGTACCTCCAAGAACAAGGAAGTCTTCGAGATTCGCAGAGAAAGCCAAATCACCACCTATAACCTCTCCTCGGGCACCAATAGAGGTTTCTGATCAAACCACTCCTCAAAAAGCTATAGAGACACCTCCTCAACCTCCTCAGCAAGCTCTTGAAACATACTCTCAACCATCTCTTCTACGACCACCCTCTTTTGTTCCTCTGAATCCTTGGTGGGAGCAGACAATGTCCCATAAATCCACACCATCTGCCTCTAAGGAATGATGCCTCAACCCCCCTCTAATGATGATAAAAATGGGGAGTAGTAAAATGACAAGAAAAATAAAAAAATCTGAGGGTAGAGGTACCAGACTTTTAGGGAATGACACAAGAAAAATAAAAAAATCATGAGGGTAGAGGTATCGGGTTTCTAGGACAGCTAGGAAAAAAATTTAGTTCAGGGGTATTTTTAGAACAAATTTATAGTTGTTTAAATTGTTAGCTAATTGTGCCTTGATGGCATTCAAAAACTGATATTTAACTCTTGCTACTATGTTTAACAATTAATGCTATGATTATGAACATATTTATCATTTGCTACTATGGCTATGTGTGAAATATGCATGTTGATCTTTATTTATGGTTTGTGATCTTTGAAAATGTTGCTATACTCTACAACTTGTGATATTGTGGAATGTTGCTGTAAATTTCTTCTTTGCTGACAAAATCTGATGATGTTCATAATTTATGCTGATGCTCTAATAATTTGGAATACATACTGCTAGCTAAGAATCATTGTGATGTTAATAAATTGTGTTTAAGAATGAGGATGAATGCTATGTGAAATATATCAGATGAATGATGAATGATGTAGACAAAAATCTGATAAAATGAGCTATTGACAGAAATTGCAAAGTTCTGACAATAATTTGTCAATATTTACCTGCTGTAAATTATCTTGAAAATCTCTGCATATATATACACTCTGAATATATGAGATCATTTTCTATATGACATGAATAGAAATGTGCTGAAATAAATAAACAAAATGTACGCATAAAAAGAGAGAGCATGCACTTAAGGGGAGCAATCTTTATTTTCTGCAGAAACTAAAAAGGAATTAAAAAGACACCATGTTGCTAACCAAGGGATGTTTTGTCATCATAAAAAAGCAGGAGATTTTTGGCTCCATTAGTTTTTGATGATTATAACACATTCCCATCTTTGTGTGTTTAATATCTCTACTTAAGTGTGCAGAATAAAAGTTTATAAAGAAACAATAATTCAATCTTCCTAATGAGTACTTAAAGATTTGATATGGATAAGGAATAAGAATGATCAACATAAAGGAATCTCCCTGGTTGAATAATGAAGATTATTGGTTGGGCAAAACTTCAAGTAGAAAAGTGGAAGGCTGAAGTGAGAAACAAAATTGACTTAGTCGACCAAGAAAATGGGTTAGTCAACTAAGTGCTTTCTGCCAAATCTGTGACCAAGACAGAACCAACTTAGTCGACCAAGGAAAAAATGTTAGTCGACTAAGAGCTCTATGTCTAGAACTTACACTATGCCACTACAAGACAGATTAATGGCTAAAACCTACCCTAAACTGTTTGTAACGGTAAAAAACGGTCCAACAGCCATCAAACATGCCTCTCCAACTATAAAAGGATCTTCAAATGACAAAGAAACTAACTTTTGGCAACCTTTAGAAAGATTTCATCATATTCAAGCCAAAAAAAAAAAGCAGAAAGCTTAAAAATTCACTTGTATTTCACTGAACATAAACTTCTATCTTCTGTTATTGTGTTTAGCTCTGAACCGTGTACCACTTAGATCAATTTGTGATCATAGGTACTTTCTCGTCTACTCATTTTTGTATTCTTAGAGTGAGGGATTCACTCTAAGTGGTTGCATCAAGCTAGGTTTGTTGAGTACTTTAAGGTTGTGATTGAGCCTTTGAAAAACCACCTTGGGTTTTAGTTGAGTTCGAGAAAAACTACTGTAAAGGTTGTGATTGAGCCTTGGAAAACCACTTTAAGGTTTTAGTTGAGCCCATGAAAAACTAGTGTAAATGGTTGTGGCTAAGCCTTGCAAAAGCCATTGTAAAAGCTTGGTGGAAGCTTGTGAATTCCACTATTTTTAGTGTTTGGTTTGAAATTCCTTGATTGGATAATCAAGATAGTGGATGTAGGTTTTAGACCAAACCACTATAAATCCTTTGTCTATTGTCTTCGCTGTTTTACTTTCTTTGTTTTGATATTAGGTCTCTATCTTGCTAAAAGAGCCAAGTTAGTGCTATTCAACCCCCTCTAGCATTCACATTTGGCACCAACAATCACGATGTGGTATTACGCATGTAGGGCCTTGTGCTCAAACTTATAATGTGTGTTTTAACTATGATCAAGCTAGGCATATACAAAGAGATTGCCCATATGAAGGGGGATTCCAAGGAACTGGCCGGGAGTATGTACAACTAGCATCCACGGTAGCATTTGCAGTTTCACCTCCGGCTAGGAGAGGTCGACCTGACAATGGCAAAGGGATAGCTTCTACCTCCCAATCTTGACCTATGAGTCAGTGCCCTAAAGTACTTCTAGGGGTGGACAAGCGAGAGTGTTTGCTACGGGTTCATAAGATATGCCTGCTTCTAATGATGTGGTGACAAGTACTCTTTTAATTTGTAATTCGGAAGCATTAGTTTTATTTGATCTTGGATCTATCCATTCTTTTGTTTCTCCAATTTTGTGTTGAAGTTGAATAGACCTTGTGAGATCATGATAGACCCGTTGATATTAACCACACCTTTAAAAGAAATGTATATAGCGGAGTTGGTATATAAGTTTTGCGTAGTGAAAATTAATCATCGGGAGACCTTGGTGAATTTGGTGTTATTAAAAATGTTAGAGTTTGATGTTATACTAGGAATGGACTAGTTATATGATTGCTATGCCAATGTTAATTGTCATTGTAAGTATGTGGAATTTAAATTCCCTAGAGCAGTCCCTTTCATTATTTATAGACATAAGAGTTCGTGTAATAAGGGAATATTGGCAAAAGTTACTCTAGAACTACTTGGCATGTGTGGGGACCAATGAAGATGTGTCAATGGAGGAAGAAGTTTTGAACATTAAAATAATGCCAATAGTCAACGAATTTGAGGATGTATTTTTGGATGAATTGCCAAGGTTACCCCAGAAAGAAAAATTGAGTTTTGCATTAATTTGTTTCCTCGAACCCAATATCTGAAGTTCCCTACCAAATGGCACTAGCAAAAATGTGAGTATTGCAAGAGCAATTACAAGAGTTAGTGGAAAAGGGATTTATTCACTTAAGTACTTCGCTTTCGGGAGCTCCAGTATTATTTGTGAAGAAAAAGAATGGAAGTTTGAGGTTGTGTGTGGATTATCAAATGTTAAATAATGTGACCATTAAGAATAAATATCCACTACCTAAGATTGATGACATATTTGATCAATTGCAAAGGGCGCGATGTTTCTCGAATATTGATCTACGCTCGGGGTATCATCAGTTAAGAGTCCGAGAAGAGAACATACCAAAGACTCCATTTCGTACGAGGTACGAACATTATGAGTTTCTGGTGATGTCTTTTGGTCTAACTAACGCTCCTGCCGCTTTCATGGATCTAACGAATAGGGTATTCCAACCTTATTTGGATAGATTTGTGGTGGTATTTATTGATGACGTCTTTATGTATTCTTGAAGTTTAGAAGAGCATGCACATCATTTGAGACTAGTGCTACAAACACTTCGAGAATATGAATTATATGCAAAGTTCTCTAAATGTGCTTTTTGGCTAGAGAGCGTTAGTTTTCTCAGACACGTGATAACAAAGGAAGAGATTAATGTAGATCCACAAAAAATTATGTCAATCCAAACTTGGCTGAGACCAAGTATGGTTACTGAGGTTCAGAGTTTTCTTAAATTGGCCAACTATTATCGTAGATTTGTGCAAGATTTCTCAAAAATCGTAGCATCCTTGACCAAGTTAACTCGAAAGGGAGCTAAATTTGAATAGACAGACTAGTGTGAAGATAGTTTTTTAAGATTGAAGGAGTGCTTAATTTCTGCACCTGTTTTAAGTCTATCGAATGGTACAAGAGGTTATGTAGTATATTGTGATGCGTCAAGGATTGGACTAGGATGTGTGCTAATGCAGAATGGTAAGGTGATCGCGTATGGCTCAAGGCAACTCAAGAGGCATGAGCAAAATTATCCCACCATGACTTAGAAATGGCGATAGTGTTTGCATTGAAGATTTGGCATCATTATCTATATGGGGAGAGCTTTGAAATATATATTGATCATAAGAGCTTGAAGTATATATTTCAACATCATGATCTCAATTTGAGGCAACGCCGATGGATGGAATTGCTTAAAGATTACAATTGTACCATTCAATATCACCCTAGTAAGGAAAACGTGGTGGCTGATGCTTTAAGTCGAAAGTCCATGGGTAGTTTGGCACATTTGTCCATTAAACGGAGAAGTATAGTACGCAGATGGCAGAGCCTAAGCAGTATAGGGGTCAAGATTGATATCAATGGGCCTAGCGCCTTTCTTGCTCATTTTCAAGTACGACCAATAATCTTAGATCGAATTCTTAACGCCCAAGCACAAGATGAATTTGTGATGAAGATCTCAAGATCAAAAGAGCAGGATTAGAACTATGAATATGGAGACGAAGGATTGTTGAAGTATGGATCTCGAACGTATATGCTAGATCGATTTAACTTGAGAGAAGAAATTTTGGAAGAAGCTCACATTACCACTTATACCATACGCTTAGGATCCACTAAAATGTATCAAAATTTAAAGATGGTCTATTGATGGCCAAGGATGAAGAAGGATGTAGCGAAATATATAGCCAAGTGCCTAACTTGTCAATAAGTTAAAGCTGAACAAGGGAAACCCCCGGGTTTGCTACACCATTGCTGATCCCTGAATGGAAATGAGAGTATGTGACTATGGATTTTGTGACAAGGTTGCCCCGTGTAAGGGGAGGATATGATTCCATATGGGTGATAGTAGATCGATTTACCAAGTCGACACACTTCATTCTAGTAAAAACTAGCTATAGGTCAGCTAAGTATGCTTAGATCTATGTTGACTGTATTGTACGATTGCATGGAGTTCCCGTGACCATAGTATCTGATCGAGGGCCACAATCTACTAACAAGTTTTGGAAAAGTTTACATGGAGCATTAGGCACTCGTTTAGACTTTAGTACTGCATATCATCCTCAAACAGATGGTCAGTCAGAGCGTGTGATATAAACACTAAAAGATATGCTAAGGTCAATTGTATTGGATTAGGGAACCACGTGGGATCAACAATTATCTTTAGTGGAATTCGCATATAATAACAGCTACCAAGCTAGTATCAGAATGGCTCCATTTAAAGCATTGTATAGGCAAAAGTGCAGGTCATCCATTGGATGGTTTGAAGTGGGAGAAAGAAAGTTATTGGGTCTCGATTTGGTTCAACAAGCAACAGATGTGGTGAGTTTGCAAAGGGATTGTCTAAGGACAGCCTAGAGTAAAGAAAAGTCCTATGCCGATAATAGGCGTCATCCTTTAGAGTTTCAAGTGGGGGAATTTGTATTTTTGAAGGTATCTCCCTTGAAACGAAGCAAAAGATTTGGGAAAAAAGGGAAGCTGAGCCCAAGATATATTGGACCTTTTGAAGTTCAGGAGCGAATTGGGTCCACAACATATCGGCTAGCTTTACTGATAGAACTAGCTTGAGTGAATCCTATATTTCATGTGTCTATGTTAACAAAGAACATCAAGGACCTGACACATGTTATATGATATGATTTGGTTCCATTGGATGAAGGATTAACCTTTGAAGAACAACTAGTGGCAATATTAGATCGCCAAGTGAAGCAACTGTGCTCTAAGGAAATTGCCTCAATAAAGGCCTTGTGGCAGAATCGTACATTGGAAGAGGCGACTTGGGAACCTGAAGAGGAGATGAGGAAGGAAAACCTACACCTCTTTCATGACTAAGGTATGCTTTACCAACCCACTTTATTTTAATTCAAGGATGAATTTATTTTAAGTGGAGGAGATTGTAACACCTCTTAATCATAATAATAAAAAAGAATAACAAAGGAAAGGGGGGCCAGCCATATGTGTGAAAGAGGTGACATGACAAATGGAGTAAAAAGGAAAATGGGGGCTGGTTATCAGCCATAAGAAGTAGAGAGAAAACAAAAATGTGAAAAATGTGATGAGGGGACATGACAAGAGTCATGTCCAGTCCCCCTCCATTATTGTCCATCTTTAAATGGCTTCCAATAGCCATTCTTGTGCAAATCTGCCAAGACAAAAAAGAAGGAAAGAAAAAAGGGAGAAAAAGGAGAGAAAAAACGAAAGAGAGGAAGAGGAAAAAACAAAAATTTTACAGTTTTTTTTTTTGGGAAGGAAATGCTGAAAATTTGGGGGGTTTTGTTGCTAAAAATTTTAAGGTTTTTGCTTCTAAGAAATTAGAGGTTTTGCTACAAAATTTTTTAGGATCAGCTACTAGTTTTGGAGGCTGGAAAGCTGCTGGAGTTGAGGTTGAAAAAGGGAGAGTTGTAGTTGCCAGTTTTGAGGGAGGAATGGCAGCTTTGTGCTACCAAAATTTTTGAGAAAGAGGAGCTGAGTTGAGATAGAAAAAAAGTGATGTTGTTGAGTAAATTTTGAGGAAAAATTAGTTGAGAGAGGAAGCTGAGTTGGAGATTGTCAGTGATGAGGAAAAGAATGAAGGTGCTGCCAGTTGCCGACTGGCGATGGTGAAGAGAGAGGGAGAGCCCTCGTGTAGTGAAGGAAAGAAGGAGGAAAAGGTAAACGAATAAAAAACAAGATAATATATATTAAATATAATAATATATATTTAATAAAATAATATTATTAAAATAAAATATAATGAAAGAAGGTATATATATGTTAAGTGGAATTTTAATATTTAGGAAATAAATAAGATGGTGCACTGTGGTGGCAGGCCGAAGAGATTAGCGAACGATCAATAGGAAAGAAAAAAATTAGATTCATCTGCGTATTAATAGCAACGAACATCTCGCTATTTTGAGGTAAATAGGAGGTTTCGATTTAAAATTTCCCATAATATTATATACATATGATTGTATATTTTATTGTTGATGCGAAAGATTATGGATGCAACTTAATTTTTGAATTGTTTTGAATATATATATATATATATACGCCTTATATGCAAAACGCTTTAAAAATGGGAAACAAATCTTTTAACCTGATTTACCTTAAAAATTGTACCTTATATATCTGTGTAATATGCATACATGATTACGATGTTTAATTACACTATGCTTAACGTTTTTATAAATCATGCATCAAACTTTATTTTATGAATATAGTGATAGATTTTTACTACGTTTATATTGAATGTTTGGCAACAAATTTAGAACGATACTTCAAGAATATAAATTATTTTTAAGACGATTTAGTAAACCGAGAGATTCAAGAGTAGGTCGAATGTCACATCGGTTAAGTGTGACCCTCATGCATAAGTGAGCTCTAGCTAGAGAATTTTCGGATCATTGACGGGCAAATAGGCACGACGGAAACCATGGCCAGTGATATATGCATGCGTGGCTAGGCCACCAATGATTTATGTGGTTGCGACCGCTTGTTATCTCCGATGTCAGCCAACATCGTTGCGATTGCCATGGCATTATGTGGGAATCCGGTGGAAGCGATGCTCCTGGATGTTATTACGTGGTAATGGGACCACGTGTTTACTTTCATTTCCTACTCGAGAATGGCATCTCCGGATTTTTTTTAAACTCATATTTCTTGCATGGTGAAAACAAAATTAAATGACTGTTCTATAGCTCCCCTATTTGTTTTTTTGTGAAATGAATCTGTAATTCCTCACGTATGGGGCGAGCTATGATTTGTACATGATTTTAAATAATATTTAGTTTCGCGAGAGCTTGCTCAATTTTATTGATTTGATTCGATAATGATTATGAACGTATTTTGATGTGAAAAATTTTATTACCTCGGTTGAATATACCTTACAAGAAATTCTTGATTTTTATATAAGGCACAAATTCCCATTTGAAACAAATGGTTTTCATAATCTTGCATTTTATATTAAACTAATCTGTTGTTTGTTTGTTTCCCATCTACGTCCTACTTGCTGAGCCGCTGATCACTGAGTTTGTGAGACTCACACCCTTCTTATTTCCCCTTTTGCAGACAAGGATCGGCCTAGCACGTAATCATCTGCTTGCTTAGTTTCTTGCGAATAGGTAAAGGCATCTCTTAGCCCCGCTTTAAGTCACTTCGTTGTCTAGAGTTCAAGCACATGGAATTTCTACTTGTTACCAGCATTGTCAATTCCTAATTATGCATTGTTGAAAACTTTGTGTTTTAAATTTAATTGCTATTACTGGAAATGAAATACCAATAGTGCACTATTGTTATTGTTAATCATTTATGTGCGTGTTAGTATATTTGATAAATGTCTCAAAAAATTTATAAAGGCTTGTTCGAGACTTGGCATGGTATCCCGGAGATCTCAGACACAGGTAGCAACCGAGGAGGGGTCGTTACAAAAAGCGACAGATAACCAAAACTATCAATGAATTCTTTTAAAGGTTAAAACTAAGTTTGGTATTCAAAATATGCATTCTATATGCTCACATAGGGATTTCCTAACTTACCATCTTACTTAAGGTAGGATTTCACATAAAGCATGGCTTAGTGTCTACTTATGACATTCTATATTAGTTTCATAATTCATAATTACCCTTATGAATTTAGGAAACTAATTTTCCTCAAATTTATCATGGTTTGGCCAAAGACTTTATACAAGTAATATAGAATTGAGAACAAGTGAGATGCATCCCCTCATATCACTTAAGGTGATGAATTCTCTCTTGACAACTCATCCATGCTTCATGGCACACCTAAAAACACCTTGTTTAGGCATCTGGTTGCCTCCAAACTCGTAGGAATGAAATCAAAGTATGTCATTCCCTATACAAAATGACTTTGTGTCTTAAGTTCGAGGACTAGCTGTACGATTATCACATGAGAACATATTCCATGGACATTTGAGTGAAATACTAAATGGAGTTCTCATAGCGGGTCATGTTCAGTAAACTTGTTTTCTAACAAGCACCCACATACCTTCCTCAACTATCCCATCCATAAGCTCAATCACTTACTTCCCAAGTAAAAGACTTAAAATGTACTAGTCCTTGAGCATTGTCAATGCCTTGTATAACACCCCTGATTTTGATGGCAATGATGCTAAAAGAATGTTAAGATATTAAATGAGCTAATGATATTTTGATGTTAATGTTTGCGAATGTAAGGAATGCCTATGTCCATAGAATGATGATTATGAAAATGTATGAGTATTTAAGACTCAAATAACATTGTGCATAAGTTTGGTACCTAAATGAAGTAGTGCATATGTTGGCACTTAAATCAATATGCTATGAAAGCAAATATGTTATGTTTGAATTATATGCTACGTGACATAGAGCATGGATGGGCGAAAAGTATTGATACATGGGCACCATGTATCGATACATTCAAGGCAGTAAGCACACAAGAAGGGCATTATGAACAAGTATTGATACATTGTTCAAATGTATTGATAGATTTAAAGTAGAGAACAACCCATGGAAAAAGTATCGATACTGTCACAACCCAATTTCCCGGGCCATGACCGGCGCATGAGCTCAATGAGCATAGCTCACCAAGCCCAAGCAAGCCTATTTTCATTTACTTTACTCCACGTATGATCGTGCGAGGCATCCACACGCAATGCACCCAATGCACACAAAGCCAACTCATAATGGCATTATTAGCAACAATATACATGCATCATACCAATCATGTATTTAGCAATTTACATTGCATACACATATTCACATAGTTAGATTGTATTCACAATACAAAAGGACCCATGACTTCCAGTGGAGACATTTACAATAAAAGAAATGGGATGCTACTGAATGCCCACCTTCTAACCAGGAGATGCACTACGGGGACTCCTTGATCTAAGGTCCAACAGTCTCCTGATCTGAAAACATGAATTTTTAAAACGGTGAGTACAATACTCAGTGAGTGAATATTAGAAGGGAACAAGCAATATCAACTAGGAAATTTGACAATCATGATGCACCGGTTGAAAATAAGACCATTTTCATTTAACTAATATTCCAAACCCTTTTTCCCTTACCCAAAAATTAATTACACATTCAAGGATTAAACATCCTTGAATTTACACATATCATTCTAGCAAAGTAGTAAAACTGACGGTTATTTACAAACCGTCACATAATAAGGGTTTCACAACCCGTACAATTCATATAAGCATATATATCACGTACAATTTCATTCACCAATCGTTCTATCAAGCAAAATAGCAAAATTAACGGTTTTTCACAAATCGTCACAAACAAGGGTTTCACATACCACACAATCACATATATATATATATACACAAAGATATGAGCAATTATATACACCGCCAAGTCTTCACTGTCCTTGGTGGTATAAAGAAATAACTATCGGAGTACTCGGTAAGGGGTACCACTCACCATTATTCACTCAGACATGGGGGTCACTCAGCATCCTATTTTGCACACCATCACAAACATGTGCATTATTCACTCAGGCATGTGGGTCACTTAGCATCCCATTTTGCACACCATTACAGGCATGTGCATTATTCACTCAAGCATGGGGTCACTCAGCATCTTATTTTGCACACCCTTGTATTTCTAGAAAATCGTGGGCGCTACGCATCACCGTCCCTACTTTGCATGTGCACAATTACATCAGGTTCACATAAATTTCTTAACCATACATGTAAGCATCATATAAATGAACAATATTCAACACAATCAAATTTTCATATCAATAAAATAATATTTCATGAAAAGCTTATTCCCATGGTACCCGTTCTTTTTAAAGAAAATTGAATAAAATCATTCAAGCATTTTATTCAATAAGTTCATATTTCCCAAAACCATTTTTGAGATGCAAATTCACTCACAGGTGTCGAAAATCCGGATTTCGGGTGCACTCAGACTAATAGTCCTCAAGCGCAATTCCTTTGTCTTTTTCGGACGTCTCACCACCTTAACAAATAACAAAGTCGAGGAATTTACTATATTGTCCTTAAATTGATATAAACTAATTTAAATTACTAATGCTTGATATGTAATTGCAAAAATGTGCCCGATTATCACTTAATCCCAGTATCAATTAAATTCGACCGATCACCCGATTAATTGACGATTGTGTCCAATTTAATTCTAAATAATTCCATTTTTTCTTCCAATATTCCTAATCATCAAACTCCATCTTAATTTACTCGAAATATGACCAAAATCATTCTCATATCTTCCAAGCAAAAATTCAGTACATAGGGTGCACTAATATTAAAATTTCTCAAGCTTAATTTTCTCACCATAAATCTTTAATTTCCCATTTAATTCACTTGAAATAAAATAAAGTTTATCATCAACACTCCATATACTAAATTCGGGCATTGAAGGGTTCACCAATAATCAAATTGTTCAAGCTTGATTCTCATATTCCAAACCGTTTATTCTTAACCAAATAACACAAGATTTCACCCAAAAATGGAATCAATTCATCATCAAATTATCACTCTTCATATTCGGCCACATAGGGTTCAATGGTGAACAATTCACTTTCTTGCTAAATTTTCATATCCAATTCTTCCAATTTAATTTCTAACACTACTAATTATCAAACAGTATCTAAGTACCTTGAAATGTCACAAATTGCGCATCAATTTCTCCCTTGAATATTCGGCTAAAATGGATTTTCATAGAGTACATAATTTTCTTCTATAATTTTCTTCCTAAACATGGCTAACTACCTCTAAACATCAACATAGTCTAAAATCAAATTATTCCAACAACAATTCCTCATTTATACCCATTTTTCAGAGTTGAATTCATCATGATATCATGCCTCTCAACCATAGAAAATGGAAAGAAATGTATGGGTATTGTAGATCATAAGCAAAAGTGAAGAATTATTACCTTTGTCACTTGATTTTCCTTGAAAATCATAATTTTTTCTTGAATTTTTGGCTAGGTTTTCTTGTTTTTCCCTTTGTTTTCTTTTCCTTTCCCTTAAATCTGGTGTGTGCCAAATTTAGAGAGAGAAAATGGGTTGAAATGGCTGATTTTTAAGCTTTAATAATAAAATAAACTAGTTTGCCACATGGCATAATGCCATTAACCTATTTTTTGACTTTTTTAAGTTTTTCTTCCAATTTTTTTCCACCACTTGATTAGTCAAAGTCAAGATATGATCAAAAGATGACCATGGCTGGAAAAATATGTTCTGGTGGTGAAAAATTACGGTTTTGCCCCCGATATGGCAAAATTACGATTTTACCCCTACACTCCGAAATATACCGGAATTACATTATTTTCACTTTCTAACCTCAAATAACACTAATATTGATCAATCTTAATTAAATGGGGCAAAAATCCTTTCAAAAAAATTCTCGTTTGGTCATTTAGTGATAAAATTACCATTTTGTCCTTGTGCTCCAAAAATACCGAGAATCACAATTTTTCACTGCTAAACTTCATTTTATACTCCAATAATCATAATTATATTTTATATAATTATTCTTGGTCAAATATGATCAAATCTTGACTAAAAGTCTCTATTTTATCATCAAATGGTAAAATGACGATTTTGTCCCTAATCGACCAATTTTCCCGATTGACTCTAAACTGGACCTTGAACTCCGAATCACTATTCTAAGTCATTCTGTGGGTTTCAGAATTTTCAAATTCCTCTTAGAATTTCTATTTGAGTTAGTTCAAGGCTCGATTTAACTTAATTGTACCGCTAGGTACAATACCGGCTTTTAACAAATTCGACAGGGTCTCACACTCTCCCCCACTAATAGAAATTCGATCCCCGAATTTAAATTCAAAGTAAAGTGGCTTACCTTTACATATCGAAGAGGTGCGGATGCTTTGTCCACATCTTATCCTCAACTTCCCACGTCACCTCCTTTAAATCCTGATACCAACATTGTCACTAGGGGTGGCTCCACCCTTTAGGGTAGCCTTTTCTCCCTTCTGCGACGAGCAACAAAGGGTACCTATCAGAGCATTGGGCTAGCGGTGTCACTCAGCATCGCTGCCAAGCTCCTAGATGTACCACATAGGTTGCCATATGTGCCTCCTCCAATATCTCTCTCCTCAATACATCATTATCCAGCACATAAAGTCTATTTACATACCTCAACATTTCGTCTGTGCCTTTGGTAAATATCTTTTCTTTCTTTCCATAAGGATCCTCCAACTGATCCTTAAGCTCCTTAAGGTGTCTAACACCATTAAATTCACTAAGGTATTTTTATCCTTGATTCGAGCTACGTAGGATTTATTTTCTTATTCAGTCATAAACACCTCCTCTAAAGGAGTAAGTACCACTGAGTGTTCTTCTCTCTAACACGATTCTTACTTAATCAATGTGCAGAACATATAGAAATAAGCAGATAAGTTAAATCAGGCTCAAACAACATCCAAGCATTCATATCACAAATAAAAAGAATATTTGAGACCACTACATTGAGGGTTTGGGCCTCTTGGGGAGTTAAAGCATACACCCTCGCTTAGGCCGCTCCCAATGAGCTCTGATGTCCAGACCCAGATGGTCTACCCCGAGAGGAAACACTAATACCTCTATCTCTCGTCCCGATAACCTCCTAGCCAGTTGAAACAACTACCGAAAGAGCAGACAAAGCTGGCTGAGTAAAACCGTGAACCGAACCTTACTGTTGTTGGGCCATCGGGCAGTTCTTCCAGATATGTCCAGGCTGACCACAATTATAACAAACTCTTGTAGTAAGGTAGCATCATCCTCTATGTCGTCGTCCACAAGTATCACAGGAAGGAATAGCTTGACCACTCTGCTTAGAATCTTGTGGCTGCCTGCTTCCACTAAAAGTGTTATGCCCTGACCTAACACTAGCACTCGTCATATCACTCCCTTGTTGGGGTAAACTTAATTCTCTCTGTGGGCCTTGATGGCTAGAAAATGAAATCTCACTGTTAAAGTCTCTACGACCCTGATAACCCTCCGTTTTGGCCCTTTTTGCTACCTCTCTTACAGCCCTACTCTCATTGGTCCTCATTTCAATTCGTTGAACACAATCCACGGTCGCAAAATAAGTATTGAGATCTCGAGAGGCCACAGCCTGAAACAATGGTTCCACTAATCCATCCACAAACCTTTGGATTTTCAGCTCTTCTGTGGAAACCAAATAAGATGCATATCTAGACAACTGTGTGAATTTAATATCATATTCCGACACTGTCATATTCGGAGCTGCACCAATGCCTCAAACTCTCTAGCTCTGGCATTCCATACACTCTGTGTTAAGAATCGATCTAGGAATGCTGTACTGAATTCATTCCAAGTCAGTGGTGTAGCACCTATCGGCCTACCCCTTCGCAAGGAGTCATACCATTCTTGTGCTACATCCTCCAATTGAAAAGCTACTAGCTCCATTGACCTAACACTAAAACACCCCATAGCATTACAAATCTTCTCATCTTATCCAAGAAAACCTGGGGTCTCTCCGATGCATCCGACCCAATAAACGATGGAGGCTTGAGTTTCAGAAAGTCAGGGAGCAAAACCTCTGCTGGACTTCTTTCACCCTTTGAAGGTTGGTGATCAGTCTGGCCTTAGGAATTAGGGGACTCTTGCGCTACATGCCTCCCCTCCATTACTTTCTGCATATCATTAATACGGGCTGCCATCATTTCTACAACCCGATTAACTCTCTGCAGACCCACCGCCAAATCCTTAACAGTAATGCCCCAAGTTGGAGGCTTATCTGCCTCGCCCAAGGGCTGTCTCTCCTCTTTCCTATTCACAAGCGTACTCGCTCTCACTGGCCTAGCAAACCTGCTACGTCTACCTCGTCCCCTACGAATGGGTGCCCGTGGCCTATTAGTCATCTCAGTGGGGACATCTTGCTCCCCTACTTGTCTCGAGGTGGCCCGTGTCTTAGGTGGCATTCTTACCTAAACAAGAGCAACACCCATCATTAAACACAATTACGGAAATAAGGTAGTTTCTAAGATTGGGAATTTATGCAGTTCCTCGATTATGAAATGTGTCGTGGCTCACAATTCATAATTAAAGATCCCACATAAAGGCCCGACTCTCCGCTGGACCCGACCATAACATCCTAGGACCTAATAACCTAGGGCTCTGATACCAACTTTGTCACGACCCAATTTCCCGGGCCATGACCAGCGTATGAGCTCAATGAGCATAGCTCACCAAGTCCAAGCAAGCCTATTTTCATTTACTTTACTCCACGTATGATCGTGTGAGTCATCCACACGCAATGCACCCAATGCACACAAAGCCAACTCATAATGGCATTATTAGCAACAATATACATGCACCATACCAGTCATGTATTTAGCAATTTACATTGCATACACATATTCACATAGTTAGATTGTATTCACAATACAAAAAGACCCATGACTTCCAGCGAAGACATTTACAATAAAAGAAATGGGATGCTACTGAATGCCCACCTTCTAACTAGGAGATGCACTATGAGGACTCCTTGATTTAGGGTCCAACAATCTCCTGATCTGAAAACATGAATTTTTAAAACGGTGAGTACAATACTCAGTGAGTGAATATTAGAAGGGAACAAGCAATATCAACTAGGAAATTTGACAATCATGATGCACCGGTTGAAAATAAGACCATTTTCATCTAACTACTATTCCAAACCCTTTTTCCCTTACCCAGAAATTTATTACACATTCAAGGATTAAACATCTTTGAATTTACACTGATCATTCTAGCAAAGTAATAAAACTGACGGATATTTACAAACCGTCACATAATAAGGGTTTCACAACTCGTACAATTCATATATGCATATATATCACGTACAATTTCATTCACCAATCATTTTATCAAGCAAGATAGCAAAATTAACAGTTTATCACAAACCGTCACAAACAAGGGTTTCACATACCACACAATCACATATATATATATAAATATATGAGCAATTATATACACCGTCAAGTCTTCACTGTCCTTGGTGGCATAAAGAAATAACTATCGGAGTACTCGGTAAAGGGTATCACTCAGCATTATTCACTCAGACATGGGGGTCACTCAACATCCCATTTTGCACACCATTGTATTTCTAGAAAATCGTGGGCACTACGCATCGTCGTCCCTACTTTGCATGTGCACAATTACATCAAGTTCACATAAATTTCTTAACCATATATGTAAGCATCATATAAATGAGCAATATTCAACACAATCAAATTTTCATATCAATAAAATAATATTTCATGAAAAGCTTGTTCTTATGGTACCCGTTCTTTTTAAAGAAAATTGAATAAAATCATTCAAGCATTTTATTCAATAAGTTCATATTTCCCAAAACCATTTTTGAGATGCAAATTCACTCACAGGTGTCGAAAATTCGAATTTCGGGTGCACTTGGACTAATAGTCCTCAAGCGCAATTCTTTTGACTTTTTCGGACGTCTCACCACCTTGACAAATAACAAAGTCGAGGAATTTACTATATTGTCCTTAAATTGATATAAACTAATTTAAATTACTAATGCTTGATATGTAAGTGCAAAAATACGCCCAATTATCACTTAATCCCAGTATCGATTAAATTCGACCGATTATCCGATTAATTGACGATTGTGTCCAATTTAATTCCAAATAATCCCATTTTTTCTTCCAATATTCCTAATCATCAAACTCCATCTTAATTTACTCGAAATATGACCAAAATCATTCTCATATCTTCCAAGGAAAATTCAGTACATAGGGTGCACTAATATTAAAATTTCTCAAGCTTATTTTTCTCACCATAAATCTTTAATTTCCCATTTAATTCACTTGAAATAAAATAAAGTTTATCATCAACACTCCATATACTAAATTCGGCCATTGAAGCGTTCACCAATAATCAAATTGTTCAAGCTTGATTCTCATATTCCAAACCATTTATTCTTAACCAAATAACACATGATTTCACCCAAAAATGGAATCAATTCATTATCAAATTATTACTCCTCATATTCGGCCACATAGGGTTCAATGGTGAACAATTCGCTTTCTTGCTAAATTTTCATATCCAATTCTTCCAATTTAATTTCTAACACTACTAATTATCAAACAATATCAAAGTACCCTGAAATGTCACAAATTGGACATCAATTTCTCCCTTGAATATTCGGCTAAAATGGATTTTCATAGAGTACATAATTTTCTTCTATAATTTTCTTCCTAAACATGGCTAACTACCTCTAAACATCAACACAGTCTAAAATCAAATTATTCCAACAACAATTCCTCATCCATACCCATTTTTTAGAATTGAATTCACCATGATATCATGCCTCTCAACCATAGAAAATGGACAGAAATGCATGGGTATTGTAGATCATAAGCAAAAGTGAAGAATTATTACCTTTGTCACTTGATTTTCCTTGAAAATCATAATTTTTTCTTGAATTTTTGACTAGGTTTTCTTGTTTTTCCCTTTGTTCTCCTTTCTTTTCCCTTAAATCTGGTGTGTGTCGAATTTAGAGAGAGAAAATGGGTTGAAATGGCTGATTTTTAAGCTTTAATAATAAAATAAACTAGTTTGCCACATGGCATAATGCCATTGGCCCATTTTTTGACTTTTTTGACTTTTTCTTTCAATTCTTTTCCACCACTTGATTAGTCAAAGTCAAGATATGATCAAAAGATGACCATGGCTGGAAAAATATGTTCTGGTGGTGGAAAATTACGGTTTTGCCCCTGATATGGCAAAATTATGATTTTACCCTTACACTTCGAAATGTACCGGAATTACATTATTTTTACTTTCTAACCTCAAATAACACTAATATTGATCAATCTTAATTAAATGGGGCAAAAATCTTTTCAAAAAAATTCTCGTTTGGTCCTCTAGTGGCAAAATTACCATTTTGCCATTATGCTCCAAAAATACCGAGAATCACAAATTTTCACTGCTAAACTTCATTTTATGCTCTAATAATCATAATTATATTTCATATAATTATTCTTGTCAAATATGTTCAAATCTTGGCTAAAAATCTCCATTTTATCATCTAATGGTAAAATGACCGTTTTGTCCCTAACCGGCCAATTTTCCCGATTGACTCCAAACTGAACCTTAAACTCTAAATCACTATTCTAAGTCATTCTGTGAGTTTCAGAATTTTCAAATTCCTCTTAAAATTTCTATTTGAGCTAGTTCAAGGCTCAATTTAACTTAATTGTACCGCTAGGTACAATACCGACTTTTAACAAATTCGACAAGGTTTCACAGATACATTATCCAAATGTGTCGATAGATTTTAGGCAGAAAGTAGTCCATGGGAAAAGTATCAATACATTGCCTCATGTATGGATAGATTTAAAGTTAACCTATGGAAATGTATTGATACATTTCCAAATGTATCAATACATGCATGCAAATTTGTAAAAAACTATAAAGCCTCGAGCTATTTGCCTATTTGAGGCAAAAAGGAAAAACAAGAGCTCTCTCACTCTCTCTCACAACCTCTACCTCTTTTAGTGATTTGAAGCTTGAAGAAGGCATTTGAAGGCTAAAAAACTAATCAAAAAGGTAAGATTAAAGCTTTTCACCAATTAGTTTTCAAATTAAACGGTTAATAATGTAAAAATGTGATATTTTAACATGTTGGCTAAAGGCATTGAACGTGGCCAGAGATTTGAAGTTTAAATAAGCCAAAATTATGCTTAAGGTAAGAGATTTCATACTTTGTTGATGAATAAGAGAAAGTTCAACTAGTATGATAAATTGGTTAGAAAAAGTGTTATATTGAAAAGTTAGAAACAATCTGAAAGTTAAGAATTGGCTATGAAACGAAAAGTTATGGTATAAATGTTAATATTTATGCATTGTTGATTGCTAGATGTACAATGGGAGTATGAATGCTACTTGAATACTAAGTTATACAAATTGAAGCTAAAAGTGATAAGCCAAGCTAAACAAGTGCTAGTAAAAAAACATTGAAGCGTTAAGGTGAATGGGGAATTTTATGTATAAAAGCATAATGACTAGGGTGCATGTATGCTTTTAGAATGAATATGCGTGATATATGTGATGTATGCCTTATATATACGTCTAGAGTTGACATACCTAGACTAGTAATTTTATGAATGATGAATTTTTCCTAGATGAATTGTATTTAGGCTAAGCATGATAATCTTGATATAATTAAGAGATTATGTAAGTTGCCTAAAAGGATAATACCTAGGTCAATAAGATGATGAATCATCACAATGACAAGAATGATTGATTGAGATCATGAATAATGAATGCAAACAATCCGTGTATAATTCTAAACAATGTCATGGTGATAGAAATAATGTATTATAATTGTTATGAGAATGATGATCTATTCGTGGAGGAATTCCAAGCATGATAACAATAGATTGAATATGTATGATGATATTATAATGAATAATGATATGATATTAGATATGCATGTTCTGTCCATGGAAGAATTCTAGAAAATGAATATTATGAGGTTAAGTGAGTCTTGAAACCTTGTGACTATGTATCTTGCTGGCGGGGATGATGGTCTGTCTTGCCTGCCATCCGATGATGATGTATAATGCTTATAGGGATGGTGGTTTTGTCCCACTTGTGATTCCTGTTTATAGTGCTATGATGCCATCTATTGAGGTTATTCCATATAATGACCATAACTCCATCGTTTGCTCGACAATGGGGCATGACATTGGCTTCATCGTTTGATATGGCATTGGGGCATGACACGGTCTTGTATGTTGCACATTATTTAATCACCATACGTGACTATGCTATGTCTCAGGAAGACCACTCTATGATATGATATTATGACTACATAGTAGCATGCCATAAGTTTTGAGTACAAATTATGTTATATGATGTATGAAATGATAATTGAATCTTATGCCTTGAGGTGAGAGCCAAATGTAATTATATGTAATTATGATATGTTGCAAAACTTAGGGAAGCTTATGATTAATGTCGAGGTGAGCGCTACAAGGTAAGTATTCTTAACCACGTTTGTAGATGGCCATATGGTAGGCTGGTTCATACGCTAGATTAACATGATAAATAATATGTTAATAATGATATTGAATGGTTGAGGTGAGGATGATATACCACCTTTAGGTATTAATGGACAAATATACGTTGTGAAACACAACTACTATGATTATGATAGACTATAATTGGCGAGTAATGTTCAACCTAACCTATTATGTATTTGCGTAAGATGTATGATATGCATGTATGTTTAAGGATACATGTAGTGACTATCCCGACACATTTACAATTGTTTTATGCTCCCACTTGCTGAGTATTAGTGTGACTCACCCATTTCAATTGTATTATGCAAATAAATAGATTCGAAAGATTAATGACTAACATTGTCACTTAGATGAACTCGCAGTTTTGTAACTTGGTATGTTACCATGCTAACAAGTCTCTCCGCTAAGTCATAGACGAGTCCTTACGCTTCCGCAGAATGTTGATAAGTTTGTTTTAAGGATAATATGTCAACGCAGAATGCCTTATGCTATGTAAATGAGATGTATAATGACTTGATGAATTAGCCAATGTATGGCTATGTGGATGTTATGTCTAAATCTTTAATTTTATTATGAACCAAATGGCTAATGTTAAATATTAACATTTTAAGTTTTAATGAAATGGTGCCGACCATGAGGCTTTATGAGAATGAGACATGTTAGACAGAACTTAATTATGAAGGCTTCCTCAAGTCTTGCGGGCTTTACTTGCTAGGCTTGTGCGTGTCAGTCATGGACCCCCAAATTTAGGTCATGATACCTTATCTTGACAATACAATGACTAGAACACTATTTTAAGAACATAACTTTGATGCATAGAGATCTCATAATTGTAACAGCTTTACAATTCTCTTACAAGGCTTTTATGTTTCATGGGCTTCATCTAATTAGTACTTAATAACTTCTTATAATTGAACTAACATGAAGGAAAACTTCTATCACATATTATTATGCGATTAAGTATGCTTTAAATGACAATACATATTCCTTGACCAATCCAATTAGCTCAAGGGCATATAACAACAAGAGAACCCAATGAAATTTGATTTTTAGTCTTACAAGATGTATGTGCTTACTACTACAAGGTGAAAAAGGTTTTACAAAGACCAGGGACTAAAAGAAATCCATGTAGTTATTGTTTGGATGGTTAACCATAAACACACTTAGAATCTTTGTTCCGCAATCATTTGGAGAAGGTTGCCAACGACACCTAATGCAGTTAGAATAAAAGAAAATGCACACTAGGTTTTAGCATTACGACATAGAAGAGAAGGCACACTTCATGCATTGGCATTTAAACTCCAATATAGTTTTACTAATGTTTTCACTTTTTTTAATATAATGTTTTTAAAAACTTTTGAAATATTTTAAAAAACTTAAATAAGTATTATTTTTTCTATTACGCTCTAGTTTTATTTTGGGTTAAACAAGATTGAGTAATTGTCATTGGTCAACATGCCATCGGTCATTTTTTACTCACTTAAAGACCATGTCATCATGTCATATCAATATGCCAACTCAATGCCACATAATTATTTATTTAATTTTTTTTTAAATAGTTTAAAAATTTCTTATGTATTCGTTATATATATAAATATATATATAAAAGAGTTACTGATTCAAGATTTCAAAAAGCAAATTAATTTAAGGATAATGTATAGCTAGAGTTATTGTTCCATTATTTTTTTCAAAAATGACGATGGAAAGGATTAATGGTAGGAATAAGAAAGCAAGAAAAATCATTTACCTAAAATCGGGATAGTTGTAGTTACAATAATCTCTTTAATCGTTAACCATGCGTATAATTGTCTGTCTAAATTAATCATTTAAATATTTCATCAAAATATTTTTCAATCTATAAATACCATAATCCATGGCAAAGTGGTGCAAAATTTTCAATCATAAAAAAGAATTCTTATCTTTGGACAAGGAAGAAAGAAAACTCTAGGATATAATTAATTTATTGCATGTAAGTATCAAGAATATGATTAGTAAGGAAACTTCAAATGTCATTAATTGGATTAAGTGTAAACTAAAAAAGAGATGTAATTACAATAAATGGGTCTCCAAATAATCTCCATGTACCTTTAAGACAACCACCAAACTTAATTGCAGACCACAACAAATAGACTTTAAGTTGAGTTGTCATGTTTGCATTTGTACTCTTTGTTTATTGGAATAAGATATATTTTTTTATCATTTCAAAAAATAAAAAAAAAATAATATTTTCCTAATTGTTTTGTTTAGTGGATATTTTAATAAATGATTGAAATTATATTGATTTTTTAATTGTTATAATATGCTTGTTGTTGGAAATTTTAGTACTTGATTTTTATCTGAGCTGACATATTATTTGATAAAAAAAATGGTAATATCATATCAAAAGAGAATGGTAGTTGAATAAGTTAGAATGGGCTTTAAGTTTCAAATTACTATTGTTTTTGATTATTGACTTTAAAATTAAAAAAATAATTTGAAAATCTTTGGGTTTAGGTTATTGATTGCAAGAGTCAATTGAGATAAATTAGATTTATGTTGGACCAATTTGAGTCGATTTTTTTGAGTCCCATTAAGATTTTTAGATAATTGTTTGATATAATGAAAGTAGAAAAAGGAGTTGGTGGATCCAAATAATAATCTAAAATGACTCTTGACTAAGACAAATATTTAAATTTTATTTTATTAAAGTGAAAATGGTAAATCTTGTAATGAAGCTTTTAGGGTGAAAATGATAAATTTAAGAATCAAAATAAAGATTTGTTGACACACAATTGATTATCTATATAAGCCTGGAAACTACTTTAAGATTGACATATAAGATAATTTTTTAATAAGATAATTATTAGATAATTTAAATAAAAAATAATTGGGTTTTAACTTTTTAACCATTAAATCTGAGACTATAACTTAAAATTTTCGAATTTGAATTATAAAACTAATAAAAGTGGATTGAGATTTATACAATAAACAAATTTTGCCCCTCAATCTTACGGGTCTCATACTAGTAAAGGATTGCACGAGTCTCGAGTTTAAAAATAAAATTTTTTTTCTACTTAGTAAGAATGCTTTTTAAATTGAAAGTATTAGTCTATGACATTTAGACATAAAAAAGAGGACAAAATACTCAAAAATATCTTAAATAAGCACTTATTCTTTTATTACGTTCAATCAAATTTTTATATTTTTATTTTGAGTCAAATAAACTCTTATAACTAATGGTTGACTAATTGTTATTAATGAAAATATTCTTTATTAGTTTAAAATCACGTGACGCTAACATGATGCTGACATGAAAAATAAAAAATGCAATATGATCATGTCATCATTTATTATATCATGTCAACATTAAAAGCCACATGAAATATATGACAAGTATCATTTTGACTGAATCAACAATTAATTATAAAAATTTATTTGACTCAAAATAAAAATATAAAAATTTAATTAAATGTAACAAAAATATAAAAATTTATTTAAATTTTCATGAATAATTAAACAACCTTTTAGGTATTATAAAAAAAAAAAAAGGAATAGACTAACGTCTAATTTAAAATGGGGTAGCAGGGCTGCTGCTTCCCTAATGGGCTTTCACCCCTTTTGGACTCCGTTGGGCTTAACAGTAGAAAAACCCGTTTCGCTTTTACCAATCGTGACATCGATTTTTAAGGGTAGGCTTTCAAACTTGCAGCAAACCTTCATCAATTTTGCTTTCCATTCGCCAAAAACGATGACCACCCAAAGTAACAGAAAAGGATATATCTTCCATCTCCAGCTTCTTTCCAACAATTAACCCTTCAATTTACGTCACAGAAATCCAGGTTAGCTTTTTTCCCCTCACATTTTCTCTCTTTGCTTTGTCTTAGTTTACATTTCCTTCATGTTTTTTCTTCCTATTACAGCTTTCTTCTGTTACTGAAACGTGTTAGTGGGTTTTCCATGTTATGTTCTTGTTTTGTTCTCTTAAGAAGATTGTTCTTTGATTTTGTTTACATTTGGGTTGTTTTATTTGAAAAGAGTTTTGCGTTTTTTCTCTTTTCTTTTTTTGCAGGATAAGGGAAAAGTCTTTGTTTAATTTCATCTGGGTATTTAGTTTTTAAAGTAAAAAAACCTATTAGTGAATTTGAGAAGATGAGTGGTGCTCCAAAGAGATCTCATGAAGAAGTTGGTGGTGGGCATTCTTCTTCTGCTTCTAAATACCCACACGAGGACACTGGTACTTACCCTAAGATACCTTCGTCTTTGATTTCGACTGAGTACCATCATCCTGTCCCTTATGAAATGGGTCAAGATGCTAGAATGGCTAGGATTCCAAGAGCGGAGCCTCGTGATTCTGATAGAAGGTCACCTTTGCAGCATTCTATGTATAGAATGCCTTCGTCTACTGGTTCGAACGATTCGCATTTGGACTCTCATCAGGGTGGTTCTGAGAGTAGGATGGAGTTGCGGGATTCCAAGGAAAATCGGGAGGCCAGGGTTGAGAGTCGGGAGCCGAGGGTGGAAGCCAGGGAGTTTTACAGTGAGGCTGTGAAGAGGGAGTATCAAAGTGGGAAAGGTGAAAAGGATGGTAGGTTTGAAAATAGAGGGGATGAGAGTAAAGAATTGAAATGTGATAGGGAGATTCATAGTGATCTGAAGGGTGATGTGAAGGTGGAAAAGGATGTTTATGGTGGGGCAAGTAGTCACTCAAGTTGGAAGGATTCAAGGGATTACCATAGAGGAAAAAGATATTCAGAACCCCCAGGTGGAAACATAGATCCATGGCACATCCAACGTGGTAATTCACAAGGACCAGTTGAAGTTGGAAAGGAAGGCTCTGCTACTGAAGAAAGAGATTATGCAGAAGCGCATGAGGCTGTCGGTGAGAACAAGTTTGATTCAAAAGGTGAGGATAGATTTAAAGACAAGGATCGAAAAAGAAAAGATGGGAAACACCGAGATTGGGGAGATAGAGATAAGGAAAGAAGTGATCGTAGGAGCAGCATACAAGTAGGTAATAGCAGCGGTGAAGTCAAAGAATCTGCAAGAGAGGAGAGAGAATCAGAGAGATGGGAGAGAGAAAGGAAGGATTTGAAGGAAAAAGAAAGGCCAAAAGAGAGGGAAAAAGATCATATCAAGAGAGAATCATTGAACGGAGCAGAGAAAGAAGGATCAAACAATGAGAAAGAATTGGGAGATGGGTCTGTTAGAATACAAGAGCAGGAAAATCAGGCACCTGAGCAGAAAAAGCAAAAAGAGACGGATAGTTGGAAAAATGTTGATAGAGAAGCTAGAGATAGGAGAAGAGAAAGAGATGGTGACACTGAAGGAGACAGACCTGAAAAGCGCAGCAGGTGCTATGACAAAGAATCTGATGATGGATGTGCAGATGGTGAAGGGGCTACAGAAAGGGAAAGGGAAGTTTTTAATTATGGAGTCCAGCAGCGTAAAAGGATGCTTCGGCCAAGAGGCAGCCCCCAGTTGGTAAACCGCGATGCTCGTTTTAGGCCCCGAGGTCACGACAATGAAGGGTATGTCTTCCTATTCTTCATATGTTTTAGTTGCAAGCATATTTACCTTAAAATGGCATTACTTCACATTTCATATGTACCCTTTGGTTTTAAGTCTCAACATAACATATGCGTTCCTAATCAGGTTCCTTGATTGTTTGTTGTTACTTGTTATTTAGATCCAGTGGCTTTTTCAATTATAATTAAAGTGAAGTAAATAGGAAAAACCTTAGCTTTTGAAAAAAATTTTGCAAAAACGTGCGTTTTTCTCAATCTCACAGTGGCAATTCAGGGTTATGAAATTTTTTGTTGCCAGCATATATTGATTAACGTGTTTTAGAAATTTCTCAATTAATTTAAGGGACAATGGCCTTGCAGTTCAGGAGATTTTGCATTGTTTTTAATTTTTGATATTGGTTGGTATTTGTGATGTAACTTTCATGCACAAACTGTAATGGAAGACTATAAATGTGGAGGATTCTTAGCTATTTAGTAACAGACATTGATGCAATGAAATTAAATGTGAAATAAAAAACACACCTTACTGTGAGCAATATGGTTAAAAAATGTCACTAGTACAGTTTTTCAGATATTGAAATCCTCTAATTAACTTTGTAACGTTATGATCCAGTGCTATTTAGATAATCCTTGCTCTTATTTAGTTGTTGATGAGGTCATTGAATTCTTTGAATAACTTCATTTCTCATTGAGAATGGAAAAGATTAACTTAATAAATTTGAGAAGGGAAGTTGTGAAGTTACATGGAGAGAAGCTAACATTGGGTGTCTGAAGGTTTATGTAAATCCAAAGATTAAAATGGTAAGAATTAACTGAATAATTGGAGAAGATGGTAGGAATCTATCAAAAATGAATGGAAAGTTTTGGTGTGGGGTGGGAAGCAAAAATATAAAACCCTTTGAAGCCTTAGAAATTTTCTCCATGAAGGAAATCTCTCTCTCTTGTGCGCGTGTGTGCTTGTCATATGCATTCCCCCCTTTCTAGATCTTTCCTTTTCCCTCCACCACCTTAAATGTTCTCCACTTTCTCTATATTCTACTTTCTATGTATTCCTTTTTCCAGTCTTCTAATTAGACATTGATTTTAACATTCTTGCCAATTGATTGAGTTGTCTATCTGTATTTGCTATTTTTATTTTTATTTTTTGGACGTGTTTTACAAAGTATTTGTGCTATTATTGATCTTACTTGAAAAACTGATGCTACTGATTTTAATTCTACAGCATCTTATTTGCTCAGTTTGTATGATTAGAGTTGATAGTAAATGGTTATAGGGATATGCGTCTTCTGATGGCATTTCCAACCTCAGTCATTAAACAAGATTTCTTTTATGAAAATGAAATTCATATAAATTAACTATTATACAACTTTATTTTTAAGTGAAACAAAATTCTGATATACTGAAAATTCTGTTGACATCTGTTTGATTCTTTTTCATGAAGTTTTACTCTTGTGTTTTGCTCACGTTATTTTTGCTTCCTAACCTTGGTTTTGGTTTTGGTTTTGGTTTTTTTTTACTTTGCAGATCTCAGGGTAAGATGTGGATTAATACATTCTGGATTTAAAATCTTCTAGCTGGAATTTTGTTTGCATGTTCAATTGAAGGGGACATTATGATCTGGTGAATTAAGACTGATCTGAAAGGAATTGTTTGTTGTGAAGCTTCTCTTGGCCTGTGCTTAACATATGGAGATTTATTTTGGATGTTTGTCTATAGTGGTGGTTTAGGTTTAATATTGTGCACTGACTTACGTTTGATTTGGTAGATGAAAATTGGACTTGTGTCTTCTGACAAAGTTTCTTTGTATGTGATTGGGAGGCTGCGGTAGGATGTGTAGAGGCCTTTCTGCCTTTCTGCATTAATTACTGCAAGCTTTAATTTAGAAGGGACAAGGCTAAGGGATAATTAAACGGGCAGCATCAATAGATATGTTTATTGCAATATGCCAAGTGCCTTATCTGAAATTTCTAAGATAAAGTTTATAATATATTTAGGATATCATGAATGCTTAGAAGGAACCATGATGACTTGAAGATGATAGAAACTCAAAAGTATTTGAGCCTCGAGAGAATAGGAAACAGTTTTGCAATAGTTATCTAAGTTTTGTCTTGTTTATAACATTTTAATCTAAGTGTGGTTTTGCCTATAACAAATGACCTATTATCTTTTTGGGAAGCATGTTGGGTTTGAAGCCCTTAGACTCTGATATAGAGAGGCTTTTGAGGTTTTTTTTTTTTTTTTTTTTTTTTGGCTCAGACCATGGCAGTTCCTAAATGGCCAGAGAGGCTTTTAGAGATTTTATCAGCTGATCAGGATTGTTTGATTAGATGTTTCTTGACACCTGTTGTTTACAGTGCTGAATTAAACAGTTATTAGAAGGTTTTGATTAACCATTTTTATTGTGAAAAATGGAAGGTGATGGCATGCCAATTATCTTTTTCTTTGAACTGGAGTTGATAATTTTGGTACTTTTTTTTTCTTTTTTAAATGAGGGATAATCTTCAATCTCCTTGTTGAAATGTTCTTTTGCAAACTGGGGAAATTAATGGGGTTGCCATGATATAGCTGGGCAAAGTCACAAAAGGAAAGGAATCTGTGAATGTGAGAGACTAACTGATTTGTAACAACTCTTTAATTTTTTCTTTTCCCTTGCCCCTATTGAGTAGGTGGTTGTATGTTTGACTTGCCATTTTGGCCAATTAGCGGGTCAGATGAGAGAATTAATTGTATTGATCACATCATTTTAAGAAGTGAAAGTTGCAGATGGTATTTCCCCACAAGCTTATTATTTCAAACTTCGAAGAAATTTCTCGAGTCAATGATGAATAGTTTCAGTTGATTGCTGTTTCTTCTGTTTCACACCTATTTCATGTAACTTGTTCAGCACAAAGATGAAGTGGATTGTTTGTGGTCATTGATGGAAAGGAAACGTTTTAGACCTTTAACGGGGGTTATATTATATCTTTTCATCATAATTTAATGTTTTTGTGATTCAGGTAAACCTGAAGTGTCTTGTGTTGTTTATAAAGTTGGTGAATGTATGCAAGAGCTAATTAAGTTGTGGAAAGAATTTGAAGCCTCTCAAGCTGATAAAAATGGTGAAAGCTCTCAAAATGGCCCTACTCTTGAAATTCGAATACCCGCTGAGCATGTTACTGCTACGAATCGCCAGGTAAGACCCAGGAGATGTTTTTTCTTTTTTCTCTATTTTTGAAGCTTTTATTCTTTTGTTTGTGCAATTTGCTTGCTAATGCTGAAGACTTTTGTAATTACGATTTTTTCATCCTTTTGATTGCATTCTTTCATTTAACTTTACTCTTCTTTTCCTTTTTGAGGTCTTTATCAGGAGGAGATTTTGATTGTTTTATATTTCAAAATTGGATGAAGATTTTATGGACCTACTAGATGTTTTACTTATCATTCTTTTTAAGTTAAATAAATGCATTATGTGCAGGTTAGAGGTGGCCAGCTATGGGGGACTGATATTTACACAGATGACTCTGATCTTGTTGCTGGTATGTGTGATTGGGAATATGAAGTCTGTAGGGTTTAGCCTTCCTTGGCCGTGTAAATCATATTAGTGATTTACAAATTTTTTGTATTGATATTGGGATGTTGCTTTCCAGTTCTTATGCATACTGGTTACTGCCGCCCCACTGCTTCACCACCTCCACCTGCTATCCAAGAGTTGCGTGCTACCATCCGTGTGCTGCCTCCACAAGATTGTAAGTCCAAATTCAGCTGTATCTTACATTTGTACCATTCCAGTTACTGGAAAACATATGCCTCAGCAGCTCAGCTACATAAGCAATAAACTCAGTGACTGCATGAGTAAAACAAAGCAGTATCGGAGCACTGCTTGGTGCATCAACCTGTTTGGATTTAAAACAAAGTAACTACTTTCACCGACAAATAAGCATTTAAATTGATTAAAAATTTAATAAAGTTTAATTCCGACTATTTGGGTTTTCTAGAATCACAACCCAGATTTGAACTGCACTGAATGGTTTGACCATCAGTTGGACCAAAGTTTACATGAGCCAAACCAAACATCATGGTTTGATTTGGTTTTTGGTTTCTTCATATTTTTGTGATATTCTTTATTCTCTGCTACTCTATTTATGCTATTTCCTATTGGAAAACTGTTTTTATGCATCATTCTGACATTATAACACAAATGTTATTGTTAGGCTACACATCTAAACTTAGGAACAATGTTCGTTCCCGTGCCTGGGGGGCTGGAATCGGTTGTAGTTATCGTGTTGAACGGTGCTGTATTGTTAAGGTTACAAGTTTCTGATCTTTTTCTTTTTATCAAATTAGTTTTCGTAAGTGCGTGAAATACCCATAATGTTTTTTGATTTTGCTTTGTCTTGATTTAAAATTCAATAAATGACCATAATGTTTTTTGCTTCTTACTGATTGTGTTGCTTACTATATTATAATTCAGAAAGGAGGTGGAACCATTGATTTGGAGCCATGCCTTACACATTCATCAACCGTGGAGCCTACCCTTGCTCCAGTAGCTGTAGAAAGGACAATGACTACTAGGGCTGCAGCTTCAGTATTTCCCGCCTTCTTTGTTCATCTAATTTCATGAAGTTAGAATTGTAGTTCTATGGTTTTTTTTTTCTTTTTAATTTTTAATTTTTTTCATTTATTAAAATGGATCTATTGTTATAAATTGTAGTTTTAATTACTCTGTGTGGCATGTCAATGCTCTTGCCTTACCAGAACTTTTATGGTATCTCACATTATTTGGCACTCCAGAGCTAGCAATCCATGGTCGCAATTGGGAAATAATTTACAGCTCTTAGAAAAATAATTATTTTGAATATCACAGAATTTAAACTATATGCATCTCTGTATGTGTGTGTATACTTGTTCTAGGTAGTAATAAATTGTTGTGCAGGAATGCATGCACCTGTATGGTAATAATAATTAAATTGTAGAAAAAATTGCAGCATAAGTTGGATATGTTGCCTTCTTAAGTTTGTGGTATCAATTTTATGGTATCTGCATAGTTTGTCTGGCAGCAGTTCATTAAGAGGATTGAGGATTTAGAAAATGGTTGAGGAATGTAGAGTTTTTGTACTTCATGTTGTTGAAATCTTATGTTTTATCGTTGATGTAATTATCTCATGTGTTGTATTTTGATTTATGAAATACAAATAAGCTTACTTGATGCTTTTAAATTCTCAGAATGCCTTACGACAGCAAAGATTTGTACGAGAAGTTACAATACAATACAATCTATGCAATGAGCCTTGGTACCCTCAAGACTTATTTTTGATATCTTGTCTTGATTTTTGAGATTTGTATGATGCTTATACATATTTGGACATGTTTAATACACAAATTCCTTGATATTTTGCAATTGAAGATTCAAATTTAAAGTTAAGATTCTTCATTTTTCTAGAGTTGTTGACTAAGTGGCTGATCCTTCCTGAATCCTTGGAGAGAATTGGAACATGTATCTCTTAATATGTCATTTTGTAATGAGTTAACTAATAATTGTGAGATAGAGTGCAGGTTCTGTTTGTGATCTGTTAAGTCTCTGATTTTAGTGTAAGTTGCCTTTCTAGGTAGTCAATTAGGTTAGCTAGGTTGAAATCTACACCTAGCTTTAATTTTGTTTGATTTAAAGACATTTTGACATGGATGGAACTACAGTATGTTGAAGTAGGGTTTTCGATAAGTTTTGACATATTGAAATTATTTTAATAACTAAAATTTTGTTTTCTATTTGAAATGTTATTAATGTATCAATTTTTATTAGAGCTCTTTTTCAGAAGTTTTAATTTCATGGTTCAGCTTTTAGACTCAAGAAGCTGATTTTAGCTATCACAAGCTCAAGCTTAGCTTCTCTTGTTTTCCCCTCCTTCAGAACCCTTGTTTTGTATTGCTTGAGCTTTTTGAAGTCTGCTCTAGAAGTGGGGCCAAAATAAGGAAAAATTCTTGTCATGTTGGCACCATGTGATCATTTTAAGATCATATGATGCAACCTATGGTGGAAAGATCGAGAATAGAAAGTGAAGTTAGAACGATAAGGGATAGAGATAGAAAGGGGAGAAATAGAGGAGGACAGGAGTAAAGTGAGAATTAAAGAAACAAATGGGCCCAATTGGGAGAGCAGAAAGATAGTCTGTTTCTTTTTTTTTGCCAGAAGAGCAGAAAGATGGTTTCAATTCTATCCTTGTTTTGGCCAGGGTACCCCTGCCATAGTGCTAAACAAATAAAATAAGGGAGTCCATAAATAATAGCAATCATAAATGAAATCCTAGGGTGGACAAGAATAGTATCCACTCGGATGTGTGGGTGTACTTACAACTGTCTAATTTTTGAGCAGTTCATGTTTAGTATCTGAATCTGTTAAGCACCTGAATTTTTATTGAGTATGAAGTTGTAATGTATGTCTTTTGTTTAATTGTTTATTATGCTGCAGCTGGTTACACTTTCATTTTGTTGTCGATATTGTTTTAGTTCTTGTATCTTTCGGTTTTTTCACAATCAAGTATTTATGTGGTCATTGCTATTACCACAGGATTAAGTATAGTATCAGTATAGTTGCTGACAAGGGTCTTAAGAAGCCCCTTTATACATCCGCTCGTTTGAAGAAGGGTGAAGTTCTATACTTAGAGACACATTCATGCAGGTATTGTTAAATATTGCATTAATTGCTTATGCAACATGATTGATGGTTGCATTAGTTATTTTAGCATTTCGTTTTTTTGTTTTTTTTGTAATTTACATTTTCTCATTGCTGTTGGCTATTCACTAGTACAAAAACAGATAAAGAAGCATGAAAGGAACCTAATATTGTGTTGACTACCTATTTGTGGCTGGGGATTAAAGGGATGAAAGTTAACAGGGCTGCTAGTGAGCCTTTCTGAGCCACTTGGGACCATAGTGATCAGAACTGGACTTATTGGGTCAATGTTCAATCGTCAGGTCATTTAAGTCAAACTCTGGGTCAACAACATTATTTTAAATATTATAAATATATTGAAAAACTTACAAATGATGTAAAAAGTAACAAAATATTTTGGATAATTTGATAAACAAATGTTATTTGAGGAAACCATTAAAAAGTTTAAAAATAAGAGATTACATTATTTACAACGTATTTAAATTAGTTGAATTTAGAGAAAAAAACATAAAAATTTCATGATGAACAATTAAAAACCAGCCAAAAGTGAGAAAAGTAAATAAAGAAAAGAGGTAATATTTTGACCTAAAAACAAGAGGATTGTAGATAGTTCAACACATGATTATCGTTTATCTTGTTTTACAACTTTTATTTTCTTTTTTGTTTTATGGAGTAATTAATAGTTTTAACCATTTGGCTATTTTAGGAAATGGCAAAGTAATCAATAGGGTTGCTTAGGAAATTACAAATAGTGAAAGTCAACACTGACAAGGCTTTAAATGCCATTGTATTAGACTTAACAAACCTAATTGGGTCAATAAACATCTTGTTCACTGGTTTTAGTAGACACTTAGCAGATCAATCTGGTTTTTAGTGGGTCTTCAACATGAATGATCTAATAAAAGAGCTGAACTGGATAGTCTCTGGTCACCAGGTCAGCCAGTCGGACTGCTGGACTTATCTGGTTCTGTTAACTATCCTTGGGACTCTGCATGATTTCAGTTTGATGAACTAGTTGAGCTTGAGCCCATGGGTGCTCGCCTTATATAAGTTCATAAACCATGCTTACTGAGCTGGTCGTGAGGAAAACTTGATTTAGCTTGTGAATATTTTATTTGAGATGTTTGTTTACTCAAACTGATTTAAAATTTTAAATCTTAATCATAATTTTCAATCTAGTTCTACGATACATATATAATTGAATATTACCCAAAAACATTCCAATTAAGAATAATTAAAACTGGCCCTAGAAATATCAGATGAGTGACTGCTGGATGGCAGAATAACATAGTCGAAAGCGAGATCTTCCCCCGCGTACTCTCTGCTTCCTGTCCTCTTTTCTGTTAGTCCTGTCTTTGTCTTTGGTTGGCATGGCATAGACATAACTTTCTTAAGTTTTGCCTATTAATATTAGTATCAAGACATCCAGCCAACTGATAAATGATGAAGAGGCTAGCTAATGGATTCGCAACTTGAATTATTTGAAATCGGTGCCTGAAGTTCTGCATTAAATTTCTTGTGTTGCTGAAACCAGTATGGCCTATAGAAGTTTTAACCAAAATTTAGTTTGAATGGTTAATTAATTTGGTCATTTGGTTTATTCATAAAAGTATTTGGTTATTTCTGAAATTGGTTTCACTTATGGTTTATGGAATCTCTAGCCAAACCGAGTGAATGTACTTATCTACAATATATTCTTTAATTTTTAAAAGTGAAATATAAAATAAAAAAACTGGGGGTTAAACAGTTAAAATACTTAACTAACTTTTATTTTGGTAAGCTGATTATCAAATGAACTGATTGGTTATTCTATTGATTGGTTTTTTTAAGCGATTCGATCATTTTAGTCAAATACTTTAACAGATTCGGATTTAAGAATTTTCTAACCAATTTAAAAGAACTGAACATTCACACACTCCTGATATGTGACAACTTATTGGTAATGCTTTTGTTTTTAATATTTGAAATTACCATCTGAAGGTATGAGCTATGTTTTACTGGAGAGAAAATGGTAAAAGCTACGCCAGCACCTCAAGTGCATGAAACAGATACGGAGAAGTCTCAAAATCACCACTCACATTCCTCAAATGGTGAAAAGAATGACTCTGATAACATTATGATGGACATGTACAGATGGTCTCGCTGTAAGAAGCCCCTTCCCCAGAAAATCATGCGTTCAATTGGAATTCCTTTGCCGCTCGAGCATGTAGAGGTACTTTTATTCAGAATTTACTTTCTTGAAGGTGCATTAGTCTTTGCTCATTATAGCATCTACCTTGTCAATCACTGTTTGAGATGATCACTATAAAGCCCATAGGAATAAAATGCCCTAATTCATAGGAGAAGCCTATATTATAGAATAATCTTAAGGAACATTAGTACCTATTAGATGATGAATATCCAAAACCTTCAAAGACGGAGTTATAAAGCCCACGTCAAAACGTAGGCAACTCCTGGATCACATCTTCTTTTCTCCTGCACAAATGCTGTATGAGGCATAAGATATCTGTTATTCTCCTTTCCAACCTGTCAATTTGATCCTTCCAACGAAGTAGTGGCACAAAAATTTAGTGGCGTTGTTTTTATCTTTTCTTCCCGACCAATCCTTATCAGGACCTTGTTTTAACAAAACAGGTATTGGAGGAGAACATTGACTGGGAAGATGTGCAGTGGTCACAAACAGGCGTTTGGATAGCTGGAAAAGAGTACACACTTGCCCGGGTGCATTTTCTATCGTCAAATTAACTGTTGTTTTAATGTTTGGTATCACATGTACAACCATTTGTAATGTTTTTATTTATTAATGAAACTGACAGATGTTAAATATAATTTTTAAGTGTTATATACAAGTCTTTGCTTCAATTCAATGAACTGTCAGAGGTCCAGCTCTGAATGAGATTGCTTGCCTTTTAGCGTTAAGGGGCAGTCCTTGCCATTCCCATGCCTGACCTGTAACTAGGATACTTGATTTGCGTCCAGTTGTCACTGAACAATTATGGTTTAGACATGATTTGGTATCAAAACCTCAATTGTGTACTTGTATTTAGATGATTGAAAAGCCTTAAAAATGTATGTGTATAACCTTGCTTCCAAAAGTTAGATTTAATTGAGGGCGGTGTGGACAGGTGAATACAGCCGGTGCCTGTTCTTGAATCCTAACCTTTATATCTGGAGAGAACATACCGAATAAGAGACTAGACTATACATGGCATCTGTTCCAAGTTCAGTTCCATAGCTCAGAAAGTGTCATTAGACTGCTATTTAAGATTTTGAGGTTGCACTTTGGTACATGGCATTATATTGATAGCATAGGGTAAAGACAAAATTGATGAGTAAATGTGTTCCTTTTTTCCTTTTTGGCTTCATATACAGCAATGATGATATCATTGTCATACAAGGTTCTTTAATTCTCTTCTGCACAAAAATTTGTTTTTAAAAAGAGGGTTGTTTAAATCTCTTTTGTTAGGATTGAAAATGAAGTGATTTTTGTTTTTGATAGAATAGGAACTGAATTTGTAGTCAATGGTGGAAGTTTCATTTTTCCTTGCAGTTAGCATTTTTCTTACAGGTGAAAGTAGCTGACTTCGGTAATTTACATTCTTTTATACATACTAACTATGTCACTGAAGAAAGAAGGAAGAAATACGGGAAAAGGATTTTTATTGCCAAACTTTAATTCTTTTGGTTTTTAAATTTTTACTTAATTATGGAAGAAATATTCATTTAGTTTAATGAATGGCTATATTTGTAACATTTAACTATTATATTATTTGTTTTCAATTGAAAACTTAGTGTATATTAAGTCATGTTTACTCATTAATATATATCTATACAACACAGCAAATTAATAGCAATTAATTTTTCTTAGATACAAATACAATTCTTGCATTGTTTTTCTTATTAAAAAAAAATTACTTTTTCACTTGATTTACAAAACACATTAATTTATGTTTTGCTTATTGCGTATTAGAGATGCTCATGGGTCAGATTTGGAAAATAAATATTAAAATAAAAAACTATGGAGAAGAGAATATGAATAATTTGTAATTTAATATGGAGAATTTATGCTTAAGTTCTTATTCATTTTGTTTTGTTTTCTTAATATATTAACTGTTGCTTAATTCTCCCTCCTTCCCTCCCTCCATCTCATTTTCCTTATCTTTATTTGATTTTTGCAGAATTTAATTTTGATATATTTTATATACATATATATGTATATAACTATATGTTTTGCTAGTGCTTAAATCAAATTTTAATTTAACTTATTAGAATTAATTTAAGTTTAATCACATTATCTATTTTGTCTTTCCTACGTAATAATCGATTCTACTAATTTTGCAATCAGTGTTTTTATATAATTTTTATATATTAAATTATATAGGAATAGCTGTTTAAATTTGTATATATAACTAAAGAACAAACATCTCTTCTAATATTTCATCAAATTTTTTTTAAAAAATAAAATTCCTTTCCTTCCTGATATTTACATTTAAAATTTTAAAATTAAAATTTGAGGCAAATGGAGGGCCGCAAACCACTTGGAGTCATGTCTACGGATTTAGCACCAGCCAGGATGCGACCTGCATCACTATTTGCTCCAATTGCAACATCTGAGTCTGCCTGTGGTTCAATACCTTCCGTTAATGCTTTCATGAGTTCTTTTGTTCGAACTTGAGGGCTATCAAGAAATGAAGAGCAATGTGAAGGAGTTGAATCTTTCATGAGTTCTTTTGTTCGAACTTGAGGGCTATCAAGAAATGAAGAGCAATGTGAAGGAGTTGAAGACTAACGTGCATGATATTAAGTCCATCATGAAGGTTATATTTGAGAGGCTTCTAGATCTAGCTGGCAGGTCTTTATCATCACAACAGTCGCATCGTCAACCACAACAACAGTCCTTTCTTTCTGATGATTTGGCTTATGTACAATTGTAATTCTTTTTGTTGTAGTATGCATTTCTTATATTAACATTTTTTATGGATTTACACATAACACTTCTTTTTTAATTTTTATAAAATTTTATTTTTTTCCATTTTATAATACGTTTAAGCTGCTTTTAAAACAAAATACATGCTTTTAATATTGATATTAATAACTCAACGCAAGAAATACAAATTTATTAAAAAAATTAATAATTCAAATCATTTCCGATGAAATTAATAAAAAAATCCAATTAGTAATTCTGTAAGTAAATCTGTCGGTAAACTACTAATAGACTTGCCAACTGCCAATTTTCATTGATAAATTACTGATGCATTTGTTGACTAACAAATTCTGTCAGTACCTTACTAACAGATTTGTCGACCATCATTTTTTTCATCAATAATAATACTAACTGATTTCTTCTTTGGTCGGTAATTGACCATATTAACGGAATTCATAACTTTATCGATGCAACGACCCCTCCCCGATCGATGCTGGCGTCCAAGACTTTCGAGAAAAACCCGTCAAGTCTCGAACAAGTCTATTTCGAATTACTCAATAATCCACTACTCTTAATAATCATATAATAATAAATCTTTCATATATTAAATTAAATCATAATTATAAAAATCACTCTAAACTTTTTCCTTTTTGTTTGTTCACAAACATATACACGAAAATATAAAATTTTCAAATTCATGCTGTATATAAAAAGCAATTTCAACTCGTTTACAACTTAACAAATAAAATATTACGACTCGACCTATAACAGAAACAGATATAACGGAGCGACTCAAGGTAGTACGCTAGGAGATGCCTTTACCTATTTACAGTAGACCAACGCGTCGATGAGTTTACGCCAAATCGATCCCTATCTGCAAAAAGGAGAATAAAATGGGGTGTGAGTCTCATAGATTCAGTGAATATCATTGACCCAGTGAATAGGGCGTAGATAGGAAATAAGCAAATGGTAGATCATTTGAATATCAAAATACAGGATTATGAAATCAATTTATTTCAAACGAGGGTTTTGTGCCTTATAACTATTTTTCTCATGAAATCGATAAAATCGAGCTAGCTCCCATAAAACCAAATATTATTCAAAATCATATACAAATCATAGCTTGCCTATACGCAAGGAATCATGGATTCATTTCACAGAAAACCAACAGGGGAGCTGCTAAAAACCATTTTATTCAATTTTCTCACCATGCCAAGAAACATGATTCATAATGTTAAAACTTTTTTCAATCCATGTAAAATAATTATATTTTGTCAAAAATAAATAACAAGGCTTATGACGTAAAAACTCGGCTCGTGCCAAAAACTCATATTCGGTGATACCTTGCACTAAGGTATCCAATCGAATCTGCCAAGGCTGTGACAATTCATATTTGCATAAAACTATTTTTATTTTAAAAAACACAGTCGTTCCTTGGCGTTGGCCAAACTCATCTTTACGTTGTGGTTTAACGTGAAGTGAATTTTAACATCACCTTGGGAGTTATCGTACGCGCCTCTTCAACCGAGGTAACAATTAATCAGGTTGACTGTGCCCCTCCTAAAGGCAGTCCATGACAACCCTCACTGCAGTGTTTTATTATTCGTAATCCACCAAATTTATAAACATTTTAGCAGCATGATTTGGCAAATTTTAATATTAGCTAGCCCGTACGACAAACAACAATTCATGCATTTCTAACATAATAATTAACCAGCCAATCATGCTCTTAATATCATAAGCCCTTCGATTTCCAAATAAATTAGAAATCTCTTTTCATTTATAAAAACTGCATTAAAAATCATTTATACCCTTGAAATTCCATTCTAAAATTTATTGCTTAATATCCAATATAAAAGTCATAAAAATGAATTTTAACATATGATTCATAAATTACCGTACATAGAGAATTTAAATCTCTAATCACATATGCACATCACACAATTATATAAGGCACGATTTCGAGACTAAATCATATTGAAAAGCTTGTTTCCCATTTCTTTTAAAACGCTTTACATATATATCTTATATATATTTTCCAAACGATTTCTAAAAACAATTTACATTCACAACTTTATAAATTTCTACTAATTCATGCTCTTCACAATTCATTGGCAAATTAAATCGTATATATTCATACATATATATATAATTATGAATATTTTAAAATCGACACCCCATACTCACCTCTAAATAGCAAGATTTTACATCGCTATTTTCGTACGCGTATACATTTATTTCTATTTCTCGGTCGCGTGTCTCATTCAGCACGTCTCCGCGACAATGTTCCATTTGGGCTTGGTTGTCAAGCCCAACCCTAAATTATCTGACATGACATTTATATATGTGACATCATGTCTGCATATTTGAATAGCTTGGTAGAGTTGGTAAAAACCCGGTATTGTACTTAAAAGTACAAATAAGTTGATTTATGCCTCGAACTAATAAAATAGGGATTTTAAAGTGAAATAAGGAATTTTACAATTTAGGGATTTCTCGAAATAGTAATTTGGAGTTCGATAGTAAATTTGGAGTCAATCGAGAAAATTGACTGATTAGGGACAAAACGGTCATTTTTCAATTTTAGGATAAAATGGAAATTTTTAATAAAGATTTTGATTTCAAATGATCAAGAATAATTATATAAAATATAATATGATTATTGGAGCATAAAATGAATATTAGCAGTGAAAGATTATGATTCTCGGTATTTTTGGGACACAAAGGTAAAATGGTAATTTTACCATTAAAGGACGAAACAAAAATTTTTAGAAAATATTTTGGCCCCATATGATTAAGATTGATCAATTAAAGTGTCATTTGATGTTGAAAAGTGAAAATAATGTAATTTTGGTACATTTTGGAGTATAAAGGTAAAATTGTAATTTTTTCGTTCCAGGGGCAAATCGATAAATTTTTCACCTCGGTACTTATCAAGACCAAGGGATTTTGTTTAACTAGGGAATAGATAAATATGAAATTTATTTGTGGTGGAAAAATTGGAATAAAAAGTCAAACAGTTAAAAAAATGAGCAAATGGCATTATGCCATGTGGAAAGCCATTTATTTTATGATTAAACTAATAAAATCAGCACATAACCATCACTTTCTCTCATCAAACTCGGCAACAACCAGATTCAAAGGAAAACAAAAGAGAAAAAGGAGAAAAACAAGAAAAACAAGCCAAAAATCAAGGAAATTCAAAGTTTTTTTTCAAGATTCAAGCAAAACCAAGACACAAACATAGCAACCATGTGGGGTCACAATTTTCCCCCGAAGCAACAAGCAGCTCCTCATATTTTTTTCTGGAAAAAGCCTTCCATAGGTGAATACAAGCTGAATGTGGATGGCAGCTCACGGAACAGTCAACAAGCAGCTAATGGTGGAGTTCTTCGAGATCACACAAGTAACCTTATTTTTGGTTTTTCTGAGAATATTGGTTCTTGTAATTCTTTGCAGGCAGAATTGAGGGCTTTACTTTGAGGACTCCTATTGTGCAAAGAACGCCATATTGAAAAGCTGTGGATCGAAATGGACGCATTGGTGGTGATTCAACTAATCCAGAAGTCCCAAAAAAGATCTCATGACATAAGATATTTGTTAGAGTCCATAAGGCAATGTTTGAGCAACTTCTCCTACCGCATTTCACACATCTTTCGAGAAGGCAACCAAGCAGCAGATTTCCTGTCAAATGAAGGACACAATCATTCAAACCTCTGTGTGTTCAACGAAACACAAGGTGAGTTGTATGGAATGCTCAAGTTAGACAGATTGAATTTACCTTATGTCCGTTTTTGATAACTGTAAAGGAGTAGTACTCCTCGTTTACATTTGCTGTTATAAAATCCAAATTTGCTTGGTATCTCAATGTAATAGTAAGGAATATCCATCCTTCTGTAGCATAAATAGTTATACACTTAGGATGGCTATCCTTACTCTAGGTGCTTTTGCGATTTTACATTTTAGGCATGTAATGTAGGAGGTACGGTTTATGTCCCCCTTCTTTGTCCTTTGACCTTATCATTAATAAAATTTAACAGGGTAGCCAGGCTCTGCGAGAAATTTCAGTATTAATAAAAAAAAAGCAAAACCGAGGTGAGATTTCTTTAGATTTACTCTAACCCTAGCTTACCTATGCTTTAGTTTTTATTTTTCATGGCTGAATGATGAGGAATCATGATGAATTCATTGAGGCCAAATGGGTATGAGTGAGATTTAGTAATGGGAATTGCTTGAATTTGAACTATGTTGTTGTTTGATGATGGTTAAGCATAGTTATGAACAAAGTTTTAGGAAAAACATTCAATTCCCCTAGGGTTCTTTGTTAGCTGAATTGTGTATATTGAATGCCAAGGAGGAATTGTTTGAATTACAAGGAAAATGGCTTGGAAAAATTGAGAAATTAAATGAAAAATGTGACTAGGAAAAATTACGGTGTTAGTACACCGTAATGTCTGAATTTTTATGTGAAGGATTTTAAGGATTTCAAGGCTGAAATTTAGTTATTTAGAAGTGTGTGTGATGAATTAAGGTGTTAGAAGAAAAATGGATCAATTTGGAAGTGATTTGGACATAATTGTCAATTAATCGGGCGATCGGTCGAAATTAGTCAGTACCGCATTTTAGCGAAATTCGGATGCGTTTTGCATTTGCATATCATGCATTAGTCATTTAAATTAGTTTATATCAATTTAGGGATGAATTAGTAAATTCCTCGACTTTATTATTTGTCAAGGTGGTGAGACGTCCAGAAAAGGTAAAGAGATCGCGCCTGAGGACCATTAGTCTGAGTGCATCCGGAACCCGGATTTTCGAAAGTTATGAGTGAACATATTATCACTTAAATTATCTGAAGTGATTTATGTCTATTTTTGGTGAATTTTATGAAAATTGGATTTTCCTAGTAAAATTATATATTTTAAAAATAATGAATTTAAATAAAATTATTTCATAAATTGTATGAAAATCTACCGTGGTTTTGAAAAATAGAGTACTGGGAGATCACTATTTGTTATATGATAAATTGTATTTTTAAATCAATTTGGCTTATGAAATGTGGTATGACTGGCTGCTGGTTTATTGTGTTGAAATCTATGTGAACTGTTGTTTGCCGTGCAGGCTGGTTAGAAATAAAATAGCCTAGTCATGCTATTAAAATTTTATTAGTTGGTGGATTGATATCTGCTGCAGTAAATGGGTTTCTGTGGACCGGCCTAATTAGAGGTGGCACAGTAAAACCGTTATATACTGATATCTCAGTTGTAGAGGCGTACATGGTTATTTAATTTTCTTGAGATATGAAAGAGTCACTTCACGTAAACCACCACGTGAAGATGAATTCAACCAATGCCAAGGATTGACCGTATTTTTTGTAGAATTATAAATTTGAATGACCTTGGCGGACTCGGTCAGATACCTTGGCCAAGGTGTCCCTGAGTATGTAATTTATGGCACGAGCCACGATTTTGATAAATCATAAGCCTTATATTTATTATTATTATTTCTATATTTGTTATTATGTGAGTAAATTAAAATTACTCGCACTAGTTTAAATATGGTTTCATGTTATGAAACCCTTTGATATAAAAAGATTTTCTTCATCTCCTATTACTCGTCTTTAGATATTTTAGGGGATATTTGTTTACTCACTGAGTTGTGTAAACTCACCACTCTCTCTTCCAACATTTCAGGATCGGACTATTTGTAGATAGTTGTATTTGCAGAAGACCCTAGTTGGTTTTTGCAACCTCATTCTACAGTAGGTTTCTGACCTTTTTACTTATGTTTAGTTTGGGTCCACGAGTCACTGTAAATATACTTATGTACTTTGCTTATTTGTAATTCACCATGTAAAATTTTATTTTGTGTTTACGCTATAAAACTTATTTACTAAGTACTCTGTAAATATTGTTTTATAAGAAATTGTAGTATTTTATTAAATATTTTTATTGTATTTATATCCAATGATTTCTATTTCATTTAAAATATATGTTTTCCATGTATTTGCGATGAAATTACTGAAATTTGAAGTTTTTGATAAAATGACGAAAATGCCCTGTGAGTCGAGAATCGTTTTCTGGTCACTTTGGCTTGAAAGTGGCTAGTAATTATTTAAATTATGACTTTCGGAAATCGACGTTCACAAGAGGGATAAGAAAACTGATACAATAGCCTTGCGGGGTTTCGGTCGGTATTCAGGGTATGAATACCTATCGAGACGTCGCGGCGGTTGTCACGGGCCCAATGGGAAGTTCCGAGTATTGACATTGGGCTTTTTCTATTCCTCATAGCTATTGGACCTTGACCAAGAACATCTCCAATTTTCCTATTAGGCCAAGCCCAAATTTTATTTTCCACTTGGGCCTTGCCCAATTTCATTTCTCTTTTGGGCCTTGCCCAATTTTATTTTCTACTTGGCCCATTTTTTTTATTCTTGCATTTTCAATTTCTATTTTTTTTCTCTTTCTCTTTTTTTTCTTTTTCTTCCTTTTTTTTTTCTTTCTTCATCGTCCAACCATGTTTTCTTCTTCTTCAACCTGCCACTCACTCCCCACCGTGGCCTCCTCCCTCCACCAACGTGGCATCAAAAATTCTACTCTTCCTTAACTTGTTCTCCTCCACAATTTGGCACTCAAAGCTACTTAATTTTCTGTACAAACCTATAGATTTTTAGCACAAATTACGACCCATCCTCAGTCGCTACCGATGTTCGAGACCTCCAGAAGATCCCGCTAAGTCTCGAACAAACCTTTATAAATTTTTTGTGACATTTATTAAATATACTAACGCGTATGTAAATTATTAATAATAACAATAAAGTTCTATATTGGTATTCCATTTCCAGTAATAGCAATTATATTTAAATTAAAAAGTTTTCAACAACACATAATTAGGAATTGATAATGCAGATAACATGTAGAATTTCTATGTGACTGAACTCTAGACAGCGGAGTAACTCGAAACGGGCTAAGAGATGCCTTTACCTATCTGCCAGAAACTGAGCACGCCGATGATTACGAGTTAGGCTGATCCTTGTCTGCAAAAGAGGAAATAAAAGGGTGTGAGTCTCACAGACTCAGTGATCATCGGCTCAGCAAGTAGGACGTAGATGGGAAACAAGTAAATAGCTGATCAGTTGAATAATAAATCACAAGATTTTCAATGGTAATTTCGATTTAAAGGGAGATTTGTGCCTTATAAAATGATACGGTAAAATCATCGTGCCATATTTAATTTGGCAAAACAATGCCAAAAACAGGTGTAATAACTCTAGGTGAAATCAACAAAAATTCGACTTATCGTTAAAAATTACAAATGAGAAGATAAAAGTGTGCATGCTCCCAAAACATGTAGTCAAATTAAATTATAAACCACGTAAATCACTTCATGATCAATAAATAAGCATTGAAAGCTTGTTTAAATAAAGGGAGCTGCAGAGAAAATCTTAAAACTTCACCATGCATAAAAATACGTGTCGAAAAATTCATAATGCTCTCGAGTAGGAAATCATAACATCAACACGTGGACCCACTTCCACGTAATAACATCCGGGAGCATCGCTTCCACCGGATTCCCATATAATGCCATAGCAATCTCAACAATGCTGGCCGACATCGGAGATATCAAGCGATCGCAGCTGCGTAAATCATCTGTGGCCTTGCCACGTGTATCACAGACCATGGCCCCAGCCATGTCTAACAGCCCGTCAGTGACCCGAAATTGTCTCTAGCTAGAGCTCACTCGTGCACGAGGGTCACACTTAACCGATGTGACATCCGGCCTACTCTCGACGCTTTTGGTTTATCAAAAACAGAATGTTTTTCGGATCCATAACAAACTTCTCAAGTCTATTTTCTTAAATCATTTAAAAACCAAAAATTTGATAAACTGATATATTGATTTTTCACATCTTTTGTCTTGATATAAACACTTACAAAAAATTTCAGAATAAAGTCGGCTTTCAGAAGCTACATAAAAATAATTTAACAAATGCATTTACTATGCATGTCACTTAAAAATATAAGGCACGTGTTTTGATGCTAAGCGGTACGAAAGGCTTATTTTCCAATTTTTTTAAATGCTTTACTTATAACTATACATATATATTCAAAACATTTTCTAAAATAATTTACATTCACAATTTCCTAAAATTCTACCAACGCATACTTTCCACAATTGTGCATGTTTGATAAATCATGTGTAAGTATATATCTATAGATAATATGAAAATTTTAAAATTGACACCCCCTACTCACCTTGTAATAGCGGGATGTTACATCGCTATTAATTTCGAAGGTGTGTCTTACTCTTTCTTCCTACCGATTGTTCGTTAATTTCTTCGGCCTGCCAACACAATATAACACCTTATTTATTTTCTAAATATTAAAATTCACTTAATAGATATATATATATATCCTCCTTCATTATTTTATTTTAATATTATTATTTTATTCAATATATTTTATTTTATTATTTATTATTTTATTTATTTTTTTCTTTTTTTTTTACCTTTTTTTCTCTTCTCTTTCACGTTTCTTCCTTTCTCTCCCCTTGGCTTCACTTTCCCTCCGTTGGTGGCAGCCCTTCCTTCCCGCTCTTTCGCTCATATTTTTCCTTCCTTACACTCTCAAATTTGTTACAATTCCTACAATTTTCTTCCAACAAAATCAGCCATTGTAATGCCCATATAAACCTCAAACATTTCAGCTCTAAACCTTAAAAATTTCACCAACAAAGCCTCAAGAATTTCAACCACTAAACCTCAAGATTTTAGCCACCACACTACCCATTTCCACCTCCAAATCAGCAGCTTTCCAACCCCCAAAACCAGCAACAAAACCCCCAAAAATACTCAGCAACTAACCTTAAAATCAACTTCCAAAAGCAACAACAAAGTAATAAAATTTTAGCAACTCAAGCTCCCCAAAAAGACATAGAATTTTCTCTCTATTTTTTCTTGTTTTCTCGACTCTTTTTCTCAATTTTTTCTCCCTTGTTTCTTTGCTCTTCCTTGGCTAGACGGTGCTGCACAAGAATGGCTTTTGAAAGTCATTTGAAGGATAAATATGGAGGGGACCAGACATGACTCCTTGTCATGTCCCCTCCTTACATTTTCACACATGTTTTTTTTCTTCACTAAGCTCTTAACCGGCCCCTACACTCTCTCTTTCTTTGCTTTTTGTGATTTCTTCTTTTCTTTTTTTTATGTATCCATCTGCCCCCCCCCCCCCCCCCTTGCTCACTCATTTCATGGGTCTTTGTTTTAAAGTTTTAATTGACCACATGGGCGGCTGCCCATGTGGTCTTTCTTTCTCTTTTTTTTTTTTAAAGGGTTGTTACACAAATTTAGCCAACAAATTGCACCTTCAAGCCTCCATAACCAGCAGATCTTTGGCTCCAATTCTGCCCAAACTTTCAGTAGCCAAGAACCTTCATAATTGCAACCAAAAACCTTCAAAATTTCCAGCAATTAAAGCCTAAATAAAACCAGCTTTTCTTACCTCAAAATTGAAACAAAACTACTCCAAGAAAATGCAAAAATTTTCGATCTTCTTGCCTCACCCTTCCACGGTTTTTCTTGTTCATTTTCTTTGGCTTTTTCCTCTTCATTTTCCGTCCTTCCTCTTCTCCTTTCCTTTCTCTTTTTCCTTTTTATTTCTTTCTTCTAGCTAAGCCTTACCCTTTCTAGATTCTTCTGTTTCTAGATTCTTTCTTCTCCTTCACTGACTCTCTTTCTTTCCTTGTCTTGTCTCCTTTTATTACCCCCTTTTTGACCCATTCTTTAAGCTTATCTCTTTCTTTCAATTTTTTTCTACATGGTCGGCCCCACCATTTCTTCCTACTCCATTTTATTTCTTTGTTTCTTCTTTTTCTATTACACATGGCCAACCCCATCACCTTGCCTTCTTCATTTCTTTATTTCATTTTGTTTTCATTCCATATCTTTTTATTCCTTTGTTTCTTGTTTCCTTCATGTGTGACCATACATGTACATATAAAACATTTACTTGACTTTTCAACACCTTTATCCCCTTATTTTATTATTCATTTCACCTTCTAAATATTCATTTAAACATTTAATTAATCTAAGATTTAATTAGGCTTAAAAGTGTAATAAGAGACCCAAAAATTTAATTGTCAATCCTTACAATTTCCATTCCCAACATATCACGTCTAGTCATTTTCTTGGTAGTGTTTCCACGATCTTCTTAATCTATTGGGTATGAACTCAATGTGAGTTACTCTGTTCAGAAGTTGATCTTCTGTAAAACCCGACCCTATAAATATATGTCATGACATACACACAATGAACAACATGTTTGTATGCTAAGAAAGTCTCAAAGAATAGCTAAAAACCCGATATTGTACCTAATGGTACACTTAAGTGGATTTAACCTCGAATTGGTTCAAATAGGAATTTTAAGATAAAATTTAATATTTTACAGTCTAAGAATGACTTAAAATGATGTTTTGGAGTTCGAGGATTAATTTGGGGTAAATTTGAAATTTTTGATATCTAGGGGCAAAATCGTCATTTTACCACCTAAGATCATAAATTGACCATGGAGTGAAATTTTTGATCAATATTGACTATTTGAAGTATAATTTAATGATAGGAAGTGAAAATTTTCAGTTCCGGCAATTTTTGGAACATAGGGGCAAAATGGTAATTTTGTCACCCAAGGGTAAAATCGTAATTTTCACCAGTCAAAACTTGTCAAAATCAAAGGATTTATTCACTTTTGGTATGAATAGACATGGTATTTGAAGTAGTGAAAAATTAAAATTTTCAGAATGAAATTTTAAAAACGGGTCCCACGGGAAGATGACACTTGGCACTTTTTAAATGAAAAATATTATTTTAATGAAATCAGCCCATTTAAGCTTCAGCCAAAGAGAGGTTCGGCCATAAGGGGAAGAACAAAGGGAAAAATAGGGAGAAAAGGAAGAAAAGAGAAAAACAAAAGAAAAGTTTGAAATTCAAAGAAGGATTCGCGGTTTTCGCCCGTTTTCGTGCCTAACGGTAAGATTTCTCGACTTTAACTCGATTTCAACCCTTCCTAAGTTCTTGTTTCCACTTAACATGCTTCAAGAGAGAGATCACAAAATGGATCTAGGGGCTGACCGAATTTTAGGGGGGGAGATTTTGAATTTTTCAAGTTTCAATTTTTAGTTAAATCGATAGTTTTGATTAGTTAAATGTGTTCAAAAATTAAATTGGACATGAAAGCATGAATTTTTCACCTTACCCACTCAAGGCCGAATGCTCAATGCTGTACCATGGTGATGAACAGATTTTTATTCAAATGGAATTGAAGAGAAAATGGTGAAAAATGGTTAAATCTGATAGAAAAACAAAGTAGAAAATTTACCGGGTGAATGTCCCATTTTTAACCAAATTTTTCAAGGAGGAAAGTGATCTGATTTTGGTGATTTCATGGGGTTATTGGCTGGTATTTAATGGTTAGAAATGTTGGAGAGAGAATGGGACAATTTAGAGCAAAAATGGAGCGCGTTAGCAATTTATCGTGTAAAGTGTCGAAAATAGACTAATACCGCGTTTAAGCCGTTTTAGGCCACTACATTTCATACCATGCATTAGTATAGGATTTAAATTAATTATATAGTGATTTAGCATTAATGTATTGAATTGTGTAATTTTTGCAATTTGTCAATGAGGTGAGACATCCGGTAAAGGCAAAGAGGTCATACCCAAGGAATCATGATCGGGACGCCTTTTTAAGAGAATTTGATTTATATAAACAGCGAGTAAACCTACTATTATTGTAAACTATGTAGAGTTTATTTTTAAATGTTAATTATGGATTTTATGCAAAGAAAATGACTATAAAAAGAGAAATTTTGTTGTATGCAAATAAATAGATTTAAATGCAAATATTTTTGGATTATGTGAATATTCGATCTTTGTTAAAAATTGAGTAGTTTCGAGGCTGTTACTTATGTTATAAATGATATTTTTATGAAATTGGCTTATGAGATTGTGAGTATATGTGGTTGTATTAAAAACTGTATTGGGAATAAATGTAAGTTGATTTCTACTATGTAGGCTGGGTAAACAAATAATAGCCACGTTATGCTGTCGAAATTTTTATTATTGTTATGGTGGGTTAGTCACTGTAGTGACGGGTTTCCGTGGACCGACTATTAGAGGGCCACAGTAAACCCGGTTATATAGTTACTCCGGTTGTAGAGGCGTGGAGGGTAACTCCCGGGGTAGTATTAGAGTTCACTTCACGTCGAACCCCCACGTGAATGTGTAACTCGGCCAACGCCAAGGAACGGCTTGTTTTCAAAAATAAAATGTGTTTAACTTGTAAATGTCTTAACAACCTTGGCAGACTTTGTTAGATGCCTCGGCCAAGATATCCTCGAGGACTAGTTTTGGCTTGAGCCATATTTTTAATAAAAGTCATAAGCCTTAACAATTGTTTTGGTAAATTACAAATATTTCATGGTTTAAGAAATAAAATTAAAACTTTATGAAATAGTTTGTAATGTCTATTTAAATTTGCCTCCATTTTACTTACCTTTAGATGTTTATGATAATGTTTGTTTACTCATTGGGATTGCAAAATCTCACCCACCTCCTTTCCAAATATTTCAAGCCTGTGGTAGCTTGTAGATACCAGATTTTGTCGAGACTACCGTAGATCGTCGTACCACGATAAATAGTAGGTTTACCACTATTATCGTTTCTGTATAGTTATGGGCCCACCGGTCATTGTAATTATTATTGTACATTATAACTTTGTAACTTAATGTATGTATGAATTTATTTTACTTTCACGCTATAAATATTACTTACACGCGTGTCTATAAATATTATTTTATAAGAAAATGAAATATTTTAATCAATATTTTTGAATAGAAAAATTTCACTTTAAAGCCTTGAAAAAGCAAGTTTTAGACTTCTGATTTCAAATTCGATTTCGAATTATATATTCTCGACGTATAAACTACATTTTTACCAAATTTTTATATTTTCGTCGAAAAATGATCAAAATACCCCTGCGAGTCAAATTTTTTGTTTTGATTTATCTAAGCCAAAAATGAGTTATATACCATCAAAATGGAATGCTTGGAAATAATTACTCAGGGGAATGGCAAGGAACTGATACGTAAGCCTTGCGGGGTTCTGGTTGGCATTCTGGATAATGAGTGTCAATCGGGACGTCACGGCGATTGTCATGAGCCCAAGGGAAGTTCCGGGTCGTGACATCTTCTCTCTTCAATATTAAATGAAAAATTAACTAAAAGAGGAAAGGGATATTTTATAACTTTTATAGATGATTATTCTAGATTCACTTATGTCTATTTAATTAAAATAAAAGATGCATTTATTTGCTGGTCTTCCAAGAAAAATGTCTATGCCCTAGCTACTCAGGGATGGAAACAATTTTACATAGATCAACGACTGAAAGTAAGCAATGAAGTCTCTATCTGGATGTTTCGGCATGAGCAGACTCACAAGCTTTGCTTTGCAATCACCTGCTGAACGTCTACAACGGCACCCTCAGTCTAACAAGAAGATGATGTGATGGAAATTTTGGCCATTGATAAAACTTCTTTTTCATAATCAATACTTTGATTCTTTGTAGATGAGGCTATTTTTTTAAGATCAATGTTGTTTTCCTTTGATTTGATATTTTGTCAAAAATTAATTCCTCAAGGGGGGTCTTTCTTTATTAGTAAAAATGACAAAACAAAGGGGGTCTTCCTAGGTTCTTCCGACTCGATGGATGTAGTCTTGTACTGACTTGAAATTTAGCAAAAAAGAGGGAAAAAAAAGAGGCAGTGAAAGAGAATTTTTTTTGCACTCTATCTGGTCCTGGTTCTTGCTTGCATTTGGCTTTCATCTTTATTTTCAACTCTTCCAAAGAAACACATTCTTTCTCTTTGAATGTTTCATGGCATAAGGAAACAAGTGCTTTAGCAGCACTATTCACCTCATCATGGTCTCCTGACTTCAAATCTTTATCCCTCGACTTCAAATCTTTCTCTATTTCATGGCGTAAGGAAACAAGTGCTTTAGCAGCACTATTCACCTCATCATGGTCTCCCGACTTCAAATCTTTCTCCATTTTTGGCCTTTTTTTTAAAAATTTAAAGAATATAAATTTGTTAAGGAAAATAAAAAGGTAGAAAAATCAAAATTCTAAGATGTGAGATAGGAGGAGAATACTTTCCTATGGAATTTGATAATGTTTGTGAAGAAAATGGCTTGATACATAAAAAAATGCTTTTTATTCACCACAAATAAAATAGATGGTTGATATGACAAATGCTATGTTATTGAATGCACATCTATCGCACGATTTGTAAATCCTCATAATAGGCAACAACTTTTTAAAAATGTATATCACAACATGCTTCAAGTTTTTCCTTTCTTTTCTTATTCTTTTTTCTAACATTCCGTCATCACATACGACTGGGAAGGGAATGAATACTAAATGAAATTGAATTGTTGCTCTTCCAAGAACAAGGTATATGTGCTTGCTACTCTGGGGTGGAAAAAGTTTTACAGAGATTAAGGATTGAAAGAAACCGATGAAGTTACTATTTGGATGTTTTGTGGTAGGCACACTCAGAATCTTTAGTTTGCACTCACTTGGTGAGTGTCTATAATAACAGTGGTAGTTAGAATAGAAGAAAAAGGCTAGTAGCTTTTAGCATGACATAAGATAAGAACAATAGTTACTTTTCCATACTTTGAGTGTTTATTTTAGCATGTTTATTTTCCATTTACTCTGTTTATGATTCTTTTAGAGAGAAATTTTGTGTTTTGGTGCCATAGATAAAAATCCTTTTTCATTGTTAATTCTTTTGATTTTTTTTTCTTATTGTTTTTGCTTTTTAATATATATTTGATTCTTTGAGAGATATGTAGTGGTAGATGCATCTACTTTTTTAGATCAATTTCATTTTCCCTCACACTTGATATTTTGTCAAAAATTCTTCTTTATCTATCATTGATATTGATGGATCTATCGAATTGGTACCATTTATATGTATATATGGTACTATATTATAACTTTCTTTAACAAATTCCTTTAACATTCTAATAATAGATTTAATTTCACTTTTGCTTGAAAATTTTTTCATTAATTACTCACAGGTGCAACATTTCTTTTGCAACTAAGAGGAAAATGTCGTACAACAAACACCTTCTTAGGAGGATAGTTTGCAACAGTTACTTTCTCCTTATTCTTTTCTTGTTGTCCCTTTACATTCCTCCCACAACTTGGAGGAAAATGTCAAATGACAGGTACAGATACCTTCCTAGGATGATAATCTCCTTCGACTATCATCACTTTCTCCCTTTCTTTAACGTATTCCTTAGACTCTTTCAAAAGAGAATTTCTCACGCTTATATTAATGTCATTACTATCAACACTTTCAATGGTCTCACTAGTGTCGAAGTTTTCTTTTTTGCGAACCCACATTTCCAAATCCGATGGAATCCAATTAATAGGAATCCTAGGCGAGCCACTTTCCGGACTACTCGGTTCAAGGTGTCATTAGCTCCTAGTAGTATAATCTAGCGATCCCTCGCTAATACTATGAGAGACATCGGGACTACCATCTCTCCCAGACATGGTGTGTGCAACCAACGCACCTTAAAACCTATACGCAACCAAATAGTAATTACTTAACCATTTATGCATCACAATAATAGGTAGGTTTCAATATGCAAATGCATGCATTCTATTCAATCTAACCTAACTTGGGGCCACATTGACACTATAGTTTCTAAAATATCTTTAAAACTAAGGCTCTTATACCACTTTAATTCTTCCACCCCTCAGGGCACGGTGGTATTAAATGGTACCTATCAAAGCACTCGGTAAGGGGTGCACTTCACCCCGGGCTGGGTTACGAGGCAGTCCCTTGCTTCCTCTTCCAAGCTCCTGGGCGGAGAGTTATACTTTACCACAAATCATATGCGAAAGTTCCTAGGAATATGGTTATCTGTCCCTTTATTCTGATACCACTTTAATTGTCATGACTCGAAACTCTCATCGAGTTTGTGACAACCGCCGCGATGTTTAGATAGACATTCATTACTCGGAATGCCAACCGAAACCTCGCAAGGCTTTAACATTAGTTTTCCACTTCTCTTGTGAGCAACAATTATTAAATATCATATTTAAAGGAATAGAAACTAATTTCAAATAAAAAACAATCAAAAAGTGATTTCGACCACACATGGGTATTTTGGTTATTTTACCCGAAAATTTTAAAACTTGATGAAAACATGATATACAAGTGAAAAACATTCATTTCATGCTTAAACATAAGTTTAGTTATCTAAATCATCATTTTAAAGTGAAATTATAGTTAATCAAACTAAATAAAAATATTAAATAAAATATTCTATTTTCTTATATAACAATATTTATAGAATTATGCGTAAATAATTTTTGTAGCGTAAAAACAAAATAAATTCATACATATAGTGGCACACGTAGCCAGGTATACAAAATATTCTACAATGACATGTGGGCCCCCAATATAACCAAGAATGTATAAGTCTGTAAACCTTTGCTTTCTAAAAATGCAACTCTAAAAGTATTCCTTGACGAAATCGTCTACAAACCATCATCAGCCTAAAATGGATAGGAAGAAGAGGTGAGTTTTTATAAACTTAGTGAGTAAATAGAGATCATCTATAACATTTAAAGCCAAGTAAATGGAGACAAGTAAAATATCACATCATAGTATGATTCATAACATCAAAACTCAGTTCAATTCATATAAAACAATCGCATTTCATCAAAATAATCAATAAGGCTTATGACTCTTTTAAAACTTGACTCGTGCCAAAACTCGTACTCGATGACACCTTGATCACGGGCATTCAACCGAGTCCGTCAAGGCTGTTAAAATAACATGTACACATAAAACATAATTGTACGTTTAAAAACATAGTTGTTCCTTGGCGTTGGCTGAGTTCACCCTCACGCGGTGGTTCGGTGTGAAATGAACTCTAAACGTCTACCTCAGGAGATACCCTTCACGCCTCTCGTACCAAGGTAGAATATAACTGAGTTTACCATGCCCCTCTTATAGGATGGTTCACGGAAACTCGCCCACTGTAGTAAGCTAATACAATAACCCACCAAATCAATAAAATTTCAGCAGCATGACATGGCAGATATAATTTTACCTGGCCTGTCAAAACAACACAAAACAACCCATATATTCCACAAATCCACAATTTTAGCCATTCATGTCATTGTATTATCATAAGCCATCAACTCTAACCATATATCGATTTCAAATCCCGTTATGCCTATACATTTATTACAAAGCAAGATCGGCACAACAAACAATAATCAAAACATAGGCATAACACACGTAGGTAGTCTCCATTTACTCAATTTTCCCAAACCATCATTTAGTTTCAAAACAGTTAATAAATCTTGTTTTATTTAAACAACATTTCAATTTTAAAACATAATAATTTACAAATTCAATTCATTATTCTTAAAATCATTAAAACAAGTATAAACTACTTTAAATAATTAAGATGAAAATATGATTACTCACAATAATGGAAATTTGGAGTGGTAGGAGTACTCATATTCTCGGTCCTATGGCATGATATCTTTGCCCTTATCTACGGTTCCCCACCTATCCATAATACACGACACGTAATTCAATATATTCGTTACATTTCCAATTATCCAATACATCAAAGTATTATAATGAGCTTGATTTTTGACTAACTTCACCATTTTCGAAATTCATTCCGATTCCGAATTAACACGCAATTTAGTGTCAACACAATCTAATAAATCCATCTATATCATTAGGATTCAAATCCAAGTCCATTCACTATAATTTTCTCATTTTCCATCAAGCTATTTACTAAAGGGACTATACTTTTCGATAATCGATTTTGATATCCAACACCATAATTCATTAACTCCTAGCTAAATAACATGAAATATCACAAAATCCATCATCAATAAATCACATGGAAAATTCGACCTATGAGGGTGGTTGAAGAACATGAAATTTTCTTGCTTGTTTTTCATTCCACACATCACAAAACAACTAAAAACACTAAGATATCATGTAATCTAACTAAATTCATCACAAAAACTCCTCCCTCTAAGTTTGGCCAGCAAGGGTTTCCTCATGTAAACTTGATTTTTAGCCATGGAAAATGAAAAAAATGCATGGGAAAGGTAGATCACAAGCTAAAATCAAAAAATCTTACCTTTAATCACTTGATTCCTTGAAATCCAACAATTTTTCCTTGAATTTTTCTTCTCTAGGGTTTGTTCTTTTCTTTTCCCTTTGTTCTTTGTTTTGGCTGGCCATGAAGAGTGAAATGGGAGAGTTTAAGTTGAGTTTATAAAGGAAATTATAAAAATATTAAAGCTTGACACTTGTCACCTTTTAATTGGTTCATGATTAAACTTAATAATTAAGGATTTCATCTCCACCACATGTAATTTCTCACTTAAAAAAATGATGGGTGAAATTCATGAGCTTGAAAGTGTCATGGTGATGAAAATTTTCAAAAATTCCAATTACGTCCCCGTGGACACATAAAATGACCGTTTTGCCCTTATGTTCGAAAAATGTCGAAATTGAAAATTTTCACTTCTCCAATTCAAATCATGTTCCACATAGTCAAACTTAGTCAAAATTCACGTCCAACATTCCAATTTTGCCCTTGAATGGTAAATGACCATTTTGCCCTTACATTATAAAAATTTTTGATTTGACTCCAAATCAATCCTCGAACTCCAAATCACCATATTAGGACATTTTAAGATTCAATAACTCTCAAATACATCCTAAAATCTTTATTCCAACTAGTTCGAGACTTTAATCGACTTAATTGTACCACAAGGTATTATACCGACTTTTAACGATTTTCCTAAACATCCGCGTATGCAAACATATTATCAAGTCCATGAATGACTTGACAAATATATGATAGAGCTAGGCTTGACCAAAGACATTGATGAGTACTTTTCTAATCTTAATTTGTTGGTTGACTGTCTGCATTTCTATTCTTTTTTATCGAAATAAAATTTTCTTTAGCATTAATTTTAAAAAATTAAAAATTTAATATTTTGCTAATTGTTTAATTTATTAGTGGATATTTTACTAAGTTAACTATTGGAATGAGTATTTTTTACCATAATCACAAGGTCAAAGATTTAATTCTATATATATTTTTATATGACAAGTTTTATTGATATCTACAAAAATTGTGACGTTGTTGGGGTTAGGCTGAATAGAAAGAGGAAGCAAGACTTGTCACTAAAAGCAAGCCTCCTGCAATGGTGGTGGTGGTGGTGGTTGCAGTTGCAGAATGTAGGGAAAGAAGGAGTTGTGCAAATGTTTATACAACAAGGCGCCTCAAAGCATCCAACTTCAATCTTTGTGGTTTTTATATATCTATATCATAAATGTTGTAAAGATTCTAATCACCTGAACAACTAGTCAAAGACGAGATAGGAGTAATAAATTTGTACGTCTATTCTTTCCTAGATGGTTGCTTGCTTTGAAGGACTTAGAAAAAATTAATTCCTCAAAGGGTCTTTCTTTATTCTATTGGATTGGTAAGTAAAGATGACAAAATAAAGAGTCAGGTGTCTTTACGTTGTATTTTTTATTCTACATTGCATGCATGTGAATATAGCCAATCAACTGTACCATCTAAAATGTCTTTATTCTATTTATTTAATCCCTTAATTTATTCATTTCTACCTTGGACTTGGAAATTCTACAGATATTCTATTTCTATTTTACGATGTGTGTCCTCATTACTTTGATATGATATCAAACCCATCTACATTTTAAATTTCGATATCTCCATTACTTTGACTAAGTGCCTGTTTGACCTGGTTTATTTTTAGCTTATCTTGTCACGACCCGAAACTCTCTTTGAGCCCGTGACAACTACCGCGATGTCCCGGTGTGCACTAATCCTTCGAATGCAAATCGAGACCTCACCAGGCTCTTGTACCAATTTTCCACTCACTTTTTTTTTTTTTGGTTTACTAAAAATAATTTATAGATGAAAGCTATACTTCTCGTAACTGGAAATAAGTTTAGAAATCTCAAACATTCATTTAAAAGCGGTTTTGAGATTAATAACACTATTCAAAAATATTAAATAAAAATATTTTGATTTCTTATAAAACAATATTTACCAACATATCTGAAAATAATTTTTCGCACGTGAAAGCAAAATAAATTCATACATACCGTAGTACAAATAACCATAGTATGTATTTTAATTTTACAATGACACGTGGGCCCCACTATATACAACTATGTATCTTAAATGCACTGGATTCCGACTCTACCTAGTTTCTTGATGCCACAGCTATCTAGTACTTTTCTTAAGGCTAAAATGGGTGGAAGACAGGGTGGTGAGTTTTACAACCCAGTGAGTAAACAACTACCATCAAAAGTATCTAAAGCCAAGTAGGTGGAGACAATATAAAAACGTTATGTCTCAATAATATTTATAAAGCCAAAATTTGTTCTAATCCATACCAAATAATTTCCTTTCATTTAAAACTTCCAAGTTTATGAATTTCTTAAAAACACTTGGCTGATGCCAAACTTGTACTCGAGGATACCTTGTGCTCGGGTATCTGACCGAGACAACCAAGGCTGTTAAATGTCCCATACCCATAAACATATTTTTCACATCTGACACATACAGTTGTTCTTTGGCGTTGGCTGAGTCTCACTCTCACGTGGTAGCCCGAATGTGAGGTGCACTCAAATCTCACCTCAGGAGATACTTCACCTACCATCTCCCCCCGAAGGTAAGTATATAATTGGGTTACCGTGCCCTTCTCATAGGCAGTCCACGGAAACCCCCACCATTGCAGTGACCGTTTAATATACCACCAGACCCATAAAATTTCCAGTAGCATGTTATGGTGAATAAAATTTAATCCAGTCTACCGAGACCAAACCAAAACTGTTCATATATTTCATGCCAAAATCCCAAAAATTTAGCCATCATGCTACCATAGTGTTATAAACCACAATTTCAATAGCATATAAAATTATAAATTTAACTCAGTCTCCACATATTTAATTTTTTCCGAAAATAATATTTGATTTCAAAACCAGAAAAATTTCATTTTTTAAAAATACATTTTAATTGGAAAACATAATATTTTATGATTTAAATTCACCATTCAATAAAAGCATCAACAAATATAATTACTCTAGATATTTAAGACGATAAATTGTCCACTCACCTTGCTAGGAGTATAAAATACTCCTATTTTCATTTTCCCAATCCGTTAGATTTTTCTCGGGTTCGAGGGAGCCACCACCTATACCAGATTTTCGACACATTTTTAATTATTTGTGTCAAACTACTATAAATTATCTCAGGCTCTACATGCATGAAAATGAGACGAAAATTATTCGGACAGTCGTTTAATCGCGGTGTCCGACCAATTCGCCTACGCTCGGCCTAATTCGCTAGAATCTCTCATTTAACTCCGAATCAATTTCTATACCTCAATTATACCCAAATTGACTTAATGTCCATAAATATGATGCAGATTATCAGTTTAGGTCATAAATTACGCTTTTACCCCTAGTGGGTAAAATTTCGATTTTTGCATCAAAAATTCTTATTTAATTTTTTTAACTTCATAATTCATCAATTCTCAACAATTTCACTTGAAATGAAATCATTTCATTTTCCACATATCCACTATGAAATTCGGCCTAAATGAATTCCCATGGAATAGGTGATTTTCTCACTTAATTTTCTTCCTACGCACGACTAATTAACTAAAAACACTAACATAGTTAAAAATCAAATAATTCCATCAACTTTCTCTCTCTAAACCCATATGACCAGGTTTGAATCCACCATAAAAACATGAAATCTAACCATGAAAACTAAGGAAAAATGCATGGAAATGATAGATCATAAGCTAAACTTGAAAAATCATACCTTTAAACACTTGAATCCTTGAAAAATCACACTTTTTCTTTGATTTTCTTCCACCTAGGGTTTTATTTTTGTTTTCTCTCTCTTCTTGCTGGTTTGGCCAACCATGAGGAAGATGGTCTGATTTTTTTATGGCATTTTATAAGTCAAATAAAATAATAATATTATTTTATTATTATTATTTTTTCACATGTTAATTTAATTTTTTTTTCACCATTTTTCTCCACCACACAATTCTCATACTTATCCAATTTAGTAATAAACAATATCCTTAGCTCTTGACAAGTGTTGGGGTGAAAATTTATCGTTTTGCCCCAAGGATGGCAAAATTACGATTTTACCCATAAACTCCAAAAATACCAGAATTGAAATTTTCTTTCACTTTTCAAACCCAAATCATACTTCAATACTCAAATCATACTCCAATTAATCAAATTTGATCCAAATCCTCTCGAAAAATTTAATTTCTGTCCTCGGATGGCAAAATTATCATTTTTGCCCCTACACTCAAAAAATTCACCGGGATCACAAAGTTTCACTTCTCAACCTCAAATTATATTCTAACTAGTCTAAATAATCAATCTTAATCAAATAGGGCCAAAATCTTCTCTAAAAATTTTCGTTTTGTCCTTTAGTGGCAAAATTACCATTTTGCCCTTATGTCTCAAAAATATCGAGAATCACAATTTTTCACTACTAAAATTCATTTTATGTTCCAATAATCATATTATATTTCATATAATTATTCTTGATCAATTGTGATCAAAATCTTTGCTAAAAATCTCCATTTTGTCCTTAAATTGAAAAATGATCGTTTTGTCTCTAATTAGTCAATTTTCTCAATTAACTCCAAACTGGACCTCGAACTTCAAATCACTGTTTTGAGTAATCCCTGGATTGTGAAATGTTCAATTTCACTCTTGAAATCCTTATTTGAACTCATTCGAGGTTTAATCGATTTAATGGTACCATTAGGGACAATATCGTCTTTTAACGATTTCTCAAACTTTCCAAATATGCAGACGTTTTACTGAGCATGTAAATAACATCATAATTATTTTATAGAGCAAGGTTTGACATATCTACCGCTTAAAAGTAGAAGCTGGGCCAAACAGAATTTCATGAAAAGCTTTTAAAAAAAAGTAATTTTTTTAAAGAATAAAATCTTAAAAAAAAGTTTCAAAAAAAGCTCCAATTAGGACCTTTCTCTTCTTTTTTTTCTTTTAAAAACATGCCAGCTTATTAGGAGAGTTATTTTTTCCCCAACTCTCTCAAAAGATACTCCCTCCCTCTCTCCCTATTGATATCCCTCTCCTTTCTTCCTTTCTGCAAATCAGGGTTTTTTTTTTGTTTTTACAAAAATTAAAAAAAACGAAAACAAAAAAATCAAAACTGCATTCAGGTATTATTTTTTTGTTTTGTTTTATATTTTATTATCATTATTTTTTTAGGTTTTGGAAACCTTGGATGATATATTTTTTTCATTCCTTTTTATCACGAGGTTAATATTGTTAGACATGATCATATAGCATAATCTAAATCTTTAATCTCTTTCAAATTATTTTTTGTTTATTTTTTTATTTTAGTTTTAAGCCAAGTTTTAGTATTCCATAAAAAAAATTACTATAGAATCAATATCTAGGAGACAAATTATTTTGATTAAATTATTTTTAATTATTTTTCATAATAAAAGATATAAAAAGGATGAATTTTAGTATATTAATGATTTAGGTTGAATGTAATATCATACCGATTTGTTTTGGGTTGACATTGCGGCATTGTTCTTGCAAGTTACAATGTGTATTGTTGATTTGTGAAACTCTTTTTTTTTCATGATTTATTATTAATTATAAACTTTATGTTATATAAAAATGCTTTTTATATTTTCAAAATTTATTTTAAATAGATAAAAAATAAAATTATTTTTTTCTATTTTGAACAAAGAAATTCGTTATTAATAAAAAGTTATTTATTAAATACCCTTTATGGTAATTTTAACCAAAATTAAATTTTATATAAATTGTTTTACTAAACAGCTTATCTATAAAAAAAAGTTTATAAAAAGTAAATTTATCAAATAGCTTTAACTTAATTTTAAAAGTTATTATTTTTCATAAGAGTTTTATAATAGCTTTTAAGCTAAAAAAAAAAACTAAACTAAACATGCTCTAATACTGAAGAAAGAAGATCAACTTCTGAATAGTATAACTCACATTGAGTTCATGTTTGGCTTGACTTTTTTTCAGCTTATTCGTCTCTTAAAAGCAAATACCAAGCCAAACAAGAATTTAGAGAAGCTCTTAAAAAAATAAGCGGTTTTTTTTAAAAGAATAAAATTTTGAAAAAAAGAGTTTTAGAAAAAACTCTCTCTCATCTTTTTTTAAAAACACGTTTTTTTTTAGGAAAATTTTTCTTTTTATTTCAAAAATATCCTCATTTATTAAAAATAATTACAACATTATCTGTTTTCATTTTTATATGATTTATTATCAATTATAAAATTTATATTATATAAAAATAATTTTTATACTTTTTATAAATAAAAAAATAAAATTAACACTTTTTCATTATAAACAAAGGAATTTGTGATTAATAGAAAATTATTTATTAAATGACCTTTATGGTAATTTTAATCAAAATTAAAACTTATATAAATTATTTTATCAAACAGTTTATTTATAAAAAATAATTTACAAAAGTAAATTTACCAAACAGATTTAGCTTAATTTTAAAAACTATTATTTTTCATAAAAGCTTCATAATAACTTTTAAGCTTAAAAAAAATCAGGCCAAACAGGCTCTTATCCTCATCTTCCTTCAACAGCAATATTAAAAATTCTTCAATGTTTTTATCGTTCAACCTCAGCCTATGCGGACTATCTTTCATTATCTTCTTTAAAATAGGCTTGCTACATTCACCTATAAGGTCGGCTAGAGCAACGATTAGAGGATAACTGGTTTTGATTCTTGTTGAATCCCAGAGCAACCATTGGAGGGATAACTAGTCTTGATTCTTGTTGAATACCAGAGCAGACCATTGAAGGAAAAAATGGCCTTGATTCTTGTTGAATCCCAAGTGCAACCATTGGAGGGATAACTGGTCTTGATTCTTGTTGAATTCCAAGAGTTGGTTCTTGCTTCTATTTGCCTTTAATTCGAAGATTAGTCTCTATTTTCAGCTCTTCCAAACTAGCAAGATCTTTCTCTTGTAATATTACATGGCGCAAAGAAACAAAAGCTCTAGCAACATTATTAATCTCATCATCCTTACTCGAACATCCTTCAACGTCTTTCGACTTCTTTTCCTCAAAATCTTTTTCCATATGTTGCTAAAACAATGGCTTTTCTTTGATTTCTTTCTTTTTTTTTTTCTTTTGACCAATTAAGTATATTTCCTTGAAACCTTAAAAACTCATTCCAATACTTAGGGCCTATTTGGCTTAGTTTTTTTCAACTTAAAAGCTATTATAAAGCTATTATGAAAAATAATAATTTTTAAAATTAAGTTAAATCTGTTTCATAGATTTACCTTTATAAGCTTTTTTTCATAGATAAGCTACTTGGCAAAATAACTTATATAAGTTTTAATTTTAGTTAAAATTATTATGAAAGCTATTTAATAAATAACTTTCTAAATCACCAATTCCTTTATTTACAATGAAAAAAATTAATTTTATTTTTTATTTATTTAAAACAAACTTTTAAAAATAAAAAAATATTTTTATATAACATAAAATTTATAATTTATAATTTATAATAAATCATAATAAAATGGAAACAGATAATGCTGGGATTATTTTTAATAGATGACCGCATTTTTGAAATAAAAAGAAAAATTTTCCTAAAGAGAGACATGTTTTTAATAAAAGAAAAAAGAAAGTTCATATCTTGAGCTTTTCTTAAAGCACTTTTAAAAGAAAATTATTTTTAAAAAAAAAATTACTATTTTTAAGAGTTTCTCAAAATCTCTGTTTAGCCTGATTTTTGCTTTTAAAAGGTATATAAGTTGAAAAAAAATCAAATCGAATGGGCACTTAAAAAACAACTAGTTAAATATCTAGTAAACAAAACAATTAGTAAAATATTAAATTTTATTAATTTTTTGAAATGCTAACAAAAATATTTTTTTTTTCCAATAAACAAGGAGTACAAATGTAGACAAAATAATCAACAAATTCTACACTAAACGGAGAAGGGTATGTAATAGAGCTCAATGTATAAGGTACATATTATAGGATAGAAAATCACTTAATTATTTAGTTTACTATATATGTATAGCTAATTAAGGATAAAAGTTGCACTATGGCTACTTTGATAAGATTGAAAAGTTTTTTCTAAAAAATTTTTTGGGAGAAAAATTTTATAAATATAAAATATTTTATAAATCAACAAAAAAATATATCAATCAACTTGAAATGTCTTTTACACTTGAGAAGGATTTTAAGACATTTTCCATGTACCTTCTTTACTCTCTGGAATCAAACCTTCTTGGAGAGTAATATCAAATAATTTTTCTTTACTAATTCTAAAACAATATAATAATTTGCCAAATTTATTTATAATTGAGCTGTAAAGTTTAAAGGGAATCCTAGTATTTCATGGGCATAGGAGTTAGGAGAATTTCTACAAACTCCTGATTTTGCTTTTGTTAGTTTGGTTGGACATCTTAACACTATAGATAAATAGAAGAATTTTCAACAAAATTTCATAAAAACAGCATTTTCAATGGAAAAGTTCATCGAAATTTTAATCTTTTTTAACAGATTTGACCTGCAATATTGTAAGTTTTTTTTACGAAATTATGTATTTTTTGCAACGAAAATTTTTGATTAGATTTTCAACGAAAAGTATTAGCAATGACACTTTTAGGAACGGAATTTTATTTATTTTTATTTATTTCAATACTTAAAAAACAACTAGTTAAATATCCTGTAAACAAAACAATTAGTAAAATATTAAATTTTATTTATTTTTGAAATGCTAACAAAAATATTTTTTTCCCAATAAACTAGGAGTACAAATGCAGACAATATAATCAACAAATTCTACACTAAACGGAGAAGGGTATGTAACAGATACATATTATAGGACAGAACATAAATTAGCAAATTAATATTATAAGACAGAAAATCGTTTAATTATTTAGTTTACTATACATCAATTAGCAAATTAAGGATATAAGTTGTGTACTATGACTCTTGTTGATAAAATTGAAAAGGTTTTTCCAAAAAAATTTTCAATTTTATAGACGGGAGAATTAAAATTTTCACAAATATAAAATATTTTACGGATCAACAAAAAAAGATTATATCGATCAACTTGAAATGTCTTTTTAAGACATTTTTCATCTACCCTCTCTGCTCTTTGGAATCAAACCTACTTGGAGAATAATATCAAATAATTTTTCTTTACTAATTCTAAAACAATAAAATAATTCTTTTACCAAATTTATATATACCACAAAAAATGTTAATATTAATGGTAGAAACTTAAATGTTAATATTAATGGTAGAAACTTAGGCACAGGAGTGAGGAGAATTTCTACGAACTCCTGGTTTTGCTTTGGTTAGTTTGGTTGGACATCTTAACACCAAGATATATAGAAGAATTTTTGACAAAATAGCAAGTGATTAATTTAGACATACAATTCATACATTCTAACAATATTTAATATATATATATATATATATATTTCTAGCCGAGCAATTATGTATATATATCCAACAATTAAAAAAAAAAAACTATGGAAAGTAACTCCATTCTTGATATGTATGCTACAAACATTATTCTATTTCTATGTATTCATTAATCCTGAGAACTAGTGGCCTTGTCGCTGAGAGCTAGTGGCCTTTTCTTGTATTCTGACTACGCTGGGTGCTGTTGGTGACCTTCTCCAAGTGATGGCAAAGCAAAGATTGTGAGTGTGCCTATGGCGAAACATCCAAACAGTAACTATATCAGATTCTTTCAGGCCATGGTCTTTGTAAAACCTTTTCCAACCCGAGGTGGTAAGCACGTACATCTTGGAAGTCCAGAAAACGAATTTCATTGGATACTCCTTCCCTTCCGGGTCGTATGTGATGACCTGGATTCCCTTGTTGACATCCTCGTGTTCCTTGAGCAGTGGTATGAAGGATTCTCCAACATGATTCTTGTTCAAGCTCAGCCTTATTTGATTATCCTTCAAATCAGTTTCTGTCAGCTGCTTTGAATAAGGCCTGCTACATTCGCCAATGAGGTCAGCCAAAGTTGCGATCGGAGGGATATTTGGGGGTTGATATTTGTCTAACATTATCATCTGACCTCTCCTTGGGGCTGTTTCTTGCTTGTCTTTGCCTTTAAGCCGACGAAGAACCTCTCTTCTCTTTTGTTCCAAATCAGGAGCACTGCTCGTGAATGAAGCAAGTATGAAAGCTGCATTAATATCGTTCTCATTCAAGAATCCTTCATTCAAAATTTCTTCAAGGGATTTGGACTTGTTGTCTTTATGGTCTTTCTTCATGCTTTTACTAAATGAAACAAAAGGCTAGGGCTTTATTCACTTTCATGAATAACCCACTTTTATACACGTTTACACAATTTAATTCTTGTTTGGGCAAAGGTATTGTTTGATTAGAACTCTTAACTAGGTAATGCACAAGTATGCAGTTATGAATCAAGTACGGTTGGCTTATTTTTATTTAATTTCGTGCATATTTTAATGCTTAGGTGGAACTCTCTATTACTATATATGACCAAAACCAGATTGTGTCACTGCGAACCCCAAACTCTGAAGAAAAGGGGGTGGAATTGGAAAATAACTTTCTTTTTTAACGGTGGGAGAGAACTAATAGAAAACAATCAATTTGTATTTTTCATTCCCTCCAAGTTCAATCCTTTTATGCTACTTTATCATCCATTTACTTTAAGATATTTACTCTTCAAAAATTGCTTTCTTTTCAGACTAATAACTCTTATGCTACTCTTTGCAGCTTTATTACTAATGTGATTATTGGTAATATGTTTATCGAAAATATAATTGTCAGAAAAATAACATTATATCATAAGAAAATACTGATTAAGATCACATTACAATTTCTGGTTTGGAAATATGTTATATAATGTTAATTTACAAAATTATCTTTATGTATAATAACATAAAACTAAATAATTTAGATTCACCAAATCAAAATAAGGACAAGGATACTCGCAGACTCGCAGGCTGGGAATATATAGTTTTCTTTATGATATATGCATGCAGGCACACACTGTAGAGACAAATCCAAAACACTCACAATTAAAGCATCATTGAATCACCATGGCTGCTGTTCTCGCCCTCCCCAATAGTTCAGGTACCTGCCTCTCTCCCCACTGCAAGCATCTAATGCCAGTAGTAGTCATGAATGCCAAAAGCAAACTCAATAGTAATATCAAGAAATTGAAAATTTTTTGAGAGACAAGTACGTATTGCACTTCAAGAAAATTGATTGCCAATAGCACTTGGTTGTAATGATACAAATTTAAAATGGGATGATTCACCATACATCTACACAAAAGTACATGTCCAATAATAAGCAAGACTTATCATAAGACTTAAAATGCTTTTCCATAGACAACATGTACATCCAATGACTATGACATAACCTAATTGATAATTACATTTCTCTTCTTATAGAAAACAAGATCCTATCTTCAATCCCCTTTACAAGAATTGCCCTTTGCAAAAGCCAGATTCAAACATTGCCTAAAAATGAATTGAAAAATACATAAAAATAATTGATATTCTCATTTTTCAGGTTTTTTTTTTCCTTCATATTTTTTTTAAAAAATCTACACCACTTGTGTTCTGGTCTTGATTACTAAAATGCACTTCTACATGAACTCAATATTTCATCATTATCATCAGTTTCATTGGACTTTAAAGCACTATGGTCTTCAGTAACATCTGCTCCTAGATCTTTGAATGCTACATCCTCATCCTGCTCAGCTTTTGCTGCTTCATCCTGCAAGCACATCAACCAGAAAGAGGCAATATTTAATGAGATAGCTACAGAGGATATATGGTCTTCAGTAACATCTGCTCCTAGATCTTTGAATGCTACATCCTCATCCTGCTCAGCTTTTGCTGCTTCATCCTGCAAGCACATCAACCAGAAAGAGGCAATATTTAATGAGATAGCTACAGAGGATACAAAGAACGTAGCCAAAATATTAATCCATCATCTAAGTTCCCCTATTAAACTGTCATAAGTCATAACTGTGATTATCCCATCACCATCCAAAGAAAAGAAAACTCAAAAGTGGAACATGGTCGTGATTAGCATGCAGGACAAATGTGAGCCATAGTGTAAAATACATGAAGCGAGTAAGAGACCCTGACATTCTCCAGATTCAATGATTAAGACAAAAGGATGGGATAGGTTTTTACTAGATCATTTGTTGTGTTTATCACCTTCTAATTTCTCAGCAATTCTGTAATAGCTAACTCTTCTGAATTCATAGAGTTCATTCCCACAAATTGATTCAGATTCCTTAGGCAGGACATAACAACTTCTCAACTTGTTCAATACACAATATTTCCTCATCAACATAACATCATGGCAAATTAGCATCTTATTGACAATAAAAACAAAGAAAAGGAAACATACATTAGTTCTGGGAGTCAACTTTACCTCTTCACGTGTAAAATCAATGGAAACATCTCCATTAGACTCCTCCTCCGCCTCAAAAACTTGCTGCAACTGCTCGATCACCATTTCAAAATAGGTATGATCTGCACAATAGTATAATAAGATTACTACACCATATTTTGTAGAATGGCAGAACTCACAATAATGAGATCAGTGAAGCATTTGACTGAAAACACAACAAAAATGGAACTCCACCATCAGCACGACTTGCTAAAGCCTCAGAAAGTCTCAATGGATATCAACGCTCTTCATTCTTGAATTTTAGCTCGATCTGACGACGACTTCTTCCAGTAAAAAGTTGTATCACTAAAAAATCAGGCCCAAACTGCTGAATGGCCTAAAAGATATGACAGCAGACATCAATTGAAAATCAGATAATGAACTCATGCCAGAAAGTGGCGAAAGATTCCTTGGACATTCATCCCATGTCTCTTAATAATTTCCTAAAATGGGATTCAAAGTAACTTTACAACATCTATTCAGTGACACATCCTCCCAACAAAAACATTTTTGCAGTACTAACCACACAAACACACACGCACACACACAAAATAAGAAAGACATATTATGCATTTTTCTCCTTCTGCAACATTCTCAGATATAAAGAGTAGCCGGTTTCCAATGGAAGCAAAATATATATATATATATATATATTAAAATTCTTAATGCACATACCCTATAAAATTATTCTGTGTCTTGTTTTGACCATCTTGCTCTGGGTTCTTTGTCCATGTAAGACTGGTAATTTAAGCAGAAGGAACTTGACTGAGCCCTACTATTCACTTGATCATCTGTAAAACCTTGGTCTTGTCCTGAAGCAAGGGAGTTTTCTTCATCATTAGCATTTTCCTCATGAAAAGTTTTCGAGCACTGCAAAGAAAATAATATAACCAAAAACATAAATCAGTGGACTGCACATAATGTCAGAAATGATTAAAAAAATAGAAAAAACAAGAAAACAAGCACCCTCATTTATAGAATTTCTTGTCACCAAAAGAGATATCTTAATAACAACGGAAGCAATTGTTACCCAAAGCATGGTGAAGTTTAGATGAACGTAGCCTCAACCTACTCTAACAATAGTTCCACTCAAAGTAGCATTGGTAAATTTATACAAATATATTGGGGGTCGGAGAAAAAGAGAGGTACATATGCCCTTAAGATGCCAAAAATTAAATTGCAGTAAGAAAATGCTACGTATTGATTGAATTGTTATGTGTTACACTAGAAGTATGATAATGGTATTGCAAAGCCCACTAGACATAAAGTTCTAGCCAGCTGCAACTCTAGTTAAAATATTCTAGTACCTTCGATTCATCAGTGGTATTTTTGATGTTTTGGCGTATTTCTTCTGCATAATATGACAGATTTTGGTCAGGTAGAAGACAATAGCAATGAATCAGCAAAGATAATACAAATGACTATTCTAAGGCTAAAAGTTCTTTGCATAATGCGGAAAGCGTGGTAACTTTTATAGAAAAACAGAATATGTACCACTAATTAGACTTGGTAATTTTGGATACGACATGTTAACACGACACGAGAAAACACGAGTTAAATAGGTTATGGGTTTACCCTTAACGTGTTTCGTGTCTTAACGTGTCTGATACGTTAAGATACGAAAATTTTCGTGTCTTAACGTGTCAGACACGCTAGACACGTTTAAAACACGTTTACTTAAACGTGTTATCGTGTTTAAACGTATACACGTAACACGTTTATTAACTTATTAGATATTAATAGTTAAAGACTATTATAGCCTTATCTAAACAATTTTAAATAATTATTTTAAACTGTTTTTTTAATTTTATAAAAAAGTATTAATGTAATTATACATTAATACTCTAAGTCTCTAATAATTTTTAACATTCAAAATTCAGATTTTAGGGTTTAGAAATCGGAAATTTGGGATTGATAGCTCACGACGCATTGCTGCACCTACACCGCACGGATCGTCACTCTCCGCTCTCCACTCTCTAGATCTTTCTTCACCCCTTCGGCCCTTCAGTCGCCCATCACTGCACCGCACCCCTTCAGGCTTCACCCCTTCAGGCTTCACCGGACTGCCACTCACCAGTCTCCAGATCGTGTCGTCTTCACCGATTCACCCCTTCAGGCTTCACGCTTCAATCGCTCAATCGCCCATCACTACACCGCACCCCTTCAGGCTTCACCGGACCGCCACTCATCAGTCTCCAGATCATGTCATCTTCACCAATTCACCCCTCCAGGCTTCACGCTTCAGTCGCCCATCACTGCACCGCACCTCTTCAGGCTTCACCGGACCGCCACTCACCAGTCTCCAGATCGTGTTGTCTTTGAGAAACTGGCAAGTTTCTAGCTGAGACTTTTGGCAATGCCAGCTTTAGCTTTGGTGACTTGATTTGTCTACCATTTCCCATGGCTCTGACACATGTTCTGTAAATACAAACAATTCTCTTAGCTATTTAATCCTCTCAGCTGTTAATTTTTAAGCTGCCAAGGCTTGTATCAATAGAATGAGTTCATCTCTAGGATTTCACAGGCTGCAACATTCAAAGGATTTGTAAAAAACTTACTTTCTGTAAATATTTTTATTTAAACGTGTTAATCGTGTAAACGTGTTAAATGTGTTTTTAATCGTGTCGTGTCGTATATTAACACGTTTAATAAACGTGTTAATCATGTTAATGTGTTATTAATTGTGTTGTGTCGTATATTAACATATTTAATAAACGTGTTAATCGTGTCGTGTTACACGTTTATTAAACGTGTTCGTGTATGTGTTTTATACTTAAAACATATTTATTAAACGTGTCGTGTTCGTGTATACCGCTAACACGTTTATAAAACACATTTAATCGTGTTTGACACGTTTACGACACGGAAACACGATTTGCCAGGTCTACCGCTAACTGCTCCTTATAATCTGCAAACAGAATGATATCCTTCAAAGCCACCTTTGCAAAGTGAATTTCATCCTCTGTGGTGTGCAGTAAAGACTTGTCCACTAGAAAAGAAAAAGGATGTTATTAATAAATAGATAAAAGAATAATCCTCACAACTTTAACGTCTACAAGTTGTAACAACCAAATCTTCTCTTTTTGCGAGTTGAATGAGAAAATTTCTTAGGTCTTTCTTTTGCTGGCTGAACTGATGCTTCACTGGTTTTCTTATGCTTTTGAGCTTGTTTTTCATCACCTATCTTAAGCTTTCAAAGAGGTTTTTCATTTTCAGCCACAGGTTTCTTTGACCTCCTAGAAGTTCTCCTCATGGAAAATGAACTCTCCACATTATATTCATCATCGTAATTGCCATCATCATCTTTATCCTCATCTATAGCAGAGATACTGGGAAGTCCAGCAGCTGGGCCATCATCATTGCAAGTCCCATCCTCATGATCAACAACAATCTGAGGACTAGTCACCTGCTTTCTCAACTGCTTTGTTGCTTTGTCATTTTTGTTCTCCTCATCTCCAATGGAAGATTGTTTGGGCTTTTGAGAAAGATTTGATACTAGAGAGGCCTTCCTTTGCCTGATGTTAGAACTCTGAGTACCAATTGAGGAAACATAAACAGGATAGCGTCACATAAAGCAAATTCAAAAGATTTTTATCCAAGTTCAAGATTATATACAGGAGAAAGACGTGCAGGAAAAGTTTTACCACTTTTTTAGGTATGCCAGGAACATCTCCAGAAAGGGCAACACCTGGATTAGAAGCTTCTGTGAGGTTTACCAATTCCTCCTTTGTCGGAACTTCAGAAGTAGAAGGATCTTGAGGAATAAAAGTGCCTAAATCCATGGGTGAGCAATCAGGAACATCATCAGGCGGAAAGTCAGAAATTGAGCTCTCTCCAATCATAGTTTCTGAAGGATCAAACTGGAATTTGGAGGATGCACAACAAAATCAACACAGCAGGTTGCAAGATGACTACACTAGTTTGTAACCTGGGCTTGGGTTTGAATTTCCCAGCACGCCGTCCTAAAAATCAACAAGGGTTTCATAAAGACACAAAAAACACCCTGCAAGAAATTAAGAAAATTCATAGTAGCTAATCTAGCACGTACCAGAAGCAATGATCCCAGCAGACATAATGTCAGGAAAGGCTCCTGCTTCCTGAAATTAATAAATACTCTAACCAAATAATACAATGTAGTAATTGCAAATGAGAAAGTCTATAAATTTTTATAGGAGTACTAATATTCACCTGTGTCCCTGTTCTTTCATCATCAATTTGAATGCCTCCATTGTTATTAGAAGATTGAGTAATAAATTGATCAAGACATTCCAACCCAACAAAATATGTCTGCATTCTGAAAATTAACATCAATATGTTAACCATGAACTGAATAATTTGAACCAGAATTAAAAAAAAAAACATTGTACTGAATACGCCAATACTATGAAGGAGAGATAAAGCAAATTTCTTTTCTTTTACGTCCCCAACTGATCTTCCGAATCTAGAATATGAATCATCACAACCATTGGAAACTGAAACCTCTGCAAGCAAAGAATCAGGGATGGCCACTTGGGAGGGTTTCACTACTACTAGTGAGCTCCTACTCTCATCTACAACATGGGTAGGCTGGACAGCATGAACTGCATCAGGGAGTTTTGAAGGGATTGAGCCAGATATTCCATCTTTAGCTTTACATTTAGCCTTGGGTCGAAACTTGACACCACCTCGAGCTGCCAAAAATATTCAATATTTAATTTAAACGCCGAAACACAAACCAACTCTTTTTTTTCTCCGAACGAAGAAGAAAAAGCAATTTCTTCTCTTGTGTTGGAAGTGGCTCGTCCAAAATAATATCAGAATCGTCCATATCAAAATATGGTGGTTAACTGAGGCTCCGTCGATATTCGCCGGCTTTGGGTGGTGGTTGCCGGGTTGTGAAGGGTGGACAGTTTGTGCCTTGTGGGTACTCTGTTTTTCTCCCTTTTTTTTAATGATTGCTTTTATATGTGTTGGCCACAACACTTATTTGACTACCACACACTATAAAACGCAGCGTCCTTTTGTTACTAGCGGGAAAAGCGACAAAAGGGAGAAAAAAATCGAAAGGAAAATGGGAAGCGATAGGAAGTTGAAGGAAAAGAAGAGCAAGAAGCGATCGACGTACTCTTCTTCTTCTGCATCTGAAGGTTCGCTCTAATTTTCAAATCAATTCTTTGTTGTTTATCTTTTTCTCCTTTGAACAGCTTTTCATTTCCTTGATAGATTTTTTCCTTTTTTTTTATATTTGGGTGATTATATTTGGGTTTACCTTAAAATTACAGATGAAGGAAGGGAGAAAAGGCAAAGAAGAAGAGACGAAGAGGAGTGGAAAAGCAGGAAAAAGGATAGCAAGAAAGAGAAGAGAAAGGACAAGAAATCTCACAAACACTCTTCTGATAAAGGTTTTATGCTTTTTAAGTTCAAAATTATCACTTTTTTTATTGGCTTCATTATCGGTCTTTGTTGAGCGTGAGTAGCATTTTCTTGATGGGGCAAAAGTTTGAATTAATGGGTTATAGCTTTCTTATGTCTTCGGTATGGTTTGCATTGTATTTGTTGACTTAAAAATTTTAAAATTCGGTTAAGAACAGTAAAGCTTTCTCAGGAGGGGGAAAAGGAAAAATGAATATTCAATTATGAGTTAAGATATTTATTCAGCTGCTATTCTACTCGATATGGAATTTAGCTCGAGCATCTTTTGCCGATTAATAGAGGGGGGATTTCTGAGGGCAATCCCACAACATTTGTAGAAGTGACAATTCAATTGAGAGAGCAACACTTACACACGCTAGAATCAGTGTCATCAAGAAATTTGTTTCTTAGAACTTTGGTTGTAAAGGTGTTGATGCTCTTTAGAAGCATTCATCTGCATTAAGTTTCTAACAAGCTTTTTAGCTTCTTTGCTCTTGTTGGAAGTTGGAGCATATATGATTATGGGAAGACATCAGGTGAGAGAGTATGGAAAAATGTATTGCAATTAAAAGTAAAGTATGCTATCCAAAATTTCTAACTTTTCGTGAGTTCATGACTTAAAAAGTGTAAGTTGACGGTGAGAGATCACCACGGTAATTCACTTCGAATGACTGAATTTGAAGGATTGATTTACTTGCATGAATATTACATTTAAAATATTTACTAATCAAATTCTGATAAATTTATTGTTTGAGAATAGCAGTGAATATCGAACTATGTCATCCTATTGCATGAAGTCAATCTTCTCTTTGTAGGGTGTGATCAATTTTTCTTGTACCTATTTTTTGAGATATGCTTCCAATATTTGCTAAATCTTTAGCAATGGTCTTTTGTCCTAGTGCTTGAGAAACTACAGTTGATCTAGCCTCTGCATTGCTTGTCTCCTGCATTGTGCAAAATAGTTATATCACATTGCCATACTTTGCTTGATTCAGAGAAGAAGTCAAAGAAGAAGGGCAAACGTAAACATCACAAAGGTGACCGCACCTTGGTAAGTCCTCTTGTTTGTATTTTCTAAGTCAACATTGATATTTATCAGATTGTAGTTTTAAGTTATAGTTTCCTTCTACTGCTGCACCTGGTAATGATATGTTTCTCTGTAAGTCTTCAAGAATTAGATCTTTCTAAATGCACATGATGTCAAAATGGAGGCATGTGGGGGAATTCAATCTAACATAATTTGGCCATATTGCTTGCATACTTTTTATTGTGTGTGTGTGTATCCGGGAGGGGAGGGTGTTCAAAACAAAAGGCATAGATCTTTATTTAAAGCTTTGAAATTATCATCTGTCCTCTCTCGTTCCTGAGAGGAATATGAAAAACACATATACTATGAATTCTCGCTACATGTAGAAGAAATTGTGGTGGTGCTAGATTCCAACCATTTTTCATGCTGCACTGCTGGATGCTTTGAATTCAACTCCGCTGCTAGATGTCATATTGGTACTGTTCTTTATATATGTTCTGCAATTAAGTTAATATGTTCTGAAAATAAATTTCTAATTTTTGCTGGCAAACAGAAAAGCAAATTTTTTGAGGGATGGGGGTGGAGAGATGATCAATAGTCCTATCCAATGTATTGATCAATTAAGAAAGCTACATTATGTATTCAGTTGAATTTTGCTTTGTCGAAATAGGTTGGCAAGATTCAATAAGTTGGTAAAATTGAAGGCCAAATTAAGCTTTTCATCCCTGAATATTTATAGTTTCAAATGTTTCATTTACTACATGCTTTGTACTTTATTCCTCTGGTCTTAGGGGTTATATAGTTTAACTTCTTCTATAAGAATGCAATAATTATCTTAGACATACCTTTAGTAATTTACAAAAAGAATATAGCGATACAACAATAAAAAAAAACAATAAAACTATCAAATTGTGGTTAATTTTTCATCTAACTTTCCACACTTCTTCTATTGGAATCAAGGAGGAAAACCTTTGAAATATTGAACCATAGGGTGTTAAGTGAAATGTTGAAAGTTAAAGCCTCAAGCTGGCCATGAGTGCCTGATTTGCTCCCTTTGCTTTGGTTCTTGTTTGAATGGGTCAGATTCAATGTCTTTGTTTGATGAATGCTTACTGATGTATATGGCTGTGTAATTAGTTTTCCAATGATTAGGATTTGACTGTATATTTTTAAGGGATCATGATGCTGTGAGTAAATATGGATTGTGTTTCAGGGGGATTTTCGGGAATGTACAGTAGGCATTTGCTCTGAAATTTGTGTAACAGAGCTCTGGCCATTTTGTTTGTTAAGAGTAGGATTTTACGCAAATGAGTTTCACATCAAAACTCAGAGGCCTGAAATCATCCCATGCCTGGTTTCGGTTGTTGCCCCCAGGTTGTTCAATGGAATTATTAAATTTCAAAAAAAAAAAAAAGTGAACTGTTGAAGGCGTAGGGTCATAACTAGACATGCATGAGTATCTTATGTCTATATAACATTTGCCTGCATATGCAGCTGGTGGATTTTGTGTGGGAGTGACATTTAAAAAGGGGTTTTTGTTTAATTTGTTATTTGCTGATGTTATTTACTTCATTTCTGCAGAAACATTTCCAAGAGCTATCCAATGATGACTATTTTTCTAAGAATAATGAATTTGCTACCTGGCTGAGAGAAGAAAAACATGTGTTTTTCTCTGATCTTTCGTCTGAGTCTGCCCGAGAATTATTCTCAGACTTTGTTATAGACTGGAATAACCAGAAGCTCGGATCTCAATACTATGAAGGCATTGCAAGTGGCCCACGGACTGCACATAACTGGAAAATCAAACAGTAGGGAGGGAAGAGAAAAAACTTTCAACAGCTTGATCCCTACTTGTTTTCTTATGTTTTTGTTCCTTCCTTTTGTATGTACTGATTTGCAGTCTAGTGTGGGATGAATTTTGTAGTTTTGCAGTGTGCATTTGCATGGTTGCATCAGTAGAAATATTTCTAATCTTTTGCTCATAGTTTTTCCATGAAAATTACTGTGAAAGCCTGAGAATATGGCAAAGAAGGTATTTAACCCCCATTGTTTAGCCTCTTTATCAAGCTTCTGGCTTTTTTTCCCCCTACTTATGTTATCAGGGCATATGTTTACAGGGGTTTATTTTGGAGAGCAAGAGTGATGACTAAAGCAGAAATGATATTTCTGATAAAAATCGTCAAAATAACTACTTCAAAACTACCTCCTAGAAGCACGCGTCCCATTTTTCCCTTGTATGCATTGGCCCTTGGAAGGAGAGGTTGGAAATTAAGATTGATAACCTCTTTTCTTGCTGCTATTGTTTTAAATAAATCTTAAAGTACACTGAGTCAAATGCTTGTGCCCTCATAGATTGCTTATACATTGCTCCATCTTGAGTTTTTAGGTGGTTTCAAGTTAAGCTGCTGCTTACCCTCCCCTAAGGGGAAGACATAAACAACTGGATAAAAGCCTCTTTGTGTTCATCAAATCAAGCTCCTTTGATCACTGCTGCTCCTACCAATCTCAGAGTTAAGGTTGGTTATGTAATTGAGCTGAGCTCGACTTCAGTGAAACTCAGTCAATTTAGGCTTGGACAATACGAAATTGGTAAGGAGGAGCCAAGAAACAGTTAAAAAGGGTTGCCAAGAGACACAAATTGAAAGAAAAGTATAAACATCCCTGGCATGGACGACCAACTTTTAGATCTTAAAGAAACCAGTAGTGTCTCTGGTTACAGGGACAGGTTTCACGAAGTGATGCTTAGGGTGTAAATGACTTGAGGAACTTTTTTATGCGGTTGGGAGGATAGGAGGGCTGTATGGTTGTCTGCTCCAGCTCCTTTGGATGAAGTCTACCAGGGTGTTCCAGTTGCTCAAGAAATAAACTAGGATTGTTTCCTAAGAAAGGACTTCTTCTTTTCCAATTTGATAGTCATGATTAATAAAAATGATCTAAAATATTAATACATTTTTAATAATTTATAAATATATTTAACTAGTGATTACCACCCCTTTTTTGAGAGATTGAGGTCCAAACTTAGATTCCAACTCTCTGTTATTTTGTTGCAAATCAAACCAAAGACTTTCCACAATATATATATATATATATATAAGTGAAAAAACTGAAATTCAAGCCCCTACACTCCAAAGCCCAAACAAAGGAATTGACCGTCGACCGTCGTTATTTCTCTTTCTTCCAAAAACCAACAATCAGAGCTGGCTATTTGCTGCTGCAGAAACCTTCTCAAATCCAAACTGCCATTACCCACCACTGCTCTCTACACCCTTCCCTCCCTAACCCGTTTTAAATTTCACGCCATCTCCTCGATTCAATGCCCAGCAAAAGAAGAAGAAGAAAAACCTGGAAACCATGCCACAATTTCCCTCTCAAACCACCCTAACCCCGAAATCTCATGCTTTTATCAGAAGGGTTTCTCTCAAATTACCCGAGAAACCACTGGCAAAGCCTTACATGCACTTTGCATCAAGGGTTTAGTCCCTTTAAGTGTGTTTTTGACAAATACATTGATCAACGTGTACTCGAAGTTTGGTCTTATTGATTACGCTCGGTACCTGTTCGATCATTTGTCTGTTAGGAATACTGCTTCTTGGAACACTATCATGTCGGGCCTTGTTCGTGTTGGTTTATATGGAGACGTGATGTTTTTGTTCTGTGAAATGCGGAGTTTTGGTGTTTGGCCATCCGGGTTTCTGGTTTCGAGCTTGATAACTGCTTGTGATAGGTCGGGTTGTATGCTTATTGAAGGGATTCAAGTTCATGGTTTTGTTGTTAAAATCGGTTTGTTATGTGATGTGTTTGTGGGAACTTGTTTGTTGCACTTTTACGGAGCTTACAAAAGAGTTTTTGATGCGCAAACGCTCTTTGAGGAGATGCCAAAGAGGAATGTAGTTTCTTGGACTTCATTGATGTTTGGATATTTAGATAATGGAGATTTGGAGAATGTTATACATTTATATTGGGAAATGAGGGAAGAAGAGATTAGTTGTAATGAGAACACGTTTGCTACTGTGCTAACTGCTTGTTCTTTGCTTGAAGATGAATCATTGGGTCTTCAAGTTTTTGGTCATGTTGTAAAGTCTGGTTTTGAAAATAAAGTTTCTGTTGCTAACTCACTCATATCTATGTTTGGTAACTTAGGGAGTCTAAAAGAGGCCTGCTATGTTTTTAGTCGCATGGATGAACGGGACACAATCTCGTGGAACTCAATAATTTCTGCACATGTTCAGAATGAACTTTGTGAAGCATCAATGAGATTTTTTCATCTGATGCGTCATGTTCATGAGAAAATAAATTCTACTACTCTTGCAACTTTGCTTTCTGTCTGCAGTTCAGTAGATCATATGAAATGGGGCAGAGGAATTCATGGTCTGGTTGTTAGGTTGGGATTGGATTCAAATGTTTGTATATGCAATTCACTTTTAGGTATGTATTCTGAGTCTGGAAGATTGGATGATGCAGAATTTGTCTTTAAAGAAATGCCAGAGAGGGATATAATTTCTTGGAATTCCATGATTACTGGTAATGTTAGAGATGGGAGGAGCCTAGATGCCTTAATATTATTGATCAAAATGCTTCAAATGAAAAAGGAAACTAATTATGTGACTTTTACGAGTGCCTTGGCTGCTTGTTCAAACGCTGAGTTTATTGATGAAGGAAAGATTGTGCATGCCCTTGTAATTCTTACAGGTCTGCATGAGAACTTGGTTGTGGGAAATGTATCAGTTACAATGTATGCAAAGTCTGGTATGACGGTTGAAGCGAAAAAGGTGTTCCGAATGATGCCCAAGCGAAATGAAGTAACTTGGAATGCACTCATTGGTGGCCACGCAGAGAATGAAGAAACGGATGAAGCAGTACAAGCTTTTCAGTTAATGAGAGCAGAAGGTATAAAAACGGACTACATTACAGTGTCAAATATTCTGGGTGCTTGCTGGACGCCTGATGATTTACTGAAACTTGGGATGCCAATCCATGCACATGTTGTTTCAACAGGATTTAAATCGAATAAATATGTGCAGAATTCCCTTATTACAATGTATGCCAAGTGTGGTGATCTCCAATCAAGTAACTACATCTTTGATGGATTACCTCATAAGAACTCTATCTCATGGAATGCAATTATTGCAGCAAATGCTTGTCATGGTCTTGGCGAAGAGGTCTTAAAACATATTGTGAAGATGAGAACTGCTGGCATGGATTTAGATCAGTTCAGCTTCTCAGAAGGTCTTGCTGCTACTGCTAAGTTGGCTGTTTTGGAGGAAGGCCAACAACTCCACTGTTTGGCAGTTAAACTTGGATTTGACTCAGATCCTTTTGTTACAAATGCTGCAATGGATATGTATGGAAAATGTGGGGAAATGGATGATGTTTTAAGAATGCTTCCCCAACCTGTTAGTGGATCACGATTATCATGGAACATATTAATATCAGCTTTTGCCAGACATGGGCATTTTCAGAAGGCAAGAGAAGCTTTTCATGAAATGCTAGAAATGGGGATGAAGCCTGACCATGTTACCTTTGTCTCTCTTCTTTCTGCTTGCAGTCATGGGGGCCTGGTGGATGAGGGTCTTAGATATTATGCTGCAATGAGCAAAGAGTTCAATGTCCCACCAGGAATAGAACATTGTGTATGTATAATTGATCTTCTAGGACGATCAGGAAGGTTTGCTGAGGCTGAAACTTTTATCAATGAAATGCCTGTCCTGCCAGATGGTCTTGTCTGGCGGAGCTTGTTGGCTTCATGTAAAATCCATGGCAATTTGGAACTTGGGAAGAAAGCTGCAGAACATCTTTTTGAGCTGGACCCATCAGATGACTCTGCATATGTTCTATATTCTAATATTTGTGCAACTACTGGGAAATGGGGGGATGTAGAGGATGTAAGGAGACAAATGGGGTCATATAACATAAAGAAGAAACCTGCGTGCAGTTGGGTGAAGTTGAAGAACCATGTGGGTTCGTTTGGAATGGGGGACCAAACACATCCTCAGACCACTGAAATATATGCGAAGTTGGGAGAGCTTAAGAAAATGATTAAAGAAGCGGGTTATGTTCCTGATACTAGCTATGCATTGCAAGATACAGATGAAGAACAAAAGGAGCATAATCTTTGGAACCACAGTGAGAGACTTGCCCTTGCATTTGGATTGATAAATACTCCAGATGGTTTAACTATTAGAGTTTTCAAAAACCTTCGTGTTTGTGTTGATTGCCATTCTTTTTACAAGTTTGTCAGCGGAATTATCAGCCGAAAAATTATATTAAGGGATCCTTACCGGTTCCACCATTTTAGTGGTGGCCAATGTTCTTGTTCTGACTACTGGTGAGAATAGCTATTTTTGAGCTCTAGCAGAATTTTACAGAATATAAAGTAAATGTGCTACTGGTGTGTTAAATAGATTCATCCAGATTTTGGCATTGATTTGGGCAACAGGCAACCTAACTGTCCAACTTGAAGGAACCGATAAGATCTCAGCTATTCATTTTTCTGAGAATATGGTTTGAAGACTCTTCATGTTCTTGTCGTTTAATGAGTTTCAAATTTTTAATGTTGATTTTGTTTTGTTGGTTGATTGGTTGAAAGGAAGTGAAGATCTGTTTATTGGATTGGTGACCTCATTTTTGAATTCAACTGAGAACAGTAAAACATACTTAGGAGGGAAAAGTACATAAGAGAACAACAAATTTCAATATTGAGTTGTGCATTTGGCCATTTTGATGAGCTTAAAGTATTGCTATTTCTATATATGGCATGTAAAGTACCTTATGCCTTCTGATAAGGGCGACATCTCACCTAATTTTATTGAGACCGTCATGCACACATACACCTGACACTTGGCGCTAAGACACTCTAAAATAAATGCTGTCATAAAATGTGTTTCATTGTCCATTGATTGTGAAGGTGTGAATTTATTTGGGTACCATATGTTTAGATGCCTCTGGTTTATGTGTTTATTTGCATTAAGTTTTTAACAGATTTATTAGGTTCCTTGCTTCTGCTGAAAGTTGGAGAACATATGAATATTGAAAGGAACACATTAGTTGAGAGAGTATTGATTGATTGACTGAAATTAAAAGAGAAGAACATTATTCTAAAATTTCAACTTTGTTTTTGTTCATGAATTAAATAGCATGTTCATCAGAAGAGACCATCCCAGGAGTTTGCTTCCAATGATTGCGGGACTGATTTACATGCAACATTGTAGTTAAACTATTACTAATTTATTGTTTGAGAATTGTAGTGAATCCAACTCTGCACTTGAATTACATCTGCTCTACAAGTATTTTTTTCTCTGCAAGGTGAAATTTGAGTTAGGTTATTGTATTTTTTTAAATTGAAATAGTTAGTTAATAGGCTGAAAGTAATAAATCATTTATCCAGACCTATGTAACATACTTTAGCAGGGGAGCTACTTTTTGGAGATGTGCATGCTAGTTATCTCATATTAGTATTTACAGAAGAGCCTATTCAGCTGAGATAGTTATGCACATACATTCACTACAATCAGTTCACCCACATAAGTGTTTCAGTGAATCTTGGCTTTCTAGCTGTTGTTTGTTTAAACTATATATTTACATGGCTTTGGTTGATGAATTCATCAGCATTGGGTTTTGAATGTGGTTCTTTTCTCTTGTTGAAAGTTGGACAATATACGATTTTTTGTAGATATTATTTATGAATGGATCAATTGAAATTAAAAGAAAAATGTGCTATCCAACAAAATTGAATTTTGGCTGGTTTAGGACTTATAACGTAAGTTTATAATCAGAAACCCACAACAGCACATTCTTTTCCATTTGATATATTGTTTTATTCCTTTGAATTGTAGGGTAAAATGCTTGCAAATAGAATTCTGATAATTTTATTTTCTGAGAATTGTGGCGATTATCCAACACGGTTTTCCGTTGCATTTGGTCCATGACTCCACCTGTTCTGTTTGTTGAATGCCTTATTTTACTTTATCATGTACCATAATTTGGAGATATGCATTGAATATTTACTAAATGTTTAGCAATGTCCTTTCCTTAAAATGATTGAGAACTGCAGTTGGTCTGCATTGCTTGTCTCTTGCATTGTGCTAAACCAATATATCACAACACACTATGGTTGACTCAAGGATAAGTAGAAGGAGAAGCACAAAAGTGAACATTACAAAGGGTGATCATCACGTGGTGAGTCATGTTCAACTTTAAAGAATTTAACCTTTATTTTTATCAAATTTTAGTTTTTAAGCCCTGTTATCAATTTACTGCTGCCCCTGATTTTGATATGTTTATCACCAAATATTAGTTCATCTCTTAAGGCATATGATGTCAAATAGAGGTTTGTGGGTAGAATTGAATCTATGTACTTGGGCATATTGCTGCTTTTGTAGTTCACTGTTTAAAGGAAAGCGAGGATTCTGATGAACATCTAGATTTTAGGATTGTTTGTATTCCTGAGGAATCTAAAAATCACATATAGTATGAATACTGACATGTCGAGAATTGTGGTATTGCTGGGTGCCATAATATGTATGCAATCTTTCATGCCTTCATGCTGTGGTGGATGCTCTGAAAGTAACTTAGTCACTAGACGTCTTATCGGTACTTTGCTTTCATAAATTTTCTCCACTAAGTTCACACATCTCCCAGTTAATTAGGAAAATAGTTGTTTTAGGCGGCATGGCTTTTGGGGGTTGGGGGGGTGGGGGTTGTTGGTGTTGGGTGTGGGGGTGGGGGTGGGGATTGTCTTAATTAATGAAGAAGCTGCATGATGTTTTCTTTAGCATTTTGCCTTTTTCAGAAAGGTTGATGCAATAAAGTTGCCTAATTTTGATGGGCAATTTAATAGCTGAGCTTGGTGCGGTGTGGTCTTGGTTTTGGTTTAAAGAGAAAACTCACACAAAACCATAGGTTTAAGGGGGATAAGGGGGTATATGATGGGTTTAAACCATAGGTTGTTAGATGAAATTTGGAATTGTAGGGTTAAGACAAATTATGCACGAGTCCTATGTCTATGTATGGTTTTGCCTGCCTATACAGCTAGTTTCTGCCTTTGTGAATGGGACTGACATCACAGGGTTTTGTTTGATTGCGACTTAATGTTGTTGACTTCGTTTCTGCAGAAGCATGGGTTCAAGAGCTATAACAAGAGGACTGTTTCTCTAAGGACAATGAATTTGCGACTTGGCTGAAAGAAGAGAAAAATGTGTTTTTCTCTGATCTTTCATCGGAGTCTGCACAGGAATTATTCTAGGCTTTGTTAAAGACTGGAATAACCAGAGTCTCAGATCTCAATATTATGAAGGCAAGGCATTACAAGGAGCCCACTGACTGCATATAACGGGAAAATCAAACTTTTGGCAATGATCCTCGCATGCATTCTTTTATTTTCCTTTCATTTTGTATATGCGTTTCTTTTTGGTACATATGGTAGCTCACTGGGCTTGAGATGCACAACGGGAGGTACCTAACTCCCATCCCAGAAACCCTAAAACCTTAAGCTTCCATCCATGGCCACTCACTTTGCCTTTTAAACTTCTCAACCTAATGAATTTAATGGATCAAGTTTCATTTGATTTGGTTGAATAGATTGTAAGATATGTTGATTTTAATTTTGGGTTCTAAAATAATAAACAACGAACTTTAGGTTGCCGGGATCCGACATTCTAGTAATTGTTTTGGTCAATGATTTTTGTAGTGTGCTATTGGTTAAGGAGTATACATGCTAAGAGAATGATTGGTTCGCAGTATGGGAAGGCTTAGGAATAGGGCCATTCTCTTGACTAAACATGTTGTAAGAGAACTAAAGCCTTTAAGACAGTCAATCTTTGCATGTTGTAAGAACTCGAAACGGATCAAATGATGGTCAAATTCCGAAATTTTAAACTTTAAAAAATATGTTTGTTTATTTTGATCAATATTTAATCTATTTTCCTATGAACTTTAGAAATTTTGATTGTATGAATTTTATTGAAATTTTTCATGACCTAATAAGGTTGATTTTGTCAAATGAAAATTGGATTAAGATTTTCTTGTGAACCTTGGTGACTTTTATGGATATCTAAGTGCTGAAAATTATAGTTGAAAGGCTGGACAAACCGTAGAAGATGAGCTTGGCCTTACAATTAAGTGAGTAAAGCCAAGTAAACTTAGTTAATTTGCAAGGAAGGACGTCTAGGTGCATGCATGTGCATAAATTTAAATATTGAATTTTCCTTAATTAGGATTTTTATTTAAATTATCAGTCCCCTAAGCACACTTTGATTTCGATTTTGGGCTTGTTAGACTCAGCTTTTCAAGTAAAGTGGCTTATCAAATATACAACAATGTTAGATTTCTACTTATCTCTTTGAGACAGGTTAATTTCTGAAACTAGACCTTGTCACGAAGGTGAAAGCCATCCTACTTCATTGAATATGAATCTATATTAATGACTATTGATATTATTTGTTTGGAATGTTGTGTTTTTTTTTTGTTTTTTGAAAGGAATAAAAACGCGGGAGCCCTGTCCTCACAAGACTATAAAGGTACTAGTGTTTAATACACAAACGTCCAAGTATCAGTAGTATATCTAGTTTTACAATGATAATGTCAAATAAAAGTACATGGAGAAGTTTTGGCACCACAGAAAGTTGATATATGCAGTAACCACCATGAAACTGGTCGGATAGATCTATCTCCTCTTTCTTTCCGGTGCCTTAAATACAAAGGGTCCTTTCCTACATAGACGCACACGAAAGAGTTCGGACTAGTTGAAGCCAATCTACCTCTGAAAAAAATTCTAAGCCAACCTAGTCATAGTGAGATTCTCTAGTGTCATATGGCCACGGCCTACTATAATGATATGTGAAATTCCAATGTAGCATGATGATGCTGATGAACATGCTACAAAAATAAGGACGCAAGGAGTTTTAAAGGTCATACGTGAAGCAATTGTATCTCCAATTGCAATGATCCAATTCATTTTGGAAATTTCACCCGGTAAAGGTCTGGATCAATGTACTCCACTGTCACAATCTGGTCATCAAATAACCGTCCATGTATACAGCGAGCAGCCATGCATGATGCTTCTATTCTCCTATACTCAACAAACACACAGCCAGGCTCAAAAATCTGTTGCAAATTGCTCTCCTTATTTTCATCCTGCTCAATAGTATCTGATTCTATTCTCACACTACCAGCAGAACCATCAACAGCTTCTGGTAACTTTCCATCAACTTCCTTCAGCTCCAGATCTTCTTTGGGCACCAATTTGTTTTCCACATTTATGACTTCAATTTGAACATTATCAGCAACCTTGTCACATTGAGAGTCTTGTTCCTCTGTTTTCAGCATCCAAGGGATCTCTTGAGAAATTGAAATTGGCACACTCTTAGTTGCAAGATCTTCGACAGCCACCTCAGTATTAGGACATCCTTTTGATAACTTTCCATCAACTTCCTCCAGATTCTTTAGCAGCTGCTAATATCTCGTCAACATTGATGGCTTCACTTTTAATATTATCAGCATTCCTGTCAGAATAAAAATCTGATTCCACTTTTGAGGCATTCATCTGCTTAGGAACCTCTTGAGAAACTGTCATGGCTACAGTCTCCGAGGCCAGATCTTCAACAGCCAATTCAGTATCAACCTGAGCTCCAGCAGCAGTGTTGCTGTCAAGGCCCCCAGGCTGACATGGCTCCATATCCAAGCTCTCACAGTTTATGTGTAACACCCCGGGCAAGTAAAGTCAAAGAGAAAGAAAAAAAGGGGAGATTCGGTCAAAAAAGGGGGGAAAGAAAAAGACAAAGGGGAAGAAAAAAGAAGCAGAAGAAAAAGAAGGAAGGGAAAGAAAGAGAAAGGGGGAGAGAGGGGGGCCAGCCACGGGAGAAGAAGAAAAAGAGAGTAGAAGAAAAAGAAGGAAAGGAAAGAAAGGAAAAAAAAAGAAGAAGAAAAAGGGGGAGAGAGGGGGCCAGCCACGGGAGAAGAAAAAGAGAGCAGAAGAAAAAGAAGGAAAGAAGAAGAAAGAGAAAGAAGAAGAAAGGAAAGAAGAAGAAGAAGAAAGAAAGGGAGAAAGGAGCCAGCGACGGGAGGAAGAAAGGAAAGAAGAAGAAGAAAGAAAGGGAGAAAGGAGCCAGCGACGGGAGGAGGAAGGAGAGAAGAAGAAAGAGAAAGAAAGGGAAAGAGAAAGGAAAAAAAAAGAGGGGAGAGAGGGCAGTGACGGGAAGAAAGAAAGAGGAAGATGAGAGAGACAGAAACAGTAGATCAAAAAAAAAGGGAACAAAACAATTGGGTGCACGCGTGAAATAATAGCGAAGTAGTACCCCGTTATTTCAAGACAGGGATTAATCTGACGTGAAACTATCAGTGAGTACGGTTTACCACAGATCTGGTTTATTGCAAGTGTACAGGGATGGTTGAAAAGTCATATGAGGCTTGTTCGGGACTTGGTGGGACACCTTGAAAGTCTCAAATGCCAGTAGCGATCTAAGGGGGGGTCGTTACAGTGTTGGTATCAGAGCCTAGGTTTAGAAAGTCCTAGGATTTCTCCAAGTTGTCAGCGAAGTGTCGGGATTAGTGTGGAGTCTTATCCATGGTTTATGACTGCAGCATGAATTATGGGTGGGAGGCTACACGAATCCCCAAAATCTTAGTAAGCTACCCTTATTACTAACTTCGGATATTGATTTAGAAGAGATGTTTGACGTTGTTTAGGTAACAAGATGCCGCCAAAGACACGAGCCACCTCAAGAGCAATTAGAGGGTTTGATGCCCCGGAAGAGGTTATGGAGGAACCACGTGCGTCTTTCTCTAGGGGCAGTGGGAGAGGTAGACCTAGAGGCCGGATTGTCGAGCTTCACGGCAGTCAAAGTTCAGAGGAAAGGAGGGCCAACACCAGTTCTGAGGATACGGGAGGTGAGCATCCTGAGGTACCTACTACCAAGTTAGAGGAGATAGCGGCTGGACTGCGAGGTTTGACTCAGGAATTTGCGCAATTCAGGAGACACGGAGCATATCAAACTTACGAGACCATGGGTTCTAGCTTTGAAGATTCAGAGTATCAACCATATGAGGAAACAGAGAGAGGAAACGTTATGGTGAGTTTGGGAGAGTTCATGAAATTGAGACCTCCGTTTTTTTCGGGTACTCATCTAGCGGAAGACCCACAAGCCTTTTTGGATGAAATGGATAAGATTTGCACGGCTTTGGGTTGTTCTAGCCACCGGGCAGTTGAGTTGGTTGGTTTTAGACTGACAGAGGTAGCGCAAATATGGTTCGCCACTCTCAAGCGCTGTAAACCTCCTGGTTCCACTCCATTTATTTGGGAAGAATTTGCACAGGCTTTCATGGATAGGGTTTTACCTGAAAGTGTGAGAGACGCTAAGGCTCAGGAATTCGAAACCTTGAGGCAGATGCCAGGGATGACAGTGTCAGAGTATGATGTTCAATTTACTCAACTGTCGAGGTATGCTCCTTACTTGGTTCAGACTGAAAGGCAAAGAATTAAGAGATTCATCAAGGGATTACCAGAACTTATATATAGAGTTTTAGTCTCTCAAAGGTTCACTTCCTATTCCGAAGTAGTTGATGTTGCCAGGAAAATTGAGGCAAGACGTATGGAGAGTGGGGCAAAGAGAGAGAAGAGTAAGAGGAATCGAGGTGAGGGGTCTTCCAGATTTAGAGACTCTAGTAGGGGTACGGAGACTAATATAGCTGGTCAACAAGGTCGCAGGGATGGCAATTTGCTCCGAGGATCGGCGTTCACTAGCCCACCAAACCAACGTAGAAATTTTCAGTTCCGTAGCCCTCCACGTAGTAGTGATTTCAGTGGAGTTAATTACAGATGAGCTATGAACAGCGGGATGGCTAATATGAATCCCAGACAAAGTAACCAGTGGGGTCCTTTTTGTACTTTTTGTGGTAACATACATACAGGGCCATGCAATCAAACTGTGATGCTTTGTTACGAGTGCGGGGGAGTTGGCCATGCAAAGAGGGATTATCCTACTTTCAAACATAGTCAGGAGATGGCTCGTGGTTCAGTGCAATCTAATTTTGCTACCATACCGTCAGTCAGGAATGTTAGGAGAGATAAGGGAAAGGGGATAACTTCTTCATCACGAGGTAGACCGACGAATTTCACTCAACAAGGTGCTTCTGGAGGAAGACAGGCGAGAGTATTTACTTTGACGCCACAAGATGCTCACGCCTCGAATGTAGTGGTGACAGGTACTCTTTCTATTTGTGGCTATGAAGCATCGGTTTTATTTGATCCAAGATCCACTCATTCTTTTGTGTCTTTACATTTCATGCCTAAATTAGGCAAACATTATGAATGTATGGATGAACCATTAGTAGTAACTACTCCATTGGAAAAAGCATATGTTGCGGAATATGTATTTCGTTCTTGTGGGGTCCAGATCAAAGATAAGTACACTTGGGTGGACTTAGTGTTAATGACTACAATAGGAGTTAACGTGATACTAGGAATGGATTGGCTGGCATCTTGCTATGCCAATGTGGATTGTTATCGCAAGCTGGTGAAGTTTAAATTCCCGGGGGAGTCATCATTTATTATTTATGGTCACAGCAGTCAATGGGGTAACAGTGTGACAGCTGCAATCGCTGGAGAAGTACAGAATGAAGAGGAAAACTTGGAGGCGACACTAGTGGTGAGTGAATTTGTGGATGTATTTCCAGAAGAGTTACCGGGATTACCTTCAAAAAGAGAAATTGAATTTCGTATCGACTTGATTCCAGGGACGCAACCGATATTGGTTACCTTCGTACCGAATGGCACCGACGGAGCTAAGGGAGTTAAGGGAACAGTTGCAAGATTTGATTAATAAGGATTTTATTCGCCCGAGCGTGTCTCCTTGGGGAGCGCCAGTATTGTTTGTAAAGAAGAAAGATGGTAGTCTCAGGTTATGTATAGACTATCGACAGCTAAAGAAAGTCACGATTAAGAATAAATACCCACTTCCAAGAATTGATGATTTATTTGACCAATTGCAAGGGGCCCAATGCTTTTCGAAGATTGATCTGAGGTCGGGATATCATCAATTGAGAATCCGAGAGGAAGACATATCCAAGACTGCGTTTCGTACGAGGTACGGACATTACGAATTTCTAGTGATGTCTTTCGGATTGACTAATGCCCCTGCTGCATTTATGGATTTAATGAATAGGGTGTTTCGAGCGTACTTGGACAGATTTGTGGTCGTCTTTATTGATGACATTCTCATATACTCGAGGAGTTGGGAAGAACATGCACAACATTTAAAGATCGTACTACAGACCCTACGTGAGCACAGACTGTACGCGAAATTTTCTAAGTGTGCATTCTGGTTGAGTAGCGTTGGGTTTTTGGGACATATTGTATCTAAGGACGGAGTGCAAGTAGATCCTAGCAAAGTCGAGGCTATTGAGAATTGGGCTAGGCCCACGACAGTTACTGAAATTAAGAGTTTTTTGGGGTTAGCTGGGTATTATCGACGATTTGTGAAGGATTTTTCTAAAATAGCTTCTCCACTAACGAGGCTAACTCAAAAAGGGGTAAGATTTGAATGGTCGGAGGCTTGTGAACACGGTTTCCAAACATTAAAGGCTTGTTTGACTTCAGCGCCCGTATTAAGCTTGCCTTACGGATCCGGTGGTTACACGGTGTATTGTGACGCTTCGAGAATTGGATTAGGGTGTGTGTTGATGCAACATGGTAGAGTTATCGCTTATGCCTCGAGACAGCTTAAAAGGCATGAACAAAATTATCCTACGCACGATCTGGAGATGGCAGCGATCGTGTTTGCCTTAAAAATATGGAGGCATTACTTATATGGAGAAACATGTGAGATATATACGGATCATAAAAGTTTGAAGTATATATTTCAACAGCGAGACCTAAACCTCAGGCAACGAAGATGGATGGAATTGTTGAAAGATTATGATTGTACGATACTCTACCAGCCTGGCAAGGCAAATGTTGTAGCAGATGCTTTAAGTCGAAAGTCAATGGGTAGTATGGCCCACATAGCAGTGGAGAGGAGGTCGATAGTGCAAGGATTACAGGATCTAGGTAACTTGGGAGTCAAATTTGAAGTCAATGGATCAGACGCACTATTGGCACATTTTAGAGTTCGACCAATTCTAAATGATCGAATTCGAGATGCCCAAGCTAGAGATACCTTTGTGATGACTATTTTGGGGGGTATGGGTGAACATGTCTCCGAATTTGATTTTGGGTCCGATGGATTATTGAGATATGGGCCTCGAATCTATGTGCCGAATTTGGATGGATTAAGGGAGGAGACTTTAGAGGAAGCACACGTGGCTGCTTATGCCGTGCATCCGGGGGCGACCAAGATGTATCATGATCTAAGATCCGTATATTGGTGGCAAGGACTGAAGAAAGATGTAGGGGAATACGTGTCAAGATGTTTAGTGTGCCAACAAGTGAAAGCAGAACACCAAAGGCCTTTGGGATTACTACAACCATTGCCGATACCCGAGTGGAAGTGGGAACACATAGCCATGGACTTCGTAACCGGGTTGCCCCAAACCAACGGAGGATACGATTCTATATGGGTGATTGTTGATCGATTGACTAAGTCAGCACATTTCCTTCCGGTTAAGACCAAGTATGGGGCAATACAATATGCTCGAATTTACATTAATGAGATTGTTAGATTACATGGCATACCGGTGACTATTATGTCAGATCGGGGACCACAATTCACTAGTCGATTTTGGAGGAAGTTACAAGGCGAACTAGGGACCCGACTGGACTTTAGTACGGCATATCATCCTCAGACATATGGTCAATCCGAGCGCACGATTCAAACAATGGAAAATATGCTAAGAGCGATCGTGTTAGATTTTGGAGTTTCTTGGAACTTGTACTTGCCACTAGCAGAATTTGCATATAATAACAGTTACCAGGCGAGTATCAAGATGGCACCATTTGAGGCACTGTACGGGCGGAAGTGTAGGTCACCCATTAGATGGTTGGAAGTGGGGGAGAGGAGGCTGTTAGGGGTGGAAATGGTACAAGCAGCGGAGGAAGGAGTACAAATAATTCGAAAATGAATGTTAGCAGCTCAAAGTAGACAGAAGTCATATGCCGACAACCGACGTAGGCCCTTGGAGTTCGGAGTAGGTGAATATGTGTTCCTAAAAGTCTCACCTCGTAAAGGAATACGAAGATTTGGCAAGAGAGGGAAGCTTAGTCCTCGATACGTTGGTCCGTTTGAGATATTGGAGCGGGTAGGTACTATTGCTTATCGATTGGCGTTACCACCGGATTTTGAAGGAGTCAATCCAGTGTTTCATGTATCCATGCTCAGAAAATACGTCCGAGACCCTTCGCACGTGATAAAACATGATACGGTGTCGTTGGAACCTGGGTTGAAATTCCAAGAGCAGCCTGTAGCTATATTGGACCGTCAAGTCAAAAGGCTTCGCCATAAAGGCATCACCTTAGTGAAAGTATTATGGCAAAACCATCCAGCGGAGGAGGCAACTTGGGAACTAGAAGAAGAAATGCAAGTAGGGTACCCACAACTATTTGAGGATTGAAGGTGCGGATAAGTGCTTCTATGCTATTGAAATTCGAGGACGAATTTATTATAAGTAGGGGAGTTTGTAACACCCCGGGCAAGTAAAGTCAAAGAGAAAGAAAAAAAGGGGAGATTCGGTCAAAAAATGAGGGAAGGAAAAAGACAAAGGGGAAGAAAAAAGAAGCAGAAGAAAAAAAAGGAAGGGAAAGAAAGAGAAAGGGGGAGAGAGGGGGGCCAGCCACGGGAGAAGAAGAAAAAGAGAGCAGAAGAAAAAGAAGAAAAGGAAAGAAAGGAAAAAAAAAAGAAGAAGAAGAAGGGGGAGAGAGGGGGCCAGCCACGGGAGAAGAAAAAAAGAGCAGAAGAAAAAGAAGGAAAGAAGAAGAAAGAGAAAGAAGAACAAAGGAAAGAATAAGAAGAAGAAAGAAAGGGAGAAATGAGCCAGCGACGGGAGGAAGAAAGGAAAGAAGAAGAAAGAGAAAGAAGAAGAAAGGAAAGAAGAAGAAAAAAAAAAGGGAGAAAGGAGCCAGCGACGGGAGGAGGAAGGAGAGAAGAAGAAAGAGAAAGAAAGGGAAAGAGAAAGGAAAAAAAAAGAGGGGAGAGAGGGCAGTGACGGGAAGAAAGAAAGAGGAAGATGAGAGAGACAGAAACAGTAGATCAAAAAAAAAAGGAACAAAACAACTGGGTGCACGCGTGAAATAATAGCGAAGTAGTACCCCGTTATTTCAAGACAGGGATTAATCTGACGTGAAACTATCAGTGAGTACGGTTTACCACAGATTTGGTTTATTGCAAGTGTACAGGGATGGTTGAAAAGTCATATGAGGCTTGTTCGGGACTTGGTGGGACACCTTGAAAGTCTCGAATGCCAGTAGCGATCTAAGGGGGGGGTCGTTACATTATGTCTTCCTTGATATTACCTTCAAACTCACCTTGTTGACATGACTCATTGTCCACAAGTTTGCACAGAGGTTTCTCATCATTAATGCTGTCACCTGCCTTTTCCTCATGAGCATCACTTGGAAATTTTTCCCGAGCAGCTCTTCCAAAGTTTCCATCAGTAACTTCTTCCATTGTCTCTGTTTGAACATTTATTTCATCATTTTCTAGGTTCTGCCCAGCCCCTGCTTCCCTTGTATTATCATCTATTTTGTTATCTCCAGTGGCAATGATAGTGTTGGCATGCTTGACAATATTAACAGATTTAATAGTACCAAACCTAGCACACTCTAACCGTACATCTTCTAGTACTTCTTCTACCTCTGCTTCAGATAGTGATGAAAAGTCTCCTGGGAACAGATTTTAAGCTTAAGGACTTGAGTAGGCTTCTGAAGAAGTGGCTTTGCAAGCTGAGGGATAACACAGGATTGTCGGTCTCCGCCATTTCCCAAGGATGAGCCATTGGTAACAGCCTGAATTGCAGTGATTACTTGCCCTCCCAACTTCATTCCGATCAGACCAGCACAGGCTTTGAGAGTAACAGATTGGTCTCCAGAATAGCATATTGGTCACTAAGATCCTCATTGATCTCAAAGTGACACGCCTTCAAAGGACCAAAGGCATTAGCAATCTCCACAAGCATCTCAGATGAAATAGCCTTTGAAATTCCACCAATGAAGATCTTGTGATGTGAATCCTTCACAAAATCACTGACTTTAGTGACTGCTTCCGACTTCTCCAGTTCACCAGTCACTTCTACAAAGTCTTTAGGGCGTCGGATTTTGAGAATGGAACCAGAGAAGATACTGCCATCAAAAGAAAGAGCTGCAAAAGCATCCTCCGGTGTAAGGAATTCAACAAGAGCTTGGCCCTTTCCTTTGTGTATAATGCAGCTAATACATGGTTGGGCTCTTGGAATATGATTAATGCCAGATGAAAGCAAAAAATTGTTCAAGGATTCCATAATAGCTTTCTCAGAAGCTGAAGCTGGCACATTTTCTACATAAAGCCTTCTCATAGGCCTGGTAGCTTCTGTTAATTGAACTGAGTCAACGGAGATCTTATGCTTCGATGATAAAGAGCTCGTCAAAGACACAACATGAGGCTTCCCTGTAGTTGAAACACTAGGAACAACACTACTGCATTCATATTTAAGGAAACTGTTTGGCTTGATGCCTGTAAATTGGAAGAACTGAACCAGAAACAATCTTTTCTGCTTCTGCAGGCACAAGATCCCACTTAGCTGTTCTCTTCTCTGTCGAACGATGAACTGGGGAGGGCGTCCTAACAGCAGCTTCAGTCTTTCTCTTCCTGGGAGAGTAGCCACCAAGACCACTTGTGGAGCCACCGTGTCGCCTATGGTGACCACTTGAACCATTACTTGTCATTCTGCTCCTGTCATCAAAATTCTGTCTTCCAGACCTCTCTTTTAGGCCATGCGAGAACGGTTCATGCTTTGACACATGATGTGATGCACGCTTGTGTGCCTGTGGAGAGAGTGAAATAGATCTTCTACGCCTGTGCTCACGCTCTCGACTGTGTGACCGCCTCCTTTTATGCTGTGATTCCTCATAATGGGATCTCGATGATTCTTTCTTCTCCTTTCTCTCAATAGTTTCTGAAGCATGCCCCTTCTGCATATCATGTTTTTTTGCAGTATTCCTTTCTCTATTTTCTTTATCATCTCTAGTTTGATGTTTTCTCTTTCTATCTCTCTCATATTTTCTCTCCATTCTGCCTGCATATCTATCCCTCTGCACTAAATCTCTTGAATGCTTCTTAGCATCTATGGTTTCAAAACCACCAGCTAGCCGCTCATTTGTTCTCTTCACATGGATTTGTTTCTCATATTTGCCTTCATCCTTAACACCTATATCTTTTGTCACTTCAGACTTCAATTTTTTTCCCGACGCATGATTCTCCGTATTTTTCTGGTTAGACAGGCTATCTTTTCTCCTAGAGGCATTCTCTCCTTTCTTGTGGGAATTTCTCTTCTCCAATTCCTCTGGTAAACGCTTTCCATCACCAGGAGAAAAATGTTTACCATGTCTGTGTCCTCCTTCAGAATTGTTAACATTAGACTCATTCTGGATTACACTGACCTTTGCTATCTTCCCTACTTCTGTATTTCCTTCTTTGACATTTTCAGCATTTTCATTAAGTTTTCTATTATTCCTTTTAAACATAATCTCATCATAGCTGAAAGGCCTTGTCCGGGCAGAAGTTCCTTCATGGGAATCATGTTGTGGGAGCTCACCACCTTTTTCATGTTCTTCTTTGCGCCGAGTCCATCTGCCCATCTTGCCAAGTATTCTAACTATACTTCTTATTTGTCAATCTTGAGAAAGGGAGGAGTTGGGCAAGAAACGGAGGTGGGTTGAGGCTGAGACAATACGAGTAGGGTGGTAGAGCTGACCTTGCCCCCGTTTCGAATGTTGTGTTATTTTGATATGAAAATCTATCTCATTATTTAAAAACGAAAAATTTTCCAAGAAAAGATTGAATATGAAAAGTGTTCTTCAAAAATGTCTCAAATTGTTTTGACATCTATACGTACGCATATATAATCCATGTTGACTCGGCTGGTTGAGTTTTTATAGTAATTATTTTCCCTTACGGAGAACTAGTTTGCTTGTAATTGAGGTTAAAAACTTCAGAATTCATTTATAAATTTTCTATGATGTTTTAAAATTTACGTGAAACTTGAACATTTCTTTTTTAATTTTAATTTTAATTAAAAATAAATATGAATATGTTTTTTTGAGAATTACGTATTTTTATTACCAAATGTCCAAGTTAAATTAAACATTGAGCTTTTATGATTACATAAATAGAATTATAATTGAAATAATCCCCAATAACCTAGTACCTAGAACTGGGGATAGCTAGGTACAGTCCTTATTCCCGCAAACCGCACTCAAATGTGTCTTCCATAAACAGACTTTATTATTCAAATACTTATGTAAATACTTGTAACTATATTATTGAGTTCGATTGATGGATGCTTATAGCCACTTGTTAAAATAAGTAAATTTTTATTATGAATAAAATATATATAAGCAAGGAACAATATTTTAGTTACAAAATCTTTTTAGAAATCTTTAACATTTTCTTTGAATAATTTTTTGAATCAAGTTTGAATAAGTTTGCGAGTATATTTAACTCACTTGCATCCCTAACTTCTAAATCATTATTATATTAAATAAATCAAATTTCTCTTTAAGTTTGGAGGTAGGCAAATGGTTGATTCAATTAAAAATTTTTTTTAATTGAATTAATTTATAACAGAATTAGTCATATTTGTTGTGAAAATTAATCTAATGGACCGATAATCAAATTAATCAAAATTTTTTATTATTTTATAAACATATATGTTATAATAATATGTTATGTTTATATTATTACTAGGATGGTGCCCGTAGCTACGCTACGAAAAAAATCACAGAAAATATTGATTATGTTGGAGTAAACTTTAATTTGTTACCTTTAAAAAAGTTTATAGAGAAAGCTATATTGTATTAATCAACTGCATAAATGGTTTCAATTATTGAAAATTTATACCTACATATATGATTATAAAACAATACTTATTTAAATAATACAATAATCTTATAAAAAATTGTTAGATGTATAATAAAATATTAAAAAATGAGAGAGCATATAACATGTACTATTGCTAGATTAAGATAAACAATTGTATAATATAAGATAACCATATAATGTAAAGATCCTATCAATATAAAATAGTTACTGATTTTTAATAATATATCTTTTATATATAAAATGAATGGCTAAAGGTTGTCAAATTTAGTTGATTTATTTATTCAATGATAACTATGTGCTATGTATATTAAGAAATGAATAAACCTTTTTAATTTTTTTATTTTGTTCAATGAATTGAATGAAATTTTATTGAAATTTAAATATTCATGTATAAAAAATATGTCAAATACTATAGATTCAAGTTCATATAGAATAAGAGGATATAAACAGAAAATAATATTAAATTACAATTGATAAATATTAAATGAATCTATATTCTAAACATTAAAAATTAAAAATTATTATTTTCAAGTATTTTTTTAATGAAATAAATAAAAATTAAAAAAAAACCCTTCAAATGTAAAAAAACAACACAACTTTGATAAAAAGTGTAAAAAAAAATTTAATTCAATTGAAAATGACAACGAATTGACCCAATTAGTTATCCTATTTAAAACAGAATTTATTTAAAAATAATAATAATCCTATCAAATATTATTATATATATAATAAACTATTAAAAAATAAGAAAGTATATAAGCTATACTATTAACAGATTAAAATAAACAGTTACAGAATATAAGGTAATAGTATAATGTAAAGATCCTATTAATATAAAATAGTTAATAATTTCTAGTATCATCTGTCTTTTATATATAAAATAAATAGTTAAATGTTATTAAATTCAATTAATTTATTTATTCAATTATGATCGTGTGCTATGTATATTGAGAAATGAGTAGGCCCTTTTGATTTTTTATTTCGTTCAATGAATTGGATGGATATTTATAAGAATTTATACATTCATGTATAAAAAAGATGTTTATATACTATAAATTCAAGTTGGTGCAGAATAAGAGAATATAAACAAAAAATAATATTAAATTACAATTGATAAATATTAAATGAGTTTATCTAATAAGCTTTAAAAGTTAAAATTTATTATTTTTAAATATTTTTTACTAAAATAAATAAAAGTAAAAAAGAAAAAAAAAACTTCAAATGTCAAAAATAATGTAGTTTTGACATAAGATGTAAAAAAAAAATAATTCAATTAAGAATGTCAAATGTCAATTAATTGACCCAATCAATTATCCTACTTTTATATAATTAATTAAATGGATATTTATTGAAATTTAAACATTCATGTATAAAAAAAAAATCTATATATTACGAATTCAAGTTCATGCAGAATAAGAGAATATAGATAAAAAATTATATTAAATTTTAATTGATAAATATTAAATAAATCTATCTTATAAGCATTAAAAGTTAAAAATTATTGTTTTCAAATATTTTTTACTAAAATAAATAAAAGTAAAAAAGAAAAAAAAATCTTCAAATGTCAAAAACAAATGTAGTTTTAACATAAGGTGTAAAAAAAATTAATTCAATTAAGAATAACAAATGTCATTTATCTTCTAAGCATTAAATGTTAGAAATTATAATTTTCAAGTATTTTTTATTGAAATAAATAAAAGTAAAAAAATAAAAAAAAACCCTTCAAATGTCAAAAATAATTAATTCAATTGAAAATTATTATAGAGAACAAAAAGTTAAAAAAATAAAAAAAAATTCTAATTGAATGACACTTGTCATTCAATTAGACATTCAATTAGAATTCAATTAGACACCCAATTGAAAGAAATTGAGAAATCAAATTATACTACTTTTTTATATAGTAGATATAAACCCATATCTTGTAATAAATGTTATGATATGTTTTATATGATATACACGTATATGCTATTATTATATAAACATATCTATAATAATATGTTTATATTTGTTAATTTGTTAATGGTTTATATAGCAATCGGTTAATTCCGTTAATAAAAAAAATTTCAAAATCAAAATCAAAATCGGTTTAATTGATTTAATTATGTTTATTTATGAATTAACTGAACTGTTTTAGCTGAATTTTTTCAGTTCTTGAAATACACTGAAAAAAAAAAAAGAAAAGAAAAACAAACACCAAACGCAACGCAGCGTTTTATGTGATTGATATGTTTTGTACAAAAACAAATTCCCCTCTCATGGGTTTTTAATATTTAGACGTTTAGCGGCAAAACCCTAGAACAAAGTTTCTCGTTCTCATAACGGTCAAACAGGAAAACCCTAGCTACTTCAACCCACGCTCCACCACCTGTCCTACACGCGCCGTCAAGTAAAAACTTGTCAAAATGGCTGAAGAAGAGAAGGAAGAAATCAAGTCGTTTAAAGATTTAGGCTTATGCGACGAATTAGCGGAAGCATGCGATAGTTTATGTTGGAAAAACCCTACCAAAATCCAAGTCGAAGCCATTCCCCACGCGCTAGAAGGTTACGCCGCCTTTTCTTCTAAATTGTTTTGAGGAACTTCGTTGAATTGGATTTTTTTTTTTTAATTTGGTGGATTTTCGCGTTGCAGGGAAGGATTTGATTGGACTTGCCCAAACTGGTTCGGGTAAAACAGGGGCATTTGCTCTTCCCATACTGCACGCGCTTTTAGAATGCCATTCGAAGCAAGGATATAAATCGGCACCCGTGTTCTTCGCTTTGGTGCTTTCCCCAACACGGTCTGATATCTAAAAACTTTTTAATTTCGTCGTGGAAAGGAATTTTTTTTTATTTATTGTTGAATATTATTCAGTTTAATCGGTAATTTGTTGTTGCAGGGAGCTTGCCATTCAAATTGCGGAACAATTTGAAGCTTTAGGATCTGGGATTAGCCTGAAGTGTGCAGTGGTAAGCTTCCAGTCAAAAACATACCTGATCAGTAGCGAGTTGGTTACTTTAAAATGGTTTTTGTTGTCTGTCTAATAGGATTGAGATCTTCATTTTTGACAGTTTCCTTAATTTATGCTTTACATGCCTTAAAGTTTGTCTGACAGTGTCTTTTGCTACGAGGATATGTTTTTTGCCGTCTTTGATGACTTTGCTTCTTCATTTATACTTTTCGTAAATTAACTTATCTTGATTGCTTAAATTTTGGTTCTGAATATTTGAAAGCTTGTTGGAGGGGTGGACCTAATGCAACAACAAATTGCCCTTGGAAAGCGGCCACACATCATTGTAAGTTCATCTTTTGCTCCCTCACTATATTCTGAAAAGTTATTGTGCTGTGAAGCAATTTTGAGCCTAGAGGATCTGGGTTAAGTAGATCTATGACTCATTGTAATTATAAAGCTGCAGATTACAGTATGATAGACAAAATTAATTGTAAGTTTCTGAGTGTAATGTGTGTTGAGCCTTTTCTAAGTTGTTTATGTTCTATGGTGCAGTGGCGAAGATTTTGCTTGGTGGTGTTTTCGGTGTACTCATGCTTGATTTTTTTGACCATCATAATCTTTTTCTTTAATCTTGGTCTACTGGTTGACTGCATTAGATTGGCACTTCCTTGTATGATCTTGATGTCATCTAGGCAAGCAAGGACCTCCAGTTTTCTCTTATGATTTACTTGCAAAGCATTAGGATCAGGGCTGGGAAGCTTAGGTCTTGGGTATGCCTGTGAGTTTATTTAGATGATAATTGTGTGTTTTGGTGCTCATTTTGATGGAAAACCTTTCTTTAGAATTTAAAAGTTATTCCCTTAATTGTAATAACCCCTGTTAAAGATATAAATTTTTAATAGAAACATATTAGTATCCTGTTGTTATATGTATCTACAATATGTAGGACACACGTTTGCGATTGATGAAAAATATGTATCTTAGAATGAAGTATACACCTGAATCTCTTATTGTGTTTATCATACTTCAATTTAATCTTTCATTTTGTAGGTTGGGACTCCTGGACGCCTTGTGGATCACCTGACCAATACTAAAGGTTTTTCTCTTCGAATGCTGAAATATTTGGTAAGAGTTTCTTCTGCTTCTTCCTCCTTTTTTATTTTTTTATTCATTTTTCCCTTGGCATGACTGGTTGAATTAAATATTCATGGTCATATTTTTAGTTTCAGAAAGGTTTTAGGCTTTTAAATGAGCAGGTCTTGTTTTGTGAAAGATTTTTTAATTTTTTTCCACTCGCTCACTTGAGATATCCTTTCTTTACTTTTTTAGCTATATGATATGAATGCCAATTTCTTACATGGCCCTTTAAAACAGAGTCAACTATACAGCCATATTACAGTTGGTGCTCAATATAGTTTCATATGATTGACCTGGATAGAAGTAATAAAAGACCTATTTTCTTACTTACATACATCATTAACTGTTTGTTATGTATGTATATTTACTGCTGAAATAATGTGCATCTAATTGGCAGGTCTTAGATGAGGCAGATAGGTTGCTGAATGAGGATTTTGAGAAAGCACTTGATGATATTTTGAATGTTATTCCTCGTGATAGGCATACGTATTTGTTTTCTGCAACTATGACCAAGAAGGTATGTGTTGAAAGGAAAAAATATTTAATGCATGTCCTTCATATACCATTTTCTATTTCAAATAATCGGTTACCATTGGTGGACATGGATTGAACTTATAAGAAAAAGGACTTCACTTTTTTAAGCTTACTAAGAATATGATCTTGAGAATAGTGCGTTGTGCAATATGATCTACGTAGCTGACTTTATACAGTTAATTCATATCTTTGCAAAAGCAGGAAGTAGTGCGTTGGCTGCATTTCATTGCTGTTACAATTTTATGCGCCTGATTTTTTTATCAGGAATGGAAATTACCTATGAGATCCATTTTGATCATGTGGATAAGGATGCTTTTGTTCTTTCTCCTTTTATGTGGTCTCATGTAGTAATTCTCCCATCAGAGAACATATGTTACTCTGTGTTTATCCATTTGCCAAAAAGATATTTACTAGATGCTAAAGTTCTGTATAATATTTGTTAAGACAATAGTTGTTAAGTTATGTCACTTTTATTAACTTGTGAAAATGGACTACTCTTGGTGGCCTGAACATGGTATTGCCAGTGAACAATGGTCTTCTATGAAATCTGTTTTCAAAGTGATATCCTTCAAACTCAATGCAAATGTAATTTAGTCTTAGTTTCTAGGTGTCACGTTTCTTCCATATTGACAAGGAAAATATTTATCCATTAGTACTCGTTAACATATTGTTGGCAATTACCACATGAATAACAACAAGGAATGATGTAAACTTCAAAGCCCCTAATTAATTTTTTATTCACAGTATCTAAAGGGTGGGTTTTGCTTCCTTCTCGTTTTCGTGCTTTGATATCTATTTTGTTAATAGAGTTTGAAAGGGTCAAACATTTAATCAGAGAAAAATTTGATGATGAGTTTTTAATGCAAAGTTTGAAGACCCATTTGGACTTTGACTAAAAATTGGAGGGCAAGTGCTGACTCAGAGGGGTATTCATTTTCAGAGAGTAAAGCATTCATCTGATACTTTGTCATACAGGAAGTTTATTGTGGGAAAGCTGGTGCTAAAGGCAAATGGAATCCTTTAGCTAAAGTTTGACACTGTATATCTCAGTATTATCGCATAAAGATGACATGAAGCATCCATGCCATTTTAATCAAACTTATGTTGAGCACTCCACCCATGTATAGGAAATTTATTTTTGATTTGAAGATATAAAAAAACTGAAATGACGAGTCATGCTCTGAGCATATCTGAGAAAGATGTGCATTCACTACACAGAATTTTCACAATTTGACCTGATTTTTACAATATTGATGTGTTTACTTTGTGGGTGAAAGTTTGACCACAGTATTTGTGACGTTGCAGGTCAAGAAGCTACAAAGGGCATGTCTGAGAAATCCTGTGAAGGTTGATGATATTTCTGCAAAATTTCTGCTTTCTGCATTTTTATTTTTAACATTTATCAATTTGTAGTTGGTTCCGTTCTTTTCAGATTGAAGCAGCATCTAAGTATTCCACTGTTGACACACTGAAGCAGCAGTATCGCTTTATTCCTGCAAAATACAAGGTGCCTAATCTTCTCCGCGTTAAATTTCTGAATTCTGTAATTATTGGGGCCCTAATATTTTGTAGATGAGGTTTGAATTCTGCCCACTCTTCTGCAGCTTATTTGGCCTTTTATTCTGTTTCCTTTCTGCTCATTTATCATATTGTGCTGTTCAGATGGTCTGGACAAATTCAGTAAATGAGACCAAGTGGCTTGCTTTAGTGAGTTTATTCTGTTTTCGTAACTTACCAAAAACTCTTATATTGTATATAACTTTGCATAAAAAAAGGTTAAGCTACTAATATAATAATGATAAACATCTCAGTACCATAGTTTGGACAACTAATTTCCACACCCTATCCTCCTTTTACACCCTTTATAGCTGTATTCAGCTGTCTTCTGTTCCAGGCAATTGGCATGTCAGAAACATAGATAGATACCCACACCCCAGCAACATAGGTCATCATATGAGCTAGGCATCTTTGTCATATTTTGAAGATCAAATTAGGCTTTGAGTTGTGCTATTAGGTATGAGTTTTCATGCCATATCGTTACATTTATTGTGGTTGAATAAGGAATTTATTTTTTGTAGCTTGGAAACTAGACAGTAATCTAGCCACTGTAATTTTTTCTGTAAGTTCCAGAAATGGATGAAATGTGACGGTTTTTTCATATTGCATTTCTATGTTTTTTATAGATGTCTTTTGTTATATAGGGAATTATTTTTTTGTACCTGGGCAACTAGATAGTTATCTAGCGACAGTAATATCTTTTTCTAATAGTTCTGGAAATGGATGAAGTATGAAGATATCTTCATGTTGCATTTCTATGTCCTATGTAAATATCTTCCTTTATATATTAATTTTGCTGTTATTGCAGGATTGCTATCTTGTTTATATTTTGACCGAGATGTCAGGATGTACGTCTATGGTTTTTACTCGGACATGTGATGCAACTCGCCTTTTGTCATATATTCTTCGGAATCTTAATATAAGGGCAATTCCCATTAGTGGTCAAATGACCCAGGTATGTGTTTTATTTAGTTCACGTACTGATCTATAATATCGCTCTTCAAATGTGGAGTGTCCCTCTCTTCTTTGCCCTCTCCTTTTGTTCTTCTTATTATTATTTGCCCAAACTTTGTTGATATGATGCTTTTGACAGTCGAAGAGGCTTGGAGCCTTGAATAAGTTCAAGTCTGGGGAGTGTAATGTTCTTGTCTGCACTGATGTGGCTAGTAGAGGACTTGACATTCCGTCAGTGGATATGGTTATTAATTATGATATCCCTACAAACTCTAAGGTTGTACTTGCACTATATCTTTTTTCTTTGACTTGTTGCAGCATATGTTAGGCCTTCAAAATTATGCATTACGCATTCTGTTATTCTATCAAAGGGTCTGGGTTTAAAAGGATAGAGTGCAAAAAAATTCTCTTTCACTGCCTCTTTTTTTTTTTTTCCTCTTTTATGCTAAATTTCAAGTTGGTACAGGACTACATCCATCGAGTTGGAAGAACAGCTCGTGCGGGACGATCTGGTGTTGCAATCTCACTAGTGAATCAGTATGAGCTGGAGTGGTATCTGCAGATAGAAAAGCTTATTGGTAATTCTACAGCACCTAAATTTGTTGCTGGGATGTAGTTTGAGTACCTTGTCCAGGAGACTAACCTTTTCTGTTTTTTGTATTCCAGGCAAAAAGTTACCTGAGTATCCTGCTCAAGAAGAGGAAGTCTTGCTACTGTTAGAAAGTGTCACTGAAGCCAAAAGACTATCACAGATGGTAATCAAAGTTCCTTTTAACTTTTTTTGGATTTTTTTATAACCTGGATTTGTAGCACTATCTTTGTGTTTCTATTATGTCTTTTGGTTGTTACTGGTCTAATCTTTTGGTCTGTGGAAGTAAAGCTAATATAAATTTGGTCTTGTGCCTATATCATATGTTTGATTGCTTTGTTCTTGTGTTTGATATGTAGCTTAATATTATTGTGATGCTGTTGAGAAAAGGCTGTGTTTCACGCTTATTTTATTTTATAATTGGGAGAAGAAAGATTGGAACCCTGCTTTTTAAGAAAAGGATCATGCACCAATGAATGAGTCAGATGCTCGAGTGTTTCTTTTATTTCACACTGGGAGTCAGTATTTGAATCTTATGTAGAATATCTGTCGCTTTGTGGTGGAGTCACCCTTTTGCTCGGGTTTCTGATTGTATCATATGATTTACAGAATTTTGAAGTTTACTTTAGCCCCTTTTTTGGATGACAGTTTTTCTAATTAATAAAATTTGAACATCTCTGCAGAAACTTAAAGAAATCGGAGGCACAAAGAAGAGGAGGGGTAGAGACGATGATGAGGAAGATATAGAGAGATATCTAGGAAGTAGAGGTAAGTCCTCCAAGAAACTGAAGAAAAAATGAGACTTGGTTCCTACTTCTTACTAATATGCTCGGTTCGGGATATCTTAAATTTTGATCCGTGTAAGATATTCAATGTTACTTTTGTTAAGAGAAAAATAGGAAATTGTGAGAACGAGGGAGGAATTCAATCTTTTCCCCTTTTTGGGGGGCAAGTTATTGTACAAACTCAAATAAAATATATGATAGTAGAAACATTTGCTTGTTGGAGGTAATGGTACACTGCTAAGGTCTATTTATTTTCATTTAAGTATACATACTGAGCATACAAGAAAATAGTTACAAAGTTTGATCAATGCAGCTTTATTTGAATAAGTGATTTTTTAGCAGATAACTTTAGACTTCAAATGCCTTATACTAATACAACCCCCACGGAGTTTAGACTAGCTCTTGATTACAAACTGAAAGCTTTTACATAAATAAGAGGCCATACATGACCTTTCCTTGTTTGTTTATATCTGAATTTGGCAAAGGATTGTAACAATTTGTAATCTAGCAGAATCTTATGGAGACATGAGTTACTTTTCTTTCATACTTTAAATACTAAATGATATATATATATATGTATGTATATAATAAAAAACAAGTTAATGCTTGGGAATTAGGTCATAAATTAGGAGAAAATCTTTAAACGAGGAAAGGTTTGCTGCCATCCACACGCATGTATGTATCAAACAAAGAAAACAAGTTAGTACTCGACACGCGTGCGTGCATGTACATATATATTTATGTACTAAACAATAAAAATCAAATTAGTACTAAAAAATTAGATCATAAATTAGGAGGTAATCTTAAAATAAGAATTGTGTTGTCATATAAACAAGCTAGTATTAGGGAATTAGGCAATAAACTAGGAGGAAATCTTAAAATGAGGAAGGGCTTTGCTACCATCTCGTCCATTTAACTTAGAAATAAGAAAGATATTGGTGGAAACTAGTTCCTTTATATAGGGTTATAAGTAGACACTGAGTTATGTTTTATGACATATTCGGGATATTTAATGAAAAGACTGTATTGCATTGAGAAGCTTATCACTGAAGGGTTTTGTCAAATTCTTTAATTGACTCTCTAATGTTTGGGTGGTCATGACGTATTGCTAAATGTCGTTCATGATCTATAAATGTAAATCAATTATCAAATTAATATTTGATTAAGATTTATATTTATTACCAACATGTTAGAAGTCTGATAAGTTACACATATTAAGTGACATGATTAAGATTAAACAAGAATGATCAATTAAGTTGGACTTAATTGGAATAAACAAAAATATAGTGAGCTAGTAATTAAGTTTACAAGGGCTTAATTGAATTAAAATACAATTGTTGTATCTAAAGTTACAACTTAATTTGGCTATTTAAATATGTTATGTTAGCAAACTAAAACTCTAAGCCTCTAGTCACTTTTCGGCCGTTTCATAAAATAAGAAAAGAAAAATAGTTTTCTTTGTTTGACAAAAATAAAATTCGGCAAGAATTTTTGACTTTTTTGTTTTAGAAACAAAACTTGCCAATACAAGTAAAATCTTACCTTTGAGAAAGTCTTATTTAATCGCTATGTGGATTATTGTTAGAGACCAAATACTTGGATAGTTTAAGATTTGATAAATCGTGAAGGTGAAGAAGCAAATATTTTGTTTACAAGATTTTAGACTATTTTATTCTCTTTTCGGGGTTTCTTGCTTCATTACAAACGTTTTTTATTTAATTAACTCTTGATTACGATATTTTTAAGTAAGGTATGTAACTCTTAAACTTATGAATGTTTATAATTAGTTTGAAAATTACATAAAAAATACAAATATTGATTTGTAGGATTCAACTGTTTCTTTGATTAAATCTAGTTAATTATTTCGCTGCATTATATTTTTAATTTATTGATTATTTTTATATTTGAACATAAAGTCAAATCCTAACATGAAAGAGATGCGTGTGGAAAGGCTACTTAAATAGTGCATGGGGGCGATGGACAAAAGGATCCTAGGAAATAAACATAAATCAAAATGATAAATCTTATTTTAAGAGAGATGTGAGTTGCTTTATTAGCATTTAGTTCCATTTTCCAAAGAAATTGATTAAAGTGAGTCAATCTATCTATGTCATCCATTTGTCAACCAAAGGTTAAGAATTTGCCCAAAAATGACCCTACTAGCGCCATTTATTGAGTCACATTGCATATTCATGTAATTTACGAAAGTAATTGTCCTCTAAAATGAATGTCTTCAGGTTATCAGAATCAGTTCATAATTAATAGTGGAAACATAGGTTCAACTCTAGATTTTCATCTTTTATTGATGTGCTATCAACCACTTTTCAATGTCACAGGAAATATCCTTTTAGAGTATGAAATTCTATTAGAGAGAAGTGACACAAGATAAATAAGATTCAATTCACAAAAAATAATTTTGGTACATATTTTAATTCATGAATTCGGGATGTATTTACAAACTTATAAAGTACTATTTAATCCTTTTTTTTGGAAATTTGTCTATTTTTTAAAAGAATAATTAAATGTGAAATAGCCGACAACTTGCAAGCAATATATATATATATATATATATATATATTAATTTTCTTCATTTTACTTTGTCAAATTGGGCAACAGTCTTCATTACCAAACAGGCTGCTAACCCTTCAAAGAGTTTAAGGATGTCAGCATGTGTTTTCATCTTTCCATTATTTTTATTGATAAACATAGTTACTAACGGTAAAACAAACTTGTCCAAGGCCTTTGCATCCTTATCAACATTGTCCGCAGCATAAAATCTCAAATATAATAGTCAAATTCATAGTGTACTTTTCCTTTGCACAAGGTTAGAAAAGGAATAAAATAGTTATCTAAAAGATCTGGCCAAATAAGATGAACTAAGTTTTCCTTGGAATCTTAGAGCTACTTGTTTATTAATTTTCTATTCACGTAAATATACGTATCGCAAAGATAATATAATGATGAGTAGAGTATCACTCTCACAGAGAATTATTTTAATTCTTAATTGCTAACTGCTAAAATTGACACATCTTAATTTTATCAAACAATAAAATTGAATTAAAAAGTAAAATTTAATCAAACTTGAAAACTAAAACTAATCTAAATTTACTAAGCAAAATTACTTTATTGGACTTGATTGACCTCTAGACTTAAGATTATGATATCCCTCAATATTTCATCTAAATATTGTCTCTCTCGTTTAACTTACTTTAATGGATTAAATTACTAACCTAGAGTCCTAATTTATTTACAAGGCCTTGTCAAAGTTCACATAAAAATACTTTTCCCAATTAACTTATTTTATGTTTATGCAAATTAAATTGAAGAAAGATTCATTAAGTTTGTGCTTTAATCTAAGTTACGTATGGCTTAAAGGTGTATGTCTACCTTATATGCAAATCAAACCACCTCATCAACTAAGTGTATTTGGTCATATGCTATTCTATTCTAGTTCTACCTAAATCTTTTTCGTCAAGGCTTAACTTAAGTTTCCAATTCAATCTAATTGGTGGCCAATCAACTAGAAGCATTAAAAATAGAATAGAATAAACAACTCAAAACCATCAAATATAAGCAACAGAGAGATAAATAAATTAGACTTCGTATTTAGTTCAATCATAATTTTAGATGAATAAATTAGTTCCCCATCAAGTCACGCATCATCATCAAATTAAGTTTAATCATCAAAACCAAAACCAAGAAAATAAAAAGACAATAACAAAATAAAAGAAACCTAAGAATTGAAATCTTGATATCCAAATCTTCTTGAATCCCTTGATTTCTTTTCAGCTTTAATGAGACTTTTTTTGTCACGACCCGAAACTCCCATCGAGCCAGTGATAATTGCCGCGACATCCCGATAAACATTCGTATCCCGAAATGCCCATCGAAACCCGCAAGGCTTTAGTACCATTTTTCTTGTCTCCTCTGTGAGCGTCAATTGCTGAACATCATGTTTTAAATAATTACCAGTCATTTCCTAACCAGAACAATCATAAAATAGTTTTTGACTCATAAGGGCATTTCGGTCATTTTTCTTGAAAAATTTCGAACTCAAATAATGAGAAGCTTATGAGTGAAAAACACGTATTGCCAAATCAAAATGTGTTTTACTAACTAAAACATTCATTTTAAATAGAAATGTAACTATTAAAATATAATAAAAATATTTAATAAAATATTACAATTTTTCATAAAACAATATTTACAGAACATTATGTAAATAATTTTTGGGACGTAAAAGCAAAATAAATTCTTATATACAATATTAAAGTAAACCAGAGTTTACAGTATCATTTACAGCGATACGTGGCCCTCGAAATATCAGAAATAAAGAAGATAGTAAACCTGCTGTTGGTGAGGTTGTAAAGCCAACTGTAGTCTTCAGCACACTCAACTATCTGCAAACTATTCTGGGCCTGAAAAGTGGAGAGGAGAGTGGTGAGTTTTCACAATTCAGTGAGTAAACAGATATCTCCTAAAATATTTAAAAATTATAGTAAAAGGAGACAATGAAACTTCCTGTCTCAAATAGGTTTCATAACGTGAAAATTCATTTCAATAAGATAAAATAAATTAATTTCACTCTAATAACTAAATAGGCTTATGATTCCCAAAAAAACTTGGCTCTTGCCAAAAATCCATTCTCAGGGATACCTTGGCCGAGACATCTAACCGAGACCACCAAGGTTGTTGATATTTCATAATTTATCAAAACGCAGCCGACTCCTTGTCGTTGGCCGAGTTCACTACCACGTGGTGGTTCGGCATGAAGTGAACTCTGTCATACCTTCGGAGTTACCCTCCGCGCCTCTCATTAGAGGTATAATATACGGGGTTTACCGTGCCCCTCTAAATAGGCCCGGTCCACGAAAACCCGTTTACTGCAGTAGCTTATAAACCCCACCAATAAAATAAAAAATTCCCAATTTGCATGATATGGCAATTACTTTGCTAACAAATTTATCAAGACAAAATAGACAGTTCACATTTTGCAATACCATTATAAATTCAACCAATCATGTCACAAATATCATAAGCCATTTGATTCAAATAATAATTTACAATACAACGTGTAGTCTCCAATTACTCTAATTTCAAAACTATTGTGCGATTTTCAAATCAATTTATAAAAATTCATTTTATTTTATAAAATCACATTTTTCTCATAAAACAGAACAATTCATCATTTAAATTTATTTTTCATAGGATCACCAAATGGAATAAAAATTACTCTAGATAATTAAGGCGATAATATGTTTACTTACTATTTTCAGAAGTTCGGATTTTGGAGTCCTCTGACTAGGAATCCTCGAGCCCAATTTCCTTACTTTTGTTGAAGGACTCACCACCTTGACACAATACAAAAATAAAAAAATTTACCATATTGCCCCTAAATTGTAATAAGCTAATTTAGACTACTAATGCATGATATGAAATGCAAAATTGTCCGAATATCGCTTAAACGCGGTGTTGACCTAATTTGGTCGATCACCCGATTAAATGGCCATTGTGTCCAATTTAACTCCAAATGACACCATTTCTTTTCCAATACTTCAAGTCACCAAATACAATCCAAATAACCTAAAATTCAGCACAATTACCTTCCCATTTCTTCATGGGAAATTTGGCCATATTGGTGCATTATCACTAAAAGTTTTCCTATTCCATTTTCTCACCATAAATCATCATTTTCTAACCAATTTCTCTTGAAACACAATCAATCCACCATCCACACACAACATGGTACATTCGGCCATTGAAGGGTACCAAGGTATAGGTGTTTTTCTTCACTTATTTTCATAACACATATCATTAACTAACCGAAAACACTAACATAACTTAAATTCAAGCCAATCCCATCATGAATTTCTCTCCATACCCATTGGGCCAGCCACTAATTCATTATGAAAACATGTAATTCAACCATGGAAATGAGAAAATAAAGCATGGGTATTGTAGATCTCAAGTAAAAGTTAAGAAATTTCACCTTATCTTGCTTGATTCCTTGAATTTTCACACTTTCCCTTTGATTTTCTCCCTAGGGTTTTGCTCTTCCTTTGATTTCCTTTCTTCCTTGCTTGGCTGAATATGGGAGTGAAAATGGGGGCTTTATGGGCTGATTTTTCATGTTTAATATTAAATAAATCAAAGCTTGACACATGGCATAATATAATTGGTCCATAATTTAAATATTTGACTTTTACACTTAAATTTTCCACCACATTTTATGCCATATTTATCCATTCCCACGATAATTAAAATCCACAAATTTGACAAGTGTTGGTTGATGAAAATTACCATTTTACCCTCGGGGTGGCAAAATTATCGTTTTGCCCTTATACTTCAAAAATACCGAGAATTAAAATTTTTCACTACTAAACCTCGTATTATACTCCATATGATCAATCTTGATCAAATGTGATCAAAATCTTTTCTAAAAATTCTCATTTTGTCCTTAGTGGCAAAATGACCATTTTGCCCTTAAGTAGTCAATAACTCTAATTGACTCTAAATCAACCTTCGAACTCCGAATCACCATTTTAAGTCATCCCTGGACGGTGAAATTTTCAATTTCACTTTAAAATCCCCATTTTAACTAGTTCGAGGCATAAATCGACTTAGTTGTACCTCTAGGTACAATACCGACTTCTATCTATTTTTCTGAGATAATTTAAGTATGCAAGCATGATGTCAAATATATAAATAACATGGCAGACATTTTAAGGCTGGGCTTGACATTTTTTCAATGTTTTTGCAGCTTATTCTTAGCTTTCAATTTGGTGTTTTGTGTCCCCAAAAGTTCTCCAAAATGTTACTTTTATAAAGCTTTGAAGTTGGGCCGAGTTGGGTAAAGAAAGAAGTCAATTCTAACTAAGATGTCCTCATCAGACTACGTGAATTGCGACCTATCTCCAAGACTATTATAGTGTATCAATTTTGACAAAGTTTTTGACCACATTCCTAGCCAAATTGAAAAAAAGTGGTAAAGTAAGAAAGTTATAGCCTTTTCTCTTAGCTTTCTAATAGTTTAAGAATCACCTCATTTGAAGTTTTGTAGAGAGAGTTATAATCGAAATACCAAGACATATGCAGTGGAAGTTTACACTTCGAAATTCCTCTCTTACTTCCATTAAAGTTCCTTCTTCAATAAATGTCAACAAAAGCACAAATAAATCAATAATAACTTATCTTAGGCACATTAACACCAAGTTAAGCACAAATTTAACTAAGACTAGATTGACTTACCTATTTAATTAACTTAAAATGATTAAATAAATCCTATTAATTTCCACGCATTATTACAAGAACTAAGCTAAATTATAATCAAAATTAAGTCTAAATAACTCATATCATAGAGGTATCACACCCCCAAACTTAAGATTTTACTAGTACTCGAGCAAAACATAGAAAACAAACTAACCTACGAAAAGCAATTTAAATGATAAAAGCAAAATAGATAAAGCAACTACTAGAGATAAAGTGCATCAACTTCAATGATCTCCCATAATTTCCTCAAAACTATGTCTATCAATCTTTAACTTAAGGAAAAATATAGTCATCATTCAAATTCATGTTTCAATTCTAATGCAAGCATATTCTCGAATGGATTTTTGTGTGTGTGTGTGTGAAGTCTTTTACTAAGAATACCATGACATCTTGATTAGTTTATGCCAACACGAAATTTAAATTAGTACAAGAATTTCATAAGTTTGCTTTTCATCTCTCTCTCCAATGATGTAGACTAATTCTAAGTCAGGGATCAATAGAACTTTATGAAGCTTGTAATGTATGGCTAGGGTCAAGGTAGGATAAAGGATAAAATAGGGCTCAAATCACCTTAAGCACATAATTATTCTAAAACCTATATATAGATTTATTTTCATTCTCCTTATAAACCCTTTTTCTTCATTTTTGAACTTTTTTTTCTTTCACAATTTCACAATTTTACACTCCCAAACTTATTTTCTTTGTATTGTAAGTATTGTGGTGATTTTTAATATTTTGAATTTTTTTTTTCAATAACTCCACCTTTCCACTTTTTTCAACATTTAGCTCAATCTATATTTCCTAAAACAATATACATGCTTAAGAGTGAGGGTTGCAAAATTAGAAATTTTATTTTAACGCTAGGCTCAATTATTATGTGGTTAAACAAAGGAAAGGGAAATTAGGCTCAAAGGGATATACCAGGGATAAAAATATATTAAGGTTGGCTTTTTACGCTCAAACGATCCAAAGATGGCCTAAATCATTGCTGGGATTTGACCTCATGCTCAAACATGAAAATAATCAATAAATTGTAACGTAGCAGAATAATAAACTAGCATTTAATCAAAGAAATAGTCGAATCTATAGGATCAATGTTTGTGTTTTTCATATAACTTTCAAATTAATTATGAATACTCATAAGTTTAAAAGTTACATACCTTGCTTCTTCACCTTTAGGATTTGTCAAAATTTCAACCACCCAAGTGTTTTGCAACGACCACTCCTCGGTCGCTGTAGGCGTTCGAGACCTCCGAGAAGACCCGTCAAGTCCCGAACAAGCCTATCTAGAATTACCCATCAACTGACTGAATACAATCATCACATTATATTGGTACTTTCATATATTAAATTAAATCATAAATATAAGAATCACTATAATTTTTTTTTCACCTTTTTATTCGAAAGTATATACACTAAAATCTATACTCTCCAAATTAATGTTTATATAAAATTTAAAATCCGTTTACAACCTAATAAACAGATTGTTAAAATTCGACTTCTAGCAGCGGAGCGACTCGGAATAAAATGCTATGAGATGCCTTTACCTATCCATGGTGGACCAAACGCGTTGATGACTACATGCTAGGTTGATCCCTGTCTACAAAAAGGGAAATAAAAGGGGTATAAGTCTCATGGACTCAATGAATATCATTGACTCAGAGAGTAGGGCGTAGATAGGAAACAAACAAACGACAGATCAGTTGAATATAAAAATGCAAGATTATAAAAGCACTTTATCTCAAGCGATGGTTTTGTGCCTTATGTAATACCCCGTACCCTCGTTAGATACAAATAAGATTTTATTGATCAAAGAAATGATCATCTAATATGAATCGACGTGCTAAGGAACGCTTAAAAATAAAATGTATCACACGCGCAGAACTCACAATTAAATAATAATATTTTTTTCGAAAACAAATTAGTGAGTTAAAAGATGATTCGAAAGTAAATTGATACATAATAATGTGTTTTGGGACCAAAGAAGGCAAGTGAAAATTTTTGGAATAAAATAATATTTTATTAATAAAATAATATTAAAATATTAATATTTTATTGGAGGTCAAAATTAGTCATGAAAAATGGAATATGACTAATTTAAGTGGGGGAGAAGAATTAAGAATGAATTTTTGAAAGGAAATGCCGTAAGTGAGACCGCGCGATTTTTATTAAATTGAGTTAACGCGGTAAGTAAATATTTAAATATTATGGAGACACCGCGTTGGAATGCAATCTCAATACTTTGATTTTATATATGTGAAGGAAGAATAATTTTGAAGGAAATTGAAATTTAATAAGTGTGGATAGGAATTAAAAATATTGGACTTAATTTTTGGAGAGCAAAGTGTTGAAGAACTCAGAAATGTTTTTGTACATGCTTGAGTATTTTGGTCATATCTCAAGCTAAAGACCTCCAATTTAAGAAATTCTTAGGCCATTAGAAAGCTAAGAGACAAAGCTACAACTTTGATGTGGATCACATCACCCAGTTATGTCTCTAAAATAGAGAAAATCGCATTGAAAAATGATAAGGTGTCATATCTAGGGAATAAAAATTTCAAGGATTGACAATTAAATTTTTGGAGTCTCCTAGTACACTTTTAAGCCTAATTAAATCTTAGATTAATTAAAGGCTTAAATGAAAATTTAGAATGTGAAATGAATGATAAAATAATGAAATAAAAGGGTTGAAAAGTCAAGTAATATTTGTTTATGTACATGTGACAAGAAGACAAATAAAACAAGGGAAAGAAAACAAAAGAAAAGTCAAGGTAAGTGAGGTAAGGATGAGAGAAGAAAGGTGAAATGAAAAAAAGAGATAAAAGGAAGGTGGGGGCCGGTCATGTAAGAAAAAGAAGAGAAATGAAAGGAAAATGAAACAAAAGAAAGCAAGGAAGACCACATGGGCTGGTCAAACCGTGAGAAGAAAAAAAGGCAGCCATGTGGTCCAACATGAAGACAAAAGACCAAGCAAAAAAAAAAAAGAAAAGAAAAGAAAATAGAAAATAGAATTAAAATATGGGCATGGCCCAATGACAATTAGATGGGCAAGGCCCAATAGAAAAATAAAAATAGGCTTGGCCCAATAGGAGAAAAATAGAAAAGCCATGGAGAGGCCAAAATTCACAAAGAAATGGCAAAAGCCTATTGGTAAGTAAATGTAAAATTTTAAGGTTATGGGTAGTTTGTTAATATTGTGCATATTTTAGAAAAAAAATATATGCAAATTGATTAAGAAAATTTAATTAAGTTACTACCCATATAAATGTGCGATTAAGCATGTTGAATTTAAATTTGATGTTAGGAAAATTGTCGTGAAGGCGTACCGAGCGAAGTATGTGATCGATAAATAAGAACAATTATCGATATGCGAATGAATTAATAGTGAGAAAAAATCCCACTATCACGAGGTGAGTAAGGGGTGTCGATTTTCAATTATTCCTAATTATATATATGTATGGATGTATATATATATATGATGTAATTTGCGTATAAATTGCGAAAAGTATGAATCGATGGAAATTTATGAAATTGTGAATGCAAGACATTTTTCAAAAATTGTTTTAAATATATATATGTATACCTTATATGTAAAGTGTTTTAAAAATGGGAAACAAGCTCTTCAACTTGATTTAGTTCCTAAATTGTGCCTTATATATTTGTGTAATGTGCATACATAATTTAGAGATTTAAATTTCTCTATGTATGGTATTTTATGAATCATGTGTTAAATTTCATTTTGTGAACATAAGATAAATTTTTATGACTTTCATAATGAACGTTTGACAAATAAATTTGGACAATACTTTAAGAAATAAATGAGTTTTAAAATAGCTTTCATAAAGAAAACGAGATTCCTAAAGTTGTTTTGAACTTGAATGGCTTATGGCGATATTAGCATGGATGGTTGAATTAATATTTGTATTGAAACTACAAAATTTGTTGTTTTGCCTTGATAGGCGGGATAGAAATATAATTGCCATATCATGTTGTTAAGTTTTTATAAATTGGTGGGTTATATGATAGTCACTGCAGTGGTGGGTTCCGTCGACCAGCCTATTAGAGGGGCACGGTAACCCCATTATATTATACCTCGGTATGAAAGGCGCGGAGGGTAACTCCTGAGGTATGGTTAGAGTTCATATCACACCGAACCACCACGTGAAGGTGAACTCCGCTAACGCCAAGGAACGGCTGCTTTTCAAAATGAAAATACGTTTTATGAGTATATGAGATTTTTAACAGCCTTGGCGGTTTCGGTTGGATACCCCAGAGCAAGGTATCACCGAATATGAGTTTTATGGCACGAGCCATGTTTTTAAGAATATCATAAGCCTCACTAATTATTTTTGATAAAATGTAATTATTTTACATGGGTTGAAATAAGTTTTAATATTATGAATTGTATTTCCTTGCATGGTGAAATTTGATTTAAACGGATTTTTGCAGCTCCTTTATTTGTTTTATATGAAATGGATTTGAAATTCCTCGTGGAAAGGCGAGCTATAATTTGTATATAATTTTGAATAATATTTGGTTTCATGGGAGCTGGCTCGATTTTATCGATTTGATACGAAAAATGGTTATAAGGCACAAAATCCCTGTTTGAAATAAATTGCTTTTATGATCCTATGTTTTATATTCAACTGATCTTCCGCTTGCTTGTTTCCTATATACGCCCTACTCACTGGGTCGATGATATTCATTGAGTCTATGAGACTCACCCCCCATTTTATTTCCTTTTTTGCAGACAAGGATCGTTTTATTGTGAAGTCATCGACGCGTTCGCGTGTGGTCTACCGTGAATAGGTAAAGGCATCTCCTAGCATACTATTTTGAGTCACTCTGCTGTGTCCTGTACCTATTATGTTAGAAGTCAAGTCATGGTATTCTACTTATTAAGTTGTAAATAAATTTTAAATTTGTATATAAGCATTAGTTTGAAAATTATAGATTTTGGCGTATATATAATTGTGGATAAATAAGGAAAAAGTTATTATTGATTTTTATATTTATGAATTAATATGATATATGAAATTATAAATATTATATGATTATTGAATGTGGTGAATCATTGAGCAATTTTGGTCAGGCTTGTTCGGGACTTGGCGGGTCTTTCTCGAAAGTTTCAGACGCCGGTAGTGACTGGAGAGCGGTCGCTACAACTTATATCAAAATCGAGAATTTCATATAAAGCAAAACCATTTTCGAATCAAATTGATAATATTGGGCAAGCTCCCATGAAATCAAATACTAATCAAGTGTATACATTATTCACAAATCTCCTCGCACGCGAAGGAAAAATTCATATAACAGTAAAAACCAGGGGGAGCTGCGAAAAATCGTTTAATTCAATTTTCTCACCATGCCAAGAAATATAATTCATAATGTTAAAACTTATTTCAATCCATATAAAACAATTATATATATTTTTCAAAATAAACAACAGGGCTTATGACTTTTTAAAAACTTGGCTCGTGCCATAAAAATCATTCTCATACTCGGTCCTCAATGATACCTTGGCCCAGGGCTATCCCAACCGAGTTCGCCAATGCTGTTAAAAGTCATTTTTGTATAAACACATTTTTACGTTTGAAAATACAGTCATTCCTTGGTGTTGGCTGAGTTCACCCTCACGTGGTGGTTCGACGTGAAGTGAGCTCTAAATCATTACCTCGGGAGTTACCCTCCACGCCTATCTACCGAGGTAAAATATAATGGGGTTTACCGTGCCCTTCTAAATAGACTGGTCCACGAAAACTCGTCTCTGCAGTAGCTCCTAATCCCACCAATCCAATAGAAGTCAACAGCATGATACGGCGATTTTATCACTATTCAGCCTATTAAGGCAAAATCAATAGTGCGTATATTTTCACACGAATACTGAGGCAGCCATACATGCCAATATTGTCATAAGCCATTCAATTTCAAAACAAATTAGAAATCTCATTTCATTTATAAAAATTGTCTTAAATATCATTTATATCCTTGAAGGATTGTTCCAAATTTATTGCCAAACATTCAATATAAAAGTCATAAAAATCTATGGTTATGCTCACAAAATAAAGTTTAATGCATGGTTCATAAAATACTGAGCATAGGGAAATTAAAACTTGTAATCATGTATGCACATTATACAGATATATAAGGCACAATTTATGAGATAAATCAGTCGAAAAGCTTGTTTCCCATTTTTAAAATGCTTTACGTATAATTTATATATGTTCCAAATGATTTTTAAAAATAACTTACACTCACAATTCCTTAATCATCTATCAACGCATGCTATTCATAATTTTTACACTTTTACGTAAAATATATGTACATGTAAATATATACAAAATTTTTAAAATTGACACCCCCTACTTACCTCGTAATAATGGGATATTACTTCACTATTTATTCGTACGCGTATATAATTATTCCTATTTGTCGGGTACCTACTTTGTTCGGCATGCCTCCATGACAACTTTCCTAGCAACAGATTTAAATCCAATATACTTAATCACACATTTGTATGGGTAACAACTTAATTAAAAATTCCTTAAACAACTTGCATATTTTTCATCCAAAAATGCACAATATTAAATTACCCATAAACTTTAAAATATAACATTAACTTACCATTAGGCCTTTTTCATTTCTTTTTGACTTTTAGGCCCTCTCCATTGGCTTCTCCAATTCTTCCCATTGGGCTAAGCCCATTTATTTTTCTCCTATTGGGCCATGCCCAATTTTATCTCTTATTGGGCCATGCCCATTTATTTTCTACTTGGGCCATGCCTATATTTTTTTTCTATTATTTTTTCTTTTCTTTTCTTTTTCTTTTTTTTTTCTTTCTTTCTCTTCCAACCCGTCACTCTCTCTTCTTCCTCCTCTCAAACTTGTAGCCAACTCTCTCTTTTTTTCTTCTCAAAATCGATCACCACAAAGCTTCAATTTTCATGGCAACTAAACCTCCAAAATTTCCAACAAACTTACCTTAGTTTTCTTCCTCACTTTCAACTCAAATTTCCAGCAACCAACACCTCAAAAATTCAGCAACTTAAACTTAATTTCTAGCAACAAAATCCTTGAATTTTCAGCACCTAAACCTCCCTCAAAGTGCAGCAAAAAAATCAGCTTTCTTACCTCCCTCAAAGTGCCAAATTTTCTTCTCTTTTCTCTCCTTTTTGCTGCCAATTTTCTGCACTTAAAAGCAACCCCTTTTCTCTTACAAAAGTGTATAAAAAAATCAGCTTCTACCTTCCACAAGATTGTTGAATTTTTTTGCTTTCTCCTTCCCCTCCTTCACGAAAATTTTTCTCCCTTTTTCTCCTCAGTTTTTGGCTAGCTTTTCTTCCCCCACTCTCAACCAACTTCCTTTCCTTTTTTAGCTCTTTTTCTTCTCTTTTCTTCTTCTTCTTTGACCGACTTCACTCTTTTTTTTTCCCTTGTCATATGGTCGGCCCCCACCTTCCTTTTTATTTCCACCTTTCTTTGTTTTCTTTTTCCTTTGTCTTCATTCTTCTCTCATCCTTATCTCACTTTTCTCTCTTAGTTTGTCTTTTCTTCATTCTCATCAGCCACTTTTGCTTGTTCTTTTTTTTTGTTTATTAGTTTATTATTTATTTTATTTTTATTTTATTTTTTTCTTCAAAATAATAAAATTTACATTTCATCCCTCAAGTTCATTTTATTTAACACACACCCGTTTAATTTTCATATTTTTAAAATTGATTCTTCTGACATGTGTAAAATTTTAATTTTCTTCTATCTTCCTTCTCTTACATGTGTATGACTAAAATATCGAAATCATATTTCAACGCGGTGTCACCATAATATTTAAATATTTACTTACCGCGTTAACTCGATTTAATAAAATCACTCGTGCACAATTATTGTCGTTTTCTTTCAAAATTCTTCTTTACTTCTTCTCCCCTACTTGAATTAGTCATATTTCATTTTTCATGACTAATTTCGACAACAAATAAAATATTAATATTTTAATATTATTTTATTGAATAAAATATTATTTTATTCTAAAATTTTTCACTTGCCTTCTTTGTTCCCGAAACACATTAATATGTCTCAATTTACTTTCGAATAATCTTTTAGCTCACTAATTCACCTTCGACAAAAATATTATTATTTAATTACTGTTTCTGCGCGTGCGAAACATTTTATTTTTGAACGTTCCTTTCATCCTTTATCGGTCTTTAGCATGCTAATTCTCATCAAATGATCATCCGTTTGATCAATAAGATTTTATTGGTGTCCAACGAGGGTATGAGGTATTACATGTTTGGCCTCTAACAGTAATCCACACAGTTACTGAATAAGACCTTCTCAAATGTAGGATTTTACTTTTGCTTGCAAGTTTTATTTCTAAAATAAAAAGACCAAAAGTTCTTGCTGAATCTTATTTTTGTCAGACAAAAAAAACTATTTTTCTTTTCTTATTTTATGAAACGGCTAAGAAGTGGTTGGAGGCTTAGAGGTTTTAGTTTGCTAATATAATATATTTATATAGCCAAATTAAGTTGTAACCCTAAATACAATAGCTGTATTTTAATTTAATTAAGTGTTTGTGAACTTAATTAATTTCTCACTTTATTTTGGTCTCTTTCAATTAAGTCCAACTTAATTAATTATCCTTATTTAATCCCAATCATGTCACTTAATGTGTGTGACCCATCAGGCTTCTAACATGTTGGCAATAAATATAAATCCTAACCAAATATCAATTTGATAATTAATTTATATTTATAGATTATGAGTGGCATCTAACATGTCACTTAATGTGTGTGACCCATTAGTTCTCATAATTCATGACTAACCTTGTGAATTTAGAAAACTAACTTTCCTCAAATTCATCATGCTTTGGCCAAAGACTTTATACAAGTTAATCAAGAATTAAGAACAAGTGAGATACATCCCTTTATATCACTTGTGGTGATGAATTCTCTCTTGACCACTCATTCACCTTCACATTCTTCATGGCATGCGCAAAAACACCCTATTTAGGCATCTGGTTGCCTCCAGACCCGTAAGGGTGAAATCAAAGTTGCCATTCCCTATACAAGATGACTTAGTGTTTTAAGTCCAAGGACTAGTTGCACGACAAGCACATGAGAACATTTTCCATAGACACTTGAGTGAAATACCAAATGAAGTTCTCATAGTAGGTCATGTTCAGTGAACTTGTTCTTTAACAAGCACCTACACGTTATCCTCAAATATCCCATATACTTCAATCTATGAGATCGATTGCTTACTTCCCAAGTAAGGAGGCTTAACATGTACTAGTCTTTGAGCATTGTTAATGCCCTATCTTGACAATACAATGACCAAGAACAATTTTATGAACATGGCTTTGATGCATAGTGATCTCAAAATTGTAGCGACTTTACAATTTTCTTACAAGGCCTTTATGTTCCATGGGCTTTATCCAATTAATACTTAATAACTCCTTATTATTGCACTAACATGAAGGAAAACTTCTATCACATATAGTTATGCAATTAAGTATGCATTGAATGATAATATATATATATATATACATATATTTCTTGACCAATCCAATTGGCTCAAGTGCATATACCAACAATCGTGTCCCTAACTATGTATTGCCTAAGATTTTACCTTGAGAGAGAATCAAGCAAATTCTAGAATTCTTGATTTTATCTAAAATTTTATATCAACATAAACTTTCTTTAAAGATTCACAATAATTTAAAGCAAAAGATAAATGCTCAAAATGACGAAAATCACATCTTAACAATGATACTAAACAAAAGAATTTGGCATGAATTCAAACAATAACCTTATTTACCAAGAGCTAAAAATTTAAGACAACTAGTTATCATCATTGGATAGGGAAATCATCAAAAATATTGGCATAACTTTACTCTAGATTCTTAAAAATTTAAGTAAGCTCAAAAATTAAATGACCAACTAATCCTAGTTACTTAAAAATCTAGATAAACATGTAAATAAACTTAAATCTGTATAATTCCATATAATATTCACCAATATAAAAATAAATTCACCTTTTAAAACTTAAACTAAACATTGTCCTCAATGTTAGAAAAAAGAATGAAAGGTAAAAGAACATTTCGCTGATGGTTAAATTAATTTTGTAGGCACTCTAATCCTCTTCTTTACCTTCCTCATCATCTACCACTGCATTGTCCTTATCATCCTCTACCTCATTGGCACTCGAAAGAGGATTAGGTGTTGGTAAGAGTAGCCATGTCCATCCCCATAAAAGCTCCATAAGCTAGAAACATTTGGTCCATATGTTGATTACATTGTGTTAGATAAGTCATGTGTCGCTCAAACTGGTGCCCAAGTTGCTAAACTATATGCTCAAGTTGGTCAATCCTTTGAGTTATTGAAATTTGTTGTTGGGACCTTGGTCAAGGGGGTTGACGATGATGTGTTGAAGAAGAACTACCCCCAACAGAGTGTTGAGGTTGTCTAAAGATGAGATTAATATCGATTAGGAGTTTAAAGAGCAACAACTTCTCAATGGCAACCCAATTTACACTAGCTTTCTTGCACATGGCTGTAATCAGATAAAGGTTACACTAGCTTTCTTGCGTATGGCTGTAATCAGATATGGGAACCACAGGCCATCGTGCTTTGTTTTTTGCAATGTGAGTCATGGCTTTGTAAATTACACAGCCAATATCAATTGTGCATCCCATCATGATGGAATAAATAAGAATGACTCTGCCTTTTGTGACATCGTTCTTTTTTTTTTTTTATAATTGAGGAAGGATTCGAACCTTGCTCTCTAAGTAGGGGATCATGCACCAACTAATGAGCCAAATGCTAGAGTGTGCCTTTTGTGACATTGTTGAGATGTGTTGTAGGAAGTCATTTGGATGCCATAAAATATAACCATATCTTAGAATTTGGTTTCATCATATTCCTTTTAAATGAACCTGGTTTATTATTGAAGATCTGCCATCGAGCATCCTTTTCACAAAGTATATAGATGATGACATCCCAATCCTCATGACCAACCAAGTCCAAACCATCATTGTCAAAATCTAAAGCTTTATAAAATTCATTAATGGCATGGCTCAAGAATGGCACTAGCTTGCCTCATACAATAGCAAAATCTTTAGTAACTTTAACATCTTTAGCCTAAAATTCTCTTACCATAGGGATAATTGCAGCCTTTGGCGAAGCACAAAATTTTTTCTAGTGTCATTCATTAATCATTGGTTGAAGGTCAAGGAACATGATCAACCCTTGATCTAGTCGTCATTTGGGTATTGCAATTTTATTGATGAGAAAACTAGTGTGTCTAGCCACAGCGTCAACTGACATAAATTGAGTTTGATCAAATGAACAACCAGAACTTTTTCGTACTCGTTTGGGTGCCATTCTCAAATTTCTTGCAATTAAACTCAGTCAAAAGGAATGAAGACAACCAACAAAACACAATAAACGACCAACAATATCAACCTGTATGTCTTCGAATCACAATAAATTAATGCCCATATTATCTAGTAAAATTCCAACAATTAAATTTTCTAGAATAAGAAGCATAAAAATAAATCACAAGATCAATTGACCCATATTCTCAACTGTAACAAACCTAATAATTTTCAAGCACAAATCAAAACAATCTATGAAACCTAAAAAATAACTAAACATAGTAGCTTAAGAATCATCAATGTTCATCACAAATTTGACAATTAAATAAAGGATGTGAAGCAAGCAATTAATAGTTCAAAAAACATAAAAAATATTAAAGAAAAATTAAAACTTACTTAAACTCTTAAAGTGGCAAAAAAAAAGTTGATGGAGATTTTAGATGTAGTTAATAGGTATGGAGAGGGGTTGACGAAAAGAAGAGGATGGGTTGTGGAGAATTGATGAAAGATGTAAAGTTATGGGATTAAGAAAGAAGAGAAGAAGTGCAAAAATTTTTTTTTGAAGTAGAACAAGTTGAGGGTGCAAAGGAGTGGCGAGGGAGGGGGCGTTTAAATAGAAGAGGAATTCTAAAAGAAGAGGGGGAGAAGGGTTTTAAAGGGCAGGGTAAGGTAAACTTTTAAGGGGAAAAGACAGGGTGAGTAGCCGAGGCCTACCCCTAAGGGCACCACAGCCCACATTAGCAATGATCATGAGGCTGTGGCCACCCTTTGTGGGCGTCACAACCTACGTTAAAAAAAAATCACTAGACCGTGAGCTACCATTGTGGGTGTCAAAGCCTTAATATATTTTAAAAATTTTTATTATTATTTATTATTTATTTGTAATAAAAGCGAGGCTGGTAGTTAGAGTCACTACTTATCCCAAAAATGTTTTATTTTTTTTTTTAATTTTTTGAGAAGCTTTAAACGTACCTATAAAATAAAAAATAAATTATTAATAATTTTTAATAAAATAAAAACAATAAAAATAAAAAAAATAAATAGATGAAAATAACTTAGAGGAAATAAATTGAGTCAGAATGCTTGGGTTGCTTCCTAAGAAAACACTTGATTTATAGTCTTCAGCTTGACTTTGATTCAAATTGCATCAATAAGTGTGATTGAAACCTTTTGACAATTGAAATTGTGATCGCAATAGTGCTTTAATTGTTGCCTATTCACTTTGAAGCTTGATTTATCATCAACCACCTCCATTACTCCATGAAGATATACTTTTGTTACAATGAAAGGTCCAAACCAACCAGACTTCAACTTTCTAGGAAATAATTTCAATCGAGAATTATATAAGAGAACGCGTTGGCCAGGGTCAAAGCTTCTCTTTATGATTGTTTTATCATGCTATCTTTTTATCTTCTCCTTGTAGATTCTTGCATTTTGATAATTCTATGATATAGAGTTATTAGGGCTTAATTTTTATAGTAATTTAGCTTCGTTCTTGTGGTAATGCATATAAATTAGTAGGTTTCAATTAAATTATTTTAAGTTAATTAATTTACGTGAGTCAATATAATCTTAGTTAATTTTATGCTTACTTTGGTGTTAATATGATTAAGATAGGTTGTTATTAATTTATTTGTGCTTTTATAGGTGTTTAATGAAGAACGAATTTTAATAGAAGAAAGAAAGCAATTTCAAGGTGCAAACCTTTATTGCACATGTTTCGGTATCTCAAACATAACTCTTTGTACAAAACTCCAAAAGAAATAATTCTTGAACCATTGGAAATCTAAGAGAAAAGATCCAACTTTCATTGTTTACCACTTTTCCTAGTTCAGCTTGGAAGATAGTAAAAAATCTTATCAAAGTTTAAGCACTATAGTAGTCTTAGAGTAATTACGATTTTTGTTAATTAATTCATCGAGGTAGTGACGTTGGTTGAGGTAGGATGTGGCTCATGTAGTCTGATGAGGAAATCTTGATTGGAATTAACTTCTTTCTTCACCGAACTTGGCCTAACTTCAAAGCCCTAGAAAAACAACCATTCGAAGGACTTTAAGAGAGAAGAATGAAACAGCAGATTAATAGTTGAAAGTCAAGCCAAAAAGTCATTGAAGCTAAAAAGAATTTGAGGTATTCAAGAAGATTTGGAAGATCAAGATTATAATTCTTGGGTTCTATAATCTTTTTGTTATTCTTTTTTTTTTAGTTTAATTTGAATGTTTAAACTCTATTTGGTGATGATGTGTGACTTGATGAGGAACTAAATAATTTATCTAAGATTATGCTTGAACTCAATATGTAGTTTGATTTATTTATCTCTTTTTTGCTTATGTTTGATGGATTTAAATTGTTTATTTTATTCAGTTCTTGATGCTTCTAATTGCCTATTCACTAATTAGATTGAATTGGGATTTTAAGTTAGACCTTGACGAAGGAGATTTAGGTAGACCTTGAATAGAATAGCATATAATCAAATACACTTAATTGATTAGGTGGTTTGATTTGCATATAGGGTAGACATACGCCTATAAGCCATCCGTAGCCAAGATTAGAGCACGAACTTAATGAATCTTTCTTTAATTTAATTTGCATAGATATATAATAAATTAATTGGGATAGATATTTTTATGAGAAACTCGACAGAGACTTGTAAATAATTTAGGATTCTAGGTTAGCAATTTAATCCATTAATCTAAGTTACGAGAGAGATAGATAATAATTAGATGAAGTATTGAGGGATGTCATAATCTTAGATCTAAAAACAATCAAATCTAACCATAGCGTGTAACATGTTTTTGTATATGGTGTGTAACAACCTAACCATAGTATGTAACATGTTTTTGTACATGACGTGTAACACCATAGCGTGTAATTTCATTAAGGGTAATTTTGTCTAATTTGGCTAAAAATAGTTAAAATTATAAAGATGGCTATTTTTGAAAACATCTTATCTTTAAGGGTTATTTTTTAAAATGCCCCTAAAAATAAACTATCTATAAAAACAACTAAAAAAAAGTAAATGATAACTGAAAATTGAGGACTTAGCTAATATTTAATAACAAAATTAGAATAAAATAATTCTATACAATAGAATTATCACACCCCCAAAGTTAAGATTTAACTAGTCCTCGAGCAAAACAAAATCACAAAAAGAAAACTAAACCTAAAAAAGAAAATTCCTTGAGTAAAAGATAGAAGTACCAACTCATGATTTCTCAATTTTTCCTCAGAAATTAACTCAAATTCCAACTTAAGGTAACATACAACTTATCATTAAATTCATGCATCAATTCAAGTGAAAACTTTTTTTTTCAAATGGACTTCCTATGTGTGTGTGAATGCTCTCCTGCAAGGAATATCATGCAATTCGGATTAGTTTATGCCAAATCTAAGCATAGATTAATACTAAAATCTCATAAGTTTGCTTTTCATCTCTCTTCCCACTAATGTAAATCAACACTTATTCAAAGATCAATAGTTCTTTATCAAGCTTGTAACGTGAGGCTAAGGTCAAGGTATGATAAAGGATATTAATGTGGCTTAAAGGTATGATAAAGGATATTAATATGGCTTAAAGGTATGATAAAGGATATTAATGTGGCTTAAATCACCCTAAGCACTTAATCAATCTAGGACACAAAGAACTCAATTATATATATATATATATATATATATATCACCCCCAAACTTGAAGTAAACTTTCCTTTGTACAACACATTTTATATCTTTTCTTTTTTTTTTCCAACCCCCAAACTTATTTTTGATAATTGTAAACAAAGGGTAATTTTGCTAACAACCATCACTTTTTTTCTATTTTTTTGGCACTTTTCTCCATCAATTTATCTTTAAGCTCAAACCATTCCTTAGAAAGATTAAAATACTTAGAGGGTGAAAGGTTCAAATTGCTAGATTTAAATAGAAAGGCCAAGGCCAACATAATTGTGTAATTACAAAGAAAAGGTAAATTAGGCTAGAAAAAGGTGACTAAGGATAAATGTAAGAAGGTAGGCTCAAAAAGGCTCAAATGGTCCAAAGATGGCCTAAATCACTTCTTATCTTAAGTGTTATATAAGATTTCGCCTTGAGAGAGAATCAAACAAATTTTAGAATTCTTGACTTCATTATATTTTTCATCAACATAAACTTTCTCTAAATCACATAAAAATTCTAAGTAAAAGAGTATAGTGCTCAAATTATTGGAAGTCACATTCGAAAATAAAGCTAACACAAGAATATCATGTAAAATTAAATCATAACTATATGTTTCCCAAAAGCTAAGAATCAAAAGATAATTAAAATATCATCCTAGGATTGGGACAATCATAAATAAGGTGCAATTATCTCAATTTTTTTTTGAAACACAAATAAAACATGCAAAACATAAATAAAAAAAATAAAAAAAATAAAAAAAAATAACAAAATTCTAAACCATTCTCCAAACTTGGAATAAACATTATCCTCAATGTGATAAAAGAAAATAAAAGAAAAAGGACAAACATGCTCCCTTAACTCCGAAGTTGTAGTCTACAAGTACTCTACCTTATCACCACCAAAATTATCCTCAGTGTCAGAATCCATAAGCAACGAAAGAAAAGTAGACATATCCATCCCACTCCTTAAGATACAACCTAAATTCTATATTCCTCACAACATTCAAACAACATTCTTAGAATTGTAAGTTTCATAATGCAACAGTCTAAAATATAAAAATAATTCTATGACAATATACTCATCAAAATTATCAATTATTGCATGTTGTTGCACCAATGATTATAGGATTTATTTTTACTTGCTCAACTAAGCATCCAAAATTAAACAAACCCATTATCTACTCTTATCAACAAAGCATTTATCAATTGTATTTGCAACAGACAAAATGTCCATGAATTCATTATATGGGTACCAAGAAATTAGCAATAAGAATAAAAATTTTCTGCACTCTAAGCATTAATCATGAGGAAGTATGAAAAACCCATTAACAAACATGCACAATGGAATCATTCAAGTAGTAAAAATTCTAAAATTTACTATGAACACCAATCTCATCATCTCTCTACATAAAGTAATTGACAACCCAATGTTTGAAGGAGTACCTACCTTAGGAGTGTAAGATTTCAAAAGGAAAATAAAAAAAAATCCAATTAGAAAGAATATGCAAAAAGTTAGAGTGAAATAGAGAAAATAGAAAAAGGCAAGAGATTAGCAAAAGGAGGAAAAATAGGAGTAGGGATGGTGGTCAAAGAAGAAAAAAAGTGAAAGAAAAAAAATATGGTTTTCAAAGAAATCTTTTCACTAGAAGCATTACGCTTCTGGTTTGAGTGCCGTGATGCTCAATCTTTTTGTGTCGCACCATTTTTCAGTGTCGCAACTCTCCCTTTAAGGGCTACGACACTAAAACCTTTTGTTTCAGACTTTTTTTTTTAGCTGCATTTCAAGGCCGCGACTCTCAGTTTGGGAGCTGTGGCTTTGACTCTTTCTCTTTTTTTCTTTGAATTTTTTTGATTTTTTTAATTTCATTTTTTTTTGAAACCAATTACTTGTCAACGGAAACATAAAAAAATAGATCAAAAAGAATAAATAAATAAATAAGTAAAATAAAATAAAATAAATTAAAATACATGAAATAAAATAAAAATGAGAATAAGGTTGAGGAACTTGGGTTGCCTCCCAAGAAGCGCTCGTTTATAGTCACTAGCTTGACTAAAGCACCCCTTTTTTCAATTTTTCATCCTTGAAATATGGTTTGAGGCTCAACCCCTTAACCATGAATGTGCCCATATCCTCACTATCAATCTCAATTATTCCACAAGGATAAGCCTTGACCACTTTGAAAGGACCCCACCATCTTTCTTTGCGTTTCCATGGAAAAAGCATGAAGTATGATCGAGAAAGTATCATTACTTGTTGTCCAATCTCGAAAGGACAATTAGCTAGTGGCAAAGGATGCTCCTCTGGTGATTGCTTAGGTCTCAAGGGTGGAGGTGGTGGCTTAAACTCAAAGATTGATGCTTGTTGACTTGTAAGTGGAGACATAGGTTTACCTGTGCCTTTATCAATCAGCTCCACTTTATAGCAACAATTTGTAGAGCTAGGATGTTTATTTGTATTGAAAATATTAAACTCAACTACCTCTTCTCCAACTTTAAAAGTTATCATGCCTTTTCTCACATCAATGATTGCGCCTGCAATGGCCAAGAATGGTCGTTCTAAGATTAAAGGAATTTCCAGATCCTCATCCATCTCAAGCATAATAAAGTCCATCAGATTGTAGAGTTGCCCAACTTTAACCAATACATCCTCAATAATCGACATAGGGTACCTAATTGTTCTATTTGCTAATTGCAAAGAAATTGTGGTAGGTTGTATCTTGTTAAGTCCAAGTTTCTCAACAATTGACAAAAAGATGATTGAAACACCTGCACCCAAATCACATAAAGCTTTAGTAAAATTAAATCCACCAATAGTACAAGGGATAGAAAACTCCCTAGATCTTTAAGTTTTGATGAAAGCTTGTTTTGAATTATTATGTTGCACTCCTCAGTAAGTGCTACTGTTTCAAAATCTTCCAATTTCCTCTTCTTGGTTAAGATGTCTTTCAAGAATTTAACATAACTAGGCATATTTTCCAAAGCTTTTGCAAAAAGGATGTTTATGTGGAGCTTCTTGAAGACATTGAGGAATTTCTCAAACTGTTTATCAAGCTTTTGTTTTTTCAACCTTTGTGGGAATGGTGGTGGAAGATAATTTGCTTCAGAATTCCTTTGATTTTTAGCTTGCCCATTATTTGTCTTTTCCACTTCAACTTCTTTCTCAACAATTGCCTTGTCATTATCTATATGCTCCCTTGAAGATTCAATTGATATTTCATTCACCCCTCTAACTTTTTTTCCACTTCTAAGTGTAACTGCATTACAATGTTCCTTACCTTTGGGATTGACTTATGTATCACTTGGTAAGGCACCTTGGGGTCTACTGTTGATGGAGTTTGCAAGCTGTCTCACTTGGGTCTCAAGGTTTCTCAAGGAGGCTCTATAGCTTTGAATTAAAGCATCAGTCTTGGACATATATTGCAAGAGAAGTTCTTCGAATTAGGATTTCTTTTCATGAATTTGTGGTCTATCTTGTTGTTGAAAACTAGGAGGCATGATGGGGTGTGGATTGGAAGGCCCTGTATTGTTGTTCCATGAAAAGTTGGGGTGGTTTCTCCAGCCAGGATTGTATGTATTAGAATATGGGTTATTTTGCTGCCTGTTGAAGTTCCCCACAAATTATACTGATGCAGAATTGAATGAACATTGATCACTTGAATGACTATCTCCACACATCTCACAGACTACAAATGAATTTTTAATTGCATGAACTCCTAGTGTGTCAAATTTCTTAGACAGTGTAGCCACTTGCGCGGCTAAGTTGCTAGTTGCATCAATTTCATAGGCTCTAATAGCTTTTCTCAAACACGACCTTTTTGAAGGCCATTGATAATTATTTGAAACCATATCTTCTAACAAATTATAAGCATCGGTAACATTCTAACTCATTCATGCCCCACCAGCAGCAACATCAATTGGGGTTTTTATTATCCCAAGTAGCCCATTGTAGAATGTTTGAACTTGCAACCAATCAAGAATCCGACAATGTGGGCATCTTCTCATTTATTCTTTAAATCTTTCCCATGCTTCATACAAGGACTCACCATCAAATTGTGTGAATGAGGTAATATCATTCCTCATCTTTGTAGTCTTTGCAAGTGGGAAGAACTTTGAGAGAAACTTTTGAGCCAAATCCTCCCATGCAGTGATAGACCCATTGGGCAGTGAATTAAGCCAGCCTTTTGTTTTATCTTTCAGAGAAAATGGAAACAGTCTCAATCTAATAGCATCATTAGTTACTTCATTGTATTTAAAGGTATCACAAATCTTCAGAAAATTTGCTAAATGAGAATTAGGATCATCACTAGATAACCCACCAAATTGGACTGAAGACCAAATCATTTGAATGTAAGCTAGTTTAATTTTGAGATTATTTGCATTGATGGAAGGTCTCCTAATGCTTTGTTGCAAACCTTGTAAAAGAGGAACAACATAATCTCGCAATGCTTTATTTGTTTCAGGAACCAAATTAATGGCATTATTGCCATTATTATTGTTATCCTTAGCCATTGTCTGTGTCACAGCCCAATTTTTTGGCCATGACTGGCCATGGGCCCAATGAGCGTAGCTCACCAAGCCCAAGCAAGCCTATCCCATTTATATTGCTTAACGTCTTATCAATTAATGCATCCACACGTATTCCAACGGGTGTGAACATCGCCAACTCACGATGGCATTATCAATTAAAATTTACATATACTGTTCAAAACATGTAACTTAGTAATTTACATTACATGAACATATTCACAAACAAAAGGACCCGTGACTTCCAGCGGAGAAATTACAATAAAAGGGTAGCTATTGAATGCCAATCACTTACCCAGGAGACAAATTACGGGGACTCCTCAACCTAGGATCCAACAGTCTCCTGATCTGAAGATATTAAATTTTAAAACAGTAAGTACAAAACTCAATGAGCGAACATTAGACGGGAACAAACAATAATCACAAGGAAAGTTGAGAACCATGATGCACTGATTTGAAATGAGACAATTTTAGATCCAATTAATATTAAAACCCCTTTTCTACAATTTAAATCAATTTGCAATAAAGGAGAATTTCTCAAGGTGCATATACCATACAATCACATTTTTTTCCATCATGCACACTATATCACACACACACACACACACACACACACACACACACACACACACACACACACACACACATATAAATATCACGTGCAATTACATACACCACCCCACTTTCCTCCACTCTTGTGCATTCCCTACTCGCACCCAGTAATATATCACGCAATATGACCATGTGTGCACTCCCTACTCGCACAATCCCCTGGTAATTAATACACATTACACATTCATTCACGTCATTTTGAACATAATAAATAAGCATGTATTCATTTTCTTTACACAATGTACACACTCGTAACATTAAAACAATTGTTAAAGGCTTGTTACCAAGACTCATTTTTTTAAATAAAAAGTTGGATATAAATCATTCAAGCATTTCATCTCAACTTAATTAAAATTCCCAAAACAGTTTGAAATGCAAGTTCACTCACAGTATTAGGAGTTCGCAAATACTCCTATTCTTGGTCCTCTGGCACAATGCCTTTTCCCTTGTTAGGGGGTTCACCACCTATACACAATGCACAATAAGCAATTTGCTACATTTGTGCTGAATCGTTACAAAACCAATTCAGGCTCTGTATGTATGCATGAGATGGGATGTGAAATACTCAGGTAACCATCTAAATATAGTGTTCAATATAAGTTCAATTGTATACCTAAATAAAATGGTATTGGCCTAATCTGATCTATCACCCGATTAATTGGCCAATACATCCAATTCAACTCCAAACAATTCATTTCTCTCCCAATAGTTCAAATCATTAAACACAATTTAAATAACTTAAAATATGGCAAAATCATCCTCACAGTTTTTTTTGGAAAATTCAGCCATGGAGGGTTCACTAACACAAAAATTTTTCCAAGCTAAATTTTTTTTACACCATAAACCATTAATTCCCACACCATAAACCATTATTTCCTAATCAAATCACTTGAAATAACATCACATTCTTCCTCACTATTCACATGGAGAATTTGGCCATTAAGGGTATGGAATAGCATGAATTTTTTTTTCTTGCTTGATTTTCATGCTACACATCACTAAATTACCATAAACACTTAAATTGCATGAAATCTAATCAAATTCAAGACCAAAACTCATCCCCCCATATTCGGCCATCATTGATACCCACATGCAAACTTGCTTCTCAACCATGAAAAATGAAAAAAATGCACGGGTAAGGTAGATCTCAAGCTAAAATTGAAAAATCTTACCTTTTGTTACTTGATTCCTTGAAATTTTACACTTTTTTCTTGAATTTACCTATCTAGGGTTTTGTTCTTTCTTTTTCTTGCTTTTCCTTGGTGAGGCCAAACATAATGAAGAAAAATGGGCTGGTTTTATGCTAATTTATAAGGAAAATAATAAAGAAATGAAAGCTTGACACTTGTCACCTTACCATTGGCCCATTTTTTCAAATTTAATAATTAAGCTTTCATTCTCCACCACATAAAATCCTTCAATTATCCATGATATAAAATGCTAATGGCTGCAATTTATGGGCTTGACAAGTGTTAGGGGTGTAAAATTACAATTTTTACCCCTAGGGTGGCAAAATGACTATTTTACCCCTTATGCTTGGAAAAATATCAGAATTAAGATTTTTCACTTCCAAATCTCAAATTATACTCCAAATGATCAATCTTATTAAAAAATTTCATCCAACATTCCAATCTTAACCTCGGGTGGCAAACTGACCATTTTGCCTCTACGGAGTGAAAATTCTAATTTGACTCATAATTAATCCTCGAACTCCGAATCACCATACTGAGTTATTCTGGGGTTTTAAAATTCTCAATTTCATCTTAAAATCTCTATTTAAACTAGTTCGAGGCTTAATTCAACTTAGTTGTGCCACTAGTACACTACTGATTTTTAATGATTTTTTAAGGCTTTCCAAGTATGCAAGCATTATATCAAGCACATGAATGACATGCAAATATTTTATAGTGTTGGGCTTGACAAGATCTCACATTCTCCCCCACTAAAAGAAATTCGATCCCCGAATTTAAATTCAACTTTAAGGTAGCTTACCTTTATGTATCAAAGAGGTATGGATACAGGGCCAAAATCCAACTTAGTGCCTAACACTACCTGCAACTTTTCGCAAAATCTACTAGTGAACTGTGTCCCTTTGTCTGACACTATAGAAACATGAGTGCTGTGCAATCGTATTATCTCGTCTATATAAAGCTAGGCATACTAGGCAGCCCTGTATGTAGTTTTAACTGGAAGGAAATAAGCTGATTTCGTTAACCGATCCACCATGACCTAGATCGAGTCATAACCCCCACTGGTTCGAGGCAAACTTGTTACAAAGTCCATTGCAATATGCTCCTACTTCCATTTGGGCGCTAGTAATGCCTGCAGTAATCCTGCATGCCTTTGGTGCTCTGCTTTAACTTGTTGACATACTAGGCACTTGGAACAAACTCAACCACATCTTTCTTAAGTCTTTCCCACCAATACACCTCATTTAAATCTTGATACATCTTTATAGCTCTGGATGTACCACATAGGCTGCCATATGCGCCTCCTCCGATATCTCCCTCCTTAATCCATCACTATCCGGCACATAAAGCCTAGTTCCATACCTCAACACTCCATCTGTGCCTTTGGTAAACATATTTTCTTTCTTTCCCGAGGATCCTCTAAAGTCTTAACTACGAACTCATCTTTACTTTGCGCTCCTTTAATTCGGTCCATTAGGACAAGTGTCAAGCCCAACCCTAAAATATCTACCATGTTATACATGTGACTGATAGAGTGATTGTATATTTGAATAGCCCGAAAAAGTATTTAAAAGTCGATATCATAACTGAAAGTACAACTGAGATGATTTAAACCTCGAACAAGTTCAAATAAGGATTTTAAGAGTGAAATTGAGAATTTCACAATCTAGGGATGACTCAAAACAGTGATTCAGAGTTTGAGGTCCGATTTGGGGTCAATTTGGAATTTTCAAAATTCAGGGGCAAAATGGTCATTTTGAAACCTAAAATTTCAATTTGGATATTTGATGAAATTTTTAACCAAGATTAATCATTTGGAGTATAATTTGAGGTTTAGAAGTGAAAAATATTAATTTCGGTATTTTTTGGAGCATAGGGGCAAAACAGTAATTTTATCGTCTCGGGGGCAAAACGATAATTTTCTCCCCCAACACTGGTCAAATTTGTGGATTTTATTTATTGTGGGAATGGATAAATATGGCATAAAGATGTGGTGGAAAATTAAGTGGAAAAAGTCAAATATTTAAAGTAAAAAAAGAAAAATGGACCAATTACTCAATGCCTTATGTCAAGCTTTATTATTTTAAAATTTTTCTTATAAAAATTAGCCCATAAATCCCATTTTCTCTCACCATATTCGGCCAAAGGGAACAAAAGCAAGTAGAAAAGAAAACAAAGAGGAAAAACAAAAACCTAGCTAAGAAAATCAAGAAAATTCATTGATTTTTCAAAGATTAAGTGGAAAAAGGTAAAATTTGTTCATTTTTGCTTGAGCTTTACATTACCCATGCATTTCTTTTCATTTTCTATGGTTGAGAAGCATGTTTTCATGGTGAATTCATCTTAGGCCGAATGGGTATGGAGAGAGAAATGATGTTAGAATTGTTTGATTTCAAGTTATGTTAGTGTTTTTAGTTAGTTGAATATGGTTGGAAGCAAAACAACAGGAAAAGAATCCATTTTCCCCATGAATCTTCAATGGCCGAATGTCCCATGATGTGTGTGTGTGGTGAGTTGATTTTGATTCAAGAGAAATGGCTTAGAAAATGATCAATTATGGTGAGAAAATTAAGTAGGAAAAATCATGGTGTTAGTGCACTATAATAGCCGAAATTTTCAACGAGAATTGTGGAAATTGATGTGCTGAATTTTTCGTAAATTGGCTTGTATTTGGTGAATCGAGGTATTAGAAAAAATTAGAGCAATTCGGAATTAAATTGGATGTGCTATGTCACGACACAATTCCTGGGCCATGACCGGCACAAGGACCCAATGAGCATAGCTCACTAGGCCTAAGCAAGGCTATCCATTTATTCTTGCTCAACAAACATTATCATATCATGCATACGAACACATTTTTTCCCGAGAGTGAACATAGTCAAACACAATGGCATTATCAATAATAATATACATGCACTATACCAGTCATGTATTTAGCAATTTATATTGCATACACATATTCACATAATTAGATTGTATTCACAATACAAAAAAAAAAAAAAAAAACCCATGACTTCCAGTGGAGACATTTACAATAAAAACGAGCAACTATTGAATGCCGGACACCTACCAGGAGACGAACTACAGTGATCCCGTGATCTAGGATTCTACAATCTCCTGATCTGAAAATATGAATTTTTGAAAACGGTGAGTAAATACTCAGTGAGTGAACAATAGATGGAAACAGGCAATAATATCCAAGAAGGATTTTAAACCATAATGCACATATTTGGAACAAAACATTTTTGATCCAATTTATTATCAAACCCCTTCCCTCAACTCAAATTAATTTACAACAAAGGAGTATTCAATTTCATACATATGCAAACAAATGAAAACAATATCCCACTATCTCACCAGCTCATGTGCAACCCCCACATCGCACACATAGCTAGAGTTATCGTGTGCATCCCCCCACATCATGCACAAACAATGTCACTCAATCTCACCAGCTCATGTGCAACCCCCACATCACGCACATAGCTGGAGTTATCGTGTGCATCCCCCCACATCCTGCACAAACAATATCACTCTCCATATCTCTGCACCCATCATCACCGACATGTACTCCCCACATCGTACACATTTATGGTTATAATTATCACACAATATTATTGGTCAATACATATCACACATCAACACAAATATATAGTAGCATATTATAGAGCACATGAATTCATGCCTTTATACATATCACAATTCACATATCAAAACATTTTTATCAAAGGCTTGTTTCCAGGCACACATTTTTAGAAATTCAGATAAAATCATTCAGATTATCCATTTCGATACACGTACATTTCCCAAATTAATTTGAAATGAAAATTCACTCACAGTGTCAAAAATCCGGATTCCGAGTGCACTCAGATTAATAGTCCTCAAGCACGATTCCTTTACTTTTTTCGGACGTCTCACCACCTTGACACAGAATAAAATTAGAGAATTTACCATATTGCCCCTAAGCTAATATAAACTAAATTTAAATTTCTAACGCATGATAGGCAAATGAAAAATGCATCCGATTATCGCTTTAACGAGGTATCGATTAAATTCGACCGCTCACCCGATAACTTGGCCAATACGTCCGATTTGATTCCAAATTGCACCATTCTTTTTCTAATACCTTAATTCACCACATATCATTCAAATAGTGCCAATTTCAGCATTAAAACTCTTCCATTTCTTCATGGAAAAAAATTCAGCCATTATAATGCATTAGCACTGTAATTTTTCCTACTAAACTTTTTCACTTTAATTTGTCATTTTCTAATTTATTTCATTTCAAATGAAATCATTTCATTTGAAATGAAACAATTCCTCGTTGATTCTCAACACCCTAGGTTTGGCCAATGAAGAACAACCAAGAGAATCAATTTATTTCTTACAGTTTTGCTTACTAACATGCTAACCTAACTCTAAACACTAACATAGTCTAGAATCAAGCCAATCCAACATTAAATCCTCATCCACACCCATTTTTCAGAATTGAGTTCATCATGATTTCTCAATATTCAACCATGGAAATCAAGAAAAAAAGCATAGGTATTGTAGATCATAAGCACAAGTGAAGAATCATTACCTTTTTCGCTTGATTTTTTCCTTGAAATCACATTTTTTCTTGAATTTTTGGCTAGGTTTTCTTGTTTTCCCCTTTGTTCTCCTTTCCTTTCCCTTAAATCTGGTGTGTGCCAAATTTAGAGAGAGAAAATAGGTTGAAATGGCTGATTTTTAAGCTTTAATAATAAAATAAACTAGTTTGCCACGTGGCATAATGCCATTGGCCCATTTTTTGACTTTTTTGACTTTTTCTTTTAATTCTTTAGGGTATACTCCAATAAAATAAAATAAACTAGTTTCTCACAATTTTCACTGCTAAATTTCATTTTATAGTCAAATAATCATAATTGTATTTTATATAATTATTCTTGGTGAAATGTGATCAAATCTTGGCTAAAAATCTCCATTTTATCATCATATGGCAAAATGACCGTTTTGTCCCTAACCGGTCAATTTTCTCAATTGAGTCCAAACTGGACCTTGAACTCCGAATCACTATTCTAAGTCATTCTGTCAGTTTCAGAATTTTGAAATTCCTCTTAGAATTTCTATTTGAACTAGTTCAAGGCGATTTAACTTGGTTGTACCACTCCGTACAATACCGTCTTTTAATCGAGCTTGACAGGGTTTCACATTCTCCCCCACTAATAAAAATTCAGTCCCCGAATTTAAATTCAAAGTAGAGTGGTTTACCTTTACATATCGAAGAGGTGTGGATACTTTGTCCGTATTTCTTCCTCAGCTTCCCACGTTACCTCTTCACTAGTGTGATTTTGCCACAACACTTTCATTGAGGCCATATATTTTGATCGGAGCTTTTTGACTTGTCTGTCAAGGATAGCTACCGGCTGTTCCTCATAAGTGAAATCATCTTGCAACTCAGCGGTTTCATACCGTATCACATGTGAAGGGTCCGGATTATACTTTCTCAACATCGACACATGGAACACAGGGTGTATATTAGAAAGGTCTGGCGGTAATGCCAATCGGTATGCCACTACTACGACCCTCTCTAAGATCTCGAAGGGTCCTATATACCGAGGGCTTAATTTCCCTTTCTTACCAAACCTCATTACCCCTTTGGTTGGCGAGACTTTTAAAAATACATGGTCTCCCACTTGAAACTCCAAATCCCTCCGTCGGTTATCCGTATAGGACTTTTGTCTACTTTGTGCTGTAAGCATCCTCTGGCGAATCATTTGTATTTTATCGGTGGCGTCCTGCACCAACTCAGGCCCCAAAAGTTTCCTTTCCCCTACTTCTAGCCATCCAATGGGTGATCTGCACCTCCTTCCATAAAGTGTTTCAAATGGTGCCATTTGGATGCTAGATTGGAAACTGTTATTGTAAACAAATTCCACTAAAGGTAAATACTGACCCCATTTGACTCCAAGGTCTATTACACATGCCCTCAACATGTCTTCCAAAGTCTGTATGGTTTGTTCTGATTGTCCATCAGTCTGGGGGTGGAAAGCTGTACTGAAATCCAACTTAGTGCCCAATGCTTCCTATAACTTTTCCCAGAATCTGCTAGTAAACTGTGTCCCTCTATTTGACACTATAGAAACAAGAATACCATACAACCATATTATCTCATCTATATAAAGCTGGGCATATTGAGCAACCCCATAAGTGGTCTTAACCGGAAGAAAATGAGCTGATTTCATCAATCGGTCCATTATGATCCAGATCGAGTCATAAACCCCACTAGTTCGAGGCAAACTAGTTACAAAATCTATTGCAATATGCTCCCATTTCCATTCGAGCATTGGTAACGGCTATAGTAATTCTGCAGGCCTTTGGTGCTCTACTTTAACTTGTTGACACACTAAACACTTGAGACAAACTCAACCACATCTCTCTTAAGTCCTTCCCACCAGTACACTTCTTTCAAATCTTGATACATCTTTGTAGCTCTTGGATGTATCACATAGGCTGCCATATGCTCCTCCTCAAATATCTCTCTCCTCAATCCATCACTATCTGGCACATAGAGTCTAGTTCCATACCTCAGCACTCCATCTGTGCCTCTAGTAAACATCCTCTCTTTTTTTCCCTGAGGATCCTCTTAGACTTTTACTATGAACTCGTCTTGACTTTGTGCTTCCTTAATTTGATCCATTAGGACAGGCCTCACTCTGAAATGGGCTAGCAATGCATCTGCCTCGGAGACTTCCAAATGTACAACCATGTCTCCCAAGCTATGCATTTCTCTAACCAACAATCTCCTGTTTGTGGAGATATGTGCTAGGCTACCCATCGATTTTCGACTCAGGGCATCCGCCACTACATTAGCTTTACCGGGATGGTAAAGAATAATACAATCATAATCCTTCAGCAACTCCATCCATCTGCATTGTCGCAAGTTAAGATCCCTCTGCTGAAATATATACTTTAAACTTTTGTGGTCTGTATATATCTCACAAGTTTCACCATACAAATAATGTCTCCAGATCTTTAAGGCAAACACGATTGCTGCCATCTCCAAATCGTGTGTGGGGTAGTTTTGTTCATGCCTTTTTGGTTGTCTTGATGCATATGCAATCACCTTCCCGTGTTGCATTAACACGTATCCTAAACTAACCAACGAGGCATCACAAAATACTGTATAACCCCTTGTGCCCTGTGGTAGGCTCAACACTGGAGCTGTGGTAAGACATGTCTTAAGCTTCTCAAAGCTATCTTCACAAATATTTGATCACACAAATTTTGTATCCTTTCGTGTCAGCTTGGTCAGAAGGGCGATTATTCTCGAGAAATCCTTAACAAAGTGACGATAGTAGCCTACCAACCCTAAAAAGCTTATAATCTCTGTAACTGATGTTGGCCTCGGCCATTTCTCCACTGCATTGACTTTCTTTGGATCCACTTGTACCCCATCCTTAGATACCACATGTCCTAAGAATGCAACACTTTCAAGCCAGAACTCACATTTGGAGAACTTGGCATACAATCGATGTTCTCTCAAGGTTTGGAGCACTATCCTAAGCTGCTGCTCGTGCTCTTCTCGACTCCTCGAGTAGACCAGGATATCATCAATGAACACAACTACAAGTTTATCCAGGTAAGGCTTGAACACTCGGTTCATTAAATCCATAAAGGCCGCAGGGGCATCGGTAAGCCCAAACGACATTACCAAGAACTCATAATGCCCATACCTAGTTCGGAATATGGTCTTTGGCACATCCTCATCCCGGATCCTCAATTGATGATACCCAGATCATAGATTTATCTTCGAGAAACATTGTGCCCCTTGTAACTGATCAAACATGTCATCTATTCTTGGGAAGGGGTACTTGTTCTTCACTGTTACCTTATTAAGTTGTCGGTAGTCAATGTATAGTCTAAGTGACCCATCTTTCTTCTTTACAAATAGCACCGATGCTCCCCATGGTAAGACATTGGGGTGAATGAAACATTTGTCCAGTAGATCCTCTAATGGATCCTTGAGCTCCTTGAGCTCTACCGGTGCCATCCGATATAAGGGTATGGATATAGGTCTAGTATCAAGAATCAAGTCTATGCAAAATTCAATTTCTCGCTCCGGAGGTAATCTTGATAGTTCCTCAGGAAATATATCCACGAACTCATTCACTACCGAAACTTAACTTATATCTCCGACCTCTACTTGGTTATCCCTCACCGCCGCTAGGTAACCTTGACAGCCCTGCCTCAATAACCACCTAGCAGATATGGCTGATATCAGGTTGGTCAGAATATTACTTTTATCCCCCTGGATGCTAAATGATGGCTCACCCTGGAAATCAAATCTAATTATCTTATGGTAACAGTCTACACTAGCATAACAAGGTGACAGCCAGTCCATTCCCAATATCACATCAAAATCCAAGGTGTCTAACACCACTAAATTCACTAGGGTGTTCTTATCCTTAATTTGGACTTCACAAGACTGATATTCCCACTCAGCCACAAATAACTCCTTCAAAGGAGTAGATACCACTAATTGTTCTTCTCTCCTAACACAGACTTTATCCAATCGAAATGCAAAGCATGGAGAGATAAAAGAATGAGTAGATCTAGGGTCAAACAATACTCTAGCATCCATATTATAGATGGAAAGAGTACCTGAAACTACTGCATTGGACGTATGGGCATCATGGAGAGTTAAGGCATATACCCTCGCTTGGCCTCTTCTTGCGAAACTTTGACGTCCAGACCCAACGGGTCTACCCCGAGAAGAAACACTAGCACCTCTATCCTGTGTCTTGCTAACCCCTTGGCCAGTTGAGACAGTTGCCGAAAGAGCAGACGGAGCTGGATGAGTAGAACCATGAGTAGAACTTTGTGGTTGTTGGGCCATCGGGCAGCTCCTCCACATATGCCCAGGCTGGTCACAATTAAAACAAGTCTTTACAGGACGATAACATTGTCCTCTATGTGGTCTCCCATAATTATCGCAAGAAGGGATAGCTTGATTACTCTGCTTAGAATCCTACGATTGCCTCTTTCCACTAAAAGTGTTTTGTCCTGATCCAGTGCTGGCACTCGTCACATCACTTCCCTGTTGGGGAAATCTTGATCCCCTCTGTGGTCCTTGATGGTTAGAGAATGAAATTCTACCATCGAAATCTCTACGGCCTTGATAACCCTCTATTTTGGCCCTTTTTGCTCTATCTCTTGCTGCCATGCTCTCTCTAGTCTTCATTTCAATTCGTTGAGCACAATCTACTACAGCAGAATACGTATGTAAATCTCAGAAAGCCACAGCCTTAAACAATGGTTCCACCAGTCCATCCACAAACCTTTGGACCTTCATCTCCTCGGTGGAAACCAAATATGGTGCATATCGAGATAGTTGGGTAACTTTTATGTCATTCTCCGACACCGTCATGCTCGGAGTCTGCACCAATGCCTTAAACTCTCTAGCTCTGACACTTCGCACATTGTGCGATAAAAATCGATCTAGGAAAGCTATACTGAATTCATTCCAGGTCAGTGGTACAACATCTATCGGCCTACCCCTTTGCAAGGAGTCATACCATTCCTATACTACATCCTCTAACTAAAAAGCTACTAGCTCCACTGATCTAGAACTAGAGCATCCCATAGCGTTACAAATCTTCTCCATCTTGTCTAAGAAAACCTGGGGTCTCTCTGATGCATCAGACCCAGTAAATGATGGAGGCTTAAGTTTCAGGAAGTCAACGAGTGAAACCTCTACCTGACCTTTGTCACTATCGAGAGGTTGGAAGTCTGTCTGGCCTTGGGAACTAAGGGACTTTTGTTCCACATGTCTTCCCTCTACTATTTTCTGTATATCTTCCATACGGGCTGCCATCATTTCTACAACTCGATTGACTCCCTGCAGACCCGCCGCCAAGTCCTCAACAGTAATGCCTCTAGTTGTTGGCCTAACACTCTCACCTACAAGTTGTCCATCCTCTCTCCTACTCTCGGGCGTATCTGCCTTTATCGGCCTAGTGACCCTACCATGTCTACCTCGCCCCCTACGGGTTGGTGGCCGTGACCTATCGGTTATCTCAGTGGGGATATTTTGTTCCCCCACTTGTCTCGAGACGGCCCGTGTCTTAGGTGGCATTCTTACCTAGACAAGAGCAACACCCATTATTAAACACAATTATGAAAATAAGGTGGTTTCTAAGATTAAGAATTTATACGGTTTCTCAATTATGAAATGTGCCGCGGCTCACAGTTCATAATAAAAAATCCCACATAAAAACCCGACTCTCTACTGGACCCGACCATAACACCCTAAGACCTAACAACCTAGGGCTCTGATAACAACTTTGTCACGACTCAATCCCGGGCCATGATCGACGCAAGGACCCAATGAGCATAGCTCATTAAGCCCAAGCAAGCCTATCCATTTATTCTTGCTCAACAAACATTATCATGTCATGCATACGAACACATCTTTTCCCGGGTGTGAACATAGCCAAACACAATGGCATTATTGATAATAATATACATGCACTATACCAGTCATGTATTTAGCAATTTACATTGCATACACATATTCACATAATTAGAATGTATTCGCAATACAAAAAAGAAAAACCCATGACTTCCAGCGGAGACATTTACAATAAAAACGAGCAACTATTGAATGCCAGACACCTACTAGGAGACGAACTATAGTGATCCTGCGATCTAGGATTCTACAATCTCCTGATCTGAAAATATGAATTTTTGAAAACAGTGAGTACAATACTCAGTGAGTGAACATTAGGTGGAAACAAGCAATAATATCCAAGAAGGATTTTAAACCATGATGCACATATTTGGAACAAAACATTTTTGATCCAATTTATTATCAAACCCCTTCCTTCAACTCAAATTAATTTACAACGAAGAAGTACTCAATTTCATACATATGCACACAAATGAATGTAATATCCCACTATCTCACCAGCTCATGTGCAACCCCCACATCGTGCACATAGCTGGAGTTATCGTGTGCATCCCCCCACATCGTGCACAAATAATGTCACTCAATCTCACCAGCTCATGTGCAACCCCCACATCACGCACATAGCTGGAGTTATCGTGTGCATCCCCCCACATCGTGCACAAACACTATCACTCTCCATATCTCTGCACCCATCATCACTAACATGTACTCCCCACATCGTACACATGTACGGTTACAATTATCACACAATATTATTGGTCAATACATATCCACATCAACACATATATATAGTAGCATATTATAGAGCACATGAATTCATGCCTTTATGCATATCATAATTCACACATCAAAACATTTTTATCAAAGGCTTGTTTTCAGGCACGCATTTTTAGAAATTTGGATAAAATCATTTAGATTATCCATTTCGATACACCTATATTTCCCAAAATAATTTGAAATGCAAAATCACTCATAGTGTCAAAAATCCAGATTCCGGGTGCACTTGGATTAATAGTCCTCAAGCACGATTCCTTTACTTTTTTCGGACATCTCACCACCTTGACACAAAATAAAAGTAGGAAATTTACTATATTGCCCCTAAGCTAATATAAACTAAATTTAAATTGCTAACGCATGATAGGCAAATGAAAAATACGTCCAATTATCGCTTTAACGCAGTATTGATTAAATTCGACCGCTCACCCGATAACTTGGCCAATACGTCCGATTTGATTCCAAATTGCACCATTCTTTTTCTAATACCTTAATTCACCACATATCATTCAAATAGTGCCAATTTCAGCATTAAAACTTTTCCATTTCTTCATGGAAAAAAATTCAGCCATTACAGTGCATTAGCACTGTAATTTTTCCTACTAAACTTTTTCACTTTAATTTGTCATTTTCTAATTTATTTCATTTCAAATGAAATCATTTCATTTGAAATGAAACAATTCCTCATTGATTCTCAACACCCTAGGTTTGGCCAATGAAGAACAACCAAGAGAATCAATTTATTTCTTACGGTTTTGCTTACTAACATGCTAACCTATTTCTAAACACTAACATAGTCTAGAATCAAGCCAATCCAACATTAAATCCTCATCCATACCCATTTTTCAGAATTGAGTTCATCATGATATCTCAATATTCAACCATGGAAATCAAGAACAAAAGCATAGGTATTGTAGATCATAAGCACAAGTGAAGAATTATTACCTTTTTCACTTGATTTTTTTCCTTGAAATCACACTTTTTCTTGAATTTTTGGCTAGGTTTTCTTGTTTTTCCCTTTGTTCTCCTTTCCTTTCCCTTAAATCTGGTGTGTGTCGAATTTAGAGAGAGAAAATGGGTTGAAATGGCTGATTTTTAAGCTTTAATAATAAAATAAACTAGTTTGCCATGTGGCATAATGCCATTGGCCCACTTTTTGACTTTTTTGACTTTTTCTTTCAATTCTTTTCCACCACATGATTATTCTAAGTCAGGATATGATCACAAGATGACCATGGCTGGAAAAAAATGTTCTGGTGATGGCAAAATTACGATTTTGCCCATATACTCCGAAATGTACTAGAATCACCTTATTTCTACTTTTTAACCTCAAATAACACTAATATTGATCAATATTAATCAAATGGGGCAAAAATCATTTCAAAAAAAATTCCCATTTAGTCCTCCAGTAGTAAAATTACCATTTTGCGCTTTTGCTCCAAAAATACAAAGAATCATAATTTTCACTGCTAAACTTCATTTTATACTCCAATAATCATAATTGTATTTTATATAATTATTCTTGGTGAAATGTGATCAAATCTTGGCTAAAAAACTCCATTTTATCATCAAATGGCAAAATAACCGTTTTGTCCCTAACCTGTCAAATTTCCCGATTGACTCCAAACTGGACCTTGAACTCCGAATCACTATTCTAAGTCATTCTGTAGGTTTCTGAATTTTGAAATTCCTCTTAGAATTTATATTTGAACTAGTTCAAGGCTCGATTTAACTTGGTTGTACCACTCCATACAATACCACCTTTTAATCGAGCTTGACAGGGTCTCATACGTTAGCAATTTAATCGGGTGATAGGCCGAATTAGGTCAATACTGCGTTTAAGCGGTTAACCGAGCATTCCATGCATTGATATAGAAATTAGGTTAATTTTATACCTAATTAGCATAAATATAGTGATTAAATTATTGTGTAATTTGTCAAGGTGGTGAGTTATCTGATAAAGGCAAGGAAATCGCACCGAAGGATTAGTAGTTGGAGTACCCGGAATTGATTTTCGAAAACTGTGAGTAAACTTATTATCGTTTTAATTATCTAGAGTAGTTATTAATCAATTGTGTGATTTATAGACAATGGATTTAAATGGTAAATTGTTATGCTTTATGAATAAATGTGATTTTATAAAATGATTTTATGAATTTTTCAAAAATTAAATAATGATTTTGAAATTAGATTGGAGACTGCCTGCTTGTGTTATAAATTGTGTTTTAAATTATATGGCTTATAGCAATATGTGAGCATGAATGGCTAAATTAGTTTTCGTGTTGAAAATTACATGTACTATGTATTCAGCCTTGAGAGGCTAGATTGCGATAAATTGCCATATCATGCAATTAAAATTTTATGAAATAAGTGGTAGATAAAATAATCCATAATCCCTGTAATGGAAGGTTCTGTGGGCCAACCTAAGAGAGGGGGCACAAAATCAGATTTACCTTACCTCGAACTGAGAACCGTTGTGGGGTGTCTCTAGAGGTAAATAATTGAGTGCACATCACGTGGACCACCGCGTGAGAGTGAGACTCAGCCAATGCCAAGGAATGGCTACATTTTAAAATGTAAAAATATGTTCATGTGTGTACTACACTAAACAGCCTTGGCGGTCTCGGTCAGATGCTTCTGCAGGGGTATCCCAGAGAATGATTTTGCCAAGAGCCAAGTTAAGTTTTTAAGAGATTCATAAGCCATATAAATTATACGTATGTTATGAAATACATTAGGATAGAATATTTTAATTGTCTCTACTCAATTGAAATGAGTTGAGATAAGGTGAATTGTAATACAAAGAATGAATTTGAATTTGTCTCCTTTTATTCGACTTTAAACAATTTAGATGGTATCTATTTACTCACTGGGATTTTATAATCTCACCACTCTCCTTTCCCCCATTTCAGGCCCAGATTAGTTAATAGATAGTTGAGCATTGCTGAGGACTACAGTTGGCTTTGTAACCTAACCAACAGTAGGTTCACTGTCCTCTTTACTTTTGTTCATTGTGGGCCCACGTGTCGCTGTAATGATACTGTATACTTTGATTAACTTTAATATTGTATATAATAATTTATTTTACTTTTACGTTCCAAAAATTGTTTACTGATAATTCTATAAAAATTGTTTTATAAGAAATTAGTATATTTTCTTGAATATTTTTATTATATTTTAATAGTTATAATTTTACTCAAAAAGAGTGTTTTATATATTTGAACTTTTTTTAATTTATAACATATCTATTTTCCACTTGATTACTACATTTTTAGTTGATTTCGAAATTTTTGAAAAAAAATGACCGAAATGCCCCTATGAGGCAAAAACTATTTTTCTATTGTTTTGAATGGGAAAAAGTTCAAAATCTATTTAGATAGGATGTTTGGTAATGATTGCTCATAAGGGAGGTAAGAAAACTGATACGAAAACCTTGCGGGCTTTTGATCGGTATTCGGGGTATGAATGCTTATCGGGACGTAGCGGTGATTGTCACGGGCCTGATAAGGAGTTCCGGGTCGTGACAACAGGCCTCACTCTAAAATGTGCTAGCAATGCATCTACCTCGGAAACTTCCAAATGCACACCCATGTCTCCCAAGCTATGCATCTCTATAATCAAAAATCTTCTTTCTGTAGAGATATGTGCCAAGCTTCCCATCGATTTTCGACTCAAGACATCCGCCACTACATTTGCTTTACCAAGATGGTAAAGAATAGTACAATCATAATCTTTTAACAACTCCATCCACCTACATTGCTGCAAGTTAAGATCCCTCTGCTGAAATATTTATTTTAGACTTTTGTGGTCTGTATATATTTCGCAAGTCTCACCATACAAGTAATGTCTCCATATTTTTAGGGCAAACACGATTGTTGCCATCTCCAAATCGTGTGCGGGGTAATTTTGCTCATGCCTTTTAAGTTGTCTTGATGCATATGCGATCACCTTCTCGTGCTGCATTAACACATACCCTAAACCAACCAGCGATGCATCGCAAAATGCTGTATAACCCCCTATGCCTTGTGGTAGACTCAACATTGGAGCTATGGTGAGACATGTCTTAAGCTTCTCAAAGCTATCCTCACAAGCATTTGACCACTCAAATTTTGTATCTTTACGTGTAAGCTTGGTCAAAGGGGCGGCTATCCTTGAGAAATCCTTGACGAAGGGACGATAGTAGCCTGCCAAACCTAAAAAGCTTCTAATCTCCGTAACTGATATTGGCCTTGGCCACTTTTCCACTACCTTGACTTTCTTTGGATCAACTTGTACCCCATCCTTAGATACCACATGTCCTAAGAATGCAACACTTTCAAGCCAGAACTCACATTTGGAGGACTTGGCATATAATCGATGTTCCTTCAAAGTTTGGAGCACTATATTAAGATGCTACTCATGCTCCTCTCGACTGCTCGAGTAGATCAAGATATCATCAATGAACACCACTACAAACTTGTCTAAATAGGGCTTGAACACTTGGTTTATCAAATCCATAAAGGCTGCAGGGCATTAGTATGCCCAAACGACATCACCAAGAACTCATAATGTCCATATCTTGTTCAAAATGCAGTCTTGGGTATGTCTTCTTTTCGGATCCTCAATTGATGATATCCAAATCGCAGATCTATCTTAGAGAAACATTGTGCCCCTTGTAGCTGATCAAACAGGTCATCTATTATTGGGAGGGGGTACTTATTCTTCACCGTTACCTTATTAAGTTGTCGGTAGTCAATGCATAGTCTAAGTGACCCATCTTTCTTCTTTACAAATAGCACCGGTGCTCCCTAAGGTGAGACACTGGGGTGAATGAAACCTTTATCTAGCACATCTTCCAACTGATCCTTAAACTCCTTAAGCTCTGCCGGTGCCATTTGATACAGGGGTATGGATATGGGTCTAGTATCAGAAATCAAATCTATACAGAATTCAATCTTTCACTCTAGAGGTAAACCCGGTAGTTCCTCAGGAAATACATCCACAAACTTATTCACTACCCACACTTGGCTTATATCTCTGACCTTTGCTTGGGTTATCTCTCACAACAACCAAGTAACCTATACCACCCTGTCTTAATAACCTTATGGCAAATATGGCTGATATCAAATTGGTCGAAACATTGCTTTTATCCCTATGGATGCTAAATGATGGCTCATTTGGAAAATCCAATCTAACTAACTTATGGTAATAGTCTACACTGGCATGGCAAGGTGACAGCCAGTCCATTCCCAATATCACGTCAAAATCCAAGGTGTCTAACACCACTAAATTCACTAAGGTGTTTTTATCCTTGATTCGACCTACTCAGGACTTATATTCCCATTTAGCCACAAATGCCTCTTTTAAAGGAGTAAATACCACTAATGGTTCTTCTCTCCTAACACATTCTTTACCCAATCGATGTGCAAAGCATGGAGAAATAAAAGAATAGGTGGCACCAAGGTCAAACAACACTTGAGCATCCATATTACAAATGGAAAGAGTACCTGAGACTACTGCATTAAATGTCTAAGCCTCTTAGGGAGTTAAAGCATATACCCTTGCTTGGCCTCTCCCTATAGAACTTTGACGTCTGGACCTAGATGGTCTACCCCGAGAGGAAGCACTAGGACCTCTATCTTTTATCCTACCAACCTCCTAGCCAGTTGAGACAACTGCCGAAGGAGCTGACAAAGCTGGCTGAGTAGAACCGCGAATAGAACCTTGCGGTTGTTCAGCCATCGGGCAGTTCCTCCAAATATGTCCAGGCTGACCACAATTAAAACAAGCTCTTGTAGTAAGATAGCATCGTCCTCTGTGTCTTTTTCCACAAATATCACAAGAAGGAATAGCTTGACTACTTTGCCTTGAATCTTGTTGCTGCCTCCTTCCACTAAAAGATTCTTGATCGTTACATCATCTATACAATTCATCAAATCTCGAACCACTAAAACCATTCTTCATTTTAGTTAGATACATCACTAACTCCACACATACGTATACCCATGCACCTTCAAATGTCCATATTCCTCATTATGTATAAGGGTCCTTGTTCTCAAATGCCTTCAGACTAATTTCTCTTTGTTCATTCTCATCCATAACCAAGATTCAATAGAATAATCTTCATAATTCATGTCAACATTCTCATATTTAACTTACGAACATTGAGTATAATCCATTCTAGATTGCTCTCTTTATGTCTATTCTTAGCTTCACGTCATATACACGTTTATACTACTCTCTTATCATTCCCAACATATATTTAAGTTTCCTTGTACTATATACCATTGCATCACAATGTCATCTTCGTTAAATTGCAATCTAATATATGTATACGCTTTATAATCTCATCGGTGCTTCAAATATTTATCTTAACTTGATCATTGCATCTTTTGCAATACCACAATTTCTAAGAGTCATCCTTGGATATATTTCCATACTAACATTAATATACCTTTACCATAATATTTAGTGCAGATTTGCTTAAGGAATTGTCTCCAAATTAACTCTTAAATACATAATTATCAAATTGTAAACCACTAAATGTTAAGATCTTGACTTTACTCATCAATGACCAAGCACATTTATTAAGTGAATAATTTACTTAATTATTCACCTCGCCTTTGCGATCATAAGATCAAAGTTGTCCTAAACTTAGGATGCATAAGCTCTCTCTCTTAGAGCATATTCAAACATCAACATTTTCTAAATTCCTTACTCTAGGGAGATCACCTTCAAGACTGATCATTCGTATTATAGGTCACACTTTGAACCAAATGGACTTTTAAATTGATCTTTCAAGCAATTCGTATATCAGTCTCAATTATAGAACTCCATATGGCACTTGGACTAGATTCAACATTTCGAAGTCATTTAACCTCAAGCTGCCAATTCCACATCTAGTCCTTTAATCCTTTAACTAGCCATATGCATAGCAAAATTCAAGCTCACCCTTAAAGTAAATTTATTTACTAACTTTTTACTTCATGGCCACACATCAATTATAGTAATCATTGATGCTCATTTTGAGTTAATTCGTGTGCTTATATCTATAAACCATAATAGATCCAATCAGTTCTTGGACTTTCACAATCACTTAATTGAAATCAACACCAGCTCCCTCTAAGCTATTGTACATATTCAACACATATTCACATATAAAATGTTTCGAAATCCCAACACCACTTATATATGGGCATAACAAGCTCAATTAACATGGTGCACTTACTTTCATGCACATAAGTATTGGTTTACTCTTACCTCAATGCTTAATTTATACACTCCGGATGAATTACAACCATCACTATTCATTCTAATCAAAGTGCGCCCCTTATTACCATTATCACACGTGGTCTTTTACATTAACCTCAATACAATCCATAGTCTCCAAATCTTTTTCCAGTTGACAACCATGAGTTTAATTATAACTCCACCAAATACATAAATTATCACGGCCTATTAGTCCAGCTCCCAATTTCTCCATCCTTAATCGGAGGGATATATCATTGTATTAATCTTTCATTAAGAGCATTTACTTTAAAATCTCTTTAACATTGGCTCATGTCATGGGTGGCATCTCAAACCTGGACAATAGCACCGCTTATGACCTTTCCATGTCATTAACAAGAAAGTGGATTATTAGGAACAGGAGTCCATATAGCCTCTTGTCTATGACTTGCTCACATAAGATCTATAAGAAGAAACAAAGCGAATTTATTTAGCCTTAGGTGCTATATGCTAATACATACTTTCAACTCCCTTAACCTAACTTAACTTAACTTAACTTGGGGCCACACTGACACTGTAGTTTTTTGAAAATGACTTTAAAATCAAAAGCTCAGATACCAACAGAATTGTCACGACTCGAAACTCCCATCGAGCCCGTGACAACCACCGCGATGTCCCGATAGACATTCATTACCTAGAATGCCAACCGAAAGCTCCCAAGGCTTAACATCAGTTTTCTCACCTCTCCTATGAGCAACAGTTGCCAAATATCATGTTTTAAAGAGTTATGAGCCATTTCCAAACCAAAACAATCATAAAATAATTTCTCTCTCATAGGGGCATTTTGGTCATTTTTCTCTAAAAATTCTGAAACCAGCTAAAATTACAGTATGTGGGTGAAAAACACATATTTCTTAATCAAACATAAATTTAGATGTTTGAAACCTTCATTTAAAATGAAATTATAACTATTCGAATATAATAAAAATATTGAATAAAATATTCTATTTTCTTATAAAACAATATTTTCAGAACTATGCGTAAATAATTTTTGTAGCTTAAAAGTAAAATATATTCAAACATACAGTAGCTCAAATAACCAGAGTATGTAGTTTAATTTACAATGACATGTGGGCCCTCGAATGACAAAAGTGAACTAAGGCTGTGAACCTAAAGTTTTTGAGAATGCAACTCCAACTGTAGCCCTCAACAAAATCAGCTATCTACAGACTATCTTGAGCCTAAAGTGGGTGGAAAGGAGGGTGGTGAGATTATATAATCTAGTGAGTAAACAAACATCATCTAAATTATCTAAAGTTGAGTAAATAGAGACAAATTTAAAATATTCTATTGAAACATGAGTTTCATAACATGAATATTTATTTCATTCAAGTAATCAACATGGCTTATGAATTTCTTAAAAGCTTGGCTCCTGCCAAAACCATACTCGATGATACCTAGGCCCTGAGGCGTCCAATCTAGTCTGCCAAGGTTGTCAAAAATTCCATATGCGTTTAAAACACATTTTCACATTTGGAAATATAGTCGTTCCTTGGTGTTGGCTGAGTTCACCCTCATGTGGTGGTTCAGTGTGACGTGAACTCTATCATACCTCAGGAGATACCTTACGCTCCTCTCCAATCGAGGTAAAAATACACTCGGGAATCGTGCCCCTCCTAAAGGCTAGTCCATGGAACTCTCCATTGCAGTGACCATTCAATAACCCACCATATCAATAAAAGTAGTGTTATGTCTGGGTCCTCATCACTTGACTTACTCTTCCCGCGCCTAGCGGTGGTGTGACAGGTCTCCTGTAGGAACTCCTCGCCAAGCTTCGAACCTCAGACTCACACAAATACAAATTCAACAGCATGGCATGGCAGTTATTTTATTACACAGCCTATCAAGGCAAAATAGCAATTCATATATTTTCAACACAAAAACCAATTCGGCCATTCATGCTAATATTGCCATAAGCCATTCAGTTCAAACCATAAATTTACAACACAGCAAGGAGGTCTCCAATTACTCTATTTCAAAAATATTATTTAATTTCAAGACAATTTATAAAATCATTTCATTAAATCACATTTTGTTTATAAAACATAAAAGTTTATCATTTAAACTCATTTTCCATAAAATCACAAAATCGGATAAAAACCACCTTAGATAATTAAGATGATAGTAAGGTTACCCATAATATTAGGAGTCGATGCACTCCTAGTCTCGATCTTTGGGTACAATCTCTGTACTTTTACCAGAATGCTCACCACCTAGACATAATGTATAGTAACCAATTTACTACATTTGTGCTAAACCGTTATAAAACCAATTCAGGCTCTATATGAATGCATGAGATGGGATGTGAAATACTCGAGTAACTATCTAAATATGGTGTTTTACATAATTTCAATGGTGTCCCTAAATAAAACGATATTGGCCTAATTCGATCTATCACCCGATTAGTTGGCCGATACATCCAATTCAACTCTAAATAATTCCATTTCTCTTATAATACTCCAAATTATGAAACACCAATTAAATAACATGAAATATGACAAAATCATCTTCGCATTTTCTCTTGTGAAATTCGGCCATGGAGTGTTCACTAATAATAAAATTTTTCATACTTGATTCTCACACCATAAATCATTAATTCCTAACCAAATCACTTGAAATAAAATCAATTCCACCATCAATATTCCAAAAGGAAGATTCGGCCATGAAGGGTGGTAAGAACATGTGATTTTTTTCTTACTTGTTTTCATTCCAAACATGACAAATTAACTAGAAACACTAACATACCTTAAAATCTACCTAAAATCATCATCAAATTCTCTCTCTCTAAGTTTGGATAGCAATGAATCCTTTATGCAAACTTGATTCTTAACCATGGAAATTAAAAAATAATGCATAGGAAAGGTAGATCACTAGCTAGAATTATGAAATTTTATCTTTAATCACTTGTTTCCTTGAAATCCACCAATTTCCTTTTGAAATTTTCACTCTAGGGTTTGTTCTTCTTTTTCCCCTCTTTGTTCTTCACTTGGCCGGCCATTCAAGTGAGTTTAGAGAGTTCAAGTTGGCTTTTATAAAGGAAATGTCACGACCTAGAACTCCCATTGAGCCCGTGACAACCATCGCGACGTCCTGATAGGCACTCATTACTTGGAATGCCAACCGACACCCCGCAAGGCTTACATATCAGGTTTCTCGTCTCCCTTGTGAGCAATCGTTGCCAAATATCATGTTTTAAAGGTTTATAAGTCATTTCCAAATCAAAACATCAAAATACTATTTTCTGGCTCAATCGAGTCCGCCAAGGCTGTTAAAAACTCATATACATGTAATACATATTTTCACATTAGAAACTACAATCGTTCCTTGGCATTGGCTGAGTTCACCTCCCCGTGGTGGTATCCGAGCGAAGTAGACTCTAACCTTACCTCAAGAGTTACCCTCTGCGCCTTTCTACCAAGGTAAGAATACGACGTGGAACTGTGCCCCTCTAAATAGGCTAGTCCACGGAACCCACCACTGCAAGGACCCCTTTATTTACCACTAAGTCAATAAAAATATCCACAGCATGATATGGCTAATATTGATAGGGCTGGGTCCCCATTACTTGACTTACTCCTTTGCCGCATTTATCGCACCAAGGACAAGTGCCGCAGAACCTTCTCGCCAAGTTTAGAACCCCAGACCTTTTTAAATTTCCCTCGAAAGGAACATTTTTAATCATTTCAAATCCAGCCTCTCAAGGCAAAACAAGCAGTGCACATAATTCCAACATAATTACTAGTTGGCCATTCATGCTCACATTTTGCCATAAGCCATCCAATTTAAACACAATTTATAACACAATAAGTAGACAATCTCCAATTACTCTATTTTTTCCAAAATCATCATTTACTTTCCCAAAAATTTCATAAAATTCATATCATTAAATCCCATTTTTTTTATAAAACATAAAGATTTTTCCATTTTAAACTCATTTTCATAAAAAAACAAATATGGATAAAAACCTACTTTAGATAATTAAGATGATAGTAAGGTTACTCACAATTTTCGAGAATCAAATTCGGGTACTCCGACTATAAATCCTCGAGTGCAATTCCCTTGCCTTTATCAAAAGACTTGCCACCTTGACATAGTACAAAATCAAGAAATTTACTACATTGCCCCTAAATTGTAATAAACTAATTTAGACTATTTATGCATGATACGAAATGCAAAAATTATCTGAATATCGCTTAAATGCGATGTTGACCTAATTTGGCCTATTACTCGATTAATTGGCCATTGTGTCCAATTTAACTCCAAATGACTCATTTCTTTTCTAATACCTCAAATCACTAAACATAAGCCAAATAACCTAAAATTCAGCATAACTACCTTCACATTTCTTCATGGAAGATTCGGCCATTGTGGTGCACTAACACTGAAATTTTTCCTATTAAATTTCCTCACCATAAATCATCATTTATTAAGCAATTCACTTGAAATAACAACAATCCACCATCCACACACTACATGGAAGATTTGGCCATCATGGGTTTCCAAGGTATAGGTGTTTTTCTTCACTTGTTTTCATACTACATATCATTAACTAACCGAAAACACTAACATAACTTAAATTCAAGCCAATCCCATCATGAATTTCTCTCCATACCTATTCGGCCAACCACTAATTCATTATGAAAACATGTAATTCAACCATGGAAATGAGAAAATGAAACATGGGTATTGTAGATCTCAAGTAAAAGTAAAGAAATTTCACCTTATCTTGCTTCATTCCTTGAATTTTCACACTTTCCCTTTGAATTTCTCCTCCTAGGGTTTTGTTCTTCCTTTGGTTTCCTTTCTTCCTTGCTTGGCCGAATATCGGAGTGAAAATGGGGGTTTTATGGGCTGATTTTTAAGTTAAATATTAAATAAATCAAAGCTTGACACATAGCATAATATCATTGGTCCAAAACTTAAATATTTAACTTTTAAACTTTAATTCTCCACCACACAAATTGTCATATTTATCTATTCCCATTAAAAATAAAATCCTTGGTTTTGACAAGTGTTGGGGGTGAAAAATTACCATTTTGCCCCCGGGGTGACAAAATTACTATTTTGCCCTTATGCTCCAAAAATATCGAGAATTAAAATTTTTCACTGCCAAACCTTATATTATACTCCAAATGATCAATCTTGGTCAAAAATTTCATTAAACATCCAAATTTCAATTTTGGGTGGCAAAATGACCATTTTGCCCATAATCGATCAATATTCTCGATTGACTCCGAATTAGCCCTCGTACTCCGAATTACCATTTTAAGTCATCCCTAGACTGTGAAATTCCCAATTTCACCTTAAAATCCCTGTTTTAACTAGTTCGAGGCTTAAATCGACTTAGTTGTACCTCTAGGTACAATATCGACTTTTGCCTATTTTTTCGAGGCTTTCCAAGTATGCAAGTGTGAAGTCAAATGCATAGATAACATGACATACATTTTAAGGCTAGGCTTGACAAGAAAATTATAAATGGACATAAATTTTCCATGTGTCACCATATTATTGGTCCATGTGCAAATACTTAATAATTAAGCAATCTCTCTCCACCACACATAATTATCCATAGTATAAAATGAAATTCATGTGCTGGACATGTGTTGGGTGGTGTAAAATTACAATTTTGCCCTTGGATGACAAAATGACTATTTTGCCCCTATGCTCGGAAAAATGTCAAAATTAAAATTGTTCACTTCTTCAACTGAAATTATGTTTTAAATAGTCAATCTTGGTCAAAAACTTCTTCCAACATTCAAATCTTAACCTCAGGTGGCAAAATGAACATTTTGCCCCTACGTTATGAAAATTCCAATTTTACTCCAAATTGATTCTCGAACTCCAAATCACCATATTAAATCTTTCTGGGGTTTTAAAATTTTAAATTTTATCTTAAAATCTCTATTTGAACTAGTTCGAGGCTTAAATCAACTTAGTTGTACTAATGAGTTCAATACCGACTTTTGACAATTTTTTAAGATACCAAAATATGTAAGTATGTTGTTAAGCACATGGATGACATGGTAAATATTGTATAGAGTTAGGCTTTACACCTTCTGTGGGCCCTAACGGCTAAAAGATGAAATCCCACTACTGAAATCTCTACGACCTTGAAATCCCTCTGTCTTGGCCCTTTTTGCTCTATCTCTTGAGGCCCTACTCTCACTGGTCCTTATCTCAATTCGTTGGGCACAATCCACTGCCACAGAGTAAGTATTGAAATCTCGAGAGACCACAGCCTTAAACAATGGTTCCACCAACCCATCCACAAACCTTTGGATATTCATCTCCACTGTGGAAACTAAATAAGGTGCATATCGAGACAACTGCGTGAATTTTATATCATACTCTGACACTATTATACTGGGAGTCTACACCAATGCGTTAAACTCTCTAGCTCTGGCATTTCGTACACTAAGTGATAAAAATCGATCTAAGAAAACTATACTGAATTCATTCTAAGTCAACGGTATAGCATTTGTCGGCCTACCCCTTCGTAAGGAGTCATACCATTTTTATGATATATCCTCCAATTGAAAAGTTGCTAGCTCCACTAATCTAATGCTAGAACATCCCATGGCATTACAAATCTTTTCCATCTCATCCAAGAAAACTTGGGGTTTTTTCGATGCATCTGACCCAATAAACGATGGAGTCTTAAGCTTTAAAAAGTCAGTAAGTGAAACCTCTACCTGACCTCTTTCACCCTTTGGAGGTTGGCGATCGGTCTGGCCTTGTGAATTAAGGGACGCTTGTGCTAAATGTCTCCCCTCTACTACCTTCTGTATATCATCCATACGGGCTGCCATCATCTCTACAACTTGATTAACTCCCTACAAACTTGTTACCAAATCCTCAATAGTAATGCCCCAAGTTGGTGGCCTATCTACCTCACCTAAAGGCTGTCCCTCCTCTCTCCTACTCATAGGCGTATCCACCCTCACTGGCCTAGTGGCTCTACCACGTCTACCTTGCCCCTTATGGGTGGATACCTGTGGCCTATCAGTCATCTCAGTGGGGGCATCTTGCTTCCTTATAAGGTGGCTTTGTGTTTTAAGCGACATTCTTACCTAGACAAGAGCAAACACCTATTATTAAACACATTTCATAGTCATAGTTAAGGAAATAAGGTGGTTTCTAAGATAGGAATTTATGTAGTTCCTTGATTATGGATGTGCCGTGGTTCACAGTTCATAATCAAAGATCCCACATAAAGACCCAATTCTCTGCTGGACCAAAGAAGAACATCCTATGACCTAAATAACCTAGTGCTCTAATACCAATTTTGTCACAGCCTAATTTTTGGGCCATGCCCGATGCATGGGCCCAATGAGTGTAGCTTACCAAGCCCAAGCAAGCCTATCCCATTTATATTGCTTAACGTCTTATCAACTAATGCATCCGCATGTATTCCAACGAGTGTGAACATAACCAACCCACGATGGCATTATCGATTAAAATTTACATATACTGTTCAAAACATGTAACTTAGTAATTTACATTACATGAACACATTCATAAACAAAAGGACCCGTGACTTCCAATGGAGAAATTACAATAAAAAGGTAGCTATTGAATGCCAATCACCTACCCAAGAGACGAATTACGGGGACTCCTCAACCTAGGATCCAATAGTCTCTTGATATGAAAACATGAATTTTTAAAATAGTGAGTACAAAACTCAATGAGCAAACATTAGACAAGAACAAACAATAATCACAAGGAAGGTTGAGAACCATGATGCACTGATTTGAAATGAGACAATTTTAGATCCAATTAATATTAAAACCCCTTTTTTGCAATTTAAATCAATTTGCAATAAAGGAGAATTTCTCAAGGTGCACATACCATACAATCACATTTTTTTCTATCATGCACACTATATCACACACATACACACACACGCACACACATATATAAAGATCATGTGCAATTACATACACCACCCCATTTTCCTCCACTTTGGTGCACTCTTTACAGTTACCCAATAATATATCACGCAATATGACCACGGGTGCACTCCCTACTCGCACAATTTCCTGGTTATCATGTGTGCACTCCTTACTCGCACAATCCCCTAGTCATCATGTGTGCACTCCCTACTCGCACATAGCAATATGACCATGTGTGCACTCCTTACTCACACAATCCCCTGGTCATTAATACACATTACACATTCATTCACATTATTTTCAACACAGTAAATGAGCATGCATTCATTTTCTTTACACAATGTACACACTCATAACATTAAAACAATTGTCAAAGGCTTGTTCCCAGGACTCATTTTATTTTAAATAAAAAGTTGGATATAAATCCTTCAAGCATTTCATCTTAACTTAATTAAAATTCTCAAAATAGTTTGAAATGCAAGTTCACTCATTGTATTAGGAGTTTGAAATACTCATATTCTTGGTCCTTTGGCACAACTCCTTTTCCCTTGTTAGGGGGTTCACCACCTATACACAATGCACAATAAGCAATTTGCTACATTTGTGTTAAACCGTTATAAAACCAATTCAGGCTTTGTATGTATGCATGAGATGGAATGTGAAATACTCAAGTAACCATTTAAATACAGTGTTCAATATAAGTTCAATTGTATACCTAAATAAAATGGTATTGGCCTAATCTGATTTATCACCCGATTAATTGGCCAATATGTCCAATGCAACTCCAAACAATTCTATGTCTCTCCCAATACTTCAAATCATTAAACACAATTTAAATAACTTAAAATATGGCAAAATCATGTCAAGCCCAACCCAAAAATATACTTACCATGTCATCCATGTGCTTGACAACATTCTTGCATACTTGGGTATCTAAAAAAAATTATTAAAAGTCGGTAGTGTACCTAGTGTTACAATTAAGTTGATTTAAGCTTCGAACTAGTCTAAATGGAGATTTTAAGATAAAATTGAAATTTTTAAATTCCCAGAATGACTTAATATGGTGATTTGGGGTTCAAGGACTGATTTGGAGTTAAATTGGAATTTTCATGACCTAGGGGTAAAATGGTCATTTTGCCACTCGAGGTTAAGATTTGAATGTTGGATGAAATTTTTGACTAAGATTGGTCATTTGGAGTATAATTTGAAGTTGGGAAGTGAAAATTTTCAGTTTTGACATTTTTTCAAGCATAGGGGTAAAATGGTAATTTTACCACCCTAGGGGCAAAATTGTAATTTTACACCACCAAACACTTGTCAAGCCCATAAATTTCAGCCATTAGCATTTTATATCATGGATAATTGAAGGATTTTATGTGGTGGAGAAAGAAAGCTTAATTATTAAGATTTTAAGTATTGGCCAATAACATGGTGACAAGTGTCAAGCTTGTAATTTTTTATTATTTGCTTTAAAAACCAGCACATAAACTCTCCCAACCCGTTATCTTGGTCGACCAAAGAGAGAAAAAGAGAGAAAAGAGAAGAACAAAACCCTATAGTGAAACATTCAAAGGGAAAGTGTTCAATTTCAAAGAAACAAGCAACCAAAGGTAACATTTCTTAATTCTAGCTAGTGATCTACCTTTCCTATGCTTTATTTTTCATTTTCCATGGTTGAATCACATGATTTCATGAAGGATTCATGGTTGACCCATGTTAGAGAGAGAAGATTTGATGATTAATTTAGTTAGAAAACATGTTAATCTAGTGTTTTTATGTGTTTAATGATATGTAGCATAAAAATCAAGCATGAAAAATACATTTTCTTCATGAATTCCTTAATGGCCGAATATATGGAGTGAGGGTTGATGATGAATTTGAATGGATTACATGATATTCAAGTGGTTTTGGAATGTTTAGTGATGTGTGGAATGAAAAAATCAAGCAAGAAAAATTCATGCTATTTCACCCTTAATGGTCGAATTTTCCATGTGAATGGTGAGGAAGAATGTGATGTTATTTCAAGTGATTTGATTAGGAAATAATTTTTTATGGTGTGGGAATTAAAAGTTTATGGTGTAAAAATTTAACTTGAAAAATTTTAGTGTTAGTGAACCCATCTTGGTCAAATATTCCAAAAGGGAATGTGAAGGCGATTTTTTTTGCCACATTTCATGTTAATTGACTAGTGTTTGATGAATTGGAGTGTTGGAAGAGAAATGGAATTAATTGAAGATGAATTGGACATATTAGCCAATTAATCGGGTAATAAATCGAATTAGGTCAATACCGTATTTAGATAGTTACTCGAGGATTTTACATCCCATTTCAAGCATTCGTATAGAGCCTAAAATATATTTATAATGGTACGACACAATGTATTGAATTATGTGTCATGTATTATATATAGGTGGTGAGCATTCTGGTAAAAGTACAAAAATTGTACCCGAAGACTAGGACTAGGAGTGCATCGACTCCTCAAACAGTGAGTAACCTTACTATCATTTTAATTATCTAAAGTGGTTTTTATCTGATTTCATGATTTTATAGAAAATGAATTTAAATGATAAACTTTTATGTTTTACAAACAAAATTGTGATTTAAATGAAATGATTTATAAATTGTCTTGAAATTAAAAGTTGATTTTGAAACAGAGTAATTGGATACCTATTTGCGGTGTTGTGAATTATGGTTTGGACCGAATGGTTTATGATAATATGGCATGATTGGCTGAATTGATATTTATGTTGAAAAATAAGAACTATCTGCTTTGTCTTGATAAATTGGATAGTAATGTAATTGCCATGCCATGCTATTGAGATTTGATTGATTGGTGGGCTATATGATTAGCTACTGCAGTGGCGGGTTTCGTGGAGTAGCCTTTAGGAGGGCCACGGAAACCCCGTTATATTTTACCTTAGTTGGAGAGGCACGTAGGGTATCTTTTGAGGTATGACAGAGTTCACTTCACGTCGAACTACCATGTGAAGGTGTGACTCAACTAACGTCAAGGAACAGCTGTGTTTTGGAACATATATGAAATTTTAACAGCCTTGTCCGGCTCGGTTGAATACCTCTGATCAAGGTGTCTCCGAGTATGAATTTTGGCATGAATCAAGTTTTTAAGAAATCCATAAGCCATATTAAGTATTCCAATAAAATGAATTTATTTTATCTAGTGAAAGGAACTGAAATGTTATGAACTAGTTTATGATAATATATTTTAATCGTCTCCATTTTCTCGACTTTATATATTTTGGATGATGTTTGTTTACTCACTGGAATTATAAAATCTCACCACCCTCCTTTCCACCCATTTCAGGCTCAAGATAGTGAGTGGATAGCCGATTTTGTCGAGGGCTACAGTGGAAGCTGCATTCTCAAAAACTGTGGGTTCACAGACTTAGTTTACTTTTTTCGTTCGTGAGCCCACATGTCATTGTAAATTTGATTAAATACTTTGGTTATCTGTATCATTGTATGTATAAATATATTTTGCTTTTACGCTACAAAAATTGTTTACGCAGAATTCTGAAAATATTGTTTTACAAGAAAATGGAATATTTTATTAAATATTTTGATTCTATTCTAATAGTTACAATTTCAGTTTAAATGAATGTTTAGGTAGCAAACATATTTTTAGTTACGAAATATGTATTTTCCACCCATATACTACATGTTTGAAGGTTTTCAAAATTTTTGAGAAAAATGACCAAAATGCTCTGTGAGGTAAAAAAATTATATTTATATTGGTTTGACTTGGAAATAGCTTATAAATATTTGAAACATGGTATTTAGTGATAATTGCTCATAGGGGAAGTGAGAAAGTTGACATGAAAGCCTTGCGAGGTTTCGGTTGGCATTCGGGGTAGGAATGTCTATCGAGATATTGCGGCGGTTGTCACGGACTCGAAGGGAGTTTCGGGTCATGACAATTTTATTGGTATTAGAGCTTTTGGTTTTAAAGATCAGAGCATTTGATTTAAAAGTTGTTTTAAAAAGCTACAATGTCAGTGTGGCCCCGAATTAAGTTAGGTTAAGGGAATTGGAAGTATGCATTAGCATATAGCACCTAAGGTTATCTAAATTCGCTTTGTTCTTATTATAGATCACCATGTCTAGGAGGGATGGTAACCTTGATACTTCTCAGAGTGTTAGCGAGGGATCATTAGATTCCATGGTTAGGAGTCGAAGATGCTCTGGATCAAGCAGTCCAAGAAATGACTAGCTTAGGACTCCACCAGATTGGGAAAGATGGCATTGTGAAAAGAAAAGCCTCGGCACTAGCGAGACTACTGAGAGTGAAGATAGTAATGACCTTAAAATAAGTGTAAGAAATTTCCACTTGAAAGAGTCTGAGGTGTATGCTAAAGAAAAAATGAAAGTGATGATAGCTGAAGGAAGTTATCGTCCTAGGAAGGTGACAGCTGTACGATATTTTCCTCTTGGGTGCGGAAGAAATGCTGCACCAGTGAGTGATGAGGAATGCCGGAGGATCCAACAAGCTTGGATTAGAGAATAAAAAGAAAAGTCTCAAGGGACAGAAAAGGATTTGGAAGAGAATTTTGAGGAAAGACGAAAGTAGAATCTTAACATTCTCATTGAATTTTGTACTATATTGACCTTAGGAAATGTAGTGTAAAAGGAAATAGCAGTAGTTACCTATAAAAAAGAATTAAGAGTTTGTTTTATTTTGTATGACTTGCACAGATTATAAGGTAGCTGTGAGACCCTGTCGAATTTGTTAAAAGCCGGTATTGTACCTAGTGGTACAATTAAGTTAAATCGAACCTTGAACTAGCTCAAATAGAAATTCTAAGAGGAATTTGAAAATTCTGAAACCCACAGAATGACTTAGAATAGTGATTCGGAGTTCAAGGTCTAATTTGGAGTCAATCGGGAAAATTGACCGGTTAGGGATAAAACAGTCATTTTACCATTTGATGATAAAATGGTGATTTTAAGCAAAGATTTGATCACATTTGACTAAGAATAATTATATGAAATACAATTATGATTATTGGAGTATAAAATGAAGTTTAGTAATGAAAAATTGTGATTCATGGTATTTTTGGAGCACAGGGGCAAAATGGTAATTTTGCCACTGGAGGACTAAACGGGAATTTTTTTAAAGAGATTCTTACCCCATTTGATTGATCAATATTAGTGTTATTTGAGGTTGAAAAGTAGAAATAATGTGATTCCGGTACATTTCGGAGTATAGGGGCAAAATCATAATTTTACCATCTCGGGGGCAAAACGGTAATTTTCCACCACCAGAACATTTTTTCCAGCCATGGTCATCTTTTATTCCCATCTTGACTTTGACTAATCATGTAGTGGAAAAATTAAGAAGAAAAAAAGAAAAAAAAGTAAAAAAAGATTAAAAACGGGCCAATGGCATTATGCCATGTGGCAAGTTAGGTTATATTATTATTAAAGCCTAAAAATCAGCCATTAAAACCCATTTTCTCTCTCTAAATTCGGCACACACCAGATTCAAAGGAAAACAAAAGAGAACAAGGAGAAAACAAGAAAACCTAGGTGGAAATCAAAGGAAAAGTGTGATTTTCAAGGAAAATCAAGTGAAAAAGGTAATATTTCTTCACTTTTGCTTATGATCTACAATACCCATGCATTTCTTTCCATTTTCTATGGTTGAGAGGCATGATATCATGATGAATTGAATTCTGAAAAATGGGTATGGATGAGGATTTAATGTTAGATTGGCTTGATTCTAGACTATGTTAGTGTTTAGAGATAGGTTAGCATGTTAGTAAGCAAAACCGTAAGAAAAAACTTGATTTTCCCCATGAATCTTTCAAGACCGAATATCATAGGTTGTGTTTGTCAAATGAAATGTATTGGAAAATGACAATTCAAGGTGAAAAAGTTAACTAGGAAAAATTACGGTGCTAATGCACTGTAATGGCTGAATTTTCCCATGAAGAAATGGAAAAGTGTTAATGCTGAAATTGGCACCATTTAAATGGTATATGGTGAATTAAGGTATTAGAAAAAGAATGGTGCAGTTTGGAATCAAATCGGACGCATTGACCAATTTATCGGGTAATTGGCCGAATTAGGTCAACACCGCGTTTAAGCGGTTGATCGAGTATTCTATGCATCCGTATAGAAATTAGGTTAATTTTATACCTAATTAACACCAATATAGTAATTAAATTATTGTGCTATTTGTCAAAGTGATGAGACCTCGGATAAAGGCAAGAAAATCACATTCGAGGATTAGCAGTCGAAGCGCTTGAATTCGACTCCTGGAAAACCTATGAGTGAATCTGCATCTCAAAAAACGGTTTTAGGAAATGTGAACCTATTTGAATAAAATGCTTGAATGATTTTATTCAACCTTCTTTGAAAAGAATGGGTACCATGGGAACAAGATTTTCATGAAATATTATTTTATTGATGTGAAATTTGATTGTGTTGAATATTGCTCATCTATATGATGCTTATATTTATGGCTAAGAAATTTATGTGAATTCGATATAATCGTGCACGTGCGAAGTGGGAAATGCACATGCTTGTAATGGTGTGCAAAGTGGGGACGGCAATATGTAACGCCCATGATTTCCTAGAAATTTAGAATTGAGCAAAGTGGGGACGGTGACACGTAACGCCCACGATTCCTGGAAATTTTCACGTGTGAACTTTGGTGAAGCGTGATTCGCTGTCCAGGGGCTTGCAGGGACGACGATACGTAACGCCTGCAAGTGCTCAGATAAATGTCTCTTTTACCACCAAGGACAGAAGTGACTTGGCGATATATATATGATTACTCATGTCTTTGTGTATATATGTGTGATTGTGTGGTATGCGAATTGCCTTAAATTGAGGAAAAAAAAAGGTTTAAAACGAAAACCTCGTACGAATGAGCGAAACCCTCGTGCAGTGACGGGTTTTGATTTCGCTTCGCTTTAATAGAATTTTCGCTACAGTGATAATGGTCGATTTTGCTATCTAGCTAGAACAAATCCCAAGGTAAGTGGAAAGGGGTTTAAATATTAGTTAGATAAAAAACTGTCTCATTTTCAGCTGGTGCATCATGATTGTCAAATTTCCTGATTGAGATTGCTTGTTCCCTTCTAGTATTCACTCACTGAGTATTGTACTCACGTTTTATAAAAATTCATGTTTTCAGATCAGGAGACTGTTAGACCCTAGATCGAGAAGTCCCCGTAGTGAATCTCTTGGGTATGTGTCTTGCATTCGATAGTAATCCCCTTTATTGTAAATGTCTCTGCTGGAAGTAATGGGTCTTTTTATATTGTGAATACAATCTAACTATGTGAATATGTGTATGCAATGTAAATTGCCAAATACATGACTAGTATAGTGCATGTATATTATTATCGATAATGCCATTGAGTTTGGCTATGTTCACACCCAGGAAAAGATGTGTTCGTATGCATGATATGATAATGTTTGTTGAGCAAGAGTAAAAGGATAGGCTTGCTTGGGCTTAGTGAGCTATGCTCATTGAGCTCATGCGCCAGTCATGGCCTAGAAAATTAGGTCGTGACAAAGTTGGTATCAGAGCCCTAGGTTGTTAGGTCTTAGGGTGTTACGTTTAGGTCCAGCGGAGAGTCGGGTCTTTATGTGGGATCTTTAATTATGAACTATGAGTTGCGGCACATTTCATAATTGAGGAATCGCATAAATTCCCTGTCTTAGAAACCACCCTATTTCCGTAATTGTGTTTAATAACAGGTGTTGCTTTTGTCTAGGTAAGAATGCCACCTAAGACACGAGTTTCCTCGAGATGAGTGGGGGAGCAAGATGTCCCCACTGAGATGACCGATAGGCCACGAGCACCCACCCGTAGGGGGTGAGGTAGACGTGGTAGGGTCACTAGTCCTAGGGGGGCAAATACGCCCGAGAGTAAGAGAAAGAATGGACAGCCTGTAGGTGAGATTGCAAGGCCATCGACTGGGGCATTACTATTGAGGACTTGGCGGCGGGTCTACAAAGAGTCAATCAGGTTGTAGAAATGATGGCAGCCCTTATGGAAGATATACAGAAAATAGTAAAGGGGAGACATGTGGAGCAAGAGTCCCCTAGTTCCCAAGGCCAAACAGACCGCCAACCTCCCAAGAGTTACGGAGGTCAGGTAGAAGTTTCACGCACTGACTTCCTGAAACTCAAGCCTCCCTCATTTACGGGGTCAGATGTATCAGAGAGACCCCAGGTTTTCTTAGACAAGATGGAGAAGATTTGTAACGCTATGGGATGCTCTAGTTCTAGATCAATGGAGCTAGTAGCTTTTCAGTTGGAGGATGTAGCATAGGAATGGTATGACTCTTTGCGAAGGGGTAGGCCGACAGGTGCTGCACCATTGACTTGGAATGAATTCAGTACAGCTTTCCTGGATCGATTTTTATCATACAGTGTGTGAAGTGCTAGAGCTAGAGAGTTTGAGGCATTGGTGCAAACTCCGGGCATGACGGTGTCGGAGTATGACATAAAATTTACGCGGCTGTCTCGATATGCACCATATTTGGTTTCCACTGAAGAGATGAAAGTCCAAAGGTTCATGGATGGGCTGGTGGAATCATTGTTTAAGGCTGTGGCCTCTCAAGATTTCCATACTTACTTTGCGGCCGTGGATTGTGCTCAACCGATTGAGATAAAGACCAATGAGAGCAGGGTCGCAAGAGATAGAGCAAAATGGGCCAAGACAGATGGTTATCAAGGTCATAGATATTTTGGCAGTGGGATTTCATCTTTTAGTTGTCAAGGCCCACAGAGGGAGTCAAGGTTACCCCAACGGGGGAGTGATGTGGCGAGTACCAATGTTGGGCTAGGGTAGAGAACTTTTAGTGGAATGAGGCAACAACAAGATTCCAAGCAGAGTAGTCAGGCTTTTCCTTTCTGTGATACTTGCGAAAGACAACATAGAAAATGATGCTATATTAACACAAGAGTTTGTTTTGGTTGTGGCCAACCTGGACACATTAAGAGAAATTGCCCGATGGCTCAACAACCGCAAGGTTTGGTTCGTGGTTCTACTCGGCCAGCTTTGTCTGCTCCTTCGACAGCTATCTCAATTGGCCAAGAAGTTAGCAAGACACGAGGTCGAGGTGCTGGTGTTTCTTCTTGGGGAAAACCAGTTGGGTCTGGACATTAAAGTTCTGCAGAAAGAGGCTAGACAAGGGCATATGCCTTAACTCTTTGAGATGCTCAAACGTCTAATGCAGTAGTTTCAGGTACTCTTTCCATTTGTAATATGGATGCTAGAGTATTGTTTGGCCCTGGATCTACTCACTTTTTTATCTCTCCATGCTTTGCACTTCGATTGGGTAAAGAATGTGTTAGGAGAGAAGAACAATTAGTGGTGTCTACTCCTTTAAAGGAAGCATTTGTGGCTGAATGGGAATATCAGTCCTGTGTAGTCCAAATCAAGGATAAGAAACCCTAGTGAATTTAGTGGTGTTAGACACCTTGGATTTTGATGTGACATTGGGAATGGACTGTTGTCACCTTGTCATGCCAGTGTAGACTGTTACCATAAGATAGTTAGATTTGATTTCCCGGATAAGCCATCATTTAGCATCCAGGGGGATAAAAGTAATGTTTCAACCAACCTGATATCAGCCATATCTGCCAGAAGGTTATTAAGGCAAGGCTGTCAAGGTTACTTGGCTGTCGTGAGGGATACCCAAGCAAAGGTTGAAGATATAAGTCAAGTGTCGGTAGTGAACGAGCTTGTGGATGTATTTCCCGAGGAACTACCGGGATTACCTCCAGAGCGGGAGATTGAATTTTGCATAAACTTGATTCCTGATACTAGACCCATATCCATGCCCCCATATCGGATGGCACCGGCAGAGCTCAAAGAGCTCAAAGATCAGTTGGAGGATCTGCTAGACCAAGGTTTTATTCGCCCCAGTGTTTAACCATGGGGAGCACTAGTGCTATTCGTAAAGAAGAAAGATGGGTCACTTAGACTATGCATTGACTACCAACAACTTAATAAGGTAACAATAAAGAACAAGTACCCCCTTCCCAAGAATAAATGACCTGTTTGATCAGTTACAAGGGGCACAATGTTTCTCTAAGATAGATTTGCGATCTGGGTATCATCAATTGAAGATCCGGAATGAGGATGTGCTAAAGACCGCATTTTGGACCAGGTATGATTATTATGAGTTCTTGGTGATGTCGTTTGGGCTTACCAATGCCCTTGCGACCTTTATGGATTTGATGAACAGAGTGTTCAAGCCCTACTTGGACAAGTTTGTAGTGGTGTTCATTGATGATATCTTGATCTACTCGAGGAGTTAAGAGGAACATGAGCAACATCATAAGATAGTGCTCCAGATTTTGAGAGAACATCGATTGTATGCCAAGTTCTCCAAATGTGAGTTCTGGCTTGAAAGTGTTGCATTCTTGGGACATGTGGTATCTAAGGATGGGGTACAAGTGGATTCAAAGAAAGTCGAAGCGGTGGAGAAATGGCCAAGGCTAACCTCAATTACAAAGATTAGAAGTTTTTTAGGGTTGGCAGGCTATTATCGTCGTTTTGTCAAGGATTTCTCCAGAATAACCGCCCCTCTGACCAAACTGACACGAAAAGATACAAAATTTGTGTGGTCAAATGTTTGTGAAGATAGCTTTGAGAAGCTTAAGACATGTCTCACCACAGCTCCAGTGTTAAGCTTACCACATGGCACAAGGGATTATACAGTATTTTGTGATGACTCATTGGTTCGTTTAGGATGCGTGTTAATGCAACACGGGAAGTTGATTGCATATGCATCAAGACAACTTAAAAGGCATGAACAGAATTACCCCACACACGATTTGGAAATGGCAACAATCATGTTTGCCTTAAACATTTGGAGACATTATTTGTACGGTGAGACTTGTGAGATATATACATACCACAAAAGTTTGAAATATATATTTCAGTAGAGGGATTTGAACTTGTGGCAACGTAGATGGATGGAGCTGCTAAAGGATTATGATTGTATTATTCTTTACCATCCCGGTAAAGTTAATGTAGTGGCAGATGCCCTGAGTCGAAAATCGATGGGTAGCCTAGCACATATCTCCATAGACAGGAGATTGTTGGTTAGAGAGATGCATAGCTTGGGAGACATGGCTGTATATTTGGAAGTCTCCGACACAGATGCATTGCTAGCCCATTTCAAAGTGAGGCATGTCCTAATGGGCCGAATTAAGAAAGCACAAAGTAAAGACGAGTTCGTAATGAAGGTCTTAGAGGATCCTCAGGGGAAGAAAAAGAATACGTTTACCAGATGAGGTATGGAACCAGACTCAATGTGCTTGATAGTGATGGGTTAAGGAGAGAGATATTGGAAGAGGCTCACATGGCAGCTTATGTGATACATCCAAGAGCTACAAAGATGTATTAAGATTTAAAGGAAGTGTATTGGTGGGAAGGACTTAAGAGAGATGTGGCTGAGTTTGTCTCTAAATGCTTAGTGTGTCAACAGGTTAAAGCAGAGCACCAAAGGCTTGCAGGATTACTACAGCCATTACCGGTGCCCGAATGGAAGTGGGAGCATATTGCAATTGATTTTGTAACTGGTTTGCCTCCAACTAGTAGGGGTTATGACTCGATCTGGGTCATAATAGACCGGTTGACGAAGTCAGCTCATTTTCTTTCGGTTAAGACCACTTATGGGGCTGCTCAGTATGCCCAGCTCTATGTGGATGAGATAATCGATTGCATGGCATTCTTGTTTCTATAGTGTCAGACAGAGGGACATAGTTTACTAGTAGATTCTGGGAAAAGTTACAAGAAGCATTGGGCACTGAGTTGAATTTTAATACAGCTTTCCACCCCCAGACGGATGGACAATCTGAACGAATCATACAGACTTTGGAAGATATGTTGAGGGCATGTGTAATAGACCTTGGAGTCAAATGAGGTCGGTATTTACCCTTAGTGGAGTTTGCTTACAATAACAGTTTCCAAACTAGCATCCAAATGGCACCATTTGAAGCACTATATGGAAGGAGGTGCAGGTCACCCATTAGATGGCTAAAGGTGGGTAAAAGGAAACTGTTGAGGCCTGAGTTAGTGCAGGACGCCACCGATAAAATACGAATGATTCGCCAGAGGATGCTTATAGCAAAAAGTAGGCAAAAGTCTTATGCTGATAACCGACGGAGGGATTTGGAGTTTCAAGTGGGAGACCATGTATTTCTAAAAGTCTCACCAACCAAAGGGGTAATGAGGTTTGGTAAGAAACGGAAATTAAGCCCTCAGTATATAAGACCTTTCAAGATCTTAGAGAGGGTCGGAGTAGTGGCATATCCATTGGCATTACTGTCAAACCTTTCGAGTATTCACCTCGTGTTCCATGTATCAATGTTGAGGAAGTATAATCCGGACCCTTCACATGTAATACGGTATGAAACCATTCAGTTGCAAGATGATTTAACTTATGAGGAACAACCAGTAGCTATCCTTGATAGACAAGTCAAAAGGCTCTGATCAAAGGATGTAGCCTCAGTGAAAGTGTTGTGGCAAAATCACTCTAGTGAAGAGATAACATGGGAAGCTGAGGAGGAAATGTAGACCAAGTATCCACACCTCTTCGATATGTAAAGGTAAGCCACTCTATTTTACATTTAAATTCGGGGACCGAATTTCTATTAGTGGGGGAGAGTGTGAGACCCTGTCGAATTTGTTAAAAGCCGGTATTGTACTTAGTGGTACGATTAAGTTAAATCGAACCTTGAACTAGCTCAAATAGAAATTCTAAGAGGAATTTGAAAATTCTGAAACCCACAGAATGATTTAGAATAGTGATTCGGAGTTCAAGGTCCAGTTTGGAGTTAATTGAGAAAATTGATCGATTAGGGACAAAACGGTCATTTTACCATTTGATGATAAAATGGTGATTTTAAGCAAAGATTTGATCACATTTGACTAAGAATAATTATATGAAATACAATTATGATTATTAGAGTATAAAATGAAGTTTAGCAGTGAAAAATTGTGATTCTCAGTATTTTTGGAGCATAAGGGCAAAATGGTAATTTTTCCACTAGAGGACTAAACGAGAATTTTTTTGAAGAGATTCTGGCCCCATTTGATTAATATTGATCAATATTAGTGTTATTTGAGGTTAAAAAGTAGAAATAATGTGATTCCGATACATTTCGGAGTATAGGGGCAAAATCATAATTTTATCATCCCGGGGGCAAAATGGTAATTTTCCACCACCAGAACATTTTTTCCAGCCATGGTCATCTTTTATTCCCATCTTGACTTTGACTAATCATGTGGTGGAAAAATTTAGAAGAAAAAAAGAAAAAAAAGTCAAAAAAGGTTAAAAACGGGCCAATGGCATTATACCATGTGACAAGTTAGGTTATATTATTATTAAAGCCTAAAAATCAGCCATTAAAACCCATTTTCTCTCTCTAAATTCAGCACACACCAGATTCAAAGGAAAATAAAAGAGAACAAGGAGAAAAACAAGAAAACCTAAGTGGAAATCAAAGGAAAAGTGTGATTTTCAAGGAAAATCAAGTGAAAAAGGTAATATTTCTTCACTTTTGCTTATGATCTACAATACCCATGCATTTCTTTCCATTTTCTATGGTTGAGAGGCATGATATCATGATGAATTGAATTCTGAAAAATGGGTATGGATGAGGATTTAATGTTGGATTGGCTTGATTCTAGACTATGTTAGTGTTTAGAGATAGGTTAGCATGTTAGTAACCAAAACCGTAAGAAAAAACTTGATTTTCCCCATGAATCTTTCAAGACCGAATATCATAGGTTGTGTTTGTCAAATGAAATGATTTCATTTGAAATGAAATGAATTGGAAAATGACAATTTAAGGTGAAAAAGTTAAATAGGAAAAATTATAATGCTAATGCACTGTAATGGCTGAAATTTTCCATGAAGAAATGGAAAAGTGTTTATGCTGAAATTGGTACTATTTAAATGGTATATGGTGAATTAAGGTATTAGAAAAAGAATGGTGCAATTTGGAATCAAATCGGACACATTGACCAATTTATCGGGTAATTGGCCGAATTAGGTCAACATCGCGTTTAAGCAGTTGATCAAGTATTCTATGCATCCGTATAGAAATTAGGTTAATTTTATACCTAATTAACACTAATATAGTAATTAAATTATTGTGCTATTTATCAAGGTGGTGAGTCTTCGGATAAAGGCAAGAAAATCACATTCGAGGATTAGTAGTCAAAGCGCTCGAATTCGACTCCTGAAAAACCTGTGAGTGAATCTGCTTCTCAAAAAACAATTTTGGGAAATGTGAACCTATTTGAATAAAATGCTTGAATGATTTTATTCAACCTTCTTTGCAAAGAACGGGTACCATGGGAACAAGTTTTTCATGAAATATTATTTTATTGATGTGAAATTTGATTGTGTTGAATATTGCTCATCTATATGATGCTTATATGTATGGCTAAGAAATTTATGTGAATTTGATATAATCATGCATGTGCGAAGTGGGAAATGCACATGCCTGTAATGGTGTGCAAAGTGGGGATGGCAATACGCAATGCCCACGATTTCTTAGAAATTCAGAATTGAGCAAAGTGGGGACGGTGACACATAACGCTCACGATTCCTGGAAATTTTCACGTGTGAACTTTGGTGAAGCGTGATTCGTTGTCCAGGGGCCTGCAGGGACGGCGATACGTAACACCTGCAAGTGCTCAGATAAATGTCTCTTTTACCACCAAGGACAGAGGTGACTTGGCGGTATATATATATATATATATATATGATTGCTCATGTCTTTGTGTATATATGTGTGATTGTATGGTATGCAAATTGCCTTAAATTGAGGAAAAAAAGGGGTTTAACATGAAACCCCCGTACGAATGAGTGAAACCCTCGTGCAGCGACGGGTTTTGATTTCGCTTCGCTACAGTAGAAATTTCACTGCAACGATAATGGTCATTTTGCTATCTAGCTAGAACAAATCCCGGGGTAAGTGGAATGGGTTTAAATATTAGTTAGATAAAAAACTGTCTCATTTTCAACTGGTGTATCATGGTTGTCAAATTTCCTGATTAAGATTGCTTGTTCCCTTCTAATATTCACTCACTGAGTATTGTACTCACGTTTTATAAAAATTCATGTTTTCAGATCAGGAGACTATCGGACCCTAGATTAAAGAGTCCCCGTAGTGCATCTCCTGCGTATGTGTCTAGCATTCGATAGTAATCCCCTTTATTGTAAATGTCTTCGCTGGAAGTAATGGGTCTTTTTGTATTGTGAATACAATCTAACTATGTGAATATGTGTATACAATGTAATTTGCTAAATACATGACTGGTATAGTGCATGTATATTATTATCGATAATGCCATTGAGTTTTGCTATGTTCACACCCGGGAAAAGATGTGTTTTTATGCATGATATGATAATGTTTGTTGAGCAAAAGTAAAGGGATAGGCTTGCTTGGGCTTAGTGAGCTATGCTCATTGAGCTCATGCGTCGGTCATGGCCCGGGAAATTGGGTCGTGATAGTAGCTGTTTAAATAACTTGATCTGTATAGTAATCTTTTGGTATGACAGAGGTAGACTAGTAAAATAGTTATTGAGGAAGAATATTTATCTTAGCGACATGATTGATCATCTTACATAATTATGGTAGACTGATGAAGTAAGTCAATAATGAATTAAGTAACTACAAAGTCTGACAATGAACTATTCATTTTATAAACGTAATTAGTCAAGAATTGATGAGTAAGGTTGAGCACCTGATGATAAGTGGTATGCAATCTGAGGTATACATAGCTAAGAGCAAATTGGAGATCATTACTTAATAAAGTTGCACTGAATGTTGCGGTGAAGGTATATGAATGTCAATAGTGAAGTATAGTGAAAGCAAGATATATGGAGACTAATGTTCTGATCGAAAACTTGTGATAGAAAGTTAACTTTACAAATTGCGGTCTCCATGATGATAACATGTATGGAGGTTAGCAATATATAGACATATGTTGAATTGTTAAAGTTATAAATGGCTTTGAAGATGAACCTTTGATTGTTTAAGTCCTCAACAAATTCCTACTAAAGCATGTGTTTAAGCAATTTGGAAGCATACGGAGAAAGCATAAGAAAATATTACGTGAATTGAAAAGCTTCTTTGTGGACTTAGATATTGAGAGCTGCATAAAGATAAGACTCACTAGTTGAAATATGGTCGTTGGTTTGGATGCTAAGCTTCGTTATTTGGAGTCTTCAGTGCATTAGGGAAATATTAAGATAAAGATGATCAGTAATGGATAATGAGAATGGTGGGATACCATAAATAATGGATAATTATGAAGGTGATAATATATATTGTAAATTCATTACACCATATGGGGAAGATGTCCTAAGGTGAGACTTGAAATGTATGAAGCTTGGGACATGCTCTAGGAGGGAGCTTTTGCATCCTAAGTTCAAGATATTTTGATCCCACAATTGCAAGGATGAGATAAATTTAAAAATATTGATTTTGTCTATTATATGTGATAAGCCAAGAGAATATAAATGGTTATGGAAATTGTGATGTAAGCTTAGAGGAAAACCAAACCGGTAAAGATGATTAAGGGAGTAATCTTAAATTTGGATGAATAACATTGATTAAGTAAACTCCAACAGCCACCGTACTGCGGTGCTAGGAACACTTCATGTCTAGAACTTGTCTGGAATGCATGAATAAAATGTGACAAATGTGAAGTTGAACTTATGAGTTGAACTAAAGTCATTGAACTTGATTCAAAATCTTGTTAATTGGAGTTTTAAGGTTTTTGAAAGGTATCGATACGAATGAATTGAAAAATTGTCTTTATTGCCTTATATATTGGCATATAAGAGAAGGAAAGTTAGAGAGTCTCTGAGATGGATAAGTAAAGATAAATTAAAATGTGGAGTGTTAAGATGAATAATATGTTGACTAAAGTCAAATCTTAAGAAATAAAGAAGACAAGAGATTAAGCCTTGTTAGAGGTTAAAAAGAAAGTGATGGAAAGGTTAGTTGAATGTATGAGATACTGATAAGAGATGTCCATACCAAGTGATGAGAGTGTAAGTGAAGATTTCAAGAATGATATAGCAAATGAGTTTATATAGAGTATTGCTATGAGAAATTACAAATCTTGTCTTGACTTTGTTGAAAGAAAAAGATTAGTAACAACATAAGTAAACTATGTGGCATGCTAGAAGTCTTTGGAGATAAATTGAAGCATGAATAGTTAAGTATGCATTTAAATATCGTGGTGAACAAGCGCATACTTTTATAGAAATGTTATGCTTGGAGTATGAAAGAGCAAATAAGTGATTAAGTGTTTTAAGAATGTTTAAACACCTTTGAGAAAGAATTATAAATTATACGCAATAAGTATAATGTGTATGATTTGAAACTGGCTAAAGAGCCAAACGGCTAAGTCACGGGGGTAAGTGGTCACATGCTTGCTTTCACGAGCATTAAGTTATGTGGTTATAAAAAAGAAGCCATAAGCTGAGAGTGATGTTCGAATTAATATTGAAAAGTATTTGAGGAGAGCCCAGTTTTAAGTCTTGCAATTTAAAATACAATTTGTAATTGGCTAGAGAAGAGTGATGTTATGTTCATATGAAATAGTGGACCAAAAGATGATTGAAGTTAACCTTGACAACGAAGTTAGATAATGAAAATTTCCTAATATATTATGGATTTTAGAATTTGGAAATGTTTAAGGTATACATGATTCAAATGAGACTAAGTCTTAAGTAACAAGTCACTATCGGAATACAATAAGAATACAATATAATGTAGCGATATAGAAGATAATTGGGGGAAAAGGATGACCTTTAGGAATTGTGGTATTGCACAAGATGCAATGATCAAGTTAAGATAAATCTTTGAAGCATTGATGGGATTATAAAGCATACATGCATATTAGATTGCAATTCAAAGAAACTGACATTGTGATGCAAGGAGATATAGTACAAGGAAACTTAAACATATAATTGGAAATGATAAGAAAAGAGTATAAGTATGTAAATGATGTGGAACTATGCACATACGTGATGAGAATTCATATGGATTACGTGAGAGATAATTTGAGGTAAGAAAGAAGTTGAATGGTATTTAAAACACATAATGAGAGCAATCTCAAATAAACAATACTTAGTGTTCGTAAATTTAAATATGAGAATGTTAACATGGATTATAAAGATTATTATATTAAATCTTGGTTATGGAGGAGAATGAACAAAGAGAAATTAGTCTGAAGGCATTTGAAAACAAGGACCCTTACACATAATGAGGAATATGGACATCTGAATGTGCATGCACATACGTATATGTGTGGAGTTACGAATGTACCCAACTAAAGTGAAAAATGGTTCTTAATGGTTTGAGATTTGAACTCAATATATTTGATAAGTTGTATAGATAAGGTGATGATAAGAAATTTTATCAGAAATTGATTTTTGGTGACCTAAGGAATTTTGGGGAAATAGTCAGGGAAATGTAAACATGAAGAAGATTGAAATTTCATAAATGTGAGATAAGCATAAAATATGTGAAAATAATTGAAGCCGTTAATCTTCCCTAATGCTAAGGACATATACAGGAATGAGTATAACATGTTAATGATGATGTAAACTACACAATAGTGTATGAGAATAGAATGAATGAATGTCAAGAAGTTTGATAAGGAATGAAGTAATAAGATGGTAATAGGTATACATAAATAAGTATAAAATGTGATCGAAATTGGTATGATTGAGATGGAGTTATGGTTCAAGCTTAATGATAGTAATAAAAGCATGTTTGGAGTCTTGATATAAAAAATCATGATCGTGAAGGTTACTGCTGATCAGATTCTACAGAATAATAATAGACATAAGTCAAGTACTCAAGTTGAAAGGGAGGTAAATGAGGTAAACAAATCGAAATTCCCTATAAAGGAGATGATGTGGAAAGTTGAGCATCAAATGAAAAGCTAATACCCCCATCTTTTCTCCGAGTTTGATAAGTGAAATTTTGAAGTCAAAATTTTATTTTAAGGGGGGTAGTGCTGTCAAGCCCAACCCAAAAATATACTTACCATGTCATCCATGTGCTTGACAACATGGTTGCATACTTGGGTATCTCAAAAAAATTATTAAAAGTCGATAGTGTACCTAGTGGTACAATTAAGTTGATTTAAGCCTCGAACTAGTCTAAGTGGAGATTTTAAGATGAAACTGAAAATTTTAAATTCCTAGAATGACTTAATATGGTGATTCGAAGTTCGAGGACTGATTTGGAGTTAAATTGGAATTTTCATGACCTAAGGGCAAAATTATCATTTTGCCACTCGAGGTTAAGATTTGAATGTTTGATGAAATTTTTGACTAAGATTGATCATTTGGAGTATAATTTGAAGTTGGGAAGTGAAAATTTTCAATTTCGACACTTTTTCAAGCATAGGGGTAAAATGGTAATTTTACCACCCTCAAGGGCAAAATTGTAATTTTACACCACCCAACACTTGTCAAGCCCATAAATTTCAGCCATTAGCATTGTATATCATGGATAATTGAAGGATTTTATGTGGTGAAGAAAGAAAGCTTAAGTATATTAAGATTTTAAGTATGGGCCAATAACATGGTGACAAGAGTCAAGCTTGTAATATTTTATTATTTGCTTTAAAAACCAGCATATAAACCCTCCCAACCCATTTATCTTGGTTGGCCAAAGAAAGAAAAAGAGAGAAAAGAGAAGAACAAAACCCTAGAGTGAAAAATTCAAAGGGAAAGTGTTGGATTTCAAAGAAACAAGCAACCAAAGGAAACATTTCTTAATTCTAGCTAGTGATCTACCTTTCCTATGCTTTATTTTGGATTTTCCATGTTTGAATCACATGATTTCATGAAGGATTCATGGTTGACCCATTTTAGAGAGAGAGGATTTGATGATTAATTTAGTTAGAAAACATGTTAATCTAGTGTTTTTATGTGTTTAGTGATATGTAGCATAAAAATCAAGCATGAAAAATACATTTTCTTCATGAACTCTTTAATGGCCGAATATATGGAGTGAGGGTTGATGATGAATTTGAATAAATTACATGATATTCAAGTGCTTTTGGGATGTTTAGTGATGTGTGGAATGGAAAAATCAAGCAAGAAAAGTTCATGTTATTTCATACCCTTAATGGTAGAATTTTCCATGTGAATGGTTAGGAAGAATGTGATGTTATTTCAAGTGATTTGATTAGGAAATAATGGTTTATGGTGTGGGAATTAATGGTTTATGGTTGTCATGACCCGAAACTACCACGATCCCGTGACAACCGTCGCGATGTCTTGATAGACATTCCTACCCCGAATGCCAACCGAAACCTCGCAAGGCTTCTATATCAGTTTTCTTGCCTTCCCTATGAGCAACAGTTACCGAAAAATAATTTTCGCCTCACAGGGACAATTTGGTAATTTTTTTCTTCAAAAATTTCGAATTCGGTTAAAAACGTAGTACATAAGTAGAAAATACATATTTCATAATCATAAATAGGTTTTGCTATCTAAAACGTTCGTTTAAAACTAAAACGTAACTACTTGAATATAATAAAAATATTTAATAAAATATTCAATTTTCTTATAAAACTATTTTCTTAGAAGTATTGGCAAATAATTTTTTTGGGACATAAAAGCCAAATAAAATCTTACATACTGTTTTACAGAAAAACAGAGTACGCAATTACTTTTATAATGACAAATGGGCCCCCAAATGACCAAGAAGGTATAAGGCCGTATACCTTTGCTTTCTAAAGATGCAACTCTGAGATTATTTCTCAACGTGATCGACTATTCACAATCTATTCTGAGCCTGAAATATGAGGAAAAAGGGGTAGTGAGATTATAAAATCCCAGTGAGTAAATAGACATCATCAAAAATATCTAAAGTCGAGTAAATAGAGACAAATTCAAATTCCTTCTTCATAATATAGTTCATCTTATCTCAACTCATTTCAATCAAGTGAGATAGAATCATTTTACTTGAATAATTAATATGGCTTGTGGATCTCTTAAAAACTTGGTTGCTGCCAAAATCATTACAGGAGATACCTCGGTCGAAGCATCTAACCGAGACCGCCAAGGCTATTCAGTGTAGTATACACATGGACATATTTTTACATTCGAAAACCTAGCCATGCCTTGGAGTTGGCTGAGTCTCACTCTCACGTGGTGGTTCGCGTGAAGTGCACTCAAATTTTTACCTCCGAAAATACCCTACACACGACTTTCCGATCGAGGTAAGGTATGTCTGATTCTATGCCTCCTCTTATAGGTTGGTCCACTGAACCTCCACTGTAGGGATTATGGATTATTTTATCTACCACCTGATTTATAAAATTTCTTCTGCATGACATGGCAATTTTTCGCTAGGTCTGGTCTCCATCACTTGACTTACTGGACTTATTGGTAACGCCATAGGTCCCATAGAACTTTCTCGCCAAGTTTCGAACCCCAGATCTTTTAAACTTTCCCCGAAGGGAACACTTTTAACCATTTCAACATAAATACCAATTCAGCCAATCATGCTCACATATTACTATAAGTCATTCAATTTAAACACAATTTATAACACAACAAATAAACAATCTCCAATTACTCTATTTTCCAAAATCATCATTTAATTTTTGAAAAATTCATAAAATTCATTTTACTTTATAAATTCACACTTTCCTTATAAAATAAAGCAATTCACCCTTTAAAATCATTTTTCCACAAAATCACAAAATCGCATAAAACCTACTTTAGATAATTAAAATGAAAGTAATGTTACTCATAGTACTAGGAGTTCGAAATATTCCTATTCTTGATTCTCAGGTGCAGTCTTTTACCTGTATCAAATGGCTCACCACCTATCCATCATACATGACACAAAATTTGATAATTTGTGTCAATTTGTCATAAACTATTTCAGGCTCTAAATCTAAATGAATGCATGCGATGGGATGCAAAATGTCCTATTAATCGCTCAAATATGATATTCGACCTAAGTCACACTATACTCGGTCTAATCGGCTAAAATCTCCAATTTAATTCCAATTCAATTCTTTTCACTTTCTACACTCCAATTATACTTAAATTACCTAAATGACTACGAATGAGATTCAATTTATCAGTCCTGGGTCAATAATCATGCATGTCTATACGTTGAGCAAAAATTTAAATTTTCACACCAAAATTTCCCATTTAATTTCTAGCCTCACCAAACATCGAATATCACCAAAATATCATGAAATATCATCAATTTCAGCCACAATATCCTCCCTAGAAAATTCGGCCAAAATGGGTTAAATGAAGAATAATTCATTTTCTAACTAGATTTTCATTCCATTAATCTTTAAACAACTAAAAACACTAAATTCCATTGAAATCTAGCAAAATCAAGAACCAAAACCTCTCCATGGATGTTCGGCTAGCATGGGTTTAGTATGAGATCTCAAGTTCTAAGCATGGAAAATGAAAAGAAATGCATGGGTAAGGTAGATCACTAGTAAAATCAAAGAAATTTTACCTTTGCTTGATCAAATCCTTGAATTCTAACACTTTTTCTCCAATTTTCTACCTAGGGTTTTCTTGTTCTTCCTTTCCCCCTTTTCCCTTGCAATGGTAGGCCAAATGAGTGAGATTCTAGAGATTTCTAAGCCTTTTTTATAATGCCATGAAAATAATATTAAACTTAACACATGGCAAGCTTTTATTGGTCCATGTGTAATTGCTTAAAAATCAAGCATTCTTTCTCCACCACACATAATTTCTCACTTATCCAAAGCATTAGATAAATTTTGTGTGGTTGACAATTATCATGGTGGAGTAAAATTCCAAATTCCAATTTTACCCTCATAAACTTGAAAAATTACATTTTTGCCCCTGTGCTAAAAAATTGTCAGAATTATGATTTTTCACCTCTCAACCTCATATCATACTCCAATTAATCAAATTTGATCAAAATTCTTCCTAAAAATTCAAATTTTGTCCTCGGGTGGCGAAATTACCATTTTGCCCTTAAAACATGAAATTGCCCGATTGACTCCAAATATGTTCTCGAACTCCGAATCATCATTTTAAGACATTATGGGGTTTTAAAATTCTCAATTTCACCTCAGATCTCTTTTTTGATCAGTTCGAGGCTTTAATCAACTGGATTGTACCTTTAAGTACAATATTGACCTTTAGTGATTTCTTAGAACACTCCAATATATAAATCTGCTGTCGAGTATATAAATGACATAGTGAGCATATTGTATATGTCACGACCCGGAACTCCCATCGGGCCCGTGACAATCATCACGACGTCCCGATAGGTATTCATACCTCGAATACCAATCGAAACCCCATAAGGCTCTCGTATCAGTTTTCTTGCATCTCTTATGAACGACAGTAGTCGAACATCACGTTTTAACAAATTACCATTCATTTCCAAACCACAACATTCATAAAAAGACTTTCGACTCACAGGGGCATTTTAGTCATTTTCATTGGAAAAGTTTGAACCCAATTAAATATGTAGCAAATACATGAAGAACACACATTTAGAAGTCAAAAACACGTTTTGTTAACTAAAACATTGATTTTGAATGAAATAGTAATTATCAAAATATAATAAAAATAATTAATAAAATATTACAATTTCTTATAAAACAATATTTATAGAGTTAACGGTAAATACTTTTTATAGCGTAAAAATAAAATAAATTCATATATACTGTAATACACATAAATAGAGTACGCAGTTACATTTACAGTGATAAGTGGGCCCACGAATATACAAAAGTAAAAAAGACAGAAACCTACTATTGATGAGGTTGCAAAATCAGCTGTCGTCCTCAGCAAACACAACTATCTACAAACTAGTATGGGCCTGAAAGGTGGAGAGGAGAGTGGTGAGTTTACACAACTCAGTGAGTAAACAAATATCTCTTAAAATATCTAAAGGCGAGTAATAGGAGACAATAAAATCTATTAATCTCAAAGGGTTTCATATCATGAAACCTTATTTAAATTAGTAAGAGCAATTTCATTTCACCCAAATAATAGTAAATATAATAATAATAGGGCTTATGATTTATCGAAATCATGGCTCATGCCATAAAAACAAATACTCGGGGATACCTTGGGCGAGGCATCTAACCGAGTACGCCAAGGCTGTCAAGACCCAGAACTCCCCATCGGGCCTATGACAACCGTCACGAAGTCTCAACAGACATTCTTTACCCCGAATGCTGATCGAAACCTCGCAAGGCTCTCGTATCAGTTTTCACATCTCCCCGGTGAGCGATATATATAAATTTTCATATTTCAAGAACTGTAAATCATTTCCAATTTAAAAACATTAAAATAATTACAGTTTGGCTAACAGGGGTATTTTCGTCATTTTTCATTGAAAATCTCAAAATTTACTAAAAATGTAGTAAATACGTAGAAAACACATATTTTACGATTAAAAATAAATTTAAGAGTTTAAAACATTTGACAGAGGTAAAAATTTAACTATTTGAATATAATAAAAATATTTAATAAAATAATATATTTTCTTATAAAATAATTTTTTTATAAAGCTATCCTTAACTAATTTTCATAACGTAAAAACTAAATATATTCTTACATACCATGATATATACAATCAAAGTATGAAATTTAAACTACAGTGACACGTGGGCCTACAACTAACCAAAATGTGTTGAAAACTAGAAACCTACAACTTTTGCCGATTCAAGTCCGACCGACAGTCCTTGACTAAATCTGCTAACTATGGGATGCTCTGAGCCTGAAACGTGAGGAAATGAGGGGGTGAGATTATAAAATCCCAATGAGTAAACAGACACCATCTAAACTATCTAAAGGCGAGTAAATGGAGACAAATAAAATATTTCCATCCCAATAAGTTTCATAACATAAAGATTTATCCCATCCTGAATAAGTAACTGTGTTTTGTCCAAACAGTTAATAAGGCTTATAATTTTCTTGAAAACCTAGCTTATGCCAAAACCTAATACCTTGTACAGGGGCATCCGTTCAAGTCCGCCAAGGTTGTGAAAATTTTATAATTTCTCAAAACACAGCCGTTCCTTGGCGTTGGCTGAGTCTCACTTCCACGTGGTGGTTAGGCGTGAAGTGAACTCAAACCTCACCCCAGGAGATACCCTACACGCCTCTCCAATCGAGGTAAGAGTTAACCGGGTTATCGTGTCCCCTCTAATAGGCTAGTCCACGGAAGCCTGCCACTGCAGTGTAGAATAAGTCCCACCATAACAATAAAATCATAATTTCATGGCATGGCAATTTCATTGCTAAGCAATTTATCAATATAAGCAAACAATTCACATTTTTCAATACAATAAATAATTTAGCCAATCATGCCATAATATCATAAGCCATTTGATTTAAATCATAATTTATAATAACTCATGTGGTCTCTAATTACTCTAATTTTCAAATTTAATTGTTCAATTTTACAAGTCGATTTATAAAAATTCAATTTATTTTATAAATCCAATTTCTTTCATAAATTTCACAATTTATTCATAAAATAAGCAATTTACCCATTAAAATGATTTTTCATAAAATCATCAAATTTAATAAAATCTACTCTAGATAATAAAGACGATAATAAGTTTACTCACTGTACTAGGAGTAGAAATACTCTTATCCTCCATCCTCGGGTGCAGTCTCTTACCCGATTCAATTGGCTCACTACCTATCCATAATCCATGAAACAAAATTCAATAAATTGTGTCAATTTATTATAAATTATTCCAAGCTCTACATGCAATGGAAATGAGACGAAAATTGTTCGGACAGTCGTTTAATCACAGTGTCTGACCAATTTGCCTACACTCAACCTAATTTGCTAAAACCCTCGATTTAACTCCGATTTGACCCATTTCAATTTCTAACAATCCAATTATATCCACATTACTCAATGACAGTGATCACGGGTCAATTTATCAGTCCTAGACTGCAAATTACGATTTTACCCCTATTAGGTAAAAATTCATATTTTTGCACCAAAAATTCCCATTTAATTCCTACCTTCATAATTCATCAAATATAACCAAAATGCCATAAAATCTCATCAATTTCCTCAATTTCCAACAGTCAATTTCTCTCCAAAAATTCGACTAAAAATGGTGCACTAATACCGAAATTTTCCTATTTAATTTTTTTCTCTCCATAATTGATCAATTTCAAAACCATCTCATTTGAAATGGAATCATTTCAATTTCAACATATTCCTCATGAAATTCAGCTATTGAAGAACCATAGGAAAAATCAATTTTTTTCTAGTTGTTTTACTTACAAACATGCTAAACTAACCTAAATCACTAACATAGTTCAAAATTAAATCATTCTAACATCTTTTCCTCTCTAAACCCATTTGACCAGCCCTTGATTCACTATGAAAACATGCATTTCAAGCATGGAAAAATAAGAGAAATTGCTTAGAAATAAAAATCTCAAGCAAAAATGAAAAATCATACCTTTTTCCACTTGTTTTCCTTGAATTTCCTTACTTTTTCTTTTATTTTCTCACTCTAGGGTTTCATTTTTGGTTTCTCTCTCTCGCTTCTGGTTTGGCTGAATATTGGGGAAGAATTGGCTGATTTTTATGGCTTTTTAAAAGCTAAATAAAATAATATTATTTTATTAACATTTTTTAATATTTTATTAATTTTTTTTCTTCCTTTGACTTTCTTTTTCCACCATAAATTTTCCTTCTCTTATCCATGACTTGGATGAAATTTCCAAACTTTTCCAAAGTCTTGGTGGAGTAATTTTGTAAAATTACATTTTTGCCCACTTAAAAGTGAAAAATTACATTTTTGCCCCAAAAATTGAAAAATTGCCAAAATACATATTTTTCACTCCTCATACTCATATCATACTCCAATGACTCAAATTTGATCCAATTCCTCTCCAAAAATTAAATTTTGTCCTCGGGTGGTAAAATTACGATTTTACCCATATATACCGAAATGTACTGAAATTAAATCTTTTTCTACTTTTCAACCTCAAATAATACCTCAATTGATCAATCTTAATAAAATGGGATCAAAATCTTTTCTAAAAATTTTTATTTTGTCCTTTAGTGGTAAAATTACCGTTTTGCCATTGTGCTCCAAAACTACCAAGAAATTAAATTTATCACTGCCAAACTTCATTTTATGCTCCAAATAATCTTATTATACTTCAAATGATTAATCTTGGTCAAATGTGATCAAAATATTTTATAGAAATCTCCATTTTGTCCTTAAATGTCAAAATGACTGTTTTGTCCCTAATCGGTCAATTTTTTCAATTGACTCCAAACCGGACCTCGAACTCTGAATCACTGTTTTGAGTAATCCTTGGACTGTGAAATCCTAAATTTCACTCTTAAAATCCTTATTTGAACTTATTCGAGGTTTAATCGACTTAATAGTACCATTAGGGGCAATATCGTCTTTTAACGATTTCTCGAACTTCCAAAATATGTAAACATTTTATTGAGCATGTAAATGACATCGTAATTATTTTATAGAGCAGGGTTTGACAAAGGCTGTTCAAATTTGATAATTTTTTTTCCAAAATGCAGCTGATCCTTGGCGTTAGCTGAATTCGCCTTCACGTGGTGGTTGGGCGTGAAGTGAACTCTATCATACCTCAAGACAACCCTTTATGCCTCTACAACTGAGATAAAAAGTATATAGGGGTTTTACCATGCCACCTCTAAATAGGCTGGCCTACAGAAACCCGCGTACTGCAGTAGTTAATAACCCACCAAATTAACAAAAATTTTAGCAGCATGACTAGGCCATTTTAATACTAACCAGCCTGCACGGCAAACAACATTGCATATATTTTCCAACACAATAGCCAATTAGCCAATCATGACACATTTTCATAAGCCATATCAATTTAAAAATACAATTTATTATACAACAAACAACAGTCTCCCAGTACTCTATTTTTCAAAAACCACGGTAGATGTCAAAACAATTTATGACATAATTTCATTGAAACCCATTTATTTATAAAACATAAAAATTCATCTTTGAAATGCATTTTTCGAAGAATTTACCAAAAACAGATAAAAATCACTTCAAATAATTGAGGCGATAGTAAGTTCACTCACAATTTTCAAAAGTCTAGATTTCGGGTGTACTCGAACTAGTGCTCATCAGGCAAAATTTCCTTGCCTTTTTTGGAGATCTTACCACCTTGACATAGAATAAAATCAAGACATTTACTACATTGTCCCTAAATTGAAATAAACTAACTTAAACTGCAAATGCATGATATGAAATGTATAAATTCATCCGAACATTGTCTAAGCGCGATGTTGACCTAATTCGGCTAATTACTCGATAAAATGACTAATGCGTCCAATTTTTCTTCCAAATTGCTCTATTCCTCGTTCCAATATTTCAAATTACCAACATATGCCAATTAACCCAAAATTTCAGCTCAATCAACCTTCATAGTTCTTTTTGGATAATTCGGCCATCACGGTGCATTATCACTAGAATTTTTCCTACACGATTTTCTCACTATAATTCATCATTTTCTAAGCCATTTCTCTTGAAATAACAACAATTCATCACACACACACACAACATGATAGGTTCGGCCAATGAAGGATTCTAGGGAAAAATGAATATTTTTCTTGTGGTTTGCTTCTAAACATGTTTAACTACCTCTAAACATCAACATAACTCAAAATCAAGTCATTTCCATCATCAAATCGTTTCCATACCCATTTAGCCTTCATGGGTTTCATCATGCTAACTCAATTTTCAGCCATGGAATATAAAGAAATAAAGCATGGATATGCTAGGTTTCAAGCAAAAATTGAAAGATTTTACCTTTTGTCACTTAATCCTTGAAAAATTCAATGAATTTTCTTGATTTTCTTGGCTAGGTTTCTTGTTTCTCTTCTTTTCTTTGCTTTTCTTCCTTTGGCCGACCAGCTTGAGTGAATGGTGAGTGTGTGGGCAGATTTTTATGCCTTTTATAAAGAAAATATTAAATAATTAAAAGCTTGACACGTGGCATAGTGTCATTGGTCTAAAATTTTAATTATTTGACTTTTTACTTAAATTTTCTACCACATATTTATGCCATGTTTTTCCATTCCCACAATAATTAAAATCCACAAATTTGACAAGTGTTGGGTGGTGGAAATTACCATTTTACCATTGATAAGGCAAAATTATTATTTTACCCCTATACTCCAAAAATACCGAGAATTGAAAATCTTTCACTACTAAACCTCATATTATACTCCATATGATCAATCTTGATCAAATGTGGTCAAAATCTTTTATAAAAATTTCCATTTTATCCTTAAATGGCAAAATGACCATTTTACGCCTAATCAGTCAATTTTCCCAATTGACTCCAAATCGGCCCTCAAACTTCGAATTACCATTTTTAGTCATCCCTAGACTGTGAAATTCTCGATTTCACTTTAAAATCCCTATTTTAACTAGTTCGAAGTTTAAATTGACCTAATTGTACTTCTAAGTACAATACTAGCTTTTATCCTCTTTTTCAAGATATTCTAGATTGCAGGCATAATGTCAAATATATAAATGTCATGACAGATATTTTAGGGCTGGGCTTGACAGTATAACTGGGTTTGACAATGGTGTAAAAATTTAACTTGAAAAATTTTAGTGTTAGTGAACCCACCTTGGCCGAATATTCCAAAATGGAATGTGAAGGTGATTTTTTTACCACATTTCATGCTAATTGACTAGTATTTGATGAATTGGAGTGTTGGAAGAGAAATGGAATTAATTGGAGTTGAATTGGATGTATTAGCCATTTAATTGGGTAATAAATCGAATTAGGTCAATACCATATTCAGATAGTTACCCGAGGATTTTACATCCCCTTTCAAGCATTCGTATAGAGCCTGAATGTGAGACCTTGTCAAGCTCGTTAAAAGATGGTATTGTACCGAGTGGTACAACCAAGTTAATTCGAGCCTTGAACTAGTTCAAATAGAAATTCTAAGAGGAATTTAAGAATTCTAAAACCCACAGACTGATTTAAAAGGGTGATTCGGAGTTCGAGGTCCGATTTGGGGTTAATCAGGAAAATTGATCGATTAGGGACAAAACGGTCATTATGCCATTTAAGGACAAAATGGAGATTTTTATAAAAGATTTTGATTACATTTGATCAAGAATAATTATATGGAGTATAATATGAGTTTAGCAATGATAAATTTAATTTCTCGATATTTTTGGAGCACAGGGGTAAAATGGTAATTTTGCCACCCCGAGGACAAATCGATAATTTTTTACCCCCAACACCTGTCAAGACTAAGGGATTTTATTCATAGAGGGAATGGATAAATATGAGAATAATTGTGGTGGAAAAGTTTAAGTAAAAAGTCAAATAATTAAAAATTTAAACCAATAAGCATGTGACATGTGGCAAATCACATTATTTTATTATTAAACCATAAAAATCAGCCCATAAACTCCATTTTCTCTCACCATATTCGGCCAAAAGGGAAACAAGGTAAGAAGGAAAGAAAACAAAGAGGAAAAACCACAAACCTAGCCAAAAATTCAAGAAAAAGTGTGATTTTCAAGGAAAATCAAGTGAAAATGGTAGAATTTCTTCACTTTTGCCTAAGATCTACAATACCCATGTATTTCTTTTCATTTTCTATGGTTGAGAAGCATGATTTCATGATGAATTCAATTCTGAACAAATGGGTATGATGGGAGAAATGATGTTACATTGATTTGATTTTTAGTTATGTTAGTGAGTTTAGTTAGTTTAGAATGTTAGTAAGCAAAACAACAAGAAAAAAAATTGATTTTCCCCCCCAATTTTCCATGACCGAATGCCTCATGGAGTGTGTGTGAAATGATTTCATTTCAAGTGAGATGGGTTAGAAATTGATTAATTATGGTGGGAAATTGATGTAGGAAAAATTTTAGTGATAATGCCACATTATAGCCGAATTTTTCTATGAAGCAATGAAAAGCAAATTAAGCTGAATTTTGTATCAATTGACTGATAATTGGTGAATTGAGGTATCATAAAAAGAATGGAGCAATTTGGAGTCAAATCGGACGCGTTGGTTAATTTATTGGGTAATTGGCTAAATTAGGTCAACACCGCATTTAAGCGGTTAACCGAGTATTCTATGCATCCATATAGAAATTAGGTTAATTTTATACCCAATTAACATGAATATAGTGATTAAATTATTGTGCCATTTGTCAAGGTGGTGAGCCCTCTGATAAAGGTAAGAAAATCACACCCGAGGATTAGCAGTCGAAGTGCTCAAATTCGACTCTTGAAAACCTATGAGTGAACTTGCATTTCAACTGTTTTGGGAATTCTAATTAAGTTGAAATGAATTGCTTGAATGGTTATATCTAATACTCATTTAAAAATGAGTCCCGGGAACAAGCCTTTAGTGAAAATATTTCCGTTATGTTGAAAATGATTGTGATGAATTTATGTACGTCTATATGATGCTTACCTGTATGGTTAAGAAATTTATGTGAACTTCATGTAACCGCGCACGTGTGGAGTGGATAATGCACATGCCTGTAATGGTTTGCAAAGTGGGGACGGCGATACGTAACGCCCACGAGAGTGGATAATGCACATGCCTGTAATGGTGTGTAAAGTGGGATGCTGAATGACCCTCTTGCCTAAAGCTCTGATAGTTCTTCACCCAAGAGCTTGGAAGGGATGCTGAGTGATCCCCTTGCCTAGTGCTCAGAGAGGTCTTCACCTAGGAGCTTGGCAGTGATGCTGAGTAGTCTTCGCTTGTTGAGTGTTCTGATGGTTACTTCTTTTACTACCAAGGACAGTGAAGATTTGGCTGTATATGTAATTGTACATGATTTTATCTATCTATATGCGTGATATAATGTGCTTGATGAAAAATGTGATTGTGTGGTATGTGAAACCCTTATTTTGTGACGGTTTGTGATAAACCGACGATTTTGCTATATTGCTTGATAGAATGATTGGTGAAATTTTATAGTTGCCTTATCATTGAACGTTTTAATAAATTTCGGGTTAAGTGGAAAGGGTTTAAATATTAGCTAGATCAAAATTGTCTCGTTTTCAGCCAGTGCATCATGGTTATCAAATTTCCTAGTTGATACTGCTTGTTCCCTTCTAATATTCACTCACTGAGTTTCGTACTCACTTAGTTCTTTTGAAAATTAATGTTTTCAGATCAGGAGACCGTTGGACCCTAAATCGAGGAGTCTCGATAGTTCGTCTCCTGGGTATGTGTCTGGCATTTGATAGTAATCCCTTTTCCTTGTAATGTCTCCACTAGAAGTCACAAGTCTTTTGTATTGTGAATACACTCAAGCAAGGTGAATATGTGTATGCAATGTAAATTGCTAAACACATGACTGGTATAGTGCATGTATATTGTTGCTAATAATGCTATTGTGGATGGGTTTTGTTCACGCTATTTAAAGAATGCGTATGGCTGCGTTATTTAACAAAGCATAAAGTAAATTAATGGGAGGGGCTTGCTTGGGCTTGGTGAGCTACGCTCATTGAGCTCATGCTTTGGTCATGACCCGAGAATTTGGATTGTGACACTGAAATAGATTTATAATGGTATGACACAATGTATTGAATTATGTGTTATATATTGTATATATGTGGTGAGCATTCTAGTAAAAGTACAAAAATTGTACTCAAAGACCGAGACTAAGAGTGCATCGACTCTTGAAATAGTGAGTAACCTTGCTATCATTTTAATTATCTAAAGTGGTTTTTATCCCATTTCGTAATTTTATAGAAAATGAGTTTAAATGATAAACTTTTATGTTTTACAAACAAAATTGTGATTTAAATGAAATGATTTTATGAATTGTCTTGAAATTAGAAGATTATTTTGAAATAGAGTAATTGGAGACCTATTTGCAGTGTTGTGAATTATGGTTTGGACCGAATTCCTTATGATAATATGGCATGATTGGCTGAATTGATATTTGTGTTGACAAATACGAACTATCTACTTTGTCTTGATAAATTGGATAGTAATGTAATTGCCATGCCATGCTATTGAGATTTGATTGATTGGTGGGTTATATGATTAGCTACTACAGTGGCGGGTTTCGTGGACTAACCTTTAGGTGGGGCACGAAAATCTTGTTATATTTTACCTTGGTTGGAGAGGCGCGTAAGGTATCTCCTGAGGTATGACAGAGTTCACTTCACGCCGAACCACCACGTGAGGGTGTGACTCAGCTAACGCCAAGGAACGACTGTGTTTTGAAACATATATGAAATTTTAACAGCCTTGGCAGGCTCGGTTGAATACCTCTGATCAAGGTGTCACTGAGTATGAATTTTGGCATGAGCCAGGTTTTTAAGAAATCCATAAGCCATATTAAGTATTCCAATAAAATGAATTTATTTTATCTAGTGAAAGGAACTGAAATGTTATGAACTAGTTTATGATAATATATTTTAATCGTCTCCATTTACTCGACTTTAGATATTTTGGATGATGTTTGTTTACTCACTGGGATTATAAAAAACCACCACCCTCATTTCCACCCATTTCAGGCTCAGGATAGTGCGTGGATAGCCGATTTTGTCAAGGGCTACAGTGGAAGCTGCATTATCAAAAACCGTAAGTTCACAGACTTTGTTTACTTTTGTTCTTCATGGGCCCACATGTCATTGTAAATTTGATTAAATACTTTGGTTATCTGTATCACTGTATGTATGAATATAGTTTGCTTTTACGCTACAAGAATTGTTTACACAGAATTCTGAAAATATTGTTTTACAAGAAAATGGAATATTTTATTAAATATTTTTATTTTATTCTAATAGTTACAATTTCAGTTTAAATGAATGTTTTAGGTAGCAAACATATTTTTAGTTACGAAATATGTACTTTCCACCCATATACTACATTTTTGAAGGTTTTCAAAATTTTTGAGAAAAATGACCAAAATGCCCCTGTGAGGTAAAAAAAATTATATTTATATTGGTTTGACTTGGAAATAGCTTATAAATCTTTGAAACATGGTATTTGGTGATCATTGCTCACAGGGGAAGTGAGAAAGCTAATATGAAAGCCTTGCGAGGTTTCAGTTGGCATTCGAGGTAGGAATGTCTATCGAGACATCGCGGTGGTTGTCACAGACTCGAAGAGAGTTTCAGGTCGTGACAATCATCCTCACATTTTCTCTTGGAAAATTCGACCATGGAGGGTTCACTAACATAAAAATTTTTCCAAGCTAATTTTTTTTACACCATAAACTATTATTTCTTTATCAAATCACTTGAAATAACATCACATTCTTCCTCACTATTCACATGGAGAATTTGGCCATTAAGGGTATGGAATAGCATGAATTTTTTTCTTACTTGATTTTCATGCTACACATCATTAAACTACCAAAAACACTTAAATTGCATGAAATCTAATCAAATTCAAGATCAAAACTCATCCCCCCATATTCGGCCATCATTGATACCCACAAACACACTTGCTTCTTAACCATGAAAAATGAAAAAGAATGCATGGGTAAGGTAGATCTCAAGCAAAAATTGAAAAATCTTACCTTTTGTCACTTAATTCCTTGAAATTTCACACTTTTCTCTTGAATTTACCTATATAGGGTTTTGTTCTTTCTTTTTCTTGCTTTTCCTTGGTGAGGCCGAACATAATAAAGAGAAATGGGCTGGTTTTATGCTAATTTATAAGGAAAATAATAAAGAAATGAAAGCTTGACACTTGTCACCTTACCATTAGCCCATTTTTTCGAACTTAATAATTAAGCTTTCATTCTCCACCACATAAAATCCTTCAATTATCCATGATATAAAATGTTAATGGCTACAATTTATGGGCTTGACAAGTGTTGGGGGTGTAAAATTACAATATTTGCCCTTATAGTGGCAAAATGACTATTTTGCCCCTTATGCTTGAAAAAATATCGAAATTAAGATTTTTCACTTCCAAATCTCAAATTACACTCCAAAATGATCAATCTTAGTCAAAAATTTCATCCAACATTCCAATCTTAACCTTGGGTGGCAAAATGAGCATTTTGCCCCTACGGAGTGAAAATTCTAATTTTACTCTCAATTAATCCTCGAACTCCGAATCACCATACTGAGTCATTCTAAGGTTTCAAAATTCTCAATTTCATTTTAAAATCTCTATTTGAACTAGTTTGAGGCTTAATTCAACTTAGTTGTACCATTAGGTACACTACTGCTTTTTAACGATTTTTCAAGGCTTTCCAAGTATGCAAGCATTATATCAAGCACATGAATGGCATGGCAAATATTTTATAGTGTTGGGCTTGACAAGATCTCACAGTCTAATTTAAAGCTGTAACTTGCAAATTCTCCCTTTGACAACTTTTGTAAGTTCTTTCTATCTCAAGATCAAAAGGAACAGGATTCAAGTTGTCTCTTCTTTGCATACAATGACCAAAGATGTCTGCAAGCAAACAAAATCTAAAATTAAAACAAGAAAAATAAAGTTTGAAGTAAGACCAAATTGCTTGGTATTAGTATTAGTAAAAATTTTAGAAAGAATTTCCTGGCAACAGCTCCAAAAACTTATCAGCTAAAATTCCACTATGCAAGTATACGTATCGAATAGATAGTATATTAGCAAGCAAAGTATCGATCCCACAGGGAATCGATCTAGAATTTTACTAAGTACTAAAATTAAAACAATTTAATCTTATCCAAACAATTAGAATTAATTAATCAACTAAAACTAATAAACTAAAATTTAAACTAACAAGAAAAATCAAAATAATAATAACTTGAGAAAATATCAAATTAAACAAGCCTAGGATTACAATATCCATCACACTTCATCTAATTCTTATCTCTCTTCCTTAACTTATTTCAATGGATTGAATTGCTAACCTAGAGTCCTAAATTATTTATAATGGTCTCTCGACTCATCTTATAAAAATATCTATTTTAACCAAAACACTATATCCCTATGTGAATTGAAATTAAAACAGACTCATTAAGTTCAAACTCTAATCTGGCTACATATGGCCTATAGGTATATCCCTATCCTATATGCAAATCAATTAATATGACCATATCCTATCCCAATTGTAGTCTACTCTAAACTCCCTTTCCCAAGTTTGTTTAGGTTCCTAAATCAATTTAATTGGTGGTCAAGCAATTAAAAGCATTAAGAACAAATTGGAATAAACAATTCAAATCCCATTAAAAATAAGTAAGAAAGAGATTAAAAATTCAGATTACATGTGAGTTTAATTGCAATCCTAGAAAAAAAATTAGCCATACATAATTGTAAAAATAAATAACATTATAATAAATTCAATCATTGAGAGTCACAAGAAAAATAAAAGCCAAGGAAGAAAACAAAACAATATTTGCTGCCTGGATCTCCAAGTTTCAACCTCAACTTCTAGCTTCTTGAATCTCCCAAGGTTGTCTTCTCTCTAATAGTCTTAAAATATCCTATTTATACTAATAGACTTAACCTAGAATTCACTTCAGTTGACCTAAGGTTTAATTGGGTTTAAAAGTGTCACGACCTGAGACTCTCATCAAGCCCGTGACAACCGTCGCGACGTCTCGCAACCAAGGCTTACATATCAGGTTTCTTATCTCCCCTATGAGCAATCGTCGCCAAATATCATGTTTTAAAGGTTTATAAGTCGTTTCCAAATCAAAACATTAAAATATTATTCTCTAGCTCCTAGGGGTATTTTCGTCATTTTTCACGAAAATTTTTGAAAACAGATAAAATGCAGTATACAAGTGGAAAACATGTATTTCATAACCAAAAATAAATTTAAATGTCTAAAACCTTCAGTTAAAGTAAAATTATAACATTTAGAATAAAATAAAATATTAAATAAAATATTCTAATTTCTTATAAAATAATTTTTATAGAGCATCTGTAAATAATTTTCATAGCGTAAAAACAAAATAAATTCATACATACTGTAAAATCGAAAATCAGAGTATGCAGTTACATTTATAATGACACGTGGGCCCCAACTGACTAAAAAGGTATAAGCCTATATACCTTTGCTTCCTAAGGATGCAACTCCGAGATTATTTCTTGACATGATCGACTATCCTGAGCCTGAAATATGACGAAATGAGGGTGGTGAAATTATAAAATGCTAGTGAATAAACAAACATCATAAAAAATATCTAAAGTCGAGTAATTGGAGATAAATGAAATATCCCATCACAATACATTTTTCATAACTTGAGGATTCATCCCCACCCGTGTAGACCATTGTATTTCATAAAATTTTAACAAGGCTTGTGGTCTCCGTAACCAATTGGCTCATGCCATCACTTATACTCGAGAATACTTGATCGTCATCAATCATCCAATTGAGTCCGCCAAGGCTGTTAAAAACTCATATAAATGTAACACATATTTTCACATTAGAAAATACAACCGTTCCTTGGCGTTGGCTGACTTCACCTCCCTGTGGTGGTATCCGAGTGAAGTGGACTCTAACCTTACCTCAGGAGTTACCCTCCGCACCTCTCTACCGAGGTAAGAATACAACGGGGAACCGTGCCCCTCTAAATAGGTTGGTCCACGGAACCCACCACTGCAATGACCCATTTAACTACCACCAAGTCAATAAAATATCCACAACATGACATGGCTAATATTGATAGGTCTGATCACTTGACTTACTCCTCTGCCGCATTTATCGCCCCAAGGACAGGTTCCGCAAACCTTCTCGCCAAGCTTCGAACCCCAGACCTTTTTAAAATTTCCCCCGAGGGGAATACTTTTGATCATTTCAAATCCAACCATTCAAAGCAAAATAAACAATTCACGTAATTTCAAGACAATTTCCAACTCAACCATTCATGCTAAAATTGCCATAAGCTGTTTAATTTAAATTACAATTTTCAACAAGGCAGTTGGTCTCCAATTACTCTAATTTCAAAATCATTATTCAATTTTTCGGACAATTTATAAAGTCATTTTATTTAAATAATCACATTTTGTTTATAAAACATAACAATTTACCATTTAAATTCATTTTTTTCCATAAAATCACCAAATCTGATAAAAACCACTTTAGATAATTAAAATGATAGTAAAGTTACTCATAATTTTCGAGAATCAAATCTGGGTACTCCGACTATAAATCCTCAGGTACAATTCCTTTGCCTTTATTAGAGGACTCACCACCTTGACACAGTACAAAATCAAGAAATTTACTACATTGCCCCTAAATTGTAATAAACTAATTTAGACTACTAATGCATGAAATGAAATGCAAATTGTCTGAATATCGCTTAAACGCAGTATTGATCTAATTCGGCCTATTACCCGATTAATTGGCCGTTATGTCCAATTTAACTCCAAATGCTTCATTTCTTTTCTAATACCTCAAATTACTAAACATAAGCCAAATAACCTAAAATTTAGCATAACTACCGTCACATTTCTTCATGGAAGATTCAGCCATTGTGGTGCACTAACATTGAAATTTTTCCTATTCAATTTCCTCACCATAAATCATCATTTTCTAAGCAATTCACTTGAAATAACAACAATCCACCATCCACACACTACATGTAAGATTCGGCCATGATAGGTTTCCAAGGTACATCTGATTTTCTTCACTTGTTTTCATACTACACATCATTAACAAACCAAAAACACTAACATAACTTAAAATCAAATCAATTTCAACACCAATCTCTCTCCATACCCATTCGGCCAGCCATAAACTCATTATGAAAACATGTAATTCAACCATGGAAATGGGAAAATAAAGCATGGGTAATGTAGATCTCAAGTAAAAATAAAGAAATTTCACCTTATCTTGCTTGATTCCTTGAATTCTCACACTTTCCATTTGAATTTCCCCTCATAGGGTTTTGTTCTTCCTTTGGTTTCCTTTTCTCCTTGCTTGGCCGAAAATGGGAGTGAAAATGGGGGTTTTATGGGGTGATTTTTAAGTTAAATATTAAATAAATCAAAGCTTGACACATGGCATAATATCATTGGTCTAAAATTTAAATATTTAACTTTTAAACTTTAATTCTCCACCACACAAATTTTCATATTTATCCATTCCCATAATAAATAAAATCCTTGCTTTTGACTAGTGTTGGGGGTGAAAAATTACCATTTTGCCCCCGAGGTGGCAAAATTACCGTTTTGCCCCTATGCTCCAAAAATACCAAGAATTAAAATTTTCACTGCCAAACCTCATATTATACTTCAAATGATCAATCTTGGTCAAAATTTTCATTAAACATCCAAATTTCAATCTTGGGTGGCAAAATGATCATTTTGCCCTTAAGTAGTCAGTATTCCTGATTGACTCCAAATCAGTCCTCAAATCCAAATCACCATTTTAAATCATCCCTGGAATGTGAAATTCCAAATTTCACCTTCAAATCCCTATTTTAACTAGTTTGAGACTTAAATCGACTTAATTGTACCTCTAGGTACAATACAAACGTTTAACTATTTTTTTGAGATACTCAAGTATGCAGGTGTGATGTCAAATACATAAATAACATGATAGACATTTTAGGGTTGGGCTTGACAAAAAGAGTAATGAGAGGCCCAAAAAATCAATTGTCATTCTTTAAAATTTCCATTCTCGGTATAGCACATCTAGCCACTTTTTAATGCTATTTTCTAGATATTCGAAGTAGAACTGGGTAAAGTGATCTTCATAAAAGTTGTAGCTCTATCTCTAAGCTTTCCAATGGTCCAAGAATCTTAGAAATTAGAGTTCTGTAGCCCAAGATATAGCTAAAATAATGAAGCATATGCAAGTAGACTTTTAGGTCCTTCAACACCTTACTTTCCAAAATTAAGCCCAATATCTTTTATTCCTACAAGCGATATAAAAACTAATAATTATTAATCAAATTAAAAGGAATAAAATTAAAATAACTCACTTAAAAATAAACTATCTATAAAAACAACTAAACAATAAGTAAATTATAATTGAAAATTGAAGACTTAGCTAATATTTAATAACAAAATTGGAATAAAATAATTCTATAAAATAGAATTATCAACATATCCTCCATTGAAGGCTTTTTCTCTAGCATGGGAGCTCTAGGTGGAAATCTAGGAGGAAAGTTTGGCTTAAATGCTAATGAAGACCCTTGGTTGTTGCTCCATAAGAAATTAGGATGATTCCTCCAACCAAGCTTATAAGTGTTGAATAAAGATTGTTGTTCTGCTACCTATTTCCCACAAATTTACAAAATTAAGAATAGATGAGAGAATTGTAATTGGAATGTCCTTCTCTACAAAATTCACACATCACAAAGGGGCTTTGAACAACATTAACTCTCAATTTATCAATTTTCTTTGTGAGAGAAGCCAATTATGTAGACAAAAAATTAATTGCATCTAATTCATGAACTCTAACAATTTTTCTTGTATGCAATCTTTCAGATGGCCATTGATAGTTATTGGAAGCCATCTCTTCAATCAAATCATAAGCCTCATCAATGTATTTACTCATAAATGCACCTTCAACTGTAGCATCAACGGTAGTTCTAATAGGTCCCAACAAACTATTATAGCAAGTTTGAACTTGTAGCCATTTAGGTAATCCATGGTGAAGACATCTTTTTAACAAATCCTTATACGTCTCCCAAGACTCATATAGTGATTCAGAATCAAATTGCATGCAAGAAGTGATATCATTTCACATCTTTGTTGTCTTGGCAGGTTGAAAGAATTTTACTAAAAATTTCTGAGCCAAATCATCTCCAAGTATTAATGGAACTAGTAAGAAATGAATTTAACAAACTCTTTACTTTATCTCTTAATGAAAAAAGGAAAAACTTCAATCTTATGGCATCATCAGTAGCACCATTAGCCTTGAATGTGTCACAAATTTCTAGAAAATTCACAATATTAGGATTATGATCATCATTAGGAAAACCCCTAAACTAATAGAAGTCTAAATCATCTGAATGATTACTGGCTTAATTTGAAGTTGCTGGCTTGAATAGAAGGTTTTCGGATACTAGAGTAGAGACCTTGTACTAGTGGGACGGCATATTCCTTCAAAGATTGTCATGACCCGGAACTCTTATTGAGCTTATGACAACCTCCGCGATGTCTCGATAGGCACTCAGTACCCAGAATGCCGACCGAAACCCCGCAAGGCTTAGCATCAGCTTCCACATCTCCTCAGTGAGCGATAGTTATAAAATATCATATTTCGAAAAATCATAAGTCATTTTCAGATCAAAACATTAAAATATTATTTTCTGGCTCACATGGGCATTTTGGTAATTTTTCTTCAAAATTACGAAAACTAGTTAAAAACGTAGTATGTGGGTGGAAAATACATATTTCATTATTAAAAATAAATTTAGGGGTCTAAAATGTTCGTTCGAAGTAAAATTGTGATTACTTGTATATAATAAAAAAATATTCAATAAAATAGTCTATTTTCTTATAAAACAATTTTTATAAAGCTATCGATAAATAATTTTTGCAACGTAAAAGCTAAATATATTCATACATACTATAACACAGACAACCAAAGTATGAAATTTAATTTACAGTGACACGTGGGCCCACGACTAACCAAAAGCATCAGAAGCTGTGAACCTACAGTTCTTGATGATTCATGTCCAACTGTTGTCCTTGACCAACTCCGCTAAATACGGACTATCTTGAGCTTGAAATGTGAGGAAAGGAGGGTGGTGAGGATTTATAATTCCAGTGAATAAACAGATACCATTTAAACCATCTAAAGTCGAATAAATTGAGACGATTAAAATAAACCCTCATAAAAACAGCATTTTAGTTCCTTTTACTATGTAAAATAAATTCATTTTGCTCGAAAAATTAATATGTCTCATGCTTTCCTAAAAACCTAGCTCATGCCAAACGAAATCATACTCGGTGACACCTTGATCAGAGGTATCCGACCGAGACCGCCAAGGCTGTTGAAATTTCATAATTGTTCAAAACATAGCCATTCCTTGGCGTTGGCTGAGTCCACTCTCACGTGGTGGATCGGCATGAAGTGAACTCTATCATGCCTCAGGAGTTACCCTCCACGCCTCCCATCAATCTATAACTACAGTGAGAAATCTATAACCCACCAATCAATCAAATCTCAATATCATGACATGGCAATGATTGATAGGTCTAGGTCCCCATCACTTGACTACTGGCCAATCGCCTTGTGACAGCTCAACAGCCCCCAGTAAGGATTACTCGCCAAGCTTCAAATCCCAAACCCTTTAAAACTTTTCCCAAGGAAACACTTATAATCATTTCAAATCAAGTCATTCAAGGCAAAACAAATAGTTCATATGATTTCAAAACAGTTTTCAATTCAGCCATTCATGCCAATTTATCATAAGCCATTTATAATTTTAAATCATAATTTATAATACTGCTAGTGGTCTCCAATTACTCTAATTTCAAAACTATTGTTCGATTTTCAAATCAATTTATAAAAATTCATTTTATTTTATAAATTCATATTTTTCTCATAAAACAAAGCAATTCATCATTTAAATTCATTTTTCACAAAATCACCAAATCAAATAAAAATTACTCTAGATAATTAAAACGATAATAAGTTTACTCATAGTACTAGAAGTTCGAAATACTCCTATTCTCGATCCTCAGGCACAATGTCTTTACTTTTACCAGTACAGTTTGCTCACCACCTATCCATAATGCACAGTAAACAATTCATTGAATTGGTGCTAAATTGATATAAAACCAAATCAGGCTCTATATTGGTGCTTAAAATGAAATGTGCAATGCTCGGATGACTATCTAAATACGGTATCTTTTTCTAAATTCCAATGTACACCTAAATAAATCGGTATTGGTCTCATTTGATTTTTCACCCAATTAATTGGCCAATATACCCAATTTAACTCCAATTAATTCCATTTTTCCCTCAATACTCCAAATCATCAAACACTAGATAAATGTCATGAAATATCACAAAAATTATCACCACATTGTTCCTTGGAAATTTGGCCATGGTGGTGCATCAATACTAAAATTTTTCCTATTTAATTTTCTCACCACAATTCATCATTTCCTAACACATTTCTCTTGAAACAAAATCAATCCACCATCCACACACTTCATAGAACATTCAGCCAATGATGGGTGGTGGGGAAAATAAATTTTTTTTCTTGTTGTTTTGCTTCCAAACATAATCAACTAACTATTTCACTAACATAACTTAAAATCAAGCCAATTCCAACATCAATTTCTCTCCATACCCATTCGGCCAGCCATGAACCCATTATGAAAACATGTAATTCAACCATAGAAATGAGAAAATAAAGCATGGGTAATGTAGATCTCAAGTAAAAATAAAGAAATTTCACCTTATCTTGCTTGATTCCTTGAGTTTTCACACTTTCCCTTTGAATTTCTCCTCCTAGGGTTTTGTTCTTCCTTTGGTTTCCTTTCCCTCTTGCTTGGCCGACCATGATGAAGAGAATGGGATGGTGTGCGCCTATTTTTTAGCTAAATAATAAAATATTCTAAACTTGCCACATGTCATTTTATTATTGGTCCATAATTTAAATATTTAACTTTTAAACTTTAATTCTCTACCACATTTTATGTCATATTTATCCATTCCCATAATGAATAAAATCCACAAATTTGACAAGTGCTGGGGGGTGAAAATTACCATTTTGCCCCTTGGGTGGCAAAATTATCGTTTTGCCCTTATGCTTTAAAAATAACGAGAATTAAAATTTTTCACTGCTCAACCTCATATTATACTCCAAATACTCAATCTTGGTTAAAAATTTCATCAAACATCCAAATTTCAACCTTGGGTGGCAAAATGACCATTTTGCCCCTAAGTAGTCAGTATTCCCGATTGACTCCAAATCGGTCGTCGAACTCCGAATTACCATTTTAAGTAATCCCTGGAATGTGAAATTCCCAATTTCACTTTAAAATCCCTATTTTAACTAGTTCGAGGCATAATTCAACTTAGTTGTACCTCAAGGTACAATACCAACTTTTATCTATTTTTCTTAGATATTTAAATATGGAAGCATGATGTCAATTATATAAATGACATGACAGATATTTTAGGGCTGAGCTTGATAGCACTACCCCCCTTAAAATAAAATTTTGATTCAAAATTTCACTGATTAAACTCGGGGAGAAGATAGGGGTATTAGTCTTTCACCTGATGCTCAATTACCTACGTTATCTCCTTTATAGGAAAATTTCGATTTATTCACCTCATTTACCTCCAGTTCAACTTGAGTACTTCACTCTTTTCTACCATTGTCCTTTAAAATCATATTTGCAATATCTTTCACAGTCATGACCTTTTATATCGAGACTTCAAGCATGTCTCTATTACCATCATTAAGTTTGAACCATAAGTCCATCTCAATCATACCAATTTCAATCACATTTTATACCTGTTTATGTATATCAATCACCATCTTATTTCTTCATTCCTTATCAACCTTTCAAAATTCATTAATTCCTATCCTCACACACTATTATATAGCTTGCAACATCATTAGCATGGTATATTCATTTCTGTAGGTATTCTCAACCTTAGAGAAGATTAATAGTTTTAATTATTTCCACATACTTCGTGTTTATCTCACATTTATATAACTTTCACCTTCTTAATCATATTAGTCCATCTCATATGGCTTAATCTTGCCATAGATTACATTTCCTTAATTATTTCCCCAAATTTCCTTAGGGCACCATAAATCAACTTCTAATAAGATTTCTGATCATTTCATTTTCTATACGACTCATCAAATATATTGAGTTCAAATTCTGAATCTCTATGAATAATTCTTTACTCTAGTTGATCATATTATCGACTCCATATATACGTATGTACATACACATCTGGACATCCACATCCCTTATAGCTTCACATTATTTACGTGTTTATACTCCTTTATTATCGTTTCCAATCATACACTTAAGCTTCATTGCATTATATTCCTTGCATTACAATATCATTGACACTTCAAAGATGTGCCTTGACTTGATCATTCATGTCATAAGTCACACTTTGAACCAAATAGACTTTTAAATTGATCTTTCAAGTAATTTATATATATCAATCTCAATTATAGAACTCTACATGAAACTTAGACTAGATTCAACATTTCCGAGTAATTTAATCTCAAGCTGCAAATTCCACATGTGGCATCCCCCTCGAGAGACTACCTCTCCAAGGTATTGTTATGTCTGGGTCCCCATCCCTCCCGCTCAATCTTCCCTGCAATCTGCAGCCTGTAGTTTGCCACAGGGAGGTTCAAACCCAAGACCTTTTTTTTCCCTAAAAAGAACGCCTTTAACCATTTCACCACATATAGTTCTTTTAATCCTGTAACTCCCCAGGCTATGCATAGCAAAATTCAAGCTAACCTTTAGAGTAAATTTATTCACTAACTTTTTACTTCATGACCACACATCAATTATAGTAATCATTGATGCTCACTCTTAAGTTAATTCATGTACTTATATCTATAAACCATAATAGATCCAATCAATTATTGGAATCTCACAATCATTCAATTGAAATCAACACTAGCTCCCTCTAAGCTACTATACATATTCATCATTTATTCACATATAAAATATTTTGAAATCCCAACACCACTTATATAGGGGCATAACAACTCAATTAACATAACGTACTTACCTTCATACACATAACTATTGGTTTACTTGTGTTGTTACTAATCTTTTCTTTCCAACAAAGCCGAAACAATATTTAGAAATTTCCACAGCCATATTCTATATATATATATATATTCATTTGCTATATCGTTCTTGAAATCTCCCTTCACACTTTCATTACTTGGTGTCAGCATCTCTTATCAATATCTCGTATAGTCATCTAACCTTTCCATCACTTTCTCTTTAACTTTTAACAAGGCTTAATCTCTTGTCTTCTTCATTTCTTAAGATTTGACTTTAATCAATAGATTATTCTTCTTGATACTCCATATGTTAATTTATCTTTAGGTATCTATCTCAAAATTTCTCTAACTTTTTCCTTCTTTTATATGCTGATATATATATAAGGCAATAAAGACAATCTTCAATTCATTCATATCGATACCTTTCAAAACCTTAAAACTCCAATTAACACGATTTTGATTCAAGTTCAATGACTTTAATCCAATTAATACATTCAACTTCACATTTGTCACATTTTATTCAAATATAAGGTTACTACCTTAATCATCCTTCCTTGATTAGTTTTCCTCCAAGCTTATATTCTCTTGGTTTATCACATATAATAAACAAAATCGTTATTTTTAAATTCATCTCATCCTTGCAATTATGGGATCCGAATATCTTGAATTTAAGATGGAAAAGCTCCCTCCTAGAGCATGTCCCAAGATTCACACATTTTAAGTCTCACCTTAAGACATCTTCCCATATAGTGTAATGAGTTCACAATACATATCATCGCCTACGTAATTGTCCATTATTTACAATATCCCACCATTCTCATTATTCATTACTGATCATCTTCATGTTAATATTTCCCTGATGCACTGAAAACTCCGAATAACGAAACTTAGCATCCCAACTGATGACCATATTTCAACTCATAAGTCTTACCTTTATGCCACTCCCAATATCTAAGTCCACAAGAAAACTTTTCAATTCACGTAATATTCTCTTATGCTTTCCTCGTATGCTTCCAAATTGCTTAAACACACGCTTTAGTGGAAATTTGTTGAGGACTTAAACAATCGTAGGCTCATCCTCAAAATCATTAATAAAGTTAACTTTCTATCACAAATTTTCAATCAGAACCTTAGTCTCCATATATCTTGCTTTGAATATACTTCACTATTGATATTCATATACCTTCACTGCAACATTCAATGTTATTTTATTAATTAATGATCTCTAATTTGCTTTTAGCTATGTATACATCAGATTGCATACCACTCGTTGTCAGAAGCTTAACCTTACTCATCAGCTCTTGACTAATTACGTTTATAAAATGAATAGTTCATTGTCATACCTTGTACTTGCTTAATTCATTATTGACTTCCTTTATCGGTCTATCATAATTATATACAATGATCAATCATGCTGCTAAGATAAATATTCTTCCTCAATACTTATTTTACTAATCTATTTTTATCACACCATAAAATTACTGTACATATCAAGTTATTTAAACAACTACCTTATAGTTCGTACAAGTTATACCAAAACAAAACAAACTCTTAATTCTTTTATACAGATAACTACAACTTCCTAAGGTCAGGATAGTGCAAAATTCAATGAGAGTGTTAAGATTCTACTCCCGTTTTTCCTCAAGATCCTCTTCCAAATCCTTCTCCATCTCTTGAGATTTTTCTTTTTGTTCTCTAATCTAGGCTTGTTGGATCGTCTGACATTCCTCGTCACTCACTAGGGCAGCATTCCTTCCGTACCCAAGAGGAAAATGTCGTACAGTTGTCACCTTCCTCGGACAACACCTACCTTCAGCTATCATCACTTTCGTTCTTTCCATAGCATATGCCTCAGACTTTTTCAAGAGAGAATTTCTTAGGTTTACATTAACGTCATTACTACTAGCACTTTCATCAGTCTCACTAGTGCTAGAGCTTTCCGATCTCTAAACCTTTGCTCTCAAATCCGATGGAGTCCAATTAATAGGAATTCTAAATGGATATATTTCTGGCTCTTAGCTGTAGAGTCCAATGATCCCTCACTGACTCTCCAAGAAGTGTCAGAGTTATCATTCTTCCTAGACATGGTGATCTATAAAATAAACAAAGCAAATTCAGATAACCTTAGGTGCTATATGCTAATGCATACTTGCAACTCCCTTAACCTAACTTAACTCAGGCCACACTGACACTGTAAATTTTAAAACAATTTAAAACTAAAACCGTGATCTTTAAAACCAAAAGCTCTAATACCACTAAAATTGTCACGACCTGAAACTCCCATCTGTTGGTCCGAAAGTGAGTGCTAGAAAGGGGGGTGAATAGCACTATCTCGGCTCTTTTGCAAGATTGAGACTTGATCTCAAAACAATGGAGGCAAAATAAAAGAGACAATGGACAAAGTATTTATAGTGGTTCGGTCCAAGACTTACATCCACTACCTTGATTATCCAACAAATGATTTTCAAACAAATCACTAGAACGGTGGAATTCACAAGCTTCCACCAAGCTTTTACAATGGCTTTTCCAAGGCTTAGTCACAACCTTTACACTAGTTTTTCATGGGCTCAACTAAAACCCAATGTGGTTTTTCAAGGCTCAACCATAACCTATCACTAGTTTTTCCCGAGCTAAACTAAAACCCAATATGGTTTTCCACGGCTCAACCACTACCTTTACTCTAGTTTTTCACGGGCTAAACTAGATCCCCAAGGTGGTTTTTCAAGACTCAACCACAACCTTTACTCTAGTTTTTCACAGGCTAAACTAGAACCCCAAGGTGGTTTTCCAAGGCTCAACCACAACTTTTACACTCAACTTTTCAAGGCTAAGTTAGAACCTACAAGCATTTAAGCAAACCTTGCTTGAAGCATTTAGAGTGAAACCCTCCCTCCAAGAATACAAAAATGAAAGGAGAAAGTACCTAGTGATCACACGGTTGATCTATGTGGTACAAGTTTAAGTGCTAAACACAATTGTTAAAGGTAGGCGTTTAAGTGTAAAGAAGAGTACAAATGATTTTTAAGTTTTTCTACTCCTTTTGGCTTGAATATGATGGAGTCTTTGTTGATGAAGCCAAAAGTTGTTTCCTTGGCATTTGAAGATCCTTTTATAGTTGGAGAGGCTTGTTTGATGGTTGTTGGGACGTTTATGACTGTTAGAAACAGTTTGGGGAAGGTTCTAGCCATTATTCTGTCTTGTAGTGCCTTGGCGGATGTTGCAAACAAAGAGCACTTAGTCAACTAAAATTTTCCCTTAGTCGACTAAGTTGCTTCTGTTTCAGACGCAGATTCCAAAGAGCACTTAGTCGACTAACCCATTTTCTTGGTCGACTAACTCGATTCTGTTTCTCATCAAGCTTCAGCCTTGTACTTCTCCACTTTGACCTTTGTTCAACCAATGATCTTCCTTGTCATATTAGGGGACTTCCTTCATAAAAATCAATCTTGTTCCTTATCCAAATTACATCTTTAAGAGCTCATTAGGAAGATTGAAATATTATCACTTTGTAGATATTTCCCCTACACACTTAGGTAAAATATTAGACACAAATGACATGGGAATGTTTTATTATCATCAAAAACTAATGGAGCCAACACCATCGAGTCCGTGACAACCACCGAGACATCCCGATAGGCACTCAGTACCCAGAATGTCGATCAAAATCCCGTAAGGCTTAGCATTAGCTTCCACATCTCCCTGGTGAGCAATAGTTATAAAATATTATATTTCGAAGAATCATAAGTCATTTTCAGATCAAAACATTAAAATATTATTTTTTGGCTCATAGGGGCATTTTGGTAATTTTTTTTTGAAAATACGAAAACCAGTTAAAAACGTAGTATGTGGGTGGAAAACACATATTTCATGATTAAAAAAAAATTTAGGGGTCCAAAATGTTTGTTTGAAGTCAAATTGTGACTATTTGAATATAATAAAAATATTCAATAAAATAATCTATTTTCTTATAAAACAATTTTTATAAAGTTATCGGTAAATAATTTTTACAGCATAAAAGCTAAATATATTCATACATACTATAACATAGCAACCAAAGTATGAAATTTAATTTACAGTGACACGTGGGCCAACGACTAACCAAAAGCATCAGAAGTTGTGAACCTATAATTCTTGATGATTGAAGTCCAACTATTGTCCTTGACCATCTCTGCTAACTACAGACTATCTTGAGCCTAAAATGTGAGGAAAGGATGGTGCTGAGGATTTATAATCCCAATGAGTAAACAGATACCATCTAAACCATATAAAGTCGAGTAAATGGAGATGATTAAAATAAACCCTCATAAAATGTTTCACAACATTTCAGTTCCTTTCACTATGTAAAATAAATTCATTTTGCTAGAAAAATTAATATGGCTTATGTTTTCCTAAAAACCTAGCTCATGCTAAACGAAATCATACTCGGTGACACCTTGATCAAAGGTATCCTATCGAGACCGCTAAGGCTTTGAAATTACATAATTGTTCAAAATATAGCCATTCCTTGGCGTTGGCTAAGTCCACTCTCACGTGGTGGTTCGACGTGAAGTGAACTCTATCATACCTTAGAAGTTACCCTCCACGCCTCTCATCAGAGGTATAATATATAGGGTTTACTATGCCCCTCTAAATAGGCCAGGTCCACGAAAACCCATCATGCAGTGAGAAATCTATAACCCACTAATCAATCAAATCTCAATAGCATGACATGGCAATTATTGATAGGTCTGGGTCCCCATCACTTGACTACTGGCCATTCGCCTCGCGACAACTCCACAGCCCTTGGCAGGGACTACTCGCCAAGCTTTGAATCCCAAACCCTTTAAAACTTTTCCCAAAGAAACACTTATAATCATTTCAAATCAAGTCATTCAAGGCAAAACAAACAGTTCATATGATTTCAAGACATTCTTCAATTCAGCCATTCATGCCAATTTATCATAAGGCATTTATAATTTCAAATCATAATTTATAATACGGCTAGTGGTCTCCAATTACTCTAATTTCCAAACTGTTGTCCTATTTTCAAATCAATTTATAAAAATTCATTTTATTTTATAAATTCATATTTTACTACTCATAAAACAAAGCAATTCATCATTTAAATTCACTTTTCACAAAATCACCAAATCAAATAAAAATTACTCTAGATAATTAAGACGATAATAAGTTTACTCACAGTACTAGAAGTCTGAAATACTCCTATTCTCGATCCTCAGGCACAATGTCTTTACTTTTACCAGTATAGTTTGCCCACCACCTATCCATAATGCACAGCAAACAATTCATTAAATTGGTGCTAAATTGATATAAAGCCAAATCAGGCTCTATACTGATGCTTAAAATGAAATGTGAAATGCTCAGATGACTATCCAACTACGGTATCTTTTTCTAAATTCCAATGTACACCTAAATAAATCGGTATTGGCTTCATTTGATTTTTCACCCGATTAATTGGCCAATATACCCAATTTAACTCCAATTAATTCCATTTTTCCCTCAATACTCCAAATCATCAAATACTAGATAAATGTCATGAAATATCACAAAAATTATCACCACATTGTTCCTTGGAAATTCAGCCATGGTGGTGCATCAATACTAAAATTTTTCCTATTTAATTTTCTCACCACAATTCATCATTTCCTAACACATTTCTCTCGAAACAAAATCAATCCACCATCCACACACTTCATAGAACATTCGACCAATGATGGGTGGTGGGGAAAATAAATTTTTTTTCTTGTTGTTTTGCTTCCAAACATAATCAACTAACTAAAAACACTAACATAACTTAAAATCAAGCCAATTCCAACATCAATTTCTCTCCATACCCATTCACCCAGCCATGAACCCATTATGAAAACATGTAATTCAACCATAGAAATGAGAAAATATCTCAAGTAAAAATAAAGAAATTTCACCTTATCTTGCTTGATTCCTTGAATTTTCATAGTTTCCCTTTGAATTTCTCCTCCTAAGATTTTGTTCTTCCTTTGGTTTCCTTTCCTACTTGCTTGGCTGACCATGATGAAGAGAATGGGATGGTGTGGACTGATTTTTATAGCTAAATAATAAAATATTCTAAACTTGCCACATGTCATTTTATTATTGGTCCATAATTTAAATTTTTAACTTTTAAACTTTAATTCTCCACCACATTTTATGTCATATTTATCCATTCCCATAATGAATAAAATCTACAAATTTGACAAGTGTTGGGGGGTGAAAATTATCATTTTGCCCCCAAGGTGGCAAAATTACCGTTTTGCCCTTATGCTTAAAAAATACCGAGAGTTAAAATTTTTCACTGCTAAACCTCATATTATACTCCAAATGATCAATCTTGGTTAAAAATTTCATCAAACATCCAAATTTCAACCTTGGGTGGAAAAATGACCATTTTGCCCCGAAATAGTCAGTATTCTCGATTGACTCCAAATTGGTCCTCGAACTCTTAATTACCATTTCAAGTAATCCCTGAAATGTGAAATTCCCAAATTTACTTTAAAATCCCTATTTAAGCTAGTTCAATGCATAATTCAACTTAATTGTACCTCAAGGTACAATATCGACTTTTATCTATTTTTCTTAGATATTCAAATATGCAGGCATGATGTCAATTATATAAATGACATGACAGATATTTTAGGGTTGAGCTTGACAAAGATTTTATCTCTTCCCTTAGTTGATTAGCCATTATTTTACTTGGAGTAAAAACTTGCTGATTTTTCCTCTTAAGTCTTCAAAAAGTTTTTTCAATTTCTAGATTAAAAGGAACAATTTCCAAATTTCGGGCTCTTCACATACAACGACCAAAAGTACTTGAAAAATTAAAGAAAAGGTTTGAAGTAAGATTAGGAATGCTTGGTATCAATATTAACAAAAAAGAATTAAAAATCAATTCCCCAGCAACGGTGCAAAAAACTTCTTGTTAATTTTCTACCCATGCAATATAATACCCCGTACTATGATATGGAGGCTAATGAAACTTATTGGATGCCAAATGAGGTTAATTATAATGTATAAAGGTGATGAAAGGTGAAAAGAGTATTTTAAGAGAAAATATTTTGCATGTGAGGAAATAATAATAAAATAATAATATTTTAATCAAGAAATAATTTGTGAGAAAAAAAGTGATCTAGAAGTGAATTGAGGCATAATAAGGTATTTTGGGTACCAAGGAGACAAGTGAAAAATTTTAGAATAAAACAATTCTTTATTAATAAAATAATATTAAAATATTAATATTTTATTTAGTGTCAAAATTTTTTAGGAAGGAGTATATGGTTATTCTAAGTGTGAGAGAGGAAGAACAAGGAAATTTCAGAGAAAATGAAGTTAGTAGGGCCCATGCATTATTATTAAATAATGATAACGCGGGTAAATAAATATTTTAAATATTATGGGTACACCGCATTGGAATAAAAATTTTATATTTCATTTGTATATGTATAATAGAAGATAATAGAAGGAAATTTAAGTTAAAAGAGTGTTGGGAGGACTGAATTAAAAAGGGAAGAAACTTAGAAGGTAAAACAGTAATTTTGCCATTAGTTTGGTCAAAGCTTCCAAAAGAAGCTTTGACTCTGATTTCTTCCAACCCAAACCGTCCTTATCCTCTCCGGCTAGATTTTTCTTCTTCCTCATCCATTCCCACACTATTTTCTCCTTGTCTACCATGAAATCAAGTTTTCTTCATTTTTCTTTCCATGTTTTCTTTTCCTTTCTTTTCTTTTCTTACTCTTTTCTTCTTCAAGCTTCTTGAGCACCAAATTTACAACCTTTAACCCCAATTTTCAACATCTAAACCCTAGGAGAGAGAAATAAAAATCTCTCTTTGTTTCTTTTATTTTCTATTTCTATTTCACTTCCAATAATACTTGGACTTTTGGCTTCAAATCTTCATTTTTTTAAGGCTAAAAGGTATATATTTTCAACTTTCAAAATTTTGAATTTATGGTTACATTTTTCAGAATTTATTTCCTAAATTCTTCAAGTTATTTTTCTTGGAAATATTAGGTATTCTTGATGATCTTCATGCCTCCAAGCTCACCAAGGTAAAAGATCTTTAAATTTGGAATAGTTGATATGATGGGTTTGAGAATTAGACTAGAAATTTAGGTTAAATGTTAGGTTAGAGGGTAGATTGCCTAATGTAAATTTATTAGAATCATTAGATTTAATTATGACTTAATTGAGGTTGTTATGATTTATTGGTAAATATAGGTTTTAATGATATTTCGAGACTACCTGGATTAAGACTTTGTTGGTGCTAGTTTTGTCAAGTGAGTGAACTTGCATTAAAATGTTTTGGAATAACTAATTATATGCTTGATTTAGTTATTTGAAATATTTTGCTGGTTTTTCTTTAAAAATTGCATGGGAACAAGCCTGTGACGAAACGTTTTTGCAATATGAAAGGTGATGGTAATGAATTTGCGAAATCCCTTTATATGTTAATATATATATATATATATGTATTGTACATTGGTAGATAATATTATGTAATGATTACAACTGTGCATGTGCAGAGTGGGCAATGCACTTGCTGGTTGAATGACAATGTTGTGATAATTGTTACCGTGCATGTGCGGAGTGGGTAGTGCACATGCTTGTAATGATGTGTGCGGGAATGCGTGTGATGATATTGAGGTGTTCGTGATGTGGGGGTTGCATATGAGCTGGGTAAGGCGGTAATGGTGTATATACTTATACATATTTATTATATATAAAGGTTTGGAATTTATATGTGATTGCTTGACTGTTGAACGTTGAGTTTCCTAAATGCTTTAGACGATCTAAAGACAACATGGCATTGAGTTTTGTTTATGATATACAAATTGCATTGTTTTAAAGATGAGTGCATCATGTTTTCGAAAATCTTTCGAAGCGTTTGCTTGTTCCCTTCCTCTGTTCACTCATTGAGTTTATACTCACGTTTTTAAATTTCATGTTTTAGACTTTCTGAGTTAAAGGCGACTAGATCCTAGGATGAGGTGCTCCTTTCTATCCATTGCTCGGTAGGTTTACCATGACACTAAATATTAACAACCATGCCCAGAGTCACTCCGCTGACAATCAAGGTCGAATTATGTGTATATGAATACTTGATGTGAAATACTCATTTGTCAAGTTATATATATGTATATTGTGGTTGACGATGCCATTATGAATACATAATTGGGTTTTATGAATTGTTTTCAAAAGAACTATATTTGAACATTATGAAATCTGGACTTTAAAGAAATGTGGATTAATATATAAGATTATATAAGCAGGCTTGCTTGGGCTTAATGGGCCGAGCCTATTGAGCTCTTGTGCCGGTCATGACCCAAAAATTGGGCTGTGACATGCAAGTATATGTATCTCAAAGATAATATAATGATGAGTGGGATATCGCTCCCACAAAGATTGTCTTAATTCTTAATTATTAACTACTAAAATTGACATACCTTAATTTTATTCAAACAATAAAAATTGAATTAAAAAGCAAAATTTAATCAAACTTAAAAACTAAAATTAATCAAAGTTTACTCAGCAAAATTACTTTATTAAACTTGATTGACTTCTAGACCTAAGATTATGATGTTGCTCAATACTACTCCTAAATATTGTCTCTCTCTTAACTTACTTTAAAGGATTAGGTTGCTAACCTAGAGTCCTGATTTAATTACAAGTCTCTGTCTAGATTCTCATAAAAATACATTTCCCAATTAACTTACTATATGTCTATGCAAATTAAATATAAGAAAAATTCATTAAGTTCATGCTCTAATGTGAGACCCTGTCAAGCTCGATTAAAAGACGGTATTGTACCGAGTGGTACAACCAAGTTAAATCAAGCATTGAACTAGTTCAAATAGAGATTCTAAGAGGAATTTGAAAATTCTAAAACCCACAGAATAACTTAGAATAGTGATTCGAAGTTCAAGGTCCAATAATTATGATTATTGGAGTATAAAATGATGTTTAGTAGTGAGAAATTGTGATTCTCGGTATTTTTGGAGCACAAGGGTAAAATAGTAATTTTGCCACTAGAGGACCAAACAGGAATTTTTTTGAAAAGATTTTTGACCCATTTGATTACGATTGATCAATATTAGTGTTATTTGAGGTTGGAAAGTGAAAATAATGTAATTTCGATACATTTCGGAGTATAGGGGCAAAATCGTAATTTTACCATCTCGGGGGCAAAATGGTAATTTTCCACCACAAGAACATTTTTTTCCAGCCATGGTCATCTTTTATTGACATCTTGACTTTGACTAATCATGTGGTGGAAAAATTTAGAAGAAAAAGTCAAAAAGTTAAAGAAAAGGGGCTAATAAGCATGTGACACGCGGCATGCTTGATTATTTTATTATTTTCTATAAAAATCAGCCCATTAAATCCCCAATTCCCTCACCATATTCAGCCTAAGCAACCAGCAACAAGAACAAAGGAAGAACAAAGGGAAAAATAAGAAAACCTAGGTGGAAAATCAAAGAGAAAGTGAAGAAATCAAGGAAACAAGATAGGTAAGTTAGAATTTCTTTAACTCTCCTTGATACGTAGCTTACCCATGCTTTTGTTCTTGATTTCCATGGTTGAATATTGAGTTATCATGATGAATTCAATTCTGAAAAATGGGTATGGAAGAGAAATTAATGTTGGATTGACTTGATTTTAGACTATGTTGATGTTTAGAGGTAGTTAAGCATGGTTATGAACAAAAATATAAGAAAAAAATTTATTCTCTTTGTTGTTCTTCATTGGCCGAACCTGGTGTGTTGAGAATCAATGAGGGATTGTTTGTATTTCAAGGAAAATGGATTGGAAAAAATGATGAATTAAGTGAGAAATGTGACTAGGAAAAATTACGGTGTAAGTGCATCGTAATGACCAAATTTTCACCTAAAGAAATTAAAGGATTTCAATGTTGAAATTTAGTTATTTGAAATGTGATTGATGAATTAAAATATTAGAGGAGAAATGGATTAATTTGGAGGTGATTTGGACACAATCGTCAATTAATCGGGTGATCAGTCGAATTTAATCGATACCGCAATTAAGCGATAATTGGATGCATTTTTACATTTACATATCAAGCATTAGTAATTTAAATTAGTTTATATCAATTTAGGGACAATATAGTAAATTCCTTGACTTTGTTATTTGTCAAGGTGGTGCTGTCTGAAAAAGGCAAAGGAATCGTACCTAAGGACTATTAATCCGAGTGTGCCCGGAATCCGGATTTTCGACAATTGTGGGTGTATTTGTATTTCAAATTATTTTGGGAAATGTACGTGTATTGAAATGAATAATCTGAATGATTTTATCTAAATTTCTTAAAATGCGTGCCTGGAAACAAGCCTTGATAAAAATGTTTTGATGTGTGAATTGTGATATGCATAAAGACATGAATTCATGTGCTTTATAATATGCCACTATATATGTGTAGATGTGTGATATGTATTGACAAATAATATTGTGTGATAATTATAGCCGTACATGTGCACGATGTGGGGGAGCACATGTCTGTGATGATGGGTGCGGAGATATGGAGAATGATATTGTTTGTGCACGATGTGGGGGGATGCACACGATAACTCTAGCTATGTGCACGATGTGGGGGGATGCACACGATAACTCCAGCAATGTGTGCGATGTGGGGGTTGCACATGAGCTAGTGAGATAGTGGTGATATTGTATGCATCTGTGTGTGTATATGTATGAAATTGAATACTCCTTCATTGTAAATTAATTTGAGTTGAGGGAAAGGGTTTGATATTAAATTGGATCAAAATGGCTTTGTTCCAAATGTGTGCATCATGGTTTAAAATCCTTCCTGGATATTATTGCTTGTTTCCACCTAATGTTCGCTCACTGAGTTTCGTACTCATAAGTTTCAAAAATTTATGTTTTCAGATCAGGAGATTGTAGATTCTTAGATCACGAGATCACTGTAATTCATCTCCTGGTAGGTGTCCGACATTCAATAGTTGCCCATTTTTTCTTGTAAATCCTTTGTTGGAAGTCATGGGCCTTTTGTATTGTGGTTATGTACATGTAATGTACATTGTCAAAGTTTATGTTTGACCGGTATGTATGTACATATTTTATCTATAATGCCATTGTGAGTTGGCTTAGTGTGCACTGGGTGCATTGCATGTGAATGCCTCACAAGATCATACATGGAGTAAAGTAAATGAAAATAGGCTTGCTTGGGCTTGGTGAGCTATGCTCATTGGGTCCTTGTGCTGGTCATGGCCTAGGAATTGGGTCGTGACATCTAATCCTGGCTACATATGGCTTACAAGTTTATATCTACCTTATATGCAAATCAAACCACCTAATTAACTAAGTGTATTCGAACATACGATATTCTATTCTAGGTTTACCTAAATCTTCTTCATCAAGGTTTAACTTAAGTTTTTAATTTAATCTAATTGGTGGAATCAACTACAAGTGTTAAGAACAGAATAGAATAACAACTCAAAGCCATTAAACACAAGCAAAAGAGAGATAAAGAGATTAAACTACATATTAAGTTCAATCATAATCTTACATAAATAAATTAGTTCCCCATCAAGTCACACATCGTCATCAAATTATGTTTAATCATCAAAACCAAAACCAAGAAAATAAAAGAACAACAAAAAGATAAAAGAAACCCTAGAATTGCAATCTTGATCTCTAAATCTTATTTAATTCCTTGATTTCTTCTTAGCTTTAATGAGACTTTTTTTCATTGATTTTGTAGCTTATTCTTATCTCTCAATCTAGTGTTTTATGTCCCCAAAAGTTCTCCAAAGATTGCTTTATAGGGCTTTGAAGTTGGGCTAAGAAAGAAGTCAATTCGAATTAAGATTTCCTCATCAGACTACGTGAATCGTGACCTTTCTCTAAGACTGCTGCAGTGTGCCAACTTTGACAAAGTTTCTGACCACTTTCTCGGGTGAACTATAAAAATGGCAAACGTGAAAGTTGTAGCCGTTTCTTTTAGCTTTCCAATTGTCCAAGAATCACTTTATTTGAAGTTTTGTAGAGAGAATTATGATTGAAATTCTAGGACATGTGCAGTGGAAGTCTACACCTTGAAATTTCTCTTTAACTTCCGTTAAAAGTCCTTCTTCAATAAACACCATAAAAGAATAAATAAATCAATAATAACTGATCTTAGGCATGTTAACACCAATGTAAGTACAAATTTAACTAAGATTAGATTAACTCACTTAATTAATTAAGTTAGATTATTTAGATAAAACTTACTAATTTTTATGCATTATTATAAGAACTAAGCTAAACTATAATCAAAATTAAGTCCAAAAAAGTCTATATGAAAAAGTTATCGCTAATATAAGGAAATAAAATAAGAATTGATCATGGATACACATTATTATATTACACCTTTGTTAATGCTCACTTTCTGTTTTAGAATATTAAATATTAATAAAAAGCTAATTGTGGTACAATGACAAGACATTTAAAACTGTGCATTAATTTTATAAAGGGTCAATTATATATTTGGTACTTAAACTATAATGAAACTTTCTATTTAGATGCCGTTTGACATATTGATGTAATGTAGTGAGAAACCTCCTGCACTACACTCCTTATTTGTCCCTAAAAAAATCATTGCACCCTTAAGGCTCTAGTAGGCAACCATGGGTTTAGTGTACTAGGAGGGAAAGAAAAGAGACAAAAAAGGAGAGAGATAGAGAAAGGAAGTGAAGGGGAGTAAGAGAGAGGTCAATCGATGTTGGTTGATTTATATGAGGCAGATTAATGTTGATCTACCTTAAGTCGACCTTTCGTTCTCTTTACACGTGGTAAGTTTACATCTATCTCATGTGTTCGTCTTCATCCTAGCCAATGTTAGCCTTGAATCCCAAAAATCCCTTTGAAACGAGCTCAAGCAACCTAATTTAATAAAACCAGCCAATGCCACATAGGGTAATTAAAGCAACACAATATAATTGCACATGAACCCCCAAAACATGCAAACAAAACAATGGCTAAAAGCCTTGGTCAATCAAGCACACAACCACACAAATGAGAGAGAGTATTGAGACAATGAAAATTGTTGTTGTCGTTAGCTGTACACACTACAAAAAAAAAAGACTTTTACCAATGAAATATCATTTCAGTTGGCATGTGAAACTCATAAATTTTGTCACTTGGGCAATTAATGTGGTGAGCTTAGGAAATACCTTTGTTAACTTAAGAACCTCGATTTCATCCTTGAAATTTCATAAATGAAGGCCATGAAGGTTGTGGGAGTGTAACGACTTGTTCCTAGATCGTTACCTGCCATTCAAGTCTTATGGGAGAACTCGCCAAGTCCCAAACAAGCCTTAATTGAAACTTTTGTTAATGCCTTATATTCATTCCACCGATCTATGTAATTGCTTTGAATCGTATAACTCTTTGTAATATGATTTAAGCAAAAGTTGTTATAAATCGACTTAACTTTTATTCCATATATTTGTAAAAAAAATACATTAAGGTTTATAATTTTTAAATGTACATTTGCATTAACACTAGTGTCTATTCACAAACAAAATACACAATGAATGACTCGACCTTTACCAGTAGAATGACTCAGAATAAAGTGCTATGAGATGCCTTTACCTATCCACGATGCACAATATGTGCCAATGAATGCATGCTAGGCTGATCACTATCTGTAAAAGGGGAGATAAAGGGGTGACTCTTACAAACTCAGTGATCATTAGCTTCGTGAGTAGGTTGTAGATGGGAAACAAGCTTAGAGTAAATAATTTGAAGGATAAAACCAAAGTATAAAGTGATATCCTTATAAAACCAAATAACAAATAAGGTATTAGTGCCTTGTAAAAATAATGTCATAAAAATCATAGTGCAATACTTTCCTTGGCAAACAATGTTGAAATTAAAGCATAGTAAAATAGATTTCAATCGTCGAAATCATTTATTTCCTTTGCAAATACAAATGGCTTTATAAAAACATGCACGCTCCCAAACTGTGTGGCATGTAAAAATAAACGAGTGCGTCGACATACATCAATTCATGATCAACATATAAAGCATTGAAAGCTTTCAATTAAAAAGGGGAGCTACGGAAAAACAATATCTCTCCACCATGCAAAAGAATAACGAGTCTAAAAACTCTCAAGGCTCTCGAGTAGGTAATCATATATAATCAACCTGTGGACCCTCTTCCATGTAATAACAATCCAGGAGGTCCCATTTCCATTAGATTTTGAAAGCCATGGCAGTCTTGATGATGTTGGTCGACATTGGAGAAATCATGTGGTCGCAACCACATATATCAACTTGTGGCCTTGCCACATATAACAACCTATGGCCTTGCCATGTATAATCACAGACCATGGCCTAGCCACGTCTAACAACCTATTGGTAACCCAAAATATTCTCTAGCTAAAGCTCAATTACGCATAAGGGTCACACTATCCCAATGTGACATTCGATGTCAAGCCCAGCTCTAAAATATCTATCATGTCAATTATATTCTTGACATCACACCAATATACTAGAATATTCCAAAAAAAAGGAATGAAAGCCGGTATTGTACTTAGTAGTACAAATAAGTTGATTTATACCTTGAACTAATTAAAATAGGAATTTTAAAGTGAAATTTGGAATTTCATAGTCCAAGGATAACTTGAAATAGTGATTCAGAATTCGATGGTCGATTTGGAGTCAATCGAAAATATCAACCGATTATGGGCAAAATGGTCATTTTGCCATCTAAAATTTAAATTTGGTTATTTGATGAAAATTTTGACCAAGATTAATCATTTGAAGTATAATATAATCATTTGAAACATAATATGAGGTTTAACGGTGAATAATGTTAATTTTTTATATTTTTAGGGTATAGGGGTAAAGCTGTAATTTTACCACTAAATGACAAAACGAGATTTTTTAGAAAAGATTTTGGCTCCCTTTGACTAAGATTGATCAATTGGAGTGTAACTTGAGCTTGGAAAGTGAAAATAATGTAATTTCGGTACTTTTCGAAGTATAGGGGTAAAATCGTAATTTTATCGCCTTGGGGGCAAAACTATAAATTTTCACCCCCAGTACTTGTCAAATTGGTGGATTTTATTTGTGGTGGGAATGGATAAATATGAGAATTGTGTGGTGGAGAATTAAAGAATTAAAAGTCAAATATTTTAAAAAATGAGCCAATTAGAAAATGCCATGTGGCATACTTTTAATATTTTATTATTTCTTTATAAAAAGGCATAAAAATCAGCCCATAAAACCCATTTTCTCTCACTATATTCGGCCAAAGCAACCAACAACAAGAATAAAGGAAGAACAAAGGAAGAAACCAAAAACCTAGGTGGAAAATCAAAGGAAAAGTGAGAAAAATCAAAAAATCAAGCTAGGTAAGTTGAAATTTCTTTAATTTTCCTTGAAATCTAGCTTACCCATGCATTATTTCTTTATTTCCATAAATGAATGACATGTTTTCATGAGGAATTAAGGTCTGACCAAATGGGTATGGAAGAGATTTGATGATGGAAATGGCTTGATTTTGAACTATACTGATGTTTAGAGGTAGTTAATCATGTTTAAGAAGCAAAACAATAAGAAAAATTTCATTTCCTCCACAATCCTTCATAGGTTGAATTTCATAGTGAGTGTGTTGAGAATGAAATGATTTCATTTCAAGTGAAATGGGTTAAGCAAGGATGAATTATGGTGAGAGAATTAAGAATATTAGTGTTTAAATCAGTTAATGATAAATGGTGTGAAAATCGGCAAGAACACAATATCTTCTTCATTTAACCCATTTAGGCGGAATTCTCTAGGGGGAGAATTGATGCTGAAATTGATGATATTTCATGCTATTTTGGTGATAATTGATGTTTGGTGAGGTTAAAAATTAAATGGGAATTTTTGGTGCAAAGATACAAATTTTACCTAATAGGGGTAAAAGTGTAATTTGTGGTCTAGGACTGATACACTGACCCATATTTACAGTAATTGAGTATTGTGGATATAATTCGACTATTAGAAATTGAAATGGGTCAAATCGGAGTTAAATTGAGGATTTTAGCAATTTAGATAGTGTGTAGGCAAGCCGATCGGACACCATGATTAAACAATTTTTCGAACCATTTTTATCTCATTTCCATGCATCATGTAGAGCCTGAAATCATTTATTGTTGTTGGACATGAATAATTGAAAATGTATCGAAAATTATGTATAGGTGGTGAGCCATTGGATACGAGTAAATGACTGTACCCGCGGACTGGAAATAAGAGTATTTCTACTCCTAATACTATGAGTGGACAATTTATCGTCTTAAATATCTAGATTAATTATATTTATTTGATGCTTTTCTTGACTGGTGAGTTTAAATTATAAAATATTGTGTTTTTCAATTAAAATGTCTTTCAATAAAAAATGAGATTTATACTGGTTTTGAAATTAAATATTGTTTTGGGAAAATTGAGTATGTGGAGACTGTGTTGAATTGATGATTTTATATGTTAATGAAATTGTGGCTTATGACACTATGGTAGCATGATGGTTAAAGTTTTGGGGTTGGCATGAAATATATGAACAGTTTTAGTTTGGTCTCGGTTGACTGGATTAAATTTTATTTGCCACATTATGCTACTAAAAATTTTATGGGTTTGGTGGTATATTAAATGGTCACTACAGTGATGGGGGTTTTCGTGGACTGCCTATGAGAGGGGCACAGTAACCCAATTAATTATATACATACCTCTAAGGGGAGATGTGGGTGAAGTATCTTCTGAGGTAAAAATTTGAGTGCACCTCACGTTCGGACCACCACGTGAGAGTAAGACTCAGCCAACACCAAGGAACGGCTGGGTGTCAGAAGTGAAAACATGGTTATGGGTATGAGACATTTAACAGCCTTGGCAGTCTCAGTTAGATGCTTCGGCCAAGGTATCTCCGATAATGATTTTGGCAGGGGCCAAGTTTAAGAAATTCATAAGTCGGAAAGTTTTGATGAAAGGAAATTGGTTGGTATGGATTGAAACAAATTTTGAGTTATGAATATTATTGAGATATAACGTTTTTATGTTGTCTCCATCTACTCGGCTTTAGATGTTTTCGATGGTAATTGTTTACTCACTGGGATTATGTAATCTCACCCCTCTTCCTATCCATATTTCAGGCTCAAGATAGGTTGTAGATAACCAGTTGCATCGAGGACTGCAATTGGATTGCACTTCCAGAAAAACTGTAGGTTCACTACTTTCATAATAATTGGTCAGTCGGGGACTCACGTGTCACTATAATTTAAATTTCATACTTTGGTTGTTTGTATCTTAGTATGCATTAAAATAATTATCTTTTACACTGCAAAAATTAATTCTCAATAGCGGTATAAAAATTATTTTATAAGAAAATAATTTATTTTATTGAATATTTTTATTATATTAAAACAGTTAAAATTTTACTTCAAATGAACATTTTAGACTTCTTAAATTACTTTTAATTATCAAATATATATTTTCTACTCATCTTTTATATTTTTGCTTGGTTTTGGGGTTTCGAGAGAAAATGACGAAAATGCCCCTATGAGCCAGGAAACAATATTTTTTCATTTTTTTGAATTTGAAAATAACTTTTGTTTTTTGAAATGTGATATTTAATAACCGTTGCTCACCGGGGAGATGTGGAAGCTAATACAAAAGCCTTGCAAGGTTTTGGTCGGTGTTCGGGGTATGAATACCGATCGAGATTTCGCAACAGTTGCCACAGGCTTGATGGGAAGTTCCGGGTCATGACAATTCTCATGGTCTCAGAGCATGGTTTAAAAATCAGAGCTTTTGGTTAAAAACTCATGGTTTTGGTTTTAAATACCAGAATTTTGATTTTAAAGTTGTTTTAAGAAATTCACACTGACACTGCATGGCCTTGAGTTAGGTTAGGTTGACTAGAACGCGTGTGTCTGCATGTAGAGAGTATGAGCGAACTGTGAGCGACATAAGGATCGGACTCACAAGTTGGAATATAGTTATTGGTTTTGATGCTAAGCTTTGACAATTGGAGTCTTAAGGATAATAGGGAAATATTAAGAAAAGATGAAAAGTGAATTGAAAAGTTTCTATCTTGCCTTATATATTGGCATATAAGAGAAGGGAAAAGTTAGTGAATAAATTTACTCTAAGGGTGGATTTGAGTTTGGCTATACATAGTATGAGGAATTACAGGATTAATGGATTAGATGTGGTGAAATGACTAAAGGTGTTCTTTTCAGGGAAAGAAAAAGGTCTTGGGTTCGAACCTTTCTGTGTCAAACTGCAGGCTGCAGACTGCAGAGAAGACCAAGTGGAGGGATGAGGACCTAGACATAACTATATCTTAGAGAAACAATCTTTCAAAGGGGATGCCATATGTGGAATTGGCAGTTGGCGATTAAATGACCCGAAAATGTTAAATCAAGTCTAAATGCCATATAAAGTTATATAATTAAGATTGATATATAAAAATTTCCTGAGAGATCAATTTAAAAAGTTTGTTGGGTTCAAAGTGTAATTTATGACATGAATAATCAAGTCAAGGAAAATTTTTAAAACAATAATGACCTTATAAAATACGTATGCGTATTTAATTACAATTTGATGAAAACAATAGGGTGATATGATGATATGTAGAACCAGGAAACTTAAGCGTATAATTAGGGACAATAAGAAAAGAGTATAAGTATGTGAATAGTATAGGACTATGCATAGACATGATGAAAATATTGATAACAATTTTGGAGAGTATTCTATTGGATCTTAGTTATAGAGAAAGACAAACAAAAGAAAATTGGTTCAAAGGCATTAGAGAATAAAGGCATTTATGTATATAATGAGAAATATGGACATCTAAAAGTACGTATACATACTTGTCTATGGAGTCAATAATATGATCAACTACGATAAATGATTATTCATAAAGATTTAGAATTTGAACTTGATGTATCCGACGAGATGAATAGAAAATGAAATGATCAAGAATATTACTAGAAGTTGATTTATAGAGACCTAAGGAAATTTGAGAATTCATTCAGGAAATGCAATATATGGCAAGATTAAGCCATATGGAATGGACTGATATGATTAAAAAGGTGAAAGTTATATAAATAAGAGACAAACATGACATATGTGGAAATAATTAAGGTTACTAATTTTCTCTAAGGTTGAGAATATGTACAAAAACGAATAGGACATGCTAACGATACTACAAGGTATATAATAATGTGTGAAAATGGGAATGAATGAATACAAAAAGGGTGATAAGGAATAAGGAAATAATTTAGAGATAGATATACCTAACTGGGTATAAAAAGGTGATCGAAATTGGTTTGATTGAGATGCACTTATGGTCCAAAACCTATTGATGGTAATAGAGATCATGATTCTGAAAGATACTACATATATGATTATAAAGGACAATGGTAGATAAGAGTGAAGTACTCAAGTTGACCTAGAGATGAATAAATTGAAGTTCCCTACAATAAAAGATAACATGGAAAAGTAAATATTAGAAGATAAATTAGTACGCCATTTTCTCTTCAGTTTTGATCAGTGAAATTTTGAGGACAAAATTTTATTTTTAAGGGGGGTAATGTTGTCAAACCCAGCTCTAAAATATCTATCATGTCAATTATATACTTGACATCACACCGGTATACTAGAATATTCCAAAAAAAGGAATGAAAGTCGATATTGTACTTAGTAGTACAAAGAAGTTGATTTATACCTCGAACTAATTAAAATAGGAATTTTAAAGTGAAATTGGGAATTTCACAGTCTAGGGATGACTCGAAACAGTGATTCAGAGTTTGAGGGTCGATTTGGAGTCAATCGAAAATATTGACTGATTAGGAGCAAAATGGTCATTTTGCCACCTAAAATTTAAATTTGGTTATTTGATGAAAATTTTGACCAAGATTAATCATTTGAAGTATAATATGATCATTTGAAACATAATATGAGGTTTAGCGATGAAAAATGTTAATTTTTTATATTTGTGGGGTATAGGGGCAAAACGGTAATTTTACGACTAGAGGACAAAACGAGAATTTTTAGAAACAATTTTGGCCCCATTTGACTAAGATTGATCAATTGGAGTACAACTTGAGCTTGGAAAGTGAAACTAATGTAATTTCGGTACTTTTCGGAGTATAGGGGCAAAATCGTAATTTTATCGTCTTAGGGGCAAAACTATAAATTTTCACTCCCAGTACTTGTCAAATTGGTGGATTTTATTTGTGGTGGGAATGGATAAATATGAGAATTGTGTGGTGGAGAATTAAAGAATTAAAAGTCAAATATTTTAAAAAATGAGCCAATTAGAAAATGCCATGTGGCATACTTTTAATATTTTATTATTTCTTTATAAAAAGGCATAAAAATCAGCCCATAAAACCCATTTTCTCTCACCATATTCGGCCAAAGCAACCAACAACAAGAAGAAAGGAAGAACAAAGGAAGAAACCAAAAACCTAGGTGGAAAATCAAAGGAAAAGTGAGAAAAATCAAAGAATCAAGCTAGGTAAGTTGAAATTTGTTTACTTTTCCTTGAAACCTAGCTTACCCATGCATTATTTCTTTATTTCCATGAATGAATGACATGTTTTCATGAGGAATTAAGGTCTGACCGAATGGTTATGGAAAAGATTTGATGATGGAAATGGCTTGATTTTGAATTATGCTGATGTTTAGAGGTAGTTAATCATGTTTAGGAAGCAAACAATAAGAAAAATTTCATTTCCTCCACAATCCTTCATAGGCCGAATTTCATAGTGAGTGTGTTGAGAATGAAATGATTTCATTTCAAGTGAAATGAGTTAAGCAAGGATGAACTATGGTGAGAGAATTAAGAATGTTGGTGTTTAAATCGGTTAATGATAAATGGTGTGAAAATCGGCAAGAACACAATATGTTCTTAATTTAACCCATTTAGGTCGAATTTTCTAGGGGAGAATTGATGCTGAAATTGATGATATTTCATGCTATTTTGGTGATAATTGATGTTTGGTGAGGTTAGAAATTAAATGGGAATTTTTGGTGCAAAGATATAAATTTTTCCTAATAGAGGTAAAAGCGTAATTTGTGGTCTAGGACTGATACATTGACCCACATTTACAGTAATTGAGTATTGTGGATATAATTGGACTATTAGAAATTGAAATGGGTCAAATCCAAGTTAAATTGAGGATTTTAGTAATTTAGACAATATGTAGGCGAGCTGATCGGACACCGTGATTAAACGCCTGTTCGAACCATTTTTATCTCATTTCCATGCATCATGTAGAAGCCTAAAATCATTTATTGTGGTTTGACACGAATAATTGAAAATGTGTCAAAAATTATGTATAGGTGGTGAGCCATTGGATACAGGTAAAGGATTGTACCCGCGAACTGGAAATAGGAGTATTTCTACTCCTAATACTGTGAGTGGACAATGTATCGTCTTAAATATCTAAAGTAATTATATTTATTTGATGCTTTTCTTGATTGGTGAGTTTAAATTATGAAATATTATGTTTTTCGATTAAAATGTCTTTGAATAAAAAATAAGATTTATACTGGTTTTGAAATTAAATAATGTTTTGGGAAAATTGAGTATGTGGAGATTGTGTTGAATTTATGATTTTATATGTTACTGAAATTGTGGCTTATGACACTATGGTAGCATGATGGTTAAATTTTTGGATTTGGCATGAAATATATGAACTGTTTTAGTTTGGTCTCGATAGACTGGATTAAATTTTATTCGCCACATTATGCTACTGAAAATTTTATGGATCTAGTGGTATATTAAACGGTCACTGCAGTGATGGGGGTTTCCGTAGACTACTTATGAGAGGGGCACTGTAACCCAATTAATTATATACATACCTCTAGGGGGAAATGTGGGTGAAGTATCTCCTGAGGTAAAAATTTGAGTGCACCTCACGTTCGGACCACCACGTGAGAGTGAGACTCAGCCAACGCCAAGGAACGGCTAGGTGTCAGAGGTGAAAACATGGTTATGGGTATGGGACATTTAACAGCCTTGGCGGTCTCGATTAGATGCCTCAGCCAAGGTATCTCTGAGAATGATTTTGGAAGCGGCCAAGTTTAAGAAATTCATAAGTCGAAAAGTTTTGATGAAAAGAAATTGGTTGGTATGGATTGAAACAAATTTTGAGTTATAAATATTATTGAAATATAACGTTTTTATGTTGTCTCCATCTACTCGACTTTAGATGCTTTCGATGTAATTGTTTGCTCACTGGGATTATGTAATCTCACCCCTCTTCTTATCTATATTTCAGGCTCATGATAGGTTGTAGATAACCGGTTGCATCGAGGACTGCAATTGGATTGAACTTCCAAAAAAATTGTAGGTTCACTACTTTCGTCATAATTAGTCAGTCGGGGACCCACGTGTTACTGTAATTTAAATTTCATACTTTGGTCATTTGTATCTTAGTATGCATTAATATAGTTATCTTTTAAGCTGCAAAAATTAATTCTCAATAATGGTATAAAAATTGTTTTATAAGAAAATAATTTGTTTTATTGAATATTTTTATTATATTAAAACAATTAAAATTTTACTTCAAATGAACATTTTAGACTTCTAAAATTACTTTTAATTATAAAATATATGTTTTCTACTCATCTTCTATATTTTTGCTCGGTTTTGGGGTTTTCGATGGAAAATGACGAAAATGCCCTTGTGAGCCAAGAGACAATATATTTTCGTTTTTTTGAATTTGAAAATAACTTTTGATTTTTGAAATGTGATATTTAATAACTATTGCTCACCAGGGAGATGTAGAAGTAGATACAAAAGCCTTGTGAGGTTTCGGTCAGTGTTCAGGGTATGAATACCTATCGAGATTTCGCGGTAGTTGTCACGGGCTTGATGGGAAGTTCCATGTCATGACATTCGACCTATTCTCGATGCTCTCGATTTGTCAAAACCGTTTTCAAAAGCAAATCAAGGTTTACAACAGTTTTTATTGAAATAGTTTGAAAACAAGGTTTGCCAACCTTTCAAAATTGTTTTTCACATTAAAATGCATGGTGTAAACATTTGCATAAAGTTTTGACTAAAACCAGCTCACAAGAATTTCCATTTAAGTCATTTATCAAGTGCAATTAACTATGCACATCACACAAAGATAAAAGGTACGGTTTTGATGCAAAACATTGCAAAAGGGCTTGTTTCTCGATTTCTAAAACACTTACATATATCAGATATATATATATATATAGTATGTACAAAACATCTTCAAACTCAATTTTCATTCACAAATGCCTATTATTTCTACCAACTCATGCTTTCCACAAAAGTAGTGTACAAAATCATTCCAAACCATGTATTCAAATCACTTATCACTTTCTAGCAACTTGTGTTTTCCACAAAGGCATTGAATAATACTATTCATATAATTTGATATAGCATAGAATTTTTTAAAAGTTGACACCCCCTACTCACCTTTTTTGGCGGGATATTACTTCTCCAATTTAAACTCTTTATGTTCTTAATAGATCAATATCACTTACCATTTAACTATTATCCTTTTTGATTTACACGCACTGCAACTATCCATTACTTTTCAATTTCCTGGTAGCAATTAAATTCAAAATACTTAGCAACTTTAAAAATTATTCTATCCCATAATTGCTACCCATACTTAGCTTTATGCTTTTATATCCCATTCCATTCTCTTTCACATTTAAATATTAATCATCATTTTAATAGCTCAAATCATGCTAAAATCACCATTCTTCCTCAATTAGCTTTTTCATATTCATATGCATATTGACATATTTTTACTAAAGGAATTAATATCCTTTACATGCATAATTCTCTATATTACATGTTCCGGCAAATTATTTATAACATTAAGTTTCACGACCCAATTCCCAAGCCATGACCGGAGCAAGAACCCAATGAGCATAGCTCACTAAGCTCAAGCAAGCCTATTTTCATTTACTTTATTCTATATATGATCGTGTGAGGCATCCACACGCAAAGCACCCAGTGCACACAAAGCCAATTTCCAATGACATTATAGATAAAATATGTACATACATACCAGTCAAACATAAACTTTGACTATGTACATTACATGTACATAACCACAATACAAAAGCCCATGACTTCCAGCAGAGAAATTACAAGAAAAACATGCAACTATTGAATGCCGAACACCTACCAGGAGACGAACTATAGTGATCCCGCTATCTAGGATTCTACAATCTCCTGATCTGAAAACATGAATTTTTGAAAACAGTGAGTACAATACTCAGTGAGTGAACATTAGGTGGAAACAAGCAATAATATCCGGGAAGGATTTTAAACCACGATGCACACATTTGGAACAAAACATTTTTTTGATCCAATTTATTATCAAACCCCTTCCCTCAACTCAATTTAATTTACAACGAAGGAGTATTCAATTTCATACATATGCACACAGATGAATACAATATCCCACTATCTCATCAGCTCATGTGCAACCCCCACATCGCGCACATAGCTAGAGTTATCATGTGCATCCCCTCACATCGTGCACAAACAATATCACTCTATCTCACCAGCTCATGTGCAACCCCCACATAGCGCACATAGCTAGAGTTATCATGTGCATCCCCCCACATCGTGCACAAACAATATCACTCTCCATATCTCTGCACCCATCATCACCGACACGTGCTCTCCACATCGTGCACTTGTACGGTTATAATTATCACACAATATTATTGGTCAATACATATCACAGATCTACACATATATAGTAGCATATTATAGAGCACATGAATTCATGCCTTTATACATATCACAATTCACACATTAAAACATTTTTTTTCAAAAGCTTGTTTCCAAACACACATTCTAAGAAATTTGGATAAAATCATTCAGATTATCCATTTCAATACACGCACATTTCCCAAAATAATTTTAAATGCAAATTCACTCACAGTGTTGAAAATCCAAATTCCGGGTGCAATCGGACTAATAGTCCTCAAGCACGATTCCATTGCCTTTTTCGGACGTCTGACCACCTTGACATAAAATAAAATTAGGGAATTTACTATATTGCCCCTAAGCTAATATAAACTAAATTTAAATTGCTAACGCATGATAGGCAAATGAAAAATGAGTCCGATTATCGCTTTAACGTGGTATCGATTAAATTCGACTGCTCACCCGATAAATTGGCCAATACGTCTTATTTGATTCCAAATTGCACCATTCTTTTTCTAATACCTTAATTCACCACATAACATTTAAATAGTGCCAATTTCAGCATTAAAACTTTTCCATTTCTTCATGGAAAAATTCAGCCATTACAGTGCATTAGCACTGTAATTTTTCCTACTAAACTTTTTCACTTTAATTTGTCATTTTCTAATTTATTTCATTGCAAATGAAATCATTTCATTTGAAATGAAACAATTCCTCATTGATTCTCAACACCCTAGATTTGGCCAATGAAGAACAACCAAGAGAATCAATTTATTTCTTACGGTTTTGCTTACTAACATGCTAACCTATCTCTAAACACTAACATAGTCTAAAATCAAGCCAATCCAACATTAAATCCTCATCCATACCCATTTTTCAGAATTGAATTCTTCATGATATCATGCCTTTCAACCATAGAAAATGGAAAGAAATGCATGGGTATTGTAGATCATAAGCAAAAGTTAAGAAATGTTACCTTTGTCACTTGATTTTCCTTGAAATCACACTTTTTTTCTTGAATTTTTTGCTAGGTTTTCTTGTTTTCCCTTTGTTCTCCTTTCCTTTCCCTTGAATCTGGTGTGTGCTGAATTTAGAGAGAGAAAATGGATTGAAATGGCTGATTTTTAGGCTTTAATTATAAAATAAACTAACTTGCCACATGGCATAATGCCATTGGCCCATTTTTTTTAACTTTTTTGACTTTTTCTTCCAATTCTTTTCCACCACATGATTATTCTAAGTCAAGATATGATCAAAAGATGACCATGGCTGGAAAATATGTTCTAGTGGTGGAAAATTTATCGTTTTACCCCTGGGATGGTAAAATTATGGTTTTGCCCCTACACTCCGAAATGTACCGGAATCACATTATTTCTACTTTTCAACCTCAAATAACACTAATATTGATCAATATTAATCAAATGGGGCAAAAATCTTTTCAAAAAAATTCTCGTTTAGTCCTTCAGTGGCAAAATTACCATTTTGCCCTTGTGCTCCAAAAATACTAAGAATCACAATTTTTCACTGATAACTTCATTTTGTACTCCAATAATCTTAATTATATTTCATATAATTATTTTTTTGTCCAATGTGATCAAATCTTGGCTAAAAATCTCCATTTATTCATCAAATGGCAAAATGACTGTTTTGTCCCTAACCGGTCAATTTTTTCGATTGACTCTAAACCAGACCTTGAACTCCGAGTCACTATTCTAAGTCATTCTGTGGGTTTCAAAAATTTCAAATTCCTTTTAGAATTTCTATTTGATCTAGTTCAAGGTTCGATTTAACTTAATTGTACCACTAGGTACAATACCAACTTTTAGCAAATTCGACAAGGTCTCACATTAAGTGCCCATTTCAACCTTTCCAAGTAACATTCATCATAGTCCATATTATTCCATGGCAATCAAATACACATATTTGTATCATCCCAAAATAATGTTATCAAATGCCTACTCATAATGGCATCACTAATCAAAATAGACATCTATTTTTTTGCAAAATAAATCTTAGCAATTGACATCAAGTGTACATGTACACACGCAAAAGATGCTTGACTATCAGCGGAGTGACTTTGGGTAAAGGTACTACTACTGAATGCCACGGTACCTACTGAAAGGCGAATATAAGTGGACACCTCAATTTAGGTCCCAACTACATCCGAATCTGAAAACTAAATCATGAAGTTTAAAAGAATGAGTATAAACCCAATGAGTGAACATAAAAAGGGAACAAGCAAATGATACAGAAAGTTTTAGGAAACACGATGCACTTATGTTAAAAAAACAATGCAATTTAGCCTAATTGCTTAGTAAAACCACTCAATTCAGCCTCTGACTATTTAATCCCTTAATGTTGAAGGAACCATGGCCAACAATGAAGCTGAAAAGTGAAGACTACAACTGACTACCAAGCAAGTCAAAGAGTTTCTCGCTGCAGCGAGAATGCAAGTTAGTTGCAGTGAGAAACAAGGCAAGATTAAGCTCCCAAGTTAGAAAGTTTCTCGTTGCAACGAGAATGCAAGTTGTCTACAACGAGAAATAGGGCAAATGAAGTTAGGAGGATTTTTGCACAACAAAAATCTAACCTAGCCCCAGTAAAAATCCATCATAGCCGCAATAAAAATGAGGTTGTTTGCAATGCCTTTATTTAGGTTCGGTTAGCTCGATTTAGTTTATATTCGCTAACCCTTAATGCAATTTATATATATCATAAACAAACCTGATGCTATGTTGTCTTTTGACTCATTTTGGAAACTTCTAAGAATTTCAACTTCCAACATTCAATGTAATCACATATCATTTCCCCAACCTCTCTGTAGTATATGTAAACATGTTTACAAGAATTTATGCGTACAAATATATCTACTTCACATATATATATATATATCCATAGATAATTTCAAACATGCATCAAAGACATTTCACTCACCCTCAAAATAGTCGACATGGTTCAACGCATACAACTACCAACCTCAACCCAGCTCATGTGCACTCCCACACCGCACATAGCTAATACCATCATGTGCACTCCCACACCGCATATGGCAAATATCATTAAGTACACTCCCACACTGCACCTTACCACCACCGTCATTTGCATTCCCACACCACACATGCATGGTTGTAGTTATCATGCGATATTACCTTTCAAGGCATAACCTACATAACAACATGTAAACAAAAATCTTTACACATTAATACTTTCCACATAATTTATTATTTTGGCCATACACATGGTTACACAACCCTATTTCCTAGGGAAACTAATATTGACCATCATATAGGTAGTTGTCACCTCCCTAAATCATCAATGTGTTACATGCCACACTTCACTTAGTAATTCAACATAATATTGGAAGCACAAGATTCATCACATTACACATTTCACAACGTGTCTAAAACAACTTTCAAATATAAAAAGGCTTGTTTCTCAGTTTTTAAAACACTTTTCATATATAGCTTATCTATAGACATATCCAAAACAACTAGCATCCACAATTTCCTATAGTTTCTACTAGCTCACGTTTTCCACAAATTTACGTTTAAAGTAAACCAACACGTATATATATATAGCTACAGGAATTTTAAAATGGACACCCCCTACTCACCTTACAATAGCATAACACTACATCGATATTGATTTGAGTTCATATCTAGCTAACTGTACTTGTCGGTGACTCATTTTCTCATCTGGTATGTCACCACAACAAACTTTCCTAGGAACAAATTAAACTCAATATGCTTAATCATGCACATATATGGGCAGTAGCTTGATTAATGATTCCTTAACCAAATTTCATATTTTTGACCTCATCACTCACAATTATTTAACATACAATCCATACACTTTAACCAACCAAAGCTTGCATAACACAATATAATCACATTGCATGCTAACCACTCAGTTTTAGCTTGGGTTCCACACACAAAGTTCACAATTTCCTCACACCCATGGTCACCATTTCTTCCACAAACAAAGATAATCAATATACATTTCATTTCTCTTGTCTACTTATGATTTCAAGACTAAAATACTTACCTATTGCTTATTTAGCTCAAAATCACCACAGATTCCAAGATCCACCTACATGCGTGCATGTATTTCTTTCAAATCTTGGAGGACCTTTGTTGCCACAACATTTTCATACAATTACCAACTCATTTCTTCAAGAAATCATAAGCAAAATCAAAGTTCTACTTACCTTCCTTAGCTTGGAACCACTAGGTTGAACCTCCCATGCTTTCTCAAAGCTCCAACCATGGCACGCAAAGAGAAAACCTTTTAGTTTTTCTCCATCCTTCCATAAAACTATAACAATTGCTCTTTAGTCGCTACTGGTGTTCGAGTCTGGCAAGAGAACCCACCAAGCCATGGACAAACCTTAGTTGAAACTTTGTATAACCATGAAACATTCTATTGATTTAGTTAATTACTTGAACCATACATCCTTTATGTAACATAACTTGAACAATAACTATGATAAATCAACTCAACTTTTATTCAACATGATTATAAAAGTACATCAAGGTGTTTAATATCCAATCACATATTTACACTAACACTATTTACAATCAAATTGGGTTACAATTGACTCAACTTCTAGCAGCGAAGTGACTTGGAATGAAATGCTATAAGATGTCGTTACCTAGTTGCAGTGAACTGTAAGTGCCGATGATTACACACTAGGTCAATCACAATTTGCAAAAGGGAAATAAAAGGGTGAGTCTCACAGACTCAGTGATCATCAACTCCGTGAGCAGGGAGTAGATGGGAAACAAGCATAATGCAGATCAGTTGAATGATAACACTAGAATAAAAGTAATGATCTTAGAAAACTTAAATCATGAGTAGAGTGTTTGTGCCTTGTAAACATGATGCTGTAAAATCATTTTGCAATATTTCACTTGGCAAAATGATGTCGAAAACAAGTATAGCAAAACAAGGTTCAATCATAGAAATCATCACTTGTTATCAAACTACGAGAAATAGTTTAAAGCATGCACGCTCCTAAAATGTGTGGGATGAAAATAAATCAACTTATAAAGCCACATAAACCAATTCATGATCATTAAATAAGCACTAAAAGCATTTATTCAAATAAGGGGAGCTATAGAGAAAATCTTAACTCTCCACCATGCAAAAAAGTACGTGTCGGGAAACTCATAAGGCTCTCAAGTAGGAAACCATAATGTCAACACGTGGACCCATTTCCACATAATAACATCCGGAAGCATCTCTTCCACCAAATTCCCACATGCCATGGCAGTCTCGACGATGTTGGTTGACATCGGAGAAATCAAGTGGTCGCAATTATGAATACCACTTGTGGCCTATGCACATATAACAACTCATGGCCTTGCCACGTATATCACAGATCATGGCCCCAGCCATGTCTAACAGCCCATCGGTGACCCAAAGGTTCTCTAGCTAGAGCTCACTCATGCATAAGGGTCACACTTATCCAAAGTGACATCAAGCCTATTCTCGATGCTCTTAGTTTGTCAAAACCATTTCCAAAACCAAATCAAGTTTTTCAAGACTTTTTTCTTATAAAACATTTGAAATCAAAGTTCGATAATCCTTAAAATTGCTTTTCACATTCAAATGGCATGGTGTAACCACTTGTACAAAAATCAGAATAAAACCGGTGCCCAAATCTTGCATTCAAATCATTTAACGAATGCATTTTGCTATGCATATCACACAAAAACACAAGGCATGAATTTTGTTGCAAATATTGTAAAAAAGGCTTGTTTTTTGGTTTCTAAAACACTTTACATATATAGTTTGTCTATAGATATATCCAAAACAACCTTCAAAACAACTTGCATCCATAATTTCCTATGGTTTCTACTAGCTCATGCTTTCCATAATTTTCCATTTAAAGTAAACCAACACGTATATATATATATATATATATCTATGGAAATTTTAAAATGGACACGCCCTACTCACCTTACAATAGCCGAACGCTACGTCGCTATTGATTCGAATGTGTATCTCGCTAACTTTACTTGCTGATCACTTGTTACCTCGTTGGGCACATCACCATGGCAAACTTTTCTAACTTATACACTTCCTAGCAACTGTTCAAACTCAATACAATTAATTATACTTGAATAGGGCAACTCATCAATCAATAAATCCTTACTCAATTTCATATTTTCCATCAACCTCAATCACAAGTATTTAACAAGCATTTGACATACCATCAACTGCACATAACTAGCATAACACAATTTAGACACATTGCATGCTTACCTTTTGGTTTTTAGCTTGCATTCCACAAGTATTCCACCATTCTTCACACTCTCGGCCATCATTGCTGCCACAAGCTTAAACAATCAATATGTCAAGCCCAGCCCTAAAATACTTGCCATGTCATACATGTGATGGACAACATGTGTGCATACTTGGAGAACCCCAAAAAATCAACAAAAGTCGATACTATACCTAGAGATACAACTAAGTTGATTTATACCTTAAACTAGTTAAAATAGGGATTTTTAAGTGAAATTGGGAATTCACAATCCAAGGATGACTTAAAATGACAATTTGGAGTTCGAGGATCGATTTGGAGTCAATCGAGAATATTGACTGATCAAGGGTAAAATGGTCATTTTGCCATTTGAGGATAAAATGGGAATTTTTAGAAAAGATTTTGACCATATTTGATCAAGATTGATCATATGGAGTATCATATGAGGTTTGGTAGTGAAAAATTTTCAATTCTGAGTATTTTTGGAGATAAGGGTAAAATGGTAATTTTGCCATACCGAGGGCAAAATGGTAATTTTGCACCACCAACACTTGTCAAATTTGTGGATTTTAATTATTGTGGGAATGGATAAATATGGCATAAAAATGTGGTGGAAAATTTAAGTGTAAAAGTCAAATATTTAAAGTATGGACCAATTACATTATGCCATGTGTCAAGTTTGAATTATTTAATATTGAACATATAAAAATCAGCCGTAAACCCCCATTTTCTCTCGCATATTCAGCCAAAACTAGAAGAAAGGAGAAAAAAAAGGAAAAACAAACCCTAGGTGGAGAAATTGAAAGAGAAAGTGTGAGAATTCAAGGAATCAAGCTAGGTAAAGTGAAATTTCTTTATTTTTACTTGAGATCTACAATACCCATGCTTTATTTTCTCATTTCCATGGCTGAATAGCATGTTTTCATAATGGGTTTGATGCTGATCAAATGGGTATGGTGAAGAAATGATGTTGAAATTGGTTTGATTTTGAGGTATGTTAGTTTTTTCGATTAGTTAATGATATGTAGCATGAGAACAAGTGAAGAAAACCAAAAAAAATTTGGTGTTTTTCAATGGCTGAATCCTATGTGAAGTGTGGGAATAATGGATTGATTTTATATCAAGTGAAATGGCTTAGAAAATGATGAATTATGGTGAGAAAATGGAATAGGAAAATGTTTAGTGATAATGCACCACTATGGCCGAATTTCCCATGAAGAAATGGGAAGGTAATTGAGCTAAATTTTTGATAATTTGGCTTGTATTTGGTGAATTGAATTATTGGAAAAGAAATGGTGCAATTTGGAGCTAAATTGGACGCATTGGCTAATTTATCAAGTGATAGACCGAATTAGGTCAACATTGTGATTTGATAGTTACCCGAGCATTTCATGCATTCATATAGAATTTAGGTTAATTTTATACCGAATTAGCACAAATGTAGTAATCGATTTATTGTACTGTGTCAAGGTGGTGAATTCTCTGACAAAGACAAGAAAATTTCACCCGAAGATTTCGAAGTACCCGAATTCGATCTCTGAAAATAGTGAGTAACCTTACTATCATCTTAATTATCTAAAGTAAGTTTTTATCCTTTTTTTTTATTTTATAGAAAATGAGTTTAAATGGAAAAAAATGTTTATGTTTTATAAACAAAATGTGATTTAAAGAAATGAATTTTATGAATTTTTTAGAAATTAAATGATGATGATTTTGGAAAATAAAGTAATTAGAGATTGTTTATTTGTTGTATTATAAATTGTGTTTAAATTTAATGGCTTATGACAATATATGAGCATGAATGGCTAAACTGGTTTTTGGTGTTAGAATTATACGTACCCTGTATTCAGCCTTAAGAGGCTAGGTTGCAATAAATTGCCATGTCATGCAAAAAAAAATTTATAAATCAAGTGGTAGATAAAATAATCCATAATCCCTGCAGTGGAGGTTCTGTGGACCAGCCTATGAGAGGGGGCACAAGATTAGATATATATATATATATATATACCTTACCTCAATCGAAGAACCGTGTGACGGGTGTCTCTGGGGGTAAAGATTTGAGTGCACTTCACATGGACCACCACGTGAGAGTGAGACTCAACCAACGTCAAGGCATGGCTAGATTTTCAAATGTAAAAATATATTCATGTGTATACTACACTAAGCAGCCTTGACGGTCTCAGTCAGATGCTTCGGCCGGGGTATCCCTGAGAATGATTTTGGTAGCAGCCAAGTTTTTAAGAGATCCACAAGCCATATTAATTATTCGAGTAAAATAATTTTATTTTCTCAATTGAAATGAGTTGAGATAAGATGAATTGTAATTCGAAGAACGAATTTGAATTTATCTTTATTTACTCGACTTTGATACTTATGATGATGTCTGTTTACTCAATGGGATTTTATAATCTCACCACTTTCCTTTCCACCCTTTCAGGACCAGAATAGTTAGTAGATAGCTGAATTTGCTGAGGACTAAAGTTGGCTTGCAACCTCACCAACAGTAGGTTCACTGTCCCCTATACTTTCATCATTCGTGGGCCCACGTGTCGCTATAAACGTAATTATATACTCTGGTTACTTTTGTTATTATATGAAAGAATTTATTTTGCTTTTACGTCCCAAAATTTATTTATGGACTGTTTTATAAAAAAATTATTTTATAAGAAATTAGAATATTTTCTTGAATATTTTCAATATATTCAAATAGTCATAATTTTAAATCAAAAAGAGTGTTTTAGATACTTAAATTTATTTTTAAATATAACATTTGTATTTCCCACTCATCTACTATGTTTTTGGTCGAGCTCAGAAATTTTGAAGAAAAATGACCAAAATGCCTCTATGAGGCGAAAAATGATTTTTTATTGTTTTAAAAGGGAAGAAGTTGAAATCCTTTAAACATGATGTTCAATGTTGATTACTCATGGGGGAGACGAGCAAAATGGTACTAAAAGCCTTGCGGGGTTTCAGTCGGTATTCGGGGTATGAATGCCTATCAAGACGTCGCGGCAGTTGTCACAGACTCAATGGGTGTTCCGAGTCGTGACACAATATACATCTGACGTCTTTTATTTACTTGTGATTTCAAGACCAAAATACTTACCTATTGTTTATCTAGGTCAAAATCACCTTGGATTCCAAGATCCACCTACATGTAGGCCTCAGGTTCTTTGATTCTTTTTAGATTCTTGCTACCACAAACAAAATCCCACAATACAATTGATTTACAAGCATGCATTTCAAACAAAAATAAAGATCTTTTTACTTTCCTTGTCTCGAGTTCACTAGGTCAAATCTTCCTTGTCTTTTTCTTCTTTCTCCTTTCTTCCTTTCTCCTTTTAAATGGGTGGATCTCTCATGAACTCACTTGTGTTCTCCACATTTTCTTCTAAAAGTCGTACCTCCGCTTGCATGTTTCTTTTTTTTCCTTGTTTTTCTCTCAATGATACAGTTTTTTCAAGGCAAAAATCACTTTGTTTTCTTTTTTTCTTTGGCATGGGCAAACATTACAAGCTTGAAATGGCCTTGAAAAAAAATAGGTTTCATTCTCATTTTCTCTCACACCAGCAGATTGTCCAAGGTCCATATCTTTTTCTTAAATTTTCTTTTTTTTCTCTTTATTTTTCCTTCATGGGTAGATTGCCCAATTTTTGCTCATTTTTGGCTTATTTCTTTTACCTTTTAGGTGGTAAAGTTACAAAGGAAAAAGCCTTTGAACCATGCCACCCGTTCATCACTTTCCATTCTTTCTTACTTTTATTTTCCATTTCTTTTTCTTTTACATGCCATGCCATTCCACTCAAGTTTTCCATATTTTGTTCATTTGCATTTCATTTCAATTGTATTTTTATGCATTTCATTCTCATTTTCTTTTAATGTCACTTATCACCCAACAACATTTCACGCACATTTCTTTTGCCATCAACTTTTGCCCTCCCATGAACCAATAAGACTTCATGCATTTTTCCACTCTTGAATCCTATTTGACCTCTCTCAAAACCAATAAAATCTCATGCAACTAAATTATTCTTTCTTTTCTTATTAAATCACATTACCATCTTTACTTGTTTACCATGGCTATCCTTGCCAAACCATGGTTTTCTTCCACTTAAATATTCTTAATTCTTTTTCTCTTATCAATTATCACATGGTGGGGTCCCACATGTCTCCCACTATCTTCATCCTTTTTGCATGCAATGATTTGCATGTAATAGTGACTTCTCCCATACATCTTATGCCCCACATAATCTAGCTTTCCTTGACTAATTAATCTCTATTAGCCTCCAAATATTAAAATTACACATAAGTCCTCAAACTTTCCTTTATTTACCATGTAACCTTTCAAACTTTCATCTTTTACAACACGTTTTAAATTCCAATTTCCTTTTATCCTTCTTCCCTTACATGTGCAAAATTAAAATATCAAAGTTGCACTTCACCAAAATGTCACCATAATATTTAAATATACACTTACCCGCTCATGCTCTATTAAATAATGGCATGTGGGTCCCACTTACTTCGTTTTTCTCCAAAATTCGTTCTTACTTCTTCTCCCCCACTTGGATTAGTCTTATATATCTCCTTTGTGATTAATTTCAATAATTAATAAAATATTAGTATTCTAATAAAATATTAATATTTTAATATTATTTTATTTTAAAATTTTCCACTAGCCCTCTAAGGCTCCAAAACATCTTACTTTGTCTTGGTTCACTTCTAAATCACCTTTAAACACTCTAATTAATCTCAATTAGCATCCAATAAGCTTTATTAGCCACCACATCAAAGTATGGGGTGTGACAAAAGCCATCTATTGAGAAAAAAAGTCCATTTATAGTCATTCATGGCTACGAAAGCCTTGCAACTTGCTTTAAGTGGTTTTATAACTTTATAAATGATTTTAAATTGATTTTTTTTCATTTTAGGGTAAAATAGATAGTAATTTAATGTTTGCATATAAAAATATGAAGCAAAAGCCATCTATTGACAAGAAAAGTCCATTTATAGTCACTCATGGCAACAAAAGCCTTGTAATGCACTTTAAGTGGTTTTATAACTTTATAAATAATTTTAAATTGAACTTTTTTCATTTTACAGTAAAAAGATTATAATTTGATGTTTGCATCAGGGAACATGATGCGAAAGCCATCCATTGACAAAAAAAGTTTATTTATAGCTACTCATGCCTTTGTAAGCCTTGTTACTTGCTTTAAATGGTTTTATAATCTTATAAATGATTTCAAGTCGACTTTTTTACATTTTTGATTAAAACAAATCATAATTGGATGTTTACCTCATGAAACATGAAGTAAAAGCCATCTAGTAACAAGAAACATCCATCTATAGTAACTCATGCTTTCGTAAGCCTTGTTACTCACTTTAAGTAGATTTATAACTTTACAAATGATTTTAAATTATATTTCTTTCCTTTTTAGGGTAAAACAGATTATAATTTGGTGTTTTTCATAAGGAAACATGAAGCAAAAGTTAGTCATGTCTTGGAAAGTCTTGTTACCCGCTTTAAGTGCATTTATAACTTTATAAGTTATTTTAAATTGTTTGTTGTTACATTTTAGGGTAAAACAGATCATAACTTGATGTTTGCATTAGGAAATATGAAAGGAAAGCCATCCATTGATAAGAAAAGTCCATTTATAGTCACTCATGGCAACAAAAGCCTTGTAATGCACTTTAAGTGGTTTTATAACTTTATAAATGATTTTAAATTGAAATTTTTTTCATTTTACAGTAAACAGATTGTAATTTAATGTTTGCATCAGGGAACATGATGCGAAAGCCATCCATTGACAAAAAAAGTCCATTTATAGCTACTCATGCCTTTGTAAGCCTTGTTACTTGCTTTAAATGGTTTTATAATCTTATAAATGATTTCAAATTGAACTTTTTTACCTTTTTGGTTAAAACAAATCATAATTGGATGTTTACCTCACGAAACATGAAGCAAAAGCCATCTAGTAACAAGAAACATCCATTTATAGTCACTTATGCTTTCGTATGCCTTGTTACTCACTTTAAGTAGATTTATAACTTTACAAATGATTTTAAATTAAATTTCTTTCCTTTTTAGGGTAAAACAGATTATAATTTGATGTTTTCATAAGGAAACATGAAGCGAAAGTTAGTCATGTCTTGGAAAGTCTTGTTACTCACTTTAAGTGCATTTATAACTTTATAAGTTATTTTAAATTGTTTGTTTTTACATTTTAGGGTAAAACAGATCATAACTTGATGTTTGCATTAGGAAATATGAAGGGAAAGCCATCCATTGATAATAAAAGTCCATTTATAATCACTCATGCCTTCGAAAGCCTTGTTACTCGCTTTAAATGGTTTTATAACTTTATCATTGATTTTAAATTGAACTCCTTTTAATTTTACTGTAAAACAAATCATAATTTGATGTTTACATTGGGAAACGTGAAATGGAAGTCATCCATTGACAAGAAAAGTCCATTTATAGTCACTCATGCCTTCGTAAACCTTGTAACTCACTTTTAGTTATTTTATTACTATATAAATGATTTTAAATTGAATTGTGTCACAGCCCAACCCCAAGCCATGACCGGGGCATGAGCCCAATAGGCATAGCCCACTAAGCCCCAAGCAAGCCTATTTATGTGATCTCGTTCATCTTTCCAACCATCATTTCCAAAGTCACATTCCGTATTTCTTGACTATAAAAATATTCAATGATACACTATGGTAATCAAATACTTACGTTTGTATTATACCAAAATAATGTCACCCATTTGCCAATTCATAGTGGCATCATTAATCTAATACACACATTTTTATTTATAATGTCACGACTCGGAACTCCCATCGAGCTTGTGACAACCGCCACGATGTCCCGATAGACATTCACTTCCCGGAATGCCGATCGAAACCTCGCAAGGCCTTAATATCAGTTTCCTCACTCCTCTTATGAGCAACAGTTACGAAAATCATATTTTGAAGAAATAAGAATCATTTTCAAGTCGAAATCAGTCAAAAAGAAATTTACACTACACAAGGATATTTTGGTCATTTTTCTTAAAAATTTCGAAACCAGTTAAAAAGTATGTGGGTGAAAAACACATATTTCATAATCAGACATAAGTTTAGATGTCTAAAACCTTCATTTAAAGTGAAATTATAACTATTTGAATATAATAAAAATATTAAATAAAATATTATATTTTCTTATAAAACAATATTTTTAGAAAGCTACGTAAATAATTTTTACAGCGTCAAAGCAAAATAAATTCATACATATAGTAATAAGGATAACCAAAGTATGCAGTCAAATTTACAATGACATATGGGCCCCCAAATGACAAAAGTGAACTAAGGCTGTGAATCTATAGTTTTTGAATAAGCAACTCCAACTGTAATCGTCAACAATATCGGCTAACTACTGACTATCTTGAGCCTGAAATGGATGGAAAGGAGGGTGGTGAGATTATATAATCTCAGTGAGTAAACAGATACCATCTAAAATATCTAAAGTCGAGTAAATGGAGACGTTTAAAATATGTCATCATAAAATGGTTCATAACATTTCAATTCCTTTCACTAGGTAAAATAAATTCATTTACTCGCATAATTAACATTGCTTATGATTTCTTGAAAATTTGGCTAATCATACTTGGTGACACCTTAATCAAAGGTATCCAATCGAGCTCGCCAAGGTTGTTAAAATTTCATATACTCGTAAAACATATTTTTACATTACAACACAGTCGTTCCTTGGCGTTAGTTGAGCTCACCCTCACGTGGTGGTTCGACGTGATGTCAACTCACATTGTTACCTCGGGAGTTACCCTATGTGCCTCTCCAACCGAGGTAAGAATATAACGGGGTTTACCATACCCCTCCTAAAAGCTAGTCCATGGAAACCCGCCTACTGCAATGGCTAATCAATATCCCACCAATTCAATAAAAATTCCAATTGCATGACATGGCAATTATTTACTACATAGTCTATCAAAGCAAACAACAGTTGATATATTTTCAACACAAATACCAATTCAGCCATTCATGCAAATATTGCCATAAGCCATTCATTTCAAATCATAATTTATAACACAACCAGTAGTCTTCAATTACTCTATTTTCAAAGCCATCATTTAGTTTCAAGACCATTTATAAAATCATTTCATTAAATCACATTTTATTTATAAAACATAGAGATTTGCCATTTAAACACATTTTCCATAAAATCACAAATTCGGATACAAATCACCTTAGATAACTAAGATGATAGTAAGGTTACTCACAATTTTAGGAGTCGATGCACTCCTAATCCTGATCTTCGAGTACAATCTCTATACTTTTGTCAAGATGGTCACCACCTATATACAATACATGACACATAATTCAATATATTGTGTCATATCATTATAAATCTATTTCAGGCTCTATATGAATGCTTGAAATGGGATGCGAAATGTACAGGTAACTATCTAAATACGCTGTTCTACCTAAATTCAATTGCGTACCTCAATAATATGGTATTGGCCTAATTCGATCTATTACCCGATTAATTGGCCAATACATCAAATTTCACTCCAATTAACTCCATTTGTCTTTCAATACTCCAAATTATCAAACAAAATTTGAATAACTTGAAACGTGGCAAAAATCATCCTCACATTCTCTCTTGGAAAATTCAACTATGGTGAGTGCACTAACAATATAACTTTTCTTGTTTGATTCTCATCCCATAAATCATTGATTCCAAATCAAATCACTTGAAATTCAATCAATTTCATCACCAATAATCCACATGGGAAATTCGGCCAATGAGGGTTTAATGTGGAATTTGTGGTTTTCATGCTAAACATCATCATTTTTGGTTTCCATCACCACCATTCATTAAAACCATTAAATCCTAACCAATTAACATAAAAAATCGCAAAATTCTTTTCCAATATCCTTTCTATGAAATTCAACCTTGTAGGTGGGTGAAGGACAAGTGATTTTTCTTAATTGTTTTCATCCTAAACATGATAGATTGACTAAAAACACCTAAATAACTTAAAATCTAACCAAATCAACTATCAAATCTTCTCTCTCTAAAATGGGTCAGCCATGAATCCTTCATGAAATCATGTAATTCAACCATAGAAATTGAAAAATAATGCTTAAAAAAGGTAGATCACTAGCTAGAATTAAGAAATTTTACCTTTAATGGCATGTTTCCTTGAAATCCACCAACTTTCCCTTGAATTTTTCACTCTAGGGTTTGTTCTCTCTTTTCACCCTTTTGTTCTTGCTATGGCCGGCCAAATGAAATGAAATGGGAGAGTTTAAATTGGCTTTTTAAAGGAAAATATTAAATGGATATAAATTTGCCATGTGTCACCATATTATTGGCCCATGTGTAAATACTTAATAATTAAGTAATCTCTCCCCACCACACATAATTACCCATGGTATAAAATGAAATTCATGTGCTGGACATGTGTTGGGTAGTGTCAAATTACCATTTTGCCCTTAGGGTGACAAAATTGCCATTTTACCCTTATGTTCGGAAAAATGCCAAAACTAAGATTTTTCACTCCTCAAACTCAAATTTTGCTCTAAATGGTCAATCTTGATCAAAAACCTCTTCCAACATTCAAATCTTGACCTCGGGTGGCAAAATGACCATTTTGCCCCTAGGTCATGAAAATTTTGATTTGACTCCAAATCACTCCTTGAACTCCGAATCACCATATTAAATCATTAGGGGGTTGTAAAATTCTCAATTTCATCTTAAAATCTCTATTTGGACTAGTTCGAGGCTTAATTCAACTTAGTTGTACCAATGAGTTCAATACCAACTTTTGATGATTTTTCAAGATACCCAAGTATGCAAGCATGTTGTCAAGCACATGGATGACATAGTAAATATTTTATAGAGTCGGGCTTTACAGCACTACCCCCCGTAAAAGAAAATTTTGACCCCAAAATTTCACTTATCAACTTGGAGAGAATATGGGGGTATTAGCCTTTCATTTGATGTTCAATTTCCTATGTCATCACCTTTCATAGGAAATTTCGATTTGTTCACCTCATTTACCTCCAGTTCAACTTGAGCACATCCCTCATGTCTATCATTATCCTCTGAAATCACATTTATAGTACCCTTTATAATCATGATCTTTTATATCGAGACATCAAGCATGTCTCTATTACTATTATTAAATTTGAACCGTAACTCCATATCAATCGTATCAATTTCGATTACATTTTATATTTCCTTATGTATATCAATCACCATCTTATTACTTCATTCCTTATCAACTTCTCAACATTCATCCATTCATCTTATTCTTACACGCTGTTATGTAGTCTACAACATCATTAACATTAGGGAAGGTTAATGGCTTCAATTATTTCCGCATACTTCATATTTACCTTGCATTTATAAAATTTCAATCTTCCTAATCATATTAGTCCACCTTATATGGCTTAACCTCACTATAAATTTCATTTCCTTGACTATTTCCCCAAAATTCCTTAGATCACCATAAATCAACTTCTGATAGGATTTCTGACAGTTACATTATTTATACAACTCATCAAATATGTCGAGTTCAAATCTCGAACCATTAAGAACCATTTTTCACTTTAGATGGGTACATCACTAACTCCACATATACATATACACACGCACATTCAGATGTCCATATTCTTCATTGTGTTTTAAATACCATTCAACTTGTTTCTTACTTCAAATTATCTCTCACGTAATCCATACAAATTCTCATCATGCCTGTGCATAATTCCACATTATTTACATACTTATACTATCTTTTTGTCATTTCTAATTATATGTTTAAGTTTCCTTATACTATATATCATTGCATCACAATGTCATCTTCATTGAATTGTAATCTAATATATGCGTATGCTTTATAATGCCATTGATGCTTCAAAGATTTACCTTGACTTGATCATTGCATCTTATGCAATACCACAATTCCTAAGAGTCATTCTTGTTCCTCGATTATCTTTCACGTATCTATATTCTATGGTATCCTTCTTGCATTCCAATATTGATTTGTCATTTAAGACTTAAACTTATCTGAGTCAAGCATGCCTCAAGCACTTTTCTATGTCATATACGAATATCACTCTCAACTTACGGCTTCCTTTTTATAACCACATAATTTAATGCTCGTGAAAGCAAGCATGTGACCATTTACCCCGTGACTTAGCCATTTGGCTTCTTAGCCAGTTTCAAATCATACACCTTATACTTATTGCGTATAATTTGTAATTCTTTCTCAAGGGTGTTTATATATTCTTGAGACATTTAATCACTTATTTGGTCCTTCATAATTCAAATATATCATTGTCATAAAGGCATGCACTTGCTCACCACGATATTTAAATGGATACTCACTACCCATGCTTCAATTTATCTCCAAAGGTTTCTAGCATGCCATTTAGTTTGCTTATGTTGTTACTAATCCTTTCCTTTCACAAAATCAAAACAATATTTGTAAATTCTTATAGCAATATTGTATATAAAATCATTTACTATATCATTATTGAAATCTTCATTCACACTTTCATCGCTTGTTATTGACATCTCTTATCAATATCTCATACATTCGTCTAACCTTTTTATTCACTTTCTCTTTAGTCGTTAACAAGACTTAATCTCTTGCCTTCTTCATTTCTTAAGATTTGACTTTAGTCAACATATTTTCACCTCAACCCTCCACATGTTAATTTATTTTTCTATTTAGTTTTATTTATTTATTTATTTATAGCTATCTTACAATCTCTCTCTAACTTTTCCCTTCTCTTATATGCCAATATATAAGGCAATAAAGACAATTCCCGATTCATTCATATCGATACCTTTCAAAAACCTTAAAACTCCAATTAACAAGATTTTGAATCAAGTTCAATCACTTTAATTCAACTCATAAGTTCAACTTTACATCTGTCACATTTTATTCCTACTTCCTAGATAGGTCCTAGACATGAAGTGTTCCTAGCACCGCAGTACGGTGGCTGTTGGAGTTTACTTAATCAATGTTATTCATCCAAATTTAAGATAACCACCTTAATCATCCTTACCCGTTTGGTTTTCCTCCAAGCTTACGTCACAATTTCCATAACCATATATATTCTCTTGGCTTATCACATATAATAGACAAAACTAATATTTTTAAATTTATCTCATCCTTGCAATTATGGGATCAAAATATCTTGAGCCTAGGATGCAGAAGCCCCCTCCTAGAGCATGTCCCAAGATTCATACATTTCAAGTCTCACCTTAAGACATCTTCCCCATATGGTGTAATGAATTCACAATATATATCATAACCTACGTAACTATCCATTATTTATGGTATCCCACCATTCTCATTATTCATTACTGATCATCTTTATCTTAATATTTTCCTAATGCACTGAAGACTCCAAATAACGAAGCTTAGCATCCAAACCAATGACCATATTTCAACTCGTGAATCTTATCTTTATGCTGCTCCCAATATCTAAGTCCACGAAGAAGCTTTTCAATTCACTTAATATTCTCTTATGCTTTCTCCATATGCTTCCGAATTGCTTAAACACATGCTTTAGTAGAAATTTGTTGAGGACTTAAATAATCAAAAGTTCATCTTCCAAGCCATTTATAACTTTAACAATTCAACGTATGCCTATATATTGATAACCTCCATACATGTTATGATCATGGAGACCGCAATTTGTGAAGTTAACTTTCTATCACAGGTTTTCGATTAAAGCCATAGTCTCCATATATCTTGCTTTGAATATATTTCACTATTGACATTCATATACCTTCATCGTAACGTTCAATGCAATTTTATTAAGTAATGATCTCCAATTTGCTCTTAGCTATGTATACCTCATATTGCATACCACTTATCGTCAAGAGCTTGACCTTACTCATCAGTTCTTGATTAATTACGTTTATAAAATGAATAGTTCATTGTCAGACTTTGTAGTTGCTTAATTCATTATTAACTTCCTTCATCAGTCTACCATAATTATGTAAGATGATCAACCATGCCACTAAGATAAATATTCTTCCTCAATAACTATATTAGTAGTCTACCTCTGTCATACTAAAAGATTACTATACAGATCAAGTTATTTAAACAGTTACCTTATAATCCGCATAAGTCATACAAAATAAAACAAACTCTTAATTCTTTTATATAGATAACCACTACTATTTGCTTTTACACTACATCCTCCTAAGGTCAAGATAGTACAAAATTCAACGAGAAGGTTAAGATTTTACTCCCGCTTTTCCTCAAGATCCTTTTCCAAATCCTTTTCCATCCTTTGAGACTTTTCTTTTTGTCCTCTAATCCAAGCTTGTTGGATCCTCCAACATAACTCATCACTCACTGGTGCAGCATTTCTTCTGCACCCAGGAAGAAAATGTCGTACGGTAGTTACCTTCCTAGGACGATACCTTTCTTTAGCTATCGCCACCTTCACTCTTTCTTCAGCATATTTCTCAGATTCTTTCAGGCAAAAATTTCTTACACTTAGGTTAATATCATTACTATCTTCACTTTCAGTAGTCTCGCTAGTGCCGAGGCTTCTCTTTTCACATAACCACCCTTCCCAATTCGGTGGAGTCCTAGACGAGTCACTTTTTGGACTACCTGGTTCAGAGCGCCTTCAGCTCCTAGCCGTGGAATCTAATGATCCCTTACTATTACTCTGAAAGGCATCAGAGTCACCATCCCTTCTAGAAATAATGGACGGGAAATCAGTGTACCTCAAAACCTATACATAACCAAACTGTAATTACTTACTCGTTTATACATCCCATGAGCAGGTATATTTCTCTATACAGATGCATGTATCCTATTCAACCTAACTTAACTTGGGCCACACTGACATTGTAACTTTTTAAAACAACTTTTAAACCAAAAACTCTTATCTTTAAAACCAAAAGCTCTAATACCAATAAAATTGTCACTACCCAAAACTCCCATCGAGCCCGTGACAACCGTCGTGATGTCTCGATAGACATTCATTTCTTGAAATGCCAACCGAAACCTCGCAAGGCTTTAATATCAGTTTTCTCACTCTCTCTAAGAGCAACAGTTATGAAAATCATATTTTGAAGAAATGGGAACCATTTTCAATTCAAAATCAGTCAAAAAGAAATTTATACTACACAGGGGTATTTTGGTCATTTTTCTCAAAAATTTCAAAACCAGCTAAAAATGTAGTATGTGGGTGAAAAACACCTATTTCATAATCAAACATAAGTTTAGATGTCTAAAACCTTCATTTAAAGTGAAATTATAATTATTTGAATATAATAAAAATATTGACTAAAATATTATATTTTCTTATAAAACAATATTTTTAGAAAGCTACGTAAATAATTTTTACAGCGTAAAAGCAAAATAAATTTATACATACAGTAATAAGGATAACCAGAGTATGCAGTCAAATTTACAATGACACGTGGGCCCCCAAATGACAAAAGTGAACTAAGGTTGTAAACCTATAGTTTTTGAATATGCAACTCCAATTGTAATCCTCGACGATATCGGCTAACTACTGACTATCCTGAGCTTGAAATGGATGGAAAGGAGGGTGGTGAGATTATATAATCCCAGCGAGTAAACAGATATCATCTAAAATTTCTAAAGTCGAGTAAATAGAGATGATTAAAATATGTCATCATAAAATGGTTCATAACATTTCAATTCCTTCCGCTAGGTAAAATAAATTCATTTACTCGCATAATTAACATGGCTTATGATTTCTTGAAAATTTGGCTAATCATACTTAGTGACACCTTGATCAGAGGTATCCAACCGAGCCCGCCATGCTGTTAAAATTTGATATACTCTTAAAACATATTTTTATGATACAACACAGTGTTCCTTAGCATTAGCTAAACTCACCCTCATGTGGTGGTTCGGCGTGATGTGAACTCACATTGTTACCTCGAGAGTTACCCTACCTGCCTCTCCAACCGAGGTAAGAATATAACGAGGTTTACCATGCCCCTCCTAAAGGCCAGTCGACGAAAACCTGCCTACTACAGTGGCTAATCAATATCCCACCAATTCAATAAAAATTCCAATTGCATGACATGACAATTATTTACTATGCAGTTTATCAAAGCAAACAACAGTTGATATATTTTCATCACAAATACCAATTCAGCTATTCATGCAAATATTGCCATAAGCCATTCATTTCAAATCATAATTATAACACAACCAGTAGTATTCAATTATTCTATTTTCAAAGCCATCATTTAGTTTCAAGACCATTTATAAAATCATTTCATTAAATCACATTTTATTTATAAAACATAGAAATTTGCCATTTAAACACATTTTCCATAAAATCACAAAATCAGATCAAAATCACCTTAGATAATTAAGATGGTAGTAAGGTTACTCACAATTTTAGGAGTCAATGCATTCCTAATCTCGGTCTTTGGGTACAATCTCCATACTTTTGTTAGGATGCTCACCACCTATATACAATACATGACACATAATTCAATATATTGTGTCATACTGCTATAAATCTATTTCAGGCTCTATATGAATGCTTGAAATGGGATGCGAAATGTACGGGTAACTATATAAATACGTTGTTCTACCTAAATTCAATTGCGTACCTCAATAATACGGTATTGGCCTAATTCGATCTATTACCCGATTAATTGGCCAATACATCAAATTTCACTCAAATTAACTCCATTTCTCTTTCAATACTCCAAATTATCAAACACAATTTAAATAACTTGAAATGTGGCAAAAATCATCCTCACATTCTCTCTTGGAAAATTCGACTATGGTGAGTGCACTAACAATATAACTTTTCTTGCTTGATTCTCATCCCATAAATCATTGATTCCAAATCAAATCACTTGAAATTCAATCAATTCCATCACCAATAATCCACATGGGAAATTCGGCCAATAAGGGTTTAATGTGGAATTTGTGGTTTTCATGCTAAACATCATCATTTTCGGTTTCCATCACCACCATTCATTAAAACCATTAAATCCTAACCAATTAACATAAAATACCACAACATTCATTTCCAATATCCTTTCTATGAAATTTGGCCTTGGGGGTGGGTGAAGGACAAGTGATTTTTCTTAATTGTTTTCATCCTAAACATGATAGATTGAATAAAAACACCTAAATAACTTAAAATCTAACCAAATCAACTATCAAATCTTCTCTCTCTAAAATGGGTCAGCCATGAATCCTTCATGAAATAATGTAATTCAACCATAGAAATTGAAAAATAATGCTTAAAAAAGGTAGATCACTAGCTAGAATTAAGAAATTTTACCTTTAATGGCATGTTTCCTTGAAATCCACCAACTTTCCCTTGAATTTTTCACTCTAGGGTTTGTTCCCTCTTTTCTCCCTTTTGTTCTTGCTATGGCTGGCCAAATGAAATGAAATGGGAGAGTTTAAATTGGCTTTTTAAAGGAAAATATTAAATGGATATAAATTTACCATGTGTCACCATATTATTGGCCCACGTGTAAATACTTAATAATTAAGCAATCTCTCCCCACCACACATAATTACCCATGGTATAAAATGAAATTCATGTGCTGGACATGTGTTGGGTAGTGTCAAATTACCATTTTGCCCTTGGGGTGACAAAATTACCATTTTACCCTTATGTTCAGAAAAGTACCAAAATTAAGATTTTTCACTCCTCAAACTCAAATTATGCTCTAAATGGTCAATCTTGATCAAAAACCTCTTCCAACATTCAAATCTTGACCTCAGGTGGCAAAATGGCCATTTTGCCCCTAGGTCATGAAAATTTTGATTTGACTCCAAATCAGTCCTCAAACTTCGAATCACCATATTAAATCATTATAGGGTTTTAAAATTCTCGATTTCATCTTAAATCTCTATTTGGACTAGTTCGAGGCTTAATTCAACTTAGTTGTACCAATGAGTTCAATACTGACTTTTGATAATTTTTCGAGATATCCAAGTATGCAAGCATGTTATCAAGCACATGGATAACATGGTAAATATTTTATAGAGTCGGGCTTTACATGTAACATGAATCCTAATGATTACATTACATGTACATGTACCCTGACAAAGACTTTTGATCTTCAACAGAGTGATCTTAGGTGAAGGTGTAACTACTGAGATGCCGTAGTACCTACCAAAAGACGAGCGTGTGTGGATGACTTGGTCTAGGTCCCAACTGCCTTTAAATTTGAAAACATGAAGTTTAAAAATGTGAGCATAAACTTAGTGAGTGAACATAAGAAGGGAACAAGCAATCAATATGGAGATTTTGGAAATTATGATGCACTTGTTTCAAAAACAATGCAATTGAGTTAATTTCTTACTAAAAACCCCACATTTCAAACTTTGATTAATAGTTTCAAAGTGTTGAAAAACCCATGAGCAATCCATGAAGTTAAATGGGTAAACATATGCCAAAATCAAGCAAGGTAATAGGCACAACAGCAAGTTTCTTGCTGCAACAAGAAACATTTTTAGTTTGCATTTGTTTCAAATTTTCAAGCATATCTCCCACTATAGAAGTCCAATTGACATGATTTTTAGGTCATTAGAAAGGTTAGAGGCTAGGATACAACTTTTATGTTGACTACTTTACCCAGTTCTAATTGGAGTGTGATTAAAATATTTGTCAAAGTGAGAGCACTTTCTCACTGTAGCAGAAAGGCATTCTCGGTTTGCATATGTTTTGGTTTTTCAAGTATATCTCATGCTACATAGGTCCAATTACATGGTTTTTGGACCATTAGAAAGCTAATAGATTGGGCTACAACTTTTATGTTTGCCATTTTGCACAGTTCTGATTGAAAGGTAGTCAAAATCATTGTCAATTTGGGAGCACTGCACAGAAATTTGGAACCACCTGAGAGTTTCTTGCTACAGTGAGAATGAATTCTCACTACAGCGAGATTCAAGGCAAATGACAATTAAGGGGCTTTCACATGCCACAAAATCCATCCTTACCATATTGCACATCAAAGTGAACACATTGACAATAATCAAGTTATCAACATTCAAAACAATCACATATTATAATCATAAACTTGCTATCCCATATGCATATATAAACATATACAAACAAGTACACCACTCCACTTCATTCATTGTCATGTGCACTCCCTACTCGCATATTTCAACATCATTAGCTCATGTGCACTCCTTACTCAAACATAATCGGGTCATCATCAACTCATATGCACTCCCTACTCGCACATAGTCGGGTCATCATCACACAATATTATTTATCAAGGTACAACATATACTCATATATATATATATATCAACAAAATAGAATAGCACATGGATTCATCGTTTTTCCCATTTCACAACATCCAAACATTTTATCAAGGGTGTGTTCCCAAGGCACCCGTTTTTAAAGAAAAGTCGGATAGCATCATTCAAACGTTTTGTTCAAATACATTCACATTCCCAAAACAATTTTGAAATGCAAGTTCACTCACCAATTTTGTTGATTCCTTGAATCAACTCTAACTTTATGTAATGTTCCAAATGGACATGCGAGGCCTTGTTGGAACCTAGCACGCACACAACATCACAACCAACCCAAATTGGCATTAATATGATTCCAAAAGCTATTTCCTAAATCAAGTTTTACTAGTTATTCCTAACTAGTTTCCAATTGTTGTTTGACTAGCCATTTTGTCACGACCCGGTACTCTCCTCGAGCCCATGACAACAGCCACGATGTCCCGATAGACACTCATTACCCGAAATGCCAATCGAGGCCTTTCAAGGGTTTAATATCAGTTTTCTCACCTCCCACGTGAGCAATAATTACTAAATATCATATTTTAAAAGATCATAAGTCATTTCTAAGTCAAAACAATAAAAAAATATTTTCTGTCTCACAGGAGCATTTTAGTAATTTTTTGGAAAATTTTGAAATTTGGTAAAAATACAATATACATGTAATAGACATTCATTTCATGTGTAATAATAAATTTAGTTGTCTAAATCATCAGTTTAAATTGAAACTTTAGCTATTCAAGCTCAATAAAAATAATAAATAAAATATTTTATTTTCTTATAAAACAATTTTTATAGAACTATCCATAAATAATTTTTATAATGTGAAAGTAGAATAAATTCATACATACAATGGCACACGCAGCCAGGTATTCAAAATATTTTACAATGGCATGTGGGCCCCATAATAGACAAATATGTACTAGAAGGTTGACCTTCGAATTCTAAGGATGTAGGTCCAGAAGTAGATCCTTGATGAAATGGATTATCTACCGACTATCCTGAGCCTGAAATGGGTGGAAAGGAGGATGGTGAGATTATATAATCCCAGTGAGTAAACAAACATATCCAAAATATCTAAAGTCGAGTAAATTGAGACAATAAAAACTTCCCATCACAATACGTGTTTCAGAACTTGAAGATTCATCCCATCCCATGTAAACAATTGTATTTCATTAAATTTTCAACAAGGCTTATGACTTTTTCATAAATTTGGCTCATGAAATCAATCAAACTCGATCATACTTAGGGATACCTTGGCCGAGGCATTCGATTGAGTCTGTCAAGGTTGTTATAATATCATATACACATAAAACATATTTTTGTGTTAGAAAACACAGCCATTCCTTGACGTTAGCAGAGTTCACCCTCACGTGGTAGTTCGGCGTGACGTGAACTCTAACCATACCTCAGGAGATACGTCAAGCCCAGCCCTATAATATAATTGCCATGTCATTCATGTATTTGACAACATGCTTGAATACTTGAATACCTCGAAAAAATCATCAAAGGTCGATATTGTACCTAGTGGTACAACTAAGTTGAATTAAGCCTCGAACTAGTCCAAATAGGTATTTTAAGATGAAATTGAAAATTTTAAAAGCCTAAAATGATTTTATATGGTGATTCACAGTTCGAGGGCTAATTTAGAGTCAATCTGAAATTTTGACTACATAGGGACATAATGGTCATTTTGCCCTCGAGAAACGTGAGGCAAAAAGTCATACATTGACAAGAAAACTCCATTTATAGTCACTCACGCTTTCGAAAGCCTTATTACTCGCTTTAAATGGTTTTATAATCTCATAATGATTTTTAGTTGATTTTTTTAGATTTTTGGTGAAAACAGATTATAATTGAATGTTTATCTCAGGAAACATGAGGCAAAATTCATCTATTGAAAAGAAAACTGTATTTACAGTCACTTATGCCCTCGAAAACCTTATTACTCACTTTAAACGGTTTTATAATCTCATAATTGATTTTTGGTTGAGTGTTCTTACATTTTTGGTTAAAACATATTACAATTGAATGTTTACCTCGAGAAACGTGAGGCGAAAGCCATCTATTTGACAGGAAAACTGCATTTATAGTCACTTATGCTTTAGAAAGCCTTATTACTCGCTTTAAATGGTTTTATAATCACATCATTGATTTTGGATCGAGCTTTTTTTACATTTTTGGGTAAAACAGATTACGATTGAATGTTTACTTCAAGAAACGTGAGGCAAAAGTCATACATTGACAAGAAAACTCCATTTATAGTCACTCACGCCTTCGAAGGCCTTATTACTTGCTTTAAATGGTTTTATAATCTCATAATGATTTTTAGTTGATTTTTTTTAGATTTTTGGTTAAAACAGATTATAATTGAATGTTTATCTTAGGAAACATGAGGCAAAATTCATCTATTCAAAAGAAAACTATATTTACCGTCACTTATGCCCTCGAAAGCCTTATTACTCGCTTTAAATGGTTTTATAATCTCATAATTGATTTTGGGTTGAGTGTTTTTACATTTTTGGTTAAAACATATTACAATTGAATGTTTAGCTTGAGAAACATGAGGTGAAAGCCATCTATTGACAAGAAAACTGCATTTATAGTCACTCATGCCTTAGAAAGCCTTATTACTTGCTTTAAATGGTTTTATAATCACATGATTGATTTTGGATTGAGTTTTTTTTACATTTTGGGTAAAACAGATTACGATTGAATGTTTACCTCAAGAAACATGAGGCAAAAAGTCATACATTGACAAGAAAACTCCATTTATAGTCACTCACGCTTTCGAAAGCCTTATTACTCGCTTTAAATGGTTTTATAATCTCATAAAGATTTTTAGTTGATTTTTTTAGATTTTTGGTTAAAACAGATTATAATTGAATGTTTATCTCAGGAAACATGAGGCAAAATTCATCTATTGAAAAGAAAACTATATTTACAGTCACTTATGCCCTCGAAAGCCTTATTACTCGCTTTAAACGGTTTTATAATCTCATAATTGATTTTGGGTTGAGTGTTTTTACATTTTTGGTTAAAATATATTACAATTGAATGTTTAGCTCGAGAAACGTGAGGTGAAAGCCATCTATTGACAGGAAAACTGCATTTATAGTCACTCATGCCTTAAAAAGCCTTATTACTTGCTTTAAATGGTTTTATAATCACATGATTGATTTTGGATTGAGTTTTTTTTACATTTTTGGGTAAAACAGATTACGATTGAATGTTTACCTCGAGAAACGTGAGGCAAAAAGTCATACATTGACAAGAAAACTCCATTTATAGTCACTCACGCTTTCGAAAGCCTTATTACTCGCTTTAAATGGTTTTATAATCTCATAATGATTTTTAGTTGATTTTTTTAGATTTTTGGTGAAAACAGATTATAATTGAATGTTTATCTCAGAAAACATGAGGCAAAATTCATCTATTGAAAAGAAAACTGTATTTACAGTCACTTATGCCCTCGAAAACCTTATTACTCACTTTAAACGGTTTTATAATCTCATAATTGATTTTTGGTTGAGTGTTCTTACATTTTTGGTTAAAACATATTACAATTGAATGTTTACCTCGAGAAACGTGAGGCGAAAGCCATCTATTGATAGGAAAACTGCATTTATAGTCACTCATGCTTTAGAAAGCCTTATTACTCGCTTTAAATGGTTTTATAATCACATCATTGATTTTGGATCGAGCTTTTTTTACATTTTTGGGTAAAACAAATTACAATTGAATGTTGACTTCAAGAAACGTGAGGCAAAAGTCATACATTGACAAGAAAACTCCATTTATAGTCACTCACGCCTTCGAAGGCCTTATTACTTGCTTTAAATGGTTTTATAATCTCATAATGATTTTTAGTTGATTTTTTTTTAGATTTTTGGTTAAAACAGATTATAATTGAATGTTTATCTCGAGAAACGTGACCAAAAATTCATCTATTGAAAAGAAAACTGCATTTGCTGTCACTTATGTCCTCGAAAGCCTTATTATTCGCTTTAAATAGTTTTATAATCTCATAATTGATTTTGGGTTGGGGTTTTTTACATTTTTGGTTAAAACAGATTATAATCGAATGTTTACCTCAAGAAGCGTGAGGCACTAGCCATCCATTGACAATAAAACTCCATTTATAGTCACTTATGCCTTCGAAAACCTTATTACTCCCTTTAAATGATTTTATAATCTCATAATTGATTTTGAGTTGAGTTTTTTTTTCATTTTTGATTGAAACAGATTGCAATTGAATGTTTACCTCGGGAAACGTGAGGCAAAAGCCATCCATTGACAACAAAACTCCATTAATAGTCACTCACGCTTTTGAAAGCCTTATTCCTTGCTTTAAATGGTTTTATAATCTCATAAATGATTTTTAGTTAATTTTTTTTATTTTTGGTTAAAACAGATTATAATTGAATGTTTACATTGGGAAACGTGAGGCAAAATTCATCCGTTGACAAGCAAACTGCATTTATAGTCACTTATGCCTTCAAAAGCCTTATTACTCGCTTTAAATGGTTTTATAATCTCATAATTGATTTTGGGTTGAGTTTTTTTACATTTTTCGTTAAAACAGATTACAATTGAATGTTTACCTCGGGAAACGTAAGGCAAAAGGCATCCATTGACAAGAAAAGTCCATTTATAGTCACTCATGCCTTCGAATACCTTTTCACTCCCTTCAAATGGTTTTTTAATCTCATAATTAAATTTGGGTTGAGTTTTGTTTACATTTTTGGCTAAAACAGATTAAAATTGAATGTTTACCTTGAGAAACGTGAGGCAAAAGTCGTACATTGACAAGAAAACACCATTTATAGTCACTCTCACCTTCGAAAGCCTTATTACTCGCTTTAAATGGTTTCATAATCTCATAAATGATTTTTAGTTGATTTTCTCTTACGTTTTTTGCTAAAACAGATTATAATTGAATGTTTACCTCAGGAAAAGTGTGGCAAAAGCCATCCATTGACAAGAAAAGTCCATTTACAGTCACTTACGCCTTCAAAAGCATTATTTCTCACTTTAAATGGTTTTATAATCTCATAAATGATTTCAAGCTGAGTTTTATTACATTTTTGGCTAAAACAAGATTGTAACTGAATGTTTACCTTGAGAAACCTGAGGCAAAAGCAATCCATTTACAAGAAAACTCCATTTATAGTCACTCACGGCTTTGAAAGCCTTATTACTCGCTTTAAATGGTTTTATAATCTCATAAATGATTTTTAGTTGATTGTTTTACATTTTTGGTCAAAGTAGATTATAATTGAATGTTTACCTCAGGAAACGTGAGGCAAAAGCCATCCATTGACAAAAAAGTCCATTTATAGTCTCTTACGCCTTCAAAAGCATTATTTCTCACTTTAAATTGTTTTATAATCTCATAAATAATTTTGAGTTGAGTTTTTTTATATTTTTCATTAAAATAGATTATAATTGAATGTTTACCTTGGGAAACGTGAGGCAAAAGTAATCTATTGACAATAAAACTCCATTTATAATCACTCACGCCTTCAAAAGCATCATTTCTCATTTTAAATGGTTTTATAATCTCATAAATGATTTTTGGTTGAGTTTTTTTACATTTTTGGCCTAAACAAGATTGTAACTAAATGTTTACCTCAGGAAACGTGAGGCAATAGCAATCCATTTACAAGAAAACTCCATTTATAGTCACTCACGCCTTCGAAAGCCTTATTACTCACTTTAAATGGTTTTATAATCTCATAATTGATTTGGGGTTGAGGTTTTTTTACATTTTTCGTTAAAACAGATTACAATTGAATGTTTACCTCGAGAAACGTGAGGTAAAAGCCATCCATTAACAAGAAAAGTCCATTTATAGTCACTTACACCTTCAAAAGCATTATTTCTCACTTTAAATGGTTTTATAATCTCATAAATGATTTTGAGTTGAATTTTTTTGCATTTCCGATTAAAGTATATTATAATTGAATGTTTACCTTGGGAAATGTGAGGCAAAAGCAATCCATTGACAAGAAAAATGCATTTATAGTCACTTATGCCTTTGAAAGCCTTATTACTCTCTTTAAATGATTTTATAATCTCATAATTGATTGTGGGTTGAGTTTTTTTACATTTTTGGTTAAAACAGATTACAATTGAATGTTTACTTCAGGAAACGTAAGGCAAAAGCCATCCATTGACAAGAAAGTCCATTTATAGTCACTCATGCCTTTGAATGCCTTTTTACTCTCTTCAAAAGGTTTTATAATCTCATAATTAAATTTGGGTTGAGTTTTGTTTACATTTTTGGTGAAAACAAATTAAAATTGAATGTTTACCTCGTGAAACGTGAGGCAAAAGTCATACATGGACAAGAAAATGCCATTTATAGTCACTCTCGCCTTCGAAAGCCTTATTACTCGATTTAAATGGTTTTATAATCTCATAAATGATATTTTAGTTGATTTTTTTACATTTTTTTGCTAAAACAAATGATAATTGAATGTTTACCTCAGGAAACGTGTGGCAACAGCCATCCATTGACAAGAAAAGTCCATTTATAGTCATTTATGCGTTCAAAAGCATTATTTCTCACTTTAAATGGTTTTATAATCTCATAAATGATTTTGAGCTGAGTTTTTTTACATTTTTGGCTAAAACAAGATTGTAACTGAATGTTTACCTCGGAAAACGTGAGGCAAAAGCAATCCATTTACAAGAAAACTCCATTTATAGTCACTCACGCCTTCGACAACCTTATTACTAGCTTTAAATGGTTTTATAATCTCATAATTATTTTGGGTTGAGTTTTTTTACATTTTTTATTAAAACGGATTACAATTGAATGTTTACCTCGAGAAACGTGAGGTAAAAGCTATCTATTAACAAGAAAAGTCCATTTATAGTCACTTATGCCTTCAAAAGCATTATTTCTCACTTTAAATGGTTTTATAATCTCATAAATGATTTTGAGTTGAGTTTTTTTACATTTTCGGTTAAAATAGATTATAATTGAATGTTTACCTTGGGAAATGTGAGGCAAAAGCAATCCATTGACAAGAAAACTGCATTTATAGTCACTTATGCCTTCGAAAGCCTTATTACTCGCTTTTAAATGGTTTTATAACCTCATAATTGATTTTGGGTTGTTTTACATTCTTGGTTAAAACAGATTACAATTGAATGTTTACCTCGAGAAACGTAAGGCAAAAGCCATCCATTGACAAGAAAAGTGCATTTATAGTCACTCATGCCTTCGAATGCCTTTTTACTCGGTTTAAATGGTTTTATAATCTCATAATTAAATTTGAGTTGAGTTTTGTTTTCATTTTTTGTTAAAACAGATTAAAATTGAATGTTTACCTCGAGAAATGTGAGGCAAAAGTCGTACATTGGGAAGAAAACACCATTTATAGTCACTGACGCCTTCGAAAGCCTTATGACTCGCTTTAAATGGTTTTATAAGCTCATAATGATTTTTAGTTGATTTTTTTTAGATTTTTGGTTAAAACAGATTATAATTGAATGTTTATCTCAGGAAACATGAGGTAAAATTCATCTACTGAAAAGAAAACTGTATTTACAGTCACTTATGTCCTCGAAAGCCTTATTACTCACTTTAAATGGTTTTATAATCTCATAATTGATTTTGGGTTGAGTTTTTTTACATTTTTCATTAAAACAGATTAGAATTGAATGTTTACCTCGGGAAACGTAAGGTAAAAGCCATCCATTGACAAGAAAACTCCATTTATAGTCACTCATGCCATCGAATGCCTTTTTACTCGCTTCAAATGGTTTTATAATCTTATAATTAAATTTGGGTTGAGTTTTGTTTACAGTTTTGGTTAAAACAGATTAAAATTGAATGGTTACCTCGAGAAACGAGAGGCAAAAGTCGTACATTAACAAGAAAACACCATCTATAGTCACTCTCACCTTCGAAAGCCTTATTACTAGCTTTAAATGGTTTTATAATCTCATAAATGATTTTTAGTTATTTTTTTACATTTTTTGCTAAAGCAGATTATAATTGAATGTTTGCCTTAGGAAACGTGTGGCAAAAGCCATCCATTGACAAGAAAAGTCTATTTATAGTCATTTACGTGTTCAAAAGCATTATTTCTCACTTTAAATGGTTTTATAATCTCATAAATGATTTTTGAGCTGAGTTTTTTTACATTTTTGGTTAAAACAGATTATAATTGAATGTTTACCTTGGGATATGTGAGGCAAAAGCAATCGATTGATAAGAAAACTCCATTTATAGTCACTTATACCTTCGAATGCCTTTTTACTCACTTTAAATGGTTTTAGAATCTCATAATTGATTTTGGGTTAAGTGTTTTTACATTTTTGGTTAAAACAGATTACAATTGAATGTTTACCTCAGGAAACGTGAGGCGAAAGCCATCTATTGACAAAGAAAAGTTCATTTATAGTCATTCATGCCTTCAAAAGCATTATTTCTCATTTTAAATGGTTTTATAATCTCGTAAATGATTTTTGGTTGAGTTTTTTACATTTTTAGTTAAAATAGATTGTAATTGAATTTTACCTTGAGAAATGTGAGGCAAAAGCAATCCATTGACAAGAAACTCTATTTATAGTCATTCACGCCTTCAAAAGCCTTATTGCTCACTTTAAATGGTTTTATAATCTCATAATTGATTTTGGGTTGAGGTTTTTTTACATTTTTGATTAAAACAGATTACAATTGAATGTTTACCTTGAGAAACGTGAGGTAAAAGCCATCCATTAACAAGAAAAGTCCATTTATAGCCACTTACAACTTCAAAAGCATTATTTCTCGCTTTAAATGGTTTTATAATCTCATAAATGATTTTGAGTTGAGTTTTTTTACATTTTCGGTTAAAACAGATTATAATTGAATGTTTACCTTGGGATATGTGAGGCAAAAGCAATCCATTAACAAGAAAACTCCATTTATAGTCAATTATGCCTTTGAATGCCTTATTACTCACTTTAAATGGTTTTAGAATCTCATAATTGATTTTGGGTTGAGTGTTTTTACATTTTTGGTAAAAACAGATTACAATTGAATGTTTACCTCGGGAAACGTGAGGCGAAAGCCATCTATTGACAAGAAAAGTTCATTTATAGTCATTCATGACTTCAAAAGCATTATTTCTCACTTTAAATGGTTTTATAGTCTCATAAATGATTTTGAGCTGAGTTTTTTTACATTTTTGGCTGAAAACAAGATTGTAATTGAATGTTTACCTCGAGAAACGTGAGGCAAAAGCAATCCATTGACAAGAAAACTCTATTTATAGTCACTCATGCTTTCGAAAGCCTTATTACTCGCTTTAAATGGTTTTGTAAACTCATAAATGATTTTTAGTTGATTTTTTTACATTTTTGGTTAAAATAGATTGTAATTGAATGTTTAACTCAAGAAACTTGAGGCAAAAGCCATCCATTGACAAGAAAACTGCATTTATAGTCACTCATGCCTTAGAAAGCCTTATTACTTGCTGTAAATGGTTTTATAATCTCATAATTGATTTTGGATTGAGTTTTTTTTTACATGTTTGGCTAAAACAGATTACAATTGAATGTTTACCTCGGGAAACCTGGGGCAAAAGCCATACATTGACAAGAAAACTCTATTTATAGTCACTCACGCCTTTGAAAGCCTTATTACTCGCTTTAAATGGTTTTATAATCTCATAATGATTTTTACTTGATATTTTCTAGATTTTTGGTTAAAACAGATTATAATTGAATGTTTATCTCAAGAAACATGAGGCTAAATTCATCTATTGCAAAGAAAACTGTATTTGCAGTCACTTATGCCCTCGAAAGCCTTATTACTCGCTTTAAATGGTTTTATAATCTCATAATTGATTTTAGGTTCAGTTTTTTTACATTTTTGGTTAAAACAGATTACAATTGAATGTTTACCTCAGGGAACGTGAGGCAAAAGCCATCCATTGACAAGAAAAGTCCATTTATAGTCACTCATGCCTATGAATGCCTTTTTACTTGTTTCAAATGCTTTTATAATCTCATAAATGATTTTTAGTTGATTTTTTTTAGATTTTTGATTAAAACAGATTATAATTGAATTTTTATCTCGGGAAACATGACCAAAAATTCATCTATTGAAAAGAAAACTGCATTTGCTGTCACTTATGCCCTCGAAAGCCTTATTATTTGCTTTAAATGGTTTTATAATCTCATAATTGATTTTGGGTTGGGTTTTTTTACATTTTTGGTTAAAACAGATTATAATCGAATGTTTACCTCAAGAAGCGTGAGGCAAAAGCCATCCATTGACAATAAAACTCCATTTATAGTCACTTATGCCTTTGAAAGCCTTATTACTCCCTTTACATGATTTTATAATCTCATAATTGATTTTTAGTTGCTTTTTTTTTATTTTTCGTTAAAACAGAATGTAATTGAACGTTTCACTCAAGAAACTTGAGGCAAAAGCCATCCATTGACAAGAAAAGTCCATTTATAGTCACTCATGCCTTAGAAAGCCTTATTACTTGCTGTAAATGGTTTTATAATCTCATAATTAAATTTGGGTTGAGTTTTGTTTACATTTTTGGTTAAAACAGATTATAATCGAATGTTTACCTCAAGAAGCATGAGGCAAAAGCCATCCATTGACAACAAAACTCCATTTATAGTCACTCATGCCTTCGAAAGTCATATTACTCACTTTAAATGATTTTATAATCTCATAATTGATTTTTAGTTGCTTTGTTTTTTTAGATTTTGGTTAAAACAGAATGTAATTGAACGTTTAACTTAAGAAACTTGAGGCAAAAGCCATCCATTGACAAGAAAACTGCATTTATAGTCACTCATGCCTTAGAAAGCCTTAGTACTTGCTTTAAATGGTTTTATAACCTCATAAATGATTTGTAGTTGATTTTTTTACATTTTTGGTTAAAACAGATTGTAATTGAATGGTTACCTCAAGAAACATGAGGCAAAAGCCATCCATTGACAAAAAAGTCCATTTATAGTCACTTATGCCTTCAAAAGCATTATTTCTCACTTTAAATTGTTTTATAATCTCATAAATGATTTTGAGTTGAGTTCTTTTGCATTTTTGGTTAAAATAGATTATAATTGCATGTTTACCCTGGGAAATGTGAGGCAAAAGCAATCTATTGACAAGAAAACTCCATTTATAGTCACTCACGCCTTCAAAAGCATTATTTCTCATTTTAAATGGTTTTATAATCTCATAAATGATTTTTGGTTGAGATTTTTTACATTTTTAGTTAAAATAGATTATAATTGAATGTTTACCTCGAGAAACGTGAGGCAAAACCAATCCATTGACAAGAAAACTCTATTTATAGTCACCTATGCCTTCAAATGCCTTATTACTCACTTTAAATGGCTATATAATCTCATAATTAAATTTGGGTTGAGTTTTTTTTTTAATTTTTGGTTAAAACAGATTATAATTGAATGTTTACCAAGGGAAACATGAGGCAAATTTCATCCATTGACAAGAAAACTGCATTGATGGTCACTTATGCCTTTGAAAGCCTTATTACTCGCTTTAAATGGTTTTATAATCTCATAATTGATTTTGGATTGAGTTTTTTTACATTTTTGGTTACAACAGATTATAATTGAATGTTCACCTTGAGAAACATGAGGCAAAAGCCATCCATGGACAAGAAAAGTCCATTTATAGTTACTTATGCCTTGGAAAGCTTTTTTACTCGCTTTAAATGGTTTTATAATCTCATAATTAAATCTGGGTTGAGTTTTTTTTTTTTACATTTTTGGTTAAAAATAGATTATATTTGAATGTTTACCAAGAGAAACGTGAGGCAAAATTCATCCATTGACAAGAAAACTGCATTGATAGTCACTTATGCCTTCAAAAGCCTTATTACTCGCTTTAAATGGTTTTATAATCTCATAAATGATTTTTAGCTGATTTTTTTTTTATTTTTAGTTAAAACAGATTATAATTGATTGTTTACATCGTGAAACGTGAGGCAAAATTCATCCGTTAACAAGAAAACTGCATTTATAGTCACTTATGCCTTTAAAAGCCTTATTACTCGCTTTAAATGGTTTTATAATCTCATAATTGATTTTGGGTTGAGTTTTTTTACATTTTTTGTTAAAACAGATTACAATTGAATGTTTACCTCGGGAAACGTAAGGCAAAAGCCATCCATTGACAAGAAAAGTCCATTTATAGTCACTCATGCCTTCGAATGCCTTTTTACTCGGTGTAAATGGTTTTATAATCTCATAATTAAACTTGGGTTGAGTTTTGTTTACATTTTTGGTTAAAACAGATTAAAATTGAATGTTTACCTTGATAAAAGTGAGGCAAACGTCGTACATTGACAAGAAAACACCATTTATAGTCACTCTCGCCTTCGAAAGCCTTATTACTTACTTTAAATGGTTTTATAATCTCATAAATGATTTTTAGTTGATTGTCTTACATTTTTGGTTAAATGTAGATTATAATTGAATGTTTACCTTAGGAAACATGAGGCAAAAGCCATCCATTGACAAAAAAGTCCCTTTATAGTCACTTACGCCTTCAAAGGCATTATTTCTCACTTTAAATTGTTTTATAATCTCATAAATGATTTTGAGTTGAGTTTTTTAACATTTTTGGTTAAAACAGATTATAATCGAATGTTTACCTTGGGAAAATTGAGGCAAAAGCAATCTATTAACAAGAAAACTCCATTTATAGTCACTCACGCCTTCAAAAGCATTATTTCTCATTTTAAATGGTTTTATAATCTCATAAATGATTTTTTGTTAAGTATTTTTACATTTTTAGTTAAAATGGATTGTAATTGAATGTTTACCTCGAGAAACGTGAGGCAAAAGCAATCCATTGGCAAGAAAACTCTATTTATAGTCACTCACGCCTTCAAAAGCTTTATTACTCGCTTTAAATGGTTCTATAATCTCATAATTGATTTTCAGTTGATTTTTTTTACATTTTTTATTAAAACAGATTACAATTGAATGTTTACCTCGAGAAACATGAGGTAAAAGCCATCCATTAACAAGAAAAGTCCATTTATAGTCATTTACGCATTCAAAAGCCTTATTACTCGCTTTAAATGGTTTTGTAAACTCATAAATGATTTTTGGTTATGTATTTTTACATTTTTAGTTAAAACGGATTGTAATTGAATGTTTCCTCGAGAAACGTGAGGCAAAAGCAATCCATTGACAAGAAAACTCTATTTATAGTCACTCACGCCTTCGAAAGCCTTATTACTCACTTTAAATGGTTTTATAATCTCATAATTGATTTTGGGTTGAGTTTTTTTACATTTTTTGTTAAAACAGATTACAATTGAATGTTTACCTCGGGAAACGTAAGGCAAAAGCCATCCATTAATAAGAAAAGTCCATTTATAGTCACTCATGCCTTCGAATGCCTTTTTACTCTCTTTAAATGGTTTTATAATCCCATAATTAACTTTGGGTTGAGTTTTCCTTACATTTTTGGTTAAAATAGATTAAAATTGAACGTTTACCTCGAGAAACATGAGGCAAAAGTCGTACATTGACAATAAAACACCATTTATAGTCATTCTCGCCTTCGAAAGCCTTATTACTCGCTTTAAATGGTTTTATAATCTAATAAATGATTTTTGGTTATTTTTTTACATTTTTTGCTAAAACAGATTATAATTAAGTGTTTACCTTTGGAAACGTGTGGCAAAAGCCATCCATTGACAAGAAAAGTCCATTTATAGTCATTTACGTGTTCAAAAGCATTATTTCTCACTTTAAATGGTTTTATAATCTCATAAATGATTTTGAGCTGAGTTTTTTTTTACATTTTTGGCTAAAACAAGATTGTAACTGAATGTTTACCTCGGAAAACATGAGGCAAAAGCAATCTATTTGCAAGAAAACTCCATTTATAGTCACTCACGCCTTCAAAAGCCTTATTACTAGCTTTAAATAGTTTTATAATCTCATAATTGATTTTGGGTTGAGATTTTTTACATTTTTAGTTAAAATAGATTATAATTGAATGTTTACCTCGAGAAACGTGAGGCAAAACCAATCCATTGACAAGAAAAGTCTATTTATAGTCACCTATGCCTTCAAATGCCTTATTACTCGCTTTAAATGGTTTTATAATCTCATAATTAACTTTGGGTTGAGTTTTCCTTACATTTTTGGTTAAAATAGATTAAAATTGAACGTTTACCACGAGAAACGTGAGGCAAAAGTTGTACATTGACAATAAAACACCATTTATAGTCACTCTCGCCTTTGAAAGCCTTATTACTCGCTTTAAATGGTTTTATAATCTCATAAATGATTTTTAGTTATTTTTTTACATTTTTTGCTAAAACGGATTATAATTGAGTGTTTACCTTTGGAAACGTGTGGCAAAAGCCATCCATTGACAAGAAAAGTCCATTTATAGTCATTTACGTGTTCAAAAGCATTATTTCTCACTTTAAATGGTTTTATAATCTAATAAATGATCTTGCGCTGAGTTTTTTTACATTTTTGGCCAAAACAAGATTGTAATTAAATGTTTACCTAGGGAAACGTGAGGCAAAAGCCATCCCTTGACATGTATTTATAGTCACTCATGCCTTCGAATGCCTTTTTACTTGCTTTAAATGGTTTTGTAATCTCATAATTAAATTTGGGTTGAGTTTTGTTTACATTTTTGGTTAAAACAGATTATAATTGAATGTTTACCTTGGGAAATGTGAGCCAAAATTCATCCATTGAGAAGAAAACTGCATTTATAGTCACTTATGCCTTCGAAAGCCTTATTGCTCGCTTTAAATGGTTTTATAATCCCATAATTGATTTTGGGTTGGGTTTTTTTACATTTTTGGTTGAAACAGATTTTAATCAAATGTTTACCTCAAGAAGCGTGAGGCAAAAGCTATCCATTGACAACAGAACTCCATTAATACTCACTCATGCTTTCGAAAGCCTTATTACTTGCTTTAAATGGTTTTATAATCTCATAAATGATTTTTAGTTGATTTTTTTTAGTTTTGTTTAAAACAGATTATAATTGAATGTTTACATCAGGAAACGTGAGGCAAAATTCATCCGTTGACATGCATTTATAGTCACTCATGCCTTCGAATGCCTTTTTACTTGCTTTAAATGGTTTTATAATCTCATAATTAAATTTGGGTTGAGTTTTGTTTACATTTTTGGTTAAATCAGATTATAATTGAATGTTTACCTTGGGAAACATGAGCCAAAATTCATCCATTGAGAAGAAAACTGCATTTATAGTCACTTATGCCTTCGAAAGCCTTATTGCTCGCTTTAAATGGTTTTATAATCCCATAATTGATTTTGGTTGGGTTTTTTTACATTTTTGGTTGAAACAGATTATAATCAAATGTTTACCTCAAGAAGCGTGAGGCAAAAGCTATCCATTGACAACAGAACTCCATTAATACTCACTCATGCTTTCGAAAGCCTTATTACTTGCTTTAAATGGTTTTATAATCTCATAAATGATTTTTAGTTGATTTTTTTTAGTTTTGTTTAAAACAGATTATAATTGAATGTTTACATCAGGAAACGTGAGGCAAAATTCATCCGTTGACATGCATTTATAGTCACTCATGCCTTCAAATGCCTTTTTACTTGCTTTAAATGGTTTTATAATCTCATAATTAAATTTGGGTTGAGTTTTGTTTACATTTTTGGTTAAATCAGATTAAAATTGAATGTTTACCTTGGGAAACGTGAGCCAAAATTCATCCATTGAGAAGAAAACTGCATTTATAGTCACTTATGCCTTCGAAAGCCTTATTGCTCGCTTTAAATGGTTTTATAATCCCATAATTGATTTTGGTTGGGTTTTTTTACATTTTTGGTTGAAACAGATTATAATCAAATGTTTACCTCAAGAAGCGTGAGGCAAAAGCTATCCATTAACAACAGAACTCCATTAATACTCACTCATGCTTTCGAAAGCCTTATTACTTGCTTTAAATGGTTTTATAATCTCATAAATGATTTTTAGTTGATTTTTTTTAGTTTTGTTTAAAACAGATTATAATTGAATGTTTACATCAGGAAACGTGAGGCAAAATTCATCCGTTGACATGCATTTATAGTCACTCATGCCTTCGAATGCCTTTTTACTTGCTTTAAATGGTTTTATAATCTCATAATTAAATTTGGGTTGAGTTTTGTTTACATTTTTGGTTAAATCAGATTAAAATTGAATGCTTACCTTGAAAAACGTGAGGCAAAAGTTGTACTTTGACAAGAAAACACCATTTATAGTCACCCTCGCCTTCGAAAGTCTTATTACTTGCTTTAAATGGTTTTATAATCTCATAAATGATTTTTAGTTGATTGTTTTACATTTTTGGTTAAAGTAGATTATAATTGAATGTTTACCTCAGGAAACGTGAGGCAAAAGCCATCCATTGACAAAAAAGTCCATTTATAGCCACTTACGCCTTCAAAAGCATTATTTCTCACTTTAAATGGTTTTATAATCTAATAAATGATCTTGCGCTGAGTTTTTTTACATTTTTGGCCAAAACAAGATTGTAATTAAATGTTTACCTAGGGAAACGTGAGGCAAAAGCCATCCCTTGACATGCATTTATAGTCACTCATGCCTTCGAATGCCTTTTTACTTGCTTTAAATGGTTTTGTAATCTCATAATTAAATTTGGGTTGAGTTTTGTTTACATTTTTGGTTAAAACAGATTAAAATTGAATGTTTACCTTGAGAAACGTGAGGCAAAAGTCGTACTTTGACAAGAAAACACCATTTATAGTCAGTCTCGCCTTCGAAAGCCTCATTACTCGTTTTAAATGGTTTTATAATCTCATAAATGATTTTTAGTCGATTGTTTTACATTTTTGGTTAAAGTAGATTATAATTGAATGCTTACCTCAGGAAACATGAGGCAAAAGCCATCCATTGACAAAAAGTCCATTTATAGCCACTTACGCCTTCAAAAGCATTATTTCTCACTTTACATGGTTTTAAATCTCATAAATGATCTTGCGCTGAGTTTTTTTACATTTTTGGTCGAAACAAGATTGTAATTAAATGTTTACCTCGGGAAACATGAGGCAAAGCCATCCCTTGACATGCATTTATTGTCACTCATGCCTTCGAATGCCTTTTTACTTGCTTTAAATGGTTTTTTAATCTCATAATTAAATTTGGGTTGAGTTTTTGTTTACATTTTTGGTTAAAACAGATTAAAATTGAATCTTTACCTTGAGAAACGTGAGGCAAAAGTCGTACTTTGACAAGAAAACACCATTTATAGTCACTCTCGCCTTCGAAAGCCTTATTACTTGCTTTAAATGGTTTAATAATCTCATAAATGATTTTTAGTTGATTGTTTTACATTTTTGGTTAAAGTAGATTATAATTGAATGTTTACCTTAGGAAACGTGAGGCAAAAGCCATCCATTAACAAAAAAGTCCATTTATAGCCCCTTACGCCTTCAAAAGCATTATTTCTCACTTTAAATTGTTTTATAAGCTCATAAATGATTTTGAGTTGAGTTTTTTTACATTTTTAGTTAAAACAGATTATAATTGAATGTTTACTTTGGGAAACATGAGGCAAAAGCACTCGATTGACAAGAAAACTCCATTTATAGTGACTCACGCCTTCAAAAGCATTATTTCTCGTTTTAAATAGTTTTATAATCTCATAAATGATTTTTGGTTGAGTTTTTTTACATTTTTAGTTAGAATATATTGTGATTGAATGTTTACCTCGAGAAACGTGAGAGAAAAGCAATCTATTGACAAGAAAACTCCATTTATAGTCACTCAAGCCTTCGAAAGCCTTATTACTCGCTTTTAATGGTTTTATAATCTCATAATTGATTTTTAGTTCATTTTTTTACATTTTTTGCTAAAACAGATTATAATTGAATGTTTACCTCAGGAAACGTGTGGCAAAAGCCATCCATTGACGAGAAAAGTCCATTTATAGTCACTTACGCCTTCAAAAGCATTATTTCTCACTTTAAATGGTTTTATAATCTCATAAATGATTTTGAGTTGAGTTTTTTTACATTTTCGGTTGAAACAGATTATAAATGAATGTTTACCTTGGGAAATGTGAATCAAAAGCAATCCATTGACAAGAAAACTGCATTTATAGTCACTTATGCCTTCGAAAGCCTTATTACTAGATTTAAATGGTTTTGTAATCTCATAATTGATTTGGGGTTGAGTTTTTTCACATTTTTGGTTAAATCATATTACAATTGAATGTTTACCCCGGGAAACGTAAGGCAAAAGCCATCCATTGACAAGAAAAGTCCATTAATAGTCACGCATGCCTTCGAATGCCTTTTTACTCGCTTTAAATGGTTTTATAACCTCATAATTAAGTTTGGGTTGAGTTTTGTTTACATTTTTGGTTAAAACAAATTAAAATTGAATGTTTACCTCAAAAAACATGAGGCAAAAGTCGTAGATCGATAAGAAAACACCATTTATAGTCACTCTCGCCTTCGAAAGCCTCATTACTCTCTTTAAATGATTTTATAATCTCATAAATGATTTTTAGTTGATATTTTTACATTTTTTACTAAAATAGATTATAATTGAATGTTTACCTCAGGAAATGTGAGGCAAAAGCCATCCATTGACAAGAAAAGTCCATTTATAGTCACTTACGCCTTCAAAAGCATTATTTCTCACTTTAAATGGTTTTATAATCTAATAAATGATCTTGCGCTGAGTTTTTTTACATTTTTGGCCGAAACAAGATTGTAATTAAATGTTTACCTCGAGAAACGTGAGGCAAAAGCCATCCCTTGACATGCATTTATAGTTACTCATGCCTTCGAATGCCTTTTTACTTGCTTTAAATGGTTTTGTAATCTCATAATTAAATTTGGGTTGAGTTTTGTTTACATTTTTGGTTAAAACAGATTATAATCGAATGTTTACCTCAAGAAGCGTGAGGCAAAAGCCATCCATTAACAACAAAACTCCATTTATAGTCACTCATGCCTTCGAAAGCCTTATTACTCGCTTTAAATGATGTTATAATCTCATAATTGATTTTTAGTTGCTTTTTTTTTAGATTTTTGATTAAAATAAAATATAATTGAACGTTTAACTGAAGAAACTTAAGGCAAAAGCCATCCATTGACAAGAAAACTAAATTTATGGTCACTCATGCCTTAGAAAGCCTTATTACTTGCTTTAAATGGTTTTATAATCTCATAATTGATTTTTAGCTTTTTTTTTTTTTTTATGTTTTTGGTTTAAATAGATGATAATCGAACGTTCAAATTGAGAAACTTGAGGCAAAAGCCATCCATTGAGAAGAAGACTGCATTTATAATCACTCACACCTTCAAAAGCCTTATGACTCGCTTTAAATGGTTTTATAATCTCATAAATGATTTTTAGTTGATTTTTTTTAGATTTTTGGTTAAAACAGATTATAATTGAATGTTTATCTCGAGAAACGTGACCAAAAATTCATCTATTGAACAAAAAACTACATTTACTGTCACTTATGCCCACGAAAGCCTTATTACTCGCTTTAAATGATTTTATAATCTCATAATTGATTTTGGGATGAGTTTTTTACATTTTTGGTTAAAACAGATTATAACTGAATGTTTACCTCAGGAAACGTGAGGCCAAAACTATCCATTGACAAGAAAAGTCCATTTATAGTTACTTATGCCTTTGAAAGCTTTTTTCACTTGCTTTAAATGGTTTTATAATCTCATAATTGAATTTGAGTTGAGTTTTTTTACATTTTTGGTTAAAACAGATTACAATTGAATGTTTACCTCAGGAAACGTGAGGCAAAAGCCATCCATTGAGAACAAAACTCCATTAACAGTCACTCACGCTTTTGAAAGCCTTATTACTAGCTTTAAATGGTTTTATAATCTCATAAATGATTTTTAGTTGATTTTTTTACATTTTTGGTTAAAACAGATTATAATTGAATGTTTACATCGAGAAACGTGAGGCGAAATTCATCCATTGACAAGAAAACTGCATTTATAGTCACTTATGCCTTCGAAAGCCTTGTTACTCTCTTTAAATGGTTCTATAATCTTATAATTGATTTTGGGTTGAGTTTTTTTACATTTTTGGTTAAAACAGATTACAATTGAATGTTTACCTCGGGAAACGTGAGGTAAAAGCAATTCATTGACAAGAAAAGTCCATTTATAGTCACTCATGCCTTCGAATGCCTTTTTAATCACTTTAAATGGTTTTATAATCTCATAATTAAATTTGGGTTGAGTTTTTTTTTATATTTTTGGTTAAAACAAATTAAAATTGAATGTTTACCTCGAGAAACGTGAGGTAAAAACCGTACATTGAGAAGAAAACACCATTTATAGTCACTCCCGCCTTCGAAATCCTTATTACCTGCTTTAAATGGGTTTATAATCCCATAAATGATTTTTAGTTGATTTTTTTACATTGTTGGTTAAAACAGATTATAATTGAATATTTACCTCAGGAAACGTGTGGCAAAAGCCATCCATTGACAAGAAAAGTCCATTGATAGTCACTTACGCCTTTAAAAGCATTATTTCTCACTTTAAATGGTTTTATAATCTCATAAATGATTTTGAGCTGAGTTTTTTTACATTTTTGGCTGAAACAAGATTGTAATTGAATGTTTACCTTGGGAAATGTGAGGCAAAATCAATCTGTTGACAAGAAAACTCTATTTATAGTCACTCGCGCTTTCGAAAGCCTTATTTCTCGCTCTAAATGGTTTTAGAATCTCATAAATGATTTTTAGTTGATTGTTTTTTATTTTTGGTTAAAACAGATTATAATTGAATGTTTACATCAGGAAACATGAGGCGAAATTCATCCATTGACAAGAAAACTGCATTTATAATCACTTATGCCTTTGAAAGCCTTATTACTCTCTTTAAATGGTTTTATAATCTTATAATTGATTTTGGGTTGAGTTTTTTTACATTTTTGGTTAAAACATATTACAATTGAATGTTTACCTTAGGAAACATGAGGTAAAAGCCATTCATTGACAAGAAAAGTCCATTTATAGTCACTCATGCCCTCGAATGCCTTTTTAGTCACTTTAAATGGTTTTATAATCTCATAATTAAATTTGGGTTGAGTTTTTTTTATATTTTTGGTTAAAACAAATTAAAATTGAATGTTTACCTCAAGGAACGCGAGGTAAAAGCCGTACATTAAGAAGAAAACACCATTTATAGTCACTCCCGCCTTCGAAAGCCTTATTACCTGCTTTAAATGGGTTTATAATCTCATAAATAATTTTTAGTTGATTTTTTTACATTTTTGGTTAAAACAGATTATAATTGAATATTTACCTCAGGAAACGTGTGGCAAAAGCCATCCATTGACAAGAAAAGTCCATTTATAGTCACTTACGCCTTTAAAAGCATTATTTCTCACTTTAAATGGTTTTATAATCTAATAAATGATTTTGAGCTGAGTTGTTTTACATTTTTGGCTGAAACAAGATTGTAATTGAATGTTTACCTTGGGAAACGTGAGGCAAAATCAATCTGTTGACAAGAAAACTCTATTTATAGTCACTCACGCTTTCGAAAGCCTTATTACTCGCTTTAAATGGTTTTATAATCTCATAAATGATTTTTAGTTGATTTTTTTACATTTTTGGTTAAAACAGATTATAATTGAATGTTTACATCGGGAAACGTGAGGCGAAATTCATCCATTGACAAGAAAACTGCATTTATAGTCACTTATGCCTTCGAAAGCCTTATTACTCTCTTTAAATGGTTTTATAATCTTATAATTGATTTTGGGTTGAGTTTTTTTACATTTTTGGTTAAAACAGATTACAATTGAATGTTTACCTCGGGAAACATGAGGTAAAAGCAATTCATTGACAAGAAAAGTCCATTTATAGTCACTCATGCCTTCGAATGCCTTTTTAATCACTTTAAATGGTTTTATAATCTCATAATTAAATTTGGGTTGAGTTTTTTTTTATATTTTTGGTTAAAACAAATTAAAATTGGTTGTTTACCTTGAGAAACGTGAGGTAAAAATCGTACATTGAGAAGAAAACACCATTTATAGTCACTCCCGCCTTCGAAAGCCTTATTACCTGCTTTAAATGGGTTTATGATCTCATAAATGATTTTTAGTTGATTTTTTTACATTTTTGGTTAAAACATATTATAATTGAATATTTACCTCAGGAAACATGTGGCAAAAGCCATCCATTGATAAGAAAAGTCCATTTATAGTCACTTACGCCTTTAAAAGCGTTATTTCTCACTTTAAATGGTTTTATAATCTCATAAATGATTTTGAGCTGAGTTTTTTTACATTTTTGGCTGAAACAAGATTGTAATTGAATGTTTATCTTGGGAAATGTGAGGCAAAATCAATCTGTTGACAAGAAAACTTTATTTATAGTCACTCACGCTTTCGAAAGCCTTATTACTCGCTTTAAATGTTTTTAGAATCTCATAAATGATTTTTAGTTGATTGTTTTTAATTTTTGGTTAAAACAGATTATAATTGAATGTTTACATCAGGAAACATGAGGCGAAATTCATCCATTGACAAGAAAACTGCATTTATAGTCACTTATGCCTTCGAAAGCCTTATTACTCTCTTTAAATGGTTTTATAATCTTATAATTGATTTTGGGTTGAGTTTTTTACATTTTTGGTTAAAATAGATTACAATTGAATGTTTACCTCGAGAAACGCGAGGTAAAAGCCGTACATTGAAAAGAAAACACCATTTATAGTCACTCCCACCTTTAAAAGCCTTATTACCTGCTTTAAATGGGTTTATAACTCATAAATGATTTTTAGTTGATTTTTTTACATTTTGGGTTAAAACAGATTATAATTAAATATTTACCTCAGGAAACATGTGGCAAAAGCCATCCATTGACAAGAAAAGTCCATTTATAGTCACTTACGCCTTCAAAAGCATTATTTCTCACTTTAAATGGTTTTATAATCTCATAAATGATTTTGAGCTGAGTTTTTTTACATTTTTGGTTGAAACAAGATTGTAATTGAATGTTTACCTTGGGAAACGTGAGGCAAAATCAATCTGTTGACAAGAAAACTCTATTTATAGTCACTCACGCTTTCGAAAGCCTTATTACTCATTTTAAATGGTTTTATAATCTCATAAATGATTTTTAGTTGATTTTTTTACATTTTTGGTTTAAACAGATTGTAATTGAATGTTTACCTCAGGAAACATGAGGCAAAAGCCATCCATTGACAAAAAAGTCCATTTATAGTCACTTACGCCTTCAAAAGCATTATTTCTCACTTTAAATTGTTTTATAATCTGATTAATGATTTTAAGTTGAGTTTTTTTTTTACATTTTTGGTTAAAACAGATTATAATTGAATGTTTACCTTGGGAAACATGAGGCAAAAGCAATCTATTGACAAGAAAACTCCATTTATAGTCACTCACGCCTTCAAAAGCATTATTTCTTATTTTTAAATGGTTTTACAATCTCATAAATGATTTTTGGTTGAAATTTCTTACATTTTTAGTTAAAATAGATTATAATTGAATGTTACCTCGAGAAACGTGAGGCAAAAGCAATCCATTGACAAGAAAACTCCATTTATTGTCACTCACGTCTTCGAAAGCCTTATTACTAGCGTTAAATGATTTTATAATCTCATAATTGATTTTGGGTTGAGTTTTTTTACATTTTTTATTAAAACAGATTATAATTGAATGTTTACCTCGAGAAACGTGAGGTAAAAGCCATCCGTTAACAAGAAAAGTCCATTTATAGTCACTTACGTCTTTAAAAGCATTATTTCTCTCTTTAAATGGTTTTATAATCTTATAAATGATTTTGAGTTGAGTTTTTTTGCATTTTCGATTAAAACATATTATAATTGAATATTTACCTTGGGAAATGTGAAGCAAAAGCAATCCATTGACAGGAAATCTCCATGTATAGTCACTTATGGCTTCGAATACCTTATTACTCACTTTAAATGGTTTTATAATCTCATAATTGATTTTTGGCTGAGTTTGTTTACATTTTTGGTTAAAACAGATTACAATTGAATTTTTACCTCGGGAAACATGAGGCAAAAGCCATTCATTGACAAGAAAAGTCCATTTATAGTCATTCATGCCTTCGAAAGCCTTTTTGCTTGCTTTAAATAGTCTTATAATCTCATAATTGAATTTGGGTTGAGTTTTTTTTACATTTTTGGTTAAAACAGATTACAATTGAATGTTTACCTTGGGAAATGTGGGGCAAAAGTCATACATTGACAAGAAAACTCCATTTATAGTCATTCACGCCTTCGAAAGCCTTATTACTCGTTTTAAAAGGTTTTATAATCTCATAAATGATTTTTAGTTGATTTTTTTTATTTTTGGTCAAAACAGATTATAATTGAATGTTTATCTCGGGAAACGTGAGGCAAAATTCGTCCATTGAAAAAAAAACTGCATTTATAGTCACTTATGCCTTCGAAAGCCTTATTACTCACTTTAAAGGGTTTTATAATCTCATAATTGATTTTAGGTTGAGTTTTTTTTACATTTTTAGTTAAAACAAATTATAATCGAATGTTTACCTCAAGAAGCATGAGGCAAAAGCCATCCATTGACAACAAAACTCCATTTATAGTCACTCATGCGTTTGAAAGCCTTATTACTCGCTTTAAATGATTTTATAATCTCATAATTGATTTTTAGTTGCTTTTTTTTGGATTTTTGATGAAAACAAAATATAATTGAACGTTTAACTCAAGAAACTTGAGGCAAAAGCCATCCATTGACAAGAAAACTACATTTGTAGTAACTCAGGCCTTAGAAAGCCTTATTACTTGCTTTAAATGATTTTATAATCTCATAATTGATTTTGGATTGATTTTTTTTTTACATTTTTGGTTAAAACAGACTACAATTGAATGTTTACCTCAGGAAACGTGAGGCAAAAGCCATACATTGACAAGAAAACTCCATTTATAGTCACTCGCGCCTTCGAAAGCCTTATTACTCGCTTTAAATGGTTTTATAATCTCATAAATGATTTTTAGTTTTTTTTTAGATTTTTGGTTTAAACAGATTATAATTGAATGTCTATCTCAGAAAACGTGAGGCAAAATTCATCTATTGAAAAGTAAACTGCATTTACAGTCACTTATGCCCTCGAAAGCCTTATTACTTGCTTTAATTGGTTTTATACTCTCATAATTGATTTTGGGTTGAGTTATTTACATTTTTGGTTAAAACATATTATAATTGAATGTTTACCTCAGGAAACGTGAGGCAAAAGCAATCCATTGACAACAAAACTCCATTTATAGTCACTCACGCCTGGGAAAGCCTTATTACTCGCTTTAAATGGTTTTATAATCTCATAAATGATTTTTAGTTGATTGTAAATTAAATTACATACTCTAGTTATCTATGTTATTATATGTATAAATTTATTTTGTTTTTACGTTGTAAAAATTATTTACGTAGCATTCTAAAAATATTATTTTATAAGAAAATGAAATATTTTGTTCAATATTTTTATTTTATTCTAAAAGCTGCAATTTCACTCTAAATGAATGTTTTAGATATCTAAACTTACTTTTGATCATGAAATGTGTATTTTTCACTCACATACTACATTTTTGGCTGGTTTCAAAATTTTTGAAGAAAAATGACCAAAATGCCCCTATGAGATAGAAATCATTTTTTTATCGTTTTGATTTGTAAATAGTTTATAATCCTTTAAAAAGTGATATTTAGTAACTGTTGCTCACAAGGGAGGTGAGAAAACTGATATTAAAGCCTTGTAAGGTTTCGATTGGCATTTCAGATAATGAATGTCTATCGGGATATCGTGACTGTTGTCACCGGCTCGATGGGAGTTGTAATACCCCGTACTCTCGTTAGACACAAATAAGACCTTATTGATCAAACAAATGATCATTTGATATGAATTAGCATGCTAAAGACAGACAAAGGATAAAAGGAACGTTCAAGAATAAAATGTTTCGCATGCGCAAAAATAACAATTAAATAATAATATTTTCATCGAAGGTGAATTAGTGAGCTAAAGGATGATTCGGAAGTAAATCGAGACATAATAATGTGTTTCGAGACCAAAGAAGGCAAGTGAAAAATTTTAGAATAAAATAATATTTTATTCAATAAAATAATATTAAAATATTAATATTTTATATATTATCAAAATTAGTCATGAAAAATGGAATATGACTAATTTAAGTGGGGGAGAAGAAGTAAGAATGAATTTTTGGAAAGAAATGCCGTAAGTGAGACCACGTGATTTTTTTGAACGAACGCGATAAGTAAATATTTAAATATTATGGTGACACCGCGTTGAAATGCGATTTCAACATTTTGGTTATATACGTGTAAGAGAAAGAAGATAGAAGAAAATTAGAATTTTTACACATGTTGGAAGAATTAATTTTAAATTATGAAAATTTGAGGGAGGTATGTTAAATAAAATGAAGTTAAGGCATAGTATGTAAATTTAATTATTAGAAGAAATAAAAATATTATGAGAATAAAATGAATGAAAAAATAATGAAGAAAAGAGGTTGAAAAGTCAAAGAAGGCTAAATATGTGGAAAAAGTTTTAAGATTTTATCATGTGATATTTTTTTTAGTCACATAAGCTAAGTGAGAAGAAAAGTCAAACAACCAATATTTTAGCTTTGGTTGAATTAGTCAACAAATGAAGGAAATGGGGGGCCGGTCACACCATCAAAGAAAAAAATGAAGACAAGAGGCAAGAAAACAAAAGACAATAAATGATGGATGGGGTCGGCCACAAAAATCAAAGAAGAGATAGGAAGAGAAATCTAGAAAGGCTCGGTCAAAGAAATAAATAAAGAGAAGACAAGTCAAGTAAGGAAAAGAAAGTGAGATAAGGATGAGAGAAGTCGGTTATGAGGGAGAGAAAGCAAAAAGCTGAGCAAAAGAAAGGAAAGAAAAGAAGAGAAAAACCGTGGGAAAGGAAAAGAAAAGAGTGAAAAAATTTTTGCTCTTTGAAGGGGGCAGTTTTGTTGCAATTTGAGGGGGAAAAGAGAGCTTTTTGCTATAAATTTTGGAGGAAGGAAAAGCTGAAAATTTCTAAAGTTAGTTGCTGGAAATTTTTGAAGGTTTTTGCTACTGAAATTTTGTGAATTTGCTGCTGTTTTTGGAGGTTCAAATGAGCTGTGTGGCAGTTGAAATTTTGAGGTTTAGTTGCTGAAAAATATTGAGATTTTGTTGCTGGAAATTGAGTGGAAATCTTTAGATTTTGGGCTGAAAAAGACAGCTTTGGTTGCTGAAAATTGAAGCTTTATGCTGTCAATTTGTGCAGAAAAATTGAAGCTGTTTTGCAGCCAATTTGTGTAGAAAAATTGGAAGTTTTGTTGCTAGAATTTTGAGTAAGAAAGGAGTAGAAAATGGCAGCAAGAAAGGAGTAGAAAATGGCAGCAAAAAAGGTGAGAAAAAGGGAGAGTTGGTTACAAGTTTGAGAGGAGGAAGAAGAGATAGTGACGAGTTGGAAAGAAGAAGAAAGAACGTGGAAGAGAGAAAAAGAAAAGAAAAAGAAAAGGAAAAAAAGAAAAAAGAATGTGGGCATGGCCCAAGTAGAAATTAAATGGGCATGGCCCAATAAGAAATAAAAATGGGCATGGCCCAATAGGAGATAAATGGGCTTAGCCCAAATAGGAAAATTTTGAAAAGCCCATGGAGGGGGCCCAAAGGTCATAAAGAAATGAAAAAGGCCCAATGGTAAGTTAATGTTATACTTTAAGGTTTATGGGTAGTTTAATATTTTGCATATTTTGGATGAAAAATATGTAAGTTGTTTAAGGAATTTTTAATTAAGTTGCTACCCATACAAATGTGTGATTAAGTATATTGGATTTAAATTGTTGCTAGGAAAGTTGTCGTGGAGGCGTGCCGAACGAAGTATATACCCGACAAATAGGAATTATTATATATATGCGTACAAATCAATAGTGAAGAAATATCCCACTATTGTGAGGTGAGTAGGGGGTGTCAATTTTAAAAATTTTGTATATATATATACATGTACGTATATTTTACGTGAAATGCAAAATTTATGGATAGCATGCGTTAATAGAATTCTAAGGAATTGTGAATGCAAATGATTTTTAGAAATCATTTGGAATATATATATAAATTATACGTAAAGTGTTTTAAATCGAGAAACAAGCTCTTCAAAATGATTTACATCAAAGGAAAGTGCGCCTTATATATCTGTGTAATGTGCATACATGATTACGAGGTTTAATTTCTTTATGTTCGGTGTTCTATGAATCATGCATTAAACTTCATTTTGGGAACATAACGATAGATTTTTATGACTTTTATATTGAATGTTTGGCAATGAATATGGAACGATACTTCAAGGATATAAATGATTTTTTTTAAACAGTTTTTATAAATGAAATGAGATTCCTAATTTGTTTTGAAATTGAATGGCTTATGGCAATATTGGCATGAATGGCTGAATTGGTGTTCGTGTTGAAATTATATGAACTGTATGTTTGCCTTGATAGGTCAGATAGTAATATAAGTACCATGTCATGCTATCGCAATTTTATTGATTTGGTGGGTTATAGATTGGTCACTGCAGTGGTGGGTTCCGTGGACTAGCCTATTAGAGGGGCACGGTTCCCGGTTATATTATACCTCGATACGAGAGGCATGGAGGGTATCTCCTGAGGTATGATAAAGTTCACTTCACACCGAACCACCACGTGAGGGTGAACTCAGCCAATGCCAATGAACGGTTGTGTTTTCCAATGTAAAAATGTGTTTATACATGAATGACTTTTTAATAGCCTTGGCATACTCGGTTGGGATAGCCCCAAGCCAAGGTATCCCCGAGGACCGAGTATGAGAATGATTTTTAGCACGAGCCTAGTTTTTAAGAAAGTCATAAGCCTTGTGGTTTATTTTTGACAAAATGTAATTGTTTTATATGGCTTGAAATGAGTTTTAAAACTTCGAATAATATTTCTTTGCATGGTGAAAATGGAATTAAACGAATTTTCACAGCTTCTCCTAGTTTTACTATTATATGAATTTTACCCTCGCATGCGAGGTGATTTGTGAATGGTGTACTCACCTAATTAATGTTTGGTTTACGGGAGCTTGCTAAATTTTATTCATTTACTCTAAGAAGTATATGAGCTAATTTTAACCGTAGAGATCTTTTACAAACATGGGGTTGAGAACGATATTGTACTGATTTGGTTTGAAAATGGTTATTGACCTTCCCAATGCACAGATTTTAATTACTTGATTTGATGTGCACCTGGGTTGATTACATCTTATAAGAAATTCTAGATTTTGATATAAGGCACAAAAACCCCATTTGAAACAAATTGCTTCTATAATCCTGCATTTTATATTCAACTGATCTACCATTTACTTGTTTCCCATCTATGCCTTACTCGCTGAGTCGATGATATTCACTGAGTCTATGAGACTCACACCCCTTTATTTCCCTTTTTGCAGATAGTGATCAACCTAGCGTGTAGACATCGACGCGTTCGGTCCACCATGGATAGGTAAAGGCATCTCCTAGCATTTTATTCTGAGTGGCTCTGCTGTTAGAGGTCAAGTTGTAGTACTTTATTTATTAAGTTGTAAACGGATTCTAAATTTTTATATAAGCATTAAATTGGAGATAATAGATTTTTGGTGTATATACTTGCGAATAAAAGGAAAAAAAAGTTTGTAATGATTTTTATATTTATGATTTAGTTTAGTATATGAAAGTACCAATATAATATGATGATTGTAATCAGTTAATTGACGGGTAATTCTAGATAGGCTTGTTCGGGCCTTGACAAGTCTTCCCGAAGGTCTCAAACGCCGGCAGCGATCGAGGAGAGGTCATTGCAGGAGTTCCAGGTCATGACAGTTTTATAATCTCATAATTGATTTTAAGTTGAATTTTTTTACATTTTTGGTTAAAATAGATTATAAGTGGTTAAAACCACTTAAAGTGAGTAACTAAGCTTTCAATGGCATGAGTAACTATAAATGCACTTTTCTTGTCAATGGATGGCTTTCATTTCATGTTTTCCAATGCAAACATCAAATTATGATCTAATTTATAGTAAAATTAGAAAAACTTTGATTTAAAATCATTTATAAAGTTATAAAACCACTTGAAGTGAGTAACAAGGCTTTCTAAGGCATAAGTGCTATAAATAGACTTTTCTTATCAATAGATGGCTTTCGCTTCATGTTTCCTAATGCAAACATGAAATTATTATTTGTTTTACCCTAAAATGTAAAAACAACCAATTTAAAATAATTTATAAACTTGTGAATGCACTTAAAGCGAGTAACAAGACTTTCCAAAGCATGACTAACTTTCGCTTCACATTTCCTGATGCAAACATCAAATTATGATCTGTTTTACCCTAAAATGGAAAGAAATTCAATTTAAAATCATTTGTAAAGTTCTAAATTCACTTAAAGCAAGTAACAAGGCTTACAAAGGCATGAGTGGCTATAGATGGATTTTTCTTGTTAGTGGATGGCTTTTGCTTCACTTTCACAAGGCAAACATCTAATTATGACCTGTTTTAACCAAAAAGGTAATAAAGTTCAACTTGAAATCATTTATAGGATTATAAACCCACTTAAAGCAAGTAACAAGGCTTACAAAGGCATGAGTGGCTATAAATAGACTTTTCTTGTTAATGATGCCTTTCAGATCATGTTTCCTAATGCAAACATTAAATTATGATCTATTTTACAATGAAATGAAAAAAAAAATCAATTTTAAGTCATTTATAAAGTTATAAAACCACTTAAAGCAAGTTACAAGGCTTATGGAGGCCTGAGTGACTATAAATGGATGTTTTTTTGTCAATGAATGACTTTCACTTCACATTTCTCAAAGTAAACATCAAATTATGGTCTGCTTTAACCTAAAATGAAAAGAAATTCAATTTAAAATCGTTTATAAAGTTATAAACCACTTACAGCGAATAACTAGGCTTTCGAAGGCATGAGTGACTATAAATGGACTTTCCCTGTTAATGGATGGCTTTTGTTTCAAGTTTCCCAATGTAAACGTCAAATTATGATCTGTTTTACAGTAAAATTAAAAAAAATTGATTTAAAATCATTTATAAAGTTATAAAACTACTTAAAGTAAGTAACAAGGCTTTGAAGGCATGAGTGACTATAAATAGACTTTTCTTGTAAATGGATGGCTTTCGTGTCATGACTCGGAACTCCTATCGAGCCCGTGACAACCGTCGCAATGTCTCGATAGACATTCATTACCCGGAATACCAATCGAAACCTCGCAAGGCTTTAATAACAGTTTTTCACTTTCCTTGTGAGTAATAGTTACTAAAATCGTGTTTAAAAGAGATATGGATCATTTTCAAGTAAAAAACAATCAAAAAGAAATTTCTACTACACAAGGGTATTTTGGTCATTTTTTTCAAAAATTTTGAAATCAGCTAAAAGTGTGGTATATGAGTGAAGAATACACATTTCATATTCGAAAATACGTTTTGATGTCTAAAACATTCATTTAGAGTGAAATTGCAGCTAATAGAATAAAATAAAAATATTAAATAATATATTCCATTTTCTTATAAAACAATAATTTCAGAACTCTACGTAAACAATTTTTGTAGCGTAAAAGTAAAATATATTCATACATTCAGTGGCACATGCAACGAGGTATTCAAAATATTTTACAATGACATGTGGGTCCTTGAATGACAAAAGTGAAAGAGACTGTAGACCTATTATCTCAGAGGATGCAAGTCCACACGCAACTCTCGACAAAGTCTGCTATCTACAGATAACTCAGAGCCTGAAATGGGAGGAAAGGAGGGTGGTGAATTTTTATAAACTAAGTGAATAAACAAATATCATCTAAAATATCTAAGGCTGAGTAAATGGAGACAGTTAAAATAGATTAGCATAAAATGATTCATAGCATTTCGAACTCATTTCAATCAGATCAAATAGATGCATTTCACCCAAATAATCAACAAGGCTTATGATTTTCCTGATAAACTTGGCTTGTGCCAAACTCATTCTCGGGGATACCTTGGCCGGGGCATCCAACTGAGTTCGCCAAGGCTGTTAAAACATCACATTCACATAAAACATGTTTTTACCTTTAAACAATAGTCGTTCCTTGGCGTTGGCTGAGTTTCACTCTCACGTGGTGGTTCGGCGTGAAGTGAACTCTAAACGTTACCTCAAGAGATACCTTCTGCACCTCTCGTACCAAGGTAAAATATAACATGGTTTACTGTGCTCCTCTAATAGGTCCGGTCCATGGAAACCCACCCACTGCAGTAAGCTAATCATATAATCCACCATATCAATAAAATTCAGCAGTATGACATGGCTAATATGAGACTAACCAACTTGTCAAGGCAAACAACAACTCATATATTTTTAGTACAATTGCCAATCCAGTGACTCATGCCCACATTATCATAAGCCATTCACTTCAAACCTTAATTTACAACACAACAAGTAGTCTCCAATTACTCCATTTTTAAAGCCATCATTCAATTTCAAAACAATTTATAAAATCATTTCATTTAATCACATTTGGCTTATAAAACATAAAGATTTACCATTTAAACTATTTTTCCATAAAATCACAAAAACGAATTAAAATTTACTTTAGATAATCAAGATGATGATAAGGTTACTCACAATAAGAGTTCAAAATACTCCTATTCTTAGTCCTCTGGCACAATGTCTTTACCCTTGTTAGAGGGCTCACCACCTATACACAATACACGACACATAATTCAATATATTGTGTCATACCATTATAAATCTATTTCAGGTTCTATATGAATGCATGAGGTTGTTTGGATAGTTACTTAAAAACGGTGTTACACGTTGGTTCAATTGTGATCAGAATGGATCAATTTTTGACCTAATTCGAACTCTTCACCTTTGATTTAACTAAAACATCCAAATTGACTCCAAATGTATCCCTTACACTTCCAATATCCCCAAATACACCAAAGTGCCTCAATAAGCTTGACTTTCTCATTGTTATTCAACTTGTTTAGTAAAGGAACTATACTTAAAAATCACCATTTTCGGTTTCCATCACCACAATTCATTAAATCCTATCTATATAACATAAGATATCACCAGAATCATCATCACTAGGTTCCTTATGAAATTCGGCCATGAATCCTTCATGCAAACTTGGTTCTCAACCATGGAAATTGAAAAATAATGTATAGGAAAAGTAGATCACAAGCTAGAATTAAGAAATTTTACCTTTAATCACTTGTTTCCTTGAAATCCACCAATTTTCCCTTGAATTTTCTTAGCTAGGGTTTGTTCTTCCTTTTCTCCTCTTTGTTTCTCACTTGGCCGGCCATGAAGAGTGAGTTTAGAGAGTTTAAGTTGGCTTTTATGAGGAAAATTATAAAAGGATGAAAACTTGCCATGTGTCACCATATTATTGGCCCATGTGTAACACTTAACCATTAAGCATTCCCCCACCACCACATGATTATCCATGGGTCAAAATGATGATGGGTTAAGAACATGGGCTGGAAAAGTGTATGGTGGTGTAAAATTCCAATTTTACCCTTGGGCGGTAAAATGACTATTTTGCCCTTATGCTCGAAAAAATATCAAAATTAAAATTTTTCACTTCTCAAACTCAAATTATTTTCTAAATAGTCAATCTTGGTCAAAAACTTCTTTCAACATTCCAATTTTAACCTTGGGTGGCAAAATGACCATTTTACCCCTACGTTATGAAAATTCTAATTTGACTCCAAATCAGTCCTCGAACTCCGAATCACCATATCAAGTCATTCTGGGGTTCAATAATTCTTAAATACATTTTAAAATCTCTATTTGAACTAGTTCGAGGCTTTATCATCTTAATCGTACCACTAGGTACATTATCGACTTTTAGCGATTTTCGAGGTACCCAAGTATGCAAACATCCTTTCTAATGTATAAATGGCATAATAAATATATTGTAGAGTTAGGCTTGACATTTCGCTTCATGTTTCCTAATGCAAACATCAAATTATGATCTGTTTTACCCTAAAATGTAAAAACAAACAATTTAAAATAATTTATAAAGTTATAAATGCAGTTAAAGAGAGTAACAAGACTTTTCAAGGCATGATTGACTTTCGCTTCACATTTCTGGATGCAATCATTGAATTCTAATCTATTTTACCCTAAAAAGGAAATAAATTTAATTTAAAATCATTTGCAATGTTTTAAATCCACTTAAAACGAGTAACTAAGCTTACAAAGGCATGAGTGACTATAGATAGACCTTTTTCGTCAATGATTGACTTTCGTTTCACATTTCACTAGGCAAACATCCAAGTATGATCTATTTTAACCAAAAAGGTAAAGAAGTTCAACTTGAAATCATTTATAAGATTATAAACCCATTTAAAGCAAGTAATAAGTTTTAAAAAGGCATGAGTGGCTATAAATGGACTTTTCTTGTTAATGGATGGCTTTCGCATCATGTTTCTTGATGCAAACATCAAATTAATTTGTTTTATCATAAAATGAAAAATAATTTGTAGTACCTTGTATTTTAATATGGCAGCTAATAAAGTTTACGGATGCCAATTGAGGTTAATTACCGAGTTAGAAAAGGTAATTCAGAAGTGAACTTGTGAAATCTCGACCTCCATAGACACATAATTAGAAATAAATGCGATAATGCGAACCAAGGATAATTTCATAATTTCTCTTGGTGAGCTCCTATGAGTAGGTTTTTTTAATGCTATTAAGCTCTAAATAGGCCTAAGGAATGAATGAATGATGAAAATAAAGAAAAATGATGAAGGAAATGGAAATAATGATAATTTCCAAGGTAGGGGCAAAATGGTAATTTTTCATCTCAAGTCTAAATTTTTAAGTTTTTGTGAACTCAAGTACTTCTAGACTATTATGGACTTTATCTCAGTGTTAATAGAATAAAAAGTTGAACCAAAGGAAAGAAGAAGACAAATTCACCTTATGGAGGGCATTTTGGTAAATTACATGAGAATTGGATAAACTTTAGATATAAATATCTGAAGCTCTAGCAATTTCCAGCAACTTCTTCTTCTTCCCCAACTCTTTTCTCCATTTCACGTTTTCTTCATCCTCCATGGGAAGAAAACCTTGAAACTTCCATAGCTTTTTCAAGTTAATTCCAACTCTCATGCTTGTGAGCACTTTTCCGTAGGGTTTTTCATGCTCTTTCACTCTTTCACCTTAGAAAGCCCTCAAAAGTTTTTCCTTATGTCACGTCCTGGAACTCCCATCGAGCTCGTGACAACTGCCGCAACGTCCCGATAGGCACTCATTACCTTGAATGCCAACCGGAACCCCGCAAGGCTTACATATCAAGTATCTCATCTCCCCTGTGAGCAATCCTTGCCAAATATCATGTTTTAAAGGTTTATAAGTCATTTCCAATTTAAAACGATAGAAAAATAATTTTCGCCTCACAGGGACATTTTGGTAATTTTTCTTCCAAAAATTCGAAACTAGCTAAAATGTAATACATAAGTAGAAAACACATTTTTATAATCATAAATATGTTTTGCTATCTAAAACGTCCATTTAAAACGAAATCGTAACTATTAGAATAAAATCAAAATATTTAATAAAATATTCAATTTTCTTATAAAACAATTTTTATAGAAATATCGGTAAATAATTTTTGTAGCGTAAAAGCAAAATAAGGTCATATTTATACTGTAATACAGATAAACAGAGTACGCAATTACATTTACAATGACATGTAGGCCCCCAGATGACTAAGAAGGTATAAGCCTATATACCTTTGCTTTCTAAGGATGCAACTCTGAGATTATTTCTCGATGTGATCAACTATCTTGAGCCTGAAATGTGAGGAAAGGAGGGTGGTGAGATTATAAAATCCCAGTGAGTAAACAGACATCATCAAAAATATCTAAAGTCGAGTAAAAGGAGACGTTCAAAGTATTCCCTCCCAACATGGTTTCCATAGCATTTAAATTCATCCCCACGTATTTTCTATAACATGAAAATTCATCCAATTGATCAACATGGCTTATGAATTTCTTGAAATCTTGGTTCTCGCCAAAATTAGTACTCGTCGATGCCTTGCGCAGAGCATCCACCTGAGTCTACCAAGGCTGTTAAACGTCACATACACATGAAACACATTTTTACATCTGATAACACAACCGTTCCTTAGCATTGGTTGAGTCTCACCTTCATGTGATGGGCCGACATGAGGTGCACTCAAATCCCACCTCAGGAAATACCCTACGCACCTCTCCAATCGAGGTGAGCACATTTAGTTGGGTTTCCATGCCCCTCTTATAGGCTGGTCCATAGAACCTGCCACTGCAGTGACCACTATAATCCCACCAATTCAATAAAATTCCACTAGCATGACATGGCAATTATTTTATACACAGCCTCTCAAGGCTAAATACACAGTTTAGATAATTTCAACACAAATATCAATTAAGCCATTCATGGCCATATTTTCATAAGCCGTTCATTTCAAATCATAATTTATAATACAGCGTGTGGTCTCCAATTACTCTAATTTCAAATCAGTCATCCAATTTTCAATTCAATTTATAAAAATTAAATTTATTTTATAAATTCACTTTTTTCTATAAAACCAGCAATTCACCATTTAAAATCAATTTTCCATAAAATCACCACATTGAATAAAATTACTCTAGATAATTAAGATGATAATAATTTTATTCATTATTTTCGAAAACTAAATTTGGATACTTCGACTATAAATCCTTGGGTACAATTTCCTTGCCTTTGTAAGAGGATTCACCACCTAAACATATTGCACAGTTACACAATTACTGCATTTGTGCTAAATCGATATAAAATTAATCTAAATTCTATATGAATGCATGAATTGGGATAAAAATCTTCAGGTAACTATCAAAATACGATATTGACCTAATTTAATCGGTATTGGCCTAATTCGGTCTATCACCCGATTAATTGGCCAATGTGTCCAATTTAACTCCGAATAACACCATTTCTTTTCCAATACTTCAAATCACCAAAGACAAGTCAAATAACACAAAATCTAGCAAAACCATCTTCACATTTCTTCTTGGGAATTTAGGCCATGGTGGTGCATCAACACTAAAATTTTTCCTACTTAATTTTCTCACAATAAATTATCATTTCTCAACCAATTCACTTGAATTAAAATGAATCCACCATCAATATTGTACATGTGATGTCATGACCCGGAACTCCCCATCGGGCCCGTGACAACCACCATGACGTCCCGATAGGCACTCACACTTGGAATGCCAACCGGAACCTCGCAAGGCTTAGCATCAGTTTCCACATCTCCCCAGTGAGCGATAGTTATAAAATGCCATATTTCAAAGAATTTATAAGACGTTTCCAAATTGAAACATTAAAATATTATTTTTATACTCACAGGGACATTTTCATCGTTTTTCTTCTATAGTCTTAAAACTCGGCCAAAACGTAATAAGTGAGTAGAAAACACATATTCCATAGTCTGAAATAAATTTAAATGTCTAAAACATTAGTTTGAAGCGAAATTTTGAATATTTAAATATAAAAAAAATTCAATAAAATAATCAATTTTCTTATAAAACAATATTTATAGAAACATAGGTAAATAATTTTTATAGCGTAAAAGTTAAATATATTCATACATACTAAAATGCAGATAACCAAAGTATAAAATTATTTTTACAATGACACGTGGGCCCTCGATTGACAATTGTAATGATAATAGTGAACCTACAATTTTTATGGGAATGCAATCCAATTGCAGTCCTCGATGTAACCGGCTATCTACAGCCTATCCTGAGCCTGAAATATGGATAGGAAGATGGGTGAGATTACATAATCCCAGTGAGTAAACAGACATCCTCAAAAATATCTAAAGTCGAGTTAAATGGAGACAAATTTCAAATTCGTTCTGTCTTACAATTCATTTTATCTCAACTCATTTTAACTGAATAAAATAGAATCATTTTACTTGAATAATTACTATGGCCTATAAATCTCTTAAAATCTTGGCTCTTGCCAAAATCATTCTCGAGGATACCCCGGCCGAAGCATCTGACTAAGACCACCAAGGCTATTCAGTGTAGTACACACATGAACATTTTTTACGTCTAAAAATCTAGCCATTCCTTGGCGTTGGCTAAGTCTCACTCTCACGTGGTGGTCCACGTGAAGTGCACTCAAATCTTTACCTCCAGAGACACCCTACACACGACTCTCCGATCGAGGTAAGGTGTCACGACCCAAAACTCCCTATCGGCATGTGATAACCGTCGCGACGTCCTGATAGGCACTTATACTCGGAATGCCGACCGGAACTCCGCAAGGCTTAGCATCAGTTTCCACATCTCCCAAGTGAGCAACAGTTATTAAATGCCATATTTCAAAGAATTTATAAGACATTTCCAAATTAAAACATAAAAATATCATTTTTATGCTCACAGGGGCATTTTCGTCATTTTTCTTTGAAAGTCTCAAAACCTGGCCAAAAGGTAATAAGTGAATAGAAAACACATATTCCATAGTCCGAAATAAATTTAATGTTTAAAACATTAGTTTGAAGCAAAATTTTGAATATTTAAATATAATAAAAATATTTAATAAAATAATCAATTTTCTTATAAAACAATATTTATAGAAACATAGGTAAATAATTTTTATAGCGTAAAAGTTACATATATTCATACATACTAAAATGCAGATAACCAAAGTATAAAATTACTTTTGCAATGACACGTGGGCCCCCAATTGACAATTGTAATGATAATAGTGAACCTACAGTTTTTCTGGGAATGCAATCCAATTGCAGTCCTCGATGTGACCGGCTATCTACAGCCTATCCTGAGCCTGAAATATGGATAGGAAGATGGGTGAGATTACATAATCCCAGTGAGTAAACAGACATCCTCAAAAATATCTAAAGTCGAGTTAAATGGAGACAAATTTCAAATTCGTTCTGTCTTACAATTCATTTTATCTCAACTCATTTTAACTGAGTAAAATAGAATCATTTTACTCGAATAATTACTATGGCCTATAAATCTCTTAAAATCTTGGCACTTGCCAAAATCATTCTCTAGGATACCCCAGTCGAAGCATCTGACTAAGACCACCAAGGCTATTCAGTGTAGTACACACATGAACATATTTTTACGTTTGAAAATCTAGCCATTCCTTGGCGTTGGCTGAGTCTCACTCTCACGTGGTGGTCCACATGAAGTGCACTCAAATCTTTACCTCCAGAGACACCCTACACACGACTCTCCGATCGAGGTAAGGTGTCACGACCCAAAACTCCCTATCGGCCTGTGATAACTGTCGCGACGTCCCGATAGGCACTTATACTCGGAATGCCGACCGGAACTCCGCAAGGCTTAGCATCAGTTTCCACATCTCCCAAGTGAGCAATAGTTATTAAATGCCATATTTCAAAGAATTTATAAGACATTTCCAAATTAAAACATAAAAATATCATTTTTATGCTCACAGGGGCATTTTCGTCATTTTTCTTTGAAAATCTCAAAACCTGGCCAAAAGGTAATAAGTGAATAGAAAACACATATTCCATAGTCCGAAATAAATTTAATGTTTAAAACATTAGTTTGAAGCAAAATTTTGAATATTTAAATATAATAAAAATATTTAATAAAATAATCAATTTTCTTATAAAATAATATTTATAGAAACATAGGTAAATAATTTTTATAGCGTAAAAGTTAAATATATTCATACATACTAAAATGCAGATAACCAAAGTATAAAATTACTTTTACAATGACACGTGGGCCCCCGATTGACGATTGTAATGATAATAGTGAACCTACAGTTTTTCTGGGAATGCAATCCAATTGCAGTCCTCGATGCAACCGGCTATCTACAGCCTATCCTAAGCCTGAAATATAGATAGGAAAAGGGGTGAGATTACATAATCCCAGTGAGTAAACAAACATCCTCAAAAATATCTAAAGTCGAGTTAAATGGAGATAAATTTCAAATTCGTTCTTTGTCTTACAATTCATTTTATCTCGACTCATTTTAACTGAGTAAAATATAATCATTTTACTCGAACAATTACTATGGCTTATAAATCTCTTAAAATCTTGGCTTTTGCCAAAATCATTCTCAGGGATACCTGGTCGAAGCATCTGACCGAGATTGCCAAGGCTATTCAGTGTAGTGCACACATGAACATATTTTTACTTCTAAAAATCTAGCCAGTCCTTGGTATTGGCTGAGTCTCACTCTCACGTGGTGGTCCACGTGAAGTGCACTCAAATCTTTACCTCCAGAGACACCCTACACACGGCTCTCCGATCAAGGTAAGGTATATATATATATATATATATCTGATCTTGTGCCCCCTCTTATAGGCTGGTCCACAGTACCTCCACTGCAGGGATTATTTTATTTTCTACCACATTTTTCATAAAAGTTTAACTACATGACATGGCAATTTATTTTAAACAATTAATTTGCAACACAAGCAGTCAGTCTCTAATTACTTTATTTTTGAAACCATGATTCAATTTTCCAGAAGATTGGTAAAATCATTTTGTAAATTCACAAATTCTCTTCAAACATAGCAATTTACCATTTAAACCCATTTTCTATAAAATCACACAATTGAATAAAAACTACTCTAGATAATTAAGACGATAATAAGTTTACTCACAATATTAGGAGTAGAAATACTCCTATTCTCAGTCCGCAGGTGTAGTCTCCTACCTGTGTCAAATGGCTCACCACCTATCCATAGTACATGACACAAAATTCAATAATTTGTGTTAAACTATTATAAACTATTTCAGGCCCTTATCTATAAGTATGCATGAGATTGGGTGTGAAATGTCTGGGCAATCACTTAATTACGGTGTTCGACCTAATTTGCCTAAACATGGTTTAAATTGCTAAAACCTTCAATTTAACTCCAAATTGCTCTATTTCCTTTTTAATACCTCAAATCACTAAACACAATTCAAATAACCTAAAATTCAGCATCGAAACCCTTCCAGTTCTTCATGGAAAAATTTGGCCATTACAGTGCATTAACACTGTAATTTTTCCTACTTAATTTTCTCACATTATTCATCATTTTCTAAGCCATTTCTCTTGAAATAACAACAATTCATCACACACACACAACATGCTAGGTTTGGCCCATGAAGGATTCTAGGGAAAATGAATATTTTTCTTGTGGTTTTGCTTCTAAACATGATTAATTATCTCTAAACATGAACATAACTCAAAATCAAGTCATTTCCATCATCAAATCCTTTCCATACCCATTCGATCTTCATGGGTTTCATCATGCTAACTCAATTTTCAGCCATGGAAATAAAGAAATAAAGCATGGGTATGCTAGGTTTCAAGCAAAAATTGAAAGATCATACCTTATCTTGCTTGATTCCTTGAAAAATCAATGAATTTCCTTGATTTTCTTGGCTAGGTTTTTGTTTTCCCTGTTTTTCCTTTTTCTTCCTTATTTTCTTTCTTTGGTTGAATATGGTGAGAGAAATGGGATAAATATGGGCTGATTTTTAGAGAAAATAATAACATAATAAAGCTTGACACATGTCACTTTGTGATTGGTCTATTTTTCTTTTTATACTTTAAATATTTGACTTTTACTCCTTTAATTCTCCACCACACAATTCTCATATTTATCCATTTCCATGATGAATAAAATCCCTTGGTCTTGACAAGTGTTGGGGGTAAAAAATTACAGATTTGCCCCTAGGGTGGAAAAATTACGATTTTGCCCCTATACTCCGAAAAGTACTGAAATTTCATTTTTTCCACTTTTCAACCTCAAATTACACTCCAATTGATCAATCTTAATCAAATAGGGTTGAAATCTTTTTTAAAAATTCTCGTTTTATCCTCAGGTGATAAAATTACCATTTTACCCTTATATCCCAAAAATACTGAGAATTTCAATTTTTCACTGCTAAACCCCAAATTATACTTCAAATGATTAATCTTGATCAAACTGTTCATCAAATAACCAAATTTAAATTTTAGATGGCAAAATGACCATTTTACCCTTAATCGGTCAATATTCTCGATTGACTTTAAACCGGACCTTGAACTTCGAATCGCCATTTTAAGTAATCCCTGGACTGTGAAATTTTCAATTTCACCTTAAAATCTTCATTTGAACTTGTTCAAAGTTTAATCAACTTAATTGTACTTCTAGGTGCAATACCGACCTTTAGTGATTTCTCAGAGCACTCCAAATATAAACATGCTATCAAGTAAATAAACGACATAATAAACATACTGTGGAGCTAGGTTTGACATAAGGTATATATATATATATATATATCTGATCTTGTGCCCCCTCTTATAGGCTGGTCCACAGAACCTCCACTACAAGGATTATTTTATTTTCTACCATATTTTTCATAAAATTTTAACTGCATGACATGACAATTTATTATTAGGTTTGGGTCCTCATCACTTGACTTACTGGACTTATTGGTAATGCCACAAGTCCCACAGAACCTTCTTGCCAAGTTTTGAACCCCAAATCTTTACAAACTTTTCCCGAAGGAAATATTTTTTATCACTTTAAATTCAGCCTCTCAAGGCAAAACAAGCAGTGCACTTATTTATCATATTATAAAAACAACCAGTCATGTCCACATTCATCATAAGCCACACAATTCAAACAGTAATTTGCAATACAAATAAGCAGTATCTAATTACTCTATTTTTGAAACCATTATTCAATTTTCTAGAAAATTTATAAAATCATTTTATAAAATCACAATTTCTCTTAAAACATAGCAATTTACCATTTAAACCCATTTTCTATAAAATCACGCAAATGAATAAAAACTACTCTAGATAATTAAGATAATAATAAGTTTACACACTGTATTAAGAGTAGAAATACTCCTATTCTCAGTTTTTTGGCCGAATGCCTTTGCCTTTACCAAGATGCTCACCACCTACCCATTATACATGACACGAAATTTAATAATTTGTGTCAAATCATTATAAATTATTTCAAGCTCTACACTAATGCATGTAATGAAATGCATAATGCTCGATAACTATCTAAACTCTGTGTCCAATGTAAATTCAATTATATACCTCGATAGATCAATATTGGCCTAATTCGATCTATTACCTGATTAATTGGCCAATACATCTAATTTAACTCCAAATAATCCCATTTTTTCTTTTGATATTCCAAATTATCAAGCTTAATTTATTTAACGTGAAATATGAAAAAAATCAACCTCACATTTCCAAGGAAAAATTCGGTCACATCGGGTGCACTAGGATTATAATTTTTCAAGCTTAATTCTCTCTCCATAATTCATCAATTTCTTATCCAATTCACTTGAAAAAAATCAAGTTCATCATCAACACTCCACACAAAAATTCGGCCCTTGAAAGGTTCACCATTACATGATATTTTCTTGCTTTGTTTTCCATTCCGCACACCACTAAACATCCAAAAGCACTTGAATATCATGTAAATCATTCAATTGCATCATCAAATCCTCACTCCACATATTTGGCCATAATGGGTTTAATGAGAAACAAATTGTTTTCTTGCTTGTTTTGCTGACTAACATGCTAAACTAACTAAAAATATTAACACAACCTAAAATCAAATCAATCCAACATCATTTCTCTCTCCATACCCATTTGATCAGCCATGATTTCCCCATGAAAACATACAATCCAACCATGCAAAATAAGGGGAAATGCATGGGAAACATAGATCTTAAGCTTAATTTGATAAATCTTACCTTTTTCCACTAATCTCCTTGATTTTCCACACTTTTTCTCTTGGAATTCTCCACTTAGGGTTTGTTCATTTTCTCTTCTTCTCTTTTCCCCCTTTGGCTGTCCATGCTAAGTGAGTGGGGAGTGTGTGGGCTGATTTTTATCCCTTTTATAAAGAAAATAATAAAATATTAAAGGCTTGACATGTGGCATTTTATTATTGGTCAAAATTTAGATATTTGACTTTTACTCTTTTAATTCTCCACCACACATTTTCTCATATTTATTCATTTTCATGCTGAATAAAATCCCTTGGTCTTGACAAATGTTGGGGGTGAAAAATTACCGATTTGCCTTAGGGTGGCAAAATTACAATTTTGCCCCTATACTCTGAAAAGTACCGAAATTACCTTTTTTTTTTTCACTTTTCAACCTCAAATTACACTCCAATTGATCAATCTTAATCAAATGGGGTCAAAATCTTTTCTAAAAATTCTCATTTTGTCCTCAGGCGATAAAATAACCATTTTGCCTTTATGCCTAAAAAATATCGAGAATTACAATTTTTCACTACTAAACCCCATATTATACTTCAAATGATTAATCTTGATCAAAATTTTCATCAATTAACCAAATTTAAATTTTGGGTGGCAAAATGACCATTTTGCCCCCAGTTAGTCAATATTCTCGATTGACTCCAAACCGGGCCTCAAACTCTGAACACCATTTTAAGTAATCCTTGGACTGTGAAATTTCCAATTTCACCTTAAAATTCCTATTTTAATTAGTTCGAGGCATAAATCGGCTTAGTTGTACCTCTAAGCACAGTACCGACTCTTGACAATTTTTCTAAGCTCTCCAAATATGCAAACATGTTGTTCATCACATGTAGGACATGGCAGATATTTTAGGGTTAGGCTTGGCATGTGAGATTCGGCGATGATGGGTTTCCAAGAAATATGTGATTTTCTTCACTTGTTTTCATACTACACATCATTAACTAACTAAAAACACCAATCTAGCAAGAAATTTAACTAAATTCAAGCACAAAATCTCTTCCCCCATGTACGGTCAGCCATGATACGCATTTGCAAACTTTGATTTTAGCCATGGAAATGAGAAAATAAAGCATGGGTAATGTAGATCTCAAGTAAACATAAAGAAATTTTACCTTATCTTTCTTGATTCCTTGAATTTTCACACTCTCCCTTTGAATTTCTCCTCTTAGGGTTTTGTTCTTCTTTTGGTTTCCTTTTCCTCTTGCTTGGCCAAATATTAGGAATGAAATGAGGGTTTTATGAACTGATTTTTTAAGTTAAATATTAAAGAAATCATGGTTTGACACGTGGCATGTTTTCATTGGTCCATAATTTAAATATTTATCTTTTAAACTTTAATTCACCACCACATAAAATATCATATTTATCCACACCAAAAATAAGAAAAATCCATAAATTTGACAAGTGTTGGGTGGTGAAAATTACCATTTTGCCCCTATGCTCCAAAAATATCAAGAATTAAAATTTTTCACTGTTAAACCTCATATTATACTCCAAATGGTCAATCTAGATCAAAATTTTCATTAAACACCCAAATCTCAAGCTTGGGTGGCAAAATGGCCATTTTGCCCATAAGTAGTCAATATTCCCGATTGACTTCAATTCAGCCCTCAAACTTCGAATCACCATTTCAAGTCATTCTTGGTATTTGAAATTTTCACTTTCATCTTAAAATTCCTATCTTAACTAGTTCGAAGCTTAAATCAACTTAGTTGTACCACTAGGTACACTACCGACTTTTGACTATTTTTTTCAAGGCTTTCCAAGTATGCAAACATGTTGTCCATCACATGTATGACATGGCAAGTATTTTAGGGCTGGGCATGACACCTTAAGATTTTCTCTCACTAGTTGAAAGTTGTAAAAAGAGAGAGAGAGAGAGAGAGAGAGAGATAGTTTCTCTAATAACTTGAAGACTTTTGAGAAAGATTTCAACTACAAGACCATCAAGGTGAGTATGAGTTAAGGTTAATTCTTTTAGTTGTTGATGAAGGTCAATAAGTTGATATGTGGGCTATTTTATTATGGAAGGTTGCTATTATTTCTAATGTGACTAGGGTAGTATAAATGAATGTGTAAAGCCCGACTCTATAAAATATTTACCATGTCATTCATACGCTTGATAGAATGTTTGCGTAAGTAAATGCTTTGGAAAGATCGTCAAAAGACGGTATTGTACTTACTGGTACAACAAAGTTGAATTAAATCTCGAACTAGTCCAAATAGAGATTTTAATATGAAATTGAGAATTTTAAAACTCTAGAATAACTTAATATGGTGATTCGGAGTTCAAGGACTGATTTGGAGTCAAATTGAAATTTTCATGATATAGAGGCAAAATGGTCATTTTGCCACCCAAGGTTAAAATTGGGATGTTGGATGAAATTTTTGACCAAGATTGATCATTTGGAGTATAATTTGAATTTGGGAAGTGAAAATTTTCAATTTTGAGATTTTTTCGAACATAAGGGTAAAATAGTCATCTTACCACCCCAAGGGTAAAATTGTAATTTTACAACACCCAACACTTGTCAAAGCCCATAAATTTCAGCCATTAGCATTTTATATCATGGATAACTGAAGGATTTTATGTGGTGGTGGAAGAAAGCTTAATTATTAATTTTTTAAACATGGTGACAAGTGTCAAGCTTGGATTATTTTATTATTTACTATAAAAACCAACACATAGACCCTCCCAACCCATTTATCTTGGTCGGCCAAAGAGGGAAAAAGAGAGAAAAGAGAAGAACATAACCCTAGTTAAGAAAATTCAAGGGAAAAGTGTTGATTTTCAAGGAATCAAGCCATTAAAGGTAAAATTTCTTAATTCTAGCTTGTGATCTACCTTTCCTATGCTTTATTTTGCATTTTCCATGGTTGAATCACAAGATATCATGAAGGATAGTGTGCTGATCAAACCCTAGGAGAAAGAATTTGATGATGGTTTTAGGTAGATTTTAAGGTATTTTAGTGTTTTTAGTGAAATTATCATGTTTGGAATGAAAACAAGTAAGAAATATTTTATGTTCTCCCATAACCCTTCATGGCCGAATTTCCCATGTGGAATATTGATCGTGGATTTGATTTTATTTTAAGTGATTTGGTTAGGAAATTAATGATTTATGGTGTGAGAATTGAGCATGAAAAACCATAGTATTTGTGCACTCACCAAGGCCGAATTTTCCAAGAGAAAATGTGAGGATGATTTTGCCATATTTCAAGCTACTTAAATTGTGTTTAATGATTTGGAATATTGGGAGAGAAATGGAATTTGTTTGGAGTTGAATTGGACGTATTGGCCAATTAATCAGGTGATAGATCAAATTAGGCCAATACCATTTTATTTAGGCACACAATTGAATTTATATTGAACACCGTATTTAGATGATTATCCAAATATTGCGCACCTTATTTCATGCATTAGTATAGAGCCTGAATTGGTTTTATAACGGTTTAGCACAAATGTAGCAAATTGCTTATCGTGCATTTGTCTAGGTGGTGAGCATTTTGGCAAGGGTAAAGAGGTAATACCTAAGGATCAAGAATCGGAGTATCCCTAATTCGATTCCCATTACAGTGAGTAACCTTACTATCATCTTAATTATCTAAGGTGGTTTTTATTCGATTTTGTGATTTTATGGAAAATGAGTTTCAATGGTAAACTTTTATGTTTTATAAGTAAAAATGTAATTAAACGAAATGATTTTATAAATTGTCTTGAAATGGAATAATGGTTTGAAAAATAGAGTAATTGGAGACCACTTGTTGTGTTGTAAATTATGGTTTGAAATTGAATGGCTTATGGCAATATTGGCATGAATGGCTGGATCGGTAATTGTGCTGAAAATATATGCACTGTTTGTTTTACCTTGATAGGTTGGATAATAATATAATTGCCATGTCATGGTATTATAATTTTATTGATTTGGTGGGTTATAGGATGGTCACTGCAGTGGCGGGTTCTGTGGACCAGCCTATTAGAGGGGCACGAAATCCGAGTATATTTTTACCTTGGTTGGAGAGGCACATAGGGTATCTTGTCACAACCTAGAACTCCTATTGAGCCCTTGACAACCGTCGCGATGTCTCGATAGACATTCCTACCCCGAATGCCAACCGAAAGCTCGCAAGGCTTTTATATCGGTTTTCTTACCTCCCCTGTGAGCAGCAGTTGCCGAACATCATGTTTTAAAGAATTATAAGTCATTTCCAAACCAAAACAATCACAAAATAATTTCCGACTCACAGAGGCATTTTGGTCATTTTTTGCTAAATATTTCGAACCTAGATAAATATGTAGTATATAAGTGAAAAACACATATTTCGAAATCAAAAATGTGTTTTGCTATCTTAAACATTCATTTTAAATGAAATTGTAGTTATTAGAATGTAATAAAAATATTTAATAAAATATTCTATTTTCTTATAAAACAATATTTTTAGAACAATATGTAAATAATTTTTTACAACGTAAAAGCAAAAAAAATTCTTACATACAGTAATAAAGTTAACTGGAGTATGTAATTTCATTTACAACGACATGTGGCCCCCCAAATGATCAAAAGTAGAAAAGACAGTGAACTTACTGTTGGTGACATTGCAAAGCCAATTGTAGTCCTCGGCAAACTCAACTTTCTACAAACTATTCTGGGCCTAAAAGGGGTGGAAAGGAGAGTGGTGAGTTTTCACAACTTAGTGAGTAAACAAATATCACCTAAAATATCTAAAAGCGAGTAAAAGGAAACAATGAAAACTTCCCATCTAAAAAGAGTTTCATACCATGAAAGTTCATTTCAATCAGTTGAAATAATTTTCATTTCACCCAAATAATTAATAAGGCTTATGATTTCTTGAAAAACTAGGCTCGTGCCAAAAACTCATTCTTAGGGATACCTTGGTCGAGGCATCTAACTGAGGCCGCTAAGGTTGTTGAAATTCTCATATACACGTAAAACATATTTTTACGTCTGAAAACATAGTCGTTCATTGGCGTTGGCTGAGTCTCACTCTCACATGGTGGTTCGGCATGAAGTGAACTCTATCATACCTCAAGAGATACCCTACGCGCCTCTCCAACCGAGGTAAAAATATAACGGGGATACCGTGCCCCTCTAATAGGCTAGTCCACGGAACCTGCCCACTGCAGTAAGCGAATCGATATCCCACCAATCAATCAAATCTCAATAGCATGACATGGCAATTACACTATTATCCAATTTATCAAGACAAAGCAGACTGTTAGCATTTTTCAACACAAATATCAATGCAGCTAATCATGCCATATTATCATAAGCCATTCGGTTCAAATCATAATTTACAACACAGCAAGTGGTCTCCAATTACTTTAATTTCAAAGCCATCATCCGATTTTCAAATCGATTTATAAAAATTTATTTTATTTTATTAATTCATATTTTGCTCATAAAACAAAACAATTCACCTTTTAAATTCATTTTTCCACAAAATCACCAAATTGAGTAAAATTTACTCTAGATAATTAAGGTGATAATAAGGTTACTCACTATTTTTGGGAGTCACATTTGGGTACTCCAACTACTAATCCTCGGGTACAATTTCTTTGCCCCTATCAAAGGATTCACTACCTAGACATATTGCACAATCAAACAGTTACTACATTTGTGCTAAAACATATTAAAACTAATTTAAACTCTATATGAATGCATGAAATAGAATGAAAAATCCTCGGGTAACTATCTAAATACGGTATTGACTGAATTCGATTTATTACTCGATTAAATGGCCAATACATCCAATTCAACTCCAATTAATTCCATTTCTCTTCCATTTTGGAATATTCGGCCATGGTGGGTTCACTAACATTAAAATTTTTCAAGCTAAATTCTTACACCATAAATCATTAATTCCCACATCATAAACCATTATTTCCTAATCAAATCACTTGAAATAACATCACATTCTTTCTCACTATTCACATGGAGAATTCAGCCATTAAGGGTATGGAATAGCATGAATTTTTCTTGCTTGATTTTCATGCTACACATCACTAAACTACCAAAAACACTTAAATTGCATGAAATCTAATCAAATTCAAGATCAAAACTCATCCCCCCATATTCAGCCATCATTGATACCCACATGCAAACTTGCTTCTCAACGATGGAAAATGAAAAAGAATGAATGGGTAAGGTAGATCTCAAGCAAAAATTGAAAAATCTTACCTTTTGTCACTTGATTCCTTGAAATTTCACACTTTTCCCTTGAATTTACCTATCTAGGGTTTTGTTCTTTCTTTTTCTTGCTTTTCCTTGGTGAGGCTGAACATAATGAAGAGAAATGGGCTGGTTTTATGCTAATTTATAAGGAAAATAATAAAGAAATGAAAGCTTGACACTTGTCACCTTACCATTGGCCCATTTTTTTAAACTTAATAATTAAGCTTTCATTCACCACCACATAAAATCCTTCAATTATCCATGATATAAAATGCTAATGGCTGAAATTTATAGGCTTGACAAGTGTTGGGGGTGTAAAATTACAATGTTACCTTTAGGGTGGCAAAATGACTATTTCTCCCTTTATGCTCAAAAAAATATGAAAATTAAAATTTTTCACTTCCAAATCTCAAATTATGTTGTAAATAATCAATCTTGGCCAAAAACCTCTTCCAACATTCAAATCTTAACCTCGGGTGGCAAAATGACCATTTTGCCCCTACGTAGTCAAAATTCCAGATTGACTCTAAATTAGTCCTCGAACTTCGAATCACCATATTAAATCATTATGGGGTTTTAAAATTGAAGAAATTGTTAGAAATATCCCTCATCATAAGGTGATTTCAAAAATAACCACCCAAATAAAGTTATCCATTTCTACCCAAAAAGAAGCATGAGGAGATGAAAATGCCCTTAAAAACATTGTGGAAAATTAAACTGTCGATTTCTACCTCCCGCCATTGAGGAAAATTAGAAATTAATGCTCAGCTGTTTGTGCTCGCTCATCTTTCTCTCTCAACTCTCTAAACTGTATCAACTCTGTGTTAAGCACCGTCGTCATTAGCTCTCTCAGCTTTCTGAACTGTGTGAACTCTGTCAACTTTCTGTTGAGCACCATCGTCATCGTGCCGTGGTCTATCTCTCGACATCTGGCCATATTGTCCTCAAAAAATAGAACCCATAGCGGAAATGACATCAAGGTATGTTTTTGGGTTTATTGCTGCAACACATAAATTTGTGAAACTTTTTCTGTAAATTAAAAGACAGATTAAAAACATTGCACAAAGTTGTTACATGCCATGCATCTACTCAGCGTGTGACCACATAAGATTGCATGCACTTGGCGTGTCACCATCATATTTGCTTGCACTTGGAGTGTCAAACTAGTGTCTACATGCACTTGGCTTGTCACCAGCATGTCTGCATGCAATTGCCATGTCACCAGCATGTTTGCCTACACTTGGCGTGTCAAACCAGTGTCTGCATGCACTTGGCATGTCACCACAATGTTTGCGTGCACTTGGCATGTCACCACAATGTTTGCGTGCACTTGGCGTGTCACCAGTATATCTGCCTACACTTGACGTGTCACAAGCATGTAATTAAGTAAATAATTAAATAATTAATTAAATTAAATAATTATTTTTGTTTTCAAATTTTCAATGGGGTTTCAATTCTGCGACTTGTGATAAAACACAGTGGTCAGTGGGTGGATGGCATGTACAAGGGTGGTGAGTCACGAATGCGGGGGGTTAGGAGTGATTTATCGTTTGCGGACTTGATGAAGCTGGTTGAAGATGTTGTTGGGGTAAACTCAGAAATTAACAATATTGAGTTACATGCATTGATCAGTACACCTGGGGAGCTATCATGGCCAATTGTCAAGGAGGATGAGGATGTTGCATTAATTCTGCTAAACAAAGGAATGTTTTGGTTGTGTATGTCAGCATTAAAAGACGCGAAACAAATGTTATGTCACATAAAGAAACTGAACAACATGGTAATCAACTCAATCAGAATAAGATTTACAATGCTTCACATATGCCAGAGCATTCAGTCCGTAACCCGCAATTGAGGTATCCTCAGGAGTTTGTGCAGCTCGGCAGACAGAGGACATTGATAGAAGAGTTGGGTGCACACTTCTGATTAGGATGTGCATTAAACCAATTAGTTGCTTTTGTTAACGGAATGCAAGGATCGGGTGAAACAGTAGAGTGTGTAATTCCAATTTCAAATGAGAATACGACACTTGAGTACAACACTATGATGTTGGATGTTAACACTGTGACGCTAGAGGATAATACGACATGTGATGAGGGAAATGAGGATTTGTTTGCTGTTGGTGAAGATAGATTTGATGATAGTTCATATGATGGGCTTGACGAATGGGATCATGACAGTTCAGACGATGATTGCCTTTATGATAGCGACATTCCAATTTGCAATAATGTTGAAAGCGAAACGGAACCTGTTAAAGGTTTTGATGTAAGAAATGTTTAGTGTGATGACCCCATATACAATAACCCCATCGTTGGTGAGGACGAGATTCGTTCCGTTGATACAATGCTCGATGATAGTTATCAGGAAAGGGGAAATGTAAGGATATCTTTTATGTGGCAAATTGCAGGTGCAGAAAGGTTTTCCTTCCAAATAATTACCATTGAGGAGTCGACATGTCCCGATGATCACTTATACAAAGGAAGAATGTCAAACCTAGCTCTACAGTATGTTTATTATGTCGTTTATATGCTTGGCAGCATGTTTACATATTAGAATGCTCCAATGAAATCATTAAAGATTAGTATTGTACTTAGAGGTACAACAACATTGATCTAAGCCTCGAACTAGGTCAAATAGGGATTTTAAGATGAAATTCAAAATTTTACAGCCTCTGGATTACTTAAAATGGTGATTCAGAGTTTGAAGGCTGATTTGGGGTTAATTGGGAATATTGACCGATTAAGGGCAAAATGGTCATTTTGCCACCCAAAATTTAAATTTGGTTATTTAATGAAAATTTTGATCAAGATTAATCATTTGGAGTATAATATGAGGTTTAGCACTAATAAATTTAATTTCTCGATATTTTTAGAGCATAGGGGTAAAATGGTAATTTTGCCACTTGAGGACAAAATGAGAATTTTTAGAAAAGATTTTAGCCCCATTTGATTAAGATTGATCAATTGGAGTGTAAATTGAGGTTGAAAAGTGAAAAAAAATGTAATTTCGGTACTTTTCGGAGTATAGGGGTAAAATCGTAATTTTGCCACCCAAGGGTAAATCGGTAATTTTTCACCCCCAACATTTGTCAAGATCAAGGGATTTTATTCATCATGGAAATAGATAAATATGAGAATTGTGTGGTGGAGAATTAAAGGAGTAAAAGTCAAATATTTAAAGTATAAAAAGAAAAATGGACCAATCACAAAGTGCCACGTGTCAAGCTTTATTATTTTATTATTTTTATAAAAATCAGCCCATATTTATCCCATTTCTCTCACCATATTCAGCCAAAGGAAGAAAATAAGGAAGAAAAAGGAAAAACAAAGAGAAAACAAAAACCTAGCTAAGAAAATCAAGGAAATTCATTGATTTTTCAAGGAATCAAGCAAGATAAGGTATGATCTTTCAATTTTTGCTTGAAACCTAGCATACCCATGCTTTATTTCTTTATTTCCATGGTTGAAAATTGATTTAGCATGATGAAACCCATGAAGGCCGAATGGGTATGGAAAGGATTTGACGATGGAAATGACTTGATTTTGAGTTATGTTGATGTTTAGAGTTAGTTAATCATGTTTAGAAGCAAAACCGCAAGAAAAATAATCATTTTCCCTAGAATCCTTCATTGGCCGAACCTAGCATGTTGTGTGTGTGTAATGAATTGTTGTTATTTCAAGAGAAATGGCTTAGAAAATGATGAATAATGGTGAAAAAATTAAGTAGGAAAAATCATGGTGTTAGTGCATTGTAATGGCTGAATTTTTCCATGAAGAAATGGAAGGGTTTTGATGCTGAATTTTAGGTTATTTGAATTGTGTTTGGTGATTTGAGGTATTAAAAAGGAAATGGAGCAATTTGGAGCTAAATTGGACGTGTTGGCAATTTAATCGGGTGATAGGCCGAATTGGGTCAACACCGTGTTTAAGCGATTAACCGAGCATTCCATGCATTCATATAGAAATTAGGGTAATTTTATACCTAATTAGCACAAATGTAGTGATTAAATTATTGTGAAATTTGTCAAGGTGGTGAATCCTCTAACAAAGGCAAGGAAATTGTACCCGAGGATTGATAGTCGGAATACCCGGAATTTGGTTTTCGAAAACTGTGAGTAAACTTATTATCATCTTACTTATCTAGAGTAGTTTTTATTCAATTGTGTGATTTTATAGAAAATGGGTTTAAATGGTAAATTGCTACGTTTTAAGAGAAATTGTGATTTTATAAAATGATTTTATAAATTTTCTGAAAAATTGAATAATGGTTTCAAAAATAGAGTAATTGGAGACTGCTTATTTGTATTGCAAATTATTGTTTGAATTGTGTGGCTTATGATGAATGTGGGCATGACTTGTTTTTATGATATGATAAATAAATGCACTGCTTGTTTTGCCTTGAGAGGCTGAATTTAAAGTGATCAAAAATGTTTTCTTCGAGAAAAATTTAAAAAGATTTGGGGTTCAAAACTTGGCGAGAAGGTTCTACGGGACCTGTGGCATTACCAATAAGTCCAGTAAGTCAAGTGATGAGAACCCAGACCTAGTAATAAATTGCCATGTCATGCAGTTAAAATTTTATGAAAAAGGTGGTAGAAAATAAAATAATCCCTGCAGTGGAGGTTCTGTGGACCAGCCTATGAGAGGGGGCATAGGATCATATATATATATACCTTACCTTCATCAGAGAGCCATGTGTAGGGTGTCTTTGGAGGTAAAGATTTGAGTACACTTCACGTGGACCACCGCGTGGGAGTGAGACTCAGCCAACGCTAAGGAATGGCTAGATTTTTAGAAGTAAAAATATGTTCATGTGTGAACTACACTGAATAGCCTTGGCGGTCTCGGTCAGATGCTTCGGCTGGGGTATCCCCGAGAATGATTTTGGCAAGAGCCAAGATTTTGAGAGATTCATAAACCATAGTAATTATTCGAGTAAAATGATTCTATTTTACTCAGTTAAAATGAGTTGAGATAAAATGAATTGTAAGACAAAGAACGAATTTGAAATTTGTCTCCATTTATTCAACTTTAGATATTTTTGAGGATGTCTGTTTACTCACTGGGATTATATAATCTCAGCCCTCTTCCTATCCATATTTCAGGCTCAGGATAGGCTGTAGATAGCTGGTTGCATTAGGGACTACAATTGGATTGCATTCCCAAAAAAACTATAGGTTCACTACCATCATTACAATTGGTTAGTCGGGGGCTCACGTGTCATTGTAAAAGTAATTTTATACTTTGGTTATCTGCATTTTAGTATGTATGAATATATTTAACTTTTACACTATAAAAATTATTTATTGATGTTTCTATAAATATTATTTTATAAGAAAATTGATTATTTTATTGAATACTTTTATTATATTTAAATATTCAAAATTTCACTTCAAACTAATGTTTTAAACATTTAAATTTATTTCAGACTATGGAATATGTGTTTTCTACTCACTTATTCTGTTTGGCTGGGTTTTGAGACTGTAAAAGAAAAATGACGAAAATGCCCCAATGAGCATAAAAATAATATTTTAATGTTTTAATTTGAAAACGTCTTATAAATTCTTTGAAATATGGCATTTTATAACTATCGCTCACTAGGGAAATGTGGAAACTGATGCTAAGCCTTCGGGGTTTCGGTTGGCATTTCAGGTATGAGTGCCTATTGGGACGTCGCGGCGGTTGCCATGGGCTCGATGAGGAGTTTCGGGTCATGACAAAGAATGTTTTCCTCGAAGGCGGAGTTGAAACGAGCTCTGAACATGTTGGTTCTAAAAGAGCAGTTTGGGATAAGAGTAAAAAGGTCATGTAAAAGTCGTTATGAGGTTGATTGCAAGGACAAGGCATGCAAGTTCAGTGTGCATTCAACGAAGTTACCTGATGGAAGAGAGTATTGGCAAGTTCAAATGTTCCACAAAGTACACACATGTACTGTTGATGGTTTGCAAGGGCGATTTCCAACTGCGAGTGCCAAGATAATTGGTGAACTTATGGCACCCAAGCTTCGAGCTAATGGAGTAGCATTGAGACCTAAGGACATAATTGGTGAGATGAGGTTCAGTAGGGATTAGAATGCTTGTATGGTAAGGCTTGGCAAGCAAAGGAGTTTGCAGAGAGGCTTCTTTTTGGTCCCTCGGAGGATCATTTCAACTACTACCCTTGTATTTTTATATGTTGGAACAAGAAAATCCTGGCACAGTCACTGCAGTGGCTACTGATGAGGCTGAAAGATTCAAATATTGTTTCTGATCATACGGGGCTTGTATTCAAAGGTTTAGGGATGTAATGCGTCCTACGGTTGCAATTGATGCGACGCATCTGAAAGGTAGGTTCAAGGGTGTTCTGTTTGTCGCTGTATGCAAAGATGTGAACGAGTGTGTATATCTAGTTGCGTTTGGCATCGGCCATGTTGAGGGACAAAGAATCGTGGATGTGGTTTCTTAGCAATCTATGTGATGCGGTTAGTTGTCCTGAAAACACTATGTTCATTTCTGATAAGCATCTCGGCATTAAGAAAGCAATCCAAAATGCATACTCAGAAGTGCATCATGGTTTATGCAGTTACCATTTGAAGAAAAACTTTAAAAACAAGTTCAAGTGTGATGATGTTTCTATGATTTTCACCCTTGCTTGAGATTGCTATAAGGTTTTTGATTTCAACAGACATATGAATCAACTCAAGTAGATTCATGCTGGAGCCCATGCTGATCTTTTGAGAATAGGCCCTAAGAGATGGGCACGTGCGTTCACCGGCAAGGCGATACCAAATGATGACCTCAAACATTGCTGAATGTGTAAACTCCTGCTTGAAGCATGCAAGACAAATGCCAATCACTGTTTTGATCGAGTTCATATGAGACATGTTCCAGCATTGGTTCCATGATCGGTACGAGGAGGCTGTCAAGGTGACCACGCCCCTCAGCCCTTGGGTTGCCAAGCAATTGAGCAAACGCTTCAATGATGCGCATCGCTTTGTAGTGAAGCCTATCAATCGAGTGGAGTTTGAAGTTAAAGACAAGAAAATGGACGAACTTGTTAACTTGTCCATGAAGACATGTTCATGCTGTGAGTTCTAAACATATTTGCTGCCATGCAGCCATGCCATTGCAGCAATAAGGTCAGAATATCTTTTCTTTATTTCTTATTTGATCCTTAATTGACATAACAATTAGATTTTGCTTGGATATTGGGTTCATTGTATTTTTTAGTAAATGCAAATGTGAAGCCATTGAATTCTACGACGACTACTACAAGATAACCATTTTAGTGGAGGGTTATGCGGGGTCCATTTGCCCAGTAGGGCATCCTAGTGAGTGGGACATCCCCCTGCATGTGAAACAAATTGTCGTCTTGCCACCACCTTGGTGAGGCCAAGTAGGAAGACCTAGGAGGAGAAGGATTCCATCCGCTGGTGAAGGCAGTCAAGCACGGAGATGTTCGAAATGCAAGATGTATAGGCATAACAAACAGAATTGCCCATCTCCATTTGCAAATCCATCAACAAATCCAGCACCATCTCCAAGTCAATCAACGCCCTCACAAGTATGTTGATCGAAAGCATGTTCAATTTGCAGAGAAACCGGTCACACATGCAACAACTGTCCAATCCAAAGGACAATGTTTGAAAACGTAGGCTGTGTTATGGACAAAGACATATTGTCGGCCTAACTAACTGCAATTTATCTCTTGTTTTGTTAGGAATTGTTTCGAACTGTTTCAATCTTGGCCATTGACGATTGCATTGAATAATGATATTTGATAGAAACTAGTGTATAATAATAGCATTGCCTAGGCATAGAAGTAGTCAATAATTGACTTCAGCCACACCATGCATGGTCATATATTATGGAATGTAAATTGTCTAATCTTTGGATAGCATATATAAATAGAAAATCAATAATGTTACTCTACATTTCGACAATTTTAAAGCCAATACATTCATTAGATTTTTGCTTAAAGCAAATCGCTTCAATATACATAGGGAATTTTAGTCAATTTACAAACAACGCTGCAAAACTTTATCAATTGTCCACTTGGGTTTAGAGTTTGTGAAAGGGAAAAAATGTGAGACGGCAGGGTGCAGAGTTGGTGACGTGCCATTGAGAGAAGCAGTGACACGTCATGGCGCAGAGTTGGTGACACGTCATGGCGTAGAGTTGGTGACACGCCAAGTGACACGCCATGGAGGGAAGTAAAGACACGGCATGGTTCAAAGTTGGTGACGGGCCATGGATGGAAGCAGTGACACGGTAGGTTGCGGAGTTGGTGACATGCCATGGAGGGAAGTTGTGACAAGCCATGGTTTAGAGTTGGTGACACGTCATGTTGCAGAGTTGGTGACACGCCATGGAGGGAAGCAGTGACACGACAGGGTGCAGAGTTGGTGACACGTCATGTAGGGAAGCAGTGGCATGCCATGGTTTAGTGTGTGTGACACGGCATTGCTTTAACATCTGACAGGCCATGCTTTGGTATCAATTTACAAACCAGAAATCTCACTTATGCATGTGCTTTAACATCCCCCCTTGATATATGCAACTTTAGAATTCTCCACGAATCTAATAATTAATCTATTTCTCTTAACCTCTGACGTGTACACAATTGTCCAACTCTGGCTATTTGAAATCCAGAGTCTCTTTATAGAAATTTGCTCTTGCGTAATGAATATCTATGAAGAAACTCTAGATTTCAAATAGCTAGGGTTGGACAATTGCTTACACGACAGAGGTGAAGAGAAACAAATTAATTATTAGACTAGTTGAGAATTCTAAAGTTGCATATATCAAGGGGGGATGTTAAAGCCCACTCGAAAATGGTCTTACCTCTATGAAAATGCTTAGAGGAACTGTCGAGGAAGCATCGACAAAACTGCTTTAGAGGAGATGTACGGTCTGTCTATGAAAATTGAGGAGTTGTGGACGATATATAGTAGAGGAATATAAACCGACTTTACCAGTTTAAACGTTTCGACTACCTCTGCGGACTTGGTCGTGACACGCCAAGTGCATGCATAATGGTTGTGACATGCCAAGTGCATGCAGACATGGTGGTGACATGCCAAGTGCATGCAAATATTGGTGGTGACACGCCACATGCATGCATACTGGTGGTGACACACCAAGTGCTTACAGACATGGTGGTGACATGCCAAGTGCATGTAGATATTGGTGGTGACACGCCACGTGCATGCATATTGGTGGTGACGCACTAGGAGTATGCAGACATGGTGGTGACACACCAAGTCATGAAGATATTAGTGGTGACACGCCACGTGCATATTAATTTTGATGCTGAAACGCCAAGTGCTTTAAATCGTTACAGGTTGCACCCCAACTGTTGTGACACGTCTAGTGCATATTGTCAATGTGGTGACATGCTAACTTCTTGCAGTTTGGTCAGTGACACAGCACAACCCAACTGGGGTTACAAGCCGATTGTACATTACCAATGGCGTGACACGCCAAGTGCTTCTAGTTCGACGGTGTGACACGCTGAGTTCTTAGATTTGTGTATAAGTCTGTGTATAAAAACAAAAAAAGATTGTCTATACAAAATTGATTACTTAACAAAAATAATGTATTCTTGTATAAAAATAATTGTCTATACAAAAAATTTGTATTATGTATAAAAATATAATGAAGTGAATATACAAAAAATAATTCTATTGTACAATTTCTATTTTTTATGATTGTGTATAGAGCCAAAAAATTCTCTCTAAGTTTAATTCTATATAAAAAAAAATTATACAACAAATGGCCGATATGTTCATGGTTCGCTCACACAGTTGTTGGAAAAATTTTGTGCTCGTATTGGAGACGTAATTTTGCAATCATATTCTGCTTAACTCTTATCGGGGCCGATTGCAAAGTGCATCAATGTAGCTTACCATAAACATGCCGCAGCTGACACTATCCTCTTACCGATGCACTGAAGGTTTGGGCAAAGAAATTTCCATTGGCATCGACGTCAAATCTTGTCTCTTCTGTCATGTTTTGCTGAAATACCTGGCTTGGTGGCAGATGATTGGGAAAATTGTCGTAAATGGCTTTAGCTGCTCTGCACGAACTCCATTATCCTTAGTTGTCGAAGTTGTTGTGGAGTCCACCACCTTGATCATCTACCTTCCCAAATCAATCTTTGCCACCACCCAATGGCCACCTATATTGCAAGGAGTGAGGATGAAATCGACTTCTTTCCATTTCTTCTTGTATGTCAGCCTTTCACCCTCCACATACCCCCGCAACTCATCCGAAATTTGCATGCTCAATCGGGCATCTTTAGTTTGATATGCCAAGTGTAGCATATGGATGCTATCCTGTAAAAAATAAATTTGCATTAGTTTACACTTAATGCACTGAAAAGCTTAGAAATAATTGAGAATTTTTGTAAAAAACTTACAAAGAATATCGTGTCAACAACGCATGCATGGGCAGTGTACAACTTCGATTTCGATCTTGTCGATAGCTTACACAGAACGCTGAGGCATGCATCGATATTTTCACTTGTCATTTCTTCTCGGCGATCCTCTAATAATGTGAAGAATTCAGCACCTTGATCCCCTAAGATTCCGACGTTACGCCTGCACTTGTAACAAAATGAATTTGATAAGTGATGGTGGATGAATGTTTCATTAAAAAACAACAATGAATTGATATTTACAAGCTTACCTCGCAGACTGGTTCTTCTTGAAGGCTTCATACGTTTCCATCATTGTGTCCTTCACCTCTGGATGGCTCAACAGGGGGTCGACATACGAGCTTGCAAGGTATTTGCTCACCTTTATCAGACGTGCCCGCTCGGTAGGGTCGGCAATTGCTGCTGCAAGATGATGGTAATCGGATGATAGTGGTGATGGCTGTGGTGACCTAGTGGCTTCGCGAGTGCTCTGAGGAAGTTGGCTCGATCCTGCTACTAGAAGCGCGAGGATCGTGTCGGACTGAGAAAGATGCTCTACGATTGACATGATTAACCGAAGGTCTCCCTCTCGTCCATCGAAAGTATCCACAATCGGATCGACCTCACCAACCTCGTCTTCTCCAACATCATCTGATTGGTTGACACCATGCTCCTCAGGCTGCCCATCATCAGGATCATCATGGTTTGCACCAGCATTGTCAGATGAAGGACCGGCCTACAGAACGAGACAAATGTGAAAATTCGTTAGCGGATAGAAAACCACAAAGCATAAATTTCTTTAAAAAAATTACCCTAAACCTGATAAAACTAAGGTCATAAAATAGCAAAATACAAGTGCAGAAAGATAAACGTACTTTTGATTTCAGCCCGTCTAGGACCCGCACAATGATACGGTCCTCTAGCGTTTCCACTGCAATAGTTAATGACTGAATTGATGCCTTCAGCTCTAACATGTCTTTGTGATGCCTGCATATGATTCGTTGGAGCTGATGTTTTGTGACTATGCCGTCATTGACTCTTGTTAATTGGGTCAACTGTAATAACATATATATTAGCAATGTTATTCAATAATCATATACGAAATGTGTGAACAACCAATCGCAGAACTTTAATATCCTTACCGATGGCTCATTGGTAGTATGCAGTTGAGCCAGAGCCGGAGCCATCGCTGGTTGAGGATCGGACATCACCTCCGTGAACTGCAATGACATAATTTACTTTGTTACGAGATAAACATATGTGGAAGCTTTGAACATAAATCGTTATAACCAAACTTACTGACGGCTCGTTACGAATGTTTGTCTGAGGAAGACCGAGGGGTGGTTGTGGAGTTGCTATCGCTTGGTCCAACTGCAAACACAGAAATGTTAGTAGATAATCACATATCAAATGGATGAAAAAAAATATGTTAGAACCATAATTACCGGTTATTCACTGCTTGGACCATGGTCGTCCCCTTGTTCCATCAACTCAGGGGCCGATAGCTCCTCAATAACAGAAGAGGCGATGCACATCCGCTTAGTGGTAGCGCTGGATCTTTTCTCCTTCAAGCTTTTCCTCTTCTCCCTAGCAGTGACACAATCTGCTCCGTCTGATCCTCCATGTGCCCGATTGGCACGTACTGATGGCCCTCCGATAATGGCATATCGAGGTGCACTAAATACTCCGGGCTAGCCTCCTCCGGGGTGGGCTCTAACTTCTCCAGTGCCCACAGCTACAAATAAAAAAAAATTACGTTCTGATTAAATTTGAGGCAAGTTTCTTATACAAATATGAAGAAAAAAATTGTAGCTGTTCACTCACATGCTCAGATGACTCCAACTTCTCCACTGCCTTGTGCAAGTTTTTTGGCTTCTGATTGCATTGCCATCTGCACATTCGTGGGTAGACGTTTTCCTTCGGAGTAGAGGGGGCTACTATTTTTCGCAAGGTCGAAATTGCCTCCAATGCCTAGAACTGTAAGTCAATTGTAAACATTATCAAACGTAAATTATAAAACAGTGCAACAATAAATTATTTTCTCAAAACCAAATAGAAATCGTAAATGTGACCATATTGTATCACCCATACGAAGCCGTAGATGTTGTACCGTAACCAGCTTTCCTTTGCTACGCTTGAGGTAGGCATCTCGAACCTTTTCAATAAGTAGTCCAAGGTGAGCCTCCAAACATAGTGGCCCCACGAAAATCCGTTCCAAGCGTCAAGGTCTTCAACCAATGATAGCAACCAAGGCATGACCTGTCTATGATAGTCTTGCCCAAATAGGATGTTATTTGCAATCAAGACGAGTGCCATCTTGGTAGCGTCTCCTTCTAGTTTGAAGTTGCCTTCACGGAACGTATCAAGTAAAGCCTACAGCTTAATGCTCTCTTGGCCATTCCAGTATCTTGCATGAATTTCGTCCGGAACCACCTCGTACGGACGTGTGAACACATCGAACATTAGGCCAAACTTCAGCCCGATAATAAAGCAGAACTCCTACTTTGATATCTGCGCCTTGCTCTTGCCGATAGCAAACCATAGCTCTTCCTCTATTGCCTCACTCTCATTGATTCGATAAATCATTATGTTGTGAAGGAGACAAGTGCTGAAGTAGCCGTCCAGATAGACATCAAGGATCATTCTGAAGCATGTGTGCTTGACTGCATCGAACTCCCTTTTCTCTTGGAGAGTCTTGTTGATGTAATGGAGTTAGGACCACTTACAGTGGGTGTTTATTACGACATTGAATGCCCACTTCTCCTTCTGCACAATGAGCAAACTGTCAAGATCCTCATATTCTCTATGCTGCATCTGCATCACATGGCACACGTGTAGAAGTCAATTAACCAATAATGTGCAAAAAAAGGTATACTAAATAAATAAATAAATGTCGGCACACGCCATGCACATAACGCAAAATTGTGGTGACATGCCATGCATATCAACTGAAATGTTGTGACACGCCATGCATATCAAGTGAAATGTTGTGATACATATCAAGTGAAATATTGTCACACGCCATGCATATCAAGTGAAATGTTGTCACACGCCATGCATATCAAGTGAAATGTTGTCACACACCACGCAAATAGAACACCTAATGTCCTAACATGCTAAACCCCAAAGACCAGTCACCCCAGCAACACTTAACACCAAAAACAATCAAACCAGGAAGAAAACAGTTTAAACTTAACATTTACAAAAAACACCAACATATCTATCACCTTAAACCTAGCAAAAAAAAATTCAAAATTACCGAAATCAACAAAGTTTTTTTTATGGTTTTTTTTTCTAGGCTCACTTACCTTTTCGTTGATAACCGACATTCTTTTTCCTATTGCAGTGGTGTTGTTAACCTTCTAAATAATGAGAAATGAATCAAATAGCCTTTGGTTCACATAGACATTTATGAATGAGGAAAAGGAAAAATGAACTGTATACTATGAAAAATGAATAAATAAAAATTAATGTTCATAATAAAATATAAGGGAAGTCCCAACGATTACCTTCTCATTGCTCGTTTTTTTTTCTTCAATTTCAATCCAGTGTGTCAGCATTTCAACCAATGTCGTGTCACATATTTCAAATCAAACCATGGCCTGTTAGATGTTAAAGCAATGTCGTGTCACACACTCTAAACCATCGCCTGTCAGATGGTAAAGCAATGTCGTGTCACACACGTTAAACCATGGTGTGTCATGGATTCCTGTCGTGGCGTGTCACCAACTCTACACCCTGTCGTGTCATCGCTTCCCTCCATGGCGTGCCACCAACTCTGCACCCTCCCGTGTCACCGCTTCCCTCCATGGCGTGTCACCAACTTTACAACCTGCCCTATCACCACTTCCCTCCATGGCGTGTCACCAACTCTGCAACCTAACGTGTCACTGCTTTCGGTCATGGCATGTCACCAACTCTGCACCTTGGCGTGTCACTGCTTCCCTCCATGGTGTGTCACAAACTCTACAACCAAGCGTGTCACTACTTCCCTTCATGGCATGTCACCAACTCTAAACCATGACGTGTAACTGCTTCCCTTTATGGTGTGTCACCAACTACGCACCCTGCCGTGTCATTACTTCCCTCCATGGCATGTCACCAACTATGCACCCTGCCGTGTCACTGCTTCCCACCATGGCGTGTCACCAACTCTGCACTCTACCGTCTCACTACTTCCCTCCATGGCTTGTCACCAACTTTGCACCCTACCGTATCACATTTTCCCTTTCACAAACTCTAAACCCAATGGCCTGTCCCGACTGCTGTAGCACGACCATTTCGTGCTTTGCATTCACTTTTTTTTCCTTTCGATTCACCTCTGTAAGCGGGATTTTTGGTTTCACATTGTTCTCCAAGCTTTCGATGCATCTCGATCACCTCCTCATTCGGTTTATCTGAATGCCATGTCCGAACATTTAGAAATACCATCTCATGCAACATTATTTTCTTTTGCACAAGCTTCTCCAATAAAAAAAAAGATGTTTTGTGCAAAAAAGTAGAAGTTTGCTAAATTCTTTGTATAATTTTTTGCGGTCTGCGTGTTTCAGAGTGCCCATCAACAAAGATGTCTCATTAAGGGCATTTTTGTCCAAAAATGTACTTTTTATGGCTGAAAACAATTAAAATTATCTAGAGGATTATTTCCAAACACATATTATTTTTAATGGCTAAAAAAAAAAACCTTTAAACTTTTCAATTTCATCTTAAAATCCCTATTTGGACTAGTTCGAGGCTTAATTCAACTTAGTTGTACCACTAAGTACACTACCGACCTTTGATAATTTTTTTGAGGTATTCAAGTATACAAACATGTTGTCAAATACATGAATGACATGGCAATTATATTATAGGGCTGGGCTTGACAGCACTACCCCCCTTAAAATGAAATTTTGACTTCAAAATTTCACTTACCGGACTCGAAGAAAATGTGGGGGTATTGTCTTCTCATCTGATGCTCTACTTCCCATGTTATCTCCTCCATCCGAGCATTTTTCCACAATACTTTAACCATCGGAATGCTCTTGTTCCTCAATACTTGATCCTTTCGATCTAGAATACGTACAGGTTGCACCTCAAACTTTAAATTTTCATGCAATTTAATCGGAGGTGTCTCGAGGATATGGGAGGGATCGAGTATATACTTTTTTAACATTGAGACGTGGAAGACATTATGGATTTGATCTAATTCCGGGGGTAATTCGAGGCTATAAGCTATTGGCCCAATCCTTTCAATAATACAAAAAGGTCCAATGTATCTCACATTAAGCTTTCCCCGCTTCACGAATTGAATCACACATTTCATTATCCATAAAAATATCACAAATAATCATCACAGTATAATCAAATAAGATTTAATACTTCCAAATTTAAAATCCTTACTTTCCCAAGGAGAAACCTTAAGAAAAACTTTATCGTCGACTTCGAATTCCAAATCTTTCCTTTGCCTATCAAAGTAACTCTTTTGCCTATCTTAAGCCGTCTTTAATCTCTCTCGGATGACTTTAATCTCGTCATTAGTCAAATCAATCAATTCTACATTAAACAACTTCCTTTCACCCACTTCATCCTAACATAATGGAGTTCGGCACTTTCTTCCATACAGAGCCTCGTATTATGCCATCTCAATACTAGATTGAAAACTGTTATTGTACGCGAACTCCACCATTGGCAAGTGTCTGTCCCAACTCCCAATAAAGTCAATGACACATGCCCGTAGCATATCCTCTAAGGTCTAAATAGTCCTTTCAGACTGAGCATCTGTCTATGGATGAAAGGTAGTGCTAAACCTCAAATTAGTTCTAAGAGCTTCTTGAAATTTTGGCTAGAATCTAGAAATGAATCGGGGATCCTAGTCTGCCACAATAGAAATGGGGACTCCATGTAGTCTCACTATCTCATCTATATAAAGCTTAGCCAACTTCTCAATAGAATACGTTCTATGGATAACCAAGAAATGGGCGAACTTAGTCAATTAATCTATAACTACCCAAATAGCATCATTCCCCCTCTGTGTCCGCAGCAAACCCAATACAAAATCCATAGTCACGTGTTCCCATTTTCATTCAAGAATAGGTAAAGGCTGAAGAGTACTTGACAGTTTCTGATGTTCCGCCTTGATTTATTGACATGTGAGACATTTTGCCACAAACTTCGCTATGTCTCGTTTCATACCCGGCCACCAGTAACTTTCCCTAATAGTCCTGTACATTTTGGTGCTTCTGGGATGTAAAGCATAGACGGATGAATGAGCTTATTCTAAAATCACTTGTCTCAACTAATTATCTTTAGGAACACAAACCCAGTCCCTAAGCATCAAAGTACCATCATCACTGAGCCTGAACTCACTAGTTTCTCCATTTTGTAGCTTTTGAACTTCCTATTTTAACTCCTCATCTGATTTCTGCAATTCTCTAATTTGATTCAATAAGGAAGGTTTTGCCACGAAACTAGCAAGTAGGTTTCCATTCTCACCATTATTCAATTGGATCCCTAATGACTTCATCTCTAATAACATCAAAAGATAAAAACTCCGAAGTGATGCTAGTGACGATGAGGATTTACGACTCAAGGCGTCTGCTACAGCATTTGCCTTCCTAGGGTGATAATTAATCACAAAGTAGTAATCCTTAATCAACTCCAACCATCTTCTCTATCTCAGATTGAGTTCTTTCTGTGTGAGCAAGTACTTCAAACTTTTATGATCAGTGAAAATCTGACAACACTCACCATATAAGTAATGCCTCTAAATTTTTAATGCGAAAACTACTGCAGCTAACTCCAAATCATGGGTAGGGTAGTTCGTCTCATGCTTCTTCAACTGCCAGGAAGCATAAGCTATTACTTTCTCATCTTGCATCAACATGCACCCTAATCCCAACTTAGAGGCATCACTGTATACCACAAATTCTTTTCCATTAACAGGAAGTGTTAAAACGGGAGTGGAGGTTAACCAATTCTTCAGCTCCTAAAATCGACTCTCACAAACATCGTCCCACTCAAACTTAACTCCCTTACGAGTTAGACAAGTTAGAGGAGCAGCTATCAATGAGAATCCTTGGACAAATTTCTGATAATAACCGGCTAATCTAAGAAAACTTCGAATCTATGTTACTATTTTCAGTTGCTCTCATTGTAAAATTGCCTCAATCTTCTTGGGATCAACATAAATTCCAACTCTAGACACTGCATGTCCCAAGAAAACCATTTCCTTTAACCATAACTCACATTTAGAAAACTTGGCATAGAGTTGTTTTTTGCAATGCGCAGATGGGCAGCATGTTCATCATTATCCTTTGAATAGACCAGGATGTCATCTATAAATACTATCACAAACTTATCCAAATATGGATGAAACACCCTATTCATGAGATCCATAAAAGCTGCTGGGGCATTAGTCAAACCAAAGGGCATCACTAGAAACTCATAATGCCCATAACGCGTCCTGAAAAGCAGTCTTAGGTACATCTTGCTCCTTAATCTTCAACTGATAGTACCCAGACCTCAAATCAATCTTGGAAAACACCATAGCACCTTGTAATTGATCAAAAAGATTATCAATTTGGGGTAAAGGATATTTGTTTTTTATGGTCACTTGGTTCAATTGATGGTAATCGATACACAATCGAAAAGTGCCATCATTCTTCTTTACAAAGAGGGCTGGTGCTCCCCAAGGAGAAATGCTAGGGTGAATAAAACCCTTGTCTACCAAATCTTGCAACCGGACCTTCAGTTCCTTCAACTCCATCAAAGCCATTTGATACGGAGGAATAGAAATGGGTGCGATGCCCAAAAATAGATCAATAGGAAGTTCAAACTCTCGATCAGGAGGTAGTCTCGGTTACTCATTAGGAAATGCATTCGAAAACTCACTTACTATTGGGACATCCTCTAACTTAGGCTCCCCTTTTGAGGTATCGATTACAAGTGCTAGATAAGCTGGATACCCTTTCTGCACTAATTTCAAAGCTTTAATAGCCGAGATTACATAGGACAGTAATACTCTACGTTCCCATACAAATACAATCTCTGCTCCTTTTGAATTCTGAAGTACAACTTCTTTTCTAAAGTAATCCACATTCGCCCTATGTGTACTTAACCAGTCCATACCTAATATCAGATCGAAGTCCTAGATCCCTAGAGGAATTAAATCACCTCTAAATTTTTCCTCACCAACCATTACTCCACAGTCTCTATAATAAGTGTTTCTAACTAACTGTTCTCCCAAAGGGGTGTGAACTACAATCTCTTCCTCTAATGGTGACATGTTTCTATCAACAAATGATGCAAATGTCATGCTCACATAAGACCTATCTGAGCTAGAATCTATTAAGACATAAGCATTTTTATCAAATAAAGACATAGTACCTGTCATTGCTCCAGGTCGGACTCATGCCTCATCCTCTGTCATAGTAAAAACCCTTGTTGAAGTACGAGTCTGTGGTCTTGGGGGTGAATGTGCTAGGGGGTTACTCTCCACACCAAACCGTATGGCTACTCCTTGTCTCAGTGGTAACCTAGAAGAATCACTCCTTTGTATATCAGTGCGAACTGGTGGAGATGGGGCAGCTACAGTAGCCCGTTCTAATTGTGGGCAATCATTCTTAATATGACCTAGTTGACCACAATGAAAACATCGTACAAGCCCCCTGCATGGCCCAACATGAGATTTCCCACATCTTTTACATCTATCTAAACCTCTGAAACTCTTCCCAAAACTAGTCATCGCAGATTTGCTGAATCTTGGAGGCCTCTGTTGCGACTGTGAAAATGAGGGTCGAGGAGATGTCACTGAAATAGAAGTAGTACTCCTCGAAGCCGATGAGTCTTTGCCTCTTTTTGATGGCTGACTGGAAGATACACTCAGATTCTTCATTTTTGAAAACTCAGCTTGCATTTCATTTACAAGCTTCTCAGCCATTAAAGCCATCTGTACTACTTCTTTATGTGGCTCCATACCTGTCACTGTCATCCGATCTCTAATCTCATTACGGAGCCCTTTCTCGAAATAACTGGCCTGATCATGCTCCGTTCTCACCAAATCCGGTACGTATAACATTAACTCATTAAAACGAGCCTCGTTTCCTCTATTGTTAAGTTTCCTTGTTTCAAGCTCAGAAATTCTCTATTCTTTTCTTTCTTATGGAAATAAGTGTAATACTGAGCATCAAATTCCTTCAGAAAGTCTGACCAAGTTGGAGGAGTAGTAGTTCAAGATTTTATTGAGTTCCACCATGTGTGGGCCCTCTTCTCCAATAATCTCATGGCCACTATCAATTTCATGTCAACATCCAACCTCATATCGGAAAATGTCTCCGAAACCTGATTAATCTAGTCTTTAGCTTCGGTCGCATCTAACTCACTTGTAAAAAAAACACAACCAAGCTGTTTAGCTTCCTTAAGCTTCTTGGGAATGGAGACATCCGGCATCGGTGGTGGAACTGAGGTGGGGGTTGTGGCACTAAAGGAGTAACTAGAAGAATTGTAGGAATAGCTTGACCAGCTTGGGCCTGGCCAGCAATAGCAGTGAAAAAGGCTACCAATGCCTGAGTTGCCTTGGGTGACATGGCAGGAATACCAGTAGGTGGTGGAGGAGGTGGAGGATGTGGGGGAGTCTCGGTCTGCTCAGCAGCAAGTGCTGCTCGAAAGGTGGATGCAGTCGATTCCCCCTCTATAGGGTCTGGTTGATGAGGTTGGGAATGACCTCTTCCCTTCCCAGCCGATCTAGTAAAAGGTGGGTGTTCACGTCGAAGAGGCATGATAATCTATAAGAAGAAACAACACAGGTTTAGGCAACCTTAGATTCTATATGTAGATGCATCCTATTCAAACTAACTTGACTTAACTTAACCCGAGGCCACACTAACACTATAAATTTTTAAAACAGCTTAAAAACCAAAAGCTCTGATACCAATAAAATTATCATGACCCGAAACTCCCATCGAGCCCTTGACAACCGCCGCGATGTTTCGATAGACATTCTTACCTCGAATGCCAACCGAAACCTCACAAGGCTTTTATATCGATTTTCTTACCTCCCCTATGAGCAGCAGTTGCCGAACATCATGTTTTAAAGAATTATAAGTCATTTCCAAACCAAAACAATCACAAAATAATTTTCGACTCACAGGGGCATTTTGGTCATTTTTCACTGAATATTTTGAATCTAAATAAATATGTAGTATATAAGTGAAAAACACGTATTTCAAAATCAAAAATGTGTTTTGCTATCTAAAACATTCATTTTAAATGAAATTGTAGTTATTAGAATGTAATAAAAATATTTAATAAAATATTCCATTTTCTTATAAAACAATATTTTTTGAACAATACGTAAATAATTTTTTACAGCGTAAAAGCAAAATAAATTCTTACATATAGTAATAAAGTTAACCAGAGTATGTAATTTCATTTACAGCGACATGTAGGCCCCCGAATGATCAAAAGTAGAAAAGACAGTGAACCTACTGTTGGTAAGGTTGCAAAGCCAACTGTAGTCCTCGGCAAACTCAGCTATCTACAAACTATTCTGAGCCTGAAAAGGGTGGAAAGGAGAGTGGTGAGTTTTCAAAACTTTATGAGTAAACAAATATCACCTAAAATATCTAAAGGCAAGTAAAAGGAGACAATGAAAACTTCCCATCTAAAAAGAGTTTCGTACCATGAAAGTTTATTTCAATCAGTTAAAATAATTTTCATTTCACCCAAATAATTATAAGGCTTAGGATTTCCTGAAAAACTTGGCTCGTGCCAAAAACTCATTCTTGGGGATACCTTGGTCGAGGCATCTAACCGAGGTTGCCAAGGCTATTGAAATTCTCATATACACGTAAAACATATTTTTATGTCTAAAAACACAATCGTTCCTTGACGTTGGCTGAGTCTTACTCTCACATGGTGGTTTGGCGTGAAGTGAACTCTATCATACCTCAGGAGATACCTTACGCTCATCTCCAACCGAGGTAAAAATATAACGGGGTTACTGTGCCCCTCTAATAGGCTGGTCCACAAAACCCGCCCACTGCAGTAAGCGAATCGATATCCCACCAATCAATCAAATCTCAATAGCATGACATGGCAATTACATTATTATCCAATTTATCAAGACAAAGCAAGCAGTTTGTATTTTTCAACACAAATATCAATTCAGCCAATCATGCCATATTATCATAAGCCATTCAGTTCAAATCATAATTTACAATACAGCAAGTGGTTTTCAATTACTCTAATTTCAAAGCTATCATTCGATTTTCAAATCGATTTATAAAAATTTATTTTATTTTATTAATTCACATTTTGCTCATAAAACAAAGCAATTCACCATTTAAATTCATTTTTCCACAAAAATACCAAATTGAGTAAAATTTACTTGTCACGACCCGGAACTTCCATTGAGCCCGTGACAACCGCCGCAACGTCTCAGTGGGCATTCATTACCCGGAATGTCAACCAAAACCTCGTAAAGCTTTAATACCAGTTTTTGCACGTCCCTTATGAGCAACAGTTGTCAAATCTCATGTTTCAAAGGATTTTGAGCTTTTTCCAACTTAAAACAATAGAAAAATAAATTTTGTCTCACAAGGGTATTTTGGTCATTTTTTTTCGAAAATCTTGAAACCGGCTAAAAACGTAGTAGGTGAGTAGAAAACACGTATTTCATGATTAAAAATAAATTTAGATGTCTAAAACGTTCGTTTGAAGTGAAATTGTGACTTCTTGAATATAATAAAATTATTCAATAAAATAATCTATTTTCTTATAATACAATTTTTAAAGAAGTATCGATAAATAATTTTTATAGCATAAAAGCAAAATAAATTCGTACATACTATAATACAGATGATCAGAGTGTGCAATTATATTTACAATGACACGTGTGCCCCCATATGACCAACAAGGTATAAGCCTATATACCTTCGCTTTCTAAGGATGCAACTCCGAGATTATTTCTCGACGTGATCAACTATCCACAGACTATCCTGAGCCTGAAATGTGAGGAAAATAGGGTGGTGAGATTATAAAATCCCAATGAGTAAATAGATATCATCTAAAATATCTAAAGTCGAGTAAATGGAGACGATCAAAATATATCACCATAAAATGGTTTATAACATTTCAATTCCTTTCACTAGATAAAATAAATTCATTTTTACCCTAATAATTAACATGGCTTATGATTCCTGAAAACTTGGCTCATGCCAAAACTCATACTCGATGACACTTGATCGTCATCAGAGTTTGACTGAGCAAGCCAAGGCTGTTAAAATTCTCATATACACGTAAAACATATTTTCACATTAGAAAATACAACCGTTCCTTGGCGTTAGCGAAGTTCCCCTCCCCGTGGTGGTATCCGAGCGAAGTGAGCTTTAACCTTACCTCAGGAGTTACCTTCCGCGCCTCTTTGACTGAGGTAATAATATGACGGGTAACCGTGCCTTTCCAATAGGCTGGTCCACGAAACCCGCCACTGCAGTGACCCTTTTATAACCCACCATATCAATAAAAATATCAACCGCATGACATGGCTATTATTTTACTACACAGCCTCTCAAGGCTAAATACATAGTGCATATAATTTCATCACAATTACCAATCTAGCCATTCATGCCCAAAATGTCATAAGCCATTTAATTTAAATTACAATTTACAACAAGGCAGTTAGTCTCCAATTACTCTATTTTCAAAATCATCATTTAATTTTCAAGACAATTTATAAAATCATTTTGTTTAAATCACGTTTTGTTTATAAAACATAACAATTTACCATTTAAATTCATTTTTCATAAAATCACCAAAATGACTAAGAACCACTTCAGATAATTAAGATGATAGTAAGGTCACTCACAGTACTAGGAGTTTGAAATACTCATATTCTCAATTCTCGGGTACAATCTCTTAACTTTATCAAATGGCTCACCACCTATCCATAATACATGACACGAAATTCAATAATGTGGGTTAAACCATTATAAGCTATTTCAGGCTCTTATCTATATATATGCATGAGATAGGATGTGAAAAGTTTGGGACAATCACTTAATTACGGTGTCCGACTTAACTTGCCTATACACAGTTTAAATTGTTAAAACCTTCAATTGAACTCCAATTCGATCCATTTCATTTTCAATACTCCAATTATATCCAAAATGCCTCAATGATTGTGAATGTAATTTAATTTATCAGTCCTGAAGCACAAAACACATATGTCTATACATTAGGTAAAAATTCAAATTTTCATGCCAAATTTTCCCATTTAATTTTTAACATCACCAATCATCAAATTTTATCAAAATAACATACAATATCACAATTTCCAGCCTCAATATTCTCCCTATGAAATTCGGCTATAAAGGATTTAATGAAGAAAAAATTATTTTCTTGCTAAATTTTCATGCTAAGCATCACTAAACTACCAAAAATACTAATATAACATGAAATCTAATCAAAATCAAGCTCAAAACATTCCCTTTCAAATTTGTCCAGCATGGGTTCATGATGCAAACTTGAGTTCTAAGCAAGGAAAATGAGAAAGAAATCATGGGAAAGGTAGATCACAAGTAAAAACCAAGAAATTTTACCTTTACTTGCTAAATCCCTTGAAATCCCACACTTTTTCTTCAATTTTTCCTCCTAGGGTTTCTTTTCTTTCTTTCCCTCTTTTCTTTTTGCTATGGCTGACCATGATGAAGAGAATGGGATGGTGTGGGCTGATTTTTATAGCTAAATAATAAAATAATCTAAACTTGCCAAGTGTCATCATTTAATTGGTCCATTTTTTTAATACTTATCCTTTAAACTTTATTTCACCACCACATAAAATGCCATAATTATCCATACCAATAATGAGTAAAATTCATAAATTTGACAAGTGTTGGGTGGTGGAAATTCCATTTGTGCCCCTAGGGTGGCAAAATTACCATTTTGTCCCTATGCTTAGAAAAATACCGAGATTACAATTTTTTTCACTTTTCAACCTCAAATTATACTCCAAATGATCAATCTTAGTCAAATGTGGTCAAAATCTTTTCTAAAAATTCCCATTTTGTCCTCGGGTGGCAAAATGATTATTTTACCCCTAAACCATGAAAATTCCAATTTGACTCCAAATCAGTCCTCGAACTCCAAATCACCATTTTAAATCATTCTAGAAATGTGAAATTCCCAGTTTCATCTTAAAATCTCCATTTGAACTAGTTCGAGGTTTAAATCAACTTTGTTGTACCTCTAGGTACACTACCAACTCTTGACAATTTTTAGGGGCTTTCCAAGTTGGAAATCATGTTATCCATCACATGTATGACATGGCAGATATTTTATAAGGTCGGGCTTGACATTACTCTAGATAATTAAGGCGATAATAAGGTTACTTACTATTTTTGGGAGCCGAATTCGGGTACTCCGACTATTAATCCTTGGGTACAATTTCTTTGCCCCTATCGGAGGATTCACCACTTAGACATATTGCACAATCAAATAATTACTACATTTGTGCTAAATTGTATTAAAACTAATTTAAACTCTATATGAATACATGAAATGGAATGAAAAATCCTCAAGTAACTATCTAAATATGGTATTGACCGAATTCGATTTATTACCCGATTAAATGGCCAATACGTCCAATTCAACTCCAATTAATTCCATTTCTCTTCCAACACTCCAATTCATCAATAGTAGTCAATTAACATGAAATGTGGCAAAATCACCTTCACATTCTATTTTGGAATATTCGTCCATGGTGGGTTCACTAACACTAAAATTTTTCAAGCTAAATTCTTACACCATAAATCATTAATTCCCACACCATAAACCATTATTTACTAATTAAATCACTTGAAATAACATCACATTCTTCCTCACTATTCACATGGAGAATTCAGCCATTCAGGGAATGGAATAGCATGAAATTTTCTTGCTTGATTTTCATGCTATACGTCACTAAACTACCAAAAACACTTAAATTGCATGGAATCTAATCAAATTCAAGATCAAAACTCATCCCACCATATTCGGCCATCATTGATACCCACATGCAAACTTGCTTCTCAACCATGGAAAATGAAAAAGAATGCGTGGGTAAGGTAGATCTCAAGCAAAAATTGAAAAATCTTACCTTTTGTCACTTGATTCCTTGAAATTTCACACTTTTCTCTTAAATTTACCTATCTTGGGTTTTGTTCTTTCTTTTTCTTGCTTTTCCTTGGTGAGGCCGAACATAATGAAGAGAAATGGGCTGGTTTTATGCTAATTTATAAAGAAAATAATAAAAAAATGAAAGCTTGACACTTATCACCTTACCATTGGACCATTTTTTTAAACTTAATAATTAAGCTTTCATTCACCACCACATAAAATCCTTCAATTATCCATGATATAAAATGCTAATGGCTGAACTTTATGGGCTTGACAAGTGTTAGGGGCGTAAAATTACACTGTTGCCCCTAGGGTGACAAAATGACTATTTGGCCCCTTATGCTCGAAAAAATATCAAAATTAAAAATTTTCACTTCCAAATCTCAAATTATGTTCTAAATAATCAATCTTGGTAAAAAACTTCTTCCAACATTCAAATCTTAACCTCTGGTGGCAAACATTCAATCGTAATCTGTTTTACCAAAAATGCAAAAAAAACTCAATCCAAAATCAATCATGTGATTATAAAACCATTTAAAGCAAGTAATAAGGCTTTTTAAGGCATGAGTGACTATAAATGCAGTTTTCCTGTCAATAGATGGCTTTCACCTCACGTTTCTCGAGCTAAACATTCAATTGTAATATATTTTAACCAAAAATGTAAAAACACTCAACCCAAAATCAATTATGAGATTATAAAACCGTTTAAAGCGAGTAATAAGGCTTTCGAGGGCATAAGTGACTGTAAATATAGTTTTCTTTTCAATAGATGAATTTTGCCTCATGTTTCCTGAGATAAACATTCAATTATAATCTGTTTTAACCAAAAATCTAAAAAAATCAACTAAAAATCTTTATGAGATTATAAAACCATTTAAAGCGAGTAATAAGGCTTTCGAAAGCGTGAGTGACTATAAATGGAGTTTTCTTGTCAATGTATGACTTTTTGCCTCATGTTTCTTGAGGTAAACATTCAATCGTAATCTGTTTTACCCAAAATGTAAAAAAAACTCAATCCAAAATCAATCATGTGATTATAAAACCATTTAAAGCAAGTAATAAGGATTTCTAAGGCATGAGTGACTATAAATGCAGTTTTCTTGTCAATAGATGGCTTTCACCTCATGTTTCTCAAGCTAAACATCCAATTGTAATATGTTTTAACCAAAAATGTAAAAACACTCAACCCAAAATCAATTATGAGATTATAAAACCATTTAAAGCAAGTAATAAGGCTTTCGAGGGCATAAGTGACTGTAAACACAGTTTTCTTTTGAATAGATGAATTTTGCCTCATGTTTCCTGAGATAAACATTCAATTATAATATGTTTTAACCAAAAATCTAAAAAAAATCAACTAAAAATCATTATGAGATTATAAAACCGTTTAAAACGAGTAATAAGGCTTTCGAAGGTGTGAGTGACTATAAATGGAGTTTTCTTGTTAATGTATGACTTTTGCCTTATGTTACTCGAGGTAAACATTCAATTGTAATCTGTTTTACCCAAAAATGTAAAAAAAAGACTCAATCCAAAATCAATGATGAGATTATAAAACCATTTAAAGCGAGTAATAAGGCTTTTGAGGGCATAAGTGACTGTAAATACAGTTTTCTTTTGAATAGATGAATTTTGCCTCATGTTTCCTGAGATAAACATTCAATTATAATTTGTTTTAACCAAAATCTCAAAAAAAATCAACTAAAAATCATTATGAGATTCTAAAACCATTTAAAGCAAGTAATAAGGATTTCGAAGGCGTGAGTGACTATAAATGGAGTGTTCTTGTTAATGTATGACTTTTGCCTCACATTTCTCGAGATAAACATTCAATCGTAATCTGTTTTACCCAAAAATGTAAACAAACTCAATCCAAAATCAATGATGTGATTATAAAACCATTTAAAACGAATAATAAGGCTTTCTAAGGCATGAGTGACTATAAATGTAGTTTTCCTATCAATGGATGGCTTTTGCCTCAAGTTTCTTGAGTTAAACGTTCAATTACATTCTGTTCTAACCAAAAATCGAAAAAAAAAAGCAACTAAAAATCAATTATGAGATTATAAAATCATTTAAAAGGAGTAATAAGGCTTTTGAAGGCATATGTGACTATAAATGGAGTTTTGTTGTCAATGGATGGCTTTTGCCTCACGCTTCTTGAGGCAAACATTCGATTATAATCTGTTTTAACCAAAAATGTAAAAGAACCCAACCCAAAATCAATTATGAGATTATAAAACCATTTCAAGCGAGTAATAAGGCTTTCGAGGGCATAAGTGATAGTAAATGCAGTTTTCTTTTCAATAGATGAATTTTTTGTCACGTTTCTCGAGATAAACATTCAATTATAATCTGTTTTAATCACAAATCTAAAAAAAATCAACTAAAAATCATTTATGAGATTATAAAACCATTTAAAGCTAGTAATAAGGCTTTCGAAGGCGTGAGTGACTATAAATGGAGTTTTCTTGTCAATGTATGGCTTTTGCCTCACGTTTCCCAAGGTAAACATTCAATTGTAATCTGTTTTAACCAAAAATGTAAAAAAAAAACTCAATCCAAAATCAATTATGAGATTATAAAACCATTTAAAGCAAGTACTAAGGCTTGCAAAGGCACGAGTGACTATAAATGCAGTTTTCTTGTCAATGGATGGCTTTTGCCTCAAGTTTCTTGAGTTAAACTTTCAATTACATTCTGTTTTAACGAAAAATCTAAAAAGAAAAAGCAACTAAAAATCAATTATGAGATTATAAAATCATTTAAAGCGAGTAATAAGGCTTTCGAAGGCATAAGTGACTATAAATGGCGATTTGTTGTCAATCGATGGCTTTTGCCTCACACTTCTTGAGGTAAACATTCGATTATAATCTGTTTTAACCAAAAATGTAAAAAAACCCAACCCAAAATCAATTATGAGATTATAAAACCATTTAAAGCAAGTAATAAGGCTTTTGAAGATGTGAGTGACTATAAATGGAGTTTTCTTGTCAATGGATTGCTTTTGCCTCACATTTCCCAAGGTAAACATTCAATTATAATGTATTTTAACTAAAAATGTAAAAAGACTCAACCAAAAATCATTTATGAGATTATAAAACCATTTAAAAAGAGAAATAAGGCTTTTGAGGGTGTGAGTGACTATAAATGGAGTTTTCTTGTAAATGGATTGCTTTTGCCTCACGTTTCTCGAGGTAAACATTCAATTATAATGTGTTTTAACTAAAAATGCAAAAAGACTCAACCAAAAATCATTTATGAGATTATAAAACCATTTAAAATGAGAAATAACGCTTTTGAGGGCGTGAGTTACTATAAATGGAGTTTTCTTGTAAATGGATTGCTTTTGCCTCATGTTTCCCGAGGTAAACATTCAGTTACAATCTTGTTTCGGCCAAAAATGTAAAAAAAACTCAGCTCAAAATCATTTATGAGATTATAAAACCATTTAAAGTGAGAAATAATGCTTTTGAAGGCGTAAGTGACTATAAATGGACTTTTTTGTCAATGGATGGCTTTTGCCTCACGTTTCCGAGGTAAACATTCAATTATAATTTGTTTTAACCAAAAATGTAAAAAAATCAACTAAAAATCATTTATGAGATTATAAAACCATTTAAAGAGAGTAATAAGGCTTTCGAAGGTGTGAGTGACTATAAATGGAGTTTTCTAGTAAATGGATTGCTATTGCCTCACGTTTCCTGAGGTAAACATTTAGTTACAATCTTGTTTCGGCCAAAAATCTAAAAAAACTCAGCTCAAAATCATTTATGAGATTATAAAACTATTTAAGGTGAGAAATAATGCTTTTGAAGGCATAAGTGACTATAAATGGACTTTTTTGTCAATGGATGGCTTTTGCCTCACGTTTCTTGAGGTAAACATTCAATTATACTCTGTTTTAACCAAAAATGTAAAAAACTCAACTAAAAATCATTTATGAGATTATAAAACCATTTAAAGCGAGTAATAAGGCTTTTGAAGGCGTGAGTGACTATAAATGGAGTTTTCTTGTAAATGGATTGCTATTGCCTCACGTTTCCCGAGGTAAACATTTAGTTACAATCTTGTTTAGGCCAAAAATGTAAAAAAACTCAGCTCAAAATCATTTATGAGATTATAAAACCATTTAAAGTGAGAAATAATGCTTTTGAAGGCGTAAGTGACTATAAATGGACTTTTTTGTCAATGGATGGCTTTTGCCTCACGTTTCCTGAGGTAAACATTCAATTATAATCTGTTTTAACCAAAAATGTAAAAAAATCAACTAAAAATCATTTATGAGATTATAAAACCATTTAAAGCAAGTAATAAGGCTTTTGAAGGCATGAGTGACTATAAATGGAGTTTTCTTGTAAATGGATTGCTATTGCCTCACGTTTCCCAAGGTAAACATTTAGTTACAATCTTGTTTTGGCCAAAAATGTAAAAAAACTCAGCTCAAAATCATTTATGAGATTATAAAACCATTTAAAGTGAGAAATAATGCTTTTGAAGGCGTAAGTGACTATAAATGGACTTTTTTGTCAATGGATGGCTTTTGCCTCACGTTTCCTGAGGTAAACATTCAATTATAATCTGTTTTAACCAAAAATGTAAAAAAACTCAACTAAAAATCATTTATGAGATTATAAAACCATTTAAAGTGAGTAATAAGGCTTTCGAAGGCGTGAGTGACTATAAATGGAGTTTTCTTGTAAATGGATTGCTATTGCCTCACGTTTCTTGAGGTAAACATTCAGTTAGAATCTTGTTTCGGCCAAAAATGTAAAAAAACTCAGCTCAAAACCATTTATGAGATTATAAAACCATTTAAAGTGAGAAATAATGCTTTTGAACACGTAAGTGACTATAAATAGACTTTTCTTGTCAATTGATGGATTTTGCTACACGTTTCCTGAGGTAAACATTCAATTGTAATCTGTTTTAACCAAAAATGTAAAAAAATCAACTAAAAATCTTTTATGAGATTATAAAACCATTTAAATCGAGTAATAAGGCTTTCGAAGGCGAGAGTGACTATAAATGGTGTTTTCTTGTCAATGTATGACTTTTGCCTCACGTTTCTCGAGGTAAACATTCAATTTTAATCTGTTTTAACCTAAAATGTAAAACAAACTCAACCCAAATTTAATTATTAGATTATAAAACCATTTAAAGCCAGTCAAAAGGCATTCGAAGGCATGAGTGACTATAAATGGATTTTTCTTGTCAATGGATGAATTTGCCTCACATTTCCCAATGTAAACATTCAATTATAATCTCTTTTAACCAAAAATAAAAAAAATCAAGTAGAAATCATTTATGAGATTATAAAACGATTTAAAGCAAGTAATAAGGCTTTCGAAAGCATGAATGACTATAAATGGACTTTTCTTGTCAATGGATGGCTTTTGCCTCACGTTCCTTGAGGTAAACATTCAATTGTTAGAAAACCATTTAAAGCGAGTAATAAGGCTTTCGAAGGCATGAGTGACTATAAATGGAGTTTTGTTGTCAATGGATGGCTTTTGCCTCATGCTTCTTCAGGTAAACATTCGATTATAATCTGTTTTAACCAAAAATGTAAAAAAACTCAACTGTAAATCAATTATGAGATTATAAAACCATTTAAAGCGAGTAATAAGGCATTCGAAGGCATAAATGACTATAAATAGAGTTTTCTTGTCAACGGATTGCTTTCGCCTCACATTTCCCAAGTTAAACACATACAATTATAATATGTTTTAACCAAAAATGTAAAGAAACTCAACTCAAAATCATTTATGAGATTATAAAACCATTTAAAGCAAGTAATACAGCTCTCGGAGGCGTGAGTGACTATAAATGGAGTTTTCTTGTCAATGGATTGCTTGTGCCTCACGTTTCTAGACGTAAACATTCAATTATAATCTATTTTAACAAAAAATGTAAAAAAATCAACTAAAAATCATTTATGAGATTATAAAACCATTTAAAGTGAGTAATAAGGCTTTCGAAGGCATGAGTGACTATAAATGGAGTTTTCTTGTCAATGTATGACTTTTGCCTCACATTTCCCGAGGTAAACTTTTAATTGTAATCTATTTTAATCAAAAATGTAAAAAAAAAAAACTCAATTCAAAATCAATTATGAGATTATAAAACCATTTAAAGCAAGTAATAAGGCTTTCTAAGGCATGAGTGATTATAAATGCAGTTTTCTTGTCAATGGATGGCTTTTGCCTCAAGTTTCTTGAGTTAAACGTTCAATGACATTTTGTTTTAAAAAAAATCTAAAAAACAGCAACGAAAAATCAATTATGAGATTATAAAATCTTTTAAAGTGGGTAATAAGGCTTTCGAAGGCATGAGTGACTATAAATGGAGTTTTGTTGTCAATAGATGGCTTTTGCCTCATGCTTCTTGAGGTAAACATTCCATTATAATCTGTTTTAATCAAAAATGTAAAAAAACTCAACCCTAAATCAATTATGAGATAATAAAACTATTTAAAGCTAGTAATAAGGCTTCCGAAGGCATAAAAGACTATAAACGCAGTTTTCTTGTCAATGGAAGAATTTTGCCTCACGTTTCCCGAGGTGAACATTCAATTACAATCTATTTTAACCAGCAACTAAAACAAAACTAAAAATCAATTCTGAGATTCTAAAACCATTTAAAGCGCGTAATAAGACTTTCAAAGGGGTGAGTGACAATAAACAGAGTTTTCTTGTTAATGTATGACTTTTACCTCACGTTTTCCAAGGTAAACATTCAATTGTAATCTATTTTAAACCCAAAATGGAAAAAAAAACTCAACCCAAATTCAATTATGAGATTATAAAACTATTTAAAGCAAGTAAAAAGGCTTTCGAAGGCATGAATGACTATAAATGGACTTTTCTTGTCAATGGATGGCTTTTTCCTCACGTTCCTCGAGATAAACATTCAATTGTAATCTGTTTTAACCAAAAATCAATTATGAGATTATAAAACAATTTAAAGTGAGTAATACGGCTTTCGAAGGCGTGAGTGACTATAAATGGAGTTTTCTTGTCAAGGATTGCTTTTGCCTCACGTTTCTCATCGTAAACATTCAATTATAATCTGTTTTAACCAAAAAAAGTATAAAAATCAACTAAAAATCATTTATGAGATTATAAAACCATTTAAAGCGAGTAATAAGGCTTTTCGAAGGCGTGAGTGACTATAAATGGAATTTTCTTGTTAATGTATGGCTTTTGCCTCACGTTCCCCGAGGTAAACATTTAATTGTAATCTGTTTTAACCAAAAATGTAAAAAAAACTCAATCCAAAATCAATTATGAGATTATAAAACCATTTAAAGCGAGCAATAAGGCTTTCTAAGGCATGAGTGACTATAAATGCAGTTTTCTTGTCAATGGATGGCTTTTGCCTCAAGTTTCTTGAGTTAAACGTTCAATGACATTCTGTTTTAACAAAAAATCTAAAAAACAGCAACGAAAAATCAATTATGAGATTATAAAATAATTTAAAGTGAGTAATAAGGCTTTCGAAGGCATGAGTGACTATAAATGGAGTTTTGTTGTCAATGGATGGCTTTTGCCTCATGCTTCTTGAGGTAAACATTCATTTATAATCTGTTTTAGCCAAAAATAAAAAAAAACTAAAAAACATTTATGATATTGTAAAACCATTTAAAGTGAGTAATAAGGCTTTCGAAGGTGTGAGTGACTATAAATTGAGTTTTCTTGTCAATGTATGACTTTTGCCTCATGTTTCCCAAGGAAACAATTCAATTGTAATCTGTTTTAACCAAAAATGTAAAAAAAAACTCAACCCAAATTCTATTATGAGATTATAAAACTATTTAAAGCGAGTAAAAAGGCTTTCGAAGGCATGAATGACTATAAATGGACTTTTCTTGTCAATGGATGGCTTTTGCCTCACGTTCCTTGAGGTAAATATTCAATTGTTATCTGTTTTAACCAAAAATGTAAAAAAAATGAGATTAGAAAACCATTTAAAGCGAGTAATAAGGCTTTCGAAGGCATGAGTGACTATAAATGGAGTTTTGTTGTCAATGGATGGCTTTTGCCTCATGCTTCTTGAGGTAAACATTCGATTATAATCTGTTTTAACCAAAAATGTAAAAAAACTCAACTGTAAATCAATTATGAGATTATAAAACCATTTAAAGCGAGTAATAAGGCATTCGAAGGCATAAATGACTATAAATAGAGTTTTCTTGTCAACGAATTGCTTTCGCCTCACATTTCCCAAGGTAAACACATACAATTATAATCTGTTTTAACAAAAAATGTAAAAAAATCAACTAAAAATCATTTATGAGATTATAAAACCATTTAAAGTGAATAAGGCTTTTCGAAGGCGTGAGTGACTATAAATGGAATTTTCTTGTTAATGTATGGCTTTTGCCTCACGTTCCCCGAGGTAAACATTTAATTGTAATCTGTTTTAACCAAAAATGTAAAAAAAAACTCAATCCAAAATCAATTATGAGATTATAAAACCATTTAAAGCGTGTAATAAGGCTTCCGAAGGCATAAGTGACTATAAATGGTGTTTTCTTGTCAATGGATGAATTTGCCTCACGTTTCCTAAGGTAAACATTCGATTATAATCTGTATTAACCAAATATGTAAAAAAACTCAACCCTAAATCAATCATGGGATTATAAAATTATTTAAAATGAGTAATAAGGCTTTCAAAGGCGTGAGTGACTATAAATGGAGTTTTCTTGTCAATGTATGGCTTTTGCCTAACGTTTCCCGAGGTTAACATTTAATTGTAATTTGTTTTAACCAAAACTGTAAAAAAAACTGAACCAAAAATCTATTATGAGATTATAAAACCATTTAAAGCGAGTAATAAGTCTTTCGAAGTCATAAGGGACTATAAATGGTGTTTTCTTGTCAATGGATGAATTTTGACTCACGTTTCCTGAGGTAAATGGTTGATTATAATCTGTTTTAACCAAAAATTAAAAAATATAAACTAAAAATCATTTCTGAGATTCTAAAACCATTTAAAGCTAGTAATAAGGCTTTCGAAGGCGTGAGTGACTACAAATAGAGTTTTCTTGTCAATGGATGGCTTTTGCCTCATGCTTCTTGAGGTAAACATTCGATTATAATCTGTTTTAACCAAAAATGTAAAAAAACTCAACCCTAAATCTATTATGAGATTATAAAACTATTTAAAGCGAGTAATAAGGCTTTCGAAGGCGTGAGTGACTATAAATGGAGTTTTCTTATTAATGGATGGCTTTTCCCTCACTTTTCTCGAGGTTAATATTCAATTGTAATCTGTTTTAATGAAAAATGTAAAAAAATTCAACCCAAAATCAATTATGAGATTATAAAACCATTTAAAGTGAGTAATGAGGATTCCAAAGGCGTGACTGACTATAAATGGAGTTTCTTGTCAATGTATGGCTTTTGCCTCATGTTTCCCGAGGTAAACATTTAATTGTAATCTGTTTTCACCACAAATGTAAAAAAAACTCAATCCAAAATCAATTATGAGATTATAAAACCATTTAAAGCGAGTAACAAGGCTTTCTAAGGCATTAGTGACTATTAATGCAGTTTTCTTGTCAATGGATGGCTTTTGCCTCAAGTTTCTTGAGTTAAACGTTCAATGACATTCTGTTTTAACCAAAAATCTAAAAAACAGCAACGAAAAATCAATTATGAGATTATAAAATCATTTACAGCGAGTAATAAGGCTTTCAAAGGCATGAGTGACTATAAATGGAGTTTTGTTGTCAATGGATGGCTGTTGCCTCATGCTTCTTGAGGTAAACATTCGATTATAATCTGTTTTAACCAAAAATGTAAAAAAACTCAACCCTAAATCTAATATGAGATTATAAAACTATTTAAAGCGAGTAATAAGGCTTTTGAAGGCGTGAGTGACTATAAATGGAGTTTTCTTGTTAATGGATGGCCTTTCCCTCACGTTTCTCGAGGTAAATATTCAATTGTAATCTGTTTTCACCAAAAATGTAAAAAAACCTCAATCCAAAATCAATTATGAGATTATAAAACCATTTAAAGCGAGTAATAAGGCTTTCGAAGGCATACGTGACTATAAATGGTTTTTTCTTGTCAATGGATTGCTTTTGCCTCACGTTTCCCGTCGTAAACATTCAATTATAATCTGTTTTAACAAAAAATGTAAAAAAATCAACTAAAAATCATTTATGAGATTATAAAACCATTTAAAGCGAGTAATAAGGCTTTCGAAGGCATGAGTGACTAAAAATGGAGTTTTCTTGTCAATGCATGGCTTTTGCCTCACGTTTCCCAAGGTAAACATTTAATTGTAATCTGTTTTAACCAAAAATGTAAGAAAAACTCAATCCAAAATCAATTATGAGATTATAAAACTATTTAAAGCGAGTAATAAGGCTTTCGAAGGCATAAGTGACTATAAATGGTTTTTTCTTGTCCATGGATGAATTTTCCCTCACGTTTGCTGAGGTAACATTTGATTATAATCTGTTTTAACCAAAAATGTAAAAAAACTCAACCCTAAATCAATCATGAGATTATAAAACTATTTAAAGTGAGTAATAAGGCTTTCGAAGGCGTGAGTGACTATAAATGGAGTTTTCCTATCAATGTATGGCTTTTGCCTTACGTTTCCCAAGGTAAATATTTAATTGTAATCTGTTTTAACCAAAAATGTAAAAAAAACTCAACCAAAAATCAATTATGAGATTACAAAACCATTTAAAGCGAGTAAATGAGGCTTTCAAGGGCATGAATGGCTATAAATGGACTTTTCTCGTCAATGGATGGCTTTTGCCTCACATTCCGCGAGGTAAACATTCAATTGTTATCTGTTTTAACCAAAAATGTAAAAAAACTCAATCAAAAATCAATTATGAGATTATAAAACCATTTAAAGCGAGTAATAAGGCATTCGAAGGCATAAATGACTGTAAATGGAGTTTTCTTATCAATGGATTGCTTTGGCCTCATGTTTCCCAAGGTAAACATACAATTATAATATGTTTTAACCAAAAATGTAAAAAAACTCAACTCAAAATCATTTACGAGATTATAAAACCATTTAAAGTAAGAAATAATGCTTTTGAAGGCGTAAGTGACTATAAATGGACTTTTCTTGTTAATGAATGGCTTTTGCCTCACGTTTCCCAAGGTAAACATACAATTATAATCTGTTTTAATCAAAAATGTAAAAAAACTCAACCTAAATCAATTATGAGATTATAAAACCATTTAATGCGAGTAATAAGGCATTCATAGACATAAATGACTATAAATAGACTTTTCTTGTTAATGGATGGCTTTTACCTCACGTTTCTCGAGGTAAACAATCAATTGAAATCTGTTTTAATCAAAAATGTGAAAAAACTCAACCCAAAATGAATTATGAGATTATAAAACCATTTAAAGCGAGTAATAAGGCTTTCGAAGGCGTGAGTGACTATAAATGGAGTTTTCTTGTCAATGGATTGCTTTTGCCTCACGTTTCCCGACGTAAACATTCAATTACAATCTGTTTTAACAAAAAATGTAAAAAAATCACCTAAAAATCATTTATGAGATTATAAAACCATTTAAAGCGAGTAATAAGGCTTTCGAAGGCGTGAGTGACTACAAATAGAGTTTTCTTGTCAATGTATGACTTTTGCCTCACGTTTCCCAAGGTAAACATTCAATTGTAATCTGTTTTAACCAAAAATGTAAAAACAACTCAACCCAAATTCAATTATGAGATTATAAAACTATTTAAAGTGAGTAAAAAGGCTTTCGAAGGCATGAATGGCTATAAATAGACTTTTCTCGTTAATGGATGGCTTTTGCCTCACGTTCCTCGAGGTAAACATTCAATTGTTATCTGTTTTAACCAAAAATGTAAAAAAAACTCAACCCAAATTCAATTATGAGATTTTAAAACTATTTAAAGCGAGTAAAAAGGCTTTCGAAGGCATGAATGGCTATAAATGGACATTTCTCATCAATGGATGGCTTTTGCCTCACGTTCCTCGAGGTAAACATTCAATTGTTATCTGTTTTAACCAAAAATGTAAAAAAAACTCAACTCAAAATCATTTATGAGATTATAAAACCATTTAAAGTGAGAAATAATGCTTTTGAAGGCGTAAGTGACTATAAATGGACTTTTCTTGTCAATGGATTGCTTTTGCCTCACGTTTCCCAAGGTAAACATTCAATTGTAATATGTTTTAACCAAAAATGTAAAAAAAACTCAACCCTAATTCAATTATGAGATTATAAAACTATTTGAAGTGAGTAAAAAGACTTTCGAAGCCATGAATGACTATAAATGGACTTTTCTCATCAATTGATGGCTTTTGCCTCACGTTCCTCGAGGTAAACATTCAATTGTTATCTGTTTTAACCAAAAATGTAAAAAAACTCAACCTAAATCAATTATGAGATTATAAAACCATTTAAAGCGAGTAATAAGGTATTCGAAGACATCAATGACTATATATGCAGTTTTCATGGCAATGGATTGCTTTTGCCTCATGTTTCCCAAGGAAAACATACAATTCTAATCTGTTTTAACCAAAATGTAAAAAAACTCAACCCAAAATCATTTATGAGATTATAAAACCATTTAAAGTGAGAAATAATGCTTTTGAATGCGTAAGTGTCTATAAATGGACTTTTCTTGTTAATGGATGGCTTTTACCTAACGTTTCTTGAGGTAAACATTCAATTGTAATATGTTTTAATTAAAAATGTAAAAAAACTCAACCCAAAATCAATTATGAGATTATAAAACCATTTAAAACGAGTAATGAGGCTTTCAAAGGCATGAGTGACTATAAATGGAGTTTCTTGTCAATGTATGGCTTTTGCCTCATGTTTCCCAAGGTAAACATTTAATTGTAATCTGTTTTCACCAAAAATGTAAAAAAAAAAACTCAATCCAAAATCAATTATGAGATTATTAAACAATTTAAAGCAAGTAACAAGGCTTTCTAAGGCATGAGTGACCATAAATGCAGTTTTCTTGTCAATGGATGGCTTTTGCCTCAAGTTTCTTGAGTTAAACGTTCAATGACATTCTGTTTTAACCAAAAATCTTAAAAACAGCAACGAAAAATCAATTATGAGATTATAAAATCATTTACAGTGAGTAATAAGGCTTTCGAAGGCATGAGTGACTATAAATGGAGTTTTGTTGTCAATGGATGGCTTTTGCCTCATGCTTCTTGAGGTAAACATTCGATTATAATCTGTTTTAACCAAAAATGTAAAAAAACTCAACCCTAAATCTATTATGAGATTATGAAACTATTTAAAGCGAGTAATAAGGCTTTCGAAGGCGTGAGTGACTATAAATGGAGTTTTCTTATTAATGGATGGCTTTTCACTCACGTTTCTCGAGGTAAATATTCAATTGTAATCTGTTTTAATGAAAAATGTAAAAAAACTCAACCCAAAATCAATTTATGAGATTATAAAACCATTTAAAGTGAGTAATGAGGCTTTCAAAGGCGTGAGTGACTATAAATGGAGTTTCTTGTCAATGTCTGGCTTTTGCCTCATGTTTTCCGAGGTAAACATTTAATTGTAATCTGTTTTCACCAAAAATGTAGAAAAACTCAATCCAAAATCAATTATGAGATTATAAAACCATTTAAAGCAAGTAACAAGGCTTTCTAAGGCATGAGTGACTATAAATGCAGTTTTCTTGTCAATGGCTGGCTTTTGCCTCAAGTTTCTTGAGTTAAACGTTCAATGACATTCTGTTTTAACCAAAAATCTAAAAAACAGCAATGAAAAATCAATTATGAGATTATAAAATCATTTACAGAGAGTAATAAGGCTTTCGAAGGCATGAGTGACTATAAATGGAGTTTTGTTGTCAATGGATGGCTTTTGCCTCATGCTTCTTGAGGTAAACATTCGATTATAATCTGTTTTAACCAAAAATGTAAAAAAACTCAACCCTAAATCTATTATGAGATTATAAAACTATTGAAAGCGAGTAATAAGGCTTTCGAAGGCGTGAGTGACTGTAAATGGAGTTTTCTTATTAATGGATGGTTTTTCCCTCACGTTTCTCGAGGTAAATATTCAATTGTAATCTGTTTTAATCAAAAAAGTAAACAAACTCAACCCAGAATCAATTATGAGATTATAAAACCATTTAAAGCGAGTAATGAGGCTTTCGAAGGCATGAGTGACTATAAATGGAGTTTTCTTGTCAATGGATTGCTTTTGCCTCACGTTTCTCGAGGTAAACATTCGATTATAGTCTATTTTAACTAAAAATGTAAAAAATCTCAACCAAAAATCATTTATGAAATTATAAAACCATTTAAAATGAGAAATAATGCTTTTGAAGGCATGAGTGACTATAAATGGAGTTTTCTTGTCAATAGATTGCTTTTGCCCCATGTTTCCCAAGGTAAACATTCAATTATAATCTGTTTTTACCAAAAATGTAAAAAACCTCAACTTAAAATCATTTATGAGATTATAAAACAATTTAAATATAGAAATAACGTTTTTGAAGGCGTAAGTGACTATAAATGGACTTTTTTGTCAATGGGTGGCTTTTGCCTCACATTTTCTGAGGTAAAGATTTAACTATAATCTGTTTTAACCAAAATGTAAAAAAATCAACTAAAAATCATTTATGACATTATAAAACAATTTAAAGTGAGTAATAAGGCTTTCAAACGCGTGAGTAACTATAAATGGAGTTTTTTTGTCAATGGATGGCTTTTGCCTCACGTTCCTCAAGGTAAACATTCAATTGTTATCTGTTTTAACCAAAAATGTAAAAAAACTCAACCTAAAATCAATTATGAGATTATAAAACCATTTAAAGAGAGTAATAGGGCATTCGAAGGCATAAATGACTATAAATGGAGTTTCCTTGTCAATGGATTGCTTTTGCCTCACGTTTCCCAAGGTAAACATACAATTATAATCTGTTTTAACCAAAAATGTAAAAAAACTCAACTCAAAATCATTTATGAGATTATAAAACCATTTAAAGTGAGAAATAAGGCTTTTGAAGGCATAAGTGACTATACATGGACTTTTCTTGTTAATGGATGGCTTTTACCTCACGTTTCTTGAGGTAAACATTCAATTGTAATCTGTTTCAATTAACAATGTAAAAAACCTCAACCAAAAATCAATTATGAGATTATAAAACCATTTAAAGCGAGTAATGAGGCTTTCGAAGGCGTGAGTGACTATAAATGGAGTTTTCTTATCAATGTATGGCTTTTCCCTTACGTTTCCCGAGGTAAACATTTAATTATAATCTGTGTTAACCAAAAATGTAAAAAAAAACTCAATCCAATATCAATTATGAGATTATAAAACATTTAAAGCAAGTAATGAGGCTTTCTAAGGCATGAGTAACTATAAATGCAGTTTTCTTGTCAATGGATGGCTTTTGCCTCAAGTTTCTTGAGTTAAACATTCAATGACATTCTGTTTTAAACCAAAATCTAAAAAACAGCAACGAAAAATCAATTATGAGATTATAAAACCCTTTAAAGTGAGTAATAAGGCTTTCGATGGCATGAATGACTATAAATGGACTTTTCTTGTCAATGGATAGCTTTTGCCTCACGTTCCTCGAGATAAACATTCAATTGTTATCTGTTTTAACCAAAACTGTAAAAAAACTCAACCAAAAATCAATTATGAGATTATAAAACAATTTAAAGTGAGTAATAAGGCTTTCGAAGGCGTGAGTGACTATAAATGAAGTTTTCTTGTCAATGGATTGCTTTTGCCTCACGTTTCCCGTCGTAAACATTCAATTATAATCTGTTTTAACAAAAAATGTAAAAAAATCAACTAAAAATCATTTATGAGATTATAAAACCATTTAAAGCGAGTAATAAGGCTTCTCGAAGGCATGAGTGACTATAAATGGAGTTTTCTTGTCAATGTATGGCTTTTGCCTCATGTTTCCCGAGGTAAACATTTAAATGTAATCTGTTTTAACCATAAATGTAAAAAAAACTCAATCCAAAATCAATTATGAGATTATAAAACCATTTAAAGCGAGTAATAAGGCTTTCGAAGGCATAAGTGACTATAAATGGTTTTTTCTTGTCCATGGATGAATTTTCCCTCACGTTTGCTGAGGTAACATTTGATTATAATCTGTTTTAACCAAAAATGTAAAAAAAATCAACCCTAAATCAATCATGAGATTATAAAACTATTTAAAGTGAGTAATAAGGCTTTCAAAGGCGTGAGTGACTATAAATGGAGCTTTCTTGTCAATGTATGGCTTTTGCCTCACGTTTCCCGAGGTAAACATTTAAATGTAATCTGTTTTAACCAAAAATGTAAAAAAAACTCAATCCAAAATCAATTATGAGATTATAAAACCATTTAAAGTGAGTAATAAGGCTTTCGAAGGCATAAGTGACTATAAATGGTGTTTTCTTCTCAGTGGATGAATTTTGCCTCAGGTTTCCTGAGGTAAAGATTCGATTATAATCTGTTTTTAACCAAAAATATGAAAAAACTCAAGCCTAAATCAATCAGGAGATTATAAAACTCTTTAAAGCGATTAATAAGGCTTTCAAAGGCATGAGTGACTATAAATGGAATTTTCTTGTCAATGTATGGCTTTTGCCTCACGTTTGCTAAGGTAAACATTTAATTGTAATCTGTTTTAACCAAAAATGTAAAAAAAACTCAACCAAAAATCAATTATGAGATTATAAAACCATTTAAGGCAAGTGATAAGGCTTTTGAAGGCATAAGGGACTATAAATGGTGTTTTCTTGTCAATGGATGAATTTTGCCTCACGTTTCCTAAGGTAAACATTCGATTATAATCTGTTTTAACCAAAAATGTAAAAAAACTCAACCCTAAATCAATTATGAGACTATAAAACTATTTAAAGCGAGTAATAAGGCTTTCGAAGGCATAAGTGACTATAAATGCAGTTTTGTTTTCAATAAATGAATTTTGCCTCACGTTTCCCAAGATAAACATTCAATTATAATATGTTTTAACCAAAAATTAAAAAAATAAAGTAAAAATCATTTATGAGATTATAAAACCATTTAAAGCGAGTAATAAGGCTTTTGAAGACGTGAGTGACTATAAATGGAGTTTTCTTGTGAATGTAAGGCTTTTGCCTCACGTTTCCCGAGGAAAACATTTAATTGTAATCTGTTTTAACAAAAAATGTAAAAAAACTCAACCGAAAATCAATTATGAGATTATAAAACCATTTAAAGCGAGTAATAAGGCTTTCGAAGGCATAAGTGACTATAAATGGTGTTTTCTTGTCAATCGATGAATTTTACCTCACGTTTCTTGAGGTAAACATTCGATTATAATCTGTTTTAACCAAAAATGTAAAAAAACTCAACGCTAAATCAATTATGAGATTATAAAACTATTCAAAGCGAGTAATAAGGGTTTCGAAGGCATAAGTGACTATAAATGCAGTTTTGTTGTCAATAGATGAATTTTGCCTCACGTTTCCCAAGATAAACATTCAATTATAATCAGTTTTAACCAAAAATTGAAAAAAATAAACTAAAAATCATTTCTGAGATTATAAAACCATTTAAAGCGAGTAATAAGGCTTTCGAAGGCGTGAGTGACTATAAATGGAGTTTGTTGTGAATGTATGGCTTTTGCCTCACGTTTCCCAAGGTAAACATTCAATTGTAATCTGTTTTAACAAAAATGTAAAAAAAACTCAACCCTAATTCAATTATTTGATTATAAAACCATTTAAGGTGAGTAATAAGGCATTCGAAGGCATAAATGACTATAAATGGAGTTTTCTTGTCAATGGATTGCTTTTGCCTCATCTTTCCCAAGGTAAACATACAATTATAATCTGTTTTAACCAAAAAAGTAAAAAAAAACTCAACTCAAGATCATTTATAAGATTATAAAGCCATTTAAAGTTAGAAACAATCCTTTTGAAGGCGTAAGTGACTATAAATGGATTTTCCTTGTCAATGGATGGCTTTTACCTCACGTTTCTCGAGGTAAACAATCAATTGAAATCTGGTTTAATCAAAAATGTAAAAAAACTCAACCCAAAATCAATTATGAGATTATAAAACAATTTAAAGCGAGTAATGAGGCTTTCAAGGGCATGAGTGACTATAAATGGAGTTTTCTTGTCAATGTATGGCTTTTGCCTCATGTTTCCCGAGGTAAACATTTAATTGTAATCTGTTTTAACAAAAAATGTAAAAAAAAACTCAATCCAAAATCAATTATGAGATTATAAAACCATTTAAGCAAGTAATAAGGCTTTCGAAGGCATGAGTGACTATAAATGGAGTTTTGTTGTCAATGGACGGCTTTTGCCTCATGCTTCTTAAGGTAAACATTCGATTATAATCTGTTTTAACCAAAAATGTAAAAAAAAACTAAACCCTAAATCAATTATGAGATTATAAAACTATTTAAAGTGAGTAATAAGGCTTGCAAAGGCATAAATGACTATAAATGCAGTTTTTTGTAAATGGATAAATTTTGCCTCACGTTTCCCGAGGTAAACATTCAATTACAATCTGTTTTAACCAAAAATTAAAAAAATAAACTAAAAACCATTTATGAGATTATAAAACCATTTAAAGCAAGTAATAAGGCTCTCGAAGGCGTGAGTGACTATAAATAGAGTTTTCTTGTCAATGTATGACTTTTGCCTCACGTTTCCCAGCGTAAACATTCAATTGTAATCTGTTTTAACCAAAAATGTAAAAAAAACTCAACCCAAATTCAATTATGAGTTTATAAAACTATTTAAAGCGAGTAAAAAGGCTTTCGAAGGCATGAATGACTATAAATGAACTTTTCTTGTCAATGGATAGCTTTTACCTCACGTTCCCCAAGGTAAACATTCAATTGTTATCTGTTTAACCAAAAATGTTAAAAAACTCAACCTAAAATCAATTATGAGATTATAAAACCATTTAAAGCGAGTAATAGGGCATTTGAAGGCATAAATGACTATAATTGGAGTTTTCTTGTCAATGGATTGCTTTTGCCTCACTTTTCCTGAGGTAACATACAATTATAATCTGTTTTAACCAAAAATGTAAAAAACTCAACTCAAAATCATTTATGAGATTATAAAACCATTTAAAGTGAGAAATAATGCTTTTGGAGGCGTAAGTGACTATAAATGGACTTTTCTTGTTAATGGATGGCTTTTACCTCACGTTTCTCGAGGTAAACATTCAATTGTAATTTGTTTTAATTAAAAATGTAAAAAAACTCAGCCCAAAATCAATTATGAGATTATAAAACCATTTAAAGCGAGTAATAAGGCATTCGAAGGCATAAATGACTATAAATGGAGTTCTCTTGTCAATGGATTGCTTTTGCCTAACATTTCCCGAGGTAAACATACAATTATAATCTGTTTTAAGCAACAATGTAAAAAAACTCAACTTAAAATCATTTATGAGATTATAAAACCATTTAAAGTGAGAAATAATGCTTTTGAAGGCGTAAGTGACTATAAATGGACTTTTCTTCTTAATGGATGGCTTTTACCTCACGTTTCTCGAGGTAAACATTCAACTGTAATCAGTTTTAATTAAAAATGTAAAAAAACTCAACCCAAAATCAATTATGAGATTATAAAACCATTTAAAGTGAGTAATAAGGCTTTCGAAGGCGTGAGTGACTATAAATGGAGTTTTCTTGTCATTGTATGGCTTTTGCCTCACGTTTCTCGAGATAAACATTTAATTGTAATCTGCTTTAACCAAAAATGTAAAAAACACTCAATCCAATATCAATTATGAGATTATAAAACCATTTAAAGTGAGAAATAATGCTTTTGAAGGCGTAAGTGATTATAAATGGACTTTTCTTGTTAATGGATGGCTTTTACCTCACATTTCTCGAGGTAAACAATCAATTGAAATTTGTTTTAATCAAAAATGTAAAAAAATAAACTCAAAATCAATTATGAGATTATAAAACCATTTAAAGCGAGTAATAAGGCTTTCGAAGGTGTAAGTGACTATAAATGGACTTTTCTAGTTAATGGATAGCTTTTACCTCACGTTTTTGGAGATAAACATTCAATTGTAATCTGTTTCAATTAAAAATGTAAAAAAACTCAACCAAAAATCAATTATGAGATTATAAAACCATTTAAAGCGAGGAATAAGGCTTTCGAAGGTGTGAGTGACTATAAATGGAGTTTTCTTATCAATGTATGGCTTTTGCCTTACGTTTCCCGAGGTAGATATTTAATTGTAATCTGTTTTAACCAAAAATGTAAAAAAAACTCAATCCAAAATCAATTATGAGATTATAAAACCATTTAAGTGAGCAATAAGGCTTTCCAAGGCATGAGTGACTATAAATGGAGTTTTCTTATCAATGTTTGGCTTTTGCCTCAAGTTTCTTGAGTTAAATGTTCAATGACATTCTGTTTTAACCAAAAATCTAAAAAACAGCAACTAAAAATCAATTATGAGATTATAAAATAATTTAAAGAGAGTAATAAGGCTTTCGAAGGCATGAGTGACTATAAATGGAGTTTTGTTGTCAATGGATGGCTTTTGCCTCATGCTTTTTGAGGTAAACATTCATTTATAATCTGTTTTAGCCAAAAATAAAAAAAAAAACTAAAAATCATTTATGATATTGTAAAACCATTTAAAGTGAGTAATAAGGCTTTCGAAGGTGGGAGTGACTATAAATGGAGTTTTCTTGTCAACGTATGACTTTTGCCTCAGGTTTCCCAAGGAAACAATTCAATTGTAATCTGTTTTAACCAAAAATGTAAAAAAAACTCAACCCAAATTCTATTATGAGATTATAAAACTATTTAAAGCGAGTAAAAAGGCTTTCGAAGGCATGAATGACTATAAATGGACTTTTCTTGTCAATGGATGGCTTTTGCCTCACGTTCCTTGAGGTAAACATTCAATTGTTATCTGTTTTAACCAAAAATGTAAAAAAACACAACCCAAAATCAATTATGAGATTAGAAAACCATTTAAAGCGAGTAATAAGGCTTTCGAAGGCATGAGTGACTATAAATGGAGTTTTGTTGTCAATGGATGGCTTTTGCCTCATGCTTCTTGAGGTAAACATTCGATTATAATCTGTTTTAACCAAAAATGTATAAAAACTCAACTGTAAATCAATTATGAGATTATAAAACCATTTAAAGCGACTAATAAGGCATTCGAAGGCATAAATGACTATAACTAGAGTTTTCTTGTCAACGGATGGCTTTCGCCTCACGTTTCCCAAGGTAAACACATACAATTATAATCTGTTTTAACCAAAAATGTAAAGAAACTCAACTCAAAATCATTTATGAGATTATAAAACCATTTAAAGCGAGTAATACAGCTCTCGGAGGCGTGAGTGACTATAAATGGAGTTTTCTTGTCAATGGATTGCTTTTGCCTCACGTTTCTAGACGTAAACATTCAATTATAATCTGTTTTAACAAAAAATGTAAAAAAATCAACTAAAAATCATTTATGAGATTATAAAACCATTTATAAGGCTTTCGAAGGCGTGAGTGACTATAAATGGAGTTTTCTTGTTAATGTATGGCTTTTGCCTCACATTTCCCGAGGTAAACTTTTAATTGTAATCTATTTTAATCAAAAATGTAAAAAAAAAACTCAATTCAAAATCAATTATGAGATTATAAAACCATTTAAAGCAAGTAATAAGGCTTTCTAAGGCATGAGTGATTATAAATGCAGTTTTCTTGTCAATGGTTGGCTTTTGCCTCAAGTTTCTTGAGTTAAACGTTCAATGACATTTTGTTTTAAAAAAAATCTAAAAAACAGCAACAAAAAATCAATTATGAGATTTTAAAATCTTTTAAAGTGAGTAATAAGGCTTTCGAAGGCATGAGTGACTATAAATGGAGTTTTGTTGTCAATTGATGGCTTTTGCCTCATGCTTCTTGAGGTAAACATTCGATTATAATCTGTTTTAACCAAAAATGTAAAAAAACTCAACCCTAAATCAATTATGAGATTATAAAACTATTTAAAGCTAGTAATAAGTCTTGCGAAGGCATAAATGACTATAAACGCAGTTTTCTTGTCAATGGAAGAATTTTGCCTCACGTTTCCCGAGGTGAACATTCAATTACAATCTGTTCTAACCAGCAATTAAAAAAAACTAAAAATCATTTCTGAAATTATAAAACCATTTAAAGCGCGTAATAAGACTTTCGAAGGGGTGAGTGACTATAAACAGAGTTTTCTTGTTAATGTATGACTTTTGCCTCATGTTTCCCAAGGTAAACATTCAATTGTAATCTATTTTAAACCAAGAATGTAAAAAAAAACTCAACCCAAATTCAATTATGAGATTATAAAACTATTTAAAGCGAGTAAAAAGGCTTTCGAAGGCATGAATGACTATAAATGGACTTTTCTTGTCAATGGATGGCTTTTTCCTCATGTTCCTCGAGATAAACATTCAATTGTAATCTGTTTTAACCAAAAATGTAAAAAAACTCAACCAAAAATCAATTATGTGATTCTAAAACAATTTAAAGTGAGTAATAAGGCTTTCGAAGGCGTGAGTGACTATAAATGGAGTTTTCTTGTCAATGGATTGCTTTTGCCTCACGTTTCCCATCGTAAACATTCAATTATAATCTTTTTTAACAAAAAAAGTAAAAAAATCAACTAAAAATCATTTATGAGATTATAAAACCATTTAAAGCGAGTAATAAGGCTTTTCGAAGGCGTGAGTGACTATAAATGGAATTCTCTTGTTAATGTATGGCTTTTGCCTCACGTTCCCCGAGGTAAACATTTAATTGTAATCCGTTTTAACCAAAAATGTAAAAAAAAACTCAATCCAAAATCAATTATGAGATTATAAAACCATTTAAAGCGAGTAATAAGGCTTTCGAAGGCATAAGTGACTATAAATGGTGTTTTCTTGTCAATGGATGAATTTTGCCTCGCGTTTCCTGAGGTAAACATTCGATTATAATCTGTTTTAACCAAAAATGTAAAAAACCTCAACCCTAAATGAATCATGAGATTATAAAATTATTTAAAACGAGTAATAAGGCTTTCGAAGGCATGAGTGACTATAAATGGAGTTTTCTTCTCAATGTATGGCTTTTGCCTCACGTTTCCCGAGGTTAACATTTAATTGTGATTTGTTTTAACCAAAACTGTAAAACAAACTGAACCAAAAATCTATTATGAGATTATAAATCCATTTAAAGCGAGTAATAAGTCTTTCGAAGGCATAAGGGACTATAAATGGTGTTTTCTTGTCAATGGATGAATTTTGACTCACGTTTCCTGAGGTAAACGGTTGATTATAATCTGTTTTAACCAAAAATTAAAAAATATAAACTAACAATCATTTTTGAGATTATAAAACCATTTAAAGCGAGTAATAAGGCTTTCGAAGGCGTGAGTGATTACAAATAGAGTTTTGTTGTCAATGGATGGCTTTTGCCTCATGCTTCTTGAGGTAAACATTCGATTATAATCTGTTTTAAACTAAAAATGTAAAAAAATCAACCCTAAATCTATTATGAGATTATAAAACTATTTAAAGCGAGTAATAAGGCTTTCGAAGGCGTGAGTGACTATAAATGGAGTTTTCTTATTAATGGATGGCTTTTCCCTTACGTTTCTCGAGATAAATATTCAATTGTAATCTGTTTTAATCAAAAATGTAAAAAAACTCAACCCAAAATCAATTATGAGATTATAAAGCCATTTAAAGCGAATAATGAGGCTTTCAAAGGCGTGAGTGACGATAAATGGAGTTTCTTGTCAATGTATGGCTTTTGCCTCATGTTTCCCGAGGTAAACATTTAATTGTAATCTATTTTCACCAAAAATGTAAAAAAAACTCAATCCAAAATCAATTATGAGGTTATAAAACCATTTAAAGCAAGTAACAAGGCTTTTTAAGGCATGAGCGACTATAAATGCAGTTTTCTTGTCAATGGATGGCTTTTGCCTCAAGTTTCTTGAGTTAAACGTTCAATGACATTCTGTTTTAACCAAAAATCTAAAAAACAGCAACGAAAAATCAATTATGAGATTATAAAATCATTTACAGCGAGTAATAAGGCTTTCGATGGCATGAATGACTATAAATGGACTTTTCTCGTCACTGGATGGCTTTGGCCTCACGTTCCTCGAGGTAAACAATCAATTGTTATCTGTTTTAACCAAAATGTAAAAAAACTCAACCCAAAATCAATTATGAGATTATAAAACCATTTAAAGCGAGTAATGAGGCTTTCAAAGGCGTGAGTGACGATAAATGGAGTTTCTTGTCAATGTATGGCTTTTGCCTCATGTTTCCCGAGCTAAACATTTAATTGTAATCTGTTTTCACCAAAAATGTAAAAAAAACTCAATCCAAAATCAATTATGAGGTTATAAAACCATTTAAAGAAAGTAACAAGGCTTTCTAAGGCATGAGCGACTATAAATGCAGTTTTCTTGTCAATGGATGGCTTTTGCCTCAAGTTTCTTGAGTTAAACGTTCAATGACATTCTGTTTTAACCAAAAATCTAAAAAAAAGCAACGAAAAATCAATTATGAGATTATAAAATCATTTACAGTGAGTAATAAGGCTTTCGATGGCATGAATGACTATAAATGGACTTTTCTCGTCACTGGATGGCTTTTGCCTCACGTTCCTCGAGGTAAACAATCAATTGTTATCTGTTTTAACCAAAAATGTAAAAAAACTCAACCTAAAATCAATTATGAGATTATAAAACCATTTAAAGCGAGTAATGAGGCTTTCAAAGGCGTGAGTGACGATAAATGGAGTTTCTTGTCAATGTATGGCTTTTGCCTCATGTTTCCCGAGGTAAACATTTAATTGTAATCTGTTTTGACCAAAAATGTAAAAAAAAACTCAATCCAAAATCAATTATGAGATTATAAAACCATTTAAAGCAAGTAACAAGGCTTTCAAAGGCATGAGTGACTATAAATGCAGTTTTCTTGTGAATGGATGGCTTTTGCCTCAAGTTTCTTGAGTTAAACGTTCAATGACATTCTGTTTTAACCAAAAATCTAAAAAACAGCAACAAAAAATCAATTATGAGATTATAAAATCATTTACAGCAAGTAATAAGGCTTTCGAATGCATGAGTGACTATAAATGGAGTTTTGTTGTCAATGGATGGCTTGTGCCTCATGCTTCTTGAGGTAAACATTCGATTATAATCTGTTTTAACCAAAAATGTAAAAAAACTCAACCCTAAATCTATTATGAGATTATAAAACTATTTAAACTGAGTAATAAGGCTTTCGAAGGCGTGAGTGACTATAAATGGAGTTTTCTTATTAATGGATGGCTTTTCCCTCACATTTTCTCGAGGTAAATATTCAATTGTAATCTGTTTTAATCAAAAACATAAAAAAACTCAACCCAAAATCAATTATGAGATTATAAAGCCATTTAAAGCGAATAATGAGGCTTTCAAAGGCGTGAGTGACTATAAATGCAGTTTCTTGTCAATGTATGGCTTTTGCCTCATGTTTCCCGAGGTAAACATTTAATTGTAATCTGTTTTGACCAAAAATGTAAAAAAAGCTCAATCCAAAATCAATTATGAGGTTATAAAACCATTTAAAGCAAGTAACAAGGCTTTCTAAGGCATGAGCGACTATAAATGCAGTTTTCTTGTCAATGGATGGCTTTTGCCTCAAGTTTCTTGAGTTAAACGTTCAATGACATTCTTTTTTAACCAAAAATCTAAAAAACAGCAACGAAAAATCAATTATGAGATTATAAAATCATTTACAGCGAGTAATAAGGCTTTCGAAAGCATGAGTGACTATAAATGGAGTTTTGTTGTCAATGGATGGCTTTTGCCTTATGCTTCTTGAGGTAAACATTCGATTATAATCTGTTTTAACCAAAAATGTAAAAAAACTCAACCCTAAATCTATTATGAGATTATAAAACTATTTAAACCGAGTAATAAAGCTTTCGAAGGCGTGAGTCACTATGAATGGAGTTTTCTTATTAATGGATGGCTTTTCCCTCACATTTCTCGAGGTAAATATTCAATTGTAATCTGTTTTAATCAAAAACATAAAAAAACTCAACCCAAAATCAATTATGAGATTATAAAGCCATTTAAAGCGAATAATGAGGCTTTCAAAGGCGTGAGTGACTATAAATGCAGTTTCTTGTCAATGTATGGCTTTTGCCTCATGTTTCCCGAGGTAAACATTTAATTGTAATCTGTTTTGACCAAAAATGTAAAAAAAGCTCAATCCAAAATCAATTATGAGGTTATAAAACCATTTAAAGCAAGTAACAAGGCTTTCTAAGGCATGAGCGACTATAAATGCAGTTTTCTTGTCAATGGATGGCTTTTGCCTCATGTTTCTTGAGTTAAACGTTCAATGACATTCTGTTTTAACCAAAAATCTAAAAAACAGCAACGAAAAATCAATTATGAGATTATAAAATCATTTACAGCCAGTAATAAGGCTTTCGAAAGCATGAGTGACTATAAATGGAGTTTTGTTGTTAATGGATGGCTTTTGCCTTATGCTTCTTGAGGTAAACATTCGATTATAATCTGTTTTAACCAAAAATGTAAAAAAACTCAACCCTAAATCTATTATGAGATTATAAAACTATTTAAACCGAGTAATAAAGCTTTCGAAGGCGTGAGTCACTATGAATGGAGTTTTCTTATAAATGGATGGCTTTTCCCTCACATTTCTCGAGGTAAATATTCAATTGTAATCTGTTTTAATCAAAAACATAAAAAAAACTCAACCCAAAATCAATTATGAGATTATAAAACCCTTTAAAGCGAATAATGAGGCTTTCAAAGGCGTGAGTGACTATAAATGCAGTTTCTTGTCAATGTATGGCTTTTGCCTCATGTTTCCCGAGGTAAACATTTAATTGTAATCTGTTTTGACCAAAAATGTAAAAAAAGCTCAATCCAAAATCAATTATGAGGTTATAAAACCATTTAAAGCAAGTAACAAGGCATGAGCGACTATAAATAGTTTTCTTGTCAATGGATGGCTTTTGCCTCAAGTTTCTTGAGTTAAACATTCAATGACATTCTGTTTTAACCAAAAACCTAAAAAACAGCAACGAAAAATCAATTATGAGATTATAAAATCATTTACAGCGAGTAATAAGGCTTTCGAAAGCATGAGTGACTATAAATGGAGTTTTGTTGTCAATGGATGGCTTTTGCCTCATGCTTCTTGAGGTAAACATTCGATTATAATCTGTTTTAACCAAAAATGTAAAAAAACTCAACCCTAAATCTATTATGAGATTATAAAACTATTTAAACCGAGTAATAAGGCTTTCGAAGGGGTTAGGGACTATAAATGGAGTTTTCTTATTAATGGATGGTTTTTGCCTCAAGTTTCTTGAGTTAAATGTTCAATGACATTCTGTTTTAACCAAAAATCTAAAAAATAGCAACGAAAAATCAATTATGAGATTATAAAATCATTTACAGCGAGTAATAAGGCTTTCGATGGCATGAATGACTATAAATGGACTTTTCTCATCAATGGATGGCTTTTGCCTCACGTTCCTCGAGGTAAACATTCAATTGTTATCTGTTTTAACCAAAAATGTAAAAAAACTCAACCCAAAATCAATTATGAGATTATAAAACCATTTAAAGCTAGTAATGAGGCTTCCAAAGGCGTGAGTGATGATAAATGGAGTTTCTTGTCAATGTATGGCTTTTGCCTCATGTTTCCCGAGGTAAACATTTAATTGTAATCTGTTTTGACCAAAAATGTAAAAAAAACTCAATCCAAAATCAATTATGGGATTATAAAACCATTTAAAGTGAGAAATAATGCTTTTGAATGCATAAGTGACTATAAATGGACTTTTCTTGTTAATGGATGGCTTTTACCTCACGTTTCTCGAGGTAAACATTCAATTGTAATATGTTTTAATTAAAAATGTAAAAAAACTCAACCCAAAATCAATTATGAGATTATAAAACCATTTAAAGCGAGTAATGAGGCTTTGAAAGGCGTGAGTGACTATAAATGGAGTTTCTTGTCAATGTATGGCTTTTGCCTCATGTTTCCCAAGGTAAACATTTAATTGTAATCTGTTTTCACCAAAAATGTAAAAAAAAACTCAATCCAAAATCAATTATGAGATTATAAAACCATTTAAAGCAAGTAACAAGGCTTTCTAAGGCATGAGTGACTGTAAATGCAGTTTTCTTGTCAATGGATGGCTTTTGCCTCAAGTTTCTTGAGTTAAACGTTCAATGACATTCTGTTTTAACCAAAAATCTAAAAAACAGCAACAAAAAATCAATTATGAGATTATAAAATCATTTACAGCCAGTAATAAGGCTTTCGAATGCATGAGTGACTATAAATGGAGTTTTGTTGTCAATGGATGGCTTTTGCCTCATGCTTCTTGAGGTAAACATTCGATTATAATCTGTTTTAACCAAAAATGTAAAAAAACTCAACCCTAAATCTATTATGAGATTATAAAACTATTTAAACCGAGTAATAAGGCTTTCGAAGGCGTGAGTTACTATAAATGGAGTTTTCTTATTAATGGATTGCTTTTCCCTCACATTTCTCGAGGTAAATATTCAATTGTAATCTGTTTTAATCAAAAACATAAAAAAAACTCAACCCAAAATCAATTATGAGATTATAAAACCCTTTAAAGCGAATAATGAGGCTTTCAAAGGCGTGAGTGACTATAGATGCAGTTTCTTGTCAATGTATGGCTTTTGCCTCATGTTTCCCGAGGTAAACATTTAATTGTAATCTGTTTTTACCAAAAATGTAAAAAAAGCTCAATCCAAAATCAATTATGAGGTTATAAAACCATTTAAAGCAAGTAACAAGGCTTTCTAAGGCATGAGCGACTATAAATGCAGTTTTCTTGTCAATGGATGGCTTTTGCCTCAAGTTTCTTGAGTTAAACGTTCAATGACATTCTGTTTTAACCAAAAACCTAAAAAACAGCAACGAAAAATCAATTATGAGATTATAAAATCATTTACAGCGAGTAATAAGGCTTTCGAAAGCATGAGTGACTATAAATGGAGTTTTGTTATCAATGGATGGCTTTTGCCTCATGCTTCTTGAGGTAAACATTCGATTATAATCTGTTTTAACCAAAAATGTAAAAAAACTCAACCCTAAATCTATTATGAGATTATAAAACTATTTAAACCGAGTAATAAGGCTTTCGAAGGGGTCAGTGACTATAAATGGAGTTTTCTTATTAATGGATGGTTTTTCCCTCACGTTTCTCGAGGTAAATATTCAATTGTAATCTGTTTTAATCAAAAACATAAAAAAACTCAACCCAAAATCAATTATGAGATTATAAAGCCATTTAAAGCGAATAATGAGGCTTTCAAAGGCGTGAGTGACTATAAATGCAGTTTCTTGTCAATGTATGGCTTTTGCCTCATGTTTCCCGAGGTAAACATTTAATTGTAATCTGTTTTCACCAAAAATGTAAAAAAAGCTCAATCCAAAATCAATTATGAGATTATAAAACCATTTAAAGCAAGTAACAAGGCTTTCTAAGGCATGAGCGACTATAAATGCAGTTTTCTTGTCAATGGATGGCTTTTGCCTCAAGTTTCTTGAGTTAAACGTTCAATGACATTCTGTTTTAACCAAAAATATAAAAAACAGCAACAAAAAATCAATTATGAGATTATAAAATTATTTACAGCGAGTAATAAGGCTTTCGATGGCCTGAATGACTATAAATGGACTTTTCTCGTCAATGGATGGCTTTTGCCTCACGTTCCTCGAGGTAAACATTCAATTGTTATCTGTTTTAACCAAAAATGTAAAAAAACTCAATCCAAAATCAATTATGAGATTATAAAACCGTTTAAAGCGAGTAATGAGGCTTTCAAAGGCGTGAGTGACGATAAATGGAGTTTCTTGTCAATGTATGGCTTTTGCCTCATGTTTCCCGAGGTAAACATTTAATTGTAATCTGTTTTCACCAAAAGTGTAAAAAAAACTCAATCCAAAATCAATTATGAGATTATAAAACCATTTAAAGCAAGTAACAAGGCTTTCTAAGGCATGAGTGACTATAAATGCAGTTTTCTTGTCAATGGATGGCTTTTGCCTCATGTTTCTTGAGTTAAACGTTCAATGACATTCTGTTTTAACCAAAAATCTAAAAAACAGCAACGAAAAATCAATTATCTGATCATAAAATCATTTACAGCGAGTAATAAGGCTTTCGATGGCATGAATGACTATAAATGGACTTTTCTCGTCAATGGATGGCTTTTGCCTCACGTTCCTCGAGGTAAACATTCAATTGTTATCTGTTTTAACCAAATGTAAAAAAACTCAATCCAAAATCAATTATGAGATTATAAAACCATTTAAAGCGAGTAATGAGGCTTTCTAAGGCATGAGCGACTATAAATAGTTTTCTTGTCAATGGATGGCTTTTGCCTCAAGTTTCTTGAGTTAAACATTCAATGACATTCTGTTTTAACCAAAAACCTAAAAAACAGCAACAAAAAATCAATTATGAGATTATAAAATCATTTACAGCGAGTAATAAGGCTTTCGATGGCCTGAATGACTATAAATGGACTTTTCTCGTCAATGGATGGCTTTTGCCTCACGTTCCTCGAGGTAAACATTCAATTGTTATCTGTTTTAACCAAAAATGAAAAAAAACTCAATCCAAAATCAATTATGAGATTATAAAACCGTTTAAAGCGAGTAATGAGGCTTTCAAAGGCGTGAGTGACGATAAATGGAGTTTCTTGTCAATGTATGGCTTTTGCCTCATGTTTCCCGAGGTAAACATTTAATTGTAATCTGTTTTCACCAAAAGTGTAAAAAAAACTCAATCCAAAATCAATTATGAGATTATAAAACCATTTAAAGCAAGTAACAAGGCTTTCTAAGGCATGAGTGACTACAAATGCAGTTTTCTTGTCAATGGATGGCTTTTGCCTCATGTTTCTTGAGTTAAACGTTCAATGACATTCTGTTTTAACCAAAAATCTAAAAACAGCAACGAAAAATCAATTATCAGATCATAAAATCATTTACAGCGAGTAATAAGGCTTTCGATGGCATGAATGACTACAAATGGACTTTTCTCGTCAATGGATGGCTTTTGCCTCACGTTCCTCGAGGTAAACATTCAATTGTTATCTGTTTTAACCAAATGTAAAAAAACTCAATCCAAAATCAATTATGAGATTATAAAACCATTTAAAGCGAGTAATGAGGCTTTCTAAGGCATGAGCGACTATAAATAGTTTTCTTGTCAATGGATGGCTTTTGCCTCAAGTTTCTTGAGTTAAACATTCAATGACATTCTGTTTTAACCAAAAACCTAAAAAACAGCAACAAAAAATCAATTATGAGATTATAAAATCATTTACAGCGAGTAATAAGGCTTTCGATGGCCTGAATGACTATAAATGGACTTTTCTCGTCAATGGATGGCTTTTGCCTCACGTTCCTCGAGGTAAACATTCAATTGTTATCTGTTTTAACCTAAAATGTAAAAAAACTCAATCCAAAATCAATTATGAGATTATAAAACCATTTAAAGTGAGTAATGAGGCTTTCAAAGGCGTGAGTGACGATAAATGGAGTTTCTTGTCAATGTATGGCTTTTGCCTCATGTTTCTCGAGGTAAACATTTAATTGTAATCTGTTTTCACCAAAAGTGTAAAAAAAACTCAATCCAAAATCAATTATGAGATTATAAAACCATTTAAAGCAAGTAACAAGGCTTTCTAAGGCATGAGTGACTGTAAATGCAGTTTTCTTGTCAATGGATGGCTTTTGCCTCAAGTTTCTTGAGTTAAACGTTCAATGACATTCTGTTTTAACCAAAAATCTAAAAAACAGCAACGAAAAATCAATTATCAGATCATAAAATCATTTAAAGCGAGTAATAAGGCTTTCGATGGCATGAATGACTATAAATGGACTTTTCTCGTCAATCTCACGTTCCTCGAGGTAAACATTCAATTGTTCTCTGTTTTAACCAAAAATGTAAAAAAACTCAACCCAAAATCAATTATGAGATTATAAAACCATTTAAAGCGAGTAATGAGGCTTTGAAAGGCGTGAGTGACTATAAATGGAGTTTCTTGTCAATGGATGGCTTTTACCTCATGTTTCCCGAGGTAAACATTTAATTGTAATCTGTTTTCACCAAAAATGTAAAAAAAAACTCAATCCAAAATCAATTATGAGGTTATAAAACCATTTAAAGCAAGTAACAAGGCTTGCTAAGGCATGAGTGACTCTAAATGCAGTTTTCTTGTCAATGGATGGCTTTTGCCTCAAGTTTCTTGAGTTAAACATTCAATGATATTCTGTTTTAACCAAAAATCTAAAAAACAGCAACGAAAAATCAATTATCAGATCATAAAATCATTTACAGCGAGTAATAAGGCTTTCGATGGCATGAATGACTATAAATGGACTTTTCTCGTCAATGGATGGCTTTTGCCTCACGTTCCTCGAGGTAAACATTCAATTGTTATCTGTTTTAACCAAAAATGTAAAAAAACTCGACCCAAAATCAATTATGAGATTATAAAACCATTTAAAGCGAGTAATGAGGCTTCCAAAGGCGTGAGTGATGATAAATGGAGTTTCTTGTCAATGTATGGCTTTTGCCTCATGTTTCCCGAGGTAAACATTTAATTGTAATCTGTTTTGACCAAAAATGTAAAAAAAACTCAATCCAAAATCAATTATGAGATTATAAAACCATTTAAAGTGAGAAATAATGCTTTTGAATGCATAAGCGACTATAAATGGATTTTTCTTGTTAATGGATGGCTTTTACCTCATGTTTCTCGAGGTAAACATTCAATCGTAATATGTTTTAATTAAAAATGTAAAAAAACTGAACCCAAAATCAATTATGAGATTATAAAACCATTTAAAGCGAGTAATGAGGCTTTCAAAGGCGTGAGTGACTATAAATGGAGTTTCTTGTCAATGTATGGCTTTTGCCTCATGTTTCCCGAGCTAAACATTTAATTGTAATCTGTTTTCACCAAAAATGTAAAAAAAACTCAATCCAAAATCATTTATGAGGTTATAAAACCATTTAAAGCAAGTAACAAGGCTTGCTAAGGCATGAGCGACTATAAATGCAGTTTTCTTGTCAATGGATGGCTTTTGCCTCAAGTTTCTTGAGTTAAACATTCAATGACATTCTGTTTTAACCAAAAATCTAAAAAACAGCAACGAAAAATCAATTATGAGATTATAAAATCATTTACAGCGAGTAATAAGGCTTTCGAAAGCATCAGTGACTACAAATGGAGTTTTGTTGTCAATGGATTGCTTTTGCCTTATGCTTCTTGAGGTAAACATTCGATTATAATCTGTTTTAACCAAAAATGTAAAAAAACTCTACCCTAAATCTATTATGAGATTATAAAACTATTTAAACCGAGTAATAAGGCTTCCGAAGGCGTGAGTGAGTATAAATGGAGTTTTCTTATTAATGGATGGCTTTTCCCTCACATTTCTCGAGGTAAATATTCAATTGTAATCTGTTTTAATTAAAAACATAAAAAAACTCAACCCAAAATCAATTATGAGATTATAAAACCATTTAAAGCGAGTAATGAGGCTTTCAAAGGCATGAGTGACGATAAATGGAGTTTGTTGTCAATGTATTGCTTTTGCCTCATGTTTCCCGAGGTAAACATTTAATTGTAATCTGTTTTCAACAAAAATGTAAAAAAAACTCAATCCAAAATCAATTATGAGATTATAAAACCATTTAAAGCAAGTAACAAGGCTTTCTAAGGCATGAGTGACTCTAAATGCAGTTTTCTTGTCAATGGATGGCTTTTGCCTCAAGTTTCTTGAGTTAAACGTTCAATGACATTCTGTTTTAACCAAAAATCTAAAAAACAGCAATGAAAAATCAATTATGAGATTATAAAATCATTTAAAGCGAGTAATAAGGCTTTCGAAGGCATGAGTGACTATAAATGGAGTTTTGTCGTCAATGGATGGCTTTTGCCTCATGCTTCTTGAGGTAAACATTCGATTATAATCTGTTTTAACCAAAAATGTAAAAAAACTCAACCCTAAATCTATTATGAGATTATATAACTATTGAAAGCGAGTAATAAGGCTTTCGAAGGCGTGAGTGACTATAAATGGAGTTTTGTCGTCAATGGATGGCTTTTGCCTCATGCTTCTTGAGGTAAACATTCGATTATAATCTGTTTTAACCAAAAATGTAAAAAAACTCAACCCTAAATCTATTATGAGATTATAAAACTATTGAAAGCGAGTAATAAGGCTTTCAAAGGCGTGAGTGACTATAAATGGAGTTTTGTTATTAATGGATGGCTTTTCCTTCACGTTTCTCGGGGTAAATATTCAATTGTAATCTGTTTGCACCAAAAATGTAAAAAAACTCAACCGAAAATCAATTTTGAGATTATAAAACCATTTAAAGCGAGTAATAAGGCTTTCGAAGGCGTGAGTGACTATAAATGGAGTTTTCTTGTCAATGGATTGGTTTTGCCTCACGTTTCTTGAAGTAAACATTCAATTATAGTCTATTTTAACTAAAAATGTAAAAAATCTCAACCAAAAATCATTTATGAAATTATAAAAGCATTTAAAATGAGAGATAATGCTTTTGAAGGCATGAGTGACTATAAATGGAGTTTTCTTGTCAATAGATTGCTTTTGCCTCATGTTTCCCAAGGTAAACATTCAATTATAATCTGTTTTAATAAAAAATGTAAAAAAACTCAACCCAAAATCAATTTTGAGATTATAAAACCATTTAAAGCGAGTAATAAGGCTTTCGAAGGCGTGAGTGACTATAAATGGAGTTTTCTTGTCAATGGATTGGTTTTGCCTCACGTTTCTCGAGGTAAACATTCAGTTATAGTCTATTTTAACTAAAAATGTAAAAAATCTCAACCAAAAATCATTTATGAAATTATAAAAGCATTTAAAATGAGAGATAATGCTTTTGAAGGCATGAGTGACTATAAATGGAGTTTTCTTGTCAATAGATTGCTTTTGCCTCATGTTTCCCAAGGTAAACATTCAATTATAATCTGTTTTAATCAAAAATGTAAAAAAACTCAACTCAAAATCATTTATGAGATTATAAAACAATTTAAAGATAGAAATAATGTTTTTGAAGGCGTAAGTGACTATAAATGGACTTTTTTGTCAATGGATGGCTTTTGCCTCACATTTCCTGAGGTAAAGATTCAACTATAATCTGTTTTAACCAAAATGTAAAAAAATCAACTAAAAATCATTTATGACATTATAAAACAATTTAAAGTGAGTAATAAGGCTTTCGAACGCGTGAGTGACTATAAATGGAATTTTCTTGTCAATGGATTGCTTTTGCCTCACATTTCTTGAGGTAAACATTCAATTATAGTCTATTTTAACTAAAAATGTAAAAAATCTCAACCAAAAATCATTTATGAAATTATAAAAGCATTTAAAATGAGAGATAATGCTTTTGAAGGCATGAGTGACTATAAATGGAGTTTTCTTGTCAATAGATTGCTTTTGCCTCATGTTTCCCAAGGTAAACATACAATTATAATCTGTTTTAACCAAAAATGTAAAAAAACTCAACTCAAAATCATTTATGAGATTATAAAACCATTTAAAGTGAGAAATAATGCTTTTGAAGGCATAAGTGACTAGACATGGACTTTTCTTGTTAATGGATAGCTTTTACCTCACGTTTCTGGAGGTAAACATTCAATTTTAATCTGTTTCAATTAAAAATGTAAAAAAACTCAACCAAAAATCAATTATGAGATTATAAAATCATTTACAGCGAGTAATAAGGCTTTCGAAAGCATGAGTGACTATAAATGGAGTTTTGTTGTCAATGGATGGCTTTTGCCTCATGCTTCTTGAGGTAAACATTCGATTATAATCTGTTTTAACCAAAAATGTAAAAAAACTCAACCCTAAATCTATTATGAGATTATAAAACTATTTAAAGCGAGTAATAAGGCTTTCGAAGGCGTGAGTGACTATAAATGGAGTTTTCTTATTAATGGATGGCTTTTCCCTCACGTTTCTCAAGGTAAATATTCAATTGTAATCTGTTTTAATCAAAAATGTAAAAAAACTCAACCTAAATCAATTATGAGATTATAAAACCATTTAAAGCGAGTAATAAGGCATTCGAAGGCATAAATGACTATAAATGGACTTTTCTTGTTAATGGATGGCTTTTCCCTCACGTTTCTCGAGGTAAATATTCAATTGTAATCTGTTTTAATCAAAAATGTAAAAAGACTCAACCCAAAATCAATTATGAGATTATAAAACCATTTAAAGCGAGTAATGAGGCTTTGAAAGGCGTGAGTGACTATAAATGGAGTTTCTTGTCAACGTATGGCTTTTGCCTCATGTTTCCCAAGGTAAACATTTAATTGTAATCTGTTTTCATCAAAAATGTAAAAAAAACTCAATCCAAAATCAATTATGAGATTATAAAACCATTTAAAGCAAGTAACAAGGCTTTCTAAGGCATGAGTGACTATAACTGCAGTTTTCTTGCCAATGGATGGCTTTTGCCTCAAGTTTCTTGAGTTAAACGTTCAATGACATTCTGTTTTAACCAAAAATCTAAAAAACAGCAACGAAAAATCAATTATGAGATTATAAAATCATTTACAGCGAGTAATAAGGCTTTTGAAAGCATGAGTGACTATAAATGGAGTTTTGTTGTCAATGGATGGCTTTTGCCTCATGCTTCTTGAGGTAAACATTCGATTATAATCTGTTTCAACCAAAAATGTAAAAAAACTCAACCCTAAATCTATTATGAGATTATAAAACTATTTAAACCGAGTAATAAGGCTTTCGAAGGGGTGAGTGACTATAAATGGAGTTTTCTTATTAATGGATGGTTTTTCCCTCACGTTTCTCGAGGTAAATATTCAATTGTAATCTGTTTTAATCAAAAACATAAAAAAACTCAACCCAAAATCAATTATGAGATTATAAAACCATTTAAAGCGAGTAATGAGGCTTTGAAAGGCGTGAGTGACTATAAATGGAGTTTCTTGTCAATGTATGGCTTTTGCCTCATGTTTCCCGAGGTAAACATTTAATTGTAATCTGTTTTGACAAAAAATGTAAAAAAAACTCAATCCAAAATCAATTATGAAATTATAAAACTATTTAAAGTGAGAAATAATGCTTTTGAATGCATAAGTGACTATAAAAGGACTTTTCTTGTTAATGGATGGCTTTTACCTCACGTTTCTCGAGGTAAACAATCAATTGAAATCTGTTTTAATCAAAATGTGAAAAAACTCAACCCAAAATCAATTATGAGATTATAAAACCATTTAAAGCGAGTAATAAGGCTTTCGAAGGCGTGAGTGACTATAAATGGAGTTTTCTTGTCAATGGATTGCTTTTGCCTCAAGTTTCCCGACATAAACATTCAATTATAATCTGTTTAAACAAAAAATGTAAAAAAATCAACTAAAAATCATTTATAAGATTATAAAACCATTTAAAGCGAGTAATAAGGCTTTCGAAGGCGTGAGTGACTACAAATAGAGTTTCCTTGTCAATGTATGACTTTTGCCTCACGTTTCCCAAGGTAAACATTCAATTGTAATCTGTTTTAACCAAAAATGTAAAAAAAACTCAACCCTAATTCCATTATGAGATTATAAAACTATTTAAAGCGAGTAAAAAGGCTTTCGAAGGCATGAATGGCTATAAATGGACTTTTCTCATCAATGGATGGCTTTTGCCTCACGTTCCTCGAGGTAAACATTCAATTGTTATCTATTTTAACCAAAAATGTAAAAAAAAACTCAACTCAAAATCATTTATGAGATTATAAAACCATATAAAGTGAGAAATAATGCTTTTGAAGGCGTAAGTGACAATAAATGGACTTTTCTTGTCAATGGATTGCTTTTGCCTCACGTTCCTCGAGGTAAACATTCAATTGTAATATGTTTTAACCAAAAATGTAAAAAAAAACTGAACCCTAATTCAATTATGAGATTATAAAACTATTTGAAGTGAGTAAAAAGGCTTTCGAAGGCATGAATGACTATAAATGAACTTTTCTCGTCAATGGATGGCTTTTGCCTCACGTTCCTCAAGGTAAACATTCAATTGTTATCTGTTTTAACCAAAAATGTAAAAAAACTCAATCCAAAATCAATTATGAGATTATAAAACCATTTAAAGCGAGTAATGAGGCTTTCAAAGGCGTGAGTGACGATAAATGGAGTTTCTTGTCAATGTATGGCTTTTGCCTCATGTTTCCCAAGGTAAACATACAATTATAATCTGTTTTAACCAAAAATGTAAAAAAACTCAACTCAAAATCATTTATGAGATTATAAAACCATTTAAAGTGAGAAATAATGCTTTTGAAAGCATAAGTGACTATAAATGGACTTTCTTGTTAATGGATGGCTTTTACCTCACGTTTCTCGAGGTAAACATTCAATTGTAATATGTTCTAATTAAAAATGTAAAAAAACTGAACCCAAAATCAATTATGAGATTATAAAACCATTTAAAGCGAGTAATGAGGCTTTCAAAGGCGTGAGTGACTATAAATGTTTCTTGTCAATGTATGGCTTTTGCCTCATGTTTCCCAAGGTAAACATTTAATTGTAATCTGTTTTCACCAAAAATGTAAAAAAAACTCAATCCAAAATCAATTATGAGATTATAAAACCATTTAAAGCAAGTAACAAGGCTTTCTAAGGCATGAGTGACTATAAATGCAGTTTTCTTGTCAATGGATGGCTTTTTCCTCAAGTTTCTTGAGTTAAACGTTCAATGACATTCTGTTTTAACCAAAAATCTAACAAACAGCAACAAAAAATCAATTATGAGATTATAAAATCATTTACAGCGAGTAATAAGGCTTTCGAAGGCATGAGTGACTATAAATGGAGTTTTGTTGTCAATGGATGGCTTTTGCCTCATGCTTCTTGAGGTAAACATTCGATTATAATCTGTTTTAACCAAAAATGTAAAAAAACTCAACCCTAAATCTATTATGAGATTATAAAGCTATTCACCGCGAGTAATAAGGCTTTCGAAGGCATGAGTGACTACAAATGGAGTTTTCTTATTAATGGATGGCTTTTCCCTCACGTTTCTCGAGGTAAATATTCAATTGTAATCTGTTTTAATCAAAAATGTAAAAAAACTCAACCGAAAATCAATTTTGAGATTATAAAACCATTTAAAGTGAGTAATAAGGCTTTCGAAGGCGTGAGTGACTATAAATGGAGTTTTCTTGTCAATGGATTGCTTTTGCCTCACGTTTCTGGAGGTAAACATTCAATTATAGTCTATTTTAACTAAAAATATAAAAAATCTCAACCAAAAATCATTTATGAAATTATAAAACCATTTAAAATGAGAAATAATGCTTTTGAAGGCATGAGTGACTATAAATGGAGTTTTCTTGTCAATAGATTGCTTTTGCCTCATGTTTCCCAAGGTAAACATTCAATTATAATCTGTTTTAACCAAAAATGTAAAAAACCTCAACTTAAAATCATTTATGAGATTATAAAACAATTTAAATATAGAAATAATGTTTTTGAAGGCGTAAGTGACTATAAATGGACTTTTTTGTCAATGGATGGCTTTTACCTCACATTTCCTGAGGTAAAGATTCAACTATAATCTGTTTTAAGTAAAATGTAAAAAAATCAACTAAAAATCATTTATGACATTATAAAACAATTTAAAGTGAGTAATAAGGCTTCCGAACGCGTGAGTGACTATAAATGGTGTTTTCCTATCAATGGATTGCTTTTGCCTCATGTTTCCCGAGGTAAACATTCATTTACATCTTGTTTCAGCCAAAATGTAAAAAAACTCAGCTCAAAATCATTTATGAGATTATAAAACCATTTAAGGTGAGAAATAATGCTTTTGAAGGCGTAAGTGACTATAAATGGATATTTTTTTGTCAATGGATGGTTTTGGCCTCACGTTTCCTAAGGTAAACATTCAATTATAATCTGTTTTAACCAAAAATGTAAAAAAACTCAACCCAAAATCAATTATGAGATTATAAAACCATTTAAAGCGAGTAATAAGGCTTTCGAGGGCATAAGTGACTATAAATGGAGTTTTCTTGTCAATGGATTGCTTTTGCCTCAAGTTTCCCGAGGTAAACATTTAATTGTAATCTGTTTTAACCAAAAATGTAAAAAAAACTCAATCCAAAATCAATTATGAGATTATAAAACCATTTAGAGCAAGTAATAAGGCTTTCTAAGGCATGAGTGACTATAAATGCAGTTTTCTTGTCAAATGGATGGCTTTTGGCTCAAGTTTCTTGAGTTAAACATTCAATGACATTCTGTTTTAACCAAAAATCTAAAAAACAGCAACGAAAAATCAATTATGAGATTATAAAATCATTTAAAGTGAGTAATAAGGCTTTCGAAGGCATGAGTGACTATAAATGGAGTTTTGTTGTCAATGGATGGCTTTTACCTCATGCTTCTTGAGGTAAACATTCGATTATAATCTGTTTTAAGCGAAAATATAAAAAAACTCAACCCTAAATCAATTATGAGATTATAAAACTGATTAATGTGAGTAATAAGGCTTGTGAAGGCATAAAAGACTATAAATGCAGTTTTCTTGTCAATGGATGAATTTTGCCTCACGTTTCTCGAGGTAAAAATTCAATTATAATCAGTTTTAACCAAAAATTAAAAAAAAATAAACTAAAATCATTTCTGAGATTATAAAACCATTTAAAGCAAGTAATAAGGCTTTCGAAGGCATGAGTGACTATAAGTAGAGTTTTCTTGTCAAGGTATGACTTTTGCCTCACGTTTCCCAAGGTAAACATTCAATTGTAATCTGTTTAAACCAAAAATGTAAAAAAACTCAACCCAAATTCAATTATGAGATTATAAAACTTTTTAAAGCAAGTAAAAAGGCTTTCAAAGGCATGCATGACTATAAATGGACTTTTCTTGTCAATGGATGGCTTTTGCCTCACGTTCCTCGAGGTAAACATTCAATTGTTATCTGTTTTAACCAAAAATGTAAAAAAACTCAACCTAAAATCAATTATGAGATTATAAAACCATTTAAAGAGAGTAATAGGGCATTCGAAGGCAAAAATGACTATAAATGGGGTTTTCTTGTCAATGGATTGCTTTTGCCTCACGTTTCCCAAGGTAAACATACAATTATAATCTGTTTTAACCAAAAATGTAAAAAAACTCAACTCAAAATCATTTATGAGATTATAAAACCATTTAAAGTGAGAAATAATACTTTTGAAGGCATAAGTGACTATACATGGACTTTTCTTGTTAATGGATGGCTTTTACCTCACGTTTCTGGAGGTAAACATTCAATTGTAATCTGTTTCAATTAAAAATGTAAAAAAACTCAACCAAAAAACGATTATGAGATTATAAAACCATTTAAAGCGAGTAATAAGGCTTTTGAAGGCGTGAGTGACTATAAATGGAGTTTTCTTGTCAATGTATGGCTTTTGCCTCACGTTACCCGAGGTAAACATTTAATTGTAATCCGTTTTAACTAAAACTGTAAAAAAAACTCATCCAAAAATCAATTATGAGATTATAAAACCATTTAAGGCTAGTAATAAGGCTTTCGAAGGCATAAGGGACTATAAATGGAGTTTTCTTGTCAATGTATGGCTTTTGCCTCACGTTTCCCGAGGTAAACATTTAAATGTAATCTGTTTTTACCAAAAATTAAAAAAAAAACTCAATCCAAAATCAATTATGAGATTATAAAACCATTTAAAGCGAGTAATAAGGCTTTCGAAGGCATAAGTGACTATAAATGGTTTTTTCTTGTCAATGGATTAATTTTGCCTCATGTTTCCTGAGGTAAACATTTGATTATAATCTGTTTTAACCAAAAATGTAAAAAAAACTCAACCCGAAATCAGTCATGAGATTATAAAACTAATTAAAGTGAGTAATAAGGCTTTCGAAGGCGTGAGTGACTATAAATGGAGTTTTCTTGTCAATGTATGGCTTTTGCCTCACGTTTCTCGAGGTGAACATTTAATTGTAATCTGTTTTAACCAAAATGTAAAAAAAACTCAATCCAAAATCAATTATGAGATTATAAAACCATTTAAAGTGAGTAATAAGGCTTTCGAAGGCATAAGTGACTATAAATGGTGTTTTCTTGTCAATGGATGAATTTTGCCTCACGTTTCCTGAGGTAAACATTCGATTATAATCTGTTTTAACTAAAAATGTAAAAAAACTCAACCCTAAATCAATCATGACATTATAAAATTATTTAAAACGAGTAATAAGGCTTTCGAAGGCGTGAGTGACTATAAATGGAGTTTTCTTGTCAATGTATGTCTTTTGCCTCACGTTTCCCGTTGTAAACATTCAATTATAATATGTTTTAACAAAAAAAGTAAAAAAATTATTTATGAGATTATAAAACCATTTAAAGCGAGTAATAAGGCTTTTCGAAGGTGTGAGTGACTATAAATGGAATTTTCTTGTTAATGTATGGCTTTTGCCTCACGTTCCCCGAGGTAAACATTTAATTGTAATCTGTTTTAACCAAAAATGTAAAAAACACTCAATCCAAAATCAATTATGAGATTATAAAACCATTTAAAGCGAGTAATAAGGCTTTTGAAGGCATAAGTGACTATAAATGGTGTTTTCTTGTCAATGGATGAATTTTGCCTCACGTTTCCAGAGGTAAACATTCGATTATAATCTGTTTTAACTAAAAATGTAAAAAAACCCAACCCTAAATCAATCATGAGATTATAAAATTATTTAAAACGAGTAATAAGGCTTTCGAAGGCGTGAGTGACTATAAATGGAGTTTTCTTGTCAATGTATGGCTTTTGCCTCACGTTTGCTGAGGTAAACATTTAATTGTAATCTGTTTTAACCAAAAATGTAAAAAAAACTCAACCAAAAATCAATTATGAGATTATAAAACCATTTAAGGTGAGTGATAAGGCTTTTGAAGGCATAAGGGACTATAAATGGTGTTTTCTTGTCAATGGATGAATTTTGCCTCACGTTTCCTGAGGTAAACATTCGATTATAATCTGTTTTAACCAAAAATGTAAAAAAACTCAACCCTAAATCAATTACGAGATTATAAAACTATTTAAAGTGAGTAATAAGGCTTTCGAAAGCATAAGTGACTATAAATGCAGTTTTGTTTTCAATAAATGAATTTTGCCTCACGTTTCCCAAGATAAATATTCAATTATAATATGTTTTAACAAAAAAAGTAAAAAAATCATTTATGAGATTATAAAACCATTTAAAGCGAGTAATAAGGCTTTTGAAGACGTGAGTGACTATAAATGGAGTTTTCTTGTGAATGTGTGGCTTTTGCCTTACGTTTCCCGAGGTAAAACATTTAATTGTAATCTGTTTTAACCAAAAATGTAAAAAAACTCAACCAAAAATCAATTATGAGATTATAAAACCATTTAAGGTGAGTGATAAGGCTTTTGAAGGCATAAGGGACTATAAATGGTGTTTTCTTGTCAATGGATGAATTTTGCCTCACGTTTCCTGAGGTAAACATTCGATTATAATCTGTTTTAACCAAAAATGTAAAAAAACTCAACCCTAAATCAATTACGAGATTATAAAACTATTTAAAGTGAGTAATAAGGCTTTCGAAAGCATAAGTGACTATAAATGCAGTTTTGTTTTCAATAAATGAATTTTGCCTCACGTTTCCCAAGATAAATATTCAATTATAATCTGTTTTAACAAAAAAAGTAAAAAAATCATTTATGAGATTATAAAACCATTTAAAGCGAGTAATAAGGCTTTTCGAAGGTGTGAGTGACTATAAATGGAATTTTCTTGTTAATGTATGGCTTTTGCCTCACGTTCCCCGAGGTAAACATTTAATTGTAATCTGTTTTAACCAAAAATGTAAAAAACACTCAATCCAAAATCAATTATGAGATTATAAAACCATTTAAAGCGAGTAATAAGGCTTTTGAAGGCATAAGTGACTATAAATGGTGTTTTCTTGTCAATGGATGAATTTTGCCTCACGTTTCCAGAGGTAAACATTCGATTATAATCTGTTTTAACTAAAAATGTAAAAAAACCCAACCCTAAATCAATCATGAGATTATAAAATTATTTAAAACGAGTAATAAGGCTTTCGAAGGCGTGAGTGACTATAAATGGAGTTTTCTTGTCAATGTATGGCTTTTGCCTCACGTTTGCTGAGGTAAACATTTAATTGTAATCTGTTTTAACCAAAAATGTAAAAAAAACTCAACCAAAAATCAATTATGAGATTATAAAACCATTTAAGGTGAGTGATAAGGCTTTTGAAGGCATAAGGGACTATAAATGGTGTTTTCTTGTCAATGGATGAATTTTGCCTCACGTTTCCTGAGGTAAACATTCGATTATAATCTGTTTTAACCAAAAATGTAAAAAAACTCAACCCTAAATCAATTACGAGATTATAAAACTATTTAAAGTGAGTAATAAGGCTTTCGAAAGCATAAGTGACTATAAATGCAGTTTTGTTTTCAATAAATGAATTTTGCCTCACGTTTCCCAAGATAAATATTCAATTATAATATGTTTTAACAAAAAAAGTAAAAAAATCATTTATGAGATTATAAAACCATTTAAAGCGAGTAATAAGGCTTTTGAAGACGTGAGTGACTATAAATGGAGTTTTCTTGTGAATGTGTGGCTTTTGCCTTACGTTTCCCGAGGTAAAACATTTAATTGTAATCTGTTTTAACCAAAAATGTAAAAAAACTCAACCAAAAATCAATTATGAGATTATAAAACCATTTAAGGTGAGTGATAAGGCTTTTGAAGGCATAAGGGACTATAAATGGTGTTTTCTTGTCAATGGATGAATTTTGCCTCACGTTTCCTGAGGTAAACATTCGATTATAATCTGTTTTAACCAAAAATGTAAAAAAACTCAACCCTAAATCAATTACGAGATTATAAAACTATTTAAAGTGAGTAATAAGGCTTTCGAAAGCATAAGTGACTATAAATGCAGTTTTGTTTTCAATAAATGAATTTTGCCTCACGTTTCCCAAGATAAATATTCAATTATAATCTGTTTTAACAAAAAAAGTAAAAAAATCATTTATGAGATTATAAAACCATTTAAAGCGAGTAATAAGGCTTTTGAAGACGTGAGTGACTATAAATGGAGTTTTCTTGTGAATGTGTGGCTTTTGCCTTACGTTTCCCGAGGTAAAACATTTAATTGTAATCTGTTTTAACCAAAAATGTAAAAAAACTCAACCGAAAATCAATTATGAGATTATAAAACCATTTAAAGCGAGTAATAAGGTTTTCAAAGGCATAAGTGACTATAAATGGTGTTTTCTTGTCAATCGATGAATTTTGCCTCACGTTTCTTGAGGTAAACATTCGATTATAATCTGTTTTAACCAAAAATGTAAAAAAACTCAACGGTAAATCAATTATGAGATTATAAAACTATCTAAAGCGAGTAATAAGGCTTTCGAAGGCATAAGTGACTATAAATGCAGTTTTGTTTTCAATAGATGAATTTTGCCTCACGTTTCTCGAGATAAACATTCAATTATAATCAGTTTTAACCAAAAATTAAAAAAAATAAACTAAAAATCAGTTCTGAGATTATAAAACAATTTAAAGTGAGTAATAAGGATTTCAAAGGCGTGAGTGACTACAAATGGAGTTTTCTTGTGAATGTATGGCTTTTACCTCACATTTCTCGAGATAAACATTCAATTGTAATCCGTTTTAACAAAAAATGTAAAAAAAAACTCAACCCTAATTCAATTATTAGATTATAAAACCATTTAAGGTGAGTAATAAGGCATTCGAAGGCATAAATGACTATAAATGGAGTTTTCTTGTCAATGGATTGCTTTTGCCTCATCTTTCCCAAGGTAAACATACAATTATAATCTGTTTTAACCAAAAAAGTAAAAAAAACTCAACTCAAGATCATTTATAAGATTATAAAACCATTTAAAGTGAGAAACAATCCTTTTGAAGGCGTAAGTGACTATAAATGGACTTTCCTTGTCAATGGATGGCTTTTACCGCACGTTTCTCGAGGTAAAACATTCAATTGTTATCTGTTTTAACCAAAATTTTTAAAAAACTCAACCTAAAATCAATTATGAGATTACAAAACCATTTAAAGCGAGTAATAAGGCATTCGAAGGCATAAATGACTATAAATGGAGTTTTTCTTGTCAATGGATTGCTTTTGCCTCATCTTTCCCAAGGTAAACATACAATTATAATCTGTTTTAACCAAAAAAGTAAAAAAAAAACTCAACTCAAGATCATTTATAAGATTATAAAACCATTTAAAGTGAGAAATAATCCTTTTGAAGGCGTAAGTGACTATAACTGGACTTTCCTTGTCAATGGATGGCTTTTACCTCACGTTTCTTGAGGTAAACAATCAATTGATATCTGGTTTAATCAAAAATGTAAAAAAACTCAACCCAAAATCAATTATGAGATTATAAAACAATTTAAAGCGAGTAATGAGGCTTTCGAGGGCATGAGTGACTATAAATGGAGTTTTCTTGTCAATGTATGGCTTTTGCCTCTTGTTTCCCGAGGTAAACATTTAATTGTAATCTGTTTTAACAAAAAATGTAAAAAAAAAACTCAATCCAAAATCAATTATGAGATTATAAAACCATTTAAAGCAAGTAATAAGGCTTTCGAAGGCATGAGTGACTATAAATGGAGTTTTTGTTGTCAATGGATGGCTTTTGCCGCATGCTTCTTAAGGTAAACATTCGATTATAATCTGTTTTTACCAAAAATGTAAAAAAAACTCAACCTTAAATCAATTATGAGATTATAAAACTATTTAAAGCGAGTAATAAGGCTTGCGAAGGCATAAATGACTATAAATGTAGTTTTCTTGTAAATGGATGAATTTTGCCTCACGTTTCTCGAGGTAAACATTCAATTACAATCTATTTTAACCAAAAATTAAAAAAATAAACTAAAAACCATTTATGAGATTATAAAACCATTTAAAACAAGTAATAAGGCTCTCGAAGGCGTGAGTGACTATAAATAGAGTTTTCTTGTCAATGTATGACTTTTGCCTCACATTTCCCAGTGTAAACATTCAATTGTAATATGTTTTAACCAAAAATGTAAAAAAAACACAACCCAAATTCAATTATGAGTTTATAAAACTATTTAAAGTGAGTAAAAAGGCTTTCAAAGGCATGAATGACTATAAATGGACTTTTTTTGTCAATGGATGGCTTTTACCTCACGTTCCCCGAGGTAAACATTCAATTGTTATCTGTTTAACCAAAAATGTTAAAAAACTCAACCTAAAATCAATTATGAGATTATAAAACCATTTAAAGCGAGTAATAGGGCATTCGAAGGTATAAATGACTATCATTGGAGTTTTCTTGTCAATGGATTGCTTTTGCCTCACTTTTCCCGAGGCAACATACAATTATAATCTGTTTTAACCAAAAATGTAAAAAAACTCAACTCAAAATCATTTATGAGATTATAAAACCATTTAAAGTGAGAAATAATGCTTTTGAAGGCGTAAGTGACTATAAATGGACTTTTCTTGTTAATGGATGGCTTTTACCTCACGTTTCTAGAGGTAAACATTCAATTGTAATTTGTTTTAATTAAAAATATAAAAAAACTCAACCCAAAATCAATTATGAGATTATAAAACCATTTAAAGCGAGTAATAAGGCATTCGAAGGCATAAATGACTATAAATGGAGTTTTCTTGTCAATGGATTGCTTTTGCCTCACATTTCTCGAGGTAAACATACAATTATAATCTGTTTTAACCAAAAATGTAAAAAAACTCAACTTAAAATCATTTATGAGATTATAAAACCATTTAAAGTGAGAAATAATGCTTTTGAAGGCGTAAGTGACTATAAATGGACTTTTCTTGTTAATGGATGGCTTTTGCCTCACGTTTCTCGAGGTAAACATTCAATTGTAATCAGTTTTAATTAAAAATGTAAAAAAACTCAACCCAAAATCAATTATGAGATTATAAAACCATTTAAAGTGAGTAATAAGGCTTTCGAAGGCGTGAGTGACTATAAATGGAGTTTTCTTGTCATTGTATGGCTTTTGCCTCACGTTTCTCGAGATAAACATTTAATTGTAATCTGCTTTAACCAAAAATGTAAAAAACACTCAATCCAATATCAATTATGAGATTATAAAACCATTTAAAGTGAGAAATAATGCTTTTGAAGGCGTAAGTGATTATAAATGGACTTTTCTTTTTAATGGATGGCTTTTACCTCACGTTTCTCGAGGTAAACAATCAATTGAAATTTGTTTTAATCAAAAATGTAAAAACATAAACCCAAAATCAATTATGAGATTATAAAACCATTTAAAGCGAGTAATAAGGCTTTCGAAGGCGTAAGTGATTATAAATGGACTTTTCTTGCTAATGGATAGCTTTTACCTCACGTTTCTAGAGATAAACATTCAATTGTAATCTGTTTCAATTAAAAATGTAAAAAAACTCAACCAAAAATCAATTATGAGATTATAAAACCATTTAAAGCGAGTAATAAGGCTTTTGAAGGCGTGAGTGACTATAAATGGAGTTTTCTTATCAATGTATGGCTTTTGCCTTACGTTTCCAGAGGTAAACATTTAATTCTAATCTGATTTAACCAAAAATGTAAAAAAAAACTCAATCCAAAATCAATTATGAGATTATAAAACCATTTAAAGCGAGCAATAAGGCTTTCTAAGGCATGAGTGACTATAAATGCAGTTTTCTTGTCAATGGATGGCTTTTGCCTCAGGTTTCTTGAGTTAAACGTTCAATGACATTCTGTATTAACCAAAAATCTAAAAAAAAGCAATGAAAAATCAATTATGAGATTATAAAATAATTTAAAGCGAGTAATAAGGCTTTCGAAGGCATCAGTGACTATAAATGGAGTTTTGTTGTCAATGGATGGCTTTTGCCTCATGCTTCTTGAGGTAAACATTCATTTATAATCTGTTTTAGCCAAAAATAAAAAAAAAACTAAAAATCATTTATGATATTGTAAAACATTTAAAGTGAGTAATAAGGCTTTCGAAGGTGTGAGTGACTATAAATCAAGTTTTCTTGTCAACGTATGACTTTTGCCTCATGTTTCCCAAGGAAAGAATTCAATTGTAATATGTTTTAACCAAAAATGTAAAAAAAACTCAACCCAAATTCTATTATGAGATTATAAAACTATTTAAAGTGAGTAAAAAGGCTTTCGAAGGCATGAATGACTATAAATGGACTTTTCTTGTCAATGGATGGCTTTTGCCTCACGTACCTTGAGGTAAACATTCAATTGTTATCTGTTTTAACCAAAAATGTAAAAAAACTCAACCCAAAATCAATTATGAGTTTAGAAAACCATTTAAAGTGAGTAATAAGGCTTTCGAAGGCATGAGTGACTATAAATGGAGTTTTGTTGTCAATGGATGGCTTTTGCCTCATGCTTCTTAAGGTAAACATTCGATTATAATCTGTTTTAACCAAAAATGTAAAAAAACTCAACTGTAAATCAATTATGAGATTATAAAACCATTTAAAGCGAGTAATAAGGCATTCAAAGGCATAAATGACTATAAATTGAGTTTTCTTGTCAACGGATTGCTTTCGCCTCACGTTTCCCAAGGTAAACACATACAATTATAATCTGTTTTAACCAAAAATGTAAAGAAACTCAACTCAAAATCATTTATGAGATTATAAAACCATTTAAAGCGAGTAATACAGCTCTCGGAGGCGTGAGTGACTATAAATGGAGTTTTCTTGTCAATGGATTGCTTTTGCCTCACGTTTCTAGATGTAAACATTCAATTATAATCTGTTTTAACAAAAAATGTAAAAAAATCAACTAAAAATCATTTATGAGATTATAAAACCATTTAAAGTGAGTAATAAGGCTTTCGAAGGCGTGAGTGACTATAAATGGAGTTTTCTTGTCAATGTATGGCTTTTGCCTCACATTTCCCGAGGTAAACTTTTAATTGTAATCTATTTTAATCAAAAATGTAAAAAAAACACAATTCAAAATCAATTATGAGATTATAAAACCATTTAAAGCAAGTAATAAGGCTTTCTAAGCCATGAGTGATTATAAATGCAGTTTTCTGGTCAATGGATGGCTTTCGCCTCAAGTTTCTTGAGTTAAACATTCAATGACATTTTGTTTTAAAAAAAATCTAAAAAACAGCAACGAAAAATCAATTATGAGATTATAAAATCTTTTAAAGTGAGTAATAAGGCTTTCGAAGGCATGAGTGACTATAAATGGAGTTTTGTTGTCAATAGATGGCTTTTGCCTCATGTTTCTTGAGGTAAACATTCGATTATAATATGTTTTAACCAAAAATGTAAAAAAACTCAATCCTAAATCAATTATGAGATTATAAAACTATTTAAAGCTAGTAATAAAGCTTGCGAAGGCATAAATGACTATAAACACAGTTTTCTTGTCAATGGAAGAATTTTGCCTCACGTTTCCTGAGGTGAACATTCAATTACAATCTGTTTTAACCAGCAATTAAAAAAAACTAAAAATCAGTTCTGAGATTATAAAACCATTTAAAGCGCATAATAAGACTTTTGAAGGGGTGAGTGACTATAAACAGAGTTTTCTTGTTAATGTATGACTTTTGCGTCACGTTTCCCAAGGTAAACATTCAATTTTAATCTATTTTAAACCAAAAATGTAAAAAAAACTCAACCCAAATTCAATTATGAGAATATAAAACTATTTAAAGCGAGTAAAAAGGCTTTCGAAGGCATGAATGACTATAAATGGACTTTTCTTGTCAATGGATGGCTTTTCCTCACGTTCCTCTAGATAAACATTCAATTGTAATCTGTTTTAACCAAAAATGTAAAAAAACTCAACCAAAAATCAATTATGAGATTATAAAATAATTTAAAGTGAGTAATAAGGCTTTCGAAGGCGTGAGTGACTATAAATGGAGTTTTCTTATCAATAGATTGCTTTTGCCTCACGTTTCCCGTCGTAAACATTCAATTATAATCTGTTTTAACAAAAAAAGTAAAAAAATCATTTATGTGATTATAAAACCATTTAAAGCGAGTAATAAGGCTTTTCGAAGGCGTGAGTGACTATAAATGGAATTTTCTTGTTAATGTATGGCTTTTGCCTCACGTTCCTTGAGGTAAACATTCAATTGTTATTTGTTTTAACCAAAAATGTAAAAAAACTCAACCCAAAATCAATTATGAGATTATAAAACCATTTAAAGTGAGTAATAAGGCTTGCAAAGGCATAAATGTTATAAATGCAGTTTTCTTGTAAATGGATGAATTTTGCCTCACGTTTCCCAAGGTAAACATTCAATTATAATCTGTTTTAACCAAAAATAAAACAAAAATAAACTAAAAATCATTTATGAGATTATAAAACTAATTAAAGCGACTAATAAGGCTTTCGAATTTGTGAGTGACTCTAAATGGAGTTTTCTTGGCAATGTATGACTTTTGCCTCACGTTTCCCAAGGTAAACTTTCAATTGTAATATGTTTTAACCAAAAATGTAAAAAAAACTCAATTCAAAATCATTTATGAGATTATAAAACCATTTAAAGTGAGAAATAATGCTTTTGAAGGCATAAGTGACTGTAAATTGACTTTTCTTGTTAATGGATGGCTTTTTCCTCACGTTTCTCGAGGTAAACATTCAATTGTAATCTGTTTTAATTAAAAATGTAAAAAAACTCAACCCAAAATCAATTATGAGATTATAAAACCATTTAAAGCGAGTAATAAGGCTTTCGAAGGCGTAAGTGACTATAAATGGAGTTTTTCTGTCAATGTATGGCTTTTGCCTCACGTTTCCCGAGGTAAACATTTAATTGTAATCTGTTTTAACCAAAAATGTAAAAAACACTCAATCCAAAATCCATTATGAGATTATAAAACCATTTGGAGCAAGTAATAAGGCTTTCTAAGGCATGAGTGACTATAAATGCAGTTTTCTTGTCAATGGATGGCTTTTGCCTCAAGTTTCTTGAGTTAAATGTTCAATTACATTCTGTTTTAACCACAAATCTAAAAAAAAGCAACGAAAAATCAATTATGAGATTATAAAATCATTCAAAGTGAGTAATAAGGCTTTCGAAGGCATGAGTGACTATAAATGGAGTTTTATTGTCAATGGATGGCTTTTGCCTCATGCTTCTTCAGGTAAACATTCTATTATAATCTGGTTTAACCAAAAATGTAAAAAAACTCAACCCTAAATCAATTATGAGATTATAAAACTATTTAAAGCGAGTAATAAGGCTTGCGAAGGCATAAATGACTATAAATGCAGTTTTCTTGTCAATGGATGAATTTTGCCTCACGTTTCTCGAGGTAAACATTCAATTATAATCTGTTTTAACCAAAAATAAAACAAAAATAAAGTAAAAATCATTTATGAGATTATAAAACCATTTAAAACGAGTAATAAGGCTTTTTGAAGGTGTGAGTGACTATAAATGGAGTTCTGTTGTCGATGGATGGCTTTTGCCTCAAGCTTCTTAAGGTAAACATTCGATTATAATCTGTTTTAACTAAAAATGTAAAAAAACTCAACCCTAAATCAATTATGAGATTATAAAACTATTTAAAGCGAGTGAAAAGGCTTTCGAAGGCATGAATGACTATAAATGCAGTTTTCTTGTCAATGGATGGCTTTTGCCTCACGTTCCCCAAGGTAAACATTCAATTGTTATCTGTTTTAACCAAAAACGTAAAAAAACTCAACCCAAAATCAATTATGAGATTATAAAACCATTGAAAGCGAGTAATAAGGCATTCGAAGGCATAAATGACTATAAATGGATTTTTTTTGTCAATGGATTGCTTTTGCCTCACGTTTCCCAAGGTAAACATACAATTATAATCTGTTTTAAACAAAAATGTAAAAAAACTCAACTCAAAATCATTTATGAGATTATAAAACCATTTAAAGTGAGAAATAATGTTTTTGAAAGCATAAGTGACTATAAATGGACTTTTCTTGTTAATGGATGGCTTTTACCTCACGTTTCCAGAGATAAACATTCAAGTCTAATCTGTTTTAACCAAAAATCTAAAAAAATTGAACTAAAAAACATTTATGAGATTATAAAACCATTTAAAGTGAGTAATAAGGCTTTCGAAGATGTGAGTGACTATAAATGGAGTTTTCTTGTCAACGGATTGCTTTCGCCTCACGTTTCCTAAGGTAAACATATACAATTATAATCTGTTTTAACCAAAAATGTAAAGAAACTCAACTCAAAATCATTTATGAGATTATAAAAGCATTTAAAGCGAGTAAAACAACTCTCGGAGGCGTGAGTGACTATAAATAGAGTTTTCTTGTCAATGGATTGCTTTCGCCTCATGTTTCCCAAGGTAAACATACAATTATAATCTGTTTTAACGAAAAATGTAAAGAAACTCAACTCAAAATCATTTATGAGATTATAAAACCATTTAAAGTGAGTAATACAGCTTTCGAAGGCGTGAGTGACTATAAATGGAGTTTTCTTGTCAATGGATTGCTTTTGCCTCACGTTTCCCGACGTAAACATTCAATTATAATCTGTTTTAACAAAAAATGTAAAAAAATCAACTAAAAATCATTTATGAGATTATGAAACCACTTAAAACAAGTAATGAGGCTTTCGAAAGCGTGAGTGACTATAAATGGAGTTTCTTGTCAATGTATGGCTTTTGCCTCACGTTTCTCGAGGTAAACATTTAATTGTAATCTGTTTTTCACCAAGAATGTAAAAAAAACTCAATCCAAAATCAATTATGAGATTATAAAACCATTTAAAGCAAGTAACAAGGCTTTCTAAGGCATGAGTGACTATAAATGCAGTTTTCTTGTCAATGGATGGCTTTTGCCTCAAGTTTCTTGAGTTAAATGTTCAATGACATTTTGTTCTAAAAAAAATCTAAAAAACAGCAACGAAAAATCAATTATGAGATTATGAAATCTTTTAAAGTGAGTAATAAGGCTTTCGAAGGCATGAGTGACTATAAATGGAGTTTTGTTGTCAATAGATGGCTTTTGCCTCATGCTTCTTGAGGTAAACATTCGATTATAATCTGTTTTAAGCAAAAACGTAAAAAAACTCAACCCTAAATCAATTATGAGATTGTAAAACTAATTAAAGCGAGTAATAAGGCTTGTGAAGTCATAAATGACTATAACGGCAGTTTTCTTGTCAATGGATGAATTTTGCCTCACGTTTCCCGAGGTAAACATTCAATTATAATCTGTTTTAACCAAAAATGTAAAAAAAACTCAATCCAAAATCAATTATGAGATTATAAAACCATTTAAGGCAAATAATAAGGCTTTCGAAGGCATAAGGGACTATAAATGGAGTTTTCTTGTCAATGTATGGCTTTTGCCTCACGTTTCTCGAGGTAAACATTTAAATGTAATCTGTTTTAACCAAAATGTAAAAAAAACTCAATCCAAAATCAATTATGAGATTATAAAACCATTTAAAGCGAGTAATAAGGCTTTCAAAGGCATAAGTGACTATAAATGGTTTTTTCTTGTCAATGGATGAATTTTGCCTCACGTTTCCTGAGGTAAACATTTGATTATAATCTGTTTTAACCAAAAATGTAAAAAAACTCAACCCTAAATCAATCATGAGATTATAAAACAATTTAAAGTGAGTAATAAGGCTTTCGAAGGCGTGAGTGACTATAAATGGAGTTTTCATGTCAATGTATGGCTTTTGCCTCACGTTTCTCAAGATAAACATTTAATTGTAATCTGTTTTAACCAAAAATGTAAAAAAAACTCAATCCAAAATCAATTATGAGATTATAAAACCATTTAAAGTGAGTAATAAGGCTTTCGAAGGCATAAGTGACTATAAATGGAGTTTTCTTGTCAATGTATGGCTTTTGCCTCACGTTTCCCGAGGTAAACATTCAATTGCAATCTGTTTTAGCAAAAAATGTAAAAAGAAACTCAACCCTAATTCAATTATTAGATTATAAAACCATTTAAGGCGAGTAATAAGGCATTCGAAGGCATAAATGACTATAAATGGAGTTTTCTTGTCAATGTATGGCTTTTGCCTCATGTTTTCCGAGGTAAACATTTAATTGTAATCTGTTTTAACCAAAAATGTAAAAAAAACTAAACCAAAAATCAATTATGAGATTATAAAACCATTTAGGGCGAGTAATAAGGCTTTCGAAGGCAGAAGGGACTATAAATGGTGTTTTCTTGTCAATGGATGAATTTTGCCTCACGTTTCCTGAGTTAAACATTTGATTATAATCTGTTTTAAGCAAAAATGTAAAAAAACTCAACCCTAAATCAATTATGAGATTATAAAACTATTTAAAGCGAGTAATAAGGCTTTCGAAGGCATAAGTGACCATAAATGCAGTTTTGTTTTCAATAAATGAATTTTGCCTCATGTTTCTTGAGGTAAACATTCGATTATAATCTGTTTTAACGAAAAATGTAAAAAAACTCAACGCTAAATCAAGTATGAGATTATAAAACTATTTAATGTGAGTAACAAGGCTTTCGAAGGCATAAGTGACTATAAATGCAGTTTTGTTTTCAATAGATGTATTTTGCCTCACGTTTCCCGAGATAAACATTCAATTATAATCAGTTTTAACTAAAAATAAAAAAAATAAACTAAAAATCATTTCTGAGATTATAAAACCATTTCAAGCGAGTAATAAGGCTTTCGAAGGCGTGTGTGACTATAAATGGAGTTTTCTTGTCAATGTATGGCTTTTGCCTCACGTTTCCCAAGGTAAACATTCAATTGTAATCTGTTTTAGCAAAAAATGTAAAAAAAAAAACTCAACCCTAATTCAATTATTAGATTATAAAACCATTTAAGGCGAGTAGTAAGGCATTCGAAGGCATAAATGACTATAAATGGAGTTTTCTTGTCAATGTATGGCTTTTGCCTCACGTTTTCTGAGGTAAACATTTAATTGTAATCTGTTTTAACTAAAAATGTAAAAAAAAAACTCAACTCAAAATCATTTATGAGATTATAAAACCATTTAAAGTGAGAAACAATCCTTTTGAAGGCATAAGTGACTATAAATGGACTTTCCTTGTTAATGGATGGCTTTTACCTCACGTTTCTCGAGGCAAACAATCAATTGATATCTGGTTTAATCAAAAATGTAAAAAAACTCAACCCAAAATCAATTATGAGATTATAAAACAATTTAAAGCGAGTAATGAGGCTTTCGAAGGCATGAGTGACTATAAATGGAGTTTTCTTGTCAATGTATGGCTTTTGCCTCACGTTTCCCGAGGTAAACATTTAATTGTAATCTATTTTAACAAAAAATGTAAAAAAAACTCAATCCAAAATCAATTATGAGATTATAAAACCATTTAAAGCAAGTAATAAGCCTTTCGAAGGCATGAGTGACTATAAATGGAGTTTTGTTGTCAATGGATGGCTTTTTCCTCATGCTTCTTAAGGTAAACATTTGATTATAATTTGTTTTAACAAAAAATGCAAAAAAACTCAACCCTAAATCAATTATGAGATTACAAAATTATATAAAGCGAGTAATAAGGCTTGCGAAGGCATAAATGACTAAAAATGCAGTTTTCTTGTAAATGGATGAATTTTGCCTCACGTTTCCCGAGATAAACATTCAATTAGAATCTGTTTTAACCAAAAATTAAAAAAATAAACTAAAAACCATTTATGAGATTGTAAAACCATTTAAAGCAAGTAATAAGGCTCTCGAAGGCGTGAGTGACTATAAATAGAGTTTTCTTGTCAATATATGACTTTTGCCTCACGTTTCCCAGCGTAAACATTCAATTGCAATCTGTTTTAACCAAAAATGTAAAACAAATCAACCCAATTTCAATTATGAGATTATAAAAGCATTTAAAGCGAGCAAAAAGGCTTTCGAAGGCATGAATGACTATAAATGGACTTTTCTTGTCAATGGATAGCTTTTGCCTCATGTTCCCCGAGGTAAACATTCAATTGTTATCTGTTTTAACCAAAAATGTAAAAAAACTAAACATAAAATCAATTATGAGATTATAAAACCGTTTAAAGCAAGTAATAAGGCATTCGAAGGCATAAATGACTGTAAATGGAGTTTTCTTGTCAATGGATTGCTTTTGCCTCACGTTTGCCAAGGTAAACATACAATTATACTCTGTTTTAACAAAAAATGTAAAAAAACTCAAGTAAAAATCATTTATGAGATTATAAAACCATTTAAAGTGAGAAATAATGCTTTTGAAGGCGTAAGTGACTATAAATGGACTTTTCTTGTTAATGGATGGCTTTTTCCTCATGTTTCTCGAGGTAAACATTCAATTGTAATCTGTTTTAATTAAAAATGTAAAAAAACTCAACCCAAAATCAATTATGAGATTACAAAACCGTTTAAAGCGAGTAATAAGGCTTTCGAAGGCGTGAGTGACTATAAATGGAGTTTTCTTGTCAATGTATGGCTTTTGCCTCACGTTTCCCGAGGTAAACATTTAATTGTAATCTGTTTTAACCAAAAATGTAAAAAACACTCAATCCAAAATCCATTATGAGATTATAAAGCCATTTAAAGCAAGTAATAAGGCTTTCTAAGGCATGAGTGACTATAAATGCATTTTTCTTGTCAATGGATGGCTTTTGCCTCAAGTTTCTTGAGTTAAATGTTCAATTACATTCTGTTTTAACTAAAATTCTAAAAAAAAGCAACGAAAAATCAATTATGAGATTATAAAATCATTTAAAGCGAGTAATAAGGCTTTCAAAGGCATGAGTGACTATAAATGGAGTTTTGTTGTCAATGGACGGCTTTTGCCTCATGCTTCTTGAGTTAAATGTTCAATTACATTCTGTTTTAACTAAAATTCTAAAAAAAAGCAACGAAAAATCAATTATGAGATTATAAAATCATTTAAAGCGAGTAATAAGGCTTTCAAAGGCATGAGTGACTATAAATGGAGTTTTGTTGTCAATGGACGGCTTTTGCCTCATGCTTCTTGAGGTAAGCATTCAATTATAATCTGTTTTTAACCAAAAATGTAAAAAAACTCAACCCTAAATCAATTATGAGATTATAAAACTATTTAAAGCGAGTAATAAGGCTCTCGAAGGCATGAGTGACTATAAATAGAGTTTTCTTGTCAATGTATGACTTTTGCCTCACGTTTCCCAACCTAAACATTCAATTGTTATTTGTTTTAACCAAAAATGTAAAAAAAAAAACTCAACCCAAATTCAATTATGAGATTATAAAACTATTTAAAGCGAGTAAAAAGGCTTTCGAAGGCATGAATGACTATAAATGGACTTTTCTTGTCAATGGATGGCTTTTACCTCACGTTCCCCAAGGTAAACATTCAATTGTTATCTGTTTTAACCAAAAATGTTAAAAAAACTCAACCTAAAATTAATTATGAGATTACAAAACCATTTAAAGGGAGTAATAAGGCATTCGAAGGCATAAATGACTATAAATGGAGTTTTCTTGTCAATGGATTGCTTTTGCCTCACTTTTCCCAAGGTAAACATACAATTATAATCTGTTTTAACCAAAAATGTAGAAAAACTCAACTCAAAATCATTTATGAGATTATAAAACCATCTAAAGTGAGAAATAATGCTTTTGAAGGCGTAAGTGAGTATAAATGGATTTTTCTTATTAATGGATGGCTTTTACCTCACGTTTCTCGAGGTAAACATTCAATTGTAATCTGTTTTAATTAAAAATGTAAAAAAACTCAACCCAAAAGAAATTATGAGGTTATAAAACCGTTTGAAGCGTGTAATAAGGCTTTCGGAGGCGTAAGTGACTATAAATGTAGTTTTCTTGTCAATGCATGGCTTTTGCCTCACGTTTCTCGAGCTAAACATTTAATTGTAACCTGTTTTAACCAAAAATGTAAAAAAATCAACTAAAAATCATTTATGAGATTATAAAACCATTTAAAACGAGTAATAAGCCTTTCGAAGGTGTGACCGACTATAAATGGAGTTTTCCTGTCAACGGATTGCTTTTGCCTCTCGTTTCTCGAGGTAAACATTCACTTATAATCTTGTTTCAGCCAAAAATGTAAAAAAACTCAGCTCAAAATCATTTATGAGATTATAAAACCATTGAAAGTGAGAAATAATGCTTTTGAAGGCGTAAGTGACTATAAATGGACTTTTCTTACTAATGGATGGCTTTTACCTCACGTTTCTCGAGGTAAACAATCAATTGTAATCTGTTTTAACTAAAAATGTAAAAAAACTCAACTCAAAATCATTTATGAGATTATAAAACCATTTAAAGTGAGAAATAATGCTTTTGAAGGCGTAAGTGACTATAAATGGACTTTTCTTGTTAATGGATGGCTTTTACCTCACGTTTCTCGAGGTAAACATTCAATTGTAATTTGTTTTAATTAAAAATGTAAAAAAACTCAACCCAAAATTAATTATGAGATTATAAAACCATTTAAAGCGAGTAATAAGGCATTGAAAGGCATAAATGACTATAAATGGAGTTTTCTTGTCAATGGATTGCTTTTCCCTCACATTTCCCGAGGTAAACATACAATTATAATCTGTTTTAACCAAAAATGTAAAAAACTCAACTCAAAATCATTTATGAGATTATAAAACCATTTAAAGTGAGAAATAATGCTTTTGAAGGCGTAAGTGATTATAAATGGACTTTTCTTGTTAATGGATGGCTTTTACCTCACGTTTCCCGAGGTAAACATTTAATTGCAATCTGTTTTTCACGAAGAATGTAAAAAAAACTCAATCCAAAATGAATTATGAGATTACAAAACCATTTAAAGCAAGTAACAAGGCTTTCTAAGGCATGAGTGACTATAAATGCAGTTTTCTTGTCAATGGATGGCTTTTGCCTCAAGTTTCTTGAGTTAAACGTTCAATGACATTTTGTTTTAAAAAAAATCTAAAAAACAGCAACAAAAAATCAATTATGAGATTATAAAATCTTTCCAAGTGAGTAATACGGCTTTCAAAGGCATGAGTGAATATAAATGGAGTTTTCTTATCAATGTATGGCTTTTGCCTTACGTTTCCCGAGGTAAACATTTAATTGTAATATGTTTTAACAAAAAATGTAAAAAAAACTCAATCCAAAATCAATTATGAGATTATAGAACCATTTAAGACAAGCAATAAGGCTTTCTAAGGCATGAGTGACTATAAATGCAGTTTTCTTGTCAATGGATGGCTTTTGCCTAAAGTTTCTTGAGTTAAACGTTCAATGACATTCTGTTTTAACCAAAAATATAAAAAACAGCAACGAAAAATCAATTATGAGATTATAAAATCATTTAAAGCGAGTAATAAGGCTTTCGAAGGCATGAGTGACTATAAATGGAGTTTTGTTGTCAATGGATGGCTTTTGCATCATGCTTCTTGAGGTAAACATTCATTTATAATCTGTTTTAGCCAAAAATAAAAAAAAACTAAAAATCATTTATGATATTGTAAAACCATTTAAAGTGAGTAATAAGGCGGTCGAAGGTGTGAGTGACTATAAATGGAGTTTTCTTGTCAACGTATGACTTTTGCCTCACGTTTCCCAAGGAAACAATTCAATTGTAATCTCTTTTAACCAAAAATGTAAAAAACACTCAACCCAATTTCTATTATGAGATTATAAAACTATTTAAAGCGAGTAAAAAGGCTTTCGCAGGCATGAATGACTATAAATGGACTTTTCTTGTCAATGGATGGCTTTTGCCTCACGTTCCTTGAGGTAAACATTCAATTGTTATCTGTTTTAACCAAAAATGTAAAAAAACTCAACCCAAAATCAATTATGAGATTAGAAAACCATTTAAAGCGAGTAATAAGGCTTTCAAAGGCAGGAGTGACTATAAATGGACTGTTGTTGTCAATGGATGGCTTTTGCCTCATGCTTCTTGAGGTAAACATTCGATTATAATCTAGTTTAACCAAAAATGTAAAAAAAAACTCAACTGTAAATCAATTATGAGATTATAAAACCATTTAAAGCGAGTAATAAGGCATTCGAAGGCATAAATGACTATAAATAGAGTTTTCTTGTCAACGGATTGCTTTCGCCTCATGTTTCCCAAGGTAACATACAATTATAATCTGTTTTAACCAAAAATGTAAAGAAACTCAACTCAAAATCATTTATGAGATTATAAAACCATTTAAAGCGAGTAATATAGCTCTCGGAGGCGTGAGTGACTATAAATGGAGTTTTCTTGTCAATGGATTGCTTTTGCCTCATGTTTCTAGACGTAAACATTCAATTATAATCTGTTTTAACAAAAAATGTAAAAAAATCAACTAAAAATCATTTATGAGATTATAAAACCATTTAAAGTGAGTAATAAGGCTTTCGAAGGCATGAGTGACTATAAATGGAGTTTTCTTGTCAATGTATGGCTTTTGCCTCACATTTCCCTAGGTAAACTTTTAATTGTAATCTATGTTAACCAAAACTGTAAAAAAAACTCAATTCAAAATCAATTATGAGATTATAAAACCATTTAAAGCAAGTAATAAGGCTTTCTAAGGCATGAGTGATTATAAATGCAGTTTTCTTGTCAATGGATGGCTTTTGCCTCAAGTTTCTTGAATTAAATGTTCAATGACATTTTGTTTTAAAAAAAATCTAAAAAACAGCAACGAAAAATCAATTATGAGATTATAAAATCTTTTAAAGTGAGTAATAAGGCTTTCGAAGGCATAAGTGACTATAAATGGAGTTTTGTTGTCAATAGATGGCTTTTGCCTCATGCTTCTTGAGGTAAACATTCGATTATAATATGTTTTAACCAAAAATGTAAAAAAAACTCAACCCTAAATCAATTATGAGATTATAAAAATATTTAAAGCAAGTAATAAGGCTTGCAAAGGCATAAATGACTATAAACGCAGTTTTCTTGTCAATGGAAGAATTTTGCCTCACGTTTCCCGAGGTGAACATTCAATTACAATCTGTTTTAACCAGAAATTAAAAAAAAACTAAAAATCATTTCTGAGATTATAAAACCATTTAAAGCACGTAATAAGACTTTCGAAGGGGTGAGTGACTATAAACAGAGTTTTCTTGTTAATGTATGACTTTTGCCTCATGTTTTCCAAGGTAAACATTCAATTGTAATCTATTTTAAACCAAAAATGTAAAAAAAAACTCAACTCAAATTCAATTATGAGATTATAAAACTATTTAAAGCGAGTAAAAAGGCTTTTGAAGGCATGAATGACTATAAATGGACTTTTCTTGTCAATGGATGGCTTTTTCCTCACGTTCGTCGAGATAAACATTCAATTGTAATATGTTTTAACCAAAAATGTAAAAAAACTCAACCAAAAATCAGTTATGAGATTATAAAACAATTTAAAGTGAGTAATAAGGCTTTCGAAGGCGTGAGTGACTATAAATGGAGTTTTCTTGTCAATGGATTGCTTTTGCCTCACGTTTCCCGTCGTAACCATTCAATTATAATTTGTTTTAACAAAAAAAGTAAAAAAATCAACTAAAAATCATTTATGAGATTATAAAACCATTTAAAGCGAGTAATAAGGCTTTTCGAAGGCGTGAGTGACTATACATGGAGTTTTTTTGTCAATGTATGGCTTTTGCCTCACGTTTCCCAAGGTAAACATTTAATTGTAATTTGTTTTAACCAAAACTGTAAAAAAACTCAACCCAAAATCTATTATGAGATTATAAAACCATTTAAAGCGAGTAATAAGTCTTTCGAAGGCATAAGGGACTATAAATGGTGTTTTCTTGTCAGTGGATGAATTTTGACTCACGTTTCCTGAGGTAAACAGTCGATTATAATATGTTTTAACCAAAAATGTAAAAAAACTCAACCCTCAATCAATTATGAGATTATAAAACTATTTAAAGCGAGTAAAAAGGCTTTCGAAGGCATGAATGACTATAAACGGACTTTTCTTGTCAATGGATGGCTTTTGCCTCACGTTCCTTGAGGTAAACATTCAATTGTTATTTGTTTTAACCGAAAATGTAAAAAAACTCAACCCAAAATCAATTATGAGATTATAAAACCATTTAAAGCGAGTAATAAGGCTTGCGAAAGCATAAATGACTATAAATTCAGTTTTCTTGTAAATGGATGAATTTTGCCTCACGTTTCCCAAGGTAAACATTCAATTATAATCTGTTTTAACCAAAAATAAAACAAAATAAAACAAAAAATCATTTATGAGATTATAAAACCATTTAAAGCGAGTAATAAGGCTTTCGAATGTGTGAGTGACTCTAACTGGAGTTTTCTTGTCAATGTATGACTTTTGCCTCACATTTCCCAAGGTAAACATTCAATTGTAATATGTTTTAACCAAAAATGTAAAAAAACTCAACTCAAAATCATTTATGAGATTATAAAACCATTTAAAGTGAGAAATAATGCTTTTGAAGGCGTAAGTGACTATAAATGGACTTTTCTTGTTAATGGATGGCTTTTTCCTCACGTTTCTCGAGGTAAACATTCAATTGGAATCTGTTTTAATTAAAAATGTAAAAAAACCCAACCCAAAATCAATTATGAGATTACAAAACTGTTTAAAGCGAGTAATAAGGCTTTCGAAGGCATGAGTGACTATAAATGGAGTTTTCTTGTCAATGTATGGCTTTTGCCTCACGTTTCCCGAGGTAAACATTTAATTGTAATCTGTTTTAACCAAAAATGTAAAAAACACTCAATCCAAAATCCATTATGAGATTATAAAACCATTTAAAGCAAGTAATAAGGCTTTCTAAGGCATGAGTGACTATAAATGCAGTTTTCTTGTCAATGGATGGCTTTTGCCTCAAGTTTCTTTAAATGTTCAATTACACTCTGTTTTAACCAAAAATCTAAAAAAAAGCAACGAAAAATCAATTATGAGATTATAAAATCATTTAAAGCGAGTAATAAGGCTTTCGAAGGCATGAGAGACTATAAATGGAGTTTTATTGTCAATGGATGGCTTTTGCCTCATGCTTCTTGAGGTAAACATTCGATTATAATCTGGTTTAACCAAAAATGTAAAAAAACTCAACCCTAAATCAATTATGAGATTATAAAACTATTTAAAGCGAGTAATAAGGCTTGCGAAGGCATAAATGACTATAAATGAGTTTTCTTGTCAGTGGATGAATTTTGCCTCACGTTTCTCAAGGTAAACATTCAATTATAATCTATTTTAACCAAAAATAAAACAAAAATAAACTAAAAATCATTTATGAGATTATAAAGCCATTTAAAGCGAGTAATAAGGCTTTTCGAAGGTGTGAGTGACTATAAATGGAGTTTTGTTGTCGATGGATGGCTTTTGCCTTTGGCTTCATAAGGTAAACATTCTATCATAATCTGTTTTAACCAAAAACGTAAAAAAACTGAACCCTAAATCAATTATGAGATTATAAAACTATTTAAAGCGAGTGAAAAGGCTTTCGAAGGCATGAATGACTATAAATGCAGTTTTCTTGTCAATGGATGGCTTTTGCCTCACGTTCCCCAAGGCAAACATACCATTATCATCTGTTTTAACCAAAAATGTAAAAAAACTCAACTCAAAATCATTTATGAGATTATAAAACCATTTAAAGTGAGAAATAATGCTTTTGAAGGCGTAAGTGACTATGAAGGGGACTTTTCTTGTTAATGGATGGCTTTTACCTCACGTTTCCCGAGATAAACATTCAATTATAATCTGTTTTAACCAAAAATCTAAAAAAATGCTACTAAAAAACATTTATGAGATTATAAAGCCATTTAAAGTGAGTAATAAGGCTTTTGAAGACGTGAGTGACTATAAATGGAGTTTTCTTGTCATTGTATGGCTTTTGCCTCACGTTTCCCGAGGTAAACATTTAATTGTAATCTGTTTTAACCAAAAATGTAAAAAACACTCAATCCAAAATCAGTTATGAAATTATAAAACCATTTAAAGCAAGTAATAAAGCTTTCTAAGGCATGAGTGACTATAAATGCAGTTTTCTTGTCAATGGATGGCTTTTGCCTCAAGTTTCTTGAGTTAAATATTCAATTACATTCTGTTTTAACCAAAAATCTAAAAAAAAGCAACGAAAAATCAATTATGAGATTATAAAATCATTTAAAGCGAGTAATAAGGCTTTTGAAGGCATGAGTGACTATAAATGGAGTTTTATTGTCCATGGACGGCTTTTGCCTCATGCTTCTTGAGGTAAACATTCGATTATAATCTGGTTTAACCAAAAATATAAAAAAACTCAACCCTAAATCAATTATGCGATTATAAAACTATTTAAAGCGAGTAATAAGGCTTGCGAAGACATAAATGACTATAAATGCAGTTTTCTTGTCAATGGATGAATTTTGCCTCGCGTTTCTCGAAGTAAACATTCAATTATAATCTGTTTTAACCAAAAATAAAACAAAAATAAATTAAAAATCATTTATGAGATTATAAAACCATTTAAAGCGAGTAATAAGGCTTTTCGAAGGTGTGAGTGACTATAAATGGAGTTTTCTTGTCAATGTATGACTTTTGCCTCATGTTTCCCAACGTAAACATTCAATTGTAATTTGTTTTAACCAAAAATGTAAAAAAAACTCAACCTAAATTCAATTATGAGATTATAAAACTATTTAAAGCAAGTGAAAAGGCTTTCGAAGGCATGAATGACTATAAATGGATTTTTCATGTCAATGGATGGCTTTTGTCTCACGTTCTCCAAGGTAAACATTCAATTGTTATCTGTTTTAACCAAAAATGTAAAAAAACTCAACCTAAAATCAATTATGTGTTTATAAAACCATTTAAAGTGAGTAATAAGGCTTGCGAAGGCATAAATGACTATAAATGCAGTTTTCTTGTCAATGGTGAATTTTACCTCACGTTTCCCAAGGTAAACATACAATTATAATCTGTTTTAACAAAAAAATGTAAAAAAACTCAACTCAAAATCATTTATGAGATTATAAAACCATTTAAAGTGAGTAATAAGGCATTTGAAGGCATAAATGACTATAAATGGAGTTTTCTTGTCAATGTATGGCTTTTGCCTCACGTTTCCCGAGGTAAACATACAATTTTAATCTGTTTTAACCAAAAATGTAAAAAGCACTCAATCCAAAATCAATTATGAGATTATAAAACCATTTAAAGCAAGTAATAAAGCTTTCTAAGGCATGAGTGACTATAAATGTAGTTTTCTTGTCAATGGATGGCTTTTGCCTCAAATTTCTTAAGTTAAACGTTCAATTACATTCTGTTTTAACAAAAAATCTAAAAAAAAGCAACGAAAAATCAATTATGAGATTATAAAATCATTTAAAGCGCGTAATAAGGCTTTCGAAGGCATGAGTGACTATAAATGGACTTTTGTTGTCGATGGATGGCTTTTGCCTCATGCTTCTTAAGGTAAACATTCGATTATAATCTGTTTTAACCAAAAATTTAAAAAAAAAACTCAACCCTAAATCAATTATGAGATTATAAAACTATTTAAAGCGAGTAATAAGGCTTGCAAAGGCATAAATGACTATAAATGCAGTTTTCTTGTCAATGGCTGAATTTTGCCTCACATTTCTCGAGGTAAACATTCAATTATTATCTGTTTCAACCAAAAATGAAACAAAAATAAACTAAAAATCATTTATGAGATTATAAAACCATTTAAATCAAGTAATAAGGCTTTTTGCAGGTGTGAGTGACTATAAATGGAGTTTTCTTGTCAATGTATGACTTTTGTCTCACGTTTCCCAACGTAAACATTCAATTGTAATCTGTTTTAACCAAAACTGTAAAAAAAAAACTCAACCCAAAATCAATTATGAGATTATAAAACTATTTTAAAGCAAGTAAAAAGGCTTTTGAAGGCATGAATGACTATAAATGAACTTTTCTTGTAGATGGATGGCTATTTGCCTCACGTTCCCCAAGGTAAACATTCAATTGTTATCTGTTTTAACCAAAAATGTAAAAAAAACTAAACGTAAAATCAATTATGAGATTATAAAACCATTTAAAGCGAGTAATAAGGCATTCGAAGGCATAAATGACTATAAATGGAGTTTTCTTGTCAATGGATTGCTTTTGCCTCACGTTTCCCAAGGTAAACATACAATTATAATTTGTTTTAACCAAAAATGTAAAAAAACTCAACTCAAAATCATTTATGAGATTATAAAACCATTTAATATGAGAAATAATGCTTTTGAAGGCGTAAGTGACTATAAATGGACTTTTCTTGTAAATGGATGGCTTTTACCTCACGTTTCCCGAGATAAACATTCAATTATAATCTGTTTTAACCAAAAATCTAAAAGAATTCAACTAAAAAACATTTATGAGATTATAAAACCATTTAAAGTGAGTAATAAGGCTTTCGAAGATGTGAGTGACTATAAATGGAGTTTTCTTGTCAATGTATGACTTTTGCCTCACGTTTCCCTACGTAAACATTCAATTGTAATCTATTTTAACCAAAAATGTTAAAAAAACTCAACCCAAATTCAATTATGAGATTATAAAACTATTTAAAGCGAGTAAAAAGGCTTTCAAAGGCATGAATGACTATAAACGGACTTTTCTTGTCAATGGATGGCTTTTGCCTCACGTTCCTTGAGGTAAACATTCAATTGTTATTTGTTTTAACCGAAAATGTAAAAAAAACTCAACCCAAATTCAATTATGAGATTATAAAACTATTTAAAGCGAGTAAAAAGGCTTTCGAAGGCATGAATGACTATAAATGGACTTTTCTTGTCAATGGATGGCTTTTACCTCACGTTCCCCAAGGTAAACATTCAATTGTTATCTGTTTTAACCAAAAATGTTAAAAAAACTCAACCTAAAATTAATTATGAGATTACAAAACCATTTAAAGCGAGTAATAAGGCATTCGAAGGCATAAATGACTATAAATGGAGTTTTCTTGTCAATGGATTGCTTTTGCCTCACTTTTCCCAAGGTAAACATACAATTATAATCTGTTTTAACCAAAAATGTAGAAAAACTCAACTCAAAATCATTTATGAGATTATAAAACCATCTAAAGTGAGAAATAATGCTTTTGAAGGCGTAAGTGACTATAAATGGATTTTTCTTATAAATGGATGGCTTTTACCTCACGTTTCTCGAGGTAAACATTCAATTGTAATCTGTTTTAATTAAAAATGTAAAAAAACTCAACCCAAAAGAAATTCTGAGGTTATAAAACCGTTTGAAGCGTGTAATAAGGCTTTCGGAGGCGTAAGTGACTATAAATGTAGTTTTCTTGTCAATGCATGGCTTTTGCCTCACGTTTCTCGAGGTAAACATTTAATTGTAACCTGTTTTAACCAAAAATGTAAAAAAATCAACTAAAAATCATTTATGAGATTATAAAACCATTTAAAACGAGTAATAAGCCTTTCGAAGGTGTGACCGACTATAAATGGAGTTTTCCTGTCAACGGATTGCTTTTGCCTCTCGTTTCTCGAGGTAAACATTCACTTATAATCTTGTTTCAGCCAAAAATGTAAAAAAACTCAGCCCAAAATCATTTATGAGATTATAAAACCATTGAAAGTGAGAAATAATGCTTTTGAAGGCGTAAGTGACTATAAATGGACTTTTCTTACTAATGGATGGCTTTTACCTCACGTTTCTCGAGGTAAACAATCAATTGTAATCTGTTTTAACTAAAAATGTAAAAAAACTCAACTCAAAATCATTTATGAGATTATAAAACCATTTGAAGTGAGAAATAATGCTTTTGAAGGCGTAAGTGACTATAAATGGACTTTTCTTACTAGAGGATGGCTTTTACCTCACGTTTCTCGAGGTAAACATTCAATTGTAATCTGTTTTAATTAAAAATGTAAAAAAACTCAACCCAAAAAAAATTATGAGGTTATAAAACCATTTGAAGCAAGTAATAAGGCTTTCGAAGGCATGAGTGACTATAAATGGAGTTTTCTTGTCAATGTATGGCTTTTGCCTCATGTTTCCGGAGGTAAACATTTAATTGTAATCTGTTTTCTCCAAAAATGTAAAAAAATCAGCTAAAAATCATTTATGAGATTATAAAACCATTGAAAGTGAGAAATAATGCTTTTGAAGGCGTAAGTGACTATAAATGGACTTTTCTTATTAATGGATGGCTTTTACCTCACATTTCTCGAGGTAAACATTCAATTGTAATCTGTTTTAATTAAAAATGTAAAAAAACTCAACCCAAAAGAAATTATGAGGTTATAAAACCGTTTGAAGCGAGTAATAAGGCTTTCGGAGGCGTAAGTGACTATAAATGTAGTTTTCTTGTCAATGCATGGCTTTTGCCTCACGTTTCTCGAGGTAAACATTTAATTGTAATTTGTTTTAACCAAAAATGTAAACAATATCAACTAAAAATCATTTATGAGATTATAAAACCATTTAAAGCGAGTAATAAGGCTTTCGAAGGCGTGACCGACTATAAATGGAGTTTTCCTGTCAACGGATTGCTTTCGCCTCTCGTTTCCCAAGGTAAACATTCACTTAGAATCTTGTTTCAGCCAAAAATGTAAAAAAACTCAGCTTAAAATCATTTATGAGATTATAAAACCATTTGAAGTGAGAAATAATGCTTTTGAAGGCGTAAGTGACTATAAATGGACTTTTCTTATTAATGGATGGCTTTTCCCTCACGTTTCTCGAGGTAAACATTCAATTGTAATCTGTTTTAACTAAAAATGTAAAAAAACTCAACTCAAAATCATTTATGAGATTATAAAACCAGTTGAAGTGAGAAATAATGCTTTTGAAGGCGTAAGTGACTATAAATGGACTTTTCTTACTAATGGATGGCTTTTACCTCACGTTTCTCGAGGTAAACATTCAATTGTAATCTGTTTTAATTGAAAATGTAAAAAAACTCAACCCAAAAGAAATTATGAGGTAATAAAACCGTTTGAAGCGAGTAATAAGGCTTTCGGAGGCATCAGTGACAATAAATGTAGTTTTCTTGTCAATGCATGGCTTTTGTCTCACGTTTCTCGAGGTAAACATTTAATTGTAATCTGTTTTATCCAAAAATGTAAAAAAATCAACTAAAAATCATTTATGAGATTATAAAACCATTTAAAGCGAGTAATAAGGCTTTCGAAGGCGTGACCGACTATAAATGGAGTTTTCCTGTCAACGGATTGCTTTTGCCTCTCGTTTCTCGAGGTAAACATTCACTTAGAATCTTGTTTCAGCCAAAAATGTAAAAAAACTCAGCTCAAAATCATTTATGAGATTATAAAACCATTGAAAGTGAGAAATAATGCTTTTGAAGGCATAAGTGACTATAAATGGACTTTTCTTATAAATGGATGGCTTTTGCCTCACGTTTCTCGAGGTAAACATTCAATCGTAATCTGTTTTAACTAAAAATGCAAAAAAACTCAACTCAAAATCATTTATGAGATTATAAAACCATTTGAAGTGAGAAATAATGCTTTTGAAGGCGTAAGTGACTATAAATGGACTTTTCTTGCTAATGGATGGCTTTTACCTCACGTTTCTCGAGGTAAACATTCAATTATAATCTGTTTTAATTGAAAATGTAAAAAAACTCAACCCAAAAGAAATTATGAGGTTATAAAACCGTTTGAGGCGAGCAATAAGGCTTTCGGAGGCGTAAGTGACTATAAATGTAGTTTTCTTGTCAATGCATGGCTTTCGCCTCACGTTTCCCGAGGTAAACATTTAATTGTAATCTGTTTTATCCAAAAATGTAAAAAAAATCAGCTACAAATCATTTATGAGATTATAAAACCATTTAAAGCTAGTAATAAGTCTTTCAAAGGCGTGACGGACTATTAACGGAGTTTTCCTGTAATGGATTGCTTGTGCCTCACGTTTCCCTAGGTAAACATTCACTTAGAATCTTGTTTCAGCCAAAAATGTAAAAAAACTCAGCTCAAAATCATTTATGAGATTATAAAACCATTGAAAGTGGGAAATAATGCTTTTGAAGGCGTAAGTGACTATAAATGGACTTTTCTTATTAATGGATGGCTTTTACCTCACGTTTCTCGAGGTAAACATTCAATTGTAATCTGTTTTAACTAAAAATGTAAAAAAACTCAACTCAAAATCATTTATGAGATTATAAAACCAGTTGAAGTGAGAAATAATGCTTTTGAAGGCGTAAGTGACTATAAATGGACTTTTCTTGCTAATGGATGGCTTTTACCTCACGTTTCTCGAGGTAAACATTCAATTGTAATCTGTTTTAATTAAAAATGTAAAAAAACTCAACCCAAAAGAAATTATGAGGTTATAAAACCGTTTGAAGCGAGTAATAAGGCTTTCGGAGGCATAAGTGACAATAAATGTAGTTTTCTTGTCAATGCATGGCTTTTGTCTCACGTTTCTCGAGGTAAACATTTAATTGTAATCTGTTTTAACCAAAAATGTAAAAAAATCAACTAAAAATCATTTATGAGATTATAAAACCATTTAAAGCGAGTAATAAGGCTTTCGAAGGCGTGACCGACTATAAATGGAGTTTTCCTGTCAACGGATTGCTTTTGCCTCTCGTTTCTCGAGGTAAACATTCACTTAGAATCTTGTTTCAGCCAAAAATGTAAAAAAACTCAGCTCAAAATCATTTATGAGATTATAAAACCATTGAAAGTGAGAAATAATGGTTTTGAAGGCATAAGTGACTATAAATGGACTTTTCTTATTAATGGATGGCTTTTGCCTCACGTTTCTCGAGGTAAACATTCAATCGTAATCTGTTTTAACTAAAAATGCAAAAAACTCAACTCAAAATCATTTATGAGATTATAAAACCATTTGAAGTGAGAAATAATGCTTTTGAAGGCGTAAGTGACTATAAATGGACTTTTCTTGCTAATGGATGGCTTTTACCTCACGTTTCTCGAGGTAAACATTCAATTATAATCTGTTTTAATTGAAAATGTAAAAAAACTCAACCCAAAAGAAATTATGAGGTTATAAAACCGTTTGAGGCGAGCAATAAGGCTTTCGGAGGCGTAAGTGACTATAAATGTAGTTTTCTTGTCAATGCATGGCTTTCGCCTCACGTTTCCCGAGGTAAACATTTAATTGTAATCTGTTTTATCCAAAAATGTAAAAAAAATCAGCTACAAATCATTTATGAGATTATAAAACCATTTAAAGCTAGTAATAAGTCTTTCAAAGGCGTGACGGACTATTAACGGAGTTTTCCTGTAATGGATTGCTTGTGCCTCACGTTTCCCTAGGTAAACATTCACTTAGAATCTTGTTTCAGCCAAAAATGTAAAAAAACTCAGCTCAAAATCATTTATGAGATTATAAAACCATTGAAAGTGAGAAATAATGGTTTTGAAGGCGTAAGTGACTATAAATGGACTTTTCTTATTAATGGATGGCTTTTACCTCACGTTTCTCGAGGTAAACATTCAATTGTAATCTGTTTTAACTAAAAATGTAATAAAACTCAACTCAAAATCATTTATGAGAATATAAAACCAGTTGAAGTGAGAAATAATGCTTTTGAAGGCGTAAGTGACTATAAATGGACTTTTCTTGCTAATGGATGGCTTTTACCTCACGTTTCTCGAGGTAAACATTCAATTGTAATCTGTTTTAATTAAAAATGTAAAAAAACTCAACCCAAAAGAAATTATGAGGTTATAAAACCGTTTGAAGCGAGTAATAAGGCTTTCGGAGGCATAAGTGACAATAAATGTAGTTTTCTTGTCAATGCATGGCTTTTGTCTCACGTTTCTCGAGGTAAACATTTAATTGTAATCTGTTTTAACCAAAAATGTAAAAAAATCAACTAAAAATCATTTATGAGATTATAAAACCATTTAAAGCGAGTAATAAGGCTTTCGAAGGCGTGACCGACTATAAATGGAGTTTTCCTGTCAACGGATTGCTTTTGCCTCTCGTTTCTCGAGGTAAACATTCACTTAGAATCTTGTTTCAGCCAAAAATGTAAAAAAACTCAGCTCAAAATCATTTATGAGATTATAAAACCATTGAAAGTGAGAAATAATGGTTTTGAAGGCGTAAGTGACTATAAATGGACTTTTCTTATAAATGGATGGCTTTTGCCTCACGTTTCTCGAGGTAAACATTCAATCGTAATCTGTTTTAACTAAAAATGCAAAAAAACTCAACTCAAAATCATTTATGAGATTATAAAACCATTTGAAGTGAGAAATAATGCTTTTGAAGGTGTAAGTGACTATAAATGGACTTTTCTTGCTAATGGATGGCTTTTACCTCACGTTTCTCGAGGTAAACATTCAATTATAATCTGTTTTAATTGAAAATGTAAAAAAACTCAACCAAAAAAAAATTATGAGGTTATAAAACCATTTGAAGCGAGTAATAAGGCTTTCGAAGGCATGAGTGACTATAAATGGAGTTTTCTTGTCAATGTATGGCTTTTGCCTCACGTTTCCCGAGGTAAACATTTAATTGTAATCTGTTTTATCCAAAAATGTAAAAAAATCAGCTAAAAATCATTTATGAGATTATAAAACCATTTAAAGCTAGTAATAAGTCTTTCAAAGGCTTGACGGACTATTAACGGAGTTTTCCTGTCAATGGATTGCTTGTGCCACACGTTTCCCTAGGTAAACATTCACTTAGAATCTTGTTTCAGCCAAAAATGTAAAAAAACTCTGCTCAAAATCATTTATGAGATTATAAAACCATTGAAAGTGAGAAATAATGCTTTTGAAAGCGTAAGTGACTATAAATGGACTTTTCTTATTAATGGATGGCTTTTACCTCACGTTTCTCGAGGTAAACATTCAACTGTAATCTGTTTTAACTAAAAATGTAATAAAACTCAACTCAAAATCATTTATGAGATTATAAAACCAGTTGAAGTGAGAAATAATGCTTTTGAAGGCGTAAAAGACTATAAATGGACATTTCTTACTAATGGATGGCTTTTACCTCACGTTTCTCGAGGTAAACATTCAATTGTAATCTGTTTTAATTGAAAATGTAAAAAAACTCAACCCAAAAGAAATTATGAGGTAATAAAACCGTTTGAAGCGAGTAATAAGGCTTTCGGAGGCATCAGTGACAATAAATGTAGTTTTCTTGTCAATGCATGGCTTTTGTCTCACGTTTCTCGAGGTAAACATTTAATTGTAATCTGTTTTATCCAAAAATGTAAAAAAATCAACTAAAAATCATTTATGAGATTATAAAACCATTTAAAGCGAGTAATAAGGCTTTCGAAGGCGTGACCGACTATAAATGGAGTTTTCCTGTCAACGGATTGCTTTTGCCTCTCGTTTCTCGAGGTAAACATTCACTTATAATCTTGTTTCAGCCAAAAATGTAAAAAAACTCAGCTCAAAATCATTTATGAGATTATAAAACCATTGAAAGTGAGAAATAATGCTTTTGAAGGCGTAAGTGACTATAAATGGACTTCTCTTATTAATGGATGGCTTTTACCTCACGTTTCTCAAGGTAAACATTCAATTGTAATCTGTTTTAACTAAAAATGTAAAAAAACTCAACTCAAAATCATTTACGAGATTATAAAACCAGTTGAAGTGAGAAATAATGCTTTTGAAGGCGTAAGTGACTATAAATGCACTTTTCTTACTAATGGATGGCTTTTACCTCACGTTTCTCGAGGTGAACATTCAATTGTAATCTGTTTTAATTAAAAATGTAAAAAAACTCAACACAAAAGAAATTATGAGGTTATAAAACCGTTTGAGGCGAGCAATAAGGCTTTCGGAGGCGTAAGTGACTATAAATGTAGTTTTCTTGTCAATGCATGGCTTTTGCCTCACGTTTCTCGAGGTAAACATTTAATTGTAATTTGTTTTAACCAAAAATGTAAAAAATATCAACTAAAAATCATTTATGAGATTATAAAACCATTTAAAGCGAGTAATAAGGCTTTCGAAGGCGTGACCGACTATAAATGGAGTTTTCCTGTCAACGGATTGCTTTTGCCTCTCGTTTCCCAAGGTAAACATTCACTTAGAATCTTGTTTCAGCCAAAAATGTAAAAAAACTCAGCTTAAAATCATTTATGAGATTATAAAACCATTTGAAGTGAGAAATAATGCTTTTGAAGGCGTAAGTGACTATAAATGGACTTTTCTTACTAATGGATGGCTTTTACCTCACGTTTCTCGAGGTGAACATTCAATTGTAATCTGTTTTAACTAAAAATGTAAAAAAACTCAACTCAAAATCATTTACGAGATTATAAAACCAGTTGAAGTGAGAAATAATGCTTTTGAAGGCGTAAGTGACTATAAATGGACTTTTCTTGCTAATGGATGGCTTTTACCTCACGTTTCTCGAGGTAAACATTCAATTGTAATCTGTTTTAATTAAAAATGTAAAAAAACTCAATCCAAAAAAAATTATGAGGTTATAAAACCATTTGAAGCGAGTAATAAGGCTTTCGAAGGCATGAGTGACTATAAATGGAGTTTTCTTGTCAATGTATGGCTTTTGCCTCACGTTTCCCGAGGTAAACATTTAATTGTAATCTGCTTTATCCAAAAATGTAAAAAAATCAGCTACAAATCATTTATGAGATTATAAAACCATTTAAAGCTAGTAATAAGTCTTTCAAAGGCGTGACGGACTATTAACGGAGTTTTCCTGTAATGGATTGCTTGTGCCTCACGTTTCCCTAGGTAAACATTCACTTAGAATCTTGTTTCAGCCAAAAATGTAAAAAAACTCAGCTCAAAATCATTTATGAGATTATAAAACCATTGAAAGTGAGAAATAATGCTTTTGAAAGCGTAAGTGACTATAAATGGACTTTTCTTATTAATGGATGGCTTTTACCTCACGTTTCTCGAGGTAAACATTCAATTGTAATCTGTTTTAACTAAAAATGTAATAAAACTCAACTCAAAATCATTTATGAGATTATAAAACCAGTTGAAGTGAGAAATAATGCTTTTGAAGGCGTAAGTGACTATAAATGGACTTTTCTTACTAATGGATGGCTTTTACCTCACGTTTCTCGAGGTAAACATTCAATTGTAATCTGTTTTAATTAAAAATGTAAAAAAACTCAATCCAAAAAAAATTATGAGGTTATAAAACCATTTGAAGCGAGTAATAAGGCTTTCGAAGGCATGAGTGACTATAAATGGAGTTTTCTTGTCAATGTATGGCTTTTGCCTCACGTTTCCCGAGGTAAACATTTAATTGTAATCTGTTTTATCCAAAAATGTAAAAAAATCAGCTAAAAATCATTTATGAGATTATAAAACCATTTAAAGCTCGTAATAAGTCTTTCAAAGGCGTGACGGACTATAAACGGAGTTTTCCTGTCAACGGATTGCTTTTGCCTCACGTTTCCCTAGGTAAACATTCACTTAGAATCTTGTTTCAGCCAAAAATGTAAAAAAACTCAGCTCAAAATCATTTATGAGATTATAAAACCATTGAAAGTGAGAAATAATGGTTTTGAAGGCGTAAGTGACTATAAATGGACTTTTCTTATAAATGGATGGCTTTTGCCTCACGTTTCTCGAGGTAAACATTCAATCGTAATCTGTTTTAACTAAAAATGCAAAAAAACTCAATTCAAAATCATTTATGAGATTATAAAACCATTTGAAGTGAGAAATAATGCTTTTGAAGGCGTAAGTGACTATAAATGGACTTTTCTTGCTAATGGATGGCTTTTACCTCACGTTTCTCGAGGTAAACATTCAATTGTAATCTGTTTTAATTGAAAATGTAAAAAAACTCAACCCAAAAAAAATTATGAGGTTATAAAACCATTTGAAGCGAGTAATAAGGCTTTCGAAGGCATGAGTGACTATAAATGGAGTTCTCTTGTCAATGTATGGCTTTTGCCTCACGTTTCCCGAGGTAAACATTTAATTGTAATCTGTTTTATCCAAAAATGTAAAAAAATCAGCTAAAAATCATTTATGAGATTATAAAACCATTTAAAGCTCGTAATAAGTCTTTCAAAGGCGTGACGGACTATAAACGGAGTTTTCCTGTCAATGGATTGCTTTTGCCTCACGTTTCCCTAGGTAAACATTCACTTAGAATCTTGTTTCAGCCAAAAATGTAAAAAAACTCAGCTCAAAATCATTTATGAGATTATAAAACCATTGAAAGTGAGAAATAATGCTTTTGAAGGCGTAAGTGACTATAAATGGACTTTTCTTATTAATGGAAGGCTTTTGCCTCACGTTTCTCGAGGTAAACATTCAATTGTAATCTGTTTTAACTAAAAATGTAATAAAACTCAACTCAAAATCATTTATGAGATTATAAAACCATTTGAAGTGAGAAATAATGCTTATGAAGGCGTAAGTGACTATAAATGGACTTTTCTTACTAGAGGATGGCTTTTACCTCACGTTTCTCGAGGTAAACATTCAATTGTAATCTGTTTTAACTAAAAATGTAAAAAAAGTCAACCCAAAAAAAATTATGAGGTTATAAAACCATTTGAAGCGAGTAATAAGGCTTTCGAAGGCATGAGTGACTATAAATGGAGTTTTCTTGTCAATGTATGGCTTTTGCCTCACGTTTCCCGAGGTAAACATTTAATTGTAATCTGTTTTATCCAAAAATGTAAAAAAATCAACTAAAAATCTTTTATGAGATTATAAAACCATTTAAAGCTAGTAATAAGTCTTTCAAAGGCGTGACGGACTATAAACGGAGTTTTCCTATCAATGGATTGCTTTTGCCTCACGTTTCCCTAGGTAAACATTCACTTAGAATCTTGTTTCAGCCAAAAATGTAAAAAAACTCTGCTCAAAATCATTTATGAGATTATAAAACCATTGAAAGTGAGAAATAATGCTTTTGAAAGCGTAAGTGACTATAAATGGACTTTTCTTATTAATGGATGGCTTTTACCTCACGTTTCTCGAGGTAAACATTCAATTGTAATCTGTTTTAACTAAAAATGTAATAAAACTCAACTCAAAATCATTTATGAGATTATAAAACCAGTTGAAGTGAGAAATAATGCTTTTGAAGGCGTAAGTAACTATAAATGGACTTCTCTTACTAATGGATGGCTTTTACCTCACGTTTCTCGAGGTAAACATTCAATTGTAATCTGTTTTAATTAAAAATGTAAAAAAACTCAATCCAAAAAAAATTATGAGGTTATAAAACCGTTTGAAGCGAGTAATAAGGCTTTCGAAGGCATGAGTGACTATAAATGTAGTTTTCTTGTCAATGTATGGCTTTTGCCTCACGTTTCCCGAGGTAAACATTTAATTGTAATCTGTTTTAACCAAAAATGAAAAAAAATCAACTAAAAATCATTTATGAGATTATAAAACCATTTAAAGCGAGTAATAAGGCTTTCGAAGGCGTGACCGACTATAAATGGAGTTTTCCTGTCAACGGATTGCTTTTGCCTCTCGTTTCCCTAGGTAAACATTCACTTAGAATCTTGTTTCAACCAAAAATGTAAAAAAACTCAGCTTAAAATAATTTATGAGATTATAAATCCATTGAAAGTGAGAAATAATGCTTTTGAAGGCGTAAGTGACTATAAATGGACTTCTCTTATTAATGGATGGCTTTTACCTCACGTTTCTCAAGGTAAACATTCAATTGTAATCTGTTTTAACTAAAAATGTAAAAAAACTCAACTCAAAATCATTTACGAGATTATAAAACCAGTTGAAGTGAGAAATAATGCTTTTGAAGGCGTAAGTGACTATAAATGGACATTTCTTACTAATGGATGGCTTTTACCTCACGTTTCTCGAGGTGAACATTCAATTGTAATTTGTTTAAATTAAAAATGTAAAAAAACTCAACCCAAAAGAAATTATGAGGTTATAAAACCGTTTGAGGCGAGCAATAAGGCTTTCGGAGGCGTAAGTGACTATAAATGTAGTTTTCTTGTCAATGCATGGCTTTCACCTCACGTTTCCCGAGGTAAACATTTAATTGTAATCTGTTTTATCCAAAAATGTAAAAAAATCAGCTACAAATCATTTATGAGATTATAAAACCATTTAAAGCTAGTAATAAGTCTTTCAAAGGCGTGACGGACTATTAACGGAGTTTTCCTGTAATGGATTGCTTGTGCCTCACGTTTCCCTAGGTAAACATTCACTTAGAATCTTGTTTCAGCCAAAAATGTAAAAAAACTCAGCTCAAAATCATTTATGAGATTATAAAACCATTGAAAGTGAGAAATAATGCTTTTGAAGGCGTAAGTGACTATAAATGGACTTTTCTTATTAATGGATGGCTTTTACCTCACGCTTCTCGAGGTAAACATTCAATTGTAATCTGTTTTAACTAAAAATGTAAAAAAACTCAACTCAAAATCATTTATGAGATTATAAAACCAGTTGAAGTGAGAAATAATGCTTTTGAAGGCGTAAGTGACTATAAATGGACTTTTCTTACTAATGGATGGCTTTTACCTCACGTTTCTCGAGGTAAACATTCAATTGTAATCTGTTTTAATTAAAAATGTAAAAAAACTCAACCCAAAAGAAATTATGAGGTTATAAAACCGTTTGAAGCGAGTAATAAGGCTTTCGGAGGCATAAGTGACAATAAATGTAGTTTTCTTGTCAATGCATGGCTTTTGTCTCACGTTTCTCGAGGTAAACATTTAATTGTAATCTGTTTTATCCAAAAATGTAAAAAAATCAACTAAAAATAATTTATGAGATTATAAAACCATTTAAAGCGAGTAATAAGGCTTTCGAAGGCGTGACCGACTATAAATGGAGTTTTCCTGTCAACGGATTGCTTTTGCCTCTCGTTTCTCGAGGTAAACATTCACTTAGAATCTTGTTTCAGCCAAAAATGTAAAAAAACTCAGCTCAAAATCATTTATGAGATTATAAAACCATTGAAAGTGAGAAATAATGGTTTTGAAGGCATAAGTGACTATAAATGGACTTTTCTTATAAATGGATGGCTTTTGCCTCACGTTTCTCGAGGTAAACATTCAATCGTAATCTGTTTTAACTAAAAATGCAAAAAAACTCAACTCAAAATCATTTATGAGATTATAAAACCATTTGAAGTGAGAAATAATGCTTTTGAAGGCGTAAGTGACTATAAATGGACTTTTCTTGCTAATGGATGGCTTTTACCTCACGTTTCTCGAGGTAAACATTCAATTATAATCTTTTTAATTGAAAATGTAAAAAAATTCAACCCAAAAGAAATTATGAGGTTATAAAACCGTTTGAGGCGAGCAATAAGGCTTTCGGAGGCGTAAGTGACTATAAATGTAGTTTTCTTGTCAATGCATGGCTTTCGCCTCACGTTTCCCGAGGTAAACATTTAATTGTAATCTGTTTTATCCAAAAATGTAAAAAAATCAGCTACAAATCATTTATGAGATTATAAAACCATTTAAAGCTCGTAATAAGTCTTTCAAAGGCGTGACGGACTATAAACGGAGTTTTCCTGTCAACGGATTGCTTTTGCCTCACGTTTCCCTAGGTAAACATTCACTTAGAATCTTGTTTCAGCCAAAAATGTAAAAAAACTCAGCTCAAAATCATTTATGAGATTATAAAACCATTGAAAGTGAGAAATAATGGTTTTGAAGGCGTAAGTGACTATAAATGGACTTTTCTTATAAATGGATGGCTTTTGCCTCACGTTTCTCGAGGTAAACATTCAATCGTAATCTGTTTTAACTAAAAATGCAAAAAAACTCAACTCAAAATCATTTATGAGATTATAAAACCATTTGAAGTGAGAAATAATGCTTTTGAAGGCGTAAGTGACTATAAATGGACTTTTCTTGCTAATGGATGGCTTTTACCTCACGTTTCTCGAGGTAAACATTCAATTGTAATCTGTTTTAATTGAAAATGTAAAAAAACTCAACCCAAAAAAAATTATGAGGTTATAAAACCATTTGAAGCGAGTAATAAGGCTTTCGAAGGCATGAGTGACTATAAATGGAGTTTTCTTGTCAATGTATGGCTTTTGCCTCACGTTTCCCGAGGTAAACATTTAATTGTAATCTGTTTTATCCAAAAATGTAAAAAAATCAGCTAAAAATCATTTATGAGATTATAAAACCATTTAAAGCTCGTAATAAGTCTTTCAAAGGCGTGACGGACTATAAACGGAGTTTTCCTGTCAATGGATTGCTTTTGCCTCACGTTTCCCTAGGTAAACATTCACTTAGAATCTTGTTTCAGCCAAAAATGTAAAAAAACTCTGCTCAAAATCATTTATGAGATTATAAAACCATTGAAAGTGAGAAATAATGCTTTTGAAGGCGTAAGTGACTATAAATGGACTTTTCTTATTAATGGATGGCTTTTGCCTCACGTTTCTCGAGGTAAACATTCAATTGTAATCTGTTTTAACTAAAAATGTAATAAAACTCAACTCAAAATCATTTATGAGATTATAAAACCATTTGAAGTGAGAAATAATGCTTTTGAAGGCGTAAGTGACTATAAATGGACTTTTCTTACTAATGGATGGCTTTTACCTCACGTTTCTCGAGGTAAACATTCAATTGTAATCTGTTTTAATTGAAAATGTAAAAAAACTCAACCCAAAAGAAATTATGAGGTAATAAAACCGTTTGAAGCGAGTAATAAGGCTTTCGGAGGCATCAGTGACAATAAATGTAGTTTTCTTGTCAATGCATGGCTTTTGTCTCACGTTTCTCGAGGTAAACATTTAATTGTAATCAGTTTTATCCAAAAATGTAAAAAAATCAACTAAAAATCATTTATGAGATTATAAAACCATTTAAAGCGAGTAATAAGGCTTTCGAAGGCGTGACCGACTATAAATGGAGTTTTCCTGTCAACGGATTGCTTTTGCCTCTCGTTTCTCGAGGTAAACATTCACTTAGAATCTTGTTTCAGCCAAAAATGTAAAAAAACTCAGCTCAAAATAATTTATGAGATTATAAAACCATTGAAAGTGAGAAATAATGCTTTTGAAGGCGTAAGTGACTATAAATGGACTTCTCTTATTAATGGATGGCTTTTACCTCACGTTTCTGAAGGTAAACATTCAATTGTAATCTGTTTTAACTAAAAATGTAAAAAAACTCAACTCAAAATCATTTACGAGATTATAAAACCAGTTGAAGTGAGAAATAATGCTTTTGAAGGCGTAAGTGACTATAAATGGACTTTTCTTACTAATGGATGGCTTTTACCTCACGTTTCTCGAGGTGAACATTCAATTGTAATCTGTTTTAATTAAAAATGTAAAAAAACTCAACACAAAAGAAATTATGAGGTTATAAAACCGTTTGAGGCGAGCAATAAGGCTTTCGGAGGCGTAAGTGACTATAAATGTAGTTTTCTTGTCAATGCGTGGCTTTTGCCTCACGTTTCTCGAGGTAAACATTTAATTGTAATTTGTTTTAACCAAAAATGTAAAAAATATCAACTAAAAATCATTTATGAGATTATAAAACCATTTCAAGCGAGTAATAAGGCTTTCGAAGGCGTGACCGACTATAAATGGACTTTTCATGCCAATGGATTACTTTTGCCTCACGTTTCTCGAGGTAAACATTCACTTATAACCATGTTTCAGCCAAAAATGTAAAAAAACTCATCTCAAAATCATTTATGAGATTATAAAACCATTGAAAGTGAGAAATAATGCTTTTGAAGGCGTAAGTGACTATAAATGGACTTTTCTTACTAATGGATGGCTTTTGCCTCACGTTTCTCGAGGTAAACATTCAATTGTAATCTGTTTTAACTAAAAATGTAAAAAAACTCAACTCAAAATCATTTATGAGATTACAAAACCATTTGAAGTGAGAAATAATGCTTTTGAAAGCGTAAGTGACTATAAATGGACTTTTCTTACTAATGGATGGCTTTTACGTCACGTTTCTCGAGGTAAACATTCAATTGTAATCTGTTTTAATTAAAAATGTAAAAAAAACTCAACCCAAAAAAAATTATGAGGTTATAAAACCATTTGAAGCGAGTAATAAGGCTTTCGAAGGCGTGAGTGACTACAAATGGAGTTTTCTCGTCAATGTATGGCTTTTGCCTCACGTTTCCCGAGGCAAACATTTAATTGTAATCTGTTTTATCCAAAAATGTAAAAAAAATCAGCTAAAAATCTTTTATGAGATTATAAAACCATTTAAAGTTAGTAATAAGTCTTTCAAAGGCGTGACGGACTATAAACGGAGTTTTCCTGTCAATGGATTGCTTTTGCCTCACGTTTCCCTAGGTAAACATTCACTTAGAATCTTGTTTCAGCCAAAAATGTAAAAAAACTCAGCTCAAAATCATTTATGAGATTATAAAACCATTGAAAGTGAGAAATAATGCTTTTGAAGGCGTAAGTGACTATAAATGGACTTTTCTTGCTAATGGATGGCTTTTACCTTACGTTTCTCAAGGTAAACAATAAATTGTAATCTGTTTTAATTGAAAATGTAAAAAAAGTCAACCCAAAAAAAATTATGAGGTTATAAAACCATTTGAAGCGAGTAATAAGGCTTTCGAAGGCATGAGTGACTATAAATGGAGTTTTCTTGTCAATGTATGGCTTTTGCCTCACGTTTCCCGAGGTAAACATTTAATTGTAATCTGTTTTATCCAAAAATGTAAAAAAATCAGCTAAAAATCATTTATGAGATTATAAAACCATTTAAAGCTAGTAATAAGTCTTTCCAAGGCGTGACGGACTATAAACGGAGTTTTCCTGTCAATGGATTGCTTTTGCCTCACGTTTCCCTAGGTAAACATTCACTTAGAATCTTGTTTCAGCCAAAAATGTAAAAAAACTCTGCTCAAAATCATTTATGAGATTATAAAACCATTGAAAGTGAGAAATAATGCTTTTGAAAGCGTAAGTGACTATAAATGGACTTTTCTTATTAATGGATGGCTTTTACCTCACGTTTCTCGAGGTAAACATTCAATTGTAATCTGTTTTAACTAAAAATGTAATAAAACTCAACTCAAAATCATTTATGAGATTATAAAACCAGTTGAAGTGAGAAATAATGCTTTTGAAGGCGTAAGTAACTATAAATGGACTTCTCTTACTAATGGATGGCTTTTACCTCACGTTTCTCGAGGTAAACATTCAACTGTAATCTGTTTTAATTAAAAATGTAAAAAAACTCAATCCAAAAAAAATTATGAGGTTATAAAACCGTTTGAAGCGAGTAATAAGGCTTTCGAAGGCATGAGTGACTATAAATGTAGTTTTCTTGTCAATGTATGGCTTTTGCCTCACGTTTCCCGAGGTAAACATTTAATTGTAATCTGTTTTAACCAAAAATGTAAAAAAATCAACTAAAAATCATTTATGAGATTATAAAACCATTTAAAGCGAGTAATAAGGCTTTCGAAGGCGTGACCGACTATAAATGGAGTTTTCCTGTCAACGGATTGCTTTTGCCTCTCGTTTCCCTAGGTAAACATTCACTTAGAATCTTGTTTCAGCCAAAAATGCAAAAAAACTCAGCTTAAAATAATTTATGAGATTATAAATCCATTGAAAGTGAGAAATAATGCTTTTGAAGGCGTAAGTGACTATAAATGGACTTCTCTTATTAATGGATGGCTTTTACCTCACGTTTCTCAAGGTAAACATTCAATTGTAATCTGTTTTAACTAAAAATGTAAAAAAACTCAACTCAAAATCATTTACGAGATTATAAAACCAGTTGTAGTGAGAAATTGTGCTTTTGAAGGCGTAAGTGACTATAAATGGACATTTCTTACTAATGGATGGCTTTTACCTCACGTTTCTCGAGGTGAACATTCAATTGTAATTTGTTTAAATTAAAAATGTAAAAAACCTCAACCCAAAAGAAATTATGAGGTTATAAAACCGTTTGAGCCGAGCAATAAGGCTTTCGGAGGCATAAGTGACTATAAATGTAGTTTTCTTGTCAATGCATGGCTTTTGCCTCACGTTTCTCGAGGTCAACATTTAATTGTAATCTGTTTTAACCAAAAATGTAAAAAAATCAACTAAAAATCATTTATAAGATTATAAAACCATTTAAAGCGAGTAACAAGGCTTTCGAAGGCGTGACCGACTATAAATGGAGTTTTCCTGTCAACGGATTGCTTTTGCCTCTCGTTTCTCGAGGTAAACATTCACTTATAATCTTGTTTCAGCCAAAAATGTAAAAAAACTCAGCTCAAAATCATTTATGAGATTATAAAACCATTTGAAGTGAGAAATAATGCTTTTGAAGGCGTAAGTGACTATAAATGGACTTTTCTTATTAATGGATGGCTTTTACCTCACGTTTCTCGAGGTAAACATTCAATTTTAATCTGTTTTAACTAAAAATGCAAAAAAACTCAACTCAAAATCATTTATGAGATTATAAAACCATTTGAAGTGAGAAATAATGCTTTTGAAGGCGTAAGTGACTATAAATGGACTTTTCTTGCTAATGGATGGCTTTTACCTCACGTTTCTCGAGGTAAACATTCAATTGTAATCTGTTTTAATTGAAAATGTAAAAAAACTCAACCCAAAAAAAATTATGAGGTTATAAAACCATTTGAAGCGAGTAATAAGGCTTTCGAAGGCATGAGTGACTATAAATGGAGTTTTCTTGTCAATGTATGGCTTTTGCCTCACGTTTCCCGAGGTAAACATTTAATTGTAATCTGTTTTATCCAAAAATGTAAAAAAATCAGCTAAAAATCATTTATGAGATTATAAAACCATTTAAAGCTAGTAATAAGTCTTTCCAAGGCGTGACGGACTATAAACGGAGTTTTCCTGTCAATGGATTGCTTTTGCCTCACGTTTCCCTAGGTAAACATTCACTTAGAATCTTGTTTCAGCCAAAAATGTAAAAAAACTCTGCTCAAAATCATTTATGAGATTATAAAACCATTGAAAGTGAGAAATAATGCTTTTGAAAGCGTAAGTGACTATAAATGGACTTTTCTTATTAATGGATGGCTTTTACCTCACGTTTCTCGAGGTAAACATTCAATTGTAATCTGTTTTAACTAAAAATGTAATAAAACTCAACTCAAAATCATTTATGAGATTATAAAACCAGTTGAAGTGAGAAATAATGCTTTTGAAGGCGTAAGTGACTATAAATGGACTTTTCTTACTAATGGATGGCTTTTACCTCACGTTTCTCGAGGTAAACATTCAATTGTAATCTGTTTTAATTAAAAATGTAAAAAAACTCAATCCAAAAAAAATTATGAGGTTATAAAACCGTTTGAAGCGAGTAATAAGGCTTTCGAAGGCATGAGTGACTATAAATGTAGTTTTCTTGTCAATGTATGGCTTTTGCCTCACGTTTCCCGAGGTAAACATTTAATTGTAATCTGTTTTACCCAAAAATGTAAAAAAATCAACTAAAAATCATTTATGAGATTATAAAACCATTTAAAGTGAGTAATAAGGCTTTCGAAGGCGTGACCGACTATAAATGGAGTTTTCCTGTCAACGGATTGCTTTTGCCTCTCGTTTCTCGAGGTAAACATTCACTTAGAATCTTGTTTCAGCCAAAAATGTAAAAAAACTCAGCTCAAAATCATTTATGAGATTATAAAACCATTGAAAGTGAGAAATAATGGTTTTGAAGGCGTAAGTGACTATAAATGGACTTTTCTTATAAATGGATGGCTTTTGCCTCACGTTTCTCGAGGTAAACATTCAATCGTAATCTGTTTTAACAAAAAATGCAAAAAAACTCAACTCAAAATCATTTATGAGATTATAAAACCGTTTGAAGTGAGAAATAATGCTTTTGAAGGTGTAAGTGACTATAAATGGACTTTTCTTGCTAATGGATGGCTTTTACCTCACGTTTCTCGAGGTAAACATTCAATTATAATCTGTTTTAATTGAAAATGTAAAAAAACTCAACCCAAAAAAAATTATGAGGTTATAAAACCATTTGAAGCGAGTAATAAGGCTTTCGAAGGCATGAGTGACTATAAATGGAGTTTTCTTGTCAATGTATGGCTTTTGCCTCACGTTTCCCGAGGTAAACATTTAATTGTAATCTGTTTTATCCAAAAATGTAAAAAAATCAGCTAAAAATCATTTATGAGATTATAAAACCATTTAAAGCTAGTAATAAGTCTTTCAAAGGCGTGACGGACTATTAACGGAGTTTTCCTGTCAATGGATTGCTTGTGCCTCACGTTTCCCTAGGTAAACATTCACTTAGAATCTTGTTTCAGCCAAAAATGTAAAAAAACTCTGCTCAAAATCATTTATGAGATTATAAAACCATTGAAAGTGAGAAATAATGCTTTTGAAAGCGTAAGTGACTATAAATGGACTTTTCTTATTAATGGATGGCTTTTACCTCACGTTTCTCGAGGTAAACATTCAATTGTAATCTGTTTTAACTAAAAATGTAATAAAACTCAACTCAAAATCATTTATGAGATTATAAAACCAGTTGAAGTGAGAAATAATGCTTTTGAAGGCGTAAGTGACTATAAATGGACTTTTCTTACTAATGGATGGCTTTTACCTCACGTTTCTCGAGGTAAACATTCAATTGTAATCTGTTTTAATTGAAAATGTAAAAAAACTCAACCCAAAAGAAATTATGAGGTAATAAAACCGTTTGAAGCGAGTAATAAGGCTTTCGGAGGCATCAGTGACAATAAATGTAGTTTTCTTGTCAATGCATGGCTTTTGTCTCACGTTTCTCGAGGTAAACATTTAATTGTAATCAGTTTTATCCAAAAATGTAAAAAAATCAACTAAAAATCATTTATGAGATTATAAAACCATTTAAAGCGAGTAATAAGGCTTTCGAAGGCGTGCCCGACTATAAATGGAGTTTTCCTGTCAACGGATTGCTTTTGCCTCTCGTTTCTCGAGGTAAACATTCACTTAGAATCTTGTTTCAGCCAAAAATGTAAAAAAACTCAGCTCAAAATCATTTATGAGATTATAAAACCATTGAAAGTGAGAAATAATGCTTTTGAAGGCGTAAGTGACTATAAATGGACTTCTCTTATTAATGGATGGCTTTTACCTCACGTTTCTCAAGGTAAACATTCAATTGTAATCTGTTTTAACTAAAAATGTAAAAAAACTCAACTCAAAATCATTTACGAGATTATAAAACCAGTTGAAGTGAGAAATAATGCTTTTGAAGGCGTAAGTGACTATAAATGGACTTTTCTTACTAATGGATGGCTTTTACCTCACGTTTCTCGAGGTGAACATTCAATTGTAATCTGTTTTAATTAAAAATGTAAAAAAACTCAACACAAAAGAAATTATGAGGTTATAAAACCGTTTGAGGCGAGCAATAAGGCTTTCGGAGGCGTAAGTGACTATAAATGTAGTTTTCTTGTCAATGCATGGCTTTTGCCTCACGTTTCTCGAGGTAAACATTTAATTGTAATTTGTTTTAACCAAAAATGTAAAAAATATCAACTAAAAATCATTTATGAGATTATAAAACCATTTCAAGCGAGTATTAAGGCTTTCGAAGGCGTGACCGACTATAAATGGACTTTTCATGCCAATGGATTACTTTTGCCTCACGTTTCTCGAGGTAAACATTCACTTATAACCATGTTTCAGCCAAAAATGTAAAAAAACTCATCTCAAAATCATTTATGAGATTATAAAACCATTGAAAGTGAGAAATAATGCTTTTGAAGGCGTAAGTGACTATAAATGGACTTTTCTTACTAATGGATGGCTTTTGCCTCACGTTTCTCGAGGTAAACATTCAATTGTAATCTGTTTTAACTAAAAATGTAAAAAAACTCAACTCAAAATCATTTATGAGATTACAAAACCATTTGAAGTGAGAAATAATGCTTTTGAAAGCGTAAGTGACTATAAATGGACTTTTCTTACTAATGGATGGCTTTTACGTCACGTTTCTCGAGGTAAACATTCAATTGTAATCTGTTTTAATTAAAAATGTAAAAAAAACTCAACCCAAAAAAAATTATGAGGTTATAAAACCATTTGAAGCGAGTAATAAGGCTTTCGAAGGCGTGAGTGACTACAAATGGAGTTTTCTCGTCAATGTATGGCTTTTGCCTCACGTTTCCCGAGGCAAACATTTAATTGTAATCTGTTTTATCCAAAAATGTAAAAAAATCAGCTAAAAATCTTTTATGAGATTATAAAACCATTTAAAGTTAGTAATAAGTCCTTCAAAGGCGTGACGGACTATAAACGGAGTTTTCCTGTCAATGGATTGCTTTTGCCTCACGTTTCCCTAGGTAAACATTCACTTAGAATCTTGTTTCAGCCAAAAATGTAAAAAAACTCAGCTCAAAATCATTTATGAGATTATAAAACCATTGAAAGTGAGAAATAATGCTTTTGAAGGCGTAAGTGACTATAAATGGACTTTTCTTGCTAATGGATGGCTTTTACCTCACGTTTCTCAAGGTAAACAATAAATTGTAATCTGTTTTAATTGAAAATGTAAAAAAAGTCAACCCAAAAAAAATTATGAGGTTATAAAACCATTTGAAGCGAGTAATAAGGCTTTCGAAGGCATGAGTGACTATAAATGGAGTTTTCTTGTCAATGTATGGCTTTTGCCTCACGTTTCCCGAGGTAAACATTTAATTGTAATCTGTGTTATCCAAAAATGTAAAAAATCAGCTAAAAATCATTTATGAGATTATAAAACCATTTAAAGCTAGTAATAAGTCTTTCAAAGGCGTGACGGACTATAAACGGAGTTTTCCTGTCAATGGATTGCTTTTGCCTCACGTTTCCCTAGGTAAACATTCACTTAGAATCTTGTTTCAGCCAAAAATGTAAAAAAACTCAGCTCAAAATCATTTATGAGATTATAAAACCATTGAAAGTGAGAAATAATGGTTTTGAAGGCGTAAGTGACTATAAATGGACTTTTCTTATAAATGGATGGCTTTTGCCTCACGTTTCTCGAGGTAAACATTCAATCGTAATCTGTTTTAACTAAAAATGCAAAAAAACTCAACTCAAAATCATTTATGAGATTATAAAACCATTTGAAGTGAGAAATAATGCTTTTGAAGGCGTAAGTGACTATAAATGGACTTTTCTTGCTAATGGATGGCTTTTACCTCACGTTTCTCGAGGTAAACATTCAATTGTAATCTGTTTTAATTGAAAATGTAAAAAAACTCAACCCAAAAAAAATTATGAGGTTATAAAACCCTTTGAAGCGAGTAATAAGGCTTTCGAAGGCATGAGTGACTATAAATGGAGTTTTCTTGTCAATGTATGGCTTTTGCCTCACGTTTCCCGAGGTAAACATTTAATTGTAATCTGTTTTATCCAAAAATGTAAAAAAATCAGCTAAAAATCATTTATGAGATTATAAAACCATTTAAAGCTAGTAATAAGTCTTTCCAAGGCGTGACGGACTATAAACGGAGTTTTCCTGTCAATGGATTGCTTTTGCCTCACGTTTCCCTAGGTAAACATTCACTTAGAATCTTGTTTCAGCCAAAAATGTAAAAAAACTCTGCTCAAAATCATTTATGAGATTATAAAACCATTGAAAGTGAGAAATAATGGTTTTGAAGGCGTAAGTGACTATAAATGGACTTTTCTTATAAATGGATGGCTTTTGCCTCACGTTTCTCGAGGTAAACATTCAATCGTAATCTGTTTTAACTAAAAATGCAAAAAAACTCAACTCAAAATCATTTATGAGATTATAAAACCATTTGAAGTGAGAAATAATGCTTTTGAAGGCGTAAGTGACTATAAATGGACTTTTCTTGCTAATGGATGGCTTTTACCTCACGTTTCTCGAGGTAAACATTCAATTGTAATCTGTTTTAACTAAAAATGTAAAAAAACTCAACTCAAAATCATTTATGAGATTATAAAACCATTTGAAGTGAGAAATAATGCTTTTGAAGGCGTAAGTGACTATAAATGGACTTTTCTTGCTAATGGATGGCTTTTACCTCACGTTTCTCGAGGTAAACATTCAATTGTAATCTGTTTTAATTGAAAATGTAAAAAAACTCAACCCAAAAAAAATTATGAGGTTATAAAACCATTTGAAGCGAGTAATAAGGCTTTCGAAGGCATGAGTGACTATAAATGGAGTTTTCTTGTCAATGTATGGCTTTTGCCTCACGTTTCCCGAGGTAAACATTTAATTGTAATCTGTTTTATCCAAAAATGTAAAAAAATCAGCTAAAAATCATTTATGAGATTATAAAACCATTTAAAGCTAGTAATAAGTCTTTCGAAGGCGTGACGGACTATAAACGGAGTTTTCCTGTCAATGGATTGCTTTTGCCTCACGTTTCCCTAGGTAAACATTCACTTAGAATCTTGTTTCAGCCAAAAATGTAAAAAAACTCTGCTCAAAATCATTTATGAGATTATAAAACCATTTGAAGTGAGAAATAATGCTTTTGAAGGCGTAAGTGACTATAAATGGACTTTTCTTACTAATGGATGGCTTTTACGTCACGTTTCTCGAGGTAAACATTCAATTGTAATCTGTTTTAATTAAAAATGTAAAAAAAACTCAACCCAAAAAATATTATGAGGTTATAAAACCATTTGAAGCGAGTAATAAGGCTTTCGAAGGCGTGAGTGACTACAAATGGAGTTTTCTCGTCAATGTATGGCTTTTGCCTCACGTTTCCCGAGGCAAACATTTAATTGTAATCTGTTTTATCCAAAAATGTAAAAAAATCAGCTAAAAATCTTTTATGAGATTATAAAACCATTTAAAGTTAGTAATAAGTCTTTCAAAGGCGTGACGGACTATAAACGGAGTTTTCCTGTCAATGGATTGCTTTTGCCTCACGTTTCCCTAGGTAAACATTCACTTAGAATCTTGTTTCAGCCAAAAATGTAAAAAAACTCTGCTCAAAATCATTTATGAGATTATAAAACCATTGAAAGTGAGAAATAATGCTTTTGAAAGCGTAAGTGACTATAAATGGACATTTCTTACTAATGGATGGCTTTTACCTCACGTTTCTCGAGGTGAACATTCAATTGTAATTTGTTTAAATTAAAAATGTAAAAAACCTCAACCCAAAAGAAATTATGAGGTTATAAAACCGTTTGAGGCGAGCAATAAGGCTTTCGGAGGCATAAGTGACTATAAATGTAGTTTTCTTGTCAATGCATGGCTTTTGCCTCACGTTTCTCGAGGTCAACATTTAATTGTAATCTGTTTTAACCAAAAATGTAAAAAAATCAACTAAAAATCATTTATAAGATTATAAAACCATTTAAAGCGAGTAACAAGGCTTTCGAAGGCGTGACCGACTATAAATGGAGTTTTCCTGTCAACGGATTGCTTTTGCCTCCCGTTTCTCGAGGTAAACATTCACTTATAATCTTGTTTCAGCCAAAAATGTAAAAAAACTCAGCTCAAAATCATTTATGAGATTATAAAACCATTTGAAGTGAGAAATAATGCTTTTGAAGGCGTAAGTGACTATAAATGGACTTTTCTTATTAATGGATGGCTTTTACCTCACGTTTCTCGAGGTAAACATTCAATTGTAATCTGTTTTAACTAAAAATGCAAAAAAACTCAACTCAAAATCATTTATGAGATTATAAAACCATTTGAAGTGAGAAATAATGCTTTTGAAGGCGTAAGTGACTATAAATGGACTTTTCTTGCTAATGGATGGCTTTTACCTCACGTTTCTCGAGGTAAACATTCAATTGTAATCTGTTTTAATTGAAAATGTAAAAAAACTCAACCCAAAAAAAATTATGAGGTTATAAAACCATTTGAAGCGAGTAATAAGGCTTTCGAAGGCATGAGTGACTATAAATGGAGTTTTCTTGTCAATGTATGGCTTTTGCCTCACGTTTCCCGAGGTAAACATTTAATTGTAATCTGTTTTATCCAAAAATGTAAAAAAATCAGCTAAAAATCATTTATGAGATTATAAAACCATTTAAAGCTAGTAATAAGTCTTTCCAAGGCGTGACGGACTATAAACGGAGTTTTCCTGTCAATGGATTGCTTTTGCCTCACGTTTCCCTAGGTAAACATTCACTTAGAATCTTGTTTCAGCCAAAAATGTAAAAAAACTCTGCTCAAAATCATTTATGAGATTATAAAACCATTGAAAGTGAGAAATAATGCTTTTGAAAGCGTAAGTGACTATAAATGGACTTTTCTTATTAATGGATGGCTTTTACCTCACGTTTCTCGAGGTAAACATTCAATTGTAATCTGTTTTAACTAAAAATGTAATAAAACTCAACTCAAAATCATTTATGAGATTATAAAACCAGTTGAAGTGAGAAATAATGCTTTTGAAGGCGTAAGTGACTATAAATGGACTTTTCTTACTAATGGATGGCTTTTACCTCACGTTTCTCGAGGTAAACATTCAATTGTAATCTGTTTTAATTAAAAATGTAAAAAAACTCAATCCAAAAAAAATTATGAGGTTATAAAACCGTTTGAAGCGAGTAATAAGGCTTTCGAAGGCATGAGTGACTATAAATGTAGTTTTCTTGTCAATGTATGGCTTTTGCCTCACGTTTCCCGAGGTAAACATTTAATTGTAATCTGTTTTATCCAAAAATGTAAAAAAATCAACTAAAAATCATTTATGAGATTATAAAACCATTTAAAGTGAGTAATAAGGCTTTCGAAGGCGTGACCGACTATAATGGAGTTTTCCTGTCAACGGATTGCTTTTGCCTCTCGTTTCTCGAGGTAAACATTCACTTAGAATCTTGTTTCAGCCAAAAATGTAAAAAAACTCAGCTCAAAATCATTTATGAGATTATAAAACCATTGAAAGTGAGAAATAATGGTTTTGAAGGCGTAAGTGACTATAAATGGACTTTTCTTATAAATGGATGGCTTTTGCCTCACGTTTCTCGAGGTAAACATTCAATCGTAATCTGTTTTAACTAAAAATGCAAAAAAACTCAACTCAAAATCATTTATGAGATTATAAAACCGTTTGAAGTGAGAAATAATGCTTTTGAAGGTGTAAGTGACTATAAATGGACTTTTCTTGCTAATGGATGGCTTTTACCTCACGTTTCTCGAGGTAAACATTCAATTATAATCTGTTTTAATTGAAAATGTAAAAAAACTCAACCCAAAAAAAATTATGAGGTTATAAAACCATTTGAAGCGAGTAATAAGGCTTTCGAAGGCATGAGTGACTATAAATGGAGTTTTCTTGTCAATGTATGGCTTTTGCCTCACGTTTCCCGAGGTAAACATTTAATTGTAATCTGTTTTATCCAAAAATGTAAAAAAATCAGCTAAAAATCATTTATGAGATTATAAAACCATTTAAAGCTAGTAATAAGTCTTTCAAAGGCGTGACGGACTATTAATGGAGTTTTCCTGTCAATGGATTGCTTGTGCCTCACGTTTCCCTAGGTAAACATTCACTTAGAATCTTGTTTCAGCCAAAAATGTAAAAAAACTCTGCTCAAAATCATTTATGAGATTATAAAACTATTGAAAGTGAGAAATAATGCTTTTGAAAGCGTAAGTGACTATAAATGGACTTTTCTTATTAATGGATGGCTTTTACCTCACGTTTCTCGAGGTAAACATTCAATTGTAATCTGTTTTAACTAAAAATGTAATAAAACTCAACTCAAAATCATTTATGAGATTATAAAACCAGTTGAAGTGAGAAATAATGCTTTTGAAGGCGTAAGTGACTATAAATGGACTTTTCTTACTAATGGATGGCTTTTACCTCACGTTTCTCGAGGTAAACATTCAATTGTAATCTGTTTTAATTGAAAATGTAAAAAAACTCAACCCAAAAGAAATTATGAGGTAATAAAACCGTTTGAAGCGAGTAATAAGGCTTTCGGAGGCATCAGTGACAATAAATGTAGTTTTCTTGTCAATGCATGGCTTTTGTCTCACGTTTCTCGAGGTAAACATTTAATTGTAATCAGTTTTATCCAAAAATGTAAAAAAATCAACTAAAAATCATTTATGAGATTATAAAACCATTTAAAGTGAGTAATAAGGCTTTCGAAGGCGTGACCGACTATAAATGGAGTTTTCCTGTCAACGGATTGCTTTTGCCTCTCGTTTGTCGAGGTAAACATTCACTTAGAATCTTGTTTCAGCCAAAAATGTAAAAAAACTCAGCTCAAAATCATTTATGAGATTATAAAACCATTGAAAGTGAGAAATAATGGTTTTGAAGGCGTAAGTGACTATAAATGGACTTTTCTTATAAATGGATGGCTTTTGCCTCACGTTTCTCGAGGTAAACATTCAATCGTAATCTGTTTTAACTAAAAATGCAAAAAAACTCAACTCAAAATCATTTATGAGATTATAAAACCGTTTGAAGTGAGAAATAATGCTTTTGAAGGTGTAAGTGACTATAAATGGACTTTTCTTGCTAATGGATGGCTTTTACCTCACGTTTCTCGAGGTAAACATTCAATTATAATCTGTTTTAATTGAAAATGTAAAAAAACTCAACCCAAAAAAAATTATGAGGTTATAAAACCATTTGAAGCGAGTAATAAGGCTTTCGAAGGCATGAGTGACTATAAATGGAGTTTTCTTGTCAATGTATGGCTTTTGCCTCACGTTTCCCGAGGTAAACATTTAATTGTAATCTGTTTTATCCAAAAATGTAAAAAAATCAGCTAAAAATCATTTATGAGATTATAAAACCATTTAAAGCTAGTAATAAGTCTTTCAAAGGCGTGACGGACTATTAACGGAGTTTTCCTGTCAATGGATTGCTTGTGCCTCACGTTTCCCTAGGTAAACATTCACTTAGAATCTTGTTTCAGCCAAAAATGTAAAAAAACTCTGCTCAAAATCATTTATGAGATTATAAAACTATTGAAAGTGAGAAATAATGCTTTTGAAAGCGTAAGTGACTATAAATGGACTTTTCTTATTAATGGATGGCTTTTACCTCACGTTTCTCGAGGTAAACATTCAATTGTAATCTGTTTTAACTAAAAATGTAATAAAACTCAACTCAAAATCATTTATGAGATTATAAAACCAGTTGAAGTGAGAAATAATGCTTTTGAAGGCGTAAGTGACTATAAATGGACTTTTCTTACTAATGGATGGCTTTTACCTCACGTTTCTCGAGGTAAACATTCAATTGTAATCTGTTTTAATTGAAAATGTAAAAAAACTCAACCCAAAAGAAATTATGAGGTAATAAAACCGTTTGAAGCGAGTAATAAGGCTTTCGGAGGCATCAGTGACAATAAATGTAGTTTTCTTGTCAATGCATGGCTTTTGTCTCACGTTTCTCGAGGTAAACATTTAATTGTAATCAGTTTTATCCAAAAATGTAAAAAAATCAACTAAAAATCATTTATGAGATTATAAAACCATTTAAAGCGAGTAATAAGGCTTTCGAAGGCGTGACCGACTATAAATGGAGTTTTCCTGTCAACGGATTGCTTTTGCCTCTCGTTTCTCGAGGTAAACATTCACTTAGAATCTTGTTTCAGCCAAAAATGTAAAAAAACTCAGCTCAAAATCATTTATGAGATTATAAAACCATTGAAAGTGAGAAATAATGGTTTTGAAGGCGTAAGTGACTATAAATGGACTTCTCTTATTAATGGATGGCTTTTACCTCACGTTTCTCAAGGTAAACATTCAATTGTAATCTGTTTTAACTAAAAATGTAAAAAAACTCAACTCAAAATCATTTACGAGATTATAAAACCAGTTGAAGTGAGAAATAATGCTTTTGAAGGCGTAAGTGACTATAAATGGACTTTTCTTACTAATGGATGGCTTTTACCTCACGTTTCTCGAGGTGAACATTCAATTGTAATCTGTTTTAATTAAAAATGTAAAAAAACTCAACACAAAAGAAATTATGAGGTTATAAAACCGTTTGAGGCGAGCAATAAGGCTTTCGGAGGCGTAAGTGACTATAAATGTAGTTTTCTTGTCAATGCATGGCTTTTGCCTCACGTTTCTCGAGGTAAACATTTAATTGTAATTTGTTTTAATTAAAAATGTAAAAAATATCAACTAAAAATCATTTATGAGATTATAAAACCATTTCAAGCGAGTAATAAGGCTTTCGAAGGCGTGAGTGACTACAAATGGAGTTTTCTCGTCAATGTATGGCTTTTGCCTCACGTTTCCCGAGGCAAACATTTAATTGTAATCTGTTTTATCCAAAAATGTAAAAAAATCAGCTAAAAATCTTTTATGAGATTATAAAACCATTTAAAGTTAGTAATAAGTCTTTCAAAGGCGTGACGGACTATAAACGGAGTTTTCCTGTCAATGGATTGCTTTTGCCTCACGTTTCCCTAGGTAAACATTCACTTAGAATCTTGTTTCAGCCAAAAATGTAAAAAAACTCAGCTCAAAATCATTTATGAGATTATAAAACCATTGAAAGTGAGAAATAATGCTTTTGAAGGCGTAAGTGACTATAAATGGACTTTTCTTGCTAATGGATGGCTTTTACCTCACGTTTCTCAAGGTAAACAATAAATTGTAATCTGTTTTAATTGAAAATGTAAAAAAAGTCAACCCAAAAAAAATTATGAGGTTATAAAACCATTTGAAGCGAGTAATAAGGCTTTCGAAGGCATGAGTGACTATAAATGGAGTTTTCTTGTCAATGTATGGCTTTTGCCTCACGTTTCCCGATGTAAACATTTAATTGTAATCTGTGTTATCCAAAAATGTAAAAAATCAGCTAAAAATCATTTATGAGATTATAAAACCATTTAAAGCTAGTAATAAGTCTTTCAAAGGCGTGACGGACTATAAACGGAGTTTTCCTGTCAATGGATTGCTTTTGCCTCACGTTTCCCTAGGTAAACATTCACTTAGAATCTTGTTTCAGCCAAAAATGTAAAAAAACTCAGCTCAAAATCATTTATGAGATTATAAAACCATTGAAAGTGAGAAATAATGGTTTTGAAGGCGTAAGTGACTATAAATGGACTTTTCTTATAAATGGATGGCTTTTGCCTCACGTTTCTCGAGGTAAACATTCAATCGTAATCTGTTTTAACTAAAAATGCAAAAAAACTCAACTCAAAATCATTTATGAGATTATAAAACCATTTGAAGTGAGAAATAATGCTTTTGAAGGCGTAAGTGACTATAAATGGACTTTTCTTGCTAATGGATGGCTTTTACCTCACGTTTCTCGAGGTAAACATTCAATTGTAATCTGTTTTAATTGAAAATGTAAAAAAACTCAACCCAAAAAAAATTATGAGGTTATAAAACCCTTTGAAGCGAGTAATAAGGCTTTCGAAGGCATGAGTGACTATAAATGGAGTTTTCTTGTCAATGTATGGCTTTTGCCTCACGTTTCCCGAGGTAAACATTTAATTGTAATCTGTTTTATCCAAAAATGTAAAAAAATCAGCTAAAAATCATTTATGAGATTATAAAACCATTTAAAGCTAGTAATAAGTCTTTCCAAGGCGTGACGGACTATAAACGGAGTTTTCCTGTCAATGGATTGCTTTTGCCTCACGTTTCCCTAGGTAAACATTCACTTAGAATCTTGTTTCAGCCAAAAATGTAAAAAAACTCTGCTCAAAATCATTTATGAGATTATAAAACCATTGAAAGTGAGAAATAATGCTTTTGAAAGCGTAAGTGACTATAAATGGACTTTTCTTATTAATGGATGGCTTTTACCTCACGTTTCTCGAGGTAAACATTCAATAGTAATCTGTTTTAACTAAAAATGCAAAAAAACTCAACTCAAAATCATTTATGAGATTATAAAACCATTTGAAGTGAGAAATAATGCTTTTGAAGGCGTAAGTGACTATAAATGGACTTTTCTTGCTAATGGATGGCTTTTACCTCACGTTTCTCGAGGTAAACATTCAATTGTAATCTGTTTTAATTGAAAATGTAAAAAAACTCAACCCAAAAAAAATTATGAGGTTATAAAACCATTTGAAGCGAGTAATAAGGCTTTCGAAGGCATGAGTGACTATAAATGGAGTTTTCTTGTCAATGTATGGCTTTTGCCTCACGTTTCCCGAGGCAAACATTTAATTGTAATCTGTTTTATCCAAAAATGTAAAAAAATCAGCTAAAAATCTTTTATGAGATTATAAAACCATTTAAAGTTAGTAATAAGTCTTTCAAAGGCGTGACGGACTATAAACGGAGTTTTCCTGTCAATGGATTGCTTTTGCCTCACGTTTCCCTAGGTAAACATTCACTTAGAATCTTGTTTCAGCCAAAAATGTAAAAAAACTCAGCTCAAAATCATTTATGAGATTATAAAACCATTGAAAGTGAGAAATAATGCTTTTGAAGGCGTAAGTGACTATAAATGGACTTTTCTTGCTAATGGATGGCTTTTACCTCACGTTTCTCAAGGTAAACAATAAATTGTAATCTGTTTTAATTGAAAATGTAAAAAAAGTCAACCCAAAAAAAATTATGAGGTTAGAAAACCATTTGAAGCGAGTAATAAGGCTTTCGAAGGCATGAGTGACTATAAATGGAGTTTTCTTGTCAATGTATGGCTTTTGCCTCACGTTTCCCGATGTAAACATTTAATTGTAATCTGTGTTATCCAAAAATGTAAAAAATCAGCTAAAAATCATTTATGAGATTATAAAACCATTTAAAGCTAGTAATAAGTCTTTCAAAGGCGTGACGGACTATAAACGGAGTTTTCCTGTCAATGGATTGCTTTTGCCTCACGTTTCCCTAGGTAAACATTCACTTAGAATCTTGTTTCAGCCAAAAATGTAAAAAAACTCAGCTCAAAATCATTTATGAGATTATAAAACCATTGAAAGTGAGAAATAATGGTTTTGAAGGCGTAAGTGACTATAAATGGACTTTTCTTATAAATGGATGGCTTTTGCCTCACGTTTCTCGAGGTAAACATTCAATCGTAATCTGTTTTAACTAAAAATGCAAAAAAACTCAACTCAAAATCATTTATGAGATTATAAAACCATTTGAAGTGAGAAATAATGCTTTTGAAGGCGTAAGTGACTATAAATGGACTTTTCTTGCTAATGGATGGCTTTTACCTCACGTTTCTCGAGGTAAACATTCAATTGTAATTTGTTTTAATTGAAAATGTAAAAAAACTCAACCCAAAAAAAATTATGAGGTTATAAAACCCTTTGAAGCGAGTAATAAGGCTTTCGAAGGCATGAGTGACTATAAATGGAGTTTTCTTGTCAATGTATGGCTTTTGCCTCACGTTTCCCGAGGTAAACATTTAATTGTAATCTGTTTTATCCAAAAATGTAAAAAAATCAGCTAAAAATCATTTATGAGATTATAAAACCATTTAAAGCTAGTAATAAGTCTTTCCAAGGCGTGACGGACTATAAACGGAGTTTTCCTGTCAATGGATTGCTTTTGCCTCACGTTTCCCTAGGTAAACATTCACTTAGAATCTTGTTTCAGCCAAAAATGTAAAAAAACTCTGCTCAAAATCATTTATGAGATTATAAAACCATTGAAAGTGAGAAATAATGCTTTTGAAAGCGTAAGTGACTATAAATGGACTTTTCTTATTAATGGATGGCTTTTACCTCACGTTTCTCTAGGTAAACATTCAATTGTAATCTGTTTTAACTAAAAATGCAAAAAAACTCAACTCAAAATCATTTATGAGATTATAAAACCATTTGAAGTGAGAAATAATGCTTTTGAAGGCGTAAGTGACTATAAATCGACTTTTCTTGCTAATGGATGGCTTTTACCTCACGTTTCTCGAGGTAAACATTCAATTGTAATCTGTTTTAATTGAAAATGTAAAAAAACTCAACCCAAAAAAAATTATGAGGTTATAAAACCATTTGAAGCGAGTAATAAGGCTTTCGAAGGCATGAGTGACTATAAATGGAGTTTTCTTGTCAATGTATGGCTTTTGCCTCACGTTTCCCGAGGTAAACATTTAATTGTAATCTGTTTTATCCAAAAATGTAAAAAAATCAGCTAAAAATCTTTTATGAGATTATAAAACCATTTAAAGTTAGTAATAAGTCTTTCAAAGGCGTGACGGACTATAAACGGAGTTTTCCTGTCAATGGATTGCTTTTGCCTCACGTTTCCCTAGGTAAACATTCACTTAGAATCTTGTTTCAGCCAAAAATGTAAAAAAACTCAGCTCAAAATCATTTATGAGATTATAAAACCATTGAAAGTGAGAAATAATGCTTTTGAAGGCGTAAGTGACTATAAATGGACTTTTCTTGCTAATGGATGGCTTTTACCTCACGTTTCTCAAGGTAAACAATAAATTGTAATCTGTTTTAATTGAAAATGTAAAAAAAGTCAACCCAAAAAAAATTATGAGGTTAGAAAACCATTTGAAGCGAGTAATAAGGCTTTCGAAGGCATGAGTGACTATAAATGGAGTTTTCTTGTCAATGTATGGCTTTTGCCTCACGTTTCCCGATGTAAACATTTAATTGTAATCTGTGTTATCCAAAAATGTAAAAAATCAGCTAAAAATCATTTATGAGATTATAAAACCATTTAAAGCTAGTAATAAGTCTTTCAAAGGCGTGACGGACTATAAACGGAGTTTTCCTGTCAATGGATTGCTTTTGCCTCACGTTTCCCTAGGTAAACATTCACTTAGAATCTTGTTTCAGCCAAAAATGTAAAAAAACTCAGCTCAAAATCATTTATGAGATTATAAAACCATTGAAAGTGAGAAATAATGGTTTTGAAGGCGTAAGTGACTATAAATGGACTTTTCTTATAAATGGATGGCTTTTGCCTCACGTTTCTCGAGGTAAACATTCAATCGTAATCTGTTTTAACTAAAAATGCAAAAAAACTCAACTCAAAATCATTTATGAGATTATAAAACCATTTGAAGTGAGAAATAATGCTTTTGAAGGCGTAAGTGACTATAAATGGACTTTTCTTGCTAATGGATGGCTTTTACCTCACGTTTCTCGAGGTAAACATTCAATTGTAATTTGTTTTAATTGAAAATGTAAAAAAACTCAACCCAAAAAAAATTATGAGGTTATAAAACCCTTTGAAGCGAGTAATAAGGCTTTCGAAGGCATGAGTGACTATAAATGGAGTTTTCTTGTCAATGTATGGCTTTTGCCTCACGTTTCCCGAGGTAAACATTTAATTGTAATCTGTTTTATCCAAAAATGTAAAAAAATCAGCTAAAAATCATTTATGAGATTATAAAACCATTTAAAGCTAGTAATAAGTCTTTCCAAGGCGTGACGGACTATAAACGGAGTTTTCCTGTCAATGGATTGCTTTTGCCTCACGTTTCCCTAGGTAAACATTCACTTAGAATCTTGTTTCAGCCAAAAATGTAAAAAAACTCTGCTCAAAATCATTTATGAGATTATAAAACCATTGAAAGTGAGAAATAATGCTTTTGAAAGCGTAAGTGACTATAAATGGACTTTTCTTATTAATGGATGGCTTTTACCTCACGTTTCTCTAGGTAAACATTCAATTGTAATCTGTTTTAACTAAAAATGCAAAAAAACTCAACTCAAAATCATTTATGAGATTATAAAACCATTTGAAGTGAGAAATAATGCTTTTGAAGGCGTAAGTGACTATAAATGGACTTTTCTTGCTAATGGATGGCTTTTACCTCACGTTTCTCGAGGTAAACATTCAATTGTAATCTGTTTTAATTGAAAATGTAAAAAAACTCAACCCAAAAAAAATTATGAGGTTATAAAACCATTTGAAGCGAGTAATAAGGCTTTCGAAGGCATGAGTGACTATAAATGGAGTTTTCTTGTCAATGTATGGCTTTTGCCTCACGTTTCCCGAGGCAAACATTTAATTGTAATCAGTTTTATCCAAAAATGTAAAAAAATCAGCTAAAAATCTTTTATGAGATTATAAAATCATTTAAAGTTAGTAATAAGTCTTTCAAAGGCGTGACGGACTATAAACGGAGTTTTCCTGTCAATGGATTGCTTTTGCCTCACGTTTCCCTAGGTAAACATTCACTTAGAATCTTGTTTCAGCCAAAAATGTAAAAAAACTCAGCTCAAAATCATTTATGAGATTATAAAACCATTGAAAGTGAGAAATAATGCTTTTGAAGGCATAAGTGACAATAAATGGACTTTTCTTGCTAATGGATGGCTTTTACCTCACGTTTCTCAAGGTAAACAATAAATTGTAATCTGTTTTAATTGAAAATGTAAAAAAAGTCAACCCAAAAAAAATTATGAGGTTAGAAAACCATTTGAAGCAAGTAATAAGGCTTTCGAAGGCATGAGTGACTATAAATGGAGTTTTCTTGTCAATGTATGGCTTTTGCCTCACGTTTCCCGATGTAAACATTTAATTGTAATCTGTGTTATCCAAAAATGTAAAAAATCAGCTAAAAATCATTTATGAGATTATAAAACCATTTAAAGCTAGTAATAAGTCTTTCAAAGGCGTGACGGACTATAAACGGAGTTTTCCTGTCAATGGATTGCTTTTGCCTCACGTTTCCCTAGGTAAACATTCACTTAGAATCTTGTTTCAGCCAAAAATGTAAAAAAACTCAGCTCAAAATCATTTATGAGATTATAAAACCATTGAAAGTGAGAAATAATGGTTTTGAAGGCGTAAGTGACTATAAATGGACTTTTCTTATAAATGGATGGCTTTTGCCTCACGTTTCTCGAGGTAAACATTCAATCGTAATCTGTTTTAACTAAAAATGCAAAAAAACTCAACTCAAAATCATTTATGAGATTATAAAACCATTTGAAGTGAGAAATAATGCTTTTGAAGGCGTAAGTGACTATAAATGGACTTTTCTTGCTAATGGATGGCTTTTACCTCACGTTTCTCGAGGTAAACATTCAATTGTAATCTGTTTTAATTGAAAATGTAAAAAAACTCAACCCAAAAAAAATTATGAGGTTATAAAACCCTTTGAAGCGAGTAATAAGGCTTTCGAAGGCATGAGTGACTATAAATGGAGTTTTCTTGTCAATGTATGGCTTTTGCCTCACGTTTCCCGAGGTAAACATTTAATTGTAATCTGTTTTATCCAAAAATGTAAAAAAATCAGCTAAAAATCATTTATGAGATTATAAAACCATTTAAAGCTAGTAATAAGTCTTTCCAAGGCGTGACGGACTATAAACGGAGTTTTCCTGTCAATGGATTGCTTTTGCCTCACGTTTCCCTAGGTAAACATTCACTTAGAATCTTGTTTCAGCCAAAAATGTAAAAAAACTCTGCTCAAAATCATTTATGAGATTATAAAACCATTGAAAGTGAGAAATAATGCTTTTGAAAGCGTAAGTGACTATAAATGGACTTTTCTTATTAATGGATGGCTTTTACCTCACGTTTCTCGAGGTAAACATTCAATTGTAATCTGTTTTAACTAAAAATGCAAAAAAACTCAACTCAAAATCATTTATGAGATTATAAAACCATTTGAAGTGAGAAATAATGCTTTTGAAGGCGTAAGTGACTATAAATGGACTTTTCTTGCTAATGGATGGCTTTTACCTCACGTTTCTCGAGGTAAACATTCAATTGTAATCTGTTTTAACTAAAAATGTAAAAAAACTCAACTCAAAATCATTTATGAGATTATAAAACCATTTGAAGTGAGAAATAATGCTTTTCAAGGCGTAAGTGACTATAAATGGACTTTTCTTGCTAATGGATGGCTTTTACCTCACGTTTCTCGAGGTAAACATTCAATTGTAATCTGTTTTAATTGAAAATGTAAAAAAACTCAACCCAAAAAAAATTATGAGGTTATAAAACCATTTGAAGCGAGTAATAAGGCTTTCGAAGGCATGAGTGACTATAAATGGAGTTTTCTTGTCAATGTATGGCTTTTGCCTCACGTTTCCCGAGGTAAACATTTAATTGTAATCTGTTTTATCCAAAAATGTAAAAAAATCAGCTAAAAATCATTTATGAGATTATAAAACCATTTAAAGCTAGTAATAAGTCTTTCAAAGGCGTGACGGACTATAAACGGAGTTTTCCTGTCAATGGATTGCTTTTGCCTCACGTTTCCCTAGGTAAACATTCACTTAGAATCTTGTTTCAGCCAAAAATGTAAAAAAACTCTGCTCAAAATCATTTATGAGATTATAAAACCATTTGAAGTGAGAAATAATGCTTTTGAAGGCGTAAGTGACTATAAATGGACTTTTCTTACTAATGGATGGCTTTTACGTCACGTTTCTCGAGGTAAACATTCAATTGTAATCTGTTTTAATTAAAAATGTAAAAAAAACTCAACCCAAAAAATATTATGAGGTTATAAAACCATTTGAAGCGAGTAATAAGGCTTTCGAAGGCGTGAGTGACTACAAATGGAGTTTTCTCGTCAATGTATGGCTTTTGCCTCACGTTTCCCGAGGCAAACATTTAATTGTAATCTGTTTTATCCAAAAATGTAAAAAAATCAGCTAAAAATCTTTTATGAGATTATAAAACCATTTAAAGTTAGTAATAAGTCTTTCAAAGGCGTGACGGACTATAAACGGAGTTTTCCTGTCAATGGATTGCTTTTGCCTCACGTTTCCCTAGGTAAACATTCACATAGAATCTTGTTTCAGCCAAAAATGTAAAAAAACTCTGCTCAAAATCATTTATGAGATTATAAAACCATTGAAAGTGAGAAATAATGCTTTTGAAAGCGTAAGTGACTATAAATGGACATTTCTTACTAATGGATGGCTTTTACCTCACGTTTCTCGAGGTGAACATTCAATTGTAATTTGTTTAAATTAAAAATGTAAAAAACCTCAACCCAAAAGAAATTATGAGGTTATAAAACCGTTTGAGGCGAGCAATAAGGCTTTCGGAGGCATAAGTGACTATAAATGGAGTTTTCTTGTCAATGTATGGCTTTTGCCTCACGTTTCCCGAGGTAAACATTTAATTGTAATCTGTTTTATCCAAAAATGTAAAAAAATCAGCTAAAAATCATTTATGAGATTATAAAACCATTTAAAGCTAGTAATAAGTCTTTCCAAGGCGTGACGGACTATAAACGGAGTTTTCCTGTCAATGGATTGCTTTTGCCTCACGTTTCCCTAGGTAAACATTCACTTAGAATCTTGTTTCAGCCAAAAATGTAAAAAAACTCTGCTCAAAATCATTTATGAGATTATAAAACCATTGAAAGTGAGAAATAATGCTTTTGAAAGCGTAAGTGACTATAAATGGACTTTTCTTATTAATGGATGGCTTTTACCTCACGTTTCTCGAGGTAAACATTCAATTGTAATCTGTTTTAACTAAAAATGTAATAAAACTCAACTCAAAATCATTTATGAGATTATAAAACCAGTTGAAGTGAGAAATAATGCTTTTGAAGGCGTAAGTGACTATAAATGGACTTTTCTTACTAATGGATGGCTTTTACCTCACGTTTCTCGAGGTAAACATTCAATTGTAATCTGTTTTAATTAAAAATGTAAAAAAACTCAATCCAAAAAAAATTATGAGGTTATAAAACCGTTTGAAGCGAGTAATAAGGCTTTCGAAGGCATGAGTGACTATAAATGTAGTTTTCTTGTCAATGTATGGCTTTTGCCTCACGTTTCCCGAGGTAAACATTTAATTGTAATCTGTTTTATCCAAAAATGTAAAAAAATCAACTAAAAATCATTTATGAGATTATAAAACCATTTAAAGTGAGTAATAAGGCTTTCGAAGGCGTGACCGACTATAAATGGAGTTTTCCTGTCAACGGATTGCTTTTGCCTCTCGTTTCTCGAGGTAAACATTCACTTAGAATCTTGTTTCAGCCAAAAATGTAAAAAAACTCAGCTCAAAATCATTTATGAGATTATAAAACCATTGAAAGTGAGAAATAATGGTTTTGAAGGCGTAAGTGACTATAAATGGACTTTTCTTATAAATGGATGGCTTTTGCCTCACGTTTCTCGAGGTAAACATTCAATCGTAATCTGTTTTAACTAAAAATGCAAAAAAACTCAACTCAAAATCATTTATGAGATTATAAAACCGTTTGAAGTGAGAAATAATGCTTTTGAAGGTGTAAGTGACTATAAATGGACTTTTCTTGCTAATGGATGGCTTTTACCTCACGTTTCTCGAGGTAAACATTCAATTATAATCTGTTTTAATTGAAAATGTAAAAAAACTCAACCCAAAAAAAATTATGAGGTTATAAAACCATTTGAAGCGAGTAATAAGGCTTTCGAAGGCATGAGTGACTATAAATGGAGTTTTCTTGTCAATGTATGGCTTTTGCCTCACGTTTCCCGAGGTAAACATTTAATTGTAATCTGTTTTATCCAAAAATGTAAAAAAATCAGCTAAAAATCATTTATGAGATTATAAAACCATTTAAAGCTAGTAATAAGTCTTTCCAAGGCGTGACGGACTATAAACGGAGTTTTCCTGTCAATGGATTGCTTGTGCCTCACGTTTCCCTAGGTAAACATTCACTTAGAATCTTGTTTCAGCCAAAAATGTAAAAAAACTCTGCTCAAAATCATTTATGAGATTATAAAACTATTGAAAGTGAGAAATAATGCTTTTGAAAGCGTAAGTGACTATAAATGGACTTTTCTTATTAATGGATGGCTTTTACCTCACGTTTCTCGAGGTAAACATTCAATTGTAATCTGTTTTAACTAAAAATGTAATAAAACTCAACTCAAAATCATTTATGAGATTATAAAACCAGTTGAAGTGAGAAATAATGCTTTTGAAGGCGTAAGTGACTATAAATGGACTTTTCTTACTAATGGATGGCTTTTACCTCACGTTTCTCGAGGTAAACATTCAATTGTAATCTGTTTTAATTGAAAATGTAAAAAAACTCAACCCAAAAGAAATTATGAGGTAATAAAACCGTTTGAAGCGAGTAATAAGGCTTTCGGAGGCATCAGTGACAATAAATGTAGTTTTCTTGTCAATGCATGGCTTTTGTCTCACGTTTCTCGAGGTAAACATTTAATTGTAATCAGTTTCATCCAAAAATGTAAAAAAATCAACTAAAAATCATTTATGAGATTATAAAACCATTTAAAGCGAGTAATAAGGCTTTCGAAGGCGTGACCGACTATAAATGGAGTTTTCCTGTCAACGGATTGCTTTTGCCTCTCGTTTCTCGAGGTAAACATTCACTTAGAATCTTGTTTCAGCCAAAAATGTAAAAAAACTCAGCTCAAAATCATTTATGAGATTATAAAACCATTGAAAGTGAGAAATAATGCTTTTGAAGGCGTAAGTGACTATAAATGGACTTCTCTTATTAATGGATGGCTTTTACCTCACGTTTCTCAAGGTAAACATTCAATTGTAATCTGTTTTAACTAAAAATGTAAAAAAACTCAACTCAAAATCATTTACGAGATTATAAAACCAGTTGAAGTGAGAAATAATGCTTTTGAAGGCGTAAGTGACTATAAATGGACTTTTCTTACTAATGGATGGCTTTTACCTCACGTTTCTCGAGGTGAACATTCAATTGTAATCTGTTTTAATTAAAAATGTAAAAAAACTCAACACAAAAGAAATTATGAGGTTATAAAACCGTTTGAGGCGAGCAATAAGGCTTTCGGAGGCGTAAGTGACTATAAATGTAGTTTTCTTGTCAATGCATGGCTTTTGCCTCACGTTTCTCGAGGTAAACATTTAATTGTAATTTGTTTTAACCAAAAATGTAAAAAATATCAACTAAAAATCATTTATGAGATTATAAAACCATTTCAAGCGAGTAATAAGGCTTTCGAAGGCGTGACCGACTATAAATGGACTTTTCATGCCAATGGATTACTTTTGCCTCACGTTTCTCGAGGTAAACATTCACTTATAACCATGTTTCAGCCAAAAATGTAAAAAAACTCATCTCAAAATCATTTATGAGATTATAAAAAAATTGAAAGTGAGAAATAATGCTTTTGAAGGCGTAAGTGACTATAAATGGACTTTTCTTACTAATGGATGGCTTTTGCCTCACGTTTCTCGAGGTAAACATTCAATTGTAATCTGTTTTAACTAAAAATGTAAAAAAACTCAACTCAAAATCATTTATGAGATTACAAAACCATTTGAAGTGAGAAATAATGCTTTTGAAAGCGTAAGTGACTATAAATGGACTTTTCTTACTAATGGATGGCTTTTACGTCACGTTTCTCGAGGTAAACATTCAATTGTAATCTGTTTTAATTAAAAATGTAAAAAAAACTCAACCCAAAAAAAATTATGAGGTTATAAAACCATTTGAAGCGAGTAATAAGGCTTTCGAAGGCGTGAGTGACTACAAATGGAGTTTTCTCGTCAATGTATGGCTTTTGCCTCACGTTTCCCGAGGCAAACATTTAATTGTAATCTGTTTTATCCAAAAATGTAAAAAAATCAGCTAAAAATCTTTTATGAGATTATAAAACCATTTAAAGTTAGTAATAAGTCTTTCAAAGGCGTGACGGACTATAAACGGAGTTTTCCTGTCAATGGATTGCTTTTGCCTCACGTTTCCCTAGGTAAACATTCACTTAGAATCTTGTTTCAGCCAAAAATGTAAAAAAACTCAGCTCAAAATCATTTATGAGATTATAAAACCATTGAAAGTGAGAAATAATGCTTTTGAAGGCGTAAGTGACTATAAATGGACTTTTCTTACTAATGGATGGCTTTTACGTCACGTTTCTCGAGGTAAACATTCAATTGTAATCTGTTTTAATTAAAAATGTAAAAAAAACTCAACCCAAAAAATATTATGAGGTTATAAAACCATTTGAAGCGAGTAATAAGGCTTTCGAAGGCGTGAGTGACTACAAATGGAGTTTTCTCGTCAATGTATGGCTTTTGCCTCACGTTTCCCGAGGCAAACATTTACTTGTAATCTGTTTTATCCAAAAATGTAAAAAAATCAGCTAAAAATCTTTTATGAGATTATAAAACCATTTAAAGTTAGTAATAAGTCTTTCAAAGGCGTGACGGACTATAAACGGAGTTTTCCTGTCAATGGATTGCTTTTGCCTCACGTTTCCCTAGGTAAACATTCACTTAGAATCTTGTTTCAGCCAAAAATGTAAAAAAACTCTGCTCAAAATCATTTATGAGATTATAAAACCATTGAAAGTGAGAAATAATGCTTTTGAAAGCGTAAGTGACTATAAATGGACATTTCTTACTAATGGATGGCTTTTACCTCACGTTTCTCGAGGTGAACATTCAATTGTAATTTGTTTAAATTAAAAATGTAAAAAACCTCAACCCAAAAGAAATTATGAGGTTATAAAACCGTTTGAGGCGAGCAATAAGGCTTTCGGAGGCATAAGTGACTATAAATGTAGTTTTCTTGTCAATGCATGGCTTTTGCCTCACGTTTCTCGAGGTCAACATTTAATTGTAATCTGTTTTAACCAAAAATGTAAAAAAATCAACTAAAAATCATTTATAAGATTATAAAACCATTTAAAGCGAGTAACAAGGCTTTCGAAGGCGTGACCGACTATAAATGGAGTTTTCCTGTCAACGGATTGCTTTTGCCTCTCGTTTCTCGAGGTAAACATTCACTTATAATCTTGTTTCAGCCAAAAATGTAAAAAAACTCAGCTCAAAATCATTTATGAGATTATAAAACCATTTGAAGTGAGAAATAATGCTTTTGAAGGCGTAAGTGACTATAAATGGACTTTTCTTATTAATGGATGGCTTTTACCTCACGTTTCTCGAGGTAAACATTCAATTGTAATCTGTTTTAACCAAAAATGCAAAAAAACTCAACTCAAAATCATTTATGAGATTATAAAACCATTTGAAGTGAGAAATAATGCTTTTGAAGGCGTAAGTGACTATAAATGGACTTTTCTTGCTAATGGATGGCTTTTACCTCACGTTTCTCGAGGTAAACATTCAATTGTAATCTGTTTTAATTGAAAATGTAAAAAAACTCAACCCAAAAAAAATTATGAGGTTATAAAACCATTTGAAGCGAGTAATAAGGCTTTCGAAGGCATGAGTGACTATAAATGGAGTTTTCTTGTCAATGTATGGCTTTTGCCTCACGTTTCCCGAGGTAAACATTTAATTGTAATCTGTTTTATCCAAAAATGTAAAAAAATCAGCTAAAAATCATTTATGAGATTATAAAACCATTTAAAGCTAGTAATAAGTCTTTCCAAGGCGTGACGGACTATAAACGGAGTTTTCCTGTCAATGGATTGCTTTTGCCTCACGTTTCCCTAGGTAAACATTCACTTAGAATCTTGTTTCAGCCAAAAATGTAAAAAAACTCTGCTCAAAATCATTTATGAGATTATAAAACCATTGAAAGTGAGAAATAATGCTTTTGAAAGCGTAAGTGACTATAAATGGACTTTTCTTATTAATGGATGGCTTTTACCTCACGTTTCTCGAGGTAAACATTCAATTGTAATCTGTTTTAACTAAAAATGTAATAAAACTCAACTCAAAATCATTTATGAGATTATAAAACCAGTTGAAGTGAGAAATAATGCTTTTGAAGGCGTAAGTGACTATAAATGGACTTTTCTTACTAATGGATGGCTTTTACCTCACGTTTCTCGAGGTAAACATTCAATTGTAATCTGTTTTAATTAAAAATGTAAAAAAACTCAATCCAAAAAAAATTATGAGGTTATAAAACCGTTTGAAGCGAGTAATAAGGCTTTCGAAGGCATGAGTGACTATAAATGTAGTTTTCTTGTCAATGTATGGCTTTTGCCTCACGTTTCCCGAGGTAAACATTTAATTGTAATCTGTTTTATCCAAAAATGTAAAAAAATCAACTAAAAATCATTTATGAGATTATAAAACCATTTAAAGTGAGTAATAAGGCTTTCGAAGGCGTGACCGACTATAAATGGAGTTTTCCTGTCAACGGATTGCTTTTGCCTCTCGTTTCTCGAGGTAAACATTCACTTAGAATCTTGTTTCAGCCAAAAATGTAAAAAAACTCAGCTCAAAATCATTTATGAGATTATAAAACCATTGAAAGTGAGAAATAATGGTTTTGAAGGCGTAAGTGACTATAAATGGACTTTTCTTATAAATGGATGGCTTTTGCCTCACGTTTCTCGAGGTAAACATTCAATCGTAATCTGTTTTAACTAAAAATGCAAAAAAACTCAACTCAAAATCATTTATGAGATTATAAAACCGTTTGAAGTGAGAAATAATGCTTTTGAAGGTGTAAGTGACTATAAATGGACTTTTCTTGCTAATGGATGGCTTTTACCTCACGTTTCTCGAGGTAAACATTCAATTATAATCTGTTTTAATTGAAAATGTAAAAAAACTCAACCCAAAAAAAATTATGAGGTTATAAAACCATTTGAAGCGAGTAATAAGGCTTTCGAAGGCATGAGTGACTATAAATGGAGTTTTCTTGTCAATGTATGGCTTTTGCCTCACGTTTCCCGAGGTAAACATTTAATTGTAATCTGTTTTATCCAAAAATGTAAAAAAATCAGCTAAAAATCATTTATGAGATTATAAAACCATTTAAAGCTAGTAATAAGTCTTTCAAAGGCGTGACGGACTATTAACGGAGTTTTCCTGTCAATGGATTGCTTGTGCCTCACGTTTCCCTAGGTAAACATTCACTTAGAATCTTGTTTCAGCCAAAAATGTAAAAAAACTCTGCTCAAAATCATTTATGAGATTATAAAACTATTGAAAGTGAGAAATAATGCTTTTGAAAGCGTAAGTGACTATAAATGGACTTTTCTTATTAATGGATGGCTTTTACCTCACGTTTCTCGAGGTAAACATTCAATTGTAATCTGTTTTAACTAAAAATGTAATAAAACTCAACTCAAAATCATTTATGAGATTATAAAACCAGTTGAAGTGAGAAATAATGCTTTTGAAGGCGTAAGTGACTATAAATGGACTTTTCTTACTAATGGATGGCTTTTACCTCACGTTTCTCGAGGTAAACATTCAATTGTAATCTGTTTTAATTGAAAATGTAAAAAAACTCAACCCAAAAGAAATTATGAGGTAATAAAACCGTTTGAAGCGAGTAATAAGGCTTTCGGAGGCATCAGTGACAATAAATGTAGTTTTCTTGTCAATGCATGGCTTTTGTCTCACGTTTCTCGAGGTAAACATTTAATTGTAATCAGTTTTATCCAAAAATGTAAAAAAATCAACTAAAAATCATTTATGAGATTATAAAACCATTTAAAGCGAGTAATAAGGCTTTCGAAGGCGTGACCGACTATAAATGGAGTTTTCCTGTCAACGGATTGCTTTTGCTTCTCGTTTGTCGAGGTAAACATTCACTTAGAATCTTGTTTCAGCCAAAAATGTAAAAAAACTCAGCTCAAAATCATTTATGAGATTATAAAACCATTGAAAGTGAGAAATAATGCTTTTGAAGGCGTAAGTGACTATAAATGGACTTCTCTTATTAATGGATGGCTTTTACCTCACGTTTCTCAAGGTAAACATTCAATTGTAATCTGTTTTAACTAAAAATGTAAAAAAACTCAACTCAAAATCATTTACGAGATTATAAAACCAGTTGAAGTGAGAAATAATGCTTTTGAAGGCGTAAGTGACTATAAATGGACTTTTCTTACTAATGGATGGCTTTTACCTCACGTTTCTCGAGGTGAACATTCAATTGTAATCTGTTTTAATTAAAAATGTAAAAAAACTCAACACAAAAGAAATTATGAGGTTATAAAACCGTTTGAGGCGAGCAATAAGGCTTTCGGAGGCGTAAGTGACTATAAATGTAGTTTTCTTGTCAATGCATGGCTTTTGCCTCACGTTTCTCGAGGTAAACATTTAATTGTAATTTGTTTTAACCAAAAATGTAAAAAATATCAACTAAAAATCATTTATGAGATTATAAAACCATTTCAAGCGAGTAATAAGGCTTTCGAAGGCGTGACCGACTATAAATGGACTTTTCATGCCAATGGATTACTTTTGCCTCACGTTTCTCGAGGTAAACATTCACTTATAACTATGTTTCAGCCAAAAATGTAAAAAAACTCATCTCAAAATCATTTATGAGATTATAAAACCATTGAAAGTGAGAAATAATGCTTTTGAAGGCGTAAGTGACTATAAATGGACTTTTCTTACTAATGGATGGCTTTTGCCTCACGTTTCTCGAGGTAAACATTCAATTGTAATCTGTTTTAACTAAAAATGTAAAAAAACTCAACTCAAAATCATTTATGAGATTACAAAACCATTTGAAGTGAGAAATAATGCTTTTGAAAGCGTAAGTGACTATAAATGGACTTTTCTTACTAATGGATGGCTTTTACGTCACGTTTCTCGAGGTAAACATTCAATTGTAATCTGTTTTAATTAAAAATGTAAAAAAAACTCAACCCAAAAAAAATTATGAGGTTATAAAACCATTTGAAGCGAGTAATAAGGCTTTCGAAGGCGTGAGTGACTACAAATGGAGTTTTCTCGTCAATGTATGGCTTTTGCCTCACGTTTCCCGAGGCAAACATTTAATTGTAATCTGTTTTATCCAAAAATGTAAAAAAATCAGCTAAAAATCTTTTATGAGATTATAAAACCATTTAAAGTTAGTAATAAGTCTTTCAAAGGCGTGACGGACTATAAACGGAGTTTTCCTGTCAATGGATTGCTTTTGCCTCACGTTTCCCTAGGTAAACATTCACTTAGAATCTTGTTTCAGCCAAAAATGTAAAAAAACTCAGCTCAAAATCATTTATGAGATTATAAAACCATTGAAAGTGAGAAATAATGCTTTTGAAGGCGTAAGTGACTATAAATGGACTTTTCTTGCTAATGGATGGCTTTTACCTCACGTTTCTCAAGGTAAACAATAAATTGTAATCTGTTTTAATTGAAAATGTAAAAAAAGTCAACCCAAAAAAAATTATGAGGTTATAAAACCATTTGAAGCGAGTAATAAGGCTTTCGAAGGCATGAGTGACTATAAATGGAGTTTTCTTGTCAATGTATGGCTTTTGCCTCACGTTTCCCGAGGTAAACATTTAATTGTAATCTGTGTTATCCAAAAATGTAAAAAATCAGCTAAAAATCATTTATGAGATTATAAAACCATTTAAAGCTAGTAATAAGTCTTTCAAAGGCGTGACGGACTATAAACGGAGTTTTCCTGTCAATGGATTGCTTTTGCCTCACGTTTCCCTAGGTAAACATTCACTTAGAATCTTGTTTCAGCCAAAAATGTAAAAAAACTCAGCTCAAAATCATTTATGAGATTATAAAACCATTGAAAGTGAGAAATAATGGTTTTGAAGGCGTAAGTGACTATAAATGGACTTTTCTTATAAATGGATGGCTTTTGCCTCACGTTTCTCGAGGTAAACATTCAATCGTAATCTGTTTTAACTAAAAATGCAAAAAAACTCAACTCAAAATCATTTATTAGATTATAAAACCGTTTGAAGTGAGAAATAATGCTTTTGAAGGCGTAAGTGACTATAAATGGACTTTTCTTGCTAATGGATGGCTTTTACCTCACGTTTCTCGAGGTAAACATTCAATTGTAATCTGTTTTAATTGAAAATGTAAAAAAACTCAACCCAAAAAAAATTATGAGGTTATAAAACCCTTTGAAGCGAGTAATAAGGCTTTCGAAGGCATGAGTGACTATAAATGGAGTTTTCTTGTCAATGTATGGCTTTTGCCTCACGTTTCCCGAGGTAAACATTTAATTGTAATCTGTTTTATCCAAAAATGTAAAAAAATCAGCTAAAAATCATTTATGAGATTATAAAACCATTTAAAGCTAGTAATAAGTCTTTCCAAGGCGTGACGGACTATAAACGGAGTTTTCCTGTCAATGGATTGCTTTTGCCTCACGTTTCCCTAGGTAAACATTCACTTAGAATCTTGTTTCAGCCAAAAATGTAAAAAAACTCTGCTCAAAATCATTTATGAGATTATAAAACCATTGAAAGTGAGAAATAATGCTTTTGAAAGCGTAAGTGACTATAAATGGACTTTTCTTATTAATGGATGGCTTTTACCTCACGTTTCTCGAGGTAAACATTCAATTGTAATCTGTTTTAACTAAAAATGCAAAAAAACTCAACTCAAAATCATTTATGAGATTATAAAACCATTTGAAGTGAGAAATAATGCTTTTGAAGGCGTAAGTGACTATAAATGGACTTTTCTTGCTAATGGATGGCTTTTACCTCACGTTTCTCGAGGTAAACATTCAATTGTAATCTGTTTTAATTGAAAATGTAAAAAAACTCAACCCAAAAAAAATTATGAGGTTATAAAACCATTTGAAGCGAGTAATAAGGCTTTCGAAGGCATCAGTGACTATAAATGGAGTTTTCTTGTCAATGTATGGCTTTTGCCTCATGTTTCCCGAGGTAAACATTTAATTGTAATCTGTTTTATCCAAAAATGTAAAAAAATCAGCTAAAAATCATTTATGAGATTATAAAACCATTTAAAGCTAGTAATAAGTCTTTCAAAGGCGTGACGGACTATAAACGGAGTTTTCCTGTCAATGGATTGCTTTTGCCTCACGTTTCCCTAGGTAAACATTCACTTAGAATCTTGTTTCAGCCAAAAATGTAAAAAAACTCTGCTCAAAATCATTTATGAGATTATAAAACCATCTGAAGTGAGAAATAATGCTTTTGAAGGCGTAAGTGACTATAAATGGAGTTTTCTCGTCAATGTATGGCTTTTGCCTCACGTTTCCCGAGGCAAACATTTAATTGTAATCTGTTTTATCCAAAAATGTAAAAAAATCAGCTAAAAATCTTTTATGAGATTATAAAACCATTTAAAGTTAGTAATAAGTCTTTCAAAGGCGTGACGGACTATAAACGGAGTTTTCCTGTCAATGGATTGCTTTTGCCTCACGTTTCCCTAGGTAAACATTCACTTAGAATCTTGTTTCAGCCAAAAATGTAAAAAAACTCAGCTCAAAATCATTTATGAGATTATAAAACCATTGAAAGTGAGAAATAATGCTTTTGAAGGCGTAAGTGACTATAAATGGACTTTTCTTGCTAATGGATGGCTTTTACCTCACGTTTCTCAAGGTAAACAATAAATTGTAATCTGTTTTAATTGAAAATGTAAAAAAAGTCAACCCAAAAAAAATTATGAGGTTATAAAACCATTTGAAGCGAGTAATAAGGCTTTCGAAGGCATGAGTGACTATAAATGGAGTTTTCTTGTCAATGTATGGCTTTTGCCTCACGTTTCCCGAGGTAAACATTTAATTGTAATCTGTGTTATCCAAAAATGTAAAAAATCAGCTAAAAATCATTTATGAGATTATAAAACCATTTAAAGCTAGTAATAAGTCTTTCAAAGGCGTGACGGACTATAAACGGAGTTTTCCTGTCAATGGATTGCTTTTGCCTCACGTTTCCCTAGGTAAACATTCACTTAAAATCTTGTTTCAGCCAAAAATGTAAAAAAACTCAGCTCAAAATCATTTATGAGATTATAAAACCATTGAAAGTGAGAAATAATGGTTTTGAAGGCGTAAGTGACTATAAATGGACTTTTCTTATAAATGGATGGCTTTTGCCTCACGTTTCTCGAGGTAAACATTCAATCGTAATCTGTTTTAACTAAAAATGCAAAAAAACTCAACCCAAAATCATTTATGAGATTATAAAACCATTTGAAGTGAGAAATAATGCTTTTGAAGGCGTAAGTGACTATAAATGGACTTTTCTTGCTAATGGATGGCTTTTACCTCACGTTTCTCGAGGTAAACATTCAATTGTAATCTGTTTTAATTGAAAATGTAAAAAAACTCAACCCAAAAAAAATTATGAGGTTATAAAACCCTTTGAAGCGAGTAATAAGGCTTTCGAAGGCATGAGTGACTATAAATGGAGTTTTCTTGTCAATGTATGGCTTTTGCCTCACGTTTCCCGAGGTAAACATTTAATTGTAATCTGTTTTATCCAAAAATGTAAAAAAATCAGCTAAAAATCATTTATGAGATTATAAAACCATTTAAAGCTAGTAATAAGTCTTTCCAAGGCGTGACGGACTATAAACGGAGTTTTCCTGTCAATGGATTGCTTTTGCCTCACGTTTCCCTAGGTAAACATTCACTTAGAATCTTGTTTCAGCCAAAAATGTAAAAAAACTCTGCTCAAAATCATTTATGAGATTATAAAACCATTGAAAGTGAGAAATAATGCTTTTGAAAGCGTAAGTGACTATAAATGGACTTTTCTTATTAATGGATGGCTTTTACCTCACGTTTCTCGAGGTAAACATTCAATTGTAATCTGTTTTAACTAAAAATGTAATAAAACTCAACTCAAAATCATTTATGAGATTATAAAACCAGTTGAAGTGAGAAATAATGCTTTTGAAGGCGTAAGTGACTATAAATGGACTTTTCTTACTAATGGATGGCTTTTACCTCACGTTTCTCGAGGTAAACATTCAATTGTAATCTGTTTTAATTAAAAATGTAAAAAAACTCAATCCAAAAAAAATTATGAGGTTATAAAACCGTTTGAAGCGAGTAATAAGGCTTTCGAAGGCATGAGTGACTATAAATGTAGTTTTCTTGTCAATGTATGGCTTTTGCCTCACGTTTCCCGAGGTAAACATTTAATTGTAATCTGTTTTATCCAAAAATGTAAAAAAATCAACTAAAAATCATTTATGAGATTATAAAACCATTTAAAGTGAGTAATAAGGCTTTCGAAGGCGTGACCGACTATAAATGGAGTTTTCCTGTCAACGGATTGCTTTTGCCTCTCGTTTCTCGAGGTAAACATTCACTTAGAATCTTGTTTCAGCCAAAAATGTAAAAAAACTCAGCTCAAAATCATTTATGAGATTATAAAACCATTGAAAGTGAGAAATAATGGTTTTGAAGGCGTAAGTGACTATAAATGGACTTTTCTTATAAATGGATGGCTTTTGCCTCACGTTTCTCGAGGTAAACATTCAATCGTAATCTGTTTTAACTAAAAATGCAAAAAAACTCAACTCAAAATCATTTATGAGATTATAAAACCGTTTGAAGTGAGAAATAATGCTTTTGAAGGTGTAAGTGACTATAAATGGACTTTTCTTGCTAATGGATGGCTTTTACCTCACGTTTCTCGAGGTAAACATTCAATTATAATCTGTTTTAATTGAAAATGTAAAAAAACTCAACCCAAAAAAAATTATGAGGTTATAAAACCATTTGAAGCGAGTAATAAGGCTTTCGAAGGCATGAGTGACTATAAATGGAGTTTTCTTGTCAATGTATGGCTTTTGCCTCACGTTTCCCGAGGTAAACATTTAATTGTAATCTGTTTTATCCAAAAATGTAAAAAAATCAGCTAAAAATCATTTATGAGATTATAAAACCATTTAAAGCTAGTAATAAGTCTTTCAAAGGCGTGACGGACTATTAACGGAGTTTTCCTGTCAATGGATTGCTTGTGCCTCACGTTTCCCTAGGTAAACATTCACTTAGAATCTTGTTTCAGCCAAAAATGTAAAAAAACTCTGCTCAAAATCATTTATGAGATTATAAAACTATTGAAAGTGAGAAATAATGCTTTTGAAAGCGTAAGTGACTATAAATGGACTTTTCTTATTAATGGATGGCTTTTACCTCACGTTTCTCGAGGTAAACATTCAATTGTAATCTGTTTTAACTAAAAATGTAATAAAACTCAACTCAAAATCATTTATGAGATTATAAAACCAGTTGAAGTGAGAAATAATGCTTTTGAAGGCGTAAGTGACTATAAATGGACTTTTCTTACTAATGGATGGCTTTTACCTCACGTTTCTCGAGGTAAACATTCAATTGTAATCTGTTTTAATTGAAAATGTAAAAAAACTCAACCCAACAGAAATTATGAGGTAATAAAACCGTTTGAAGCGAGTAATAAGGCTTTCGGAGGCATCAGTGACAATAAATGTAGTTTTCTTGTCAATGCATGGCTTTTGTCTCACGTTTCTCGAGGTAAACATTTAATTGTAATCAGTTTTATCCAAAAATGTAAAAAAATCAACTAAAAATCATTTATGAGATTATAAAACCATTTAAAGCGAGTAATAAGGCTTTCGAAGGCGTGACCGACTATAAATGGAGTTTTCCTGTCAACGGATTGCTTTTGCCTCTCGTTTCTCGAGGTAAACATTCACTTAGAATCTTGTTTCAGCCAAAAATGTAAAAAAACTCAGCTCAAAATCATTTATGAGATTATAAAACCATTGAAAGTGAGAAATAATGCTTTTGAAGGCGTAAGTGACTATAAATGGACTTCTCTTATTAATGGATGGCTTTTACCTCACGTTTCTCAAGGTAAACATTCAATTGTAATCTGTTTTAACTAAAAATGTAAAAAAACTCAACTCAAAATCATTTACGAGATTATAAAACCAGTTGAAGTGAGAAATAATGCTTTTGAAGGCGTAAGTGACTATAAATGGACTTTTCTTACTAATGGATGGCTTTTACCTCACGTTTCTCGAGGTGAACATTCAATTGTAATCTGTTTTAATTAAAAATGTAAAAAAACTCAACACAAAAGAAATTATGAGGTTATAAAACCGTTTGAGGCGAGCAATAAGGCTTTCGGAGGCGTAAGTGACTATAAATGTAGTTTTCTTGTCAATGCATGGCTTTTGCCTCACGTTTCTCGAGGTAAACATTTAATTGTAATTTGTTTTAACCAAAAATGTAAAAAATATCAACTAAAAATCATTTATGAGATTATAAAACCATTTCAAGCGAGTAATAAGGCTTTCGAAGGCGTGACCGACTATAAATGGACTTTTCATGCCAATGGATTACTTTTGCCTCACGTTTCTCGAGGTAAACATTCACTTATAACCATGTTTCAGCCAAAAATGTAAAAAAACTCATCTCAAAATCATTTATGAGATTATAAAACCATTGAAAGTGAGAAATAATGCTTTTGAAGGCGTAAGTGACTATAAATGGACTTTTCTTACTAATGGATGGCTTTTGCCTCACGTTTCTCGAGGTAAACATTCAATTGTAATCTGTTTTAACTAAAAATGTAAAAAAACTCAACTCAAAATCATTTATGAGATTACAAAACCATTTGAAGTGAGAAATAATGCTTTTGAAAGCGTAAGTGACTATAAATGGACTTTTCTTACTAATGGATGGCTTTTACGTCACGTTTCTCGAGGTAAACATTCAATTGTAATCTGTTTTAATTAAAAATGTAAAAAAAACTCAACCCAAAAAAAATTATGAGGTTATAAAACCATTTGAAGCGAGTAATAAGGCTTTCGAAGGCGTGAGTGACTACAAATGGAGTTTTCTCGTCAATGTATGGCTTTTGCCTCACGTTTCCCGAGGCAAACATTTAATTGTAATCTGTTTTATCCAAAAATGTAAAAAAATCAGCTAAAAATCTTTTATGAGATTATAAATCCATTTAAAGTTAGTAATAAGTCTTTCAAAGGCGTGACGGACTATAAACGGAGTTTTCCTGTCAATGGATTGCTTTTGCCTCACGTTTCCCTAGGTAAACATTCACTTAGAATCTTGTTTCAGCCAAAAATGTAAAAAAACTCAGCTCAAAATCATTTATGAGATTATAAAACCATTGAAAGTGAGAAATAATGCTTTTGAAGGCGTAAGTGACTATAAATGGACTTTTCTTGCTAATGGATGGCTTTTACCTCACGTTTCTCAAGGTAAACAATAAATTGTAATCTGTTTTAATTGAAAATGTAAAAAAAGTCAACCCAAAAAAAATTATGAGGTTATAAAACCATTTGAAGCGAGTAATAAGGCTTTCGAAGGCATGAGTGACTATAAATGGAGTTTTCTTGTCAATGTATGGCTTTTGCCTCACGTTTCCCGAGGTAAACATTTAATTGTAATCTGTGTTATCCAAAAATGTAAAAAATCAGCTAAAAATCATTTATGAGATTATAAAACCATTTAAAGCTAGTAATAAGTCTTTCAAAGGCGTGACGGACTATAAACGGAGTTTTCCTGTCAATGGATTGCTTTTGCCTCACGTTTCCCTAGGTAAACATTCACTTAGAATCTTGTTTCAGCCAAAAATGTAAAAAAACTCAGCTCAAAATCATTTATGAGATTATAAAACCATTGAAAGTGAGAAATAATGGTTTTGAAGGCGTAAGTGACTATAAATGGACTTTTCTTATAAATGGATGGCTTTTGCCTCACGTTTCTCGAGGTAAACATTCAATCGTAATCTGTTTTAACTAAAAATGCAAAAAAACTCAACTCAAAATCATTTATGAGATTATAAAACCATTTGAAGTGAGAAATAATGCTTTTGAAGGCGTAAGTGACTATAAATGGACTTTTCTTGCTAATGGATGGCTTTTACCTCACGTTTCTCGAGGTAAACATTCAATTGTAATCTGTTTTAATTGAAAATGTAAAAAAACTCAACCCAAAAAAAATTATGAGGTTATAAAACCCATTGAAGCGAGTAATAAGGCTTTCGAAGGCATGAGTGACTATAAATGGAGTTTTCTTGTCAATGTATGGCTTTTGCCTCACGTTTCCCGAGGTAAACATTTAATTGTAATCTGTTTTATCCAAAAATGTAAAAAATCAGCTAAAAATCATTTATGAGATTATAAAACCATTTAAAGCTAGTAATAAGTCTTTCAAAGGCGTGACGGACTATAAACGGAGTTTTCCTGTCAATGGATTGCTTTTGCCTCACGTTTCCCTAGGTAAACATTCACTTAGAATCTTGTTTCAGCCAAAAATGTAAAAAAACTCAGCTCAAAATCATTTATGAGATTATAAAACCATTGAAAGTGAGAAATAATGCTTTTGAAGGCGTAAGTGACTATAAATGGACTTCTCTTATTAATGGATGGCTTTTACCTCACGTTTCTCAAGGTAAACATTCAATTGTAATCTGTTTTAACTAAAAATGTAAAAAAACTCAACTCAAAATCATTTATGAGATTATAAAACCATTTGAAGTGAGAAATAATGCTTTTGAAGGCGTAAGTGACTATAAATGGACTTTTCTTGCTAATGGATGGCTTTTACCTCACGTTTCTCGAGGTAAACATTCAATTGTAATCTGTTTTAATTGAAAATGTAAAAAAACTCAACCCAAAAAAAATTATGAGGTTATAAAACCATTTGAAGCGAGTAATAAGGCTTTCGAAGGCATGAGTGACTATAAATGGAGTTTTCTTGTCAATGTATGGCTTTTGCCTCACGTTTCCCGAGGTAAACATTTAATTGTAATCTGTTTTATCCAAAAATGTAAAAAAATCAGCTAAAAATCATTTATGAGATTATAAAACCATTTAAAGCTAGTAATAAGTCTTTCCAAGGCGTGACGGACTATAAACGGAGTTTTCCTGTCAATGGATTGCTTTTGCCTCACGTTTCCCTAGGTAAACATTCACTTAGAATCTTGTTTCAGCCAAAAATGTAAAAAAACTCTGCTCAAAATCATTTATGAGATTATAAAGCCATTGAAAGTGAGAAATAATGCTTTTGAAAGCGTAAGTGACTATAAATGGACTTTTCTTATTAATGGATGGCTTTTACCTCACGTTTCTCGAGGTAAACATTCAATTGTAATCTGTTTTAACTAAAAATGTAATAAAACTCAACTCAAAATCATTTATGAGATTATAAAACCAGTTGAAGTGAGAAATAATGCTTTTGAAGGCGTAAGTGACTATAAATGGACTTTTCTTACTAATGGATGGCTTTTACCTCACGTTTCTCGAGGTAAACATTCAATTGTAATCTGTTTTAATTAAAAATGTAAAAAAACTCAATCCAAAAAAAATTATGAGGTTATAAAACCGTTTGAAGCGAGTAATAAGGCTTTCGAAGGCATGAGTGACTATAAATGTAGTTTTCTTGTCAATGTATGGCTTTTGCCTCACGTTTCCCGAGGTAAACATTTAATTGTAATCTGTTTTATCCAAAAATGTAAAAAAATCAACTAAAAATCATTTATGAGATTATAAAACCATTTAAAGTGAGTAATAAGGCTTTCGAAGGCGTGACCGACTATAAATGGAGTTTTCCTGTCAACGGATTGCTTTTGCCTCTCGTTTCTCGAGGTAAACATTCACTTAGAATCTTGTTTCAGCCAAAAATGTAAAAAAACTCAGCTCAAAATCATTTATGAGATTATAAAACCATTGAAAGTGAGAAATAATGGTTTTGAAGGCGTAAGTGACTATAAATGGACTTTTCTTATAAATGGATGGCTTTTGCCTCACGTTTCTCGAGGTAAACATTCAATTGTAATCTGTTTTAACTAAAAATGTAATAAAACTCAACTCAAAATCATTTATGAGATTATAAAACCAGTTGAAGTGAGAAATAATGCTTTTGAAGGCGTAAGTGACTATAAATGGACTTTTCTTACTAATGGATGGCTTTTACCTCACGTTTCTCGAGGTAAACATTCAATTGTAATCTGTTTTAATTGAAAATGTAAAAAAACTCAACCCAAAAGAAATTATGAGGTAATAAAACCGTTTGAAGCGAGTAATAAGGCTTTCGGAGGCATCAGTGACAATAAATGTAGTTTTCTTGTCAATGCATGGCTTTTGTCTCACGTTTCTCGAGGTAAACATTTAATTGTAATCAGTTTTATCCAAAAATGTAAAAAAATCAACTAAAAATCATTTATGAGATTATAAAACCATTTAAAGTGAGTAATAAGGCTTTCGAAGGCGTGACCGACTATAAATGGAGTTTTCCTGTCAACGGATTGCTTTTGCCTCTCGTTTCTCGAGGTAAACATTCACTTAGAATCTTGTTTCAGCCAAAAATGTAAAAAAACTCAGCTCAAAATCATTTATGAGATTATAAAACCATTGAAAGTGAGAAATAATGGTTTTGAAGGCGTAAGTGACTATAAATGGACTTTTCTTATAAATGGATGGCTTTTGCCTCACGTTTCTCGAGGTAAACATTCAATCGTAATCTGTTTTAACTAAAAATGCAAAAAAACTCAACTCAAAATCATTTATGAGATTATAAAACCATTTGAAGTGAGAAATAATGCTTTTGAAGGCGTAAGTGACTATAAATGGACTTTTCTTGCTAATGGATGGCTTTTACCTCACGTTTCTCGAGGTAAACATTCAATTGTAATCTGTTTTAATTGAAAATGTAAAAAAACTCAACCCAAAAAAAATTATGAGGTTATAAAACCATTTGAAGCGAGTAATAAGGCTTTCGAAGGCATGAGTGACTATAAATGGAGTTTTCTTGTCAATGTATGGCTTTTGCCTCACGTTTCCCGAGGTAAACATTTAATTGTAATCTGTTTTATCCAAAAATGTAAAAAAATCAGCTAAAAATCATTTATGAGATTATAAAACCATTTAAAGCTAGTAATAAGTCTTTCCAAGGCGTGACGGACTATAAACGGAGTTTTCCTGTCAATGGATTGCTTTTGCCTCACGTTTCCCTAGGTAAACATTCACTTAGAATCTTGTTTCAGCCAAAAATGTAAAAAAACTCTGCTCAAAATCATTTATGAGATTATAAAACCATTGAAAGTGAGAAATAATGCTTTTGAAAGCGTAAGTGACTATAAATGGACTTTTCTTATTAATGGATGGCTTTTACCTCACGTTTCTCGAGGTAAACATTCAATTGTAATCTGTTTTAACTAAAAATGTAATAAAACTCAACTCAAAATCATTTATGAGATTATAAAACCAGTTGAAGTGAGAAATAATGCTTTTGAAGGCGTAAGTGACTATAAATGGACTTTTCTTACTAATGGATGGCTTTTACCTCACGTTTCTCGAGGTAAACATTCAATTGTAATCTGTTTTAATTAAAAATGTAAAAAAACTCAATCCAAAAAAAATTATGAGGTTATAAAACCGTTTGAAGCGAGTAATAAGGCTTTCGAAGGCATGAGTGACTATAAATGTAGTTTTCTTGTCAATGTATGGCTTTTGCCTCACGTTTCCCGAGGTAAACATTTAATTGTAATCTGTTTTATCCAAAAATGTAAAAAAATCAACCAAAAATCATTTTTGAGATTATAAAACCATTTAAAGTGAGTAATAAGGCTTTCGAAGGCGTGACCGACTATAAATGGAGTTTTCCTGTCAACGGATTGCTTTTGCCTCTCGTTTCTCGAGGTAAACATTCACTTAGAATCTTGTTTCAGCCAAAAATGTAAAAAAACTCAGCTCAAAATCATTTATGAGATTATAAAACCATTGAAAGTGAGAAATAATGGTTTTGAAGGCGTAAGTGACTATAAATGGACTTTTCTTATAAATGGATGGCTTTTGCCTCACGTTTCTCGAGGTAAACATTCAATCGTAATCTGTTTTAACTAAAAATGCAAAAAAACTCAACTCAAAATCATTTATGAGATTATAAAACCATTTGAAGTGAGAAATAATGCTTTTGAAGGCGTAAGTGACTATAAATGGACTTTTCTTGCTAATGGATGGCTTTTACCTCACGTTTCTCGAGGTAAACATTCAATTGTAATCTGTTTTAATTGAAAATGTAAAAAAACTCAACCCAAAAAAAATTATGAGGTTATAAAACCATTTGAAGCGAGTAATAAGGCTTTCGAAGGCATGAGTGACTATAAATGGAGTTTTCTTGTCAATGTATGGCTTTTGCCTCACGTTTCCCGAGGTAAACATTTAATTGTAATCTGTTTTATCCAAAAATGTAAAAAAATCAGCTAAAAATCATTTATGAGATTATAAAACCATTTAAAGCTAGTAATAAGTCTTTCCAAGGCGTGACGGACTATAAACGGAGTTTTCCTGTCAATGGATTGCTTTTGCCTCACGTTTCCCTAGGTAAACATTCACTTAGAATCTTGTTTCAGCCAAAAATGTAAAAAAACTCTGCTCAAAATCATTTATGAGATTATAAAACCATTGAAAGTGAGAAATAATGCTTTTGAAAGCGTAAGTGACTATAAATGGACTTTTCTTATTAATGGATGGCTTTTACCTCACGTTTCTCGAGGTAAACATTCAATTGTAATCTGTTTTAACTAAAAATGTAATAAAACTCAACTCAAAATCATTTATGAGATTATAAAACCAGTTGAAGTGAGAAATAATGCTTTTGAAGGCGTAAGTGACTATAAATGGACTTTTCTTACTAATGGATGGCTTTTACCTCACGTTTCTCGAGGTAAACATTCAATTGTAATCTGTTTTAATTAAAAATGTAAAAAAACTCAATCCAAAAAAAATTATGAGGTTATAAAACCGTTTGAAGCGAGTAATAAGGCTTTCGAAGGCATGAGTGACTATAAATGTAGTTTTCTTGTCAATGTATGGCTTTTGCCTCACGTTTCCCGAGGTAAACATTTAATTGTAATCTGTTTTATCCAAAAATGTAAAAAAATCAACTAAAAATCATTTATGAGATTATAAAACCATTTAAAGTGAGTAATAAGGCTTTCGAAGGCGTGACCGACTATAAATGGAGTTTTCCTGTCAACGGATTGCTTTTGCCTCTCGTTTCTCGAGGTAAACATTCACTTAGAATCTTGTTTCAGCCAAAAATGTAAAAAAACTCAGCTCAAAATCATTTATGAGATTATAAAACCATTGAAAGTGAGAAATAATGGTTTTGAAGGCGTAAGTGACTATAAATGGACTTTTCTTATAAATGGATGGCTTTTGCCTCACGTTTCTCGAGGTAAACATTCAATCGTAATCTGTTTTAACTAAAAATGCAAAAAAACTCAACTCAAAATCATTTATGAGATTATAAAACCGTTTGAAGTGAGAAATAATGCTTTTGAAGGTGTAAGTGACTATAAATGGACTTTTCTTGCTAATGGATGGCTTTTACCTCACGTTTCTCGAGGTAAACATTCAATTATAATCTGTTTTAATTGAAAATGTAAAAAAACTCAACCCAAAAAAAATTATGAGGTTATAAAACCATTTGAAGCGAGTAATAAGGCTTTCGAAGGCATGAGTGACTATAAATGGAGTTTTCTTGTCAATGTATGGCTTTTGCCTCACGTTTCCCGAGGTAAACATTTAATTGTAATCTGTTTTATCCAAAAATGTAAAAAAATCAGCTAAAAATCATTTATGAGATTATAAAACCATTTAAAGCTAGTAATAAGTCTTTCAAAGGCGTGACGGACTATTAACGGAGTTTTCCTGTCAATGGATTGCTTGTGCCTCACGTTTCCCTAGGTAAACATTCACTTAGAATCTTGTTTCAGCCAAAAATGTAAAAAAACTCTGCTCAAAATCATTTATGAGATTATAAAACTATTGAAAGTGAGAAATAATGCTTTTGAAAGCGTAAGTGACTATAAATGGACTTTTCTTATTAATGGATGGCTTTTACCTCACGTTTCTCGAGGTAAACATTCAATTGTAATCTGTTTTAACTAAAAATGTAATAAAACTCAACTCAAAATCATTTATGAGATTATAAAACCAGTTGAAGTGAGAAATAATGCTTTTGAAGGCGTAAGTGACTATAAATGGACTTTTCTTACTAATGGATGGCTTTTACCTCACGTTTCTCGAGGTAAACATTCAATTGTAATCTGTTTTAATTGAAAATGTAAAAAAACTCAACCCAAAAGAAATTATGAGGTAATAAAACCGTTTGAAGCGAGTAATAAGGCTTTCGGAGGCATCAGTGACAATAAATGTAGTTTTCTTGTCAATGCATGGCTTTTGTCTCACGTTTCTCGAGGTAAACATTTAATTGTAATCAGTTTTATCCAAAAATGTAAAAAAATCAACTAAAAATCATTTATGAGATTATAAAACCATTTAAAGCGAGTAATAAGGCTTTCGAAGGCGTGACCGACTATAAATGGAGTTTTCCTGTCAACGGATTGCTTTTGCCTCTCGTTTCTCGAGGTAAACATTCACTTAGAATCTTGTTTCAGCCAAAAATGTAAAAAAACTCAGCTCAAAATCATTTATGAGATTATAAAACCATTGAAAGTGAGAAATAATGCTTTTGAAGGCGTAAGTGACTATAAATGGACTTCTCTTATTAATGGATGGCTTTTACCTCACGTTTCTCAAGGTAAACATTCAATTGTAATCTGTTTTAACTAAAAATGTAAAAAAACTCAACTCAAAATCATTTACGAGATTATAAAACCAGTTGAAGTGAGAAATAATGCTTTTGAAGGCGTAAGTGACTATAAATGGACTTTTCTTACTAATGGATGGCTTTTACCTCACGTTTCTCGAGGTGAACATTCAATTGTAATCTGTTTTAATTAAAAATGTAAAAAAACTCAACACAAAAGAAATTATGAGGTTATAAAACCGTTTGAGGCGAGCAATAAGGCTTTCGGAGGCGTAAGTGACTATAAATGTAGTTTTCTTGTCAATGCATGGCTTTTGCCTCACGTTTCTCGAGGTAAACATTTAATTGTAATTTGTTTTAACCAAAAATGTAAAAAATATCAACTAAAAATCATTTATGAGATTATAAAACCATTTCAAGCGAGTAATAAGGCTTTCGAAGGCGTGACCGACTATAAATGGACTTTTCATGCCAATGGATTACTTTTGCCTCACGTTTCTCGAGGTAAACATTCACTTATAACCATGTTTCAGCCAAAAATGTAAAAAAACTCATCTCAAAATCATTTATGAGATTATAAAACCATTGAAAGTGAGAAATAATGCTTTTGAAGGCGTAAGTGACTATAAATGGACTTTTCTTACTAATGGATGGCTTTTGCCTCACGTTTCTCGAGGTAAACATTCAATTGTAATCTGTTTTAACTAAAAATGTAAAAAAACTCAACTCAAAATCATTTATGAGATTACAAAACCATTTGAAGTGAGAAATAATGCTTTTGAAAGCGTAAGTGACTATAAATGGACTTTTCTTACTAATGGATGGCTTTTACGTCACGTTTCTCGAGGTAAACATTCAATTGTAATCTGTTTTAATTAAAAATGTAAAAAAAACTCAACCCAAAAAAAATTATGAGGTTATAAAACCATTTGAAGCGAGTAATAAGGCTTTCGAAGGCGTGAGTGACTACAAATGGAGTTTTCTCGTCAATGTATGGCTTTTGCCTCACGTTTCCCGAGGCAAACATTTAATTGTAATCTGTTTTATCCAAAAATGTAAAAAAATCAGCTAAAAATCTTTTATGAGATTATAAAACCATTTAAAGTTAGTAATAAGTCTTTCAAAGGCGTGACGGACTATAAACGGAGTTTTCCTGTCAATGGATTGCTTTTGCCTCACGTTTCCCTAGGTAAACATTCACTTAGAATCTTGTTTCAGCCAAAAATGTAAAAAAACTCAGCTCAAAATCATTTATGAGATTATAAAACCATTGAAAGTGAGAAATAATGCTTTTGAAGGCGTAAGTGACTATAAATGGACTTTTCTTGCTAATGGATGGCTTTTACCTCACGTTTCTCAAGGTAAACAATAAATTGTAATCTGTTTTAATTGAAAATGTAAAAAAAGTCAACCCAAAAAAAATTATGAGGTTATAAAACCATTTGAAGCGAGTAATAAGGCTTTCGAAGGCATGAGTGACTATAAATGGAGTTTTCTTGTCAATGTATGGCTTTTGCCTCACGTTTCCCGAGGTAAACATTTAATTGTAATCTGTGTTATCCAAAAATGTAAAAAATCAGCTAAAAATCATTTATGAGATTATAAAACCATTTAAAGCTAGTAATAAGTCTTTCAAAGGCGTGACGGACTATAAACGGAGTTTTCCTGTCAATGGATTGCTTTTGCCTCACGTTTCCCTAGGTAAACATTCACTTAGAATCTTGTTTCAGCCAAAAATGTAAAAAAACTCAGCTCAAAATCATTTATGAGATTATAAAACCATTGAAAGTGAGAAATAATGGTTTTGAAGGCGTAAGTGACTATAAATGGACTTTTCTTATAAATGGATGGCTTTTGCCTCACGTTTCTCGAGGTAAACATTCAATCGTAATCTGTTTTAACTAAAAATGCAAAAAAACTCAACTCAAAATCATTTATGAGATTATAAAACCATTTGAAGTGAGAAATAATGCTTTTGAAGGCGTAAGTGACTATAAATGGACTTTTCTTGCTAATGGATGGCTTTTACCTCACGTTTCTCGAGGTAAACATTCAATTGTAATCTGTTTTAATTGAAAATGTAAAAAAACTCAACCCAAAAAAAATTATGAGGTTATAAAACCCATTGAAGCGAGTAATAAGGCTTTCGAAGGCATGAGTGACTATAAATGGAGTTTTCTTGTCAATGTATGGCTTTTGCCTCACGTTTCCCGAGGTAAACATTTAATTGTAATCTGTTTTATCCAAAAATGTAAAAAATCAGCTAAAAATCATTTATGAGATTATAAAACCATTTAAAGCTAGTAATAAGTCTTTCAAAGGCGTGACGGACTATAAACGGAGTTTTCCTGTCAATGGATTGCTTTTGCCTCACGTTTCCCTAGGTAAACATTCACTTAGAATCTTGTTTCAGCCAAAAATTTAAAAAAACTCTGCTCAAAATCATTTATGAGATTATAAAACCATTGAAAGTGAGAAATAATGGTTTTGAAGGCGTAAGTGACTATAAATGGACTTTTCTTATAAATGGATGGCTTTTGCCTCACGTTTCTCGAGGTAAACATTCAATCGTAATCTGTTTTAACTAAAAATGCAAAAAAACTCAACTCAAAATCATTTATGAGATTATAAAACCATTTGAAGTGAGAAATAATGCTTTTGAAGGCGTAAGTGACTATAAATGGACTTTTCTTGCTAATGGATGGCTTTTACCTCACGTTTCTCGAGGTAAACATTCAATTGTAATCTGTTTTAATTGAAAATGTAAAAAAACTCAACCCAAAAAAAATTATGAGGTTATAAAACCGTTTGAGGCGAGCAATAAGGCTTTCGGAGGCGTAAGTGACTATAAATGTAGTTTTCTTGTCAATGCATGGCTTTTGCCTCACGTTTCTCGAGGTAAACATTTAATTGTAATTTGTTTTAACCAAAAATGTAAAAAATATCAACTAAAAATCATTTATGAGATTATAAAACCATTTCAAGCGAGTAATAAGGCTTTCGAAGGCGTGACCGACTATAAATGGACTTTTCATGCCAATGGATTACTTTTGCCTCACGTTTCTCGAGGTAAACATTCACTTATAACCATGTTTCAGCCAAAAATGTAAAAAAACTCATCTCAAAATCATTTATGAGATTATAAAACCATTGAAAGTGAGAAATAATGCTTTTGAAGGCGTAAGTGACTATAAATGGACTTTTCTTACTAATGGATGGCTTTTGCCTCACGTTTCTCGAGGTAAACATTCAATTGTAATCTGTTTTAACTAAAAATGTAAAAAAACTCAACTCAAAATCATTTATGAGATTACAAAACCATTTGAAGTGAGAAATAATGCTTTTGAAAGCGTAAGTGACTATAAATGGACTTTTCTTACTAATGGATGGCTTTTACGTCACGTTTCTCGAGGTAAACATTCAATTGTAATCTGTTTTAATTAAAAATGTAAAAAAAACTCAACCCAAAAAAAATTATGAGGTTATAAAACCATTTGAAGCGAGTAATAAGGCTTTCGAAGGCGTGAGTGACTACAAATGGAGTTTTCTCGTCAATGTATGGCTTTTGCCTCACGTTTCCCGAGGCAAACATTTAATTGTAATCTGTTTTATCCAAAAATGTAAAAAAATCAGCTAAAAATCTTTTATGAGATTATAAAACCATTTAAAGTTAGTAATAAGTCTTTCAAAGGCGTGACGGACTATAAACGGAGTTTTCCTGTCAATGGATTGCTTTTGCCTCACGTTTCCCTAGGTAAACATTCACTTAGAATCTTGTTTCAGCCAAAAATGTAAAAAAACTCAGCTCAAAATCATTTATGAGATTATAAAACCATTGAAAGTGAGAAATAATGCTTTTGAAGGCGTAAGTGACTATAAATGGACTTTTCTTGCTAATGGATGGCTTTTACCTCACGTTTCTCAAGGTAAACAATAAATTGTAATCTGTTTTAATTGAAAATGTAAAAAAAGTCAACCCAAAAAAAATTATGAGGTTATAAAACCATTTGAAGCGAGTAATAAGGCTTTCGAAGGCATGAGTGACTATAAATGGAGTTTTCTTGTCAATGTATGGCTTTTGCCTCACGTTTCCCGAGGTAAACATTTAATTGTAATCTGTGTTATCCAAAAATGTAAAAAATCAGCTAAAAATCATTTATGAGATTATAAAACCATTTAAAGCTAGTAATAAGTCTTTCAAAGGCGTGACGGACTATAAACGGAGTTTTCCTGTCAATGGATTGCTTTTGCCTCACGTTTCCCTAGGTAAACATTCACTTAGAATCTTGTTTCAGCCAAAAATGTAAAAAAACTCAGCTCAAAATCATTTATGAGATTATAAAACCATTGAAAGTGAGAAATAATGGTTTTGAAGGCGTAAGTGACTATAAATGGACTTTTCTTATAAATGGATGGCTTTTGCCTCACGTTTCTCGAGGTAAACATTCAATCGTAATCTGTTTTAACTAAAAATGCAAAAAAACTCAACTCAAAATCATTTATTAGATTATAAAACCGTTTGAAGTGAGAAATAATGCTTTTGAAGGCGTAAGTGACTATAAATGGACTTTTCTTGCTAATGGATGGCTTTTACCTCACGTTTCTCGAGGTAAACATTCAATTGTAATCTGTTTTAATTGAAAATGTAAAAAAACTCATCCCAAAAAAAATTATGAGGTTATAAAACCCTTTGAAGCGAGTAATAAGGCTTTCGAAGGCATGAGTGACTATAAATGGAGTTTTCTTGTCAATGTATGGCTTTTGCCTCACGTTTCCCGAGGTAAACATTTAATTGTAATCTGTTTTATCCAAAAATGTAAAAAATCAGCTAAAAATCATTTATGAGATTATAAAACCATTTAAAGCTAGTAATAAGTCTTTCAAAGGCGTGACGGACTATAAACGGAGTTTTCCTGTCAATGGATTGCTTTTGCCTCACGTTTCCCTAGGTAAACATTCACTTAGAATCTTGTTTCAGCCAAAAATGTAAAAAAACTCAGCTCAAAATCATTTATGAGATTATAAAACCATTGAAAGTGAGAAATAATGGTTTTGAAGGCGTAAGTGACTATAAATGGACTTTTCTTATAAATGGATGGCTTTTGCCTCACGTTTCTCGAGGTAAACATTCAATCGTAATCTGTTTTAACTAAAAATGCAAAAAAACTCAACTCAAAATCATTTATGAGATTATAAAACCATTTGAAGTGAGAAATAATGCTTTTGAAGGCGTAAGTGACTATAAATGGACTTTTCTTGCTAATGGATGGCTTTTACCTCACGTTTCTCGAGGTAAACATTCAATTGTAATCTGTTTTAATTGAAAATGTAAAAAAACTCAACCCAAAAAAAATTATGAGGTTATAAAACCCTTTGAAGCGAGTAATAAGGCTTTCGAAGGCATGAGTGACTATAAATGGAGTTTTCTTGTCAATGTATGGCTTTTGCCTCACGTTTCCCGAGGTAAACATTTAATTGTAATCTGTTTTATCCAAAAATGTAAAAAAATCAGCTAAAAATCATTTATGAGATTATAAAACCATTTAAAGCTAGTAATAAGTCTTTCCAAGGCGTGACGGACTATAAACGGAGTTTTCCTGTCAATGGATTGCTTTTGCCTCACGTTTCCCTAGGTAAACATTCACTTAGAATCTTGTTTCAGCCAAAAATGTAAAAAAACTCTGCTCAAAATCATTTATGAGATTATAAAACCATTGAAAGTGAGAAATAATGCTTTCGAAAGCGTAAGTGACTATAAATGGACTTTTCTTATTAATGGATGGCTTTTACCTCACGTTTCTCGAGGTAAACATTCAATTGTAATCTGTTTTAACTAAAAATGTAATAAAACTCAACTCAAAATCATTTATGAGATTATAAAACCAGTTGAAGTGAGAAATAATGCTTTTGAAGGCGTAAGTGACTATAAATGGACTTTTCTTACTAATGGATGGCTTTTACCTCACGTTTCTCGAGGTAAACATTCAATTGTAATCTGTTTTAATTAAAAATGTAAAAAAAACTCAACCCAAAAAAAATTATGAGGTTATAAAACCATTTGAAGCGAGTAATAAGGCTTTCGAAGGCGTGAGTGACTACAAATGGAGTTTTCTCGTCAATGTATGGCTTTTGCCTCACGTTTCCCGAGGCAAACATTTAATTGTAATCTGTTTTATCCAAAAATGTAAAAAAATCAGCTAAAAATCTTTTATGAGATTATAAATCCATTTAAAGTTAGTAATAAGTCTTTCAAAGGCGTGACGGACTATAAACGGAGTTTTCCTGTCAATGGATTGCTTTTGCCTCACGTTTCCCTAGGTAAACATTCACTTAGAATCTTGTTTCAGCCAAAAATGTAAAAAAACTCAGCTCAAAATCATTTATGAGATTATAAAACCATTGAAAGTGAGAAATAATGCTTTTGAAGGCGTAAGTGACTATAAATGGACTTTTCTTGCTAATGGATGGCTTTTACCTCACGTTTCTCAAGGTAAACAATAAATTGTAATCTGTTTTAATTGAAAATGTAAAAAAAGTCAACCCAAAAAAAATTATGAGGTTATAAAACCATTTGAAGCGAGTAATAAGGCTTTCGAAGGCATGAGTGACTATAAATGGAGTTTTCTTGTCAATGTATGGCTTTTGCCTCACGTTTCCCGAGGTAAACATTTAATTGTAATCTGTGTTATCCAAAAATGTAAAAAATCAGCTAAAAATCATTTATGAGATTATAAAACCATTTAAAGCTAGTAATAAGTCTTTCAAAGGCGTGACGGACTATAAACGGAGTTTTCCTGTCAATGGATTGCTTTTGCCTCACGTTTCCCTAGGTAAACATTCACTTAGAATCTTGTTTCAGCCAAAAATGTAAAAAAACTCAGCTCAAAATCATTTATGAGATTATAAAACCATTGAAAGTGAGAAATAATGGTTTTGAAGGCGTAAGTGACTATAAATGGACTTTTCTTATAAATGGATGGCTTTTGCCTCACGTTTCTCGAGGTAAACATTCAATCGTAATCTGTTTTAACTAAAAATGCAAAAAAACTCAACACAAAATCATTTATGAGATTATAAAACCATTTGAAGTGAGAAATAATGCTTTTGAAGGCGTAAGTGACTATAAATGGACTTTTCTTGCTAATGGATGGCTTTTACCTCACGTTTCTCGAGGTAAACATTCAATTGTAATCTGTTTTAATTGAAAATGTAAAAAAACTCATCCCAAAAAAAATTATGAGGTTATAAAACCCTTTGAAGCGAGTAATAAGGCTTTCGAAGGCATGAGTGACTATAAATGGAGTTTTCTTGTCAATGTATGGCTTTTGCCTCACGTTTCCCGAGGTAAACATTTAATTGTAATCTGTTTTATCCAAAAATGTAAAAAATCAGCTAAAAATCATTTATGAGATTATAAAACCATTTAAAGCTAGTAATAAGTCTTTCAAAGGCGTGACGGACTATAAACGGAGTTTTCCTGTCAATGGATTGCTTTTGCCTCACGTTTCCCTAGGTAAACATTCACTTAGAATCTTGTTTCAGCCAAAAATGTAAAAAAACTCAGCTCAAAATCATTTATGAGATTATAAAACCATTGAAAGTGAGAAATAATGGTTTTGAAGGCGTAAGTGACTATAAATGGACTTTTCTTATAAATGGATGGCTTTTGCCTCACGTTTCTCGAGGTAAACATTCAATCGTAATCTGTTTTAACTAAAAATGCAAAAAAACTCAACTCAAAATCATTTATGAGATTATAAAACCATTTGAAGTGAGAAATAATGCTTTTGAAGGCGTAAGTGACTATAAATGGACTTTTCTTGCTAATGGATGGCTTTTACCTCACGTTTCTCGAGGTAAACATTCAATTGTAATCTGTTTTAATTGAAAATGTAAAAAAACTCAACCCAAAAAAAATTATGAGGTTATAAAACCCTTTGAAGCGAGTAATAAGGCTTTCGAAGGCATGAGTGACTATAAATGGAGTTTTCTTGTCAATGTATGGCTTTTGCCTCACGTTTCCCGAGGTAAACATTTAATTGTAATCTGTTTTATCCAAAAATGTAAAAAAATCAGCTAAAAATCATTTATGAGATTATAAAACCATTTAAAGCTAGTAATAAGTCTTTCCAAGGCGTGACGGACTATAAACGGAGTTTTCCTGTCAATGGATTGCTTTTGCCTCACGTTTCCCTAGGTAAACATTCACTTAGAATCTTGTTTCAGCCAAAAATGTAAAAAAACTCTGCTCAAAATCATTTATGAGATTATAAAACCATTGAAAGTGAGAAATAATGCTTTCGAAAGCGTAAGTGACTATAAATGGACTTTTCTTATTAATGGATGGCTTTTACCTCACGTTTCTCGAGGTAAACATTCAATTGTAATCTGTTTTAACTAAAAATGTAATAAAACTCAACTCAAAATCATTTATGAGATTATAAAACCAGTTGAAGTGAGAAATAATGCTTTTGAAGGCGTAAGTGACTATAAATGGACTTTTCTTACTAATGGATGGCTTTTACCTCACGTTTCTCGAGGTAAACATTCAATTGTAATCTGTTTTAATTAAAAATGTAAAAAAAACTCAACCCAAAAAAAATTATGAGGTTATAAAACCATTTGAAGCGAGTAATAAGGCTTTCGAAGGCGTGAGTGACTACAAATGGAGTTTTCTCGTCAATGTATGGCTTTTGCCTCACGTTTCCCGAGGCAAACATTTAATTGTAATCTGTTTTATCCAAAAATGTAAAAAAATCAGCTAAAAATCTTTTATGAGATTATAAATCCATTTAAAGTTAGTAATAAGTCTTTCAAAGGCGTGACGGACTATAAACGGAGTTTTCCTGTCAATGGATTGCTTTTGCCTCACGTTTCCCTAGGTAAACATTCACTTAGAATCTTGTTTCAGCCAAAAATGTAAAAAAACTCAGCTCAAAATCATTTATGAGATTATAAAACCATTGAAAGTGAGAAATAATGCTTTTGAAGGTGTAAGTGACTATAAATGGACTTTTCTTGCTAATGGATGGCTTTTACCTCACGTTTCTCAAGGTAAACAATAAATTGTAATCTGTTTTAATTGAAAATGTAAAAAAAGTCAACCCAAAAAAAATTATGAGGTTATAAAACCATTTGAAGCGAGTAATAAGGCTTTCGAAGGCATGAGTGACTATAAATGGAGTTTTCTTGTCAATGTATGGCTTTTGCCTCACGTTTCCCGAGGTAAACATTTAATTGTAATCTGTGTTATCCAAAAATGTAAAAAATCAGCTAAAAATCATTTATGAGATTATAAAACCATTTAAAGCTAGTAATAAGTCTTTCAAAGGCGTGACGGACTATAAACGGAGTTTTCCTGTCAATGGATTGCTTTTGCCTCACGTTTCCCTAGGTAAACATTCACCTAGAATCTTGTTTCAGCCAAAAATGTAAAAAAACTCAGCTCAAAATCATTTATGAGATTATAAAACCATTGAAAGTGAGAAATAATGGTTTTGAAGGCGTAAGTGACTATAAATGGACTTTTCTTATAAATGGATGGCTTTTGCCTCACGTTTCTCGAGGTAAACATTCAATCGTAATCTGTTTTAACTAAAAATGCAAAAAAACTCAACTCAAAATCATTTATGAGATTATAAAACCATTTGAAGTGAGAAATAATGCTTTTGAAGGCGTAAGTGACTATAAATGGACTTTTCTTGCTAATGGATGGCTTTTACCTCACGTTTCTCGAGGTAAACATTCAATTGTAATCTGTTTTAATTGAAAATGTAAAAAAACTCAACCCAAAAAAAATTATGAGGTTATAAAACCCTTTGAAGCGAGTAATAAGGCTTTCGAAGGCATGAGTGACTATAAATGGAGTTTTCTTGTCAATGTATGGCTTTTGCCTCACGTTTCCCGAGGTAAACATTTAATTGTAATCTGTTTTATCCAAAAATGTAAAAAATCAGCTAAAAATCATTTATGAGATTATAAAACCATTTAAAGCTAGTAATAAGTCTTTCAAAGGCGTGACGGACTATAAACGGAGTTTTCCTGTCAATGGATTGCTTTTGCCTCACGTTTCCCTAGGTAAACATTCACTTAGAATCTTGTTTCAGCCAAAAATGTAAAAAAACTCAGCTCAAAATCATTTATGAGATTATAAAACCATTGAAAGTGAGAAATAATGGTTTTGAAGGCATAAGTGACTATAAATGGACTTTTCTTATAAATGGATGGCTTTTGCCTCACGTTTCTCGAGGTAAACATTCAATCGTAATCTGTTTTAACTAAAAATGCAAAAAAACTCAACTCAAAATCATTTATGAGATTATAAAACCAGTTGAAGTGAGAAATAATGCTTTTGAAGGCGTAAGTGACTATAAATGGACTTTTCTTACTAATGGATGGCTTTTACCTCACGTTTCTCGAGGTAAACATTCAATTGTAATCTGTTTTAATTGAAAATGTAAAAAAACTCAACCCAAAAAAAATTATGAGGTTATAAAACCCTTTGAAGCGAGTAATAAGGCTTTCGAAGGCATGAGTGACTATAAATGGAGTTTTCTTGTCAATGTATGGCTTTTGCCTCACGTTTCCCGAGGTAAACATTTAATTGTAATCTGTTTTATCCAAAAATGTAAAAAAATCAGCTAAAAATCATTTATGAGATTATAAAACCATTTAAAGCTAGTAATAAGTCTTTCAAAGGCGTGACGGACTATAAACGGAGTTTTCCTGTCAATGGATTGCTTTTGCCTCACGTTTCCCTAGGTAAACATTCACTTAGAATCTTGTTTCAGCCAAAAATGTAAAAAAACTCTGCTCAAAATCATTTATGAGATTATAAAACCATTTGAAGTGAGAAATAATGCTTTTGAAGGCGTAAGTGACTATAAATGGACTTTTCTTACTAATGGATGGCTTTTACGTCACGTTTCTCGAGGTAAACATTCAATTGTAATCTGTTTTAATAAAAAATGTAAAAAAAACTCAACCTAAAAAATATTATGAGGTTATAAAACCATTTGAAGCGAGTAATAAGGCTTTCGAAGGCGTGAGTGACTACAAATGGAGTTTTCTCGTCAATGTATGGCTTTTGCCTCACGTTTCCCGAGGCAAACATTTAATTGTAATCTGTTTTATCCAAAAATGTAAAAAAATCAGCTAAAAATCTTTTATGAGATTATAAAACCATTTAAAGTTAGTAATAAGTCTTTCAAAGGCGTGACGGACTATAAACGGAGTTTTCCTGTCAATGGATTGCTTTTGCCTCACGTTTCCCTAGGTAAACATTCACTTAGAATCTTGTTTTAGCCAAAAATGTAAAAAAACTCAGCTCAAAATCATTTATGAGATTATAAAACCATTGAAAGTGAGAAATAATGGTTTTGAAGGCGTAAGTGACTATAAATGGACTTTTCTTATAAATGGATGGCTTTTGCCTCACGTTTCTCGAGGTAAACATTCAATCGTAATCTGTTTTAACTAAAAATGCAAAAAAACTCAACTCAAAATCATTTATGAGATTATAAAACCATTTGAAGTGAGAAATAATGCTTTTGAAGGCGTAAGTGACTATAAATGGACTTTTCTTGCTAATGGATGGCTTTTACCTCACGTTTCTCGAGGTAAACATTCAATTGTAATCTGTTTTAATTGAAAATGTAAAAAAACTCAACCCAAAAAAAATTATGAGGTTATAAAACCCTTTGAAGCGAGTAATAAGGCTTTCGAAGGCATGAGTGACTATAAATGGAGTTTTCTTGTCAATGTATGGCTTTTGCCTCACGTTTCCCGAGGTAAACATTTAATTGTAATCTGTTTTATCCAAAAATGTAAAAAAATCAGCTAAAAATCATTTATGAGATTATAAAACCATTTAAAGCAAGTAATAAGTCTTTCCAAGGCGTGACGGACTATAAACGGAGTTTTCCTGTCAATGGATTGCTTTTGCCTCACGTTTCCCTAGGTAAACATTCACTTAGAATCTTGTTTCAGCCAAAAATGTAAAAAAACTCAGCTCAAAATCATTTATGAGATTATAAAACCATTGAAAGTGAGAAATAATGCTTTTGAAAGCGTAAGTGACTATAAATGGACTTTTCTTATTAATGGATGGCTTTTACCTCACGTTTCTCGAGGTAAACATTCAATTGTAATCTGTTTTAACTAAAAATGCAAAAAAACTCAACTCAAAATCATTTATGAGATTATAAAACCATTTGAAGTGAGAAATAATGCTTTTGAAGGCGTAAGTGACTATAAATGGACTTTTCTTGCTAATGGATGGCTTTTACCTCACGTTTCTCGAGGTAAACATTCAATTGTAATCTGTTTTAATTGAAAATGTAAAAAAACTCAACCCAAAAAAAATTATGAGGTTATAAAACCATTTGAAGCGAGTAATAAGGCTTTCGAAGGCATGAGTGACTATAAATGGAGTTTTCTTGTCAATGTATGGCTTTTGCCTCACGTTTCCCGAGGTAAACATTTAATTGTAATCTGTTTTATCCAAAAATGTAAAAAAATCAGCTAAAAATCATTTATGAGATTATAAAACCATTTAAAGCTAGTAATAAGTCTTTCAAAGGCGTGACGGACTATAAACGGAGTTTTCCTGTCAATGGATTGCTTTTGCCTCACGTTTCCCTAGGTAAACATTCACTTAGAATCTTGTTTCAGCCAAAAATGTAAAAAAACTCTGCTCAAAATCATTTATGAGATTATAAAACCATTTGAAGTGAGAAATAATGCTTTTGAAGGCGTAAGTGACTATAAATGGACTTTTCTTACTAATGGATGGCTTTTACGTCACGTTTCTCGAGGTAAACATTCAATTGTAATCTGTTTTAATTAAAAATGTAAAAAAAACTCAACCCAAAAAATATTATGAGGTTATAAAACCATTTGAAGCGAGTAATAAGGCTTTCGAAGGCGTGAGTGACTACAAATGGAGTTTTCTCGTCAATGTATGGCTTTTGCCTCACGTTTCCCGAGGCAAACATTTAATTGTAATCTGTTTTATCCAAAAATGTAAAAAAATCAGCTAAAAATCTTTTATGAGATTATAAAACCATTTAAAGTTAGTAATAAGTCTTTCAAAGGCGTGACGGACTATAAACGGAGTTTTCCTGTCAATGGATTGCTTTTGCCTCACGTTTCCCTAGGTAAACATTCACTTAGAATCTTGTTTCAGCCAAAAATGTAAAAAAACTCTGCTCAAAATCATTTATGAGATTATAAAACCATTGAAAGTGAGAAATAATGCTTTTGAAAGCGTAAGTGACTATAAATGGACATTTCTTACTAATGGATGGCTTTTACCTCACGTTTCTCGAGGTGAACATTCAATTGTAATTTGTTTAAATTAAAAATGTAAAAAACCTCAACCCAAAAGAAATTATGAGGTTATAAAACCGTTTGAGGCGAGCAATAAGGCTTTCGGAGGCATAAGTGACTATAAATGTAGTTTTCTTGTCAATGCATGGCTTTTGCCTCACGTTTCTCGAGGTCAACATTTAATTGTAATCTGTTTTAACCAAAAATGTAAAAAAATCAACTAAAAATCATTTATAAGATTATAAAACCATTTAAAGCGAGTAACAAGGCTTTCGAAGGCGTGACCGACTATAAATGGAGTTTTCCTGTCAACGGATTGCTTTTGCCTCTCGTTTCTCGAGGTAAACATTCACTTATAATCTTGTTTCAGCCAAAAATGTAAAAAAACTCAGCTCAAAATCATTTATGAGATTATAAAACCATTTGAAGTGAGAAATAATGCTTTTGAAGGCGTAAGTGACTATAAATGGACTTTTCTTATTAATGGATGGCTTTTACCTCACGTTTCTCGAGGTAAACATTCAATTGTAATCTGTTTTAACTAAAAATGCAAAAAAACTCAACTCAAAATCATTTATGAGATTATAAAACCATTTGAAGTGAGAAATAATGCTTTTGAAGGCGTAAGTGACTATAAATGGACTTTTCTTGCTAATGGATGGCTTTTACCTCACGTTTCTCGAGGTAAACATTCAATTGTAATCTGTTTTAATTGAAAATGTAAAAAAACTCAACCCAAAAAAAATTATGAGGTTATAAAACCCTTTGAAGCGAGTAATAAGGCTTTCGAAGGCATGAGTGACTATAAATGGAGTTTTCTTGTCAATGTATGGCTTTTGCCTCACGTTTCCCGAGGTAAACATTTAATTGTAATCTGTTTTATCCAAAAATGTAAAAAAATCAACTAAAAATCATTTATGAGATTATAAAACCATTTAAAGTGAGTAATAAGGCTTTCGAAGGCGTGACCGACTATAAATGGAGTTTTCCTGTCAACGGATTGCTTTTGCCTCTCGTTTCTCGAGGTAAACATTCACTTAGAATCTTGTTTCAGCCAAAAATGTAAAAAAACTCAGCTCAAAATCATTTATGAGATTATAAAACCATTGAAAGTGAGAAATAATGGTTTTGAAGGCGTAAGTGACTATAAATGGACTTTTCTTATAAATGGATGGCTTTTGCCTCACGTTTCTCGAGGTAAACATTCAATCGTAATCTGTTTTAACTAAAAATGCAAAAAAACTCAACTCAAAATCATTTATGAGATTATAAAACCGTTTGAAGTGAGAAATAATGCTTTTGAAGGTGTAAGTGACTATAAATGGACTTTTCTTGCTAATGGATGGCTTTTACCTCACGTTTCTCGAGGTAAACATTCAATTATAATCTGTTTTAATTGAAAATGTAAAAAAACTCAACCCAAAAAAAATTATGAGGTTATAAAACCATTTGAAGCGAGTAATAAGGCTTTCGAAGGCATGAGTGACTATAAATGGAGTTTTCTTGTCAATGTATGGCTTTTGCCTCACGTTTCCCGAGGTAAACATTTAATTGTAATCTGTTTTATCCAAAAATGTAAAAAAATCAGCTAAAAATCATTTATGAGATTATAAAACCATTTAAAGCTAGTAATAAGTCTTTCAAAGGCGTGACGGACTATTAACGGAGTTTTCCTGTCAATGGATTGCTTGTGCCTCACGTTTCCCTAGGTAAACATTCACTTAGAATCTTGTTTCAGCCAAAAATGTAAAAAAACTCTGCTCAAAATCATTTATGAGATTATAAAACTATTGAAAGTGAGAAATAATGCTTTTGAAAGCGTAAGTGACTATAAATGGACTTTTCTTATTAATGGATGGCTTTTACCTCACGTTTCTCGAGGTAAACATTCAATTGTAATCTGTTTTAACTAAAAATGTAATAAAACTCAACTCAAAATCATTTATGAGATTATAAAACCAGTTGAAGTGAGAAATAATGCTTTTGAAGGCGTAAGTGACTATAAATGGACTTTTCTTACTAATGGATGGCTTTTACCTCACGTTTCTCGAGGTAAACATTCAATTGTAATCTGTTTTAATTGAAAATGTAAAAAAACTCAACCCAAAAGAAATTATGAGGTAATAAAACCGTTTGAAGCGAGTAATAAGGCTTTCGGAGGCATCAGTGACAATAAATGTAGTTTTCTTGTCAATGCATGGCTTTTGTCTCACGTTTCTCGAGGTAAACATTTAATTGTAATCAGTTTTATCCAAAAATGTAAAAAAATCAACTAAAAATCATTTATGAGATTATAAAACCATTTAAAGCGAGTAATAAGGCTTTCGAAGGCGTGACCGACTATAAATGGAGTTTTCCTGTCAACGGATTGCTTTTGCCTCTCGTTTCTCGAGGTAAACATTCACTTAGAATCTTGTTTCAGCCAAAAATGTAAAAAAACTCAGCTCAAAATCATTTATGAGATTATAAAACCATTGAAAGTGAGAAATAATGCTTTTGAAGGCGTAAGTGACTATAAATGGACTTCTCTTATTAATGGATGGCTTTTACCTCACGTTTCTCAAGGTAAACATTCAATTGTAATCTGTTTTAACTAAAAATGTAAAAAAACTCAACTCAAAATCATTTACGAGATTATAAAACCAGTTGAAGTGAGAAATAATGCTTTTGAAGGCGTAAGTGACTATAAATGGACTTTTCTTACTAATGGATGGCTTTTACCTCACGTTTCTCGAGGTGAACATTCAATTGTAATCTGTTTTAATTAAAAATGTAAAAAAACTCAACACAAAAGAAATTATGAGGTTATAAAACCGTTTGAGGCGAGCAATAAGGCTTTCGGAGGCGTAAGTGACTATAAATGTAGTTTTCTTGTCAATGCATGGCTTTTGCGTCACGTTTCTCGAAGTAAACATTTAATTGTTATTTGTTTTAACCAAAAATGTAAAAAATATCAACTAAAAATCATTTATGAGATTATAAAACCATTTCAAGCGAGTAATAAGGCTTTCGAAGGCGTGACCGACTATAAATGGACTTTTCATGCCAATGGATTACTTTTGCCTCACGTTTCTCGAGGTAAACATTCACTTATAACCATGTTTCAGCCAAAAATGTAAAAAAACTCATCTCAAAATCATTTATGAGATTATAAAACCATTGAAAGTGAGAAATAATGCTTTTGAAGGCGTAAGTGACTATAAATGGACTTTTCTTACTAATGGATGGCTTTTGCCTCACGTTTCTCGAGGTAAACATTCAATTGTAATCTGTTTTAACTAAAAATGTAAAAAAACTCAACTCAAAATCATTTATGAGATTACAAAACCATTTGAAGTGAGAAATAATGCTTTTGAAAGCGTAAGTGACTATAAATGGACTTTTCTTACTAATGGATGGCTTTTACGTCACGTTTCTCGAGGTAAACATTCAATTGTAATCTGTTTTAATTAAAAATGTAAAAAAACTCAACCCAAAAAAAATTATGAGGTTATAAAACCATTTGAAGCGAGTAATAAGGCTTTCGAAGGCGTGAGTGACTACAAATGGAGTTTTCTCGTCAATGTATGGCTTTTGCCTCACGTTTCCCGAGGCAAACATTTAATTGTAATCTGTTTTATCCAAAAATGTAAAAAAATCAGCTAAAAATCTTTTATGAGATTATAAAACCATTTAAAGTTAGTAATAAGTCTTTCAAAGGCGTGACGGACTATAAACGGAGTTTTCCTGTCAATGGATTGCTTTTGCCTCACGTTTCCCTAGGTAAACATTCACTTAGAATCTTGTTTCAGCCAAAAATGTAAAAAAACTCAGCTCAAAATCATTTATGAGATTATAAAACCATTGAAAGTGAGAAATAATGCTTTTGAAGGCGTAAGTGACTATAAATGGACTTTTCTTGCTAATGGATGGCTTTTACCTCACGTTTCTCAAGGTAAACAATAAATTGTAATCTATTTTAATTGAAAATGTAAAAAAAGTCAACCCAAAAAAAATTATGAGGTTATAAAACCATTTGAAGCGAGTAATAAGGCTTTCGAAGGCATGAGTGACTATAAATGGAGTTTTCTTGTCAATGTATGGCTTTTGCCTCACGTTTCCCGAGGTAAACATTTAATTGTAATCTGTGTTATCCAAAAATGTAAAAAATCAGCTAAAAATCATTTATGAGATTATAAAACCATTTAAAGCTAGTAATAAGTCTTTCAAAGGCGTGACGGACTATAAACGGAGTTTTCCTGTCAATGGATTGCTTTTGCCTCACGTTTCCCTAGGTAAACATTCACTTAGAATCTTGTTTCAGCCAAAAATGTAAAAAAACTCAGCTCAAAATCATTTATGAGATTATAAAACCATTGAAAGTGAGAAATAATGGTTTTGAAGGCGTAAGTGACTATAAATGGACTTTTCTTATAAATGGATGGCTTTTGCCTCACGTTTCTCGAGGTAAACATTCAATCGTAATCTGTTTTAACTAAAAATGCAAAAAAACTCAACTCAAAATCATTTATGAGATTATAAAACCATTTGAAGTGAGAAATAATGCTTTTGAAGGCGTAAGTGACTATAAATGGACTTTTCTTGCTAATGGATGGCTTTTACCTCACGTTTCTCGAGGTAAACATTCAATTGTAATCTGTTTTAATTGAAAATGTAAAAAAACTCAACCCAAAAAAAATTATGAGGTTATAAAACCCTTTGAAGCGAGTAATAAGGCTTTCGAAGGCATGAGTGACTATAAATGGAGTTTTCTTGTCAATGTATGGCTTTTGCCTCACGTTTCCCGAGGTAAACATTTAATTGTAATCTGTTTTATCCAAAAATGTAAAAAAATCAGCTAAAAATCATTTATGAGATTATAAAACCATTTAAAGCTAGTAATAAGTCTTTCCAAGGCGTGACGGACTATAAACGGAGTTTTCCTGTCAATGGATTGCTTTTGCCTCACGTTTCCCTAGGTAAACATTCACTTAGAATCTTGTTTCAGCCAAAAATGTAAAAAAACTCAGCTCAAAATCATTTATGAGATTATAAAACCATTGAAAGTGAGAAATAATGGTTTTGAAGGCGTAAGTGACAATAAATGGACTTTTCTTATAAATGGATGGCTTTTGCCTCACGTTTCTCGAGGTAAACATTCAATCGTAATCTGTTTTAACTAAAAATGCAAAAAAACTCAACTCAAAATCATTTATGAGATTATAAAACCATTTGAAGTGAGAAATAATGCTTTTGAAGGCGTAAGTGACTATAAATGGACTTTTCTTGCTAATGGATGGCTTTTACCTCACGTTTCTCGAGGTAAACATTCAATTGTAATCTGTTTTAATTGAAAATGTAAAAAAACTCAACCCAAAAAAAATTATGAGGTTATAAAACCCTTTGAAGCGAGTAATAAGGCTTTCGAAGGCATGAGTGACTATAAATGGAGTTTTCTTGTCAATGTATGGCTTTTGCCTCACGTTTCCCGAGGTAAACATTTAATTGTAATCTGTTTTATCCAAAAATGTAAAAAAATCAGCTAAAAATCATTTATGAGATTATAAAACCATTTAAAGCTAGTAATAAGTCTTTCAAAGGCGTGACGGACCATAAACGGAGTTTTCCTGTCAATGGATTGCTTTTGCCTCACGTTTCCCTAGGTAAACATTCACTTAGAATCTTGTTTCAGCCAAAAATGTAAAAAAACTCAGCTCAAAATCATTTATGAGATTATAAAACCATTGAAAGTGAGAAATAATGCTTTTGAAAGCGTAAGTGACTATAAATGGACTTTTCTTATAAATGGATGGCTTTTGCCTCACGTTTCTCGAGGTAAACATTCAATTGTAATCTGTTTTAACTAAAAATGTAATAAAACTCAACTCAAAATCATTTATGAGATTATAAAACCAGTTGAAGTGAGAAATAATGCTTTTGAAGGCGTAAGTGACTATAAATGGACTTTTCTTGCTAATGGATGGCTTTTACCTCACGTTTCTCGAGGTAAACATTCAATTGTAATCTGTTTTAATTAAAAATGTAAAAAAACTCAACCCAAAAAAAATTATGAGGTTATAAAACCATTTGAAGCGAGTAATAAGGCTTTCGAAGGCGTGAGTGACTACAAATGGAGTTTTCTCGTCAATGTATGGCTTTTGCCTCACGTTTCCCGAGGCAAACATTTAATTGTAATCTGTTTTATCCAAAAATGTAAAAAAATCAGCTAAAAATCTTTTATGAGATTATAAAACCATTTAAAGTTAGTAATAAGTCTTTCAAAGGCGTGACGGACTATAAACGGAGTTTTCCTGTCAATGGATTGCTTTTGCCTCACGTTTCCCTAGGTAAACATTCACTTAGAATCTTGTTTCAGCCAAAAATGTAAAAAAACTCAGCTCAAAATCATTTATGAGATTATAAAACCATTGAAAGTGAGAAATAATGCTTTTGAAGGCGTAAGTGACTATAAATGGACTTTTCTTGCTAATGGATTGCTTTTACCTCACGTTTCTCAAGGTAAACAATAAATTGTAATCTGTTTTAATTGAAAATGTAAAAAAAGTCAACCCAAAAAAAATTATGAGGTTATAAAACCATTTGAAGCGAGTAATAAGGCTTTCGAAGGCATGAGTGACTATAAATGGAGTTTTCTTGTCAATGTATGGCTTTTGCCTCACGTTTCCCGAGGTAAACATTTAATTGTAATCTGTTTTATCCAAAAATGTAAAAAATCAGCTAAAAATCATTTATGAGATTATAAAACCATTTAAAGCTAGTAATAAGTCTTTCAAAGGCGTGACGGACTATAAACGGAGTTTTCCTGTCAATGGATTGCTTTTGCCTCACGTTTCCCTAGGTAAACATTCACTTAGAATCTTGTTTCAGCCAAAAATGTAAAAAAACTCAGCTCAAAATCATTTATGAGATTATAAAACCATTGAAAGTGAGAAATAATGGTTTTGAAGGCGTAAGTGACAATAAATGGACTTTTCTTATAAATGGATGGCTTTTGCCTCACGTTTCTCGAGGTAAACATTCAATCGTAATCTGTTTTAACTAAAAATGCAAAAAAACTCAACTCAAAATCATTTATGAGATTATAAAACCATTTGAAGTGAGAAATAATGCTTTTGAAGGCGTAAGTGACTATAAATGGACTTTTCTTGCTAATGGATGGCTTTTACCTCACGTTTCTCGAGGTAAACATTCAATTGTAATCTGTTTTAATTGAAAATGTAAAAAAACTCAACCCAAAAAAAATTATGAGGTTATAAAACCCTTTGAAGCGAGTAATAAGGCTTTCGAAGGCATGAGTGACTATAAATGGAGTTTTCTTGTCAATGTATGGCTTTTGCCTCACGTTTCCCGAGGTAAACATTTAATTGTAATCTGTTTTATCCAAAAATGTAAAAAAATCAGCTAAAAATCATTTATGAGATTATAAAACCATTTAAAGCTAGTAATAAGTCTTTCAAAGGCGTGACGGACTATAAACGGAGTTTTCCTGTCAATGGATTGCTTTTGCCTCACGTTTCCCTAGGTAAACATTCACTTAGAATCTTGTTTCAGCCAAAAATGTAAAAAAACTCAGCTCAAAATCATTTATGAGATTATAAAACCATTGAAAGTGAGAAATAATGCTTTTGAAAGCGTAAGTGACAATAAATGGACTTTTCTTATAAATGGATGGCTTTTGCCTCACGTTTCTCGAGGTAAACATTCAATTGTAATCTGTTTTAACTAAAAATGTAATAAAACTCAACTCAAAATCATTTATGAGATTATAAAACCAGTTGAAGTGAGAAATAATGCTTTTGAAGGCGTAAGTGACTATAAATGGACTTTTCTTGCTAATGGATGGCTTTTACCTCACGTTTCTCGAGGTAAACATTCAATTGTAATCTGTTTTAATTAAAAATGTAAACAAACTCAACCCAAAAAAAATTATGAGGTTATAAAACCATTTGAAGCGAGTAATAAGGCTTTCGAAGGCGTGAGTGACTATAAATGGAGTTTTCTTGTCAATGTATGGCTTTTGCCTCACGTTTCCCGAGGTAAACATTTAATTGTAATCTGTTTTATCCAAAAATGTAAAAAAATCAACTAAAAATCATTTATGAGATTATAAAACCATTTAAAGCGAGTAATAAGGCTTTCGAAGGCGTGACCTACTATAAATGGAGTTTTCCTGTCAACGGATTGCTTTTGCCTCTCGTTTCTCGAGGTAAACATTCACTTATAATCTTGTTTCAGCCAAAAATGTAAAAAAACTCAGCTCAAAATCATTTATGAGATTATAAAACCATTTGAAGTGAGAAATAATGCTTTTGAAGGCGTAAGTGACTATAAATGGACTTTTCTTATTAATGGATGGCTTTTACCTCACGTTTCTCGAGGTAAACATTCAATTGTAATCTGTTTTAACTAAAAATGTAAAAAAACTCAACTCAAAATCATTTATGAGATTATAAAACCATTGAAAGTGAGAAATAATGCTTTTGAAGGCGTAAGTGACTATAAATGGACTTCTCTTATTAATGGATGGCTTTTACCTCACGTTTCTCGAGGTAAACATTCAATTGTAATCTGTTTTAACTAAAAATGTAATAAAACTCAACTCAAAATCATTTATGAGATTATAAAACCAGTTGAAGTGAGAAATAATGCTTTTGAAGGCGTAAGTGACTATAAATGGACTTTTCTTACAAATGGATGGCTTTTACCTCACGTTTCTCGAGGTGAACATTCAATTGTAATCTGTTTTAATTAAAAATGTAAAAAAACTCAACCCAAAAGAAATTATGAGGTTATAAAACCGTTTGAGGCGAGCAATAAGGCTTTCGGAGGCGTAAGTGACTATAAATGTAGTTTTCTTGTCAATGCATGGCTTTTGCCTCATGTTTCTCGAGGTAAACATTTAATTGTAATCTGTTTTAACCAAAAATATAAAAAAAATCAACTAAAAATCATTTATAAGATTATAAAACCATTTAAAGCGAGTAATAAGGCTTTCGAAGGCGTGACCGACTATAAATGGAGTTTTCCTGTCAACGGATTGCTTTTGCCTCTTGTTTCTCGAGGAAAACATTCACTTATAATCTTGTTTCAGCAAAAAATGTAAAAAAACTCAGCTCAAAATCATTTATGAGATTATAAAACCATTGAAAGTGAGAAATAATGCTTTTGAAGGCTTAAGTGACTATAAATGGACTTTTCTTATTAATGGATGGCTGTTACCTCACGTTTCTCGAGGTAAACATTCAATTGTAATCTGTTTTAACTAAAAATGTAAAAAAACTCAACTCAAAATCATTTATGAGATTATAAAACCAGTTGAAGTGAGAAATAATGGTTTTGAAGGCGTAAGTGACTATAAATGGACTTTTCTTACTAATGGATGGCTTTTACCTCACGTTTCTCGTGGTAAACATTCAATTGTAATCTGTTTTAATTGAAAATGTAAAAAAACTCAACCCAAAAGAAATTATGAGGTTATAAAACCGTTTGAAGCGAGTAATAAGGCTTTCGGAGGCATAAGTGACAATAAATGTAGTTTTCTTGTCAATGCATGGCTTTTGTCTCACGTTTCTCGAGGTAAACATTTAATTGTAATCTGTTTTAACCAAAAATGTAAAAAAATCAACTAAAAATCATTTATGAGATTATAAAACCATTTAAAGCGAGTAATAAGGCTTTCGAAGGCGTGACCGACTATAAATGGAGTTTTCCTGTCAACGGATTGCTTTTGCCTCTTGTTTCTCGAGGAAAACATTCACTTATAATCTTGTTTCAGCAAAAAATGTAAAAAAACTCAGCTCAAAATCATTTATGAGATTATAAAACCATTGAAAGTGAGAAATAATGCTTTTGAAGGCTTAAGTGACTATAAATGGACTTTTCTTATTAATGGATGGCTGTTACCTCACGTTTCTCGAGGTAAACATTCAATTGTAATCTGTTTTAACTAAAAATGTAAAAAAACTAAACTCAAAATCATTTATGAGATTATAAAACCATTTGAAGTGGGAAATAATGCTTTTGAAGGCGTAAGTGACTCTAAATGGACTTTTCTTATTAATGGATGGCTTTTACCTCACGTTTCTCGAGGAAAACATTCAATTGTAATTTGTTTTAACTAAAAATGTAAAAAAACTCAACTCAAAATCATTTATGAGATTATAAAACCAGTTGAAGTGAGAAATAATGGTTTTGAAGGCGTAAGTGACAATAAATGTAGTTTTCTTGTCAATGCATGGCTTTTGTCTCACGTTTCTCGAGGTAAACATTTAATTGTAATCTGTTTTAACCAAAAATGTAAAAAAATCAACTAAAAATCATTTATGAGATTATAAAACCATTTAAAGCGAGTAATAAGGCTTTCGAAGGCGTGACCGACTATAAATGGAGTTTTCCTGTCAACGGATTGCTTTTGCCTCTCGTTTCTCGAGGTAAACATTCACTTAGAATCTTGTTTCAGCCAAAAATGTAAAAAAACTCAGCTCAAAATCATTTATGAGATTATAAAACCATTGAAAGTGAGAAATAATGGTTTTGAAGGCGTAAGTGACTATAAATGGACTTTTCTTATAAATGGATGGCTTTTACCTCACGTTTCTCGAGGTAAACATTCAATCGTAATCTGTTTTAATTGAAAATGTAAAAAAACTAAACCCAAAAGAAATTATGAGGTTATAAAACCGTTTGAAGCGAGTAATAAGGCTTTCGGAGGCATCAGTGACAATAAATGTAGTTTTCTTGTCAATGCATGGCTTTTGTCTCACGTTTCTCGAGGTAAACATTTAATTGTAATCTGTTTTAACCAAAAATGTAAAAAAATCAACTAAAAATCATTTATGAGATTATAAAACCATTTAAAGCGAGTAATAAGGCTTTCGAAGGCGTGACCGACTATAAATGGAGTTTTCCTGTCAACGGATTGCTTTTGCCTCTCGTTTCTCGAGGTAAACATTCACTTAGAATCTTGTTTCAGCTAAAAATGTAAAAAAACCCAGCTCAAAATCATTTATGAGATTATAAAACCATTGAAAGTGAGAAATAATGGTTTTGAAGGCGTAAGTGACTATAAATGGACTTCTCTTATTAATGGATGGCTTTTACCTCACGTTTCTTGAGGTAAACATTCAATTGTAATCTGTTTTAACTAAAAATGTAATAAAACTCAACTCAAAATCATTTATGAGATTATAAAACCAGTTGAAGTGAGAAATAATGCTTTTGAAGGCGTAAGTGACTATAAATGGACTTTTCTTACTAATGGATGGCTTTTACCTCACGTTTCTCGAGGTGAACATTCAATTGTAATCTGTTTTAATTAAAAATGTAAAAAAACTCAACCCAAAAGAAATTATGAGGTTATAAAACCGTATGAGGCGAGCAATAAGGCTTTCGGAGGCGTAAGTGACTATAAATGTAGTTTTCTTGTCAATGCATGGCTTTTGCCTCACGTTTCTCGAGGTAAACATTTAATTGTAATCTGTTTTAACCAAAAATGTAAAAAAATCAACTAAAAATCATTTATGAGATTATAAAACCATTTAAAGCGAGTAATAAGGCTTTCGAAGGCGTGACCGACTATAAATGGAGTTTTCCTGTCAACGGATTGCTTTTGCCTCTCGTTTCTCGAGGAAAACATTCACTTATAATCTTGTTTCAGCCAAAAATGTAAAAAAACTCAGCTCAAAATCATTTATGAGATTATAAAACCATTGAAAGTGAGAAATAACGCTTTTGAAGGCTTAAGTGACTATAAATGGACTTTTCTTATTAATGGATGGCTGTTACCTCACGTTTCTCGAGGTAAACATTCAATTGTAATCTGTTTTAACTAAAAATGTAAAAAAACTAAACTCAAAATCATTTATGAGATTATAAAACCATTTGAAGTGGGAAATAATGCTTTTGAAGGCGTAAGTGACTCTAAATGGACTTTTCTTATTAATGGATGGCTTTTACCTCACGTTTCTCGAGGAAAACATTCAATTGTAATTTGTTTTAACTAAAAATGTAAAAAAACTCAACTCAAAATCATTTATGAGATTATAAAACCAGTTGAAGTGAGAAATAATGCTTTTGAAGGCGTAAGTGACTATAAATGGACTTTTCTTACTAATGGATGGCTTTTACCTCACGTTTCTCGTGGTAAACATTCAATTGTAATCTGTTTTAATTGAAAATGTAAAAAAACTCAACCCAAAAGAAATTATGAGGTTATAAAACCGTTTGAAGCGAGTAATAAGGCTTTCGGAGGCATAAGTGACAATAAATGTAGTTTTCTTGTCAATGCATGGCTTTTGTCTCACGTTTCTCGAGGTAAACATTTAATTGTAATCTATTTTAACCAAAAATGTAAAAAAATCAACTAAAAATCATTTATGAGATTATAAAACCATTTAAAGCGAGTAATAAGGCTTTCGAAGGCGTGACCGACTATAAATGGAGTTTTCCTGTCAACGGATTGCTTTTGCCTCTCGTTTCTCGAGGAAAACATTCACTTATAATCTTGTTTCAGCCAAAAATGTAAAAAAACTCAGCTCAAAATCATTTATGAGATTATAAAACCATTGAAAGTGAGAAATAATGCTTTTGAAGGCTTAAGTGACTATAAATGGACTTTTCTTATTAATGGATGGCTGTTACCTCACGTTTCTCGAGGTAAACATTGAATTGTAATCTGTTTTAACTAAAAATGTAAAAAAACTAAACTCAAAATCATTTATGAGATTATAAAACCATTTGAAGTGGGAAATAATGCTTTTGAAGGCGTAAGTGACTCTAAATGGACTTTTCTTATTAATGGATGGCTTTTACCTCACGTTTCTCGAGGAAAACATTCAATTGTAATTTGTTTTAACTAAAAATGTAAAAAAACTCAACTCAAAATCATTTATGAGATTATAAAACTAGTTGAAGTGAGAAATAATGGTTTTGAAGGCGTAAGTGACTATAAATGGACTTTTCTTACTAATGGATGGCTTTTACCTCACGTTTCTCGTGGTAAACATTCAATTGTAATCTGTTTTAATTGAAAATGTAAAAAAACTCAACCCAAAAGAAATTATGAGGTTATAAAACCGTTTGAAGCGAGTAATAAGGCTTTCGGAGGCATAAGTGACAATAAATGTAGTTTTCTTGTCAATGCATGGCTTTTGTCTCACGTTTCTCGAGGTAAACATTTAATTGTAATCTGTTTTAACCAAAAATGTAAAAAAATCAACTAAAAATCATTTATGAGATTATAAAACCATTTAAAGCGAGTAATAAGGCTTTCGAAGGCGTGACCGACTATAAATGGAGTTTTCCTGTCAACGGATTGCTTTTGCCTCTCGTTTCTCGAGGAAAACATTCACTTATAATCTTGTTTCAGCCAAAAATGTAAAAAAACTCAGCTCAAAATCATTTATGAGATTATAAAACCATTGAAAGTGAGAAATAATGCTTTTGAAGGCTTAAGTGACTATAAATGGACTTTTCTTATTAATGGATGGCTGTTACCTCACGTTTCTCGAGGTAAACATTCAATTGTAATCTGTTTTAACTAAAAATGTAAAAAAACTAAACTCAAAATCATTTATGAGATTATAAAACCATTTGAAGTGGGAAATAATGCTTTTGAAGGCGTAAGTGACTCTAAATGGACTTTTCTTATTAATGGATGGCTTTTACCTCACGTTTCTCGAGGAAAACATTCAATTGTACTTTGTTTTAACTAAAAATGTAAAAAAACTCAACTCAAAATCATTTATGAGATTATAAAACCAGTTGAAGTGAGAAATAATGGTTTTGAAGGCGTAAGTGACTATAAATGGACTTTTCTTACTAATGGATGGCTTTTACCTCACGTTTCTCGTGGTAAACATTCAATTGTAATCTGTTTTAATTGAAAATGTAAAAAAACTCAACCCAAAAGAAATTATGAGGTTATAAAACCGTTTGAAGCGAGTAATAAGGCTTTCGGAGGCATAAGTGACAATAAATGTAGTTTTCTTGTCAATGCATGGCTTTTGTCTCACGTTTCTCGAGGTAAACATTTAATTGTAATCTGTTTTAACCAAAAATGTAAAAAAATCAACTAAAAATCATTTATGAGATTATAAAACCATTTAAAGCGAGTAATAAGGCTTTCGAAGGCGTGACCGACTATAAATGGAGTTTTCCTGTCAACGGATTGCTTTTGCCTCTCGTTTCTCGAGGAAAACATTCACTTATAATCTTGTTTCAGCCAAAAATGTAAAAAAACTCAGCTCAAAATCATTTATGAGATTATAAAACCATTGAAAGTGAGAAATAATGCTTTTGAAGGCTTAAGTGACTATAAATGGACTTTTCTTATTAATGGATGGCTGTTACCTCACGTTTCTCGAGGTAAACATTGAATTGTAATCTGTTTTAACTAAAAATGTAAAAAAACTAAACTCAAAATCATTTATGAGATTATAAAACCATTTGAAGTGGGAAATAATGCTTTTGAAGGCGTAAGTGACTCTAAATGGACTTTTCTTATTAATGGATGGCTTTTACCTCACGTTTCTCGAGGAAAACATTCAATTGTAATTTGTTTTAACTAAAAATGTAAAAAAACTCAACTCAAAATCATTTATGAGATTATAAAACCAGTTGAAGTGAGAAATAATGGTTTTGAAGGCGTAAGTGACTATAAATGGACTTTTCTTACTAATGGATGGCTTTTACCTCACGTTTCTCGTGGTAAACATTCAATTGTAATCTGTTTTAATTGAAAATGTAAAAAAACTCAACCCAAAAGAAATTATGAGGTTATAAAACCGTTTGAAGCGAGTAATAAGGCTTTCGGAGGCATAAGTGACAATAAATGTAGTTTTCTTGTCAATGCATGGCTTTTGTCTCACGTTTCTCGAGGTAAACATTTAATTGTAATCTGTTTTAACCAAAAATGTAAAAAAATCAACTAAAAATCATTTATGAGATTATAAAACCATTTAAAGCGAGTAATAAGGCTTTCAAAGGCGTGACCGACTATAAATGGAGTTTTCCTGTCAACGGATTGCTTTTGCCTCTCGTTTCTCGAGGAAAACATTCACTTATAATCTTGTTTCAGCCAAAAATGTAAAAAAACTCAGCTCAAAATCATTTATGAGATTATAAAACCATTGAAAGTGAGAAATAATGCTTTTGAAGGCTTAAGTGACTATAAATGGACTTTTCTTATTAATGGATGGCTGTTACCTCACGTTTCTCGAGGTAAACATTGAATTGTAATCTGTTTTAACTAAAAATGTAAAAAAACTAAACTCAAAATCATTTATGAGATTATAAAACCATTTGAAGTGGGAAATAATGCTTTTGAAGGCGTAAGTGACTCTAAATGGACTTTTCTTATTAATGGATGGCTTTTACCTCACGTTTCTCGAGGAAAACATTCAATTGTAATTTGTTTTAACTAAAAATGTAAAAAAACTCAACTCAAAATCATTTATGAGATTATAAAACCAGTTGAAGTGAGAAATAATGGTTTTGAAGGCGTAAGTGACTATAAATGGACTTTTCTTACTAATGGATGGCTTTTACCTCACGTTTCTCGTGGTAAACATTCAATTGTAATCTGTTTTAATTGAAAATGTAAAAAAACTCAACCCAAAAGAAATTATGAGGTTATAAAACCGTTTGAAGCGAGTAATAAGGCTTTCGGAGGCATAAGTGACAATAAATGTAGTTTTCTTGTCAATGCATGGCTTTTGTCTCACGTTTCTCGAGGTAAACATTTAATTGTAATCTGTTTTAACCAAAAATGTAAAAAAATCAACTAAAAATCATTTATGAGATTATAAAACCATTTAAAGCGAGTAATAAGGCTTTCGAAGGCGTGACCGACTATAAATGGAGTTTTCCTGTCAACGGATTGCTTTTGCCTCTCGTTTCTCGAGGAAAACATTCACTTATAATCTTGTTTCAGCCAAAAATGTAAAAAAACTCAGCTCAAAATCATTTATGAGATTATAAAACCATTGAAAGTGAGAAATAATGCTTTTGAAGGCTTAAGTGACTATAAATGGACTTTTCTTATTAATGGATGGCTGTTACCTCACGTTTCTCGAGGTAAACATTGAATTGTAATCTGTTTTAACTAAAAATGTAAAAAAACTAAACTCAAAATCATTTATGAGATTATAAAACCATTTGAAGTGGGAAATAATGCTTTTGAAGGCGTAAGTGACTCTAAATGGACTTTTCTTATTAATGGATGGCTTTTACCTCACGTTTCTCGAGGAAAACATTCAATTGTAATTTGTTTTAACTAAAAATGTAAAAAAACTCAACTCAAAATCATTTATGAGATTATAAAACCAGTTGAAGTGAGAAATAATGGTTTTGAAGGCGTAAGTGACTATAAATGGACTTTTCTTACTAATGGATGGCTTTTACCTCACGTTTCTCGTGGTAAACATTCAATTGTAATCTGTTTTAATTGAAAATGTAAAAAAACTCAACCCAAAAGAAATTATGAGGTTATAAAACCGTTTGAAGCGAGTAATAAGGCTTTCGGAGGCATAAGTGACAATAAATGTAGTTTTCTTGTCAATGCATGGCTTTTGTCTCACGTTTCTCGAGGTAAACATTTAATTGTAATCTGTTTTAACCAAAAATGTAAAAAAATCAACTAAAAATCATTTATGAGATTATAAAACCATTTAAAGCGAGTAATAAGGCTTTCGAAGGCGTGACCGACTATAAATGGAGTTTTCCTGTCAACGGATTGCTTTTGCCTCTCGTTTCTCGAGGAAAACATTCACTTATAATCTTGTTTCAGCCAAAAATGTAAAAAAACTCAGCTCAAAATCATTTATGAGATTATAAAACCATTGAAAGTGAGAAATAATGCTTTTGAAGGCTTAAGTGACTATAAATGGACTTTTCTTATTAATGGATGGCTGTTACCTCACGTTTCTCGAGGTAAACATTCAATTGTAATCTGTTTTAACTAAAAATGTAAAAAAACTAAACTCAAAATCATTTATGAGATTATAAAACCATTTGAAGTGGGAAATAATGCTTTTGAAGGCGTAAGTGACTCTAAATGGACTTTTCTTATTAATGGATGGCTTTTACCTCACGTTTCTCGAGGAAAACATTCAATTGTACTTTGTTTTAACTAAAAATGTAAAAAAACTCAACTCAAAATCATTTATGAGATTATAAAACCAGTTGAAGTGAGAAATAATGGTTTTGAAGGCGTAAGTGACTATAAATGGACTTTTCTTACTAATGGATGGCTTTTACCTCACGTTTCTCGTGGTAAACATTCAATTGTAATCTGTTTTAATTGAAAATGTAAAAAAACTCAACCCAAAAGAAATTATGAGGTTATAAAACCGTTTGAAGCGAGTAATAAGGCTTTCGGAGGCATAAGTGACAATAAATGTAGTTTTCTTGTCAATGCATGGCTTTTGTCTCACGTTTCTCGAGGTAAACATTTAATTGTAATCTGTTTTAACCAAAAATGTAAAAAAATCAACTAAAAATCATTTATGAGATTATAAAACCATTTAAAGCGAGTAATAAGGCTTTCGAAGGCGTGACCGACTATAAATGGAGTTTTCCTGTCAACGGATTGCTTTTGCCTCTCGTTTCTCGAGGAAAACATTCACTTATAATCTTGTTTCAGCCAAAAATGTAAAAAAACTCAGCTCAAAATCATTTATGAGATTATAAAACCATTGAAAGTGAGAAATAATGCTTTTGAAGGCTTAAGTGACTATAAATGGACTTTTCTTATTAATGGATGGCTGTTACCTCACGTTTCTCGAGGTAAACATTGAATTGTAATCTGTTTTAACTAAAAATGTAAAAAAACTAAACTCAAAATCATTTATGAGATTATAAAACCATTTGAAGTGGGAAATAATGCTTTTGAAGGCGTAAGTGACTCTAAATGGACTTTTCTTATTAATGGATGGCTTTTACCTCACGTTTCTCGAGGAAAACATTCAATTGTAATTTGTTTTAACTAAAAATGTAAAAAAACTCAACTCAAAATCATTTATGAGATTATAAAACCAGTTGAAGTGAGAAATAATGGTTTTGAAGGCGTAAGTGACTATAAATGGACTTTTCTTACTAATGGATGGCTTTTACCTCACGTTTCTCGTGGTAAACATTCAATTGTAATCTGTTTTAATTGAAAATGTAAAAAAACTCAACCCAAAAGAAATTATGAGGTTATAAAACCGTTTGAAGCGAGTAATAAGGCTTTCGGAGGCATAAGTGACAATAAATGTAGTTTTCTTGTCAATGCATGGCTTTTGTCTCACGTTTCTCGAGGTAAACATTTAATTGTAATCTGTTTTAACCAAAAATGTAAAAAAATCAACTAAAAATCATTTATGAGATTATAAAACCATTTAAAGCGAGTAATAAGGCTTTCGAAGGCGTGACCGACTATAAATGGAGTTTTCCTGTCAACGGATTGCTTTTGCCTCTCGTTTCTCGAGGAAAACATTCACTTATAATCTTGTTTCAGCCAAAAATGTAAAAAAACTCAGCTCAAAATCATTTATGAGATTATAAAACCATTGAAAGTGAGAAATAATGCTTTTGAAGGCTTAAGTGACTATAAATGGACTTTTCTTATTAATGGATGGCTGTTACCTCACGTTTCTCGAGGTAAACATTGAATTGTAATCTGTTTTAACTAAAAATGTAAAAAAACTAAACTCAAAATCATTTATGAGATTATAAAACCATTTGAAGTGGGAAATAATGCTTTTGAAGGCGTAAGTGACTCTAAATGGACTTTTCTTATTAATGGATGGCTTTTACCTCACGTTTCTCGAGGAAAACATTCAATTGTAATTTGTTTTAACTAAAAATGTAAAAAAACTCAACTCAAAATCATTTATGAGATTATAAAACCAGTTGAAGTGAGAAATAATGGTTTTGAAGGCGTAAGTGACTATAAATGGACTTTTCTTACTAATGGATGGCTTTTACCTCACGTTTCTCGTGGTAAACATTCAATTGTAATCTGTTTTAATTGAAAATGTAAAAAAACTCAACCCAAAAGAAATTATGAGGTTATAAAACCGTTTGAAGCGAGTAATAAGGCTTTCGGAGGCATAAGTGACAATAAATGTAGTTTTCTTGTCAATGCATGGCTTTTGTCTCACGTTTCTCGAGGTAAACATTTAATTGTAATCTGTTTTAACCAAAAATGTAAAAAAATCAACTAAAAATCATTTATGAGATTATAAAACCATTTAAAGCGAGTAATAAGGCTTTCGAAGGCGTGACCGACTATAAATGGAGTTTTCCTGTCAACGGATTGCTTTTGCCTCTCGTTTCTCGAGGAAAACATTCACTTATAATCTTGTTTCAGCCAAAAATGTAAAAAAACTCAGCTCAAAATCATTTATGAGATTATAAAACCATTGAAAGTGAGAAATAATGCTTTTGAAGGCTTAAGTGACTATAAATGGACTTTTCTTATTAATGGATGGCTGTTACCTCACGTTTCTCGAGGTAAACATTCAATTGTAATCTGTTTTAACTAAAAATGTAAAAAAACTAAACTCAAAATCATTTATGAGATTATAAAACCATTTGAAGTGGGAAATAATGCTTTTGAAGGCGTAAGTGACTCTAAATGGACTTTTCTTATTAATGGATGGCTTTTACCTCACGTTTCTCGAGGAAAACATTCAATTGTAATCTGTTTTAACTAAAAATGTAAAAAAACTAAACTCAAAATCATTTATGAGATTATAAAACCATTGAAAGTGAGAAATAATGGTTTTGAAGGCGTAAGTGACTATAAATGGACTTTTCTTATAAATGGATGGCTTTTGCCTCACGTTTCTCGAGGTAAACATTCAATCGTAATCTGTTTTAACTAAAAATGCAAAAAAACTCAACTCAAAATCATTTATGAGATTATAAAACCATTTGAAGTGAGAAATAATGCTTTTGAAGGCGTAAGTGACTATAAATGGACTTTTCTTGCTAATGGATGGCTTTTACCTCACGTTTCTCGAGGTAAACATTCAATTGTAATCTGTTTTAATTGAAAATGTAAAAAAACTCAACCCAAAAAAAATTATGAGGTTATAAAACCATTTGAAGCGAGTAATAAGGCTTTCGAAGGCATGAGTGACTATAAATGGAGTTTTCTTGTCAATGTATGGCTTTTGCCTCACGTTTCCCGAGGTAAACATTTAATTGTAATCTGTTTTATCCAAAAATGTAAAAAAATCAGCTAAAAATCATTTATGAGATTATAAAACCATTTAAAGCTAGTAATAAGTCTTTCAAAGGCGTGACGGACTATAAACGGAGTTTTCCTGTCAATGGATTGCTTTTGCCTCACGTTTCCCTAGGTAAACATTCACTTAGAATCTTGTTTCAGCCAAAAATGTAAAAAAACTCTGCTCAAAATCATTTATGAGATTATAAAACCATTGAAAGTGAGAAATAATGCTTTTGAAAGGGTAAGTGACTATAAATGGACTTTTCTTATTAATGGATGGCTTTTACCTCACGTTTCTCGAGGTAAACATTCAATTGTAATCTGTTTTAACTAAAAATGTAATAAAACTCAACTCAAAATCATTTATGAGATTATAAAACCATTTGAAGTGAGAAATAATGCTTATGAAGGCGTAAGTGACTATAAATGGACTTTTCTTACTAGAGGATGGCTTTTATCTCACGTTTCTCGAGGTAAACATTCAATTGTAATCTGTTTTAACTAAAAATGTAAAAAAAGTCAACCCAAAAAAAATTATGAGGTTATAAAACCATTTGAAGCGAGTAATAAGGCTTTCGAAGGCATGAGTGACTATAAATGGAGTTTTCTTGTCAATGTATGGCTTTTGCCTCACGTTTCCCGAGGTAAACATTTAATTGTAATCTGTTTTATCCAAAAATGTAAAAAAATCAGCTAAAAATCATTTATGAGATTATAAAACCATTTAAAGCTAGTAATAAGTCTTTCAAAGGCGTGACGGACTATAAACGGAGTTTTCCTGTCAATGGATTGCTTTTGCCTCACGTTTCCCTAGGTAAACATTCACTTAGAATCTTGTTTCAGCCAAAAATGTAAAAAAACTCTGCTCAAAATCATTTATGAGATTATAAAACCATTGAAAGTGAGAAATAATGCTTTTGAAAGGGTAAGTGACTATAAATGGACTTTTCTTATTAATGGATGGCTTTTACCTCACGTTTCTCGAGGTAAACATTCAATTGTAATCTGTTTTAACTAAAAATGTAATAAAACTCAACTCAAAATCATTTATGAGATTATAAAACCTTTTGAAGTGAGAAATAATGCTTATGAAGGCGTAAGTGACTATAAATGGACTTTTCTTACTAGAGGATGGCTTTTATCTCACGTTTCTCGAGGTAAACATTCAATTGTAATCTGTTTTAACTAAAAATGTAAAAAAAGTCAACCCAAAAAAAATTATGAGGTTATAAAACCATTTGAAGCGAGTAATAAGGCTTTCGAAGGCATGAGTGACTATAAATGGAGTTTTCTTGTCAATGTATGGCTTTTGCCTCACGTTTCCCGAGGTAAACATTTAATTGTAATCTGTTTTATCCAAAAATGTAAAAAAATCAGCTAAAAATCATTTATGAGATTATAAAACCATTTAAAGCTAGTAATAAGTCTTTCAAAGGCGTGACGGACTATAAACGGAGTTTTCCTGTCAATGGATTGCTTTTGCCTCACGTTTCCCAAGGTAAACATTCACTTAGAATCTTGTTTCAGCCAAAAATGTAAAAAAACTCAGCTCAAAATCATTTATGAGATTATAAAACCATTGAAAGTGAGAAATAATGCTTTTGAAAGCGTAAGTGACTATAAATGGACTTTTCTTATTAATGGATGGCTTTTACCTCACGTTTCTCGAGGTAAACATTCAATTGTAATCTGTTTTAACTAAAAATGTAAAAAAAACTCAACTCAAAATCATTTATGAGATTATAAAACCATTTGAAGTGAGAAATAATGCTTTTGAAGGCGTAAGTGACTATAAATGGACTTTTCTTACTAGAGGATGGCTTTTACCTCACGTTTCTCGAGGTAAACATTCAATTGTAATCTGTTTTAATTAAAAATGTAAAAAAAGTCAACCCAAAAAAAATTATGAGGTTATAAAACCATTTGAAGCGAGTAATAAGGCTTTCGAAGGCATGAGTGACTATAAATGGAGTTTTCTTGTCAATGTATGGCTTTTGCCTCATGTTTCCCGAGGTAAACATTTAATTGTAATCTGTTTTATCCAAAAATGTAAAAAAATCAGCTAAAAATCATTTATGAGATTATAAAACCTTTTAAAGCTAGTAATAAGTCTTTCAAAGGCGTGACGGACTATAAACGGAGTTTTCCTGTCAATGGATTGCTTTTGCCTCACGTTTCCCTAGGTAAACATTCACTTAGAATCTTGTTTCAGCCAAAAATGTAAAAAAACTCAGCTCAAAATCATTTATGAGATTATAAAACCATTGAAAGTGAGAAATAATGCTTTTGAAGGCGTAAGTGACTATAAATGGACTTTTCTTGCTAATGGATGGCTTTTACCTCACGTTTCTCGAGGTAAACATTCAATTATAATCTGTTTTAATTGAAAATGTAAAAAAATTCAACCCAAAAAAAATTATGAGGTTATAAAACCATTTGAAGCGAGTAATAAGGCTTTCGAAGGCATGAGTGACTATAAATGGAGTTTTCTTGTCAATGTATGGCTTTTGCCTCACGTTTCCCGAGGTAAACATTTAATTGTAATCTGTTTTATCCAAAAATGTAAAAAATCAGCTAAAAATCATTTATGAGATTATAAAACCATTTAAAGCTAGTAATAAGTCTTTCAAAGGCGTGACGGACTATTAACGGAGTTTTCCTGTCAATGGATTGCTTGTGCCTCACGTTTCCCTAGGTAAACATTCACTTAGAATCTTGTTTCAGCCAAAAATGTAAAAAAACTCAGCTCAAAATCATTTATGAGATTATAAAACCATTGAAAGTGAGAAATAATGCTTTTGAAAGCGTAAGTGACTATAAATGGACTTTTCTTATTAATGGATGGCTTTTACCTCACGTTTCTCGAGGTAAACATTCAATTGTAATTTGTTTTAACTAAAAATGTAAAAAAACTCAACTCAAAATCATTTATGAGATTATAATACCAGTTGAAGTGAGAAATAATGCTTTTGAAGGCGTAAGTGACTGTAAATGGACTTTTCTTATTAATGGATGGCTTTTACCTCACGTTTCTCGAGGTAAACATTCAATTGTAATATGTTTTAACTAAAAATGTAAAAAAACTCAACTCAAAATCATTTATGAGATTATAAAACCAGTTGAAGTGAGAAATAATGCTTTTGAAGGCGTAAGTGACTATAAATGGACTTTTCTTACTAATGGATGGCTTTTACCTCACGTTTCTCGAGGTAAACATTCAATTGTAATCTGTTTTAATTGAAAATGTAAAAAAACTCAACCTAAAAGAAATTATGAGGTTATAAAACCGTTTGAAGTGAGTAATAAGGCTTTCGGAGGCATAAGTGACAATAAATGTAGTTTTCTTGTCAATGCATGGCTTTTGTCTCACGTTTCTCGATGTAAACATTTAATTGTAATCTGTTTTAACCAAAAATGTAAAAAAATCAACTAAAAATCATTTATGAGATTATAAAACCATTTAAAGCGAGTAATAAGGCTTTCGAAGGCGTGACCGACTATAAATGGAGTTTTCCTGTCAACGGATTGCTTTTGCCTCTCGTTTCTCGAGGTAAACATTCACTTAGAATCTTGTTTCAGCCAAAAATGTAAAAAAACTCAGCTCAAAATCATTTATGAGATTATAAAACCATTGAAAGTGAGAAATAATGCTTTTGAAGGCGTAAGTGACTATAAATGGACTTTTCTTATAAATGGATGGCTTTTACCTCACGTTTCTCGAGGTAAACATTCAATCGTAATCTGTTTTAATTGAAAATGTAAAAAAACTAAACCCAAAAGAAATTATGAGGTTATAAAACCGTTTGAAGCGAGTAATAAGGCTTTCGGAGGCATCAGCGACAATAAATGTAGTTTTCTTGTCAATGCATGGCTTTTGTCTCACGTTTCTCGAGGTAAACATTTAATTGTAATCTGTTTTAACCAAAAATGTAAAAAAATCAACTAAAAATCATTTATGAGATTATAAAACCATTTAAAGCGAGTAATAAGGCTTTCGAAGGCGTGACCGACTATAAATGGAGTTTTCCTGTCAACGGATTGCTTTTGCCTCTCGTTTCTCGAGGTAAACATTCACTGAGAATCTTGTTTCAGCCAAAAATGTAAAAAAACTCAGCTCAAAATCATTTATGAGATTATAAAACCATTGAAAGTGAGAAATAATGCTTTTGAAGGCGTAAGTGACTATAAATGGACTTCTCTTATTAATGGATGGCTTTTACCTCACGTTTCTCGAGGTAAACATTCAATTGTAATCTGTTTTAACTAAAAATGTAATAAAACTCAACTCAAAATCATTTATGAGATTATAAAACCAGTTGAAGTGAGAAATAATGCTTTTGAAGGCGTAAGTGACTATAAATGGACTTTTCTTACTAATGGATGGCTTTTACCTCACGTTTCTCGAGGTAAACATTCAATTGTAATCTGTTTTAATTGAAAATGTAAAAAAACTCAATCCAAAAAAAATTATGAGGTTATAAAACCGTTTGAAGCGAGTAATAAGGCTTTCGAAGGCATGAGTGACTATAAATGTAGTTTTCTTGTCAATGTATGGCTTTTGCCTCACGTTTCCCGAGGTAAACATTTAATTGTAATCTGTTTTAACCAAAAATGTAAAAAAATCAACTAAAAATCATTTATGAGATTATAAAACCATTTAAAGCGAGTAATAAGGCTTTCGAAGGCGTGACCGACTATAAATGGAGTTTTCCTGTCAACGGATTGCTTTTGCCTCTCGTTTCCCTAGGTAAACATTCACTTATAATCTTGTTTCAGCCAAAAATGTAAAAAAACTCAGCTTAAAATCATTTATGAGATTATAAAACCATTGAAAGTGAGAAATAATGGTTTTGAAGGCGTAAGTGACTATAAATGGACTTCTCTTATTAATGGATGGCTTTTACCTCATGTTTCTCAAGGTAAACATTCAATTGTAATCTGTTTTAACTAAAAATGTAAAAAAACTCAACTCAAAATCATTTACGAGATTATAAAACCAGTTGAAGTGAGAAATAATGCTTTTGAAGGCGTAAGTGACTATAAATGGACTTTTCTTACTAATGGATGGCTTTTACCTCACGTTTCTCGAGGTGAACATTCAATTGTAATCTGTTTTAATTAAAAATGTAAAAAAACTCAACCCAAAAGAAATTATGAGGTTATAAAACCGTTTGAAGCGAGTAATAAGGCTTTCGGAGGCATAAGTGACAATAAATGGAGTTTTCTTGTCAATGCATGGCTTTTGTCTCACATTTCTCGAGGTAAACATTTAATTGTAATCTGTTTTAACCAAAAATGTAAAAAAATCAACTAAAAATCATTTATGAGATTATAAAACCATTTAAAGCGAGTAATAAGGCTTTCGAAGGCGTGACCGACTATAAATGGAGTTTTCCTGTCAATGGATTGCTTTTGCCTCACGTTTCCCTAGGTAAACATTCACTTAGAATCTTGTTTCAGCCAAAAATGTAAAAAAACTCAGCTCAAAATCATTTATGAGATTATAAAACCATTGAAAGTGAGAAATAATGCTTTTGAAGGCGTAAGTGACTATAAATGGACTTTTCTTGCTAATGGATGGCTTTTACCTCACGTTTCTCGAGGTAAACATTCAATTATAATCTGTTTTAATTGAAAATGTAAAAAAACTCAACCCAAAAAAAATTATGAGGTTATAAAACCATTTGAAGCGAGTAATAAGGCTTTCGAAGGCATGAGTGACTATAAATGGAGTTTTCTTGTCAATGTATGGCTTTTGCCTCACGTTTCCCGAGGTAAACATTTAATTGTAATCTGTTTTATCCAAAAATGTAAAAAATCAGCTAAAAATCATTTATGAGATTATAAAACCATTTAAAGCTAGTAATAAGTCTTTCAAAGGCGTGACGGACTATTAACGGAGTTTTCCTGTCAATGGATTGCTTGTGCCTCACGTTTCCCTAGGTAAACATTCACTTAGAATCTTGTTTCAGCCAAAAATGTAAAAAAACTCAGCTCAAAATCATTTATGAGATTATAAAACCATTGAAAGTGAGAAATAATGCTTTTGAAAGCGTAAGTGACTATAAATGGACTTTTCTTATTAATGGATGGCTTTTACCTCACGTTTCTCGAGGTAAACATTCAATTGTAATCTGTTTTAACTAAAAATGTAAAAAAAACTCAACTCAAAATCATTTATGAGATTATAAAACCATTTGAAGTGAGAAATAATGCTTTTGAAGGCGTAAGTGACTATAAATGGACTTTTCTTACTAGAGGATGGCTTTTACCTCACGTTTCTCGAGGTAAACATTCAATTGTAATCTGTTTTAATTAAAAATGTAAAAAAAGTCAACCCAAAAAAAATTATGAGGTTATAAAACCATTTGAAGCGAGTAATAAGGCTTTCGAAGGCATGAGTGACTATAAATGGAGTTTTCTTGTCAATGTATGGCTTTTGCCTCATGTTTCCCGAGGTAAACATTTAATTGTAATCTGTTTTATCCAAAAATGTAAAAAAATCAGCTAAAAATCATTTATGAGATTATAAAACCTTTTAAAGCTAGTAATAAGTCTTTCAAAGGCGTGACGGACTATAAACGGAGTTTTCCTGTCAATGGATTGCTTTTGCCTCACGTTTCCCTAGGTAAACATTCACTTAGAATCTTGTTTCAGCCAAAAATGTAAAAAAACTCAGCTCAAAATCATTTATGAGATTATAAAACCATTGAAAGTGAGAAATAATGCTTTTGAAGGCGTAAGTGACTATAAATGGACTTTTCTTGCTAATGGATGGCTTTTACCTCACGTTTCTCGAGGTAAACATTCAATTATAATCTGTTTTAATTGAAAATGTAAAAAAACTCAACCCAAAAAAAATTATGAGGTTATAAAACCATTTGAAGCGAGTAATAAGGCTTTCGAAGGCATGAGTGACTATAAATGGAGTTTTCTTGTCAATGTATGGCTTTTGCCTCACGTTTCCCGAGGTAAACATTTAATTGTAATCTGTTTTATCCAAAAATGTAAAAAATCAGCTAAAAATCATTTATGAGATTATAAAACCATTTAAAGCTAGTAATAAGTCTTTCAAAGGCGTGACGGACTATTAACGGAGTTTTCCTGTCAATGGATTGCTTGTGCCTCACGTTTCCCTAGGTAAACATTCACTTAGAATCTTGTTTCAGCCAAAAATGTAAAAAAACTCAGCTCAAAATCATTTATGAGATTATAAAACCATTGAAAGTGAGAAATAATGCTTTTGAAAGCGTAAGTGACTATAAATGGACTTTTCTTATTAATGGATGGCTTTTACCTCACGTTTCTCGAGGTAAACATTCAATTGTAATTTGTTTTAACTAAAAATGTAAAAAAACTCAACTCAAAATCATTTATGAGATTATAAAACCAGTTGAAGTGAGAAATAATGCTTTTGAAGGCGTAAGTGACTGTAAATGGACTTTTCTTATTAATGGATGGCTTTTACCTCACGTTTCTCCAGGTAAACATTCAATTGTAATATGTTTTAACTAAAAATGTAAAAAAACTCAACTCAAAATCATTTATGAGATTATAAAACCAGTTGAAGTGAGAAATAATGCTTTTGAAGGCGTAAGTGACTATAAATGGACTTTTCTTACTAATGGATGGCTTTTACCTCACGTTTCTCGTGGTAAACATTCAATTGTAATCTGTTTTAATTGAAAATGTAAAAAAACTCAACCCAAAAGAAATTATGAGGTTATAAAACCGTTTGAAGCGAGTAATAAGGCTTTCGGAGGCATAAGTGACAATAAATGTAGTTTTCTTGTCAATGCATGGCTTTTGTCTCACGTTTCTCGAGGTAAACATTTAATTGTAATCTGTTTTAACCAAAAATGTAAAAAAATCAACTAAAAATCATTTATGAGATTATAAAACCATTTAAAGCGAGTAATAAGGCTTTCGAAGGCGTGACCGACTATAAATGGAGTTTTCCTGTCAACGGATTGCTTTTGCCTCTCGTTTCTCGAGGAAAACATTCACTTATAATCTTGTTTCAGCCAAAAATGTAAAAAAACTCAGCTCAAAATCATTTATGAGATTATAAAACCATTGAAAGTGAGAAATAATGCTTTTGAAGGCTTAAGTGACTATAAATGGACTTTTCTTATTAATGGATGGCTGTTACCTCACGTTTCTCGAGGTAAACATTCAATTGTAATCTGTTTTAACTAAAAATGTAAAAAAACTAAACTCAAAATCATTTATGAGATTATAAAACCATTGAAAGTGGGAAATAATGCTTTTGAAGGCGTAAGTGACTATAAATGGACTTTTCTTATTAATGGATGGCTTTTACCTCACGTTTCTCGAGGTAAACATTCAATTGTAATATGTTTTAACTAAAAATGTAAAAAAACTCAACTCAAAATCATTTATGAGATTATAAAACCAGTTGAAGTGAGAAATAATGCTTTTGAAGGCGTAAGTGACTATAAATGGACTTTTCTTACTAATGGATGGCTTTTACCTCACGTTTCTCGAGGTAAACATTCAATTGTAATCTGTTTTAATTGAAAATGTAAAAAAACTCAACCTAAAAGAAATTATGAGGTTATAAAACCGTTTGAAGCGAGTAATAAGGCTTTCGGAGGCATAAGTGACAATAAATGTAGTTTTCTTGTCAATGCATGGCTTTTGTCTCACGTTTCTCGAGGTAAACATTTAATTGTAATCTGTTTTAACCAAAAATGTAAAAAAATCAACTAAAAATCATTTATGAGATTATAAAACCATTTAAAGCGAGTAATAAGGCTTTCGAAGGCGTGACCGACTATAAATGGAGTTTTCCTGTCAACGGATTGCTTTTGCCTCTCGTTTCTCGAGGTAAACATTCACTTAGAATCTTGTTTCAGCCAAAAATGTAAAAAAACTCAGCTCAAAATCATTTATGAGATTATAAAACCATTGAAAGTGAGAAATAATGCTTTTGAAGGCGTAAGTGACTATAAATGGACTTTTCTTATAAATGGATGGCTTTTACCTCACGTTTCTCGAGGTAAACATTCAATCGTAATCTGTTTTAATTGAAAATGTAAAAAAACTAAACCCAAAAGAAATTATGAGGTTATAAAACCGTTTGAAGCGAGTAATAAGGCTTTCGGAGGCATCAGCGACAATAAATGTAGTTTTCTTGTCAATGCATGGCTTTTGTCTCACGTTTCTCGAGGTAAACATTTAATTGTAATCTGTTTTAACCAAAAATGTAAAAAAATCAACTAAAAATCATTTATGAGATTATAAAACCATTTAAAGCGAGTAATAAGGCTTTCGAAGGCGTGACCGACTATAAATGGAGTTTTCCTGTCAACGGATTGCTTTTGCCTCTCGTTTCTCGAGGTAAACATTCACTTAGAATCTTGTTTCAGCCAAAAATGTAAAAAAACTCAGCTCAAAATCATTTATGAGATTATAAAACCATTGAAAGTGAGAAATAATGCTTTTGAAAGCGTAAGTGACTATAAATGGACTTTTCTTATTAATGGATGGCTTTTACCTCACGTTTCTCGAGGTAAACATTCAATTGTAATCTGTTTTAACTAAAAATGTAAAAAAAACTCAACTCAAAATCATTTATGAGATTATAAAACCATTTGAAGTGAGAAATAATGCTTTTGAAGGCGTAAGTGACTATAAATGGACTTTTCTTACTAGAGGATGGCTTTTACCTCACGTTTCTCGAGGTAAACATTCAATTGTAATCTGTTTTAATTAAAAATGTAAAAAAAGTCAACCCAAAAAAAATTATGAGGTTATAAAACCATTTGAAGCGAGTAATAAGGCTTTCGAAGGCATGAGTGACTATAAATGGAGTTTTCTTGTCAATGTATGGCTTTTGCCTCACGTTTCCCGAGGTAAACATTTAATTGTAATCTGTTTTATCCAAAAATGTAAAAAATCAGCTAAAAATCATTTATGAGATTATAAAACCATTTAAAGCTAGTAATAAGTCTTTCAAAGGCGTGACGGACTATTAACGGAGTTTTCCTGTCAATGGATTGCTTGTGCCTCACGTTTCCCTAGGTAAACATTCACTTAGAATCTTGTTTCAGCCAAAAATGTAAAAAAACTCAGCTCAAAATCATTTATGAGATTATAAAACCATTGAAAGTGAGAAATAATGCTTTTGAAAGCGTAAGTGACTATAAATGGACTTTTCTTATTAATGGATGGCTTTTACCTCACGTTTCTCGAGGTAAACATTCAATTGTAATTTGTTTTAACTAAAAATGTAAAAAAACTCAACTCAAAATCATTTATGAGATTATAAAACCAGTTGAAGTGAGAAATAATGCTTTTGAAGGCGTAAGTGACTGTAAATGGACTTTTCTTATTAATGGATGGCTTTTACCTCACGTTTCTCGAGGTAAACATTCAATTGTAATATGTTTTAACTAAAAATGTAAAAAAACTCAACTCAAAATCATTTATGAGATTATAAAACCAGTTGAAGTGAGAAATAATGCTTTTGAAGGCGTAAGTGACTATAAATGGACTTTTCTTACTAATGGATGGCTTTTACCTCACGTTTCTCGAGGTAAACATTCAATTGTAATCTGTTTTAATTGAAAATGTAAAAAAACTCAACCTAAAAGAAATTATGAGGTTATAAAACCGTTTGAAGCGAGTAATAAGGCTTTCGGAGGCATAAGTGACAATAAATGTAGTTTTCTTGTCAATGCATGGCTTTTGTCTCACGTTTCTCGATGTAAACATTTAATTGTAATCTGTTTTAACCAAAAATGTAAAAAAATCAACTAAAAATCATTTATGAGATTATAAAACCATTTAAAGCGAGTAATAAGGCTTTCGAAGGCGTGACCGACTATAAATGGAGTTTTCCTGTCAACGGATTGCTTTTGCCTCTCGTTTCTCGAGGTAAACATTCACTTAGAATCTTGTTTCAGCCAAAAATGTAAAAAAACTCAGCTCAAAATCATTTATGAGATTATAAAACCATTGAAAGTGAGAAATAATGCTTTTGAAGGCGTAAGTGACTATAAATGGACTTTTCTTATAAATGGATGGCTTTTACCTCACGTTTCTCGAGGTAAACATTCAATCGTAATCTGTTTTAATTGAAAATGTAAAAAAACTAAACCCAAAAGAAATTATGAGGTTATAAAACCGTTTGAAGCGAGTAATAAGGCTTTCGGAGGCATCAGCGACAATAAATGTAGTTTTCTTGTCAATGCATGGCTTTTGTCTCACGTTTCTCGAGGTAAACATTTAATTGTAATCTGTTTTAACCAAAAATGTAAAAAAATCAACTAAAAATCATTTATGAGATTATAAAACCATTTAAAGCGAGTAATAAGGCTTTCGAAGGCGTGACCGACTATAAATGGAGTTTTCCTGTCAACGGATTGCTTTTGCCTCTCGTTTCTCGAGGTAAACATTCACTGAGAATCTTGTTTCAGCCAAAAATGTAAAAAAACTCAGCTCAAAATCATTTATGAGATTATAAAACCATTGAAAGTGAGAAATAATGCTTTTGAAGGCGTAAGTGACTATAAATGGACTTCTCTTATTAATGGATGGCTTTTACCTCACGTTTCTCGAGGTAAACATTCAATTGTAATCTGTTTTAACTAAAAATGTAATAAAACTCAACTCAAAATCATTTATGAGATTATAAAACCAGTTGAAGTGAGAAATAATGCTTTTGAAGGCGTAAGTGACTATAAATGGACTTTTCTTACTAATGGATGGCTTTTACCTCACGTTTCTCGAGGTAAACATTCAATTGTAATCTGTTTTAATTGAAAATGTAAAAAAACTCAATCCAAAAAAAATTATGAGGTTATAAAACCGTTTGAAGCGAGTAATAAGGCTTTCGAAGGCATGAGTGACTATAAATGTAGTTTTCTTGTCAATGTATGGCTTTTGCCTCACGTTTCCCGAGGTAAACATTTAATTGTAATCTGTTTTAACCAAAAATGTAAAAAAATCAACTAAAAATCATTTATGAGATTATAAAACCATTTAAAGCGAGTAATAAGGCTTTCGAAGGCGTGACCGACTATAAATGGAGTTTTCCTGTCAACGGATTGCTTTTGCCTCTCGTTTCCCTAGGTAAACATTCACTTATAATCTTGTTTCAGCCAAAAATGTAAAAAAACTCAGCTTAAAATCATTTATGAGATTATAAAACCATTGAAAGTGAGAAATAATGGTTTTGAAGGCGTAAGTGACTATAAATGGACTTCTCTTATTAATGGATGGCTTTTACCTCATGTTTCTCAAGGTAAACATTCAATTGTAATCTGTTTTAACTAAAAATGTAAAAAAACTCAACTCAAAATCATTTACGAGATTATAAAACCAGTTGAAGTGAGAAATAATGCTTTTGAAGGCGTAAGTGACTATAAATGGACTTTTCTTACTAATGGATGGCTTTTACCTCACGTTTCTCGAGGTGAACATTCAATTGTAATCTGTTTTAATTAAAAATGTAAAAAAACTCAACCCAAAAGAAATTATGAGGTTATAAAACCGTTTGAAGCGAGTAATAAGGCTTTCGGAGGCATAAGTGACAATAAATGGAGTTTTCTTGTCAATGCATGGCTTTTGTCTCACATTTCTCGAGGTAAACATTTAATTGTAATCTGTTTTAACCAAAAATGTAAAAAAATCAACTAAAAATCATTTATGAGATTATAAAACCATTTAAAGCGAGTAATAAGGCTTTCGAAGGCGTGACCGACTATAAATGGAGTTTTCCTGTCAATGGATTGCTTTTGCCTCACGTTTCCCTAGGTAAACATTCACTTAGAATCTTGTTTCAGCCAAAAATGTAAAAAAACTCAGCTCAAAATCATTTATGAGATTATAAAACCATTGAAAGTGAGAAATAATGCTTTTGAAGGCGTAAGTGACTATAAATGGACTTTTCTTGCTAATGGATGGCTTTTACCTCACGTTTCTCGAGGTAAACATTCAATTATAATCTGTTTTAATTGAAAATGTAAAAAAACTCAACCCAAAAAAAATTATGAGGTTATAAAACCATTTGAAGCGAGTAATAAGGCTTTCGAAGGCATGAGTGACTATAAATGGAGTTTTCTTGTCAATGTATGGCTTTTGCCTCACGTTTCCCGAGGTAAACATTTAATTGTAATCTGTTTTATCCAAAAATGTAAAAAATCAGCTAAAAATCATTTATGAGATTATAAAACCATTTAAAGCTAGTAATAAGTCTTTCAAAGGCGTGACGGACTATTAACGGAGTTTTCCTGTCAATGGATTGCTTGTGCCTCACGTTTCCCTAGGTAAACATTCACTTAGAATCTTGTTTCAGCCAAAAATGTAAAAAAACTCAGCTCAAAATCATTTATGAGATTATAAAACCATTGAAAGTGAGAAATAATGCTTTTGAAAGCGTAAGTGACTATAAATGGACTTTTCTTATTAATGGATGGCTTTTACCTCACGTTTCTCGAGGTAAACATTCAATTGTAATCTGTTTTAACTAAAAATGTAAAAAAAACTCAACTCAAAATCATTTATGAGATTATAAAACCATTTGAAGTGAGAAATAATGCTTTTGAAGGCGTAAGTGACTATAAATGGACTTTTCTTACTAGAGGATGGCTTTTACCTCACGTTTCTCGAGGTAAACATTCAATTGTAATCTGTTTTAATTAAAAATGTAAAAAAAGTCAACCCAAAAAAAATTATGAGGTTATAAAACCATTTGAAGCGAGTAATAAGGCTTTCGAAGGCATGAGTGACTATAAATGGAGTTTTCTTGTCAATGTATGGCTTTTGCCTCATGTTTCCCGAGGTAAACATTTAATTGTAATCTGTTTTATCCAAAAATGTAAAAAAATCAGCTAAAAATCATTTATGAGATTATAAAACCTTTTAAAGCTAGTAATAAGTCTTTCAAAGGCGTGACGGACTATAAACGGAGTTTTCCTGTCAATGGATTGCTTTTGCCTCACGTTTCCCTAGGTAAACATTCACTTAGAATCTTGTTTCAGCCAAAAATGTAAAAAAACTCAGCTCAAAATCATTTATGAGATTATAAAACCATTGAAAGTGAGAAATAATGCTTTTGAAGGCGTAAGTGACTATAAATGGACTTTTCTTGCTAATGGATGGCTTTTACCTCACGTTTCTCGAGGTAAACATTCAATTATAATCTGTTTTAATTGAAAATGTAAAAAAACTCAACCCAAAAAAAATTATGAGGTTATAAAACCATTTGAAGCGAGTAATAAGGCTTTCGAAGGCATGAGTGACTATAAATGGAGTTTTCTTGTCAATGTATGGCTTTTGCCTCACGTTTCCCGAGGTAAACATTTAATTGTAATCTGTTTTATCCAAAAATGTAAAAAATCAGCTAAAAATCATTTATGAGATTATAAAACCATTTAAAGCTAGTAATAAGTCTTTCAAAGGCGTGACGGACTATTAACGGAGTTTTCCTGTCAATGGATTGCTTGTGCCTCACGTTTCCCTAGGTAAACATTCACTTAGAATCTTGTTTCAGCCAAAAATGTAAAAAAACTCAGCTCAAAATCATTTATGAGATTATAAAACCATTGAAAGTGAGAAATAATGCTTTTGAAAGCGTAAGTGACTATAAATGGACTTTTCTTATTAATGGATGGCTTTTACCTCACGTTTCTCGAGGTAAACATTCAATTGTAATTTGTTTTAACTAAAAATGTAAAAAAACTCAACTCAAAATCATTTATGAGATTATAAAACCAGTTGAAGTGAGAAATAATGCTTTTGAAGGCGTAAGTGACTGTAAATGGACTTTTCTTATTAATGGATGGCTTTTACCTCACGTTTCTCCAGGTAAACATTCAATTGTAATATGTTTTAACTAAAAATGTAAAAAAACTCAACTCAAAATCATTTATGAGATTATAAAACCAGTTGAAGTGAGAAATAATGCTTTTGAAGGCGTAAGTGACTATAAATGGACTTTTCTTACTAATGGATGGCTTTTACCTCACGTTTCTCGTGGTAAACATTCAATTGTAATCTGTTTTAATTGAAAATGTAAAAAAACTCAACCCAAAAGAAATTATGAGGTTATAAAACCGTTTGAAGCGAGTAATAAGGCTTTCGGAGGCATAAGTGACAATAAATGTAGTTTTCTTGTCAATGCATGGCTTTTGTCTCACGTTTCTCGAGGTAAACATTTAATTGTAATCTGTTTTAACCAAAAATGTAAAAAAATCAACTAAAAATCATTTATGAGATTATAAAACCATTTAAAGCGAGTAATAAGGCTTTCGAAGGCGTGACCGACTATAAATGGAGTTTTCCTGTCAACGGATTGCTTTTGCCTCTCGTTTCTCGAGGAAAACATTCACTTATAATCTTGTTTCAGCCAAAAATGTAAAAAAACTCAGCTCAAAATCATTTATGAGATTATAAAACCATTGAAAGTGAGAAATAATGCTTTTGAAGGCTTAAGTGACTATAAATGGACTTTTCTTATTAATGGATGGCTGTTACCTCACGTTTCTCGAGGTAAACATTCAATTGTAATCTGTTTTAACTAAAAATGTAAAAAAACTAAACTCAAAATCATTTATGAGATTATAAAACCATTGAAAGTGGGAAATAATGCTTTTGAAGGCGTAAGTGACTATAAATGGACTTTTCTTATTAATGGATGGCTTTTACCTCACGTTTCTCGAGGTAAACATTCAATTGTAATATGTTTTAACTAAAAATGTAAAAAAACTCAACTCAAAATCATTTATGAGATTATAAAACCAGTTGAAGTGAGAAATAATGCTTTTGAAGGCGTAAGTGACTATAAATGGACTTTTCTTACTAATGGATGGCTTTTACCTCACGTTTCTCGAGGTAAACATTCAATTGTAATCTGTTTTAATTGAAAATGTAAAAAAACTCAACCTAAAAGAAATTATGAGGTTATAAAACCGTTTGAAGCGAGTAATAAGGCTTTCGGAGGCATAAGTGACAATAAATGTAGTTTTCTTGTCAATGCATGGCTTTTGTCTCACGTTTCTCGATGTAAACATTTAATTGTAATCTGTTTTAACCAAAAATGTAAAAAAATCAACTAAAAATCATTTATGAGATTATAAAACCATTTAAAGCGAGTAATAAGGCTTTCGAAGGCGTGACCGACTATAAATGGAGTTTTCCTGTCAACGGATTGCTTTTGCCTCTCGTTTCTCGAGGTAAACATTCACTTAGAATCTTGTTTCAGCCAAAAATGTAAAAAAACTCAGCTCAAAATCATTTATGAGATTATAAAACCATTGAAAGTGAGAAATAATGCTTTTGAAGGCGTAAGTGACTATAAATGGACTTTTCTTATAAATGGATGGCTTTTACCTCACGTTTCTCGAGGTAAACATTCAATCGTAATCTGTTTTAATTGAAAATGTAAAAAAACTAAACCCAAAAGAAATTATGAGGTTATAAAACCGTTTGAAGCGAGTAATAAGGCTTTCGGAGGCATCAGCGACAATAAATGTAGTTTTCTTGTCAATGCATGGCTTTTGTCTCACGTTTCTCGAGGTAAACATTTAATTGTAATCTGTTTTAACCAAAAATGTAAAAAAATCAACTAAAAATCATTTATGAGATTATAAAACCATTTAAAGCGAGTAATAAGGCTTTCGAAGGCGTGACCGACTATAAATGGAGTTTTCCTGTCAACGGATTGCTTTTGCCTCTCGTTTCTCGAGGTAAACATTCACTGAGAATCTTGTTTCAGCCAAAAATGTAAAAAAACTCAGCTCAAAATCATTTATGAGATTATAAAACCATTGAAAGTGAGAAATAATGCTTTTGAAGGCGTAAGTGACTATAAATGGACTTCTCTTATTAATGGATGGCTTTTACCTCACGTTTCTCGAGGTAAACATTCAATTGTAATCTGTTTTAACTAAAAATGTAATAAAACTCAACTCAAAATCATTTATGAGATTATAAAACCAGTTGAAGTGAGAAATAATGCTTTTGAAGGCGTAAGTGACTATAAATGGACTTTTCTTACTAATGGATGGCTTTTACCTCACGTTTCTCGAGGTAAACATTCAATTGTAATCTGTTTTAATTGAAAATGTAAAAAAACTCAATCCAAAAAAAATTATGAGGTTATAAAACCGTTTGAAGCGAGTAATAAGGCTTTCGAAGGCATGAGTGACTATAAATGTAGTTTTCTTGTCAATGTATGGCTTTTGCCTCACGTTTCCCGAGGTAAACATTTAATTGTAATCTGTTTTAACCAAAAATGTAAAAAAATCAACTAAAAATCATTTATGAGATTATAAAACCATTTAAAGCGAGTAATAAGGCTTTCGAAGGCGTGACCGACTATAAATGGAGTTTTCCTGTCAACGGATTGCTTTTGCCTCTCGTTTCCCTAGGTAAACATTCACTTATAATCTTGTTTCAGCCAAAAATGTAAAAAAACTCAGCTTAAAATCATTTATGAGATTATAAAACCATTGAAAGTGAGAAATAATGGTTTTGAAGGCGTAAGTGACTATAAATGGACTTCTCTTATTAATGGATGGCTTTTACCTCATGTTTCTCAAGGTAAACATTCAATTGTAATCTGTTTTAACTAAAAATGTAAAAAAACTCAACTCAAAATCATTTACGAGATTATAAAACCAGTTGAAGTGAGAAATAATGCTTTTGAAGGCGTAAGTGACTATAAATGGACTTTTCTTACTAATGGATGGCTTTTACCTCACGTTTCTCGAGGTGAACATTCAATTGTAATCTGTTTTAATTAAAAATGTAAAAAAACTCAACCCAAAAGAAATTATGAGGTTATAAAACCGTTTGAAGCGAGTAATAAGGCTTTCGGAGGCATAAGTGACAATAAATGGAGTTTTCTTGTCAATGCATGGCTTTTGTCTCACATTTCTCGAGGTAAACATTTAATTGTAATCTGTTTTAACCAAAAATGTAAAAAAATCAACTAAAAATCATTTATGAGATTATAAAACCATTTAAAGCGAGTAATAAGGCTTTCGAAGGCGTGACCGACTATAAATGGAGTTTTCCTGTCAATGGATTGCTTTTGCCTCACGTTTCCCTAGGTAAACATTCACTTAGAATCTTGTTTCAGCCAAAAATGTAAAAAAACTCAGCTCAAAATCATTTATGAGATTATAAAACCATTGAAAGTGAGAAATAATGCTTTTGAAGGCGTAAGTGACTATAAATGGACTTTTCTTGCTAATGGATGGCTTTTACCTCACGTTTCTCGAGGTAAACATTCAATTATAATCTGTTTTAATTGAAAATGTAAAAAAACTCAACCCAAAAAAAATTATGAGGTTATAAAACCATTTGAAGCGAGTAATAAGGCTTTCGAAGGCATGAGTGACTATAAATGGAGTTTTCTTGTCAATGTATGGCTTTTGCCTCACGTTTCCCGAGGTAAACATTTAATTGTAATCTGTTTTATCCAAAAATGTAAAAAATCAGCTAAAAATCATTTATGAGATTATAAAACCATTTAAAGCTAGTAATAAGTCTTTCAAAGGCGTGACGGACTATTAACGGAGTTTTCCTGTCAATGGATTGCTTGTGCCTCACGTTTCCCTAGGTAAACATTCACTTAGAATCTTGTTTCAGCCAAAAATGTAAAAAAACTCAGCTCAAAATCATTTATGAGATTATAAAACCATTGAAAGTGAGAAATAATGCTTTTGAAAGCGTAAGTGACTATAAATGGACTTTTCTTATTAATGGATGGCTTTTACCTCACGTTTCTCGAGGTAAACATTCAATTGTAATCTGTTTTAACTAAAAATGTAAAAAAACTAAACTCAAAATCATTTATGAGATTATAAAACCATTGAAAGTGGGAAATAATGCTTTTGAAGGCGTAAGTGACTATAAATGGACTTTTCTTGCTAATGGATGGCTTTTACCTCACGTTTCTCGAGGTAAACATTCAATTATAATCTGTTTTAATTGAAAATGTAAAAAAACTCAACCCAAAAAAAATTATGAGGTTATAAAACCATTTGAAGCGAGTAATAAGGCTTTCGAAGGCATGAGTGACTATAAATGGAGTTTTCTTGTCAATGTATGGCTTTTGCCTCACGTTTCCCGAGGTAAACATTTAATTGTAATCTGTTTTATCCAAAAATGTAAAAAATCAGCTAAAAATCATTTATGAGATTATAAAACCATTTAAAGCTAGTAATAAGTCTTTCAAAGGCGTGACGGACTATTAACGGAGTTTTCCTGTCAATGGATTGCTTGTGCCTCACGTTTCCCTAGGTAAACATTCACTTAGAATCTTGTTTCAGCCAAAAATGTAAAAAAACTCAGCTCAAAATCATTTATGAGATTATAAAACCATTGAAAGTGAGAAATAATGCTTTTGAAAGCGTAAGTGACTATAAATGGACTTTTCTTATTAATGGATGGCTTTTACCTCACGTTTCTCGAGGTAAACATTCAATTGTAATTTGTTTTAACTAAAAATGTAAAAAAACTCAACTCAAAATCATTTATGAGATTATAAAACCAGTTGAAGTGAGAAATAATGCTTTTGAAGGCGTAAGTGACTGTAAATGGACTTTTCTTATTAATGGATGGCTTTTACCTCACGTTTCTCGAGGTAAACATTCAATTGTAATATGTTTTAACTAAAAATGTAAAAAAACTCAACTCAAAATCATTTATGAGATTATAAAACCAGTTGAAGTGAGAAATAATGCTTTTGAAGGCGTAAGTGACTATAAATGGACTTTTCTTACTAATGGATGGCTTTTACCTCACGTTTCTCGAGGTAAACATTCAATTGTAATCTGTTTTAATTGAAAATGTAAAAAAACTCAACCTAAAAGAAATTATGAGGTTATAAAACCGTTTGAAGTGAGTAATAAGGCTTTCGGAGGCATAAGTGACAATAAATGTAGTTTTCTTGTCAATGCATGGCTTTTGTCTCACGTTTCTCGATGTAAACATTTAATTGTAATCTGTTTTAACCAAAAATGTAAAAAAATCAACTAAAAATCATTTATGAGATTATAAAACCATTTAAAGCGAGTAATAAGGCTTTCGAAGGCGTGACCGACTATAAATGGAGTTTTCCTGTCAACGGATTGCTTTTGCCTCTCGTTTCTCGAGGTAAACATTCACTTAGAATCTTGTTTCAGCCAAAAATGTAAAAAAACTCAGCTCAAAATCATTTATGAGATTATAAAACCATTGAAAGTGAGAAATAATGCTTTTGAAGGCGTAAGTGACTATAAATGGACTTTTCTTATAAATGGATGGCTTTTACCTCACGTTTCTCGAGGTAAACATTCAATCGTAATCTGTTTTAATTGAAAATGTAAAAAAACTAAACCCAAAAGAAATTATGAGGTTATAAAACCGTTTGAAGCGAGTAATAAGGCTTTCGGAGGCATCAGCGACAATAAATGTAGTTTTCTTGTCAATGCATGGCTTTTGTCTCACGTTTCTCGAGGTAAACATTTAATTGTAATCTGTTTTAACCAAAAATGTAAAAAAATCAACTAAAAATCATTTATGAGATTATAAAACCATTTAAAGCGAGTAATAAGGCTTTCGAAGGCGTGACCGACTATAAATGGAGTTTTCCTGTCAACGGATTGCTTTTGCCTCTCGTTTCTCGAGGTAAACATTCACTGAGAATCTTGTTTCAGCCAAAAATGTAAAAAAACTCAGCTCAAAATCATTTATGAGATTATAAAACCATTGAAAGTGAGAAATAATGCTTTTGAAGGCGTAAGTGACTATAAATGGACTTCTCTTATTAATGGATGGCTTTTACCTCACGTTTCTCGAGGTAAACATTCAATTGTAATCTGTTTTAACTAAAAATGTAATAAAACTCAACTCAAAATCATTTATGAGATTATAAAACCAGTTGAAGTGAGAAATAATGCTTTTGAAGGCGTAAGTGACTATAAATGGACTTTTCTTACTAATGGATGGCTTTTACCTCACGTTTCTCGAGGTAAACATTCAATTGTAATCTGTTTTAATTGAAAATGTAAAAAAACTCAATCCAAAAAAAATTATGAGGTTATAAAACCGTTTGAAGCGAGTAATAAGGCTTTCGAAGGCATGAGTGACTATAAATGTAGTTTTCTTGTCAATGTATGGCTTTTGCCTCACGTTTCCCGAGGTAAACATTTAATTGTAATCTGTTTTAACCAAAAATGTAAAAAAATCAACTAAAAATCATTTATGAGATTATAAAACCATTTAAAGCGAGTAATAAGGCTTTCGAAGGCGTGACCGACTATAAATGGAGTTTTCCTGTCAACGGATTGCTTTTGCCTCTCGTTTCCCTAGGTAAACATTCACTTATAATCTTGTTTCAGCCAAAAATGTAAAAAAACTCAGCTTAAAATCATTTATGAGATTATAAAACCATTGAAAGTGAGAAATAATGGTTTTGAAGGCGTAAGTGACTATAAATGGACTTCTCTTATTAATGGATGGCTTTTACCTCATGTTTCTCAAGGTAAACATTCAATTGTAATCTGTTTTAACTAAAAATGTAAAAAAACTCAACTCAAAATCATTTACGAGATTATAAAACCAGTTGAAGTGAGAAATAATGCTTTTGAAGGCGTAAGTGACTATAAATGGACTTTTCTTACTAATGGATGGCTTTTACCTCACGTTTCTCGAGGTGAACATTCAATTGTAATCTGTTTTAATTAAAAATGTAAAAAAACTCAACCCAAAAGAAATTATGAGGTTATAAAACCGTTTGAAGCGAGTAATAAGGCTTTCGGAGGCATAAGTGACAATAAATGGAGTTTTCTTGTCAATGCATGGCTTTTGTCTCACATTTCTCGAGGTAAACATTTAATTGTAATCTGTTTTAACCAAAAATGTAAAAAAATCAACTAAAAATCATTTATGAGATTATAAAACCATTTAAAGCGAGTAATAAGGCTTTCGAAGGCGTGACCGACTATAAATGGAGTTTTCCTGTCAATGGATTGCTTTTGCCTCACGTTTCCCTAGGTAAACATTCACTTAGAATCTTGTTTCAGCCAAAAATGTAAAAAAACTCAGCTCAAAATCATTTATGAGATTATAAAACCATTGAAAGTGAGAAATAATGCTTTTGAAGGCGTAAGTGACTATAAATGGACTTTTCTTGCTAATGGATGGCTTTTACCTCACGTTTCTCGAGGTAAACATTCAATTATAATCTGTTTTAATTGAAAATGTAAAAAAACTCAACCCAAAAAAAATTATGAGGTTATAAAACCATTTGAAGCGAGTAATAAGGCTTTCGAAGGCATGAGTGACTATAAATGGAGTTTTCTTGTCAATGTATGGCTTTTGCCTCACGTTTCCCGAGGTAAACATTTAATTGTAATCTGTTTTATCCAAAAATGTAAAAAATCAGCTAAAAATCATTTATGAGATTATAAAACCATTTAAAGCTAGTAATAAGTCTTTCAAAGGCGTGACGGACTATTAACGGAGTTTTCCTGTCAATGGATTGCTTGTGCCTCACGTTTCCCTAGGTAAACATTCACTTAGAATCTTGTTTCAGCCAAAAATGTAAAAAAACTCAGCTCAAAATCATTTATGAGATTATAAAACCATTGAAAGTGAGAAATAATGCTTTTGAAAGCGTAAGTGACTATAAATGGACTTTTCTTATTAATGGATGGCTTTTACCTCACGTTTCTCGAGGTAAACATTCAATTGTAATCTGTTTTAACTAAAAATGTAAAAAAAACTCAACTCAAAATCATTTATGAGATTATAAAACCATTTGAAGTGAGAAATAATGCTTTTGAAGGCGTAAGTGACTATAAATGGACTTTTCTTACTAGAGGATGGCTTTTACCTCACGTTTCTCGAGGTAAACATTCAATTGTAATCTGTTTTAATTAAAAATGTAAAAAAAGTCAACCCAAAAAAAATTATGAGGTTATAAAACCATTTGAAGCGAGTAATAAGGCTTTCGAAGGCATGAGTGACTATAAATGGAGTTTTCTTGTCAATGTATGGCTTTTGCCTCATGTTTCCCGAGGTAAACATTTAATTGTAATCTGTTTTATCCAAAAATGTAAAAAAATCAGCTAAAAATCATTTATGAGATTATAAAACCTTTTAAAGCTAGTAATAAGTCTTTCAAAGGCGTGACGGACTATAAACGGAGTTTTCCTGTCAATGGATTGCTTTTGCCTCACGTTTCCCTAGGTAAACATTCACTTAGAATCTTGTTTCAGCCAAAAATGTAAAAAAACTCAGCTCAAAATCATTTATGAGATTATAAAACCATTGAAAGTGAGAAATAATGCTTTTGAAGGCGTAAGTGACTATAAATGGACTTTTCTTGCTAATGGATGGCTTTTACCTCACGTTTCTCGAGGTAAACATTCAATTATAATCTGTTTTAATTGAAAATGTAAAAAAACTCAACCCAAAAAAAATTATGAGGTTATAAAACCATTTGAAGCGAGTAATAAGGCTTTCGAAGGCATGAGTGACTATAAATGGAGTTTTCTTGTCAATGTATGGCTTTTGCCTCACGTTTCCCGAGGTAAACATTTAATTGTAATCTGTTTTATCCAAAAATGTAAAAAATCAGCTAAAAATCATTTATGAGATTATAAAACCATTTAAAGCTAGTAATAAGTCTTTCAAAGGCGTGACGGACTATTAACGGAGTTTTCCTGTCAATGGATTGCTTGTGCCTCACGTTTCCCTAGGTAAACATTCACTTAGAATCTTGTTTCAGCCAAAAATGTAAAAAAACTCAGCTCAAAATCATTTATGAGATTATAAAACCATTGAAAGTGAGAAATAATGCTTTTGAAAGCGTAAGTGACTATAAATGGACTTTTCTTATTAATGGATGGCTTTTACCTCACGTTTCTCGAGGTAAACATTCAATTGTAATTTGTTTTAACTAAAAATGTAAAAAAACTCAACTCAAAATCATTTATGAGATTATAAAACCAGTTGAAGTGAGAAATAATGCTTTTGAAGGCGTAAGTGACTGTAAATGGACTTTTCTTATTAATGGATGGCTTTTACCTCACGTTTCTCCAGGTAAACATTCAATTGTAATATGTTTTAACTAAAAATGTAAAAAAACTCAACTCAAAATCATTTATGAGATTATAAAACCAGTTGAAGTGAGAAATAATGCTTTTGAAGGCGTAAGTGACTATAAATGGACTTTTCTTACTAATGGATGGCTTTTACCTCACGTTTCTCGTGGTAAACATTCAATTGTAATCTGTTTTAATTGAAAATGTAAAAAAACTCAACCCAAAAGAAATTATGAGGTTATAAAACCGTTTGAAGCGAGTAATAAGGCTTTCGGAGGCATAAGTGACAATAAATGTAGTTTTCTTGTCAATGCATGGCTTTTGTCTCACGTTTCTCGAGGTAAACATTTAATTGTAATCTGTTTTAACCAAAAATGTAAAAAAATCAACTAAAAATCATTTATGAGATTATAAAACCATTTAAAGCGAGTAATAAGGCTTTCGAAGGCGTGACCGACTATAAATGGAGTTTTCCTGTCAACGGATTGCTTTTGCCTCTCGTTTCTCGAGGAAAACATTCACTTATAATCTTGTTTCAGCCAAAAATGTAAAAAAACTCAGCTCAAAATCATTTATGAGATTATAAAACCATTGAAAGTGAGAAATAATGCTTTTGAAGGCTTAAGTGACTATAAATGGACTTTTCTTATTAATGGATGGCTGTTACCTCACGTTTCTCGAGGTAAACATTCAATTGTAATCTGTTTTAACTAAAAATGTAAAAAAACTAAACTCAAAATCATTTATGAGATTATAAAACCATTGAAAGTGGGAAATAATGCTTTTGAAGGCGTAAGTGACTATAAATGGACTTTTCTTATTAATGGATGGCTTTTACCTCACGTTTCTCGAGGTAAACATTCAATTGTAATATGTTTTAACTAAAAATGTAAAAAAACTCAACTCAAAATCATTTATGAGATTATAAAACCAGTTGAAGTGAGAAATAATGCTTTTGAAGGCGTAAGTGACTATAAATGGACTTTTCTTACTAATGGATGGCTTTTACCTCACGTTTCTCGAGGTAAACATTCAATTGTAATCTGTTTTAATTGAAAATGTAAAAAAACTCAACCTAAAAGAAATTATGAGGTTATAAAACCGTTTGAAGCGAGTAATAAGGCTTTCGGAGGCATAAGTGACAATAAATGTAGTTTTCTTGTCAATGCATGGCTTTTGTCTCACGTTTCTCGATGTAAACATTTAATTGTAATCTGTTTTAACCAAAAATGTAAAAAAATCAACTAAAAATCATTTATGAGATTATAAAACCATTTAAAGCGAGTAATAAGGCTTTCGAAGGCGTGACCGACTATAAATGGAGTTTTCCTGTCAACGGATTGCTTTTGCCTCTCGTTTCTCGAGGTAAACATTCACTTAGAATCTTGTTTCAGCCAAAAATGTAAAAAAACTCAGCTCAAAATCATTTATGAGATTATAAAACCATTGAAAGTGAGAAATAATGCTTTTGAAGGCGTAAGTGACTATAAATGGACTTTTCTTATAAATGGATGGCTTTTACCTCACGTTTCTCGAGGTAAACATTCAATCGTAATCTGTTTTAATTGAAAATGTAAAAAAACTAAACCCAAAAGAAATTATGAGGTTATAAAACCGTTTGAAGCGAGTAATAAGGCTTTCGGAGGCATCAGCGACAATAAATGTAGTTTTCTTGTCAATGCATGGCTTTTGTCTCACGTTTCTCGAGGTAAACATTTAATTGTAATCTGTTTTAACCAAAAATGTAAAAAAATCAACTAAAAATCATTTATGAGATTATAAAACCATTTAAAGCGAGTAATAAGGCTTTCGAAGGCGTGACCGACTATAAATGGAGTTTTCCTGTCAACGGATTGCTTTTGCCTCTCGTTTCTCGAGGTAAACATTCACTGAGAATCTTGTTTCAGCCAAAAATGTAAAAAAACTCAGCTCAAAATCATTTATGAGATTATAAAACCATTGAAAGTGAGAAATAATGCTTTTGAAGGCGTAAGTGACTATAAATGGACTTCTCTTATTAATGGATGGCTTTTACCTCACGTTTCTCGAGGTAAACATTCAATTGTAATCTGTTTTAACTAAAAATGTAATAAAACTCAACTCAAAATCATTTATGAGATTATAAAACCAGTTGAAGTGAGAAATAATGCTTTTGAAGGCGTAAGTGACTATAAATGGACTTTTCTTACTAATGGATGGCTTTTACCTCACGTTTCTCGAGGTAAACATTCAATTGTAATCTGTTTTAATTGAAAATGTAAAAAAACTCAATCCAAAAAAAATTATGAGGTTATAAAACCGTTTGAAGCGAGTAATAAGGCTTTCGAAGGCATGAGTGACTATAAATGTAGTTTTCTTGTCAATGTATGGCTTTTGCCTCACGTTTCCCGAGGTAAACATTTAATTGTAATCTGTTTTAACCAAAAATGTAAAAAAATCAACTAAAAATCATTTATGAGATTATAAAACCATTTAAAGCGAGTAATAAGGCTTTCGAAGGCGTGACCGACTATAAATGGAGTTTTCCTGTCAACGGATTGCTTTTGCCTCTCGTTTCCCTAGGTAAACATTCACTTATAATCTTGTTTCAGCCAAAAATGTAAAAAAACTCAGCTTAAAATCATTTATGAGATTATAAAACCATTGAAAGTGAGAAATAATGGTTTTGAAGGCGTAAGTGACTATAAATGGACTTCTCTTATTAATGGATGGCTTTTACCTCATGTTTCTCAAGGTAAACATTCAATTGTAATCTGTTTTAACTAAAAATGTAAAAAAACTCAACTCAAAATCATTTACGAGATTATAAAACCAGTTGAAGTGAGAAATAATGCTTTTGAAGGCGTAAGTGACTATAAATGGACTTTTCTTACTAATGGATGGCTTTTACCTCACGTTTCTCGAGGTGAACATTCAATTGTAATCTGTTTTAATTAAAAATGTAAAAAAACTCAACCCAAAAGAAATTATGAGGTTATAAAACCGTTTGAAGCGAGTAATAAGGCTTTCGGAGGCATAAGTGACAATAAATGGAGTTTTCTTGTCAATGCATGGCTTTTGTCTCACATTTCTCGAGGTAAACATTTAATTGTAATCTGTTTTAACCAAAAATGTAAAAAAATCAACTAAAAATCATTTATGAGATTATAAAACCATTTAAAGCGAGTAATAAGGCTTTCGAAGGCGTGACCGACTATAAATGGAGTTTTCCTGTCAATGGATTGCTTTTGCCTCACGTTTCCCTAGGTAAACATTCACTTAGAATCTTGTTTCAGCCAAAAATGTAAAAAAACTCAGCTCAAAATCATTTATGAGATTATAAAACCATTGAAAGTGAGAAATAATGCTTTTGAAGGCGTAAGTGACTATAAATGGACTTTTCTTGCTAATGGATGGCTTTTACCTCACGTTTCTCGAGGTAAACATTCAATTATAATCTGTTTTAATTGAAAATGTAAAAAAACTCAACCCAAAAAAAATTATGAGGTTATAAAACCATTTGAAGCGAGTAATAAGGCTTTCGAAGGCATGAGTGACTATAAATGGAGTTTTCTTGTCAATGTATGGCTTTTGCCTCACGTTTCCCGAGGTAAACATTTAATTGTAATCTGTTTTATCCAAAAATGTAAAAAATCAGCTAAAAATCATTTATGAGATTATAAAACCATTTAAAGCTAGTAATAAGTCTTTCAAAGGCGTGACGGACTATTAACGGAGTTTTCCTGTCAATGGATTGCTTGTGCCTCACGTTTCCCTAGGTAAACATTCACTTAGAATCTTGTTTCAGCCAAAAATGTAAAAAAACTCAGCTCAAAATCATTTATGAGATTATAAAACCATTGAAAGTGAGAAATAATGCTTTTGAAAGCGTAAGTGACTATAAATGGACTTTTCTTATTAATGGATGGCTTTTACCTCACGTTTCTCGAGGTAAACATTCAATTGTAATCTGTTTTAACTAAAAATGTAAAAAAAACTCAACTCAAAATCATTTATGAGATTATAAAACCATTTGAAGTGAGAAATAATGCTTTTGAAGGCGTAAGTGACTATAAATGGACTTTTCTTACTAGAGGATGGCTTTTACCTCACGTTTCTCGAGGTAAACATTCAATTGTAATCTGTTTTAATTAAAAATGTAAAAAAAGTCAACCCAAAAAAAATTATGAGGTTATAAAACCATTTGAAGCGAGTAATAAGGCTTTCGAAGGCATGAGTGACTATAAATGGAGTTTTCTTGTCAATGTATGGCTTTTGCCTCACGTTTCCCGAGGTAAACATTTAATTGTAATCTGTTTTATCCAAAAATGTAAAAAAATCAGCTAAAAATCATTTATGAGATTATAAAACCATTTAAAGCTAGTAATAAGTCTTTCAAAGGCGTGACGGACTATTAACGGAGTTTTCCTGTCAATGGATTGCTTGTGCCTCACGTTTCCCTAGGTAAACATTCACTTAGAATCTTGTTTCAGCCAAAAATGTAAAAAAACTCAGCTCAAAATCATTTATGAGATTATAAAACCATTGAAAGTGAGAAATAATGCTTTTGAAAGCGTAAGTGACTATAAATGGACTTTTCTTATTAATGGATGGCTTTTACCTCACGTTTCTCGAGGTAAACATTCAATTGTAATTTGTTTTAACTAAAAATGTAAAAAAACTCAACTCAAAATCATTTATGAGATTATAAAACCAGTTGAAGTGAGAAATAATGCTTTTGAAGGCGTAAGTGACTGTAAATGGACTTTTCTTATTAATGGATGGCTTTTACCTCACGTTTCTCCAGGTAAACATTCAATTGTAATATGTTTTAACTAAAAATGTAAAAAAACTCAACTCAAAATCATTTATGAGATTATAAAACCAGTTGAAGTGAGAAATAATGCTTTTGAAGGCGTAAGTGACTATAAATGGACTTTTCTTACTAATGGATGGCTTTTACCTCACGTTTCTCGTGGTAAACATTCAATTGTAATCTGTTTTAATTGAAAATGTAAAAAAACTCAACCCAAAAGAAATTATGAGGTTATAAAACCGTTTGAAGCGAGTAATAAGGCTTTCGGAGGCATAAGTGACAATAAATGTAGTTTTCTTGTCAATGCATGGCTTTTGTCTCACGTTTCTCGAGGTAAACATTTAATTGTAATCTGTTTTAACCAAAAATGTAAAAAAATCAACTAAAAATCATTTATGAGATTATAAAACCATTTAAAGCGAGTAATAAGGCTTTCGAAGGCGTGACCGACTATAAATGGAGTTTTCCTGTCAACGGATTGCTTTTGCCTCTCGTTTCTCGAGGAAAACATTCACTTATAATCTTGTTTCAGCCAAAAATGTAAAAAAACTCAGCTCAAAATCATTTATGAGATTATAAAACCATTGAAAGTGAGAAATAATGCTTTTGAAGGCTTAAGTGACTATAAATGGACTTTTCTTATTAATGGATGGCTGTTACCTCACGTTTCTCGAGGTAAACATTCAATTGTAATCTGTTTTAACTAAAAATGTAAAAAAACTAAACTCAAAATCATTTATGAGATTATAAAACCATTGAAAGTGGGAAATAATGCTTTTGAAGGCGTAAGTGACTATAAATGGACTTTTCTTATTAATGGATGGCTTTTACCTCACGTTTCTCGAGGTAAACATTCAATTGTAATATGTTTTAACTAAAAATGTAAAAAAACTCAACTCAAAATCATTTATGAGATTATAAAACCAGTTGAAGTGAGAAATAATGCTTTTGAAGGCGTAAGTGACTATAAATGGACTTTTCTTACTAATGGATGGCTTTTACCTCACGTTTCTCGAGGTAAACATTCAATTGTAATCTGTTTTAATTGAAAATGTAAAAAAACTCAACCTAAAAGAAATTATGAGGTTATAAAACCGTTTGAAGCGAGTAATAAGGCTTTCGGAGGCATAAGTGACAATAAATGTAGTTTTCTTGTCAATGCATGGCTTTTGTCTCACGTTTCTCGATGTAAACATTTAATTGTAATCTGTTTTAACCAAAAATGTAAAAAAATCAACTAAAAATCATTTATGAGATTATAAAACCATTTAAAGCGAGTAATAAGGCTTTCGAAGGCGTGACCGACTATAAATGGAGTTTTCCTGTCAACGGATTGCTTTTGCCTCTCGTTTCTCGAGGTAAACATTCACTTAGAATCTTGTTTCAGCCAAAAATGTAAAAAAACTCAGCTCAAAATCATTTATGAGATTATAAAACCATTGAAAGTGAGAAATAATGCTTTTGAAGGCGTAAGTGACTATAAATGGACTTTTCTTATAAATGGATGGCTTTTACCTCACGTTTCTCGAGGTAAACATTCAATCGTAATCTGTTTTAATTGAAAATGTAAAAAAACTAAACCCAAAAGAAATTATGAGGTTATAAAACCGTTTGAAGCGAGTAATAAGGCTTTCGGAGGCATCAGCGACAATAAATGTAGTTTTCTTGTCAATGCATGGCTTTTGTCTCACGTTTCTCGAGGTAAACATTTAATTGTAATCTGTTTTAACCAAAAATGTAAAAAAATCAACTAAAAATCATTTATGAGATTATAAAACCATTTAAAGCGAGTAATAAGGCTTTCGAAGGCGTGACCGACTATAAATGGAGTTTTCCTGTCAACGGATTGCTTTTGCCTCTCGTTTCTCGAGGAAAACATTCACTTATAATCTTGTTTCAGCCAAAAATGTAAAAAAACTCAGCTCAAAATCATTTATGAGATTATAAAACCATTGAAAGTGAGAAATAATGCTTTTGAAGGCTTAAGTGACTATAAATGGACTTTTCTTATTAATGGATGGCTGTTACCTCACGTTTCTCGAGGTAAACATTCAATTGTAATCTGTTTTAACTAAAAATGTAAAAAAACTAAACTCAAAATCATTTATGAGATTATAAAACCATTGAAAGTGGGAAATAATGCTTTTGAAGGCGTAAGTGACTATAAATGGACTTTTCTTATTAATGGATGGCTTTTACCTCACGTTTCTCGAGGTAAACATTCAATTGTAATATGTTTTAACTAAAAATGTAAAAAAACTCAACTCAAAATCATTTATGAGATTATAAAACCAGTTGAAGTGAGAAATAATGCTTTTGAAGGCGTAAGTGACTATAAATGGACTTTTCTTACTAATGGATGGCTTTTACCTCACGTTTCTCGAGGTAAACATTCAATTGTAATCTGTTTTAATTGAAAATGTAAAAAAACTCAACCTAAAAGAAATTATGAGGTTATAAAACCGTTTGAAGCGAGTAATAAGGCTTTCGGAGGCATAAGTGACAATAAATGTAGTTTTCTTGTCAATGCATGGCTTTTGTCTCACGTTTCTCGATGTAAACATTTAATTGTAATCTGTTTTAACCAAAAATGTAAAAAAATCAACTAAAAATCATTTATGAGATTATAAAACCATTTAAAGCGAGTAATAAGGCTTTCGAAGGCGTGACCGACTATAAATGGAGTTTTCCTGTCAACGGATTGCTTTTGCCTCTCGTTTCTCGAGGTAAACATTCACTTAGAATCTTGTTTCAGCCAAAAATGTAAAAAAACTCAGCTCAAAATCATTTATGAGATTATAAAACCATTGAAAGTGAGAAATAATGCTTTTGAAGGCGTAAGTGACTATAAATGGACTTTTCTTATAAATGGATGGCTTTTACCTCACGTTTCTCGAGGTAAACATTCAATCGTAATCTGTTTTAATTGAAAATGTAAAAAAACTAAACCCAAAAGAAATTATGAGGTTATAAAACCGTTTGAAGCGAGTAATAAGGCTTTCGGAGGCATCAGCGACAATAAATGTAGTTTTCTTGTCAATGCATGGCTTTTGTCTCACGTTTCTCGAGGTAAACATTTAATTGTAATCTGTTTTAACCAAAAATGTAAAAAAATCAACTAAAAATCATTTATGAGATTATAAAACCATTTAAAGCGAGTAATAAGGCTTTCGAAGGCGTGACCGACTATAAATGGAGTTTTCCTGTCAACGGATTGCTTTTGCCTCTCGTTTCTCGAGGTAAACATTCACTGAGAATCTTGTTTCAGCCAAAAATGTAAAAAAACTCAGCTCAAAATCATTTATGAGATTATAAAACCATTGAAAGTGAGAAATAATGCTTTTGAAGGCGTAAGTGACTATAAATGGACTTCTCTTATTAATGGATGGCTTTTACCTCACGTTTCTCGAGGTAAACATTCAATTGTAATCTGTTTTAACTAAAAATGTAATAAAACTCAACTCAAAATCATTTATGAGATTATAAAACCAGTTGAAGTGAGAAATAATGCTTTTGAAGGCGTAAGTGACTATAAATGGACTTTTCTTACTAATGGATGGCTTTTACCTCACGTTTCTCGAGGTAAACATTCAATTGTAATCTGTTTTAATTGAAAATGTAAAAAAACTCAATCCAAAAAAAATTATGAGGTTATAAAACCGTTTGAAGCGAGTAATAAGGCTTTCGAAGGCATGAGTGACTATAAATGTAGTTTTCTTGTCAATGTATGGCTTTTGCCTCACGTTTCCCGAGGTAAACATTTAATTGTAATCTGTTTTAACCAAAAATGTAAAAAAATCAACTAAAAATCATTTATGAGATTATAAAACCATTTAAAGCGAGTAATAAGGCTTTCGAAGGCGTGACCGACTATAAATGGAGTTTTCCTGTCAACGGATTGCTTTTGCCTCTCGTTTCCCTAGGTAAACATTCACTTATAATCTTGTTTCAGCCAAAAATGTAAAAAAACTCAGCTTAAAATCATTTATGAGATTATAAAACCATTGAAAGTGAGAAATAATGGTTTTGAAGGCGTAAGTGACTATAAATGGACTTCTCTTATTAATGGATGGCTTTTACCTCATGTTTCTCAAGGTAAACATTCAATTGTAATCTGTTTTAACTAAAAATGTAAAAAAACTCAACTCAAAATCATTTACGAGATTATAAAACCAGTTGAAGTGAGAAATAATGCTTTTGAAGGCGTAAGTGACTATAAATGGACTTTTCTTACTAATGGATGGCTTTTACCTCACGTTTCTCGAGGTGAACATTCAATTGTAATCTGTTTTAATTAAAAATGTAAAAAAACTCAACCCAAAAGAAATTATGAGGTTATAAAACCGTTTGAAGCGAGTAATAAGGCTTTCGGAGGCATAAGTGACAATAAATGGAGTTTTCTTGTCAATGCATGGCTTTTGTCTCACATTTCTCGAGGTAAACATTTAATTGTAATCTGTTTTAACCAAAAATGTAAAAAAATCAACTAAAAATCATTTATGAGATTATAAAACCATTTAAAGCGAGTAATAAGGCTTTCGAAGGCGTGACCGACTATAAATGGAGTTTTCCTGTCAATGGATTGCTTTTGCCTCACGTTTCCCTAGGTAAACATTCACTTAGAATCTTGTTTCAGCCAAAAATGTAAAAAAACTCAGCTCAAAATCATTTATGAGATTATAAAACCATTGAAAGTGAGAAATAATGCTTTTGAAGGCGTAAGTGACTATAAATGGACTTTTCTTGCTAATGGATGGCTTTTACCTCACGTTTCTCGAGGTAAACATTCAATTATAATCTGTTTTAATTGAAAATGTAAAAAAACTCAACCCAAAAAAAATTATGAGGTTATAAAACCATTTGAAGCGAGTAATAAGGCTTTCGAAGGCATGAGTGACTATAAATGGAGTTTTCTTGTCAATGTATGGCTTTTGCCTCACGTTTCCCGAGGTAAACATTTAATTGTAATCTGTTTTATCCAAAAATGTAAAAAATCAGCTAAAAATCATTTATGAGATTATAAAACCATTTAAAGCTAGTAATAAGTCTTTCAAAGGCGTGACGGACTATTAACGGAGTTTTCCTGTCAATGGATTGCTTGTGCCTCACGTTTCCCTAGGTAAACATTCACTTAGAATCTTGTTTCAGCCAAAAATGTAAAAAAACTCAGCTCAAAATCATTTATGAGATTATAAAACCATTGAAAGTGAGAAATAATGCTTTTGAAAGCGTAAGTGACTATAAATGGACTTTTCTTATTAATGGATGGCTTTTACCTCACGTTTCTCGAGGTAAACATTCAATTGTAATCTGTTTTAACTAAAAATGTAAAAAAAACTCAACTCAAAATCATTTATGAGATTATAAAACCATTTGAAGTGAGAAATAATGCTTTTGAAGGCGTAAGTGACTATAAATGGACTTTTCTTACTAGAGGATGGCTTTTACCTCACGTTTCTCGAGGTAAACATTCAATTGTAATCTGTTTTAATTAAAAATGTAAAAAAAGTCAACCCAAAAAAAATTATGAGGTTATAAAACCATTTGAAGCGAGTAATAAGGCTTTCGAAGGCATGAGTGACTATAAATGGAGTTTTCTTGTCAATGTATGGCTTTTGCCTCACGTTTCCCGAGGTAAACATTTAATTGTAATCTGTTTTATCCAAAAATGTAAAAAAATCAGCTAAAAATCATTTATGAGATTATAAAACCATTTAAAGCTAGTAATAAGTCTTTCAAAGGCGTGACGGACTATTAACGGAGTTTTCCTGTCAATGGATTGCTTGTGCCTCACGTTTCCCTAGGTAAACATTCACTTAGAATCTTGTTTCAGCCAAAAATGTAAAAAAACTCAGCTCAAAATCATTTATGAGATTATAAAACCATTGAAAGTGAGAAATAATGCTTTTGAAAGCGTAAGTGACTATAAATGGACTTTTCTTATTAATGGATGGCTTTTACCTCACGTTTCTCGAGGTAAACATTCAATTGTAATTTGTTTTAACTAAAAATGTAAAAAAACTCAACTCAAAATCATTTATGAGATTATAAAACCAGTTGAAGTGAGAAATAATGCTTTTGAAGGCGTAAGTGACTGTAAATGGACTTTTCTTATTAATGGATGGCTTTTACCTCACGTTTCTCCAGGTAAACATTCAATTGTAATATGTTTTAACTAAAAATGTAAAAAAACTCAACTCAAAATCATTTATGAGATTATAAAACCAGTTGAAGTGAGAAATAATGCTTTTGAAGGCGTAAGTGACTATAAATGGACTTTTCTTACTAATGGATGGCTTTTACCTCACGTTTCTCGTGGTAAACATTCAATTGTAATCTGTTTTAATTGAAAATGTAAAAAAACTCAACCCAAAAGAAATTATGAGGTTATAAAACCGTTTGAAGCGAGTAATAAGGCTTTCGGAGGCATAAGTGACAATAAATGTAGTTTTCTTGTCAATGCATGGCTTTTGTCTCACGTTTCTCGAGGTAAACATTTAATTGTAATCTGTTTTAACCAAAAATGTAAAAAAATCAACTAAAAATCATTTATGAGATTATAAAACCATTTAAAGCGAGTAATAAGGCTTTCGAAGGCGTGACCGACTATAAATGGAGTTTTCCTGTCAACGGATTGCTTTTGCCTCTCGTTTCTCGAGGAAAACATTCACTTATAATCTTGTTTCAGCCAAAAATGTAAAAAAACTCAGCTCAAAATCATTTATGAGATTATAAAACCATTGAAAGTGAGAAATAATGCTTTTGAAGGCTTAAGTGACTATAAATGGACTTTTCTTATTAATGGATGGCTGTTACCTCACGTTTCTCGAGGTAAACATTCAATTGTAATCTGTTTTAACTAAAAATGTAAAAAAACTAAACTCAAAATCATTTATGAGATTATAAAACCATTGAAAGTGGGAAATAATGCTTTTGAAGGCGTAAGTGACTATAAATGGACTTTTCTTATTAATGGATGGCTTTTACCTCACGTTTCTCGAGGTAAACATTCAATTGTAATATGTTTTAACTAAAAATGTAAAAAAACTCAACTCAAAATCATTTATGAGATTATAAAACCAGTTGAAGTGAGAAATAATGCTTTTGAAGGCGTAAGTGACTATAAATGGACTTTTCTTACTAATGGATGGCTTTTACCTCACGTTTCTCGAGGTAAACATTCAATTGTAATCTGTTTTAATTGAAAATGTAAAAAAACTCAACCTAAAAGAAATTATGAGGTTATAAAACCGTTTGAAGCGAGTAATAAGGCTTTCGGAGGCATAAGTGACAATAAATGTAGTTTTCTTGTCAATGCATGGCTTTTGTCTCACGTTTCTCGAGGTAAACATTTAATTGTAATCTGTTTTAACCAAAAATGTAAAAAAATCAACTAAAAATCATTTATGAGATTATAAAACCATTTAAAGCGAGTAATAAGGCTTTCGAAGGCGTGACCGACTATAAATGGAGTTTTCCTGTCAACGGATTGCTTTTGCCTCTCGTTTCTCGAGGTAAACATTCACTTAGAATCTTGTTTCAGCCAAAAATGTAAAAAAACTCAGCTCAAAATCATTTATGAGATTATAAAACCATTGAAAGTGAGAAATAATGCTTTTGAAGGCATAAGTGACTATAAATGGACTTTTCTTATAAATGGATGGCTTTTACCTCACGTTTCTCGAGGTAAACATTCAATCGTAATCTGTTTTAATTGAAAATGTAAAAAAACTAAACCCAAAAGAAATTATGAGGTTATAAAACCGTTTGAAGCGAGTAATAAGGCTTTCGGAGGCATCAGCGACAATAAATGTAGTTTTCTTGTCAATGCATGGCTTTTGTCTCACGTTTCTCGAGGTAAACATTTAATTGTAATCTGTTTTAACCAAAAATGTAAAAAAATCAACTAAAAATCATTTATGAGATTATAAAACCATTTAAAGCGAGTAATAAGGCTTTCGAAGGCGTGACCGACTATAAATGGAGTTTTCCTGTCAACGGATTGCTTTTGCCTCTCGTTTCTCGAGGTAAACATTCACTTAGAATCTTGTTTCAGCCAAAAATGTAAAAAAACTCAGCTCAAAATCATTTATGAGATTATAAAACCATTGAAAGTGAGAAATAATGCTTTTGAAAGCGTAAGTGACTATAAATGGACTTTTCTTATTAATGGATGGCTTTTACCTCACGTTTCTCGAGGTAAACATTCAATTGTAATCTGTTTTAACTAAAAATGTAAAAAAAACTCAACTCAAAATCATTTATGAGATTATAAAACCATTTGAAGTGAGAAATAATGCTTTTGAAGGCGTAAGTGACTATAAATGGACTTTTCTTACTAGAGGATGGCTTTTACCTCACGTTTCTCGAGGTAAACATTCAATTGTAATCTGTTTTAATTAAAAATGTAAAAAAAGTCAACCCAAAAAAAATTATGAGGTTATAAAACCATTTGAAGCGAGTAATAAGGCTTTCGAAGGCATGAGTGACTATAAATGGACTTCTCTTATTAATGGATGGCTTTTACCTCACGTTTCTCGAGGTAAACATTCAATTGTAATCTGTTTTAACTAAAAATGTAAAAAAACTCAACTCAAAATCATTTACGAGATTATAAAACCAGTTGAAGTGAGAAATAATGCTTTTGAAGGCGTAAGTGACTATAAATGGACTTTTCTTACTAATGGATGGCTTTTACCTCACGTTTCTCGAGGTGAACATTCAATTGTAATCTGTTTTAATTAAAAATGTAAAAAAACTCAACCCAAAAGAAATTATGAGGTTATAAAACCGTTTGAAGCGAGTAATAAGGCTTTCGGAGGCATAAGTGACAATAAATGGAGTTTTCTTGTCAATGCATGGCTTTTGTCTCACATTTCTCGAGGTAAACATTTAATTGTAATCTGTTTTAACCAAAAATGTAAAAAAATCAACTAAAAATCATTTATGAGATTATAAAACCATTTAAAGCGAGTAATAAGGCTTTCGAAGGCGTGACCGACTATAAATGGAGTTTTCCTGTCAACGGATTGCTTTTGCCTCTCGTTTCTCGAGGTAAACATTCACTTAGAATCTTGTTTCAGCCAAAAATGTAAAAAAACTCAGCTCAAAATCATTTATGAGATTATAAAACCATTGAAAGTGAGAAATAATACTTTTGAAGGCGTAAGTGACTATAAATGGACTTCTCTTATTAATGGATGGCTTTTACCTCACGTTTCTCAAGGTAAACATTCAATTGTAATCTATTTTAACTAAAAATGTAAAAAAACTCAACTCAAAATCATTTACGAGATTATAAAACCAGTTGAAGTGAGAAATAATGCTTTTGAAGGCGTAAGTGACTATAAATGGACTTTTCTTACTAATGGATGGCTTTTACCTCACGTTTCTCGAGGTGAACATTCAATTGTAATCTGTTTTAATTAAAAATGTAAAAACACTCAACCCAAAAGAAATTATGAGGTTATAAAACCGTTTGAGGCGAGCAATAAGGCTTTCGGAGGCGTAAGTGACTATAAATGTAGATTTCTTGTCAATGCATGGCTTTTGCCTCACGTTTCTCGAGGTAAACATTTAATTGTAATCTGTTTTAACCAAAAATGTAAAAAAATCAACTAAAAATCATTTATAAGATTATAAAACCATTTAAAGCGAGTAATAAGGCTTTCGAAGGCGTGACCGACTATAAATGGAGTTTTCCTGTCAACGGATTGCTTTTGCCTCTCGTTTGTCGAGGTAAACATTCGCTTATAATCTTGTTTCGGCCAAAAATGTAAAAAAACTCTGCTCAAAATCATTTATGAGATTATAAAACCATTGAAAGTGAGAAATAATGCTTTTGAAGGCTTAAGTGACTATAAATGGACTTTTCTTATTAATGGATGGCTTTTACCTCACGTTTCTCGAGGTAAACATTCAATTGTAATCTGTTTTAACTAAAAATGTAGAAAAACTAAACTCAAAATCATTTATGAGATTATAAAACCATTTGAAGTGAGAAATAATGCTTTTGAAGGCGTAAGTAACTATAAATGGACTTTTCTTACTAATGGATGGCTTTTACCTCACGTTTCTCGAGGTAAACATTCAATTGTAATCTGTTTTAATTAAAAATGTAAAAAAACTCAATCCAAAAAAAATTATGAGGTTATAAAACCGTTTGAAGCGAGTAATAAGGCTTTCGAAGGCATGAGTGACTATAAATGTAGTTTTCTTGTCAATGTATGGCTTTTGCCTCACGTTTCCTGAGGTAAACATTTAATTGTAATCTGTTTTAACCAAATATGTAAAAAAATCAACTAAAAATCATTTATAAGATTATAAAACCATTTAAAGCGAGTAATAAGGCTTTTGAAGGCGTGACCGACAATAAATGGAGTTTTCCTCTCAACGGATTGCTTTTGCCTCTCGTTTCTCGAGGTAAACATTCACTTATAATCTTGTTTCAGCCAAAAATGTAAAAAAACTCAGCTCAAAATCATTTATGAGATTATAAAACCATTGAAAGTGAGAAATAATGCTTTTGAAAACGTAAGTGACTATAAATGGACTTTTCTTATTAATGGATGGCTTTTACCTCACGTTTCTCGAGGTAAACAATCAATTGTAATCTGTTTTAACTAAAAATGTAAAAAAACTCAACTCAAAATCATTTATGAGATTATAAAACCATTTGAAGTGGGAAATAATGCTTTTGAAGGCGTAAGTGACTATAAATGGACTTTTCTTATTAATTGATGGCTTTTACCTCACGTTTCCCGAGGTAAACATTCAATTGTAATTTGTTTTAACTAAAAATGTAAAAAAACTCAACTCAAAATCATTTATGAGATTATAAAACCAGTTGAAGTGAGAAATAATGCTTTTGAAGGCGTAAGTGACTGTAAATGGACTTTTCTTATTAATGGATGGCTTTTACCTCACGTTTCTCGAGGTAAACATTCAATTGTAATTTGTTTTAACTAAAAATGTAAAAAAACTCAACTCAAAATCATTTATGAGATTATAAAACCAGTTGAAGTGAGAAATAATGCTTTTGAAGGCGTAAGTGACTATAAATGGACTTTTCTTATTAATGGATGGCATTTACCTCACGTTTCTCGAGGTAAACTTTCAATTGTAATCTGTTTTAACTAAAAATGTAATAAAACTCAACTCAAAATCATTTATGAGATTATAAAACCAGTTGAAGTGAGAAATAATGCTTTTGAAGGCGTAAGTGACTATAAATGGACTTTTCTTATAAATGGATGGCTTTTACCTCACGTTTCTCGAGGTAAACATTCAATCGTAATCTGTTTTAATTGAAAATGTAAAAAAACTAAACCCAAAAGAAATTATGAGGTTATAAAACCGTTTGAAGCGAGTAATAAGGCTTTCGGAGGCATCAGCGACAATAAATGTAGTTTTCTTGTCAATGCATGGCTTTTGTCTCACGTTTCTCGAGGTAAACATTTAATTGTAATCTGTTTTAACCAAAAATGTAAAAAAATCAACTAAAAATCATTTATGAGATTATAAAACCATTTAAAGCGAGTAATAAGGCTTTCGAAGGCGTGACCGACTATAAATGGAGTTTTCCTGTCAACGGATTGCTTTTGCCTCTCGTTTCTCGAGGTAAACATTCACTTAGAATCTTGTTTCAGCCAAAAATGTAAAAAAACTCAGCTCAAAATCATTTATGAGATTATAAAACCATTGAAAGTGAGAAATAATGGTTTTGAAGGCGTAAGTGACTATAAATGGACTTTTCTTATAAATGGATGGCTTTTGCCTTACGTTTCTCGAGGTAAACATTCAATCGTAATCTGTTTTAACTAAAAATGCAAAAAAACTCAACTCAAAATCATTTATGAGATTATAAAACCATTTGAAGTGAGAAATAATGCTTTTGAAGGCGTAAGTGACTATAAATGGACTTTTCTTGCTAATGGATGGCTTTTACCTCACGTTTCTCGAGGTAAACATTCAATTATAATCTGTTTTAATTGAAAATGTAAAAAAACTCAACCCAAAAAAAATTATGAGGTTATAAAACCATTTGAAGCGAGTAATAAGGCTTTCGAAGGCATTAGCGACTATAAATGGAGTTTTCTTGTCAATGTATGGCTTTTGCCTCACGTTTCCCGAGGTAAACATTTAATTGTAATCTGTTTTATCCAAAAATGTAAAAAAATCAGCTAAAAATCATTTATGAGATTATAAAACCATTTAAAGCTGGTAATAAGTCTTTCAAAGGCGTGACAGACTATTAACGGAGTTTTCCTGTCAATGGATTGCTTGTGCCTCACGTTTCCCTAGGTAAACATTCACTTAGAATCTTGTTTCAGCCAAAAATGTAAAAAAACTCTGCTCAAAATCATTTATGAGATTATAAAACCATTGAAAGTGAGAAATAATGCTTTTGAAAGCGTAAGTGACTATAAATGGACTTTTCTTATTAATGGATGGCTTTTACCTCACGTTTCTCGAGGTAAACATTCAATTGTAATCTGTTTTAACTAAAAATGTAATAAAACTCAACTCAAAATCATTTATGAGATTATAAAACCAGTTGAAGTGAGAAATAATGCTTTTGAAGGCGTAAGTAACTATAAATGGACTTTTCTTACTAATGGATGGCTTTTACCTCACGTTTCTCGAGGTAAACATTCAATTGTAATCTGTTTTAATTAAAAATGTAAAAAAACTCAATCCAAAAAAAATTATGAGGTTATAAAACCGTTTGAAGCGAGTAATAAGGCTTTCGAAGGCATTAGTGACTATAAATGTAGTTTTCTTGTCAATGTATGGCTTTTGCCTCACGTTTCCCGAGGTAAACATTTAATTGTAATCTGTTTTAACCAAAAATGTAAAAAAATCAACTAAAAATCATTTATGAGATTATAAAACCATTTAAAGCGAGTAATAAGGCAATCGAAGGCGTGACCGACTATAAATGGAGTTCTCCTATCAACGGATTGCTTTTGCCTCTCGTTTCTCGAGGTAAACATTCACTTATAATCTTGTTTCAGTCAAAAATGTAAAAAAACTCTGCTGAAAATCATTTATGAGATTATAAAACCATTGAAAGTGAGAAATAATGCTTTTGAAGGCGTAAGTGACTATAAATGGACTTTTCTTATTAATGGATGGCTTTTACCTCACGTTTCTCGAGGTAAACATTCAATTGTAATCTGTTTTAACTAAAAATGTAAAAAAACTCAACTCAAAATCATTTATGAGATTATAAAACCATTTGAAGTGGGAAATAATGCTTTTGAAGGCGTAAGTGACTATAAATGGACTTTTCTTATTAATGGATGGCTTTTACCTCACGTTTCCCGAGGTAAACATTCAATTGAAATTTGTTTTAACTAAAAATGTAAAAAAACTCAACTCAAAATCATTTATGAGATTATAAAACCATTGAAAGTGAGAAATAATGGTTTTGAAGGCGTAAGTGACTATAAATGGACTTTTCTTATAAATGGATGGCTTTTGCCTCACTTTTCTCGAGGTAAACATTCAATCGTAATCTGTTTGAACTAAACATGCAAAAAAACTCAACTCAAAATCATTTATGAGATTATAAAACCATTTGAAGTGAGAAATAATGCTTTTGCAGGCGTAAGTGACTATAAATGGACTTTCCTTGCTAATGGATGGCTTTTACCTCACGTTTCTCGAGGTAAACATTCAATTATAATCTGTTTTAATTGAAAATGTAAAAAAACTCAACCCAAAAAAAATTATGAGGTTATAAAACCATTTGAAGCGAGTAATAAGGCTTTCGAAGGCATGAGTGACTATAAATGGAGTTTTCTTGTCAATGTATGGCTTTTGCCTCACGTTTCCCGAGGTAAACATTTAATTGTAATCTGTTTTATCCAAAAATGTAAAAAAATCAGCTAAAAATCATTTATGAGATTATAAAACCATTTAAAGCTAGTAATAAGTCTTTCAAAGGCGTGACGGACTATAAACGGAGTTTTCCTGTCAATGGATTGCTTTTGCCTCACGTTTCCCAAGGTAAACATTCACTTAGAATCTTGTTTCAGCCAAAAATGTAAAAAAACTCTGCTCAAAATCATTTATGAGATTATAAAACCATTGAAAGTGAGAAATAATGCTTTTGAAAGGGTAAGTGACTATAAATGGACTTTTCTTATTAATGGATGGCTTTTACCTCACGTTTCTCGAGGTAAACATTCAATTGTAATCTGTTTTAACTAAAAATGTAATAAAACTCAACTCAAAATCATTTATGAGATTATAAAACCATTTGAAGTGGGAAATAATGCTTTTGAAGGCGTAAGTGACTATAAATGGACTTTTCTTATTAATGGATGGCTTTTGCCTCACGTTTCCCGAGGTAAACATTTAATTGTAATCTGTTTTATCCAAAAATGTAAAAAAATTAGCTAAAAATCATTTATGAGATTATAAAACCATTTAAAGCTAGTAATAAGTCTTTCAAAGGCGTGACGGACTATTAACGGAGTTTTCCTGTCAATGGATTGCTTGTGCCTCACGTTTCCCTAGGTAAACATTCACTTAGAATCTTGTTTCAGCCAAAAATGTAAAAAAACTCTGCTCAAAATCATTTATGAGATTATAAAACCATTGAAAGTGAGAAATAACGCTTTTAAAAGCGTAAGTGACTATAAATGGACTTTTCTTATTAATGGATGGCTTTTACCTCACGTTTCTCGAGGTAAACATTCAATTGTAATCTGTTTTAACTAAAAATGTAAAAAAACTCAACTCAAAATCATTTACGAGATTATAAAACCAGTTGAAGTGAGAAATAATGCTTTTGAAGGCGTAAGTGACTATAAATGGACTTTTCTTACTAATGGATGGCTTTTACCTCACGTTTCTCGAGGTGAACATTCAATTGTAATCTGTTTTAATTGAAAATGTAAAAAAACTCAACCCAAAAGAAATTATGAGGTTATAAAACCGTTTGAAGCGAGTAATAAGGCTTTCGGAGGCATAAGTGACAATAAATTTAGTTTTCTTGTCAATGCATGGCTTTTGTCTCACGTTTCTCGAGGTAAACATTTAATTGTAATCTGTTTTATCCAAAAATGTAAAAAAATCAACTAAAAATCATTTATGAGATTATAAAACCATTTAAAGCGAGTAATAAGGCCTTCGAAGGCGTGACCGACTATAAATGGAGTTTTCCTGTCAACGGATTGCTTTTGCCTCTCGTTTCTCGAGGTAAACATTCACTTAGAATCTTGTTTCAGCCAAAAATGTAAAAAAACTCAGCTCAAAATCATTTATGAGATTATAAAACCATTGAAAGTGAGAAATAATGGTTTTGAAGGCGTAAGTGACTATAAATGGACTTTTCTTATAAATGGATGGCTTTTGCCTCACGTTTCTCGAGGTAAACATTCAAACGTAATCTGTTTTAACTAAAAATGCAAAAAAACTCAACTCAAAATCATTTATGAGATTATAAAACCATTTGAAGTGAGAAATAATGCTTTTGAAGGCGTAAGTGACGATAAATGGACTTTTCTTGCTAATGGATGGCTTTTACCTCACGTTTCTCGAGGTAAACATTCAATTATAATCTGTTTTAATTGAAAATGTAAAAAAACTCAACCCAAAAAAAATTATGAGGTTATAAAACCATTTGAAGCGAGTAATAAGGCTTTCGAAGGCGTGAGTGACTATAAATGGAGTTTTCTTGTCAATGTATGGCTTTTGCCTCACGTTTCCCGAGGTAAACATTTAATTGTAATCTGTTTTATCCAAAAATGTAAAAAAATCAGTTAAAAATCATTTATGAGATTATAAAACCATTTAAAGCTAGTAATAAGTCTTTCAAAGGCGTGACGGACTATTAACGGAGTTTTCCTGTCAATGGATTGCTTGTGCCTCACGTTTCCCTAGGTAAACATTCACTTAGAATCTTGTTTCAGCCAAAAATGTAAAAAAACTCAGCTCAAAATCATTTATGAGATTATAAAACCATTGAAAGTGAGAAATAATGCTTTTGAAAGCGTAAGTGACTATAAATGGACTTTTCTTATTAATGGATGGCTTTTACCTCACGTTTCTCAAGGTAAACATTCAATTATAATCTGTTTTAACTAAAAATGTAAAAAAACTCAACTCAAAATCATTTATGAGATTATAAAACCATTTGAAGTGGGAAATAATGCTTTCGAAGGCGTAAGTGACTATAAATGGACTTTTCTTACTAATGGATGGCTTTTACCTCACGTTTCTCGAGGTAAACATTCAATTGTAATCTGCTTTAACTAAAAATGTAAAAAAACTCAACTCAAAATCATTTATGAGATTATAAAACCAGTTGAAGTGAGAAATAATGCTTTTGAAGGCGTAAGTGACTATAAATGGACTTTTCTTACTAATGGATGGCTTTTACCTCACGTTTCTCGAGGTGAACATTCAATTGTAATCTGTTTTAATTGAAAATGTAAAAAAACTCAACCCAAAAGAAATTATGAGGTTATAAAACCGTTTGAAGCGAGTAATAAGGCTTTCGGAGGCATAAGTGACAATAAATTTAGTTTTCTTGTCAATGCATGACTTTTGTCTCACGTTTCTCGAGGTAAACATTTAATTGTAATCTGTTTTAACCAAAAATGTAAAAAAATCAACTAAAAATCATTTATGAGATTATAAAACCATTTAAAGCGAGTAATAAGGCTTTCGAAGGCGTGACCGACTATAAATGGAGTTTTCCTGTCAACGGATTGCTTTTACCTCTCGTTTCTCGAGGTAAACATTCACTTAGAATCTTGTTTCAGCCAAAAATGTAAAAAAACTCAGCTCAAAATCATTTATGAGATTATAAAACCATTGAAAGTGAGAAATAATGGTTTTGAAGGCGTAAGTGACTATAAATGGACTTTTCTTATAAATGGATGGCTTTTGCCTCACGTTTCTCGAGGTAAAGATTCAATCGTAATCTGTTTTAACTAAAAATGCAAAAAAACTCAACTCAAAATCATTTATGAGATTATAAAACCATTTGAAGTGAGAAATAATGCTTTTGAAGGCGTAAGTGACTATAAATGGACTTTCCTTGCTAATGGATGGCTTTTACCTCACGTTTCTCGAGGTAAACATTCAATTATAATCTGTTTTAATTGAAAATGTAAAAAAACTCAACCCAAAAAAAATTATGAGGTTATAACACCATTTGAAGCGAGTAATAAGGCTTTCGAAGGCATGAGTGACTATAAATGGAGTTTTCTTGTCAATGTATGGCTTTTGCCTCACGTTTCCCGAGGTAAACATTTAATTGTAATCTGTTTTATCCAAAAATGTAAAAAAATCAGCTAAAAATCGTTTATGAGATTATAAAACCATTTAAAGCTAGTAATAAGTCTTTCAAAGGCGTGACGGACTATTAACGGAGTTTTCCTGTCAATGGATTGCTTGTGCCTCACGTTTCCCTAGGTAAACATTCACTTAGAATCTTGTTTCAGCCAAAAAAGTAAAAAAACTCTGCTCAAAATCATTTATGAGATTATAAAACCATTGAAAGTGAGAAATAATGCTTTTGAAAGCGTAAGTGACTATAAATGGACTTTTTTTATTAATGGATGGCTTTTACCTCACGTTTCTCGAGGTAAACATTCAATTGTAATCTGTTTTAATTAAAAATGTAAAAAAACTCAATCCAAAAAAAATTATGATTTTATAAAACCGTTTGAAGCGAGTAATAAGGCTTTCGAAGGCATGAGTGACTATAAATGTAGTTTTCTTGTCAATAAATGGCTTTTGCCTCACGTTTCCCTAGGTAAACATTTAATTGTAATCTGTTTTAACCAAAAATGTAAAAAAATCAACTAAAAATCATTTATGAGATTATAAAACCATTTAAAGCGAGTAATAAGCCTTTCGAAGGCGTGACCGACTATAAATGGAGTTTTCCTGTCAACGGATTGCTTTTGCCTCTCGTTTCCCTAGGTAAACATTCACTGAGAATCTTGTTTCAGCCAAAAATGTAAAAAAACTCAGCTTAAAATCATTTATGAGATTATAAAACCATTGAAAGTGAGAAATAATGCTTTTGAAGGCGTAAGTGACTATAAATGGACTTCTCTTATTAATGGATGGCTTTTACCTCACGTTTCTCAAGGTAAACATTCAATTGTAATCTGTTTTAACTAAAAATGTAAAAAAACTCAACTCAAAATCATTTACGAGATTATAAAACCAGTTGAAGTGAGAAATAATGCTTTTGAAGGCGTAAGTGACTATAAATGGACTTTTCTTACTAATGGATGGCTTTTACCTCACGTTTCTCGAGGTGAACATTCAATTGTAATCTGTTTTAATTGAAAATGTAAAAAAACACAATCCAAAAGAAATTATGAGGTTATAAAACCGTTTGAAGCGAGTAATAAGGCTTTCGGAGGCATAAGTGACAATAAATGTAGTTTTCTTGTCAATGCATGGCTTTTGTCTCACGTTTTTCGAGGTAAACATTTAATTGTAATCTGTTTTAACCAAAAATGTAAAAAAATCAACTAAAAATCATTTATGAGATTATAAAACCATTTAAAGCGAGTAATAAGGCTTTCGAAGGCGTGACCGCCTATAAATGGAGTTTTCTTGTCAACGGATTGCTTTTGCCTCTCGTTTCTCGAGGTAAACATTCACTTATAATCTTGTTTCAGCCAAAAATGTAAAAAAACTCAGCTCAAAATCATTTATGAGATTATAAAACCATTGAAAGTGAGAAATAATGCTTTTGAAGGCGTAAGTGACTATAAATGGACCTTTCTTATTAATGGATGGCTTTTACCTCACGTTTCTCGAGGTAAACATTCAATTGTAAACTGTTTTAACTAAAAATGTAAAAAAACTCAACTCAAAATCATTTATGAGATTATAAAACCATTTGAAGTGGGAAATAATGCTTTTGAAGGCGTAAGTGACTATAAATGGACTTTTCTTATTAATGGTTGGCTTTTACCTCACGTTTCCCGAGGTAAACATTCAATTGTAATTTGTTTTAACTAAAAATGTAAAAAAACTCAACTCAAAATCATTTATGAGATTATAAAACCAGTTGAAGTGAGAAATAATGCTTTTGAAGGCGTAAGTGACTGTAAATGGACTTTTCTTATTAATGGATGGCTTTTACCTCACGTTTCTCGAGGTAAACATTCAATTGTAATCTGTTTTAACTAAAAATGTAAAAAAACTCAACTCAAAATCATTTATGAGATTATAAAACCATTTGAAGTGGGAAATAATGCTTTTGAAGGCGTAAGTGACTATAAATGGACTTTTCTTATTAATGGTTGGCTTTTACCTCACGTTTCCTGAGGTAAACATTCAATTGTAATTTGTTTTAACTAAAAATGTAAAAAAACTCAACTCAAAATCATTTATGAGATTATAAAACCAGTTGAAGTGAGAAATAATGCTTTTGAAGGCGTAAGTGACTGTAAATGGACTTTTCTTATTAATGGATGGCTTTTACCTCACGTTTCTCGAGGTAAACATTCAATTGTAATCTGTTTTAACTAAAAATGTAAAAAAACTCAACTCAAAATCATTTATGAGATTATAAAACCATTTGAAGTGGGAAATAATGCTTTTGAAGGCGTAAGTGACTATAAATAGACTTTTCTTATTAATAGATGGCTTTTACCTCACGTTTCTCGAGGTAAACATTCAATTGTAATTTGTTTTAACTAAAAATGTAAAAAAACTCAACTCAAAATCATTTATGAGATTATAAAACCAGTTGAAGTGAGAAATAATGCTTTTGAAGGCGTAAGTGACTATAAATGGACTTTTCTTATTAATGGATGGCATTTACCTCACGTTTCTCGAGGTAAACTTTCAATTGTAATCTGTTTTAACTAAAAATGTAATAAAACTCAACTCAAAATCATTTATGAGATTATAAAACCAGTTGAAGTGAGAAATAATGCTTTTGAAGGCGTAAGTGACTATAAATGGACTTTTCTTACTAATGGATGGCTTTTACCTCACGTTTCTCGAGGTAAACATTCAATTGTAATATGTTTTAATTAAAAATGTAAAAAAACTCAACCCAAAAGAAGTTATGAGGTTATAAAACCGTTTGAGGCGAGTAATAAGGCATTCGGAGGCGTAAGTGACTATAAATGTAGTTTTCTTGTCAATGCATGGCTTTTGCCTCACGTTTCTCGAGGTAAACATTTAATTGTAATCTGTTTTAACCAAAAATGTAAAAAAATCAGCTAAAAATCTTTTATGAATTATAAAACCATTTAAAGCGAGTAATAAGTCTTTCCAAGGCGTGACTGACTATAAACGGAGTTTTCCTGTCAATGGATTGCTTTTACCTCACGTTTCTCGACGTAAACATTCAATTGTAATCTGTTTTAATTAAAAATGTAAAAAAACTCAACCCAAAAGAAATTATGAGGTTATAAAACCGTTTGAAGCGAGTAATAAGGCTTTCGAAGGCATGAGTGACTATAAATGGAGTTTTCTTGTCAATGTATGGCTTTTGCCTCACGTTTCCCGAGGTAAACGTTTAACTGTAATCTGTTTTAACCAAAAATGTAAAAAAATCAACTAAAAATCATTTATGAGATTATAAAACCATTTAAAGTGAGTAATAAGGCTTTCGAAGGCGTGACCGACTATAAATGGAGTTTTCATGTCAATGGATTGCTTTTGCCCCACGTCTCTCGGGGTAAACATTCACTTATAATCGTGTTTCAGCTAAAAATGTAAAAAAACTCAGCTCAAAATCATTTGTGAGATTATAAAACCATTTGAAGTGAGAAATAATGCTTTTGAAGGCGTAAGTGACTATAAATGGACTTTTCTTATTAATGGATGGCATTTACCTCACGTTTCTCGAGGTAAACTTTCAATTGTAATCTGTTTTAACTAAAAATGTAATAAAACTCAACTCAAAATCATTTATGAGATTATAAAACCAATTGAAGTGAGAAATAATGCTTTTGAAGGCGTAAGTGACTATAAATGGACTTTTCTTATTAATGGATGGCATTTACCTCACGTTTCTCGAGGTAAACTTTCAATTGTAATCTGTTTTAACTAAAAATGTAATAAAACTCAACTCAAAATCATTTATGAGATTATAAAACCAATTGAAGTGAGAAATAATGCTTTTGAAGGCGTAAGTGACTATAAATGGACTTTTCTTATTAATGGATGGCATTTACCTCACGTTTCTCGAGGTGAACATTCAATTGTAATCTGTTTTAACTAAAAATGTAATAAAACTCAACTCAAAATCATTTATGAGATTATAAAACCAATTGAAGTGAGAAATAATGCTTTTGAAGGCGTAAGTGACTATAAATGGACTTTTCTTATTAATGGATGGCATTTACCTCACGTTTCTCGAGGTAAACTTTCAATTGTAATCTGTTTTAACTAAAAATGTAATAAAACTCAACTCAAAATCATTTATGAGATTATAAAACCAGTTGAAGTGAGAAATAATGCTTTTGAAGGCGTAAGTGACTATAAATGGACTTTTCTTATTAATGGATGGCTTTTACCTCACGTTTCTCGAGGTAAACTTTCAATTGTAATTTGTTTTAACTAAAAATGTAAAAAAACTCAACTCAAAATCATTTATGAGATTATAAAACCAGTTGAAGTGAGAAATAATGCTTTTGAAGGCGTAAGTGACTATAAATGGACTTTTCTTATTAATGGATGGCATTTACCTCACGTTTCTCGAGGTAAACTTTCAATTGTAATCTGTTTTAACTAAAAATGTAATAAAACTCAACTCAAAATCATTTATGAGATTATAAAACCAGTTGAAGTGAGAAATAATGCTTTTGAAGGCGTAAGTGACTATAAATGGACTTTTCTTACTAATGGATGGCTTTTACCTCACGTTTCTCGAGGTAAACATTCAATTGTAATATGTTTTAATTAAAAATGTAAAAAAACTCAACCCAAAAGAAGTTATGAGGTTATAAAACCGTTTGAGGCGAGTAATAAGGCATTCGGAGGCGTAAGTGACTATAAATGTAGTTTTCTTGTCAATGCATGGCTTTTACCTCACGTTTCTCGAGGTAAACATTTAATTGTAATCTGTTTTAACCAAAAATGTAAAAAAATCAGCTAAAAATCTTTTATGAATTATAAAACCATTTAAAGCGAGTAATAAGTCTTTCCAAGGCGTGACTGACTATAAACGGAGTTTTTCTGTCAATGGATTGCTTTTACCTCACGTTTCTCGAGGTAAACATTCAATTGTAATCTGTTTTAATTAAAAATGTAAAAAAACTCAACCCAAAAGAAATTATGAGGTTATAAAACCGTTTGAAGCGAGTAATAAGGCTTTCGAAGGCATGAGTGACTGTAAATGGAGTTTTCTTGTCAATGTATGGCTTTTGCCTCACGTTTCCCGAGGTAAACGTTTAACTGTAATCTGTTTTAACCAAAAATGTAAAAAAATCAACTAAAAATCATTTATGAGATTATAAAACCATTTAAAGTGAGTAATAAGGCTTTCGAAGGCGTGACCGACTATAAATGGAGTTTTCATGTCAATGGATTGCTTTTGCCTCACGTCTCTCGGGGTAAACATTCACTTATAATCGTGTTTCAGCTAAAAATGTAAAAAAACTCAGCTCAAAATCATTTATGAGATTATAAAACCATTTGAAGTGAGAAATAATGCTTTTGAAGGCGTAAGTGACTATAAATGGACTTTTCTTATTAATAGATGGCTTTTACCTCACGTTTCTCGAGGTAAACATTCAATTGTAATTTGTTTTAACTAAAAATGTAAAAAAACTCAACTCAAAATCATTTATGAGATTATAAAACCAGTTGAAGTGAGAAATAATGCTTTTGAAGGCGTAAGTGACTATAAATGGACTTTTCTTATTAATGGATGGCATTTACCTCACGTTTCTCGAGGTAAACTTTCAATTGTAATCTGTTTTAACTAAAAATGTAATAAAACTCAACTCAAAATCATTTATGAGATTATAAAACCAGTTGAAGTGAGAAATAATGCTTTTGAAGGCGTAAGTGACTATAAATGGACTTTTCTTACTAATGGATGGCTTTTACCTCACGTTTCTCGAGGTAAACATTCAATTGTAATATGTTTTAATTAAAAATGTAAAAAAACTCAACCCAAAAGAAGTTATGAGGTTATAAAACCGTTTGAGGCGAGTAATAAGGCATTCGGAGGCGTAAGTGACTATAAATGTAGTTTTCTTGTCAATGCATGGCTTTTGCCTCACGTTTCTCGAGGTAAACATTTAATTGTAATCTGTTTTAACCAAAAATGTAAAAAAATCAGCTAAAAATCTTTTATGAATTATAAAACCATTTAAAGCGAGTAATAAGTCTTTCCAAGGCGTGACTGACTATAAACGGAGTTTTCCTGTCAATGGATTGCTTTTACCTCATGTTTCTCGAGGTAAACATTCAATTGTAATCTGTTTTAATTAAAAATGTAAAAAAACTCAACCCAAAAGAAATTATGAGGTTATAAAACCGTTTGAAGCGAGTAATAAGGCTTTCGAAGGCATGAGTGACTATAAATGGAGTTTTCTTGTCAATGTATGGCTTTTGCCTCACGTTTCCCGAGGTAAACGTTTAACTGTAATCTGTTTTAACCAAAAATGTAAAAAAATCAACTAAAAATCATTTATGAGATTATAAAACCATTTAAAGTGAGTAATAAGGCTTTCGAAGGCGTGACCGACTATAAATGGAGTTTTCATGTCAATGGATTGCTTTTGCCTCACGTCTCTCGGGGTAAACATTCACTTATAATCGTGTTTCAGCTAAAAATGTAAAAAAACTCAGCTCAAAATCATTTATGAGATTATAAAACCATTTGAAGTGAGAAATAATGCTTTTGAAGGCGTAAGTGACTATAAATGGACTTTTCTTATTAATGGATGGCATTTACCTCACGTTTCTCGAGGTAAACTTTCAATTGTAATCTGTTTTAACTAAAAATGTAATAAAACTCAACTCAAAATCATTTATGAGATTATAAAACCAGTTGAAGTGAGAAATAATGCTTTTGAAGGCGTAAGCGACTATAAATGGACTTTTCTTACTAATGGATGGCTTTTACCTCACGTTTCTCGAGGTAAACATTCAATTGTAATATGTTTTAATTAAAAATGTAAAAAAACTCAACCCAAAAGAAGTTATGAGGTTATAAAACCGTTTGAGGCGAGTAATAAGGCATTCGGAGGCGTAAGTGACTATAAATGTAGTTTTCTTGTCAATGCATGGCTTTTGCCTCACGTTTCTCGAGGTAAACATTTAATTGTAATCTGTTTTAACCAAAAATGTAAAAAAATCAGCTAAAAATCTTTTATGAATTATAAAACCATTTAAAGCGAGTAATAAGTCTTTCCAAGGTGTGACTGACTATAAACGGAGTTTTCCTGTCAATGGATTGCTTTTACCTCACGTTTCTCGAGGTAAACATTCAATTGTAATCTGTTTTAATTAAAAATGTAAAAAAACTCAACCCAAAAGAAATTATGAGGTTATAAAACCGTTTGAAGCGAGTAATAAGGCTTTCGAAGGCATGAGTGACTATAAATGGAGTTTTCTTGTCAATGTATGGCTTTTGCCTCGCGTTTCCCGAGGTAAACGTTTAACTGTAATCTGTTTTAACCAAAAATGTAAAAAAATCAACTAAAAATCATTTATGAGATTATAAAACCATTTAAAGTGAGTAATAAGGCTTTCGAAGGCGTGACCGACTATAAATGGAGTTTTCATGTCAATGGATTGCTTTTGCCTCACGTCTCTCGGGGTAAACATTCACTTATAATCGTGTTTCAGCTAAAAATGTAAAAAAACTCAGCTCAAAATCATTTATGAGATTATAAAACCATTTGAAGTGAGAAATAATGCTTTTGAAGGCGTAAGTGACTATAAATGGACTTTTCTTATTAATGGATGGCATTTACCTCACGTTTCTCGAGGTAAACTTTCAATTGTAATCTGTTTTAACTAAAAATGTAATAAAACTCAACTCAAAGTCATTTATGAGATTATAAAACCAGTTGAAGTGAGAAATAATGCTTTTGAAGGCGTAAGTGACTATAAATGGACTTTTCTTATTAATGGATGGCATTTACCTCACGTTTCTCGAGGTAAACTTTCAATTGTAATCTGTTTTAACTAAAAATGTAATAAAACTCAACTCAAAATCATTTATGAGATTATACAACCAATTGAAGTGAGAAATAATGCTTTTGAAGGCGTAAGTGACTATAAATGGACTTTTCTTATTAATGGATGGCATTTACCTCACGTTTCTCGAGGTAAACTTTCAATTGTAATCTGTTTTAACTAAAAATGTAATAAAACTCAACTCAAAGTCATTTATGAGATTATAAAACCAGTTGAAGTGAGAAATAATGCTTTTGAAGGCGTAAGTGACTATAAATGGACTTTTCTTACTAATGGATGGCTTTTACCTCACGTTTCTCGAGGTAAACTTTCAATTGTAATCTGTTTTAACTAAAAATGTAATAAAACTCAACTCAAAATCATTTATGAGATTATAAAACCAGTTGAAGTGAGAAATAATGCTTTTGAAGGCGTAAGTGACTATAAATGGACTTTTCTTATTAATGGATGGCATTTACCTCACGTTTCTCGAGGTAAACTTTCAATTGTAATCTGTTTTAACTAAAAATGTAATAAAACTCAACTCAAAATCATTTATGAGATTATAAAACCAGTTGAAGTGAGAAATAATGCTTTTGAAGGCGTAAGTGACTATAAATGGACTTTTCTTACTAATGGATGGCTTTTACCTCACGTTTCTCGAGGTAAACATTCAATTGTAATATGTTTTAATTAAAAATGTAAAAAAACTCAACCCAAAAGAAGTTATGAGGTTATAAAACCGTTTGAGGCGAGTAATAAGGCATTCGGAGGCGTAAGTGACTATAAATGTAGTTTTCTTGTCAATGCATGGCTTTTGCCTCACGTTTCTCGAGGTAAACATTTAATTGTAATCTGTTTTAACCAAAAATGTAAAAAAATCAGCTAAAAATCTTTTATGAGATTATAAAACCATTTAAAGCGAGTAATAAGTCTTTCCAAGGCGTGACTGACTATAAACGGAGTTTTCCTGTCAATGGATTGCTTTTGCCTCACGTTTCCCTAGGTAAACATTCACTTAGAATCTTGTTTCAGCCAAAAATGTAAAAAAACTCAGCTCAAAATCATTTATGAGATTATAAAACCATTGAAAGTGAGAAATAATGCTTTTGAAGGCGTAAGTGACTATAATTGGACTTTTCTTATTAATGGATGGCTTTTACTTCACGTTTCTCGAGGTAAACAATTAATTGTAATCTGTTTTAACTAAAAATGTAAAAAAACTCAACTCAAAATCATTTATGAGATTATAAAACCAGTTGAAGTGAGAAATAATGCTTTTGAAGGCGTAAGTGACTATAAATGGACTTTTCTTACTAATGGATGGCTTTTACCTCACGTTTCTCGAGGTAAACTTTCAATTGTAATCTGTTTTAACTAAAAATGTAATAAAACTCAACTCAAAATCATTTATGAGATTATAAAACCAGTTGAAGTGAGAAATAATGCTTTTGAAGGCGTAAGTGACTATAAATGGACTTTTCTTATTAATGGATGGCATTTACCTCACGTTTCTCGAGGTAAACTTTCAATTGTAATCTGTTTTAACTAAAAATGTAATAAAACTCAACTCAAAATCATTTATGAGATTATAAAACCAGTTGAAGTGAGAAATAATGCTTTTGAAGGCGTAAGCGACTATAAATGGACTTTTCTTACTAATGGATGGCTTTTACCTCACGTTTCTCGAGGTAAACATTCAATTGTAATATGTTTTAATTAAAAATGTAAAAAAACTCAACCCAAAAGAAGTTATGAGGTTATAAAACCGTTTGAGGCGAGTAATAAGGCATTCGGAGGCGTAAGTGACTATAAATGTAGTTTTCTTGTCAATGCATGGCTTTTGCCTCACGTTTCTCGAGGTAAACATTTAATTGTAATCTGTTTTAACCAAAAATGTAAAAAAATCAGCTAAAAATCTTTTATGAATTATAAAACCATTTAAAGCGAGTAATAAGTCTTTCCAAGGTGTGACTGACTATAAACGGAGTTTTCCTGTCAATGGATTGCTTTTACCTCACGTTTCTCGAGGTAAACATTCAATTGTAATCTGTTTTAATTAAAAATGTAAAAAAAACTCAACCCAAAAGAAATTATGAGGTTATAAAACCGTTTGAAGCGAGTAATAAGGCTTTCGAAGGCATGAGTGACTATAAATGGAGTTTTCTTGTCAATGTATGGCTTTTGCCTCGCGTTTCCCGAGGTAAACGTTTAACTGTAATCTGTTTTAACCAAAAATGTAAAAAAATCAACTAAAAATCATTTATGAGATTATAAAACCATTTAAAGTGAGTAATAAGGCTTTCGAAGGCGTGACCGACTATAAATGGAGTTTTCATGTCAATGGATTGCTTTTGCCTCACGTCTCTCGGGGTAAACATTCACTTATAATCGTGTTTCAGCTAAAAATGTAAAAAAACTCAGCTCAAAATCATTTATGAGATTATAAAACCATTTGAAGTGAGAAATAATGCTTTTGAAGGCGTAAGTGACTATAAATGGACTTTTCTTATTAATGGATGGCATTTACCTCACGTTTCTCGAGGTAAACTTTCAATTGTAATCTGTTTTAACTAAAAATGTAATAAAACTCAACTCAAAGTCATTTATGAGATTATAAAACCAGTTGAAGTGAGAAATAATGCTTTTGAAGGCGTAAGTGACTATAAATGGACTTTTCTTATTAATGGATGGCATTTACCTCACGTTTCTCGAGGTAAACTTTCAATTGTAATCTGTTTTAACTAAAAATGTAATAAAACTCAACTCAAAATCATTTATGAGATTATACAACCAATTGAAGTGAGAAATAATGCTTTTGAAGGCGTAAGTGACTATAAATGGACTTTTCTTATTAATGGATGGCATTTACCTCACGTTTCTCGAGGTAAACTTTCAATTGTAATCTGTTTTAACTAAAAATGTAATAAAACTCAACTCAAAGTCATTTATGAGATTATAAAACCAGTTGAAGTGAGAAATAATGCTTTTGAAGGCGTAAGTGACTATAAATGGACTTTTCTTACTAATGGATGGCTTTTACCTCACGTTTCTCGAGGTAAACTTTCAATTGTAATCTGTTTTAACTAAAAATGTAATAAAACTCAACTCAAAATCATTTATGAGATTATAAAACCAGTTGAAGTGAGAAATAATGCTTTTGAAGGCGTAAGTGACTATAAATGGACTTTTCTTATTAATGGATGGCATTTACCTCACGTTTCTCGAGGTAAACTTTCAATTGTAATCTGTTTTAACTAAAAATGTAATAAAACTCAACTCAAAATCATTTATGAGATTATAAAACCAGTTGAAGTGAGAAATAATGCTTTTGAAGGCGTAAGTGACTATAAATGGACTTTTCTTACTAATGGATGGCTTTTACCTCACGTTTCTCGAGGTAAACATTCAATTGTAATATGTTTTAATTAAAAATGTAAAAAAACTCAACCCAAAAGAAGTTATGAGGTTATAAAACCGTTTGAGGCGAGTAATAAGGCATTCGGAGGCGTAAGTGACTATAAATGTAGTTTTCTTGTCAATGCATGGCTTTTGCCTCACGTTTCTCGAGGTAAACATTTAATTGTAATCTGTTTTAACCAAAAATGTAAAAAAATCAGCTAAAAATCTTTTATGAGATTATAAAACCATTTAAAGCGAGTAATAAGTCTTTCCAAGGCGTGACTGACTATAAACGGAGTTTTCCTGTCAATGGATTGCTTTTGCCTCACGTTTCCCTAGGTAAACATTCACTTAGAATCTTGTTTCAGCCAAAAATGTAAAAAAACTCAGCTCAAAATCATTTATGAGATTATAAAACCATTGAAAGTGAGAAATAATGCTTTTGAAGGCGTAAGTGACTATAATTGGACTTTTCTTATTAATGGATGGCTTTTACTTCACGTTTCTCGAGGTAAACAATTAATTGTAATCTGTTTTAACTAAAAATGTAAAAAAACTCAACTCAAAATCATTTATGAGATTATAAAACCAGTTGAAGTGAGAAATAATGCTTTTGAAGGCGTAAGTGACTATAAATGGACTTTTCTTACTAATGGATGGCTTTTACCTCACGTTTCTCGAGGTAAACTTTCAATTGTAATCTGTTTTAACTAAAAATGTAATAAAACTCAACTCAAAATCATTTATGAGATTATAAAACCAGTTGAAGTGAGAAATAATGCTTTTGAAGGCGTAAGTGACTATAAATGGACTTTTCTTATTAATGGATGGCATTTACCTCACGTTTCTCGAGGTAAACTTTCAATTGTAATCTGTTTTAACTAAAAATGTAATAAAACTCAACTCAAAATCATTTATGAGATTATAAAACCAGTTGAAGTGAGAAATAATGCTTTTGAAGGCGTAAGCGACTATAAATGGACTTTTCTTACTAATGGATGGCTTTTACCTCACGTTTCTCGAGGTAAACATTCAATTGTAATATGTTTTAATTAAAAATGTAAAAAAACTCAACCCAAAAGAAGTTATGAGGTTATAAAACCGTTTGAGGCGAGTAATAAGGCATTCGGAGGCGTAAGTGACTATAAATGTAGTTTTCTTGTCAATGCATGGCTTTTGCCTCACGTTTCTCGAGGTAAACATTTAATTGTAATCTGTTTTAACCAAAAATGTAAAAAAATCAGCTAAAAATCTTTTATGAATTATAAAACCATTTAAAGCGAGTAATAAGTCTTTCCAAGGTGTGACTGACTATAAACGGAGTTTTCCTGTCAATGGATTGCTTTTACCTCACGTTTCTCGAGGTAAACATTCAATTGTAATCTGTTTTAATTAAAAATGTAAAAAAAACTCAACCCAAAAGAAATTATGAGGTTATAAAACCGTTTGAAGCGAGTAATAAGGCTTTCGAAGGCATGAGTGACTATAAATGGAGTTTTCTTGTCAATGTATGGCTTTTGCCTCGCGTTTCCCGAGGTAAACGTTTAACTGTAATCTGTTTTAACCAAAAATGTAAAAAAATCAACTAAAAATCATTTATGAGATTATAAAACCATTTAAAGTGAGTAATAAGGCTTTCGAAGGCGTGACCGACTATAAATGGAGTTTTCATGTCAATGGATTGCTTTTGCCTCACGTCTCTCGGGGTAAACATTCACTTATAATCGTGTTTCAGCTAAAAATGTAAAAAAACTCAGCTCAAAATCATTTATGAGATTATAAAACCATTTGAAGTGAGAAATAATGCTTTTGAAGGCGTAAGTGACTATAAATGGACTTTTCTTATTAATGGATGGCATTTACCTCACGTTTCTCGAGGTAAACTTTCAATTGTAATCTGTTTTAACTAAAAATGTAATAAAACTCAACTCAAAGTCATTTATGAGATTATAAAACCAGTTGAAGTGAGAAATAATGCTTTTGAAGGCGTAAGTGACTATAAATGGACTTTTCTTATTAATGGATGGCATTTACCTCACGTTTCTCGAGGTAAACTTTCAATTGTAATCTGTTTTAACTAAAAATGTAATAAAACTCAACTCAAAATCATTTATGAGATTATAAAACCAATTTAAGTGAGAAATAATGCTTTTGAAGGCGTAAGTGACTATAAATGGACTTTTCTTACTAATGGATGGCATTTACCTCACGTTTCTCGAGGTAAACTTTCAATTGTAATCTGTTTTAACTAAAAATGTAATAAAACTCAACTCAAAATCATTTATGAGATTATAAAACCAGTTGAAGTGAGAAATAATGCTTTTGAAGGCGTAAGTGACTATAAATGGACTTTTCTTACTAATGGATGGCTTTTACCTCACGTTTCTCGAGGTAAACTTTCAATTGTAATCTGTTTTAACTAAAAATGTAATAAAACTCAACTCACAATCATTTATGAGATTATAAAACCAGTTGAAGTGAGAAATAATGCTTTTGAAGGCGTAAGTGACTATAAATGGACTTTTCTTATTAATGGATGGCATTTACCTCACGTTTCTCGAGGTAAACTTTCAATTGTAATCTGTTTTAACTAAAAATGTAATAAAACTCAACTCAAAATCATTTATGAGATTATAAAACCAGTTGAAGTGAGAAATAATGCTTTTGAAGGCGTAAGTGACTATAAATGGACTTTTCTTACTAATGGATGGCTTTTACCTCACGTTTCTCGAGGTAAACATTCAATTGTAATATGTTTTAATTAAAAATGTAAAAAAACTCAACCCAAAAGAAGTTATGAGGTTATAAAACCGTTTGAGGCGAGTAATAAGGCATTCGGAGGCGTAAGTGACTATAAATGTAGTTTTCTTGTCAATGCATGGCTTTTGCCTCACGTTTCTCGAGGTAAACATTTAATTGTAATCTGTTTTAACCAAAAATGTAAAAAAATCAGCTAAAAATCTTTTATGAGATTATAAAACCATTTAAAGCGAGTAATAAGTCTTTCCAAGGCGTGACTGACTATAAACGGAGTTTTCCTGTCAATGGATTGCTTTTGCCTCACGTTTCCCTAAGTAAACATTCACTTAGAATCTTGTTTCAGCCAAAAATGTAAAAAAACTCAGCTCAAAATCATTTATGAGATTATAAAACCATTGAAAGTGAGAAATAATGCTTTTGAAGGCGTAAGTGACTATAATTGGACTTTTCTTATTAATGGATGGCTTTTACTTCACGTTTCTCGAGGTAAACAATTAATTGTAATCTGTTTTAACTAAAAATGTAAAAAAACTCAACTCAAAATCATTTATGAGATTATAAAACCAGTTGAAGTGAGAAATAATGCTTTTGAAGGCGTAAGTGACTATAAATGGACTTTTCTTACTAATGGATGGCTTTTACCTCACGTTTCTCGAGGTAAACTTTCAATTGTAATCTGTTTTAACTAAAAATGTAATAAAACTCAACTCAAAATCATTTATGAGATTATAAAACCAGTTGAAGTGAGAAATAATGCTTTTGAAGGCGTAAGTGACTATAAATGGACTTTTCTTACTAATGGATGGCTTTTACCTCACGTTTCTCGAGGTAAACATTCAATTGTAATATGTTTTAATTAAAAATGTAAAAAAACTCAACCCAAAAGAAGTTATGAGGTTATAAAACCGTTTGAGGCGAGTAATAAGGCATTCGGAGGCGTAAGTGACTATAAATGTAGTTTTCTTGTCAATGCATGGCTTTTGCCTCACGTTTCTCGAGGTAAACATTTAATTGTAATCTGTTTTAACCAAAAATGTAAAAAAATCAGCTAAAAATCTTTTATAAGATTATAAAACCATTTAAAGCGAGTAATAAGTCTTTCCAAGGCGTGACTGACTATAAACGGAGTTTTCCTGTCAATGGATTGCTTTTGCCTCACGTTTCCCTAGGTAAACATTCACTTAGAATCTTGTTTCAGCCAAAAATGTAAAAAAACTCAGCTCAAAATCATTTATGAGATTATAAAACCATTGAAAGTGAGAAATAATGCTTTTGAAGGCGTAAGTGACTATAATTGGACTTTTCTTATTAATGGATGGCTTTTACCTCACGTTTCTCGAGGTAAACATTCAATTGTAATCTATTTTAACTAAAATGTAAAAAAACTCAACTCAAAATCATTTATGAGATTATAAAACCATTTGAAGTGAGAAATAATGCTTTCGAAGGCGTAAGTGACTATAAATGGACTTTTCTTACTAATGGATGGCTTTTACCTCACGTTTCTCGAGGTAAACATTCAATTGTAATCTGTTTTAATTAAAAATATAAAAAAACTCAACCCAAAAGAAATTATGAGGTTATAAAACCGTTTGAAGCGAGTAATAAGGCTTTCGAAGGCATGAGTGACTATAAATGGAGTTTTCTTGTCAATGTATGGCTTTTGCCTCACGTTTCCCGAGGTAAACATTTAACTGTAATCTGTTTTAACCAAAAATGTAAAAAAATCAACTAAAAATCATTTATGAGATTATAAAACCATTTAAAGTGAGTAATAAGGCTTTCGAAGGCGTGACCGACTATAAATGGAGTTTTCATGTCAATGGATTGCTTTTGCCTCACGTCTCTCGGGGTAAACATTCACTTATAATCGTGTTTCAGCCAAAAATGTAAAAAAACTGAGCTCAAAATCATTTATGAGATTATAAAACCATTTGAAGTGAGAAATAATGCTTTTGAAGGCGTAAGTGACTATAAATGGACTTTTCTTACTAATGGATGGCTTTTACCTCACGTTTCTCGAGGTAAACATTCAATTGTGATCTGTTTTAATTAAAAATGTAAAAAAACTCAACCCAAAAGAAATTATGAGGTTATAAAACCGTTTGAAGCGAGTAATAAGGCTTTCGGAGGCGTAAGTGACAATAAATGTAGTTTTCTTGTCAATGCATGGCTTTCACCTCACGTTTCTCGAGGTAAACATTTTATTGTAATTTGTTTTAACCAAAAATGTAAAAAAGTCAACTAAAAATCATTTATGAGATTATAAAACCATTTAAAGCGAGTAATAAGGCTTTCGAAGGCGTGACCGAGTATAAATGGGGTTTTCCTGTCAACGGATTGCTTTTGCCTCTGGTTGCTCGAGGTAAACATTCACTTAGAATCTTGTTTCAGCCAAAAATGTAAAAAAACTCAGCTCAAAATCATTTTTGAGATTATAAAACCATTGAAAGTGAGAAATAATGCTTTTCAAGGCGTAAGTGACTATAAATGGACTTTTCCTATTAATGGATGGCTTTTATCTCACGTTTCTCGAGGTAAACTTTCAATTGTAATCTGTTTTAATTAAAAATGTAAAAAAACTCAACCCAAAAGAAATTATGAGGTTATAAAACCGTTTGAAGCGAGTAATAAGGCTTTCGGAGGCGTAAGTGACTATAAATGTAGTTTTCTTGTCAATGCATGGCTTTTGCCTCACGTTTCTCGAGGTAAACATTTAATTGTAATCTGTTTTAACCAAAAATGTAAAAAAATCAACTAAAAATCATTTATGAGATTATAAAACTATTTAAAGCGAGTAATAAGGCTTTTGAAGGCATGACCGACTATAAATGGAGTTTTCCTGTCAACGGATTGCTTTTGCCTCTCGTTTCTCAAGGTAAACATTCACTTATAATCTTGTTTCAGCCAAAAATGTAAAAAAACTCAACTCAAAATCATTTATGAGATTATAAAACCATTTGAAGTGGGAAATAATGCTTTCGAAGGCGTAAGTGACTATAAATGGACTTTTCTTACTAATGGATGGATTTTACCTCCCGTTTCTCGAGGTAAACTTTCAATTGTAATCTGTTTTAATTAAAAATGTAAAAAAACTCAACCCAAAAGAAATTATGAGGTTATAAAACCGTTTGAAGCGAGTAATAAGGCTTTCGAAGGCATGAGTGACTATAAATGGAGTTTTCTTGTCAATGTATGGCTTTTGCCTCACGTTTCCCGAGGTAAACATTTAACTGTAATCTGTTTTAACCAAAAATGTAAAAAAATCAACTAAAAATCATTTATGAGATTATAAAACCATTTAAAGTGAGTAATAAGGCTTTCGAAGGCGTGACCGACTATAAACGGAGTTTTCATGTCAATGGATTGCTTTTGCCTCACGTCTCTCGGGGTAAACATTCACTTATAATCGTGTTTCAGCCAAAAATGTAAAAAAACTCAGCTCAAAATCATTTATGAGATTATAAAACCATTTGAAGTGAGAAATAATGCTTTTGAAGGCGTAAGTGACTATAAATGGACTTTTCTTACTAATGGATGGCTTTTACCTCACGTTTCTCGAGGTAAACATTCAATTGTAATATGTTTTAATTAAAAATGTAAAAAAACTCAACCCAAAAGAAATTATGAGGTTATAAAACCGTTTGAAGCGAGTAATAAGGCTTTCGGAGGCGTAAGTGACTATAAATGTAGTTTTCTTATCAATGCATGGCTTTTGCCTCACGTTTCTCGAGGTAAACATTTAATTGTAACCTGTTTTAACCAAAAATGTAAAAAAATCAACTAAAAATCATTTATGAGATTATAAAACCATTTAAAGCGAGTAATAAGGCTTTCGAAGGCGTGACCGACTATAAATGGAGTTTTCCTGTCAACGGATTGCTTTTGCCTCTCGTTTCTCGAGGTAAACATTCACTTATAATCTTGTTTCAGCCAAAAGTGTGAAAAAACTCAGCTCAAAATCATTTATGAGATTATAAAACCATTGAAAGTGAGAAATAATGCTTTTGAAGGCGTAAGTGACTATAAATGGACTTTTCTTATTCATGGATGGTTTTTACCTCACGTTTCTCGAGGTAAACATTCAATTGTAATCTGTTTTAACTAAAAATGTAAAAAAACTCAACTCAAAATCATTTAGGAGATTATAAAACCAGTTGAAGTGAGAAATAATGCTTTTGAAGGCGTAAGTGACTATAAATGGACTTTTCTTATTAATGGATGGCTTTTACCTCACGTTTCTCGAGGTAAACATTCAATTGTAATCTGTTTTAACTAAAAATGTAAAAAAAACTCAACTCAAAATCATTTATGAGATTATAAAACCAGTTGAAGTGAGAAATAATGCTTTTGAAGGCGTAAGTGACTAGAAATGGACTTTTCTTACTAATGGATGGCTTTTACCTCACGTTTCTCGAGGTAAACATTGAATTGTAATCTGTTTTAATTGAAAATGTAAAAAAACTCGTCCCAAAAAAAATTATGAGGTTATAAAACCATTTGAAGCGAGTAATAAAGCTTTCGAAGGCATGAGTGACTACAAATGGAGTTTTCTTGTCAATGTACGGCTTTTGCCTCACGTTTCCCGAGATAAACATTTAATTGTAATCTGTTTTAACCAAAATGTAAAACAATCAGCTAAAAATCATTTATGAGATTATGAAACCATTTAAAACGAGTAATAAGTCTTTCCAAGGCGTGACTGAGTATAAACGGAGTTTTCCTGTCAATGGATCGCTTTTGCCTCTCGTTTCCCGAGGTAAACATTCACTTAAAATCTTGTTTTAGCCAAAAATGTAAAAAAACTCAGCTCAAAATCATTTATGAGATTATAAAACCATTGAAAGTGAGAAATAATGCTTTTGAAGGCGTAAGTGCCTATAACTGGACTTTTCTTATTAATGGATGGCTTTTACCTCACGTTTCTCGAGGTAAACATTCAATTGTAATCTGTTTTAATTAAAAATGTAAAAAAACTCAACCCAAAAGAAATTATGAGGTTATAAAACCGTTTGAAGCGAGTAATTAGGCTTTTGGAGGCGTAAGTGACTATAAATGGAGTTTCCTTGTCAATGTATGGCTTTTGCCTCAGGTTTCTCGAGGTAAACTTTTAATTGTAATCTGTTTTAACCAAAAATGTAAAAAAATCAACTAAAAATCATTTATGAGATTATAAAACCATTTAAAGCGAGTAATAAGGCTTCCGAAGGCGTGATCGACTATAAATGGAGTTTTCTTATCAACGGATTGCTTTTGCCTCACGTTTCTCGAGGTAAACATTCACTTAGAATCTTGTTTCAGCCAAAAATGTAAAAAAACTAAGCTCAAAATCATTTATGAGATTATAAAACCATTTGAAGTGAGAAATAATGCTTTTCAAGGCGTAAGTGACTATAAATGGAATTTTCTTATTAATGGATGGCTTTTACCTCATGTTTCTCGAGGTAAACATTCAATTGTAATCTGTTTTAATTGAAAATGTAAAAAAACTCAACCCTTAAGAAATTATGAGGTTATAAAACCGTTTGAAGCGAGTAATTAGGCTTTCGGAGGAGTAAGTGACTATAAATGGAGTTTCCTTGTCAATGTATGGCTTTTGCCTCACGTTTCTCAAGGTAAACATTTAATTGTAATCTGTTTTAACCAAAAATGTAAAAAAAATCAACCAAAAATCATTTATATGAGATTATAAAACCATTTAAAGCGAGTAATAAGGCTTTCGAAGGCGTGACTCACTATAAATGGAGTTTTCCTGTCAACGGATTGCTTTTGCCTCTCGTTTCCCTAGGTAAACATTCACTTAGAATCTTGTTTCAGCCAAAAATGTAAAAAAACTCAGCTTAAAATCATTTATGAGATTATAAAACCATTGAAAGTGAGAAATAATGCTTTTGAAGGCGTAAGTGACTATAAATGGACTTTTCTTATTAATGGATGGCTTTTACCTCACGTTTCTCGAGGTAAACATTCAAATGTAATCTGTTTTAACTAAAAATGTAAAAAAACTCAACTCAAAATCATTTAGGAGATTATAAAACCAGTTGAAGTGAGAAATAATGCTTTTGAAGGCGTAAGTGACTATAAATGGACTTTTCTTATTAATGGATGGCTTTTACCTCACGTTTCTCGAGGTAAACATTCAATTGTAATCTGTTTTAACTAAAAATGTAAAAAAACTCAACTCAAAATCATTTATGAGATTATAAAACCAGTTGAAGTGAGAAATAATGCTTTTGAAGGCGTAAGTGACTAGAAATGGACTTTTCTTACTAATGGATGGCTTTTACCTCACGTTTCTCGAGGTAAACATTGAATTGTAATCTGTTTTAATTTAAAATGTAAAAAAACTCGACCCAAAAAAAATTATGAGGTTATAAAACCATTTGAAGCGGGTAATAAGGCTTTCGAAGGCATGAGTGACTACAAATGGAGTTTTCTTGTCAATGTACGGCTTTTGCCTCACGTTTCCCGAGATAAACATTTAATTGTAATCTGTTTTAATCAAAAATGTAATAAAATCAGCTAAAAATCATTTATGAGATTATGAAACCATTTAAAACGAGTAATAAGTCTTTCCAAGGCGTGACCGACTATAAACGGAGTTTTCCTGTCAATGAATTGCTTTTGCCTCACGTTTCCCTAGGTAAACATTCACTTAGAATCTTGTTTCAGCCAAAAATGTAAAAAAACTCAGCTCAAAATCATTTATGAGATTATAAAACCATTGAAAGTGGGAAATAATGCTTTTGAAGGCGTAAGTGACTATAAATGGACTTTTCTTATTAATGGATGGCTTTTACCTCACGTTTCTCGAGGTAAACATTCAATTGTAATCTGTTTTAACTAAAAATGTAAAAAAACTCAACTCAAAATCATTTATGAGATTATAAAACCAGTTGAAGTGAGAAATAATGCTTTTGAAGGCGTAAGTTACTGTAAATGGACTTTTCTTACTAATGGATGGCTTTTACCTCACGTTTCTCGAGGTAAACATTGAATTGTAATCTGTTTTAATTGAAAATGTAAAAAAACTCAACCCAAAAGAAATTATGAAGTTATAAAATCGTTTGAAGCGAGTAATAAGGCTTTCGGAGGCGTAAGTGACTATAAATGTAGTTTTCTTATCAATGCATGGCTTTTGCCTCACGTTTCTCGAGGTAAACATTTAATTGTAACCTGTTTGAACCAAAAATGTAAAAAAATCAACTAAAAATCATTTATGAGATTATAAAACCATTTAAAGCGAGTAATAAGGCTTTCGAAGGCGTGACCGACTATAAATGGAGTTTTCCTGTCAACGGATTGCTTTTGCCTCTCGTTTCTCGAGGTAAACATTCACTTATAATCTTGTTTCAGCCAAAAGTGTGAAAAAACTCAGCTCAAAATCATTTATGAGATTATAAAACCATTGAAAGTGAGAAATAATGCTTTTGAAGGCGTAAGTGACTATAAATGGACTTTTCTTATTCATGGATGGTTTTTACCTCACGTTTCTCGAGGTAAACATTCAATTGTAATCTGTTTTAACTAAAAATGTAAAAAAACTCAACTCAAAATCATTTAGGAGATTATAAAACCAGTTGAAGTGAGAAATAATGCTTTTGAAGGCGTAAGTGACTATAAATGGACTTTTCTTATTAATGGATGGCTTTTACCTCACGTTTCTCGAGGTAAACATTCAATTGTAATCTGTTTTAACTAAAAATGTAAAAAAACTCAACTCAAAATCATTTATGAGATTATAAAACCAGTTGAAGTGAGAAATAATGCTTTTGAAGGCGTAAGTGACTAGAAATGGACTTTTCTTACTAATGGATGGCTTTTACCTCACGTTTCTCGAGGTAAACATTGAATTGTAATCTGTTTTAATTGAAAATGTAAAAAAACTCGTCCCAAAAAAAATTATGAGGTTATAAAATCGTTTGAAGCGAGTAATAAGGCTTTCGGAGGCGTAAGTGACTATAAATGTAGTTTTCTTATCAATGCATGGCTTTTGCCTCACGTTTCTCGAGGTAAACATTTAATTGTAACCTGTTTTAACCAAAAATGTAAAAAAATCAACTAAAAATCATTTATGAGATTATAAAACCATTTAAAGCGAGTAATAAGGCTTTCGAAGGCGTGACCGACTATAAATGGAGTTTTCCTGTCAACGGATTGCTTTTGCCTCTCGTTTCCCTAGGTAAACATTCACTTAGAATCTTGTTTCAGCCAAAAATGTAAAAAAACTCAGCTTAAAATCATTTATGAGATTATAAAACCATTGAAAGTGAGAAATAATGCTTTTGAAGGCGTAAGTGACTATAAATGGACTTTTCTTATTAATGGATGGCTTTTACCTCACGTTTCTCGAGGTAAACATTCAAATGTAATCTGTTTTAACTAAAAATGTAAAAAAACTCAACTCAAAATCATTTAGGAGATTATAAAACCAGTTGAAGTGAGAAATAATGCTTTTGAAGGCGTAAGTGACTATAAATGGACTTTTCTTATTAATGGATGGCTTTTACCTCACGTTTCTCGAGGTAAACATTCAATTGTAATCTGTTTTAACTAAAAATGTAAAAAAACTCAACTCAAAATCATTTATGAGATTATAAAACCAGTTGAAGTGAGAAATAATGCTTTTGAAGGCGTAAGTGACTAGAAATGGACTTTTCTTACTAATGGATGGCTTTTACCTCACGTTTCTCGAGGTAAACATTGAATTGTAATCTGTTTTAATTTAAAATGTAAAAAAACTCGACCCAAAAAAAATTATGAGGTTATAAAACCATTTGAAGCGGGTAATAAGGCTTTCGAAGGCATGAGTGACTACAAATGGAGTTTTCTTGTCAATGTACGGCTTTTGCCTCACGTTTCCCGAGATAAACATTTAATTGTAATCTGTTTTAATCAAAAATGTAATAAAATCAGCTAAAAATCATTTATGAGATTATGAAACCATTTAAAACGAGTAATAAGTCTTTCCAAGGCGTGACCGACTATAAACGGAGTTTTCCTGTCAATGAATTGCTTTTGCCTCACGTTTCCCTAGGTAAACATTCACTTAGAATCTTGTTTCAGCCAAAAATGTAAAAAAACTCAGCTCAAAATCATTTATGAGATTATAAAACCATTGAAAGTGGGAAATAATGCTTTTGAAGGCGTAAGTGACTATAAATGGACTTTTCTTATTAATGGATGGCTTTTACCTCACGTTTCTCGAGGTAAACATTCAATTGTAATCTGTTTTAACTAAAAATGTAAAAAAACTCAACTCAAAATCATTTATGAGATTATAAAACCAGTTGAAGTGAGAAATAATGCTTTTGAAGGCGTAAGTTACTGTAAATGGACTTTTCTTACTAATGGATGGCTTTTACCTCACGTTTCTCGAGGTAAACATTGAATTGTAATCTGTTTTAATTGAAAATGTAAAAAAACTCAACCCAAAAGAAATTATGAAGTTATAAAATCGTTTGAAGCGAGTAATAAGGCTTTCGGAGGCGTAAGTGACTATAAATGTAGTTTTCTTATCAATGCATGGCTTTTGCCTCACGTTTCTCGAGGTAAACATTTAATTGTAACCTGTTTGAACCAAAAATGTAAAAAAATCAACTAAAAATCATTTATGAGATTATAAAACCATTTAAAGCGAGTAATAAGGCTTTCGAAGGCGTGACCGACTATAAATGGAGTTTTCCTGTCAACGGATTGCTTTTGCCTCTCGTTTCTCGAGGTAAACATTCACTTATAATCTTGTTTCAGCCAAAAGTGTGAAAAAACTCAGCTCAAAATCATTTATGAGATTATAAAACCATTGAAAGTGAGAAATAATGCTTTTGAAGGCGTAAGTGACTATAAATGGACTTTTCTTATTCATGGATGGTTTTTACCTCACGTTTCTCGAGGTAAACATTCAATTGTAATCTGTTTTAACTAAAAATGAAAAAAAACTCAACTCAAAATCATTTAGGAGATTATAAAACCAGTTGAAGTGAGAAATAATGCTTTTGAAGGCGTAAGTGACTATAAATGGACTTTTCTTATTAATGGATGGCTTTTACCTCACGTTTCTCGAGGTAAACATTCAATTGTAATCTGTTTTAACTAAAAATGTAAAAAAACTCAACTCAAAATCATTTATGAGATTATAAAACCAGTTGAAGTGAGAAATAATGCTTTTGAAGGCGTAAGTGACTAGAAATGGACTTTTCTTACTAATGGATGGCTTTTACCTCACGTTTCTCGAGGTAAACATTCAATTGTAATCTGTTTTAATTGAAAATGTAAAAAAACTCGTCCCAAAAAAAATTATGAGGTTATAAAACCATTTGAAGCGAGTAATAAAGCTTTCGAAGGCATGAGTGACTACAAATGGAGTTTTCTTGTCAATGTACGGCTTTTGCCTCACGTTTCCCGAGATAAACATTTAATTGTAATCTGTTTTAACCAAAATGTAAAACAATCAGCTAAAAATCATTTATGAGATTATGAAACCATTTAAAACGAGTAATAAGTCTTTCCAAGGCGTGACTGAGTATAAACGGAGTTTTCCTGTCAATGGATCGCTTTTGCCTCTCGTTTCCCGAGGTAAACATTCACTTAAAATCTTGTTTTAGCCAAAAATGTAAAAAAACTCAGCTCAAAATCATTTATGAGATTATAAAACCATTGAAAGTGAGAAATAATGCTTTTGAAGGCGTAAGTGCCTATAACTGGACTTTTCTTATTAATGGATGGCTTTTACCTCACGTTTCTCGAGGTAAACATTCAATTGTAATCTGTTTTAATTAAAAATGTAAAAAAACTCAACCCAAAAGAAATTATGAGGTTATAAAACCGTTTGAAGCGAGTAATTAGGCTTTTGGAGGCGTAAGTGACTATAAATGGAGTTTCCTTGTCAATGTATGGCTTTTGCCTCAGGTTTCTCGAGGTAAACTTTTAATTGTAATCTGTTTTAACCAAAAATGTAAAAAAATCAACTAAAAATCATTTATGAGATTATAAAACCATTTAAAGCGAGTAATAAGGCTTCCGAAGGCGTGATCGACTATAAATGGAGTTTTCTTATCAACGGATTGCTTTTGCCTCACGTTTCTCGAGGTAAACATTCACTTAGAATCTTGTTTCAGCCAAAAATGTAAAAAAACTAAGCTCAAAATCATTTATGAGATTATAAAACCATTTGAAGTGAGAAATAATGCTTTTCAAGGCGTAAGTGACTATAAATGGAATTTTCTTATTAATGGATGGCTTTTACCTCATGTTTCTCGAGGTAAACATTCAATTGTAATCTGTTTTAATTGAAAATGTAAAAAAACTCAACCCTTAAGAAATTATGAGGTTATAAAACCGTTTGAAGCGAGTAATTAGGCTTTCGGAGGAGTAAGTGACTATAAATGGAGTTTCCTTGTCAATGTATGGCTTTTGCCTCACGTTTCTCAAGGTAAACATTTAATTGTAATCTGTTTTAACCAAAAATGTAAAAAAAATCAACCAAAAATCATTTATATGAGATTATAAAACCATTTAAAGCGAGTAATAAGGCTTTCGAAGGCGTGACTCACTATAAATGGAGTTTTCCTGTCAACGGATTGCTTTTGCCTCTCGTTTCCCTAGGTAAACATTCACTTAGAATCTTGTTTCAGCCAAAAATGTAAAAAAACTCAGCTTAAAATCATTTATGAGATTATAAAACCATTGAAAGTGAGAAATAATGCTTTTGAAGGCGTAAGTGACTATAAATGGACTTTTCTTATTAATGGATGGCTTTTACCTCACGTTTCTCGAGGTAAACATTCAAATGTAATCTGTTTTAACTAAAAATGTAAAAAAACTCAACTCAAAATCATTTAGGAGATTATAAAACCAGTTGAAGTGAGAAATAATGCTTTTGAAGGCGTAAGTGACTATAAATGGACTTTTCTTATTAATGGATGGCTTTTACCTCACGTTTCTCGAGGTAAACATTCAATTGTAATCTGTTTTAACTAAAAATGTAAAAAAACTCAACTCAAAATCATTTATGAGATTATAAAACCAGTTGAAGTGAGAAATAATGCTTTTGAAGGCGTAAGTGACTAGAAATGGACTTTTCTTACTAATGGATGGCTTTTACCTCACGTTTCTCGAGGTAAACATTGAATTGTAATCTGTTTTAATTTAAAATGTAAAAAAACTCGACCCAAAAAAAATTATGAGGTTATAAAACCATTTGAAGCGGGTAATAAGGCTTTCGAAGGCATGAGTGACTACAAATGGAGTTTTCTTGTCAATGTACGGCTTTTGCCTCACGTTTCCCGAGATAAACATTTAATTGTAATCTGTTTTAATCAAAAATGTAATAAAATCAGCTAAAAATCATTTATGAGATTATGAAACCATTTAAAACGAGTAATAAGTCTTTCCAAGGCGTGACCGACTATAAACGGAGTTTTCCTGTCAATGAATTGCTTTTGCCTCACGTTTCCCTAGGTAAACATTCACTTAGAATCTTGTTTCAGCCAAAAATGTAAAAAAACTCAGCTCAAAATCATTTATGAGATTATAAAACCATTGAAAGTGGGAAATAATGCTTTTGAAGGCGTAAGTGACTATAAATGGACTTTTCTTATTAATGGATGGCTTTTACCTCACGTTTCTCGAGGTAAACATTCAATTGTAATCTGTTTTAACTAAAAATGTAAAAAAACTCAACTCAAAATCATTTATGAGATTATAAAACCAGTTGAAGTGAGAAATAATGCTTTTGAAGGCGTAAGTTACTGTAAATGGACTTTTCTTACTAATGGATGGCTTTTACCTCACGTTTCTCGAGGTAAACATTGAATTGTAATCTGTTTTAATTGAAAATGTAAAAAAACTCAACCCAAAAGAAATTATGAAGTTATAAAATCGTTTGAAGCGAGTAATAAGGCTTTCGGAGGCGTAAGTGACTATAAATGTAGTTTTCTTATCAATGCATGGCTTTTGCCTCACGTTTCTCGAGGTAAACATTTAATTGTAACCTGTTTGAACCAAAAATGTAAAAAAATCAACTAAAAATCATTTATGAGATTATAAAACCATTTAAAGCGAGTAATAAGGCTTTCGAAGGCGTGACCGACTATAAATGGAGTTTTCCTGTCAACGGATTGCTTTTGCCTCTCGTTTCTCGAGGTAAACATTCACTTATAATCTTGTTTCAGCCAAAAGTGTGAAAAAACTCAGCTCAAAATCATTTATGAGATTATAAAACCATTGAAAGTGAGAAATAATGCTTTTGAAGGCGTAAGTGACTATAAATGGACTTTTCTTATTCATGGATGGTTTTTACCTCACGTTTCTCGAGGTAAACATTCAATTGTAATCTGTTTTAACTAAAAATGAAAAAAAACTCAACTCAAAATCATTTAGGAGATTATAAAACCAGTTGAAGTGAGAAATAATGCTTTTGAAGGCGTAAGTGACTATAAATGGACTTTTCTTATTAATGGATGGCTTTTACCTCACGTTTCTCGAGGTAAACATTCAATTGTAATCTGTTTTAACTAAAAATGTAAAAAAACTCAACTCAAAATCATTTATGAGATTATAAAACCAGTTGAAGTGAGAAATAATGCTTTTGAAGGCGTAAGTGACTAGAAATGGACTTTTCTTACTAATGGATGGCTTTTACCTCACGTTTCTCGAGGTAAACATTCAATTGTAATCTGTTTTAATTGAAAATGTAAAAAAACTCGTCCCAAAAAAAATTATGAGGTTATAAAATCGTTTGAAGCGAGTAATAAGGCTTTCGGAGGCGTAAGTGACTATAAATGTAGTTTTCTTATCAATGCATGGCTTTTGCCTCACGTTTCTCGAGGTAAACATTTAATTGTAACCTGTTTTAACCAAAAATGTAAAAAAATCAACTAAAAATCATTTATGAGATTATAAAACCATTTAAAGCGAGTAATAAGGCTTTCGAAGGCGTAACCGACTATAAATGGAGTTTTCCTGTCAACGGATTGCTTTTGCCTCTCGTTTCCCTAGGTAAACATTCACTTAGAATCTTGTTTCAGCCAAAAATGTAAAAAAACTCAGCTTAAAATCATTTATGAGATTATAAAACCATTGAAAGTGAGAAATAATGCTTTTGAAGGCGTAAGTGACTATAAATGGACTTTTCTTATTAATGGATGGCTTTTACCTCACGTTTCTCGAGGTAAACATTCAAATGTAATCTGTTTTAACTAAAAATGTAAAAAAACTCAACTCAAAATCATTTAGGAGATTATAAAACCAGTTGAAGTGAGAAATAATGCTTTTGAAGGCGTAAGTGACTATAAATGGACTTTTCTTATTAATGGATGGCTTTTACCTCACGTTTCTCGAGGTAAACATTCAATTGTAATCTGTTTTAACTAAAAATGTAAAAAAACTCAACTCAAAATCATTTATGAGATTATAAAACCAGTTGAAGTGAGAAATAATGCTTTTGAAGGCGTAAGTGACTAGAAATGGACTTTTCTTACTAATGGATGGCTTTTACCTCACGTTTCTCGAGGTAAACATTGAATTGTAATCTGTTTTAATTTAAAATGTAAAAAAACTCGACCCAAAAAAAATTATGAGGTTATAAAACCATTTGAAGCGGGTAATAAGGCTTTCGAAGGCATGAGTGACTACAAATGGAGTTTTCTTGTCAATGTACGGCTTTTGCCTCACGTTTCCCGAGATAAACATTTAATTGTAATCTGTTTTAATCAAAAATGTAATAAAATCAGCTAAAAATCATTTATGAGATTATGAAACCATTTAAAACGAGTAATAAGTCTTTCCAAGGCGTGACCGACTATAAACGGAGTTTTCCTGTCAATGAATTGCTTTTGCCTCACGTTTCCCTAGGTAAACATTCACTTAGAATCTTGTTTCAGCCAAAAATGTAAAAAAACTCAGCTCAAAATCATTTATGAGATTATAAAACCATTGAAAGTGGGAAATAATGCTTTTGAAGGCGTAAGTGACTATAAATGGACTTTTCTTATTAATGGATGGCTTTTACCTCACGTTTCTCGAGGTAAACATTCAATTGTAATCTGTTTTAATTGAATATGTAAAAAAACTCGTCCCAAAAAAAATTATGAGGTTATAAAACCATTTGAAGCGAGTAATAAAGCTTTCGAAGGCATGAGTGACTACAAATGGAGTTTTCTTGTCAATGTACGGCTTTTGCCTCACGTTTCCCGAGATAAACATTTAATTGTAATCTGTTTTAACCAAAATGTAAAACAATCAGCTAAAAATCATTTATGAGATTATGAAACCATTTAAAACGAGTAATAAGTCTTTCCAAGGCGTGACTGAGTATAAACGGAGTTTTCCTGTCAATGGATCGCTTTTGCCTCTCGTTTCCCGAGGTAAACATTCACTTAAAATCTTGTTTTAGCCAAAAATGTAAAAAAACTCAGCTCAAAATCATTTATGAGATTATAAAACCATTGAAAGTGAGAAATAATGCTTTTGAAGGCGTAAGTGCCTATAACTGGACTTTTCTTATTAATGGATGGCTTTTACCTCACGTTTCTCGAGGTAAACATTCAATTGTAATCTGTTTTAATTAAAAATGTAAAAAAACTCAACCCAAAAGAAATTATGAGGTTATAAAACCGTTTGAAGCGAGTAATTAGGCTTTTGGAGGCGTAAGTGACTATAAATGGAGTTTCCTTGTCAATGTATGGCTTTTGCCTCAGGTTTCTCGAGGTAAACTTTTAATTGTAATCTGTTTTAACCAAAAATGTAAAAAAATCAACTAAAAATCATTTATGAGATTATAAAACCATTTAAAGCGAGTAATAAGGCTTCCGAAGGCGTGATCGACTATAAATGGAGTTTTCTTATCAACGGATTGCTTTTGCCTCACGTTTCTCGAGGTAAACATTCACTTAGAATCTTGTTTCAGCCAAAAATGTAAAAAAACTAAGCTCAAAATCATTTATGAGATTATAAAACCATTTGAAGTGAGAAATAATGCTTTTCAAGGCGTAAGTGACTATAAATGGAATTTTCTTATTAATGGATGGCTTTTACCTCATGTTTCTCGAGGTAAACATTCAATTGTAATCTGTTTTAATTGAAAATGTAAAAAAACTCAACCCTTAAGAAATTATGAGGTTATAAAACCGTTTGAAGCGAGTAATTAGGCTTTCGGAGGAGTAAGTGACTATAAATGGAGTTTCCTTGTCAATGTATGGCTTTTGCCTCACGTTTCTCAAGGTAAACATTTAATTGTAATCTGTTTTAACCAAAAATGTAAAAAAAATCAACCAAAAATCATTTATATGAGATTATAAAACCATTTAAAGCGAGTAATAAGGCTTTCGAAGGCGTGACTCACTATAAATGGAGTTTTCCTGTCAACGGATTGCTTTTGCCTCTCGTTTCCCTAGGTAAACATTCACTTAGAATCTTGTTTCAGCCAAAAATGTAAAAAAACTCAGCTTAAAATCATTTATGAGATTATAAAACCATTGAAAGTGAGAAATAATGCTTTTGAAGGCGTAAGTGACTATAAATGGACTTTTCTTATTAATGGATGGCTTTTACCTCACGTTTCTCGAGGTAAACATTCAAATGTAATCTGTTTTAACTAAAAATGTAAAAAAACTCAACTCAAAATCATTTAGGAGATTATAAAACCAGTTGAAGTGAGAAATAATGCTTTTGAAGGCGTAAGTGACTATAAATGGACTTTTCTTATTAATGGATGGCTTTTACCTCACGTTTCTCGAGGTAAACATTCAATTGTAATCTGTTTTAACTAAAAATGTAAAAAAACTCAACTCAAAATCATTTATGAGATTATAAAACCAGTTGAAGTGAGAAATAATGCTTTTGAAGGCGTAAGTGACTAGAAATGGACTTTTCTTACTAATGGATGGCTTTTACCTCACGTTTCTCGAGGTAAACATTGAATTGTAATCTGTTTTAATTTAAAATGTAAAAAAACTCGACCCAAAAAAAATTATGAGGTTATAAAACCATTTGAAGCGGGTAATAAGGCTTTCGAAGGCATGAGTGACTACAAATGGAGTTTTCTTGTCAATGTACGGCTTTTGCCTCACGTTTCCCGAGATAAACATTTAATTGTAATCTGTTTTAATCAAAAATGTAATAAAATCAGCTAAAAATCATTTATGAGATTATGAAACCATTTAAAACGAGTAATAAGTCTTTCCAAGGCGTGACCGACTATAAACGGAGTTTTCCTGTCAATGAATTGCTTTTGCCTCACGTTTCCCTAGGTAAACATTCACTTAGAATCTTGTTTCAGCCAAAAATGTAAAAAAACTCAGCTCAAAATCATTTATGAGATTATAAAACCATTGAAAGTGGGAAATAATGCTTTTGAAGGCGTAAGTGACTATAAATGGACTTTTCTTATTAATGGATGGCTTTTACCTCACGTTTCTCGAGGTAAACATTCAATTGTAATCTGTTTTAACTAAAAATGTAAAAAAACTCAACTCAAAATCATTTATGAGATTATAAAACCAGTTGAAGTGAGAAATAATGCTTTTGAAGGCGTAAGTTACTGTAAATGGACTTTTCTTACTAATGGATGGCTTTTACCTCACGTTTCTCGAGGTAAACATTGAATTGTAATCTGTTTTAATTGAAAATGTAAAAAAACTCAACCCAAAAGAAATTATGAAGTTATAAAATCGTTTGAAGCGAGTAATAAGGCTTTCGGAGGCGTAAGTGACTATAAATGTAGTTTTCTTATCAATGCATGGCTTTTGCCTCACGTTTCTCGAGGTAAACATTTAATTGTAACCTGTTTTAACCAAAAATGTAAAAAAATCAACTAAAAATCATTTATGAGATTATAAAACCATTTAAAGCGAGTAATAAGGCTTTCGAAGGCGTGACCGACTATAAATGGAGTTTTCCTGTCAACGGATTGCTTTTGCCTCTCGTTTCTCGAGGTAAACATTCACTTATAATCTTGTTTCAGCCAAAAGTGTGAAAAAACTCAGCTCAAAATCATTTATGAGATTATAAAACCATTGAAAGTGAGAAATAATGCTTTTGAAGGCGTAAGTGACTATAAATGGACTTTTCTTATTCATGGATGGTTTTTACCTCACGTTTCTCGAGGTAAACATTCAATTGTAATCTGTTTTAACTAAAAATGTAAAAAAACTCAACTCAAAATCATTTAGGAGATTATAAAACCAGTTGAAGTGAGAAATAATGCTTTTGAAGGCGTAAGTGACTATAAATGGACTTTTCTTATTAATGGATGGCTTTTACCTCACGTTTCTCGAGGTAAACATTCAATTGTAATCTGTTTTAACTAAAAATGTAAAAAAACTCAACTCAAAATCATTTATGAGATTATAAAACCAGTTGAAGTGAGAAATAATGCTTTTGAAGGCGTAAGTGACTAGAAATGGACTTTTCTTACTAATGGATGGCTTTTACCTCACGTTTCTCGAGGTAAACATTGAATTGTAATCTGTTTTAATTGAAAATGTAAAAAAACTCGTCCCAAAAAAAATTATGAGGTTATAAAATCGTTTGAAGCGAGTAATAAGGCTTTCGGAGGCGTAAGTGACTATAAATGTAGTTTTCTTATCAATGCATGGCTTTTGCCTCACGTTTCTCGAGGTAAACATTTAATTGTAACCTGTTTTAACCAAAAATGTAAAAAAATCAACTAAAAATCATTTATGAGATTATAAAACCATTTAAAGCGAGTAATAAGGCTTTCGAAGGCGTGACCGACTATAAATGGAGTTTTCCTGTCAACGGATTGCTTTTGCCTCTCGTTTCCCTAGGTAAACATTCACTTAGAATCTTGTTTCAGCCAAAAATGTAAAAAAACTCAGCTTAAAATCATTTATGAGATTATAAAACCATTGAAAGTGAGAAATAATGCTTTTGAAGGCGTAAGTGACTATAAATGGACTTTTCTTATTAATGGATGGCTTTTACCTCACGTTTCTCGAGGTAAACATTCAAATGTAATCTGTTTTAACTAAAAATGTAAAAAAACTCAACTCAAAATCATTTAGGAGATTATAAAACCAGTTGAAGTGAGAAATAATGCTTTTGAAGGCGTAAGTGACTATAAATGGACTTTTCTTATTAATGGATGGCTTTTACCTCACGTTTCTCGAGGTAAACATTCAATTGTAATCTGTTTTAACTAAAAATGTAAAAAAACTCAACTCAAAATCATTTATGAGATTATAAAACCAGTTGAAGTGAGAAATAATGCTTTTGAAGGCGTAAGTGACTAGAAATGGACTTTTCTTACTAATGGATGGCTTTTACCTCACGTTTCTCGAGGTAAACATTGAATTGTAATCTGTTTTAATTTAAAATGTAAAAAAACTCGACCCAAAAAAAATTATGAGGTTATAAAACCATTTGAAGCGGGTAATAAGGCTTTCGAAGGCATGAGTGACTACAAATGGAGTTTTCTTGTCAATGTACGGCTTTTGCCTCACGTTTCCCGAGATAAACATTTAATTGTAATCTGTTTTAATCAAAAATGTAATAAAATCAGCTAAAAATCATTTATGAGATTATGAAACCATTTAAAACGAGTAATAAGTCTTTCCAAGGCGTGACCGACTATAAACGGAGTTTTCCTGTCAATGAATTGCTTTTGCCTCACGTTTCCCTAGGTAAACATTCACTTAGAATCTTGTTTCAGCCAAAAATGTAAAAAAACTCAGCTCAAAATCATTTATGAGATTATAAAACCATTGAAAGTGGGAAATAATGCTTTTGAAGGCGTAAGTGACTATAAATGGACTTTTCTTATTAATGGATGGCTTTTACCTCACGTTTCTCGAGGTAAACATTGAATTGTAATCTGTTTTAATTGAAAATGTAAAAAAACTCGTCCCAAAAAAAATTATGAGGTTATAAAACCATTTGAAGCGAGTAATAAAGCTTTCGAAGGCATGAGTGACTACAAATGGAGTTTTCTTGTCAATGTACGGCTTTTGCCTCACGTTTCCCGAGATAAACATTTAATTGTAATCTGTTTTAACCAAAATGTAAAACAATCAGCTAAAAATCATTTATGAGATTATGAAACCATTTAAAACGAGTAATAAGTCTTTCCAAGGCGTGACTGAGTATAAACGGAGTTTTCCTGTCAATGGATCGCTTTGCCTCTCGTTTCCCGAGGTAAACATTCACTTAAAATCTTGTTTTAGCCAAAAATGTAAAAAAACTCAGCTCAAAATCATTTATGAGATTATAAAACCATTGAAAGTGAGAAATAATGCTTTTGAAGGCGTAAGTGCCTATAACTGGACTTTTCTTATTAATGGATGGCTTTTACCTCACGTTTCTCGAGGTAAACATTCAATTGTAATCTGTTTTAATTAAAAATGTAAAAAAACTCAACCCAAAAGAAATTATGAGGTTATAAAACCGTTTGAAGCGAGTAATTAGGCTTTTGGAGGCGTAAGTGACTATAAATGGAGTTTCCTTGTCAATGTATGGCTTTTGCCTCAGGTTTCTCGAGGTAAACTTTTAATTGTAATCTGTTTTAACCAAAAATGTAAAAAAATCAACTAAAAATCATTTATGAGATTATAAAACCATTTAAAGCGAGTAATAAGGCTTCCGAAGGCGTGATCGACTATAAATGGAGTTTTCTTATCAACGGATTGCTTTTGCCTCACGTTTCTCGAGGTAAACATTCACTTAGAATCTTGTTTCAGCCAAAAATGTAAAAAAACTAAGCTCAAAATCATTTATGAGATTATAAAACCATTTGAAGTGAGAAATAATGCTTTTCAAGGCGTAAGTGACTATAAATGGAATTTTCTTATTAATGGATGGCTTTTACCTCATGTTTCTCGAGGTAAACATTCAATTGTAATCTGTTTTAATTGAAAATGTAAAAAAACTCAACCCTTAAGAAATTATGAGGTTATAAAACCGTTTGAAGCGAGTAATTAGGCTTTCGGAGGAGTAAGTGACTATAAATGGAGTTTCCTTGTCAATGTATGGCTTTTGCCTCACGTTTCTCAAGGTAAACATTTAATTGTAATCTGTTTTAACCAAAAATGTAAAAAAAATCAACCAAAAATCATTTATATGAGATTATAAAACCATTTAAAGCGAGTAATAAGGCTTTCGAAGGCGTGACTCACTATAAATGGAGTTTTCCTGTCAACGGATTGCTTTTGCCTCTCGTTTCCCTAGGTAAACATTCACTTAGAATCTTGTTTCAGCCAAAAATGTAAAAAAACTCAGCTTAAAATCATTTATGAGATTATAAAACCATTGAAAGTGAGAAATAATGCTTTTGAAGGCGTAAGTGACTATAAATGGACTTTTCTTATTAATGGATGGCTTTTACCTCACGTTTCTCGAGGTAAACATTCAAATGTAATCTGTTTTAACTAAAAATGTAAAAAAAACTCAACTCAAAATCATTTAGGAGATTATAAAACCAGTTGAAGTGAGAAATAATGCTTTTGAAGGCGTAAGTGACTATAAATGGACTTTTCTTATTAATGGATGGCTTTTACCTCACGTTTCTCGAGGTAAACATTCAATTGTAATCTGTTTTAACTAAAAATGTAAAAAAACTCAACTCAAAATCATTTATGAGATTATAAAACCAGTTGAAGTGAGAAATAATGCTTTTGAAGGCGTAAGTGACTAGAAATGGACTTTTCTTACTAATGGATGGCTTTTACCTCACGTTTCTCGAGGTAAACATTGAATTGTAATCTGTTTTAATTGAAAATGTAAAAAAACTCGACCCAAAAAAAATTATGAGGTTATAAAACCGTTTGAAGCAAGTAATAAAGCTTTCGAAGGCATGAGTGACTACAAATGGAGTTTTCTTGTCAATGTACGGCTTTTGCCTCACGTTTCCCGAGATAAACATTTAATTGTAATCTGTTTTAACCAAAAATGTAATAAAATCAGCTAAAAATCATTTATGAGATTATGAAACCATTTAAAACGAGTAATAAGTCTTTCCAAGGCGTGACCGACTATAAACGGAGTTTTCCTGTCAATGAATTGCTTTTGCCTCACGTTTCCCTAGGTAAACATTCACTTAGAATCTTGTTTCAGCCAAAAATGTAAAAAAACTCAGCTCAAAATCATTTATGAGATTATAAAACCATTGAAAGTGGGAAATAATGCTTTTGAAGGCGTAAGTGACTATAAATGGACTTTTCTTATTAATGGATGGCTTTTACCTCACGTTTCTCGAGGTAAACATTGAATTGTAATCTGTTTTAATTGAAAATGTAAAAAAACTCGTCCCAAAAAAAATTATGAGGTTATAAAACCATTTGAAGCGAGTAATAAAGCTTTCGAAGGCATGAGTGACTACAAATGGAGTTTTCTTGTCAATGTACGGCTTTTGCCTCACGTTTCCCGAGATAAACATTTAATTGTAATCTGTTTTAACCAAAATGTAAAACAATCAGCTAAAAATCATTTATGAGATTATGAAACCATTTAAAACGAGTAATAAGTCTTTCCAAGGCGTGACTGAGTATAAACGGAGTTTTCCTGTCAATGGATCGCTTTGCCCTCTCGTTTCCCGAGGTAAACATTCACTTAAAATCTTGTTTTAGCCAAAAATGTAAAAAAACTCAGCTCAAAATCATTTATGAGATTATAAAACCATTGAAAGTGAGAAATAATGCTTTTGAAGGCGTAAGTGCCTATAACTGGACTTTTCTTATTAATGGATGGCTTTTACCTCACGTTTCTCGAGGTAAACATTCAATTGTAATCTGTTTTAATTAAAAATGTAAAAAAACTCAACCCAAAAGAAATTATGAGGTTATAAAACCGTTTGAAGCGAGTAATTAGGCTTTTGGAGGCGTAAGTGACTATAAATGGAGTTTCCTTGTCAATGTATGGCTTTTGCCTCAGGTTTCTCGAGGTAAACTTTTAATTGTAATCTGTTTTAACCAAAAATGTAAAAAAATCAACTAAAAATCATTTATGAGATTATAAAACCATTTAAAGCGAGTAATAAGGCTTCCGAAGGCGTGATCGACTATAAATGGAGTTTTCTTATCAACGGATTGCTTTTGCCTCACGTTTCTCGAGGTAAACATTCACTTAGAATCTTGTTTCAGCCAAAAATGTAAAAAAACTAAGCTCAAAATCATTTATGAGATTATAAAACCATTTGAAGTGAGAAATAATGCTTTTCAAGGCGTAAGTGACTATAAATGGAATTTTCTTATTAATGGATGGCTTTTACCTCATGTTTCTCGAGGTAAACATTCAATTGTAATCTGTTTTAATTGAAAATGTAAAAAAACTCAACCCTTAAGAAATTATGAGGTTATAAAACCGTTTGAAGCGAGTAATTAGGCTTTCGGAGGAGTAAGTGACTATAAATGGAGTTTCCTTGTCAATGTATGGCTTTTGCCTCACGTTTCTCAAGGTAAACATTTAATTGTAATCTGTTTTAACCAAAAATGTAAAAAAAATCAACCAAAAATCATTTATATGAGATTATAAAACCATTTAAAGCGAGTAATAAGGCTTTCGAAGGCGTGACTCACTATAAATGGAGTTTTCCTGTCAACGGATTGCTTTTGCCTCTCGTTTCCCTAGGTAAACATTCACTTAGAATCTTGTTTCAGCCAAAAATGTAAAAAAACTCAGCTTAAAATCATTTATGAGATTATAAAACCATTGAAAGTGAGAAATAATGCTTTTGAAGGCGTAAGTGACTATAAATGGACTTTTCTTATTAATGGATGGCTTTTACCTCACGTTTCTCGAGGTAAACATTCAAATGTAATCTGTTTTAACTAAAAATGTAAAAAAACTCAACTCAAAATCATTTAGGAGATTATAAAACCAGTTGAAGTGAGAAATAATGCTTTTGAAGGCGTAAGTGACTATAAATGGACTTTTCTTATTAATGGATGGCTTTTACCTCACGTTTCTCGAGGTAAACATTCAATTGTAATCTGTTTTAACTAAAAATGTAAAAAAACTCAACTCAAAATCATTTATGAGATTATAAAACCAGTTGAAGTGAGAAATAATGCTTTTGAAGGCGTAAGTGACTAGAAATGGACTTTTCTTACTAATGGATGGCTTTTACCTCACGTTTCTCGAGGTAAACATTGAATTGTAATCTGTTTTAATTGAAAATGTAAAAAAACTCGACCCAAAAAAAATTATGAGGTTATAAAACCGTTTGAAGCAAGTAATAAAGCTTTCGAAGGCATGAGTGACTACAAATGGAGTTTTCTTGTCAATGTACGGCTTTTGCCTCACGTTTCCCGAGATAAACATTTAATTGTAATCTGTTTTAACCAAAAATGTAATAAAATCAGCTAAAAATCATTTATGAGATTATGAAACCATTTAAAACGAGTAATAAGTCTTTCCAAGGCGTGACCGACTATAAACGGAGTTTTCCTGTCAATGAATTGCTTTTGCCTCACGTTTCCCTAGGTAAACATTCACTTAGAATCTTGTTTCAGCCAAAAATGTAAAAAAACTCAGCTCAAAATCATTTATGAGATTATAAAACCATTGAAAGTGGGAAATAATGCTTTTGAAGGCGTAAGTGACTATAAATGGACTTTTCTTATTAATGGATGGCTTTTACCTCACGTTTCTCGAGGTAAACATTGAATTGTAATCTGTTTTAATTGAAAATGTAAAAAAACTCGTCCCAAAAAAAATTATGAGGTTATAAAACCATTTGAAGCGAGTAATAAAGCTTTCGAAGGCATGAGTGACTACAAATGGAGTTTTCTTGTCAATGTACGGCTTTTGCCTCACGTTTCCCGAGATAAACATTTAATTGTAATCTGTTTTAACCAAAATGTAAAACAATCAGCTAAAAATCATTTATGAGATTATGAAACCATTTAAAACGAGTAATAAGTCTTTCCAAGGCGTGACTGAGTATAAACGGAGTTTTCCTGTCAATGGATCGCTTTGCCCTCTCGTTTCCCGAGGTAAACATTCACTTAAAATCTTGTTTTAGCCAAAAATGTAAAAAAACTCAGCTCAAAATCATTTATGAGATTATAAAACCATTGAAAGTGAGAAATAATGCTTTTGAAGGCGTAAGTGCCTATAACTGGACTTTTCTTATTAATGGATGGCTTTTACCTCACGTTTCTCGAGGTAAACATTCAATTGTAATCTGTTTTAATTAAAAATGTAAAAAAACTCAACCCAAAAGAAATTATGAGGTTATAAAACCGTTTGAAGCGAGTAATTAGGCTTTTGGAGGCGTAAGTGACTATAAATGGAGTTTCCTTGTCAATGTATGGCTTTTGCCTCAGGTTTCTCGAGGTAAACTTTTAATTGTAATCTGTTTTAACCAAAAATGTAAAAAAATCAACTAAAAATCATTTATGAGATTATAAAACCATTTAAAGCGAGTAATAAGGCTTCCGAAGGCGTGATCGACTATAAATGGAGTTTTCTTATCAACGGATTGCTTTTGCCTCACGTTTCTCGAGGTAAACATTCACTTAGAATCTTGTTTCAGCCAAAAATGTAAAAAAACTAAGCTCAAAATCATTTATGAGATTATAAAACCATTTGAAGTGAGAAATAATGCTTTTCAAGGCGTAAGTGACTATAAATGGAATTTTCTTATTAATGGATGGCTTTTACCTCATGTTTCTCGAGGTAAACATTCAATTGTAATCTGTTTTAATTGAAAATGTAAAAAAACTCAACCCTTAAGAAATTATGAGGTTATAAAACCGTTTGAAGCGAGTAATTAGGCTTTCGGAGGAGTAAGTGACTATAAATGGAGTTTCCTTGTCAATGTATGGCTTTTGCCTCACGTTTCTCAAGGTAAACATTTAATTGTAATCTGTTTTAACCAAAAATGTAAAAAAAATCAACCAAAAATCATTTATATGAGATTATAAAACCATTTAAAGCGAGTAATAAGGCTTTCGAAGGCGTGACTCACTATAAATGGAGTTTTCCTGTCAACGGATTGCTTTTGCCTCTCGTTTCCCTAGGTAAACATTCACTTAGAATCTTGTTTCAGCCAAAAATGTAAAAAAACTCAGCTTAAAATCATTTATGAGATTATAAAACCATTGAAAGTGAGAAATAATGCTTTTGAAGGCGTAAGTGACTATAAATGGACTTTTCTTATTAATGGATGGCTTTTACCTCACGTTTCTCGAGGTAAACATTCAAATGTAATCTGTTTTAACTAAAAATGTAAAAAAACTCAACTCAAAATCATTTAGGAGATTATAAAACCAGTTGAAGTGAGAAATAATGCTTTTGAAGGCGTAAGTGACTATAAATGGACTTTTCTTATTAATGGATGGCTTTTACCTCACGTTTCTCGAGGTAAACATTCAATTGTAATCTGTTTTAACTAAAAATGTAAAAAAACTCAACTCAAAATCATTTATGAGATTATAAAACCAGTTGAAGTGAGAAATAATGCTTTTGAAGGCGTAAGTGACTAGAAATGGACTTTTCTTATTAATGGATGGCTTTTACCTCACGTTTCTCGAGGTAAACATTCAATTGTAATCTGTTTTAACTAAAAATGTAAAAAAACTCAACTCAAAATCATTTATGAGATTATAAAACCAGTTGAAGTGAGAAATAATGCTTTTGAAGGCGTAAGTGACTATAAATGGACTTTTCTTACTAATGGATGGCTTTTACCTCACGTTTCTCGAGGTAAACATTGAATTGTAATCTGTTTTAATTGAAAATGTAAAAAAACTCAACCCAAAAGAAATTATGAAGTTATAAAATCGTTTGAAGCGAGTAATAAGGCTTTCGAAGGCGTAAGTGACTATAAATGTAGTTTTCTTGTCAATGCATGGCTTTTGTCTCACATTTCTCGAGGTAAACATTTAATTGTAATCTGTTTTAACCAAAAATGTAAAAAAATCAACCAAAAATCATTTATGAGATTATAAAACGATTTAAAGCGAGTAATAAGGCTTTCGAAGGCGTGACTGACTATAAATGGAGTTTTCCTGTCAACGGATTGCTTTTGCCTCTCGTTTCTCGAGGTAAACATTCACTTAGAATCTTGTTTCAGCCAAAAATGTAAAAAAACTCAGCTCAAAATCATTTATGAGATTATAAAACCATTGAAAGTGAGAAATAATGGTTTTGAAGGCGTAAGTGACTATAAATGGACTTTTCTTATTAATGGATGGCTTTTACCTCACGTTTCTCGAGGTAAACATTCAATTGTAATCTGTTTTAATTAAAAATGTAAAAAAACTCAACCCAAAAGAAATTATGAGGTTATAAAACCGTTTGAAGCGAGTAATAAGGCTTTCGGAGGCGTAAGTTACTATAAATGTAGTTTTCTTGTCAATGCATGGCTTTTGTCTCACGTTTCTCGAGGTAAACATTTAATTGTAATCTGTTTTAACCAAAAATGTAAAAAAATCAACCAAAAATCATTTATGAGATTATAAAACCATTTAAAGCGAGTAATAAGGCTTTCGAAGGCGTGACTAACTATAAATGGAGTTTTCCTGTCAACGGATTGCTTTTGCCTCTCGTTTCCCTAGGTAAACATTCACTTAGAATCTTGTTTCAGCCAAAAATGTAAAAAAACTCAGCTTAAAATCATTTATGAGATTATAAAACCATTGAAAGTGAGAAATAATGCTTTTGAAGGCGTAAGTGACTATAAATGGACTTTTCTTATTAATGGATGGCTTTTACCTCACGTTTCTCGAGGTAAACATTCAAATGTAATCTGTTTTAACTAAAAATGTAAAAAAACTCAACTCAAAATCATTTAGGAGATTATAAAACCAGTTGAAGTGAGAAATAATGCTTTTGAAGGCGTAAGTGACTATAAATGGACTTTTCTTATTAATGGATGGCTTTTACCTCACGTTTCTCGAGGTAAACATTCAATTGTAATCTGTTTTAACTAAAAATGTAAAAAAACTCAACTCAAAATCATTTATGAGATTATAAAACCAGTTGAAGTGAGAAATAATGCTTTTGAAGGCGTAAGTGACTAGAAATGGACTTTTCTTACTAATGGATGGCTTTTACCTCACGTTTCTCGAGGTAAACATTCAATTGTAATCTGTTTTAATTGAAAATGTAAAAAAACTCGACCCAAAAAAAATTATGAGGTTATAAAACCATTTGAAGCAAGTAATAAAGCTTTCGAAGGCATGAGTGAGTACAAATGGAGTTTTCTTGTCAATGTACGGCTTTTTCCTCACGTTTCCCGAGATAAACATTTAATTGTAATCTGTTTTAACCAAAAATGTAAAAAAATCAGCTAAAAATCATTTATGAGATTATGAAACCATTTAAAACGAGTAATAAGTCTTTCCAAGGCGTGACTGACTATAAACGGAGTTTTCCTGTCAATGGATCGCTTTTGCCTCACGTTTCCCGAGGTAAACATTCACTTAAAATCTTGTTTTAGCCAAAAATGTAAAAAAACTCAGCTCAAAATCATTTATGAGATTATAAAACCATTGAAAGTGGGAAATAATGCTTTTGAAGGCGTAAGTGACTATAAATGGACTTTTCTTATTAATGGATGGCTTTTACCTCACGTTTCTCGAGGTAAACATTCAATTGTAATCTGTTTTAACTAAAAATGTAAAAAAACTCAACTCAAAATCATTTAGGAGATTATAAAACCAGTTGAAGTGAGAAATAATGCTTTTGAAGGCGTAAGTGACTATAAATGGACTTTTCTTATTATTGGATGGCTTTTACCTCACGTTTCTCGAGGTAAACATTCAATTGTAATCTGTTTTAACTAAAAATGTAAAAAAACTCAACTCAAAATCATTTATGAGATTATAAAACCAATTGAAGTGAGAAATAATGCTTTTGAAGGCGTAAGTGACTATAAATGGACTTTTCTTATTAATGGATGGCTTTTACCTCACGTTTCTCGAGGTAAACATTCAATTGTAATCTGTTTTAATTAAAAATGTAAAAAAACTCAACCCAAAAGAAATTATGAGGTTATAAAACCGTTTGAAGCGAGTAATAAGGCTTTCGGAGGCGTAAGTTACTATAAATGTAGTTTTCTTGTCAATGCATGGCTTTTGTCTCACGTTTCTCGAGGTAAACATTTAATTGTAATCTGTTTTAACCAAAAATGTAAAAAAATCAACCAAAAATCATTTATGAGATTATAAAACCATTTAAAGCGAGTAATAAGGCTTTCGAAGGCGTGACTGACTATAAATGGAGTTTTCCTGTCAACGGATTGCTTTTGCCTCTCGTTTCTCGAGGTAAACATTCACTTAGAATCTTGTTTCAGCCAAAAATGTAAAAAAACTCAGCTCAAAATCATTTATGAGATTATAAAACCATTGAAAGTGAGAAATAATGGTTTTGAAGGCGTAAGTGACTATAAATGGACTTTTCTTATTAATGGATGGCTTTTACCTCACGTTTCTCGAGGTAAACATTCAATTGTAATCTGTTTTAATTAAAAATGTAAAAAAACTCAACCCAAAAGAAATTATGAGGTTATAAAACCGTTTGAAGCGAGTAATAAGGCTTTCGGAGGCGTAAGTTACTATAAATGTAGTTTTCTTGTCAATGCATGGCTTTTGTCTCACGTTTCTCGAGGTAAACATTTAATTGTAATCTGTTTTAACCAAAAATGTAAAAAAATCAACCAAAAATCATTTATGAGATTATAAAACCATTTAAAGCGAGTAATAAGGCTTTCGAAGGCGTGACTAACTATAAATGGAGTTTTCCTTTCAACGGATTGCTTTTGCCTCTCGTTTCCCTAGGTAAACATTCACTTAGAATCTTGTTTCAGCCAAAAATGTAAAAAAACTCAGCTTAAAATCATTTATGAGATTATAAAACCATTGAAAGTGAGAAATAATGCTTTTGAAGGCGTAAGTGACTATAAATGGACTTTTCTTATTAATGGATGGCTTTTACCTCACGTTTCTCGAGGTAAACATTCAAATGTAATCTGTTTTAACTAAAAATGTAAAAAAACTCAACTCAAAATCATTTAGGAGATTATAAAACCAGTTGAAGTGAGAAATAATGCTTTTGAAGGCGTAAGTGACTATAAATGGACTTTTCTTATTAATGGATGGCTTTTACCTCACGTTTCTCGAGGTAAACATTCAATTGTAATCTGTTTTAACTAAAAATGTAAAAAAACTCAACTCAAAATCATTTATGAGATTATAAAACCAGTTGAAGTGAGAAATAATGCTTTTGAAGGCGTAAGTGACTAGAAATGGACTTTTCTTACTAATGGATGGCTTTTACCTCACGTTTCTCGAGGTAAACATTCAATTGTAATCTGTTTTAATTGAAAATGTAAAAAAACTCGACCCAAAAAAAATTATGAGGTTATAAAACCATTTGAAGCAAGTAATAAAGCTTTCGAAGGCATGAGTGAGTACAAATGGAGTTTTCTTGTCAATGTACGGCTTTTTCCTCACGTTTCCCGAGATAAACATTTAATTGTAATCTGTTTTAACCAAAAATGTAAAAAAATCAGCTAAAAATCATTTATGAGATTATGAAACCATTTAAAACGAGTAATAAGTCTTTCCAAGGCGTGACTGACTATAAACGGAGTTTTCCTGTCAATGGATCGCTTTTGCCTCACGTTTCCCGAGGTAAACATTCACTTAAAATCTTGTTTTAGCCAAAAATGTAAAAAAACTCAGCTCAAAATCATTTATGAGATTATAAAACCATTGAAAGTGGGAAATAATGCTTTTGAAGGCGTAAGTGACTATAAATGGACTTTTCTTATTAATGGATGGCTTTTACCTCACGTTTCTCGAGGTAAACATTCAATTGTAATCTGTTTTAACTAAAAATGTAAAAAAACTCAACTCAAAATCATTTAGGAGATTATAAAACCAGTTGAAGTGAGAAATAATGCTTTTGAAGGCGTAAGTGACTATAAATGGACTTTTCTTATTATTGGATGGCTTTTACCTCACGTTTCTCGAGGTAAACATTCAATTGTAATCTGTTTTAACTAAAAATGTACAAAAACTCAACTCAAAATCATTTATGAGATTATAAAACCAGTTGAAGTGAGAAATAATGCTTTTGAAGGCGTAAGTGACTATAAATGGACTTTTCTTATTAATGGATGGCTTTTACCTCACGTTTCTCGAGGTAAACATTCAATTGTAATCTGTTTTAATTAAAAATGTAAAAAAACTCAACCCAAAAGAAATTATGAGGTTATAAAACCGTTTGAAGCGAGTAATAAGGCTTTCGGAGGCGTAAGTTACTATAAATGTAGTTTTCTTGTCAATGCATGGCTTTTGTCTCACGTTTCTCGAGGTAAACATTTAATTGTAATCTGTTTTAACCAAAAATGTAAAAAAATCAACCAAAAATCATTTATGAGATTATAAAACCATTTAAAGCGAGTAATAAGGCTTTCGAAGGCGTGACTAACTATAAATGGAGTTTTCCTTTCAACGGATTGCTTTTGCCTCTCGTTTCCCTAGGTAAACATTCACTTAGAATCTTGTTTCAGCCAAAAATGTAAAAAAACTCAGCTTAAAATCATTTATGAGATTATAAAACCATTGAAAGTGAGAAATAATGCTTTTGAAGGCGTAAGTGACTATAAATGGACTTTTCTTATTAATGGATGGCTTTTACCTCACGTTTCTCGAGGTAAACATTCAAATGTAATCTGTTTTAACTAAAAATGTAAAAAAACTCAACTCAAAATCATTTAGGAGATTATAAAACCAGTTGAAGTGAGAAATAATGCTTTTGAAGGCGTAAGTGACTATAAATGGACTTTTCTTATTAATGGATGGCTTTTACCTCACGTTTCTCGAGGTAAACATTCAATTGTAATCTGTTTTAACTAAAAATGTAAAAAAACTCAACTCAAAATCATTTATGAGATTATAAAACCAGTTGAAGTGAGAAATAATGCTTTTGAAGGCGTAAGTGACTAGAAATGGACTTTTCTTACTAATGGATGGCTTTTACCTCACGTTTCTCGAGGTAAACATTCAATTGTAATCTGTTTTAATTGAAAATGTAAAAAAACTCGACCCAAAAAAAATTATGAGGTTATAAAACCATTTGAAGCAAGTAATAAAGCTTTCGAAGGCATGAGTGAGTACAAATGGAGTTTTCTTGTCAATGTACGGCTTTTTCCTCACGTTTCCCGAGATAAACATTTAATTGTAATCTGTTTTAACCAAAAATGTAAAAAAATCAGCTAAAAATCATTTATGAGATTATGAAACCATTTAAAACGAGTAATAAGTCTTTCCAAGGCGTGACTGACTATAAACGGAGTTTTCCTGTCAATGGATCGCTTTTGCCTCACGTTTCCCGAGGTAAACATTCACTTAAAATCTTGTTTTAGCCAAAAATGTAAAAAAACTCAGCTCAAAATCATTTATGAGATTATAAAACCATTGAAAGTGGGAAATAATGCTTTTGAAGGCGTAAGTGACTATAAATGGACTTTTCTTATTAATGGATGGCTTTTACCTCACGTTTCTCGAGGTAAACATTCAATTGTAATCTGTTTTAACTAAAAATGTAAAAAAACTCAACTCAAAATCATTTAGGAGATTATAAAACCAGTTGAAGTGAGAAATAATGCTTTTGAAGGCGTAAGTGACTATAAATGGACTTTTCTTATTATTGGATGGCTTTTACCTCACGTTTCTCGAGGTAAACATTCAATTGTAATCTGTTTTAACTAAAAATGTAAAAAAACTCAACTCAAAATCATTTATGAGATTATAAAACCAGTTGAAGTGAGAAATAATGCTTTTGAAGGCGTAAGTGACTATAAATGGACTTTTCTTATTAATGGATGGCTTTTACCTCACGTTTCTCGAGGTAAACATTCAATTGTAATCTGTTTTAATTAAAAATGTAAAAAAACTCAACCCAAAAGAAATTATGAGGTTATAAAACCGTTTGAAGCGAGTAATAAGGCTTTCGGAGGCGTAAGTTACTATAAATGTAGTTTTCTTGTCAATGCATGGCTTTTGTCTCACGTTTCTCGAGGTAAACATTTAATTGTAATCTGTTTTAACCAAAAATGTAAAAAAATCAACCAAAAATCATTTATGAGATTATAAAACCATTTAAAGCGAGTAATAAGGCTTTCGAAGGCGTGACTAACTATAAATGGAGTTTTCCTGTCAACGGATTGCTTTTGCCTCTCGTTTCCCTAGGTAAACATTCACTTAGAATCTTGTTTCAGCCAAAAATGTAAAAAAACTCAGCTTAAAATCATTTATGAGATTATAAAACCATTGAAAGTGAGAAATAATGCTTTTGAAGGCGTAAGTGACTATAAATGGACTTTTCTTATTAATGGATGGCTTTTACCTCACGTTTCTCGAGGTAAACATTCAAATGTAATCTGTTTTAACTAAAAATGTAAAAAAACTCAACTCAAAATCATTTAAGAGATTATAAAACCAGTTGAAGTGAGAAATAATGCTTTTGAAGGCGTAAGTGACTATAAATGGACTTTTCTTATTAATGGATGGCTTTTACCTCACGTTTCTCGAGGTAAACATTCAATTGTAATCTGTTTTAACTAAAAATGTAAAAAAACTCAACTCAAAATCATTTATGAGATTATAAAACCAGTTGAAGTGAGAAATAATGCTTTTGAAGGCGTAAGTGACTAGAAATGGACTTTTCTTACTAATGGATGGCTTTTACCTCACGTTTCTCGAGGTAAACATTCAATTGTAATCTGTTTTAATTGAAAATGTAAAAAAACTCGACCCAAAAAAAATTATGAGGTTATAAAACCATTTGAAGCAAGTAATAAAGCTTTCGAAGGCATGAGTGACTACAAATGGAGTTTTCTTGTCAATGTACGGCTTTTTCCTCACGTTTCCCGAGATAAACATTTAATTGTAATCTGTTTTAACCAAAAATGTAAAAAAATCAGCTAAATATCATTTATGAGATTATGAAACCATTTAAAACGAGTAATAAGTCTTTCCAAGGCGTGACTGACTATAAACGGAGTTTTCCTGTCAATGGATCGCTTTTGCCTCACGTTTCCCGAGGTAAACATTCACTTAAAATCTTGTTTTAGCCAAAAATGTAAAAAAACTCAGCTCAAAATCATTTATGAGATTATAAAACCATTGAAAGTGAGAAATAATGCTTTTGAAGGCGTAAGTGACTATAAATGGACTTTTCTTATTAATGGATGGCTTTTACCTCACGTTTCTCGAGGTAAACATTCAAATGTAATCTGTTTTAACTAAAAATGTAAAAAAACTCAACTCAAAATCATTTAGGAGATTATAAAACCAGTTGAAGTGAGAAATAATGCTTTTGAAGGCGTAAGTGACTATAAATGGACTTTTCTTATTAATGGATGGCTTTTACCTCACGTTTCTCGAGGTAAACATTCAATTGTAATCTGTTTTAACTAAAAATGTAAAAAAACTCAACTCAAAATCATTTATGAGATTATAAAACCAGTTGAAGTGAGAAATAATGCTTTTGAAGGCGTAAGTGACTAGAAATGGACTTTTCTTACTAATGGATGGCTTTTACCTCACGTTTCTCGAGGTAAACATTCAATTGTAATCTGTTTTAATTGAAAATGTAAAAAAACTCGACCCAAAAAAAATTATGAGGTTATAAAACCATTTGAAGCAAGTAATAAAGCTTTCGAAGGCATGAGTGACTACAAATGGAGTTTTCTTGTCAATGTACGGCTTTTTCCTCACGTTTCCCGAGATAAACATTTAATTGTAATCTGTTTTAACCAAAAATGTAAAAAAATCAGCTAAATATCATTTATGAGATTATGAAACCATTTAAAACGAGTAATAAGTCTTTCCAAGGCGTGACTGACTATAAACGGAGTTTTCCTGTCAATGGATCGCTTTTGCCTCACGTTTCCCGAGGTAAACATTCACTTAAAATCTTGTTTTAGCCAAAAATGTAAAAAAACTCAGCTCAAAATCATTTATGAGATTATAAAACCATTGAAAGTGAGAAATAATGCTTTTGAAGGCGTAAGTGACTATAAATGGACTTTTCTTATTAATGGATGGCTTTTACCTCACGTTTCTCGAGGTAAACATTCAAATGTAATCTGTTTTAACTAAAAATGTAAAAAAACTCAACTCAAAATCATTTAGGAGATTATAAAACCAGTTGAAGTGAGAAATAATGCTTTTGAAGGCGTAAGTGACTATAAATGGACTTTTCTTATTAATGGATGGCTTTTACCTCACGTTTCTCGAGGTAAACACTCAATTGTAATCTGTTTTAACTAAAAATGTAAAAAAATTCAACTCAAAATCATTTATGAGATTATAAAACCAGTTGAAGTGAGAAATAATGCTTTTGAAGGCGTAAGTGACTAGAAATGGACTTTTCTTACTAATGGATGGCTTTTACCTCACGTTTCTCGAGGTAAACATTGAATTGTAATCTGTTTTAATTGAAAATGTAAAAAAACTCGACCCAAAAAAAATTATGAGGTTATAAAACCATTTGAAGCAAGTAATAAAGCTTTCGAAGGCATGAGTGACTACAAATGGAGTTTTCTTGTCAATGTACGGCTTTTGCCTCACGTTTCCCGAGATAAACATTTAATTGTAATCTGTTTTAACCAAAAATGTAATAAAATCAGCTAAAAATCAGTTATGAGATTATGAAACCATTTAAAACGAGTAATAAGTCTTTCCAAGGCGTGACCGACTATAAACGGAGTTTTCCTGTCAATGGATCGCTTTTGCCTCACGTTTCCCTAGGTAAACATTCACTTAGAATCTTGTTTCAGCCAAAAATGTAAAAAAACTCAGCTCAAAATCATTTATGAGATTATAAAACCATTGAAAGTGGGAAATAATGCTTTTGAAGGCGTAAGTGACTATAAATGGACTTTTCTTATTAATGGATGGCTTTTACCTCACATTTCTCGAGGTAAACATTCAATTGTAATCTGTTTTAACTAAAAATGTAAAAAAACTCAACTCAAAATCATTTAGGAGATTATAAAACCAGTTGAAGTGAGAAATAATGCTTTTGAAGGCGTAAGTGACTATAAATGGACTTTTCTTATTAATGGATGGCTTTTACCTCACGTTTCTCGAGGTAAACATTCAATTGTAATCTGTTTTAACTAAAAATGTAAAAAAACTCAACTCAAAATCATTTATGAGATTATAAAACCAGTTGAAGTGAGAAATAATGCTTTTGAAGGCGTAAGTGACTAGAAATGGACTTTTCTTACTAATGGATGGCTTTTACCTCACGTTTCTCGAGGTAAACATTCAATTGTAATCTGTTTTAATTGAAAATGTAAAAAAACTCGACCCAAAAAAAATTATGAGGTTATAAAACCATTTGAAGCAAGTAATAAAGCTTTCGAAGGCATGAGTGACTACAAATGGAGTTTTCTTGTCAATGTACGGCTTTTGCCTCACGTTTCCCGAGATAAACATTTAATTGTAATCTGTTTTAACCAAAAATGTAATAAAATCAGCTAAAAATCATTTATGAGATTATGAAACCATTTAAAACGAGTAATAAGTCTTTCCAAGGCGTGACTGACTATAAACGGAGTTTTCCTGTCAATGGATCGCTTTTGCCTCACGTTTCCCGAGGTAAACGTTCACTTAAAATCTTGTTTTAGCCAAAAATGTAAAAAAACTCAGCTCAAAATCATTTATGAGATTATAAAACCATTGAAAGTGGGAAATAATGCTTTTGAAGGCGTAAGTGACTATAAATGGACTTTTCTTATTAATGGATGGCTTTTACCTCACGTTTCTCGAGGTAAACATTCAATTGTAATCTGTTTTAATTAAAAATATAAAAAAACTCAACCCTCAAGAAATTATGAGGTTATAAAACCGTTTGAAGCGAGTAATTAGGCTTTCGGAGGAGTAAGTGACTATAAATGGAGTTTCCTTGTCAATGTATGGCTTTTGCCTCACGTTTCTCGAGGTAAACATTTAATTGTAATTTGTTTTAACCAAAAATGTAAAAAAAATCAACCAAAAATCATTTATATGAGATTATAAAACCATTTAAAGCGAGTAATAAGGCTTTCGAAGGCGTGACTGACTATAAATGGAGTTTTCCTGTCAACGGATTGCTTTTGCCTCTCATTTCCCTAGGTAAACATTCACTTAGAATCTTGTTTCAGCCAAAAATGTAAAAAAACTCAGCTTAAAATCATTTATGAGATTATAAAACCATTGAAAGTGAGAAATAATGCTTTTGAAGGCGTAAGTGACTATAAATGGACTTTTCTTATTAATGGATGGCTTTTACCTCACGTTTCTCGAGGTAAACATTCAAATGTAATCTGTTTTAACTAAAAATGTAAAAAAACTCAACTCAAAATCATTTAGGAGATTATAAAACCAGTTGAAGTGAGAAATAATGCTTTTGAAGGCGTAAGTGACTATAAATGGACTTTTCTTATTAATGGATGGCTTTTACCTCACGTTTCTCGAGGTAAACACTCAATTGTAATCTGTTTTAACTAAAAATGTAAAAAAATTCAACTCAAAATCATTTATGAGATTATAAAACCAGTTGAAGTGAGAAATAATGCTTTTGAAGGCGTAAGTGACTAGAAATGGACTTTTCTTACTAATGGATGGCTTTTACCTCACGTTTCTCGAGGTAAACATTGAATTGTAATCTGTTTTAATTGAAAATGTAAAAAAACTCGACCCAAAAAAAATTATGAGGTTATAAAACCATTTGAAGCAAGTAATAAAGCTTTCGAAGGCATGAGTGACTACAAATGGAGTTTTCTTGTCAATGTACGGCTTTTGCCTCACGTTTCTCGAGATAAACATTTAATTGTAATCTGTTTTAACCAAAAATGTAATAAAATCGGCTAAAAATCAGTTATGAGATTATGAAACCATTTAAAACGAGTAATAAGTCTTTCCAAGGCGTGACTGACTATAAACGGAGTTTTCCTATCAATGGATCGCTTTTGCCTCACGTTTCCCGAGGTAAACATTCACTTAAAATCTTGTTTTAGCCAAAAATGTAAAAAAACTCAGCTCAAAATCATTTATGAGATTATAAAACCATTGAAAGTGGGAAATAATGCTTTTGAAGGCGTAAGTGACTATAAATGGACTTTTCTTATTAATGGATGGCTTTTACCTCACGTTTCTCGAGGTAAACATTCAATTGTAATCTGTTTTAATTAAAAATATAAAAAAACTCAACCCTCAAGAAATTATGAGGTTATAAAACCGTTTGAAGCGAGTAATTAGGCTTTCGAAGGAGTAAGTGACTATAAATGGAGTTTCCTTATCAATGTATGGCTTTTGCCTCACGTTTCTCGAGGTAAACATTTAATTGTAATCTGTTTTAACCAAAAATGTAAAAAAAATCAACCAAAAATCGTTTATATGAGATTATAAAACCATTTAAAGCGAGTAATAAGGCTTTCGAAGGCGTGACTGACTATAAATGGAGTTTTCCTGTCAACGGATTGCTTTTGCCTCTCGTTTCCCTAGGTAAACATTCACTTAGAATCTTGTTTCAGCCAAAAATGTAAAAAAACTCAGCTTAAAATCATTTATGAGATTATAAAACCATTGAAAGTGAGAAATAATGCTTTTGAAGGCGTAAGTGACTATAAATGGACTTTTCTTATTAATGGATGGCTTTTACCTCATGTTTTTCGAGGTAAACATTCAAATGTAATCTGTTTTAACTAAAAATGTAAAAAAACTCAACTCAAAATCATTTAGGAGATTATAAAACCAGTTGAAGTGAGAAATAATGCTTTTGAAGGCGTAAGTGACTATAAATGGACTTTTCTTATTAATGGATGGCTTTTACCTCACGTTTCTCGAGGTAAACATTCAATTGTAATCTGTTTTAACTAAAAATGTAAAAAAACTCAACTCAAAATCATTTATGAGATTATAAAACCAGTTGAAGTGAGAAATAATGCTTTTGAAGGCGTAAGTGACTAGAAATGGACTTTTCTTACTAATGGATGGCTTTTACCTCACGTTTCTCGAGGTAAACATTGAATTGTAATCTGTTTTAATTGAAAATGTAAAAAAACTCGACCCAAAAAAAATTATGAGGTTATAAAACCGTTTGAAGCAAGTAATAAAGCTTTCGAAGGCATGAGTGACTACAAATGGAGTTTTCTTGTCAATGTACGGCTTTTGCCTCACGTTTCCCGAGATAAACATTTAATTGTAATCTGTTTTAACCAAAAATGTAATAAAATCAGCTAAAAATCATTTATGAGATTATGAAACCATTTAAAACAAGTAATAAGTCTTTCCAAGGCGTGACTGACTATAAACGGAGTTTTCCTGTCAATGGATCGCTTTTGCCTCACGTTTCCCGAGGTAAACATTCACTTAAAATCTTGGTTTAGCCAAAAATGTAAAAAAACTCAGCACAAAATCATTTATGAGATTATAAAACCATTGAAAGTGGGAAATAATGCTTTTGAAGGCGTAAGTGACTATAAATGGACTTTTCTTATTAATGGATGGCTTTTACCTCACGTTTCTCGAGGTAAACATTCAAATGTAATCTGTTTTAACTAAAAATGTAAAAAAACTCAACTCAAAATCATTTAGGAGATTATAAAACCAGTTGAAGTGAGAAATAATGCTTTTGAAGGCGTAAGTGACTATAAATGGACTTTTCTTATTATTGGATGGCTTTTACCTCACGTTTCTCGAGGTAAACATTCAATTGTAATCTGTTTTAACTAAAAATGTAAAAAAACTCAACTCAAAATCATTTATGAGATTATAAAACCAGTTGAAGTGAGAAATAATGCTTTTGAAGGCGTAAGTGACTATAAATGGACTTTTCTTATTAATGGATGGCTTTTACCTCACGTTTCTCGAGGTAAACATTCAATTGTAATCTGTTTTAATTAAAAATATAAAAAAACTCAACCCTCAAGAAATTATGAGGTTATAAAACCGTTTGAAGCGAGTAATTAGGCTTTCGGAGGAGTAAGTGACTATAAATGGAGTTTCCTTGTCAATGTATGGCTTTTGCCTCACGTTTCTCGAGGTAAACATTTAATTGTAATCTGTTTTAACCAAAAATGTAAAAAAAATCAACCAAAAATCATTTATATGAGATTATAAAACCATTTAAAGCGAGTAATAAGGCTTTCGAAGGCGTGACTGACTATAAATGGAGTTTTCCTGTCAACGGATTGCTTTTGCCTCTCGTTTCCCTAGGTAAACATTCACTTAGAATCTTGTTTCAGCCAAAAATGTAAAAAAACTCAGCTTAAAATCATTTATGAGATTATAAAACCATTGAAAGTGAGAAATAATGCTTTTGAAGGCGTAAGTGACTATAAATGGACTTTTCTTATTAATGGATGGCTTTTACCTCACGTTTCTCGAGGTAAACATTCAAATGTAATCTGTTTTAACTAAAAATGTAAAAAAACTCAACTCAAAATCATTTAGGAGATTATAAAACCAGTTGAAGTGAGAAATAATGCTTTTGAAGGCGTAAGTGACTATAAATGGACTTTTCTTATTAATGGATGGCTTTTACCTCACGTTTCTCGAGGTAAACATTCAATTGTAATCTGTTTTAACTAAAAATGTAAAAAAACTCAACTCAAAATCATTTATGAGATTATAAAACCAGTTGAAGTGAGAAATAATGCTTTTGAAGGCGTAAGTGACTAGAAATGGACTTTTCTTACTAATGGATGGCTTTTACCTCACGTTTCTCGAGGTAAACATTCAATTGTAATCTGTTTTAATTGAAAATGTAAAAAAACTCGACCCAAAAAAAATTATGAGGTTATAAAACCATTTGAAGCAAGTAATAAAGCTTTCGAAGGCATGAGTGAGTACAAATGGAGTTTTCTTGTCAATGTACGGCTTTTTCCTCACGTTTCCCGAGATAAACATTCAATTGTAATCTGTTTTAACCAAAAATGTAAAAAAATCAGCTAAAAATCATTTATGAGATTATGAAACCATTTAAAACGAGTAATAAGTCTTTCCAAGGCGTGACTGACTATAAACGGAGTTTTCCTGTCAATGGATCGCTTTTGCCTCACGTTTCCCGAGGTAAACATTCACTTAAAATCTTGTTTTAGCCAAAAATGTAAAAAAACTCAGCTCAAAATCATTTATGAGATTATAAAACCATTGAAAGTGGGAAATAATGCTTTTGAAGGCGTAAGTGACTATAAATGGACTTTTCTTATTAATGGATGGCTTTTACCTCACGTTTCTCGAGGTAAACATTCAATTGTAATCTGTTTTAACTAAAAATGTAAAAAAACTCAACTCAAAATCATTTAGGAGATTATAAAACTAGTTGAAGTGAGAAATAATGCTTTTGAAGGCGTAAGTGACTATAAATGGACTTTTCTTATTATTGGATGGCTTTTACCTCACGTTTCTCGAGGTAAACATTCAATTGTAATCTGTTTTAACTAAAAATGTAAAAAAACTCAACTCAAAATCATTTATGAGATTATAAAACCAGTTGAAGTGAGAAATAATGCTTTTGAAGGCGTAAGTGACTATAAATGGACTTTTCTTATTAATGGATGGCTTTTACCTCACGTTTCTCGAGGTAAACATTCAATTGTAATCTGTTTTAATTAAAAATGTAAAAAAACTCAACCCAAAAGAAATTATGAGGTTATAAAACCGTTTGAAGCGAGTAATAAGGCTTTCGGAGGCGTAAGTTACTATAAATGTAGTTTTCTTGTCAATGCATGGCTTTTGTCTCACGTTTCTCGAGGTAAACATTTAATTGTAATCTGTTTTAACCAAAAATGTAAAAAAATCAACCAAAAATCATTTATGAGATTATAAAACCATTTAAAGCGAGTAATAAGGCTTTCGAAGGCGTGACTGACTATAAATGGAGTTTTCCTGTCAACGGATTGCTTTTGCCTCTCGTTTCTCGAGGTAAACATTCACTTAGAATCTTGTTTCAGCCAAAAATGTAAAAAAACTCAGCTCAAAATCATTTATGAGATTATAAAACCATTGAAAGTGAGAAATAATGGTTTTGAAGGCGTAAGTGACTATAAATGGACTTTTCTTATTAATGGATGGCTTTTACCTCACGTTTCTCGAGGTAAACATTCAATTGTAATCTGTTTTAATTAAAAATGTAAAAAAACTCAACCCAAAAGAAATTATGAGGTTATAAAACCGTTTGAAGCGAGTAATAAGGCTTTCGGAGGCGTAAGTTACTATAAATGTAGTTTTCTTGTCAATGCATGGCTTTTGTCTCACGTTTCTCGAGGTAAACATTGAATTGTAATCTGTTTTAACCAAAAATGTAAAAAAATCAACCAAAAATCATTTATGAGATTATAAAACCATTTAAAGCGAGTAATAAGGCTTTCGAAGGCGTGACTAACTATAAATGGAGTTTTCCTGTCAACGGATTGCTTTTGCCTCTCGTTTCCCTAGGTAAACATTCACTTAGAATCTTGTTTCAGCCAAAAATGTAAAAAAACTCAGCTTAAAATCATTTATGAGATTATAAAACCATTGAAAGTGAGAAATAATGCTTTTGAAGGCGTCAGTGACTATAAATGGACTTTTCTTATTAATGGATGGCTTTTACCTCACGTTTCTCGAGGTAAACATTCAAATGTAATCTGTTTTAACTAAAAATGTAAAAAAACTCAACTCAAAATCATTTAAGAGATTATAAAACCAGTTGAAGTGAGAAATAATGCTTTTGAAGGCGTAAGTGACTATAAATGGACTTTTCTTATTAATGGATGGCTTTTACCTCACGTTTCTCGAGGTAAACATTCAATTGTAATCTGTTTTAACTAAAAATGTAAAAAAACTCAACTCAAAATCATTTATGAGATTATAAAACCAGTTGAAGTGAGAAATAATGCTTTTGAAGGCGTAAGTGACTAGAAATGGACTTTTCTTACTAATGGATGGCTTTTACCTCACGTTTCTCGAGGTAAACATTCAATTGTAATCTGTTTTAATTGAAAATGTAAAAAAACTCGACCCAAAAAAAATTATGAGGTTATAAAACCATTTGAAGCAAGTAATAAAGCTTTCGAAGGCATGAGTGAGTACAAATGGAGTTTTCTTGTCAATGTACGGCTTTTTCCTCACGTTTCCCGAGATAAACATTTAATTGTAATCTGTTTTAACCAAAAATGTAAAAAAATCAGCTAAAAATCATTTATGAGATTATGAAACCATTTAAAACGAGTAATAAGTCTTTCCAAGGCGTGACTGACTATAAACGGAGTTTTCCTGTCAATGGATCGCTTTTGCCTCACGTTTCCCTAGGTAAACATTCACTTAGAATCTTGTTTCAGCCAAAAATGTAAAAAAACTCAGCTCAAAATCATTTATGAGATTATAAAACCATTGAAAGTGGGAAATAATGCTTTTGAAGGCGTAAGTGACTATAAATGGACTTTTCTTATTAATGGATGGCTTTTACCTCACGTTTCTCGAGGTAAACATTCAATTGTAATCTGTTTTAATTAAAAATATAAAAAAACTCAACCCTCAAGAAATTATGAGGTTATAAAACCGTTTGAAGCGAGTAATTAGGCTTTCGGAGGAGTAAGTGACTATAAATGGAGTTTCCTTGTCAATGTATGGCTTTTGCCTCACGTTTCTCGAGGTAAACATTTAATTGTAATCTGTTTTAACCAAAAATGTAAAAAAAATCAACCAAAAATCATTTATATGAGATTATAAAACCATTTAAAGCGAGTAATAAGGCTTTCGAAGGCGTGACTGACTATAAATGGAGTTTTCCTGTCAACGGATTGCTTTTGCCTCTCGTTTCCCTAGGTAAACATTCACTTAGAATCTTGTTTCAGCCAAAAATGTAAAAAAACTCAGCTTAAAATCATTTATGAGATTATAAAACCATTGAAAGTGAGAAATAATGCTTTTGAAGGCGTAAGTGACTATAAATGGACTTTTCTTATTAATGGATGGCTTTTACCTCACGTTTCTCGAGGTAAACATTCAAATGTAATCTGTTTTAACTAAAAATGTAAAAAAACTCAACTCAAAATCATTTAGGAGATTATAAAACCAGTTGAAGTGAGAAATAATGCTTTTGAAGGCGTAAGTGACTATAAATGGACTTTTCTTATTAATGGATGGCTTTTACCTCACGTTTCTCGAGGTAAACATTCAATTGTAATCTGTTTTAACTAAAAATGTAAAAAAACTCAACTCAAAATCATTTATGAGATTATAAAACCAGTTGAAGTGAGAAATAATGCTTTTGAAGGCGTAAGTGACTAGAAATGGACTTTTCTTACTAATGGATGGCTTTTACCTCACGTTTCTCGAGGTAAACATTCAATTGTAATCTGTTTTAATTGAAAATGTAAAAAAACTCGACCCAAAAAAAATTATGAGGTTATAAAACCATTTGAAGCAAGTAATAAAGCTTTCGAAGGCATGAGTGAGTACAAATGGAGTTTTCTTGTCAATGTACGGCTTTTTCCTCACGTTTCCCGAGATAAACATTTAATTGTAATCTGTTTTAACCAAAAATGTAAAAAAATCAGCTAAAAATCATTTATGAGATTATGAAACCATTTAAAACGAGTAATAAGTCTTTCCAAGGCGTGACTGACTATAAACGGAGTTTTCCTGTCAATGGATCGCTTTTGCCTCACGTTTCCTGAGGTAAACATTCACTTAAAATCTTGTTTTAGCCAAAAATGTAAAAAAACTCAGCTCAAAATCATTTATGAGATTATAAAACCATTGAAAGTGGGAAATAATGCTTTTGAAGGCGTAAGTGACTATAAATGGACTTTTCTTATTAATGGATGGCTTTTACCTCACGTTTCTCGAGGTAAACATTCAATTGTAATCTGTTTTAACTAAAAATGTAAAAAAACTCAACTCAAAATCATTTAGGAGATTATAAAACCAGTTGAAGTGAGAAATAATGCTTTTGAAGGCGTAAGTGACTATAAATGGACTTTTCTTATTATTGGATGGCTTTTACCTCACGTTTCTCGAGGTAAACATTCAATTGTAATCTGTTTTAACTAAAAATGTAAAAAAACTCAACTCAAAATCATTTATGAGATTATAAAACCAGTTGAAGTGAGAAATAATGCTTTTGAAGGCGTAAGTGACTATAAATGGACTTTTCTTATTAATGGATGGCTTTTACCTCACGTTTCTCGAGGTAAACATTCAATTGTAATCTGTTTTAATTAAAAATGTAAAAAAACTCAACCCAAAAGAAATTATGAGGTTATAAAACCGTTTGAAGCGAGTAATAAGGCTTTCGGAGGCGTAAGTTACTATAAATGTAGTTTTCTTGTCAATGCATGGCTTTTGTCTCACGTTTCTCGAGGTAAACATTTAATTGTAATCTGTTTTAACCAAAAATGTAAAAAAATCAACCAAAAATCATTTATGAGATTATAAAACCATTTAAAGCGAGTAATAAGGCTTTCGAAGGCGTGACTAACTATAAATGGAGTTTTCCTTTCAACGGATTGCTTTTGCCTCTCGTTTCCCTAGGTAAACATTCACTTAGAATCTTGTTTCAGCCAAAAATGTAAAAAAACTCAGCTTAAAATCATTTATGAGATTATAAAACCATTGAAAGTGAGAAATAATGCTTTTGAAGGCGTAAGTGACTATAAATGGACTTTTCTTATTAATGGATGGCTTTTACCTCACGTTTCTCGAGGTAAACATTCAAATGTAATCTGTTTTAACTAAAAATGTAAAAAAACTCAACTCAAAATCATTTAGGAGATTATAAAACCAGTTGAAGTGAGAAATAATGCTTTTGAAGGCGTAAGTGACTATAAATGGACTTTTCTTATTAATGGATGGCTTTTACCTCACGTTTCTCGAGGTAAACATTCAATTGTAATCTGTTTTAACTAAAAATGTAAAAAAACTCAACTCAAAATCATTTATGAGATTATAAAACCAGTTGAAGTGAGAAATAATGCTTTTGAAGGCGTAAGTGACTAGAAATGGACTTTTCTTACTAATGGATGGCTTTTACCTCACGTTTCTCGAGGTAAACATTGAATTGTAATCTGTTTTAATTGAAAATGTAAAAAAACTCGACCCAAAAAAAATTATGAGGTTATAAAACCATTTGAAGCAAGTAATAAAGCTTTCGAAGGCATGAGTGACTACAAATGGAGTTTTCTTGTCAATGTACGGCTTTTTCCTCACGTTTCCCGAGATAAACATTTAATTGTAATCTGTTTTAACCAAAAATGTAAAAAAATCAGCTAAATATCATTTATGAGATTATGAAACCATTTAAAACGAGTAATAAGTCTTTCCAAGGCGTGACTGACTATAAACGGAGTTTTCCTGTCAATGGATCGCTTTTGCCTCATGTTTCCCTAGGTAAACATTCACTTAGAATCTTGTTTCAGCCAAAAATGTAAAAAAACTCAGCTCAAAATCATTTATGAGATTATAAAACCATTGAAAGTGGGAAATAATGCTTTTGAAGGCGTAAGTGACTATAAATGGACTTTTCTTATTAATGGATGGCTTTTACCTCACGTTTCTCGAGGTAAACATTCAATTGTAATCTGTTTTAATTAAAAATATAAAAAAACTCAACCCTCAAGAAATTATGAGGTTATAAAACCGTTTGAAGCGAGTAATTAGGCTTTCGGAGGAGTAAGTGACTATAAATGGAGTTTCCTTGTCAATGTATGGCTTTTGCCTCACGTTTCTCGAGGTAAACATTTAATTGTAATCTGTTTTAACCAAAAATGTAAAAAAAATCAACCAAAAATCATTTATATGAGATTATAAAACCATTTAAAGCGAGTAATAAGGCTTTCGAAGGCGTGACTGACTATAAATGGAGTTTTCCTGTCAACGGATTGCTTTTGCCTCTCGTTTCCCTAGGTAAACATTCACTTAGAATCTTGTTTCAGCCAAAAATGTAAAAAAACTCAGCTTAAAATCATTTATGAGATTATAAAACCATTGAAAGTAAAAAATAATGCTTTTGAAGGCGTAAGTGACTATAAATGGACTTTTCTTATTAATGGATGGCTTTTACCTCACGTTTCTCGAGGTAAACATTCAAATGTAATCTGTTTTAACTAAAAATGTAAAAAAACTCAACTCAAAATCATTTAGGAGATTATAAAACCAGTTGAAGTGAGAAATAATGCTTTTGAAGGCGTAAGTGACTATAAATGGACTTTTCTTATTAATGGATGGCTTTTACCTCACGTTTCTCGAGGTAAACATTCAATTGTAATCTGTTTTAACTAAAAATGTAAAAAAACTCAACTCAAAATCATTTATGAGATTATAAAACCAGTTGAAGTGAGAAATAATGCTTTTGAAGGCGTAAGTGACTAGAAATGGACTTTTCTTACTAATGGATGGCTTTTACCTCACGTTTCTCGAGGTAAACATTCAATTGTAATCTGTTTTAATTGAAAATGTAAAAAAACTCGACCCAAAAAAAATTATGAGGTTATAAAACCATTTGAAGCAAGTAATAAAGCTTTCGAAGGCATGAGTGAGTACAAATGGAGTTTTCTTGTCAATGTACGGCTTTTTCCTCACGTTTCCCGAGATAAACATTTAATTGTAATCTGTTTTAACCAAAAATGTAAAAAAATCAGCTAAAAATCATTTATGAGATTATGAAACCATTTAAAACGAGTAATAAGTCTTTCCAAGGCGTGACTGACTATAAACGGAGTTTTCCTGTCAATGGATCGCTTTTGCCTCACGTTTCCTGAGGTAAACATTCACTTAAAATCTTGTTTTAGCCAAAAATGTAAAAAAACTCAGCTCAAAATCATTTATGAGATTATAAAACCATTGAAAGTGGGAAATAATGCTTTTGAAGGCGTAAGTGACTATAAATGGACTTTTCTTATTAATGGATGGCTTTTACCTCACGTTTCTCGAGGTAAACATTCAATTGTAATCTGTTTTAACTAAAAATGTAAAAAAACTCAACTCAAAATCATTTAGGAGATTATAAAACCAGTTGAAGTGAGAAATAATGCTTTTGAAGGCGTAAGTGACTATAAATGGACTTTTCTTATTATTGGATGGCTTTTACCTCACGTTTCTCGAGGTAAACATTCAATTGTAATCTGTTTTAACTAAAAATGTAAAAAAACTCAACTCAAAATCATTTATGAGATTATAAAACCAGTTGAAGTGAGAAATAATGCTTTTGAAGGCGTAAGTGACTATAAATGGACTTTTCTTATTAATGGATGGCTTTTACCTCACGTTTCTCGAGGTAAACATTCAATTGTAATCTGTTTTAATTAAAAATGTAAAAAAACTCAACCCAAAAGAAATTATGAGGTTATAAAACCGTTTGAAGCGAGTAATAAGGCTTTCGGAGGCGTAAGTTACTATAAATGTAGTTTTCTTGTCAATGCATGGCTTTTGTCTCACGTTTCTCGAGGTAAACATTTAATTGTAATCTGTTTTAACCAAAAATGTAAAAAAATCAACCAAAAATCATTTATGAGATTATAAAACCATTTAAAGCGAGTAATAAGGCTTTCGAAGGCGTGACTAACTATAAATGGAGTTTTCCTTTCAACGGATTGCTTTTGCCTCTCGTTTCCCTAGGTAAACATTCACTTAGAATCTTGTTTCAGCCAAAAATGTAAAAAAACTCAGCTTAAAATCATTTATGAGATTATAAAACCATTGAAAGTGAGAAATAATGCTTTTGAAGGCGTAAGTGACTATAAATGGACTTTTCTTATTAATGGATGGCTTTTACCTCACGTTTCTCGAGGTAAACATTCAAATGTAATCTGTTTTAACTAAAAATGTAAAAAAACTCAACTCAAAATCATTTAGGAGATTATAAAACCAGTTGAAGTGAGAAATAATGCTTTTGAAGGCGTAAGTGACTATAAATGGACTTTTCTTATTAATGGATGGCTTTTACCTCACGTTTCTCGAGGTAAACATTCAATTGTAATCTGTTTTAACTAAAAATGTAAAAAAACTCAACTCAAAATCATTTATGAGATTATAAAACCAGTTGAAGTGAGAAATAATGCTTTTGAAGGCGTAAGTGACTAGAAATGGACTTTTCTTACTAATGGATGGCTTTTACCTCACGTTTCTCGAGGTAAACATTGAATTGTAATCTGTTTTAATTGAAAATGTAAAAAAACTCGACCCAAAAAAAATTATGAGGTTATAAAACCATTTGAAGCAAGTAATAAAGCTTTCGAAGGCATGAGTGACTACAAATGGAGTTTTCTTGTCAATGTACGGCTTTTTCCTCACGTTTCCCGAGATAAACATTTAATTGTAATCTGTTTTAACCAAAAATGTAAAAAAATCAGCTAAATATCATTTATGAGATTATGAAACCATTTAAAACGAGTAATAAGTCTTTCCAAGGCGTGACTGACTATAAACGGAGTTTTCCTGTCAATGGATCGCTTTTGCCTCACGTTTCCCTAGGTAAACATTCACTTAGAATCTTGTTTCAGCCAAAAATGTAAAAAAACTCAGCTCAAAATCATTTATGAGATTATAAAACCATTGAAAGTGGGAAATAATGCTTTTGAAGGCGTAAGTGACTATAAATGGACTTTTCTTATTAATGGATGGCTTTTACCTCACGTTTCTCGAGGTAAACATTCAATTGTAATCTGTTTTAATTAAAAATATAAAAAAACTCAACCCTCAAGAAATTATGAGGTTATAAAACCGTTTGAAGCGAGTAATTAGGCTTTCGGAGGAGTAAGTGACTATAAATGGAGTTTCCTTGTCAATGTATGGCTTTTGCCTCACGTTTCTCGAGGTAAACATTTAATTGTAATCTGTTTTAACCAAAAATGTAAAAAAAATCAACCAAAAATCATTTATATGAGATTATAAAACCATTTAAAGCGAGTAATAAGGCTTTCGAAGGCGTGACTGACTATAAATGGAGTTTTCCTGTCAACGGATTGCTTTTGCCTCTCGTTTCCCTAGGTAAACATTCACTTAGAATCTTGTTTCAGCCAAAAATGTAAAAAAACTCAGCTTAAAATCATTTATGAGATTATAAAACCATTGAAAGTGAGAAATAATGCTTTTGAAGGCGTAAGTGACTATAAATGGACTTTTCTTATTAATGGATGGCTTTTACCTCACGTTTCTCGAGGTAAACATTCAAATGTAATCTGTTTTAACTAAAAATGTAAAAAAACTCAACTCAAAATCATTTAGGAGATTATAAAACCAGTTGAAGTGAGAAATAATGCTTTTGAAGGCGTAAGTGACTATAAATGGACTTTTCTTATTAATGGATGGCTTTTACCTCACGTTTCTCGAGGTAAACATTCAATTGTAATCTGTTTTAACTAAAAATGTAAAAAAACTCAACTCAAAATCATTTATGAGATTTTAAAACCAGTTGAAGTGAGAAATAATGCTTTTGAAGGCGTAAGTGACTAGAAATGGACTTTTCTTACTAATGGATGGCTTTTACCTCACGTTTCTCGAGGTAAACATTGAATTGTAATCTGTTTTAATTGAAAATGTAAAAAAACTCGACCCAAAAAAAATTATGAGGTTATAAAACCATTTGAAGCGAGTAATAAAGCTTTCGAAGGCATGAGTGACTACAAATGGAGTTTTCTTGTCAATGTACGGCTTTTGCCTCACGTTTCCCGAGATTAACATTTAATTGTAATCTGTTTTAACCAAAAATGTAATAAAATCAGCTAAAAATCATTTATGAGATTATGAAACCATTTAAAACGAGTAATAAGTCTTTCCAAGGCGTGACTGACTATAAACGGAGTTTTCCTGTCAATGGATCGCTTTTGCCTCACGTTTCCCTAGGTAAACATTCACTTAGAATCTTGTTTCAGCCAAAAATGTAAAAAAACTCAGCTCAAAATCATTTATGAGATCATAAAACCATTGAAAGTGGGAAATAATGCTTTTGAAGGCGTAAGTGACTATAAATGGACTTTTCTTATTAATGGATGGCTTTTACCTCACGTTTCTCGAGGTAAACATTCAATTGTAATCTGTGTTAATTAAAAATATAAAAAAACTCAACCCTCAAGAAATTATGAGGTTATAAAACCGTTTGAAGCGAGTAATTAGGCTTTCGGAGGAGTAAGTGACTATAAATGCAGTTTCCTTGTCAATGTATGGCTTTTGCCTCACGTTTCTCGAGGTAAACATTTAATTGTAATCTGTTTTAACCAAAAATGTAAAAAAAATCAACCAAAAATCATTTATATGAGATTATAAAACCATTTAAAGCGAGTAATAAGGCTTTCGAAGGCGTGACTGACTATAAATGGAGTTTTCCTGCCAACGGATTGCTTTTGCCTCTCGTTTCCCTAGGTAAACATTCACTTAGAATCTTGTTTCAGCCAAAAATGTAAAAAAACTCAGCTTAAAATCATTTATGAGATTATAAAACCATTGAAAGTGAGAAATAATGCTTTTGAAGGCGTAAGTGACTAGAAATGGACTTTTCTTACTAATGGATGGCTTTTACCTCACGTTTCTCGAGGTAAACATTGAATTGTAATCTGTTTTAATTGAAAATGTAAAAAAACTCAACCCAAAAAAAATTATGAGGTTATAAAACCATTTGAAGCGAGTAATAAAGCTTTCGAAGGCATGAGTGACTACAAATGGAGTTTTCTTGTCAATGTACGGCTTTTGCCTCACGTTTCCTGAGATAAACATTTAATTGTAATCTGTTTTAACCAAAAATGTAATAAAATCAGCTAAAAATCATTTATGAGATTATGAAACCATTTAAAACGAGTAATAAGTCTTTCCAAGGCGTGACTGACTATAAACGGAGTTTTCCTGTCAATGGATCGCTTTTGCCTCACGTTTCCCTAGGTAAACATTCACTTAGAATCTTGTTTCAGCCAAAAATGTAAAAAAACTCAGCTCAAAATCATTTATGAGATTATAAAACCATTGAAAGTGGGAAATAATGCTTTTGAAGGCGTAAGTGACTATAAATGGACTTTTCTTATTAATGGATGGCTTTTACCTCACGTTTCTCGAGGTAAACATTCAATTGTAATCTGTTTTAATTAAAAATATAAAAAAACTCAACCCTCAAGAAATTATGAGGTTATAAAACCGTTTGAAGCGAGTAATTAGGCTTTCGGAGGAGTAAGTGACTATAAATGGAGTTTCCTTGTCAATGTATGGCTTTTGCCTCACGTTTCTCGAGGTAAACATTTAATTGTAATCTGTTTTAACCAAAAATGTAAAAAAAATCAACCAAAAATCATTTATATGAGATTATAAAACCATTTAAAGCGAGTAATAAGGCTTTCGAAGGCGTGACTGACTATAAATGGAGTTTTCCTGCCAACGGATTGCTTTTGCCTCTCGTTTCCCTAGGTAAACATTCACTTAGAATCTTGTTTCAGCCAAAAATGTAAAAAAACTCAGCTTAAAATCATTTATGAGATTATAAAACCATTGAAAGTGAGAAATAATGCTTTTGAAGGCGTAAGTGACTATAAATGGACTTTTCTTATTAATGGATGGCTTTTACCTCACGTTTCTCGAGGTAAACATTCAAATGTAATCTGTTTTAACTAAAAATGTAAAAAAACTCAACTCAAAATCATTTAGGAGATTATAAAACCAGTTGAAGTGAGAAATAATGCTTTTGAAGGCGTAAGTGACTATAAATGGACTTTTCTTATTAATGGATGGCTTTTACCTCACGTTTCTCGAGGTAAACATTCAATTGTAATCTGTTTTAACTAAAAATGTAAAAAAACTCAACTCAAAATCATTTATGAGATTATAAAACCAGTTGAAGTGAGAAATAATGCTTTTGAAGGCGTAAGTGACTAGAAATGGACTTTTCTTACTAATGGATGGCTTTTACCTCACGTTTCTCGAGGTAAACATTGAATTGTAATCTGTTTTAATTGAAAATGTAAAAAAACTCGACCCAAAAAAAATTATGAGGTTATAAAACCATTTGAAGCGAGTAATAAAGCTTTCGAAGGCATGAGTGACTACAAATGGAGTTTTCTTGTCAATGTACGGCTTTTGCCTCACGTTTCCCGAGATAAACATTTAATTGTAATCTGTTTTAACCAAAAATGTAATAAAATCAGCTAAAAATCATTTATGAGATTATGAAACCATTTAAAACGAGTAATAAGTCTTTCCAAGGCGTGACTGACTATAAACGGAGTTTTCCTGTCAATGGATCGCTTTTGCCTCACGTTTCCCTAGGTAAACATTCACTTAGAATCTTGTTTCAGCCAAAAATGTAAAAAAACTCAGCTCAAAATCATTTATGAGATTATAAAACCATTGAAAGTGGGAAATAATGCTTTTGAAGGCGTAAGTGACTATAAATGGACTTTTCTTATTAATGGATGGCTTTTACCTCACGTTTCTCGAGGTAAACATTCAATTGTAATCTGTTTTAATTAAAAATATAAAAAAACTCAACCCTCAAGAAATTATGAGGTTATAAAACCGTTTGAAGCGAGTAATTAGGCTTTCGGAGGAGTAAGTGACTATAAATGGAGTTTCCTTGTCAATGTATGGCTTTTGCCTCACGTTTCTCGAGGTAAACATTTAATTGTAATCTGTTTTAACCAAAAATGTAAAAAAAATCAACCAAAAATCATTTATATGAGATTATAAAACCATTTAAAGCGAGTAATAAGGCTTTCGAAGGCGTGACTGACTATAAATGGAGTTTTCCTGTCAACGGATTGCTTTTGCCTCTCGTTTCCCTAGGTAAACATTCACTTAGAATCTTGTTTCAGCCAAAAATGTAAAAAAACTCAGCTTAAAATCATTTATGAGATTATAAAACCATTGAAAGTGAGAAATAATGCTTTTGAAGGCGTAAGTGACTATAAATGGACTTTTCTTATTAATGGATGGCTTTTACCTCATGTTTTTCGAGGTAAACATTCAAATGTAATCTGTTTTAACTAAAAATGTAAAAAAACTCAACTCAAAATCATTTAGGAGATTATAAAACCAGTTGAAGTGAGAAATAATGCTTTTGAAGGCGTAAGTGACTATAAATGGACTTTTCTTATTAATGGATGGCTTTTACCTCACGTTTCTCGAGGTAAACATTCAATTGTAATCTGTTTTAACTAAAAATGTAAAAAAACTCAACTCAAAATCATTTATGAGATTATAAAACCAGTTGAAGTGAGAAATAATGCTTTTGAAGGCGTAAGTGACTAGAAATGGACTTTTCTTACTAATGGATGGCTTTTACCTCACGTTTCTCGAGGTAAACATTGAATTGTAATCTGTTTTAATTGAAAATGTAAAAAAACTCGACCCAAAAAAAATTATGAGGTTATAAAACCGTTTGAAGCGAGTAATAAAGCTTTCGAAGGCATGAGTGACTACAAATGGAGTTTTCTTGTCAATGTACGGCTTTTGCCTCACGTTTCCCGAGATAAACATTTAATTGTAATCTGTTTTAACCAAAAATGTAATAAAATCAGCTAAAAATCATTTATGAGATTATGAAACCATTTAAAACGAGTAATAAGTCTTTCCAAGGCGTGACTGACTATAAACGGAGTTTTCCTGTCAATGGATCGCTTTTGCCTCACGTTTCCCTAGGTAAACATTCACTTAGAATCTTGTTTTAGCCAAAAATGTAAAAAAACTCAGCTCAAAATCATTTATGAGATTATAAAACCATTGAAAGTGGGAAATAATGCTTTTGAAGGCGTAAGTGACTATAAATGGACTTTTCTTATTAATGGATGGCTTTTACCTCACGTTTCTCGAGGTAAACATTCAATTGTAATCTGTTTTAATTAAAAATATAAAAAAACTCAACCCTCAAGAAATTATGAGGTTATAAAACCGTTTGAAGCGAGTAATTAGGCTTTCGGAGGAGTAAGTGACTATAAATGGAGTTTCCTTGTCAATGTATGGCTTTTGCCTCACGTTTCTCGAGGTAAACATTTAATTGTAATCTGTTTTAACCAAAAATGTAAAAAAAATCAACCAAAAATCATTTATATGAGATTATAAAACCATTTAAAGCGAGTAATAAGGCTTTCGAAGGCGTGACTGACTATAAATGGAGTTTTCCTGTCAACGGATTGCTTTTGCCTCTCGTTTCCCTAGGTAAACATTCACTTAGAATCTTGTTTCAGCCAAAAATGTAAAAAAACTCAGCTTAAAATCATTTATGAGATTATAAAACCATTGAAAGTGAGAAATAATGCTTTTGAAGGCGTAAGTGACTATAAATGGACTTTTCTTATTAATGGATGGCTTTTACCTCATGTTTTTCGAGGTAAACATTCAAATGTAATCTGTTTTAACTAAAAATGTAAAAAAACTCAACTCAAAATCATTTAGGAGATTATAAAACCAGTTGAAGTGAGAAATAATGCTTTTGAAGGCGTAAGTGACTATAAATGGACTTTTCTTATTAATGGATGGCTTTTACCTCACGTTTCTCGAGGTAAACATTCAATTGTAATCTGTTTTAACTAAAAATGTAAAAAAACTCAACTCAAAATCATTTATGAGATTATAAAACCAGTTGAAGTGAGAAATAATGCTTTTGAAGGCGTAAGTGACTAGAAATGGACTTTTCTTACTAATGGATGGCTTTTACCTCACGTTTCTCGAGGTAAACATTGAATTGTAATCTGTTTTAATTGAAAATGTAAAAAAACTCGACCCAAAAAAAATTATGAGGTTATAAAACCATTTGAAGCGAGTAATAAAGCTTTCGAAGGCATGAGTGACTACAAATGGAGTTTTCTTGTCAATGTACGGCTTTTGCCTCACGTTTCCCGAGATAAACATTTAATTGTAATCTGTTTTAACCAAAAATGTAATAAAATCAGCTAAAAATCATTTATGAGATTATGAAACCATTTAAAACGAGTAATAAGTCTTTCCAAGGCGTGACTGACTATAAACGGAGTTTTCCTGTCAATGGATCGCTTTTGCCTCACGTTTCCCTAGGTAAACATTCACTTAGAATCTTGTTTCAGCCAAAAATGTAAAAAAACTCAGCTCAAAATCATTTATGAGATTATAAAACCATTGAAAGTGGGAAATAATGCTTTTGAAGGCGTAAGTGACTATAAATGGACTTTTCTTATTAATGGATGGCTTTTACCTCACGTTTCTCGAGGTAAACATTCAATTGTAATCTGTTTTAATTAAAAATATAAAAAAACTCAACCCTCAAGAAATTATGAGGTTATAAAACCGTTTGAAGCGAGTAATTAGGCTTTCGGAGGAGTAAGTGACTATAAATGGAGTTTCCTTGTCAATGTATGGCTTTTGCCTCACGTTTCTCGAGGTAAACATTTAATTGTAATCTGTTTTAACCAAAAATGTAAAAAAAATCAACCAAAAATCATTTATATGAGATTATAAAACCATTTAAAGCGAGTAATAAGGCTTTCGAAGGCGTGACTGACTATAAATGGAGTTTTCCTGTCAACGGATTGCTTTTGCCTCTCGTTTCCCTAGGTAAACATTCACTTAGAATCTTGTTTCAGCCAAAAATGTAAAAAAACTCAGCTTAAAATCATTTATGAGATTATAAAACCATTGAAAGTGAGAAATAATGCTTTTGAAGGCGTAAGTGACTATAAATGGACTTTTCTTATTAATGGATGGCTTTTACCTCATGTTTTTCGAGGTAAACATTCAAATGTAATCTGTTTTAACTAAAAATGTAAAAAAACTCAACTCAAAATCATTTAGGAGATTATAAAACCAGTTGAAGTGAGAAATAATGCTTTTGAAGGCGTAAGTGACTATAAATGGACTTTTCTTATTAATGGATGGCTTTTACCTCACGTTTCTCGAGGTAAACATTCAATTGTAATCTGTTTTAACTAAAAATGTAAAAAAACTCAACTCAAAATCATTTATGAGATTATAAAACCAGTTGAAGTGAGAAATAATGCTTTTGAAGGCGTAAGTGACTAGAAATGGACTTTTCTTACTAATGGATGGCTTTTACCTCACGTTTCTCGAGGTAAACATTGAATTGTAATCTGTTTTAATTGAAAATGTAAAAAAACTCGACCCAAAAAAAATTATGAGGTTATAAAACCGTTTGAAGCGAGTAATAAAGCTTTCGAAGGCATGAGTGACTACAAATGGAGTTTTCTTGTCAATGTACGGCTTTTGCCTCACGTTTCCCGAGATAAACATTTAATTGTAATCTGTTTTAACCAAAAATGTAATAAAATCAGCTAAAAATCATTTATGAGATTATGAAACCATTTAAAACGAGTAATAAGTCTTTCCAAGGCGTGACTGACTATAAACGGAGTTTTCCTGTCAATGGATCGCTTTTGCCTCACGTTTCCCTAGGTAAACATTCACTTAGAATCTTGTTTTAGCCAAAAATGTAAAAAAACTCAGCTCAAAATCATTTATGAGATTATAAAACCATTGAAAGTGGGAAATAATGCTTTTGAAGGCGTAAGTGACTATAAATGGACTTTTCTTATTAATGGATGGCTTTTACCTCACGTTTCTCGAGGTAAACATTCAATTGTAATCTGTTTTAATTAAAAATATAAAAAAACTCAACCCTCAAGAAATTATGAGGTTATAAAACCGTTTGAAGCGAGTAATTAGGCTTTCGGAGGAGTAAGTGACTATAAATGGAGTTTCCTTGTCAATGTATGGCTTTTGCCTCACGTTTCTCGAGGTAAACATTTAATTGTAATCTGTTTTAACCAAAAATGTAAAAAAAATCAACCAAAAATCATTTATATGAGATTATAAAACCATTTAAAGCGAGTAATAAGGCTTTCGAAGGCGTGACTGACTATAAATGGAGTTTTCCTGTCAACGGATTGCTTTTGCCTCTCGTTTCCCTAGGTAAACATTCACTTAGAATCTTGTTTCAGCCAAAAATGTAAAAAAACTCAGCTTAAAATCATTTATGAGATTATAAAACCATTGAAAGTGAGAAATAATGCTTTTGAAGGCGTAAGTGACTATAAATGGACTTTTCTTATTAATGGATGGCTTTTACCTCACGTTTCTCGAGGTAAACATTCAAATGTAATCTGTTTTAACTAAAAATGTAAAAAAACTCAACTCAAAATCATTTAGGAGATTATAAAACCAGTTGAAGTGAGAAATAATGCTTTTGAAGGCGTAAGTGACTATAAATGGACTTTTCTTATTAATGGATGGCTTTTACCTCACGTTTCTCGAGGTAAACATTCAATTGTAATCTGTTTTAACTAAAAATGTAAAAAAACTCAACTCAAAATCATTTATGAGATTATAAAACCAGTTGAAGTGAGAAATAATGCTTTTGAAGGCGTAAGTGACTATAAATGGACTTTTCTTACTAATGGATGGCTTTTACCTCACGTTTCTCGAGGTAAACATTCAATTGTAATCTGTTTTAATTGAAAATGTAAAAAAACTCAACCCAAAAGAAATTATGAGGTTATAAAATCGTTTGAAGCGAGTAATAAGGCTTTCGGAGGCGTAAGTGACTATAAATGTAGTTTTCTTGTCAATGCATGGCTTTTGTCTCACGTTTCTCGAGGTAAACATTTAATTGTAATCTGTTTTAAGCAAAAATGTAAAAAAATCAACTAAAAATCATTTATAAGATTATAAAACCATTTAAAGCGAGTAATAAGGCTTTCGAAGGCGTGACCGACTATAAATGGAGTTTTCCTGTCAACGGATTACTTTTGCCTCTCGTTTCTCGAGGTAAACATTCACTTAGAATCTTGTTTCAGCCAAAAATGTAAAAAAACTCAGCTTAAAATCATTTATGAGATTATAAAACCATTGAAAGTGAGAAATAATGCTTTTGAAGGCGTAAGTGACTATAAATGGACTTTTCTTATTAATGGATGGCTTTTACCTCACGTTTCTCGAGGTAAACATTCAATTGTAATCTGTTTAAACTAAAAATGTAAAAAAACTCAACTCAAAATCATTTATGAGATTATAAAACCATTGAAAGTGAGAAATAGTGCTTTTGAAGGCGTAAGTGACTATAAATGGACTTTTCTTATTAATGGATGGCTTTTACCTCACGTTTCTCGAGGTAAACATTCAATTGTAATCTGTTTTAATTAAAAATGTAAAAAAACTCAACCCAAAAGAAATTATGAGGTTATAAAACCGTTTGAAGCGAGTAATAAGGCTTTTGGAGGCGTAAGTGACTATAAATGTAGTTTTCTTGTCAATGCATGGCTTTTGTCTCACGTTTCTCGAGGTAAACATTTAATTGTAATCTGTTTTAACCAAAAATGTAAAAAAATCAACCAAAAATCATTTATGAGATTATAAAACCATTTAAAGCGAGTAATAAGGCTTTCGAAGGCGTGACCGACTATAAATGGAGTTTTCCTGTCAACGGATTGCTTTTGCCTCTCGTTTCTCGAGGTAAACATTCACTTAGAATCTTGTTTCAGCCAAAAATGTAAAAAAACTCAGCTCAAAATCATTTATGAGATTATAAAACCATTGAAAGTGAGAAATAATGGTTTTGAAGGCGTAAGTGACTATAAATGGACTTTTCTTATTAATGGATGGCTTTTACCTCACGTTTCTCGAGGTAAACATTCAATTGTAATCTGTTTTTACTAAAAATGCAAAAAAACTCAACTCAAAATCATTTATGAGATTATAAAACTATTTGAAGTGAGAAATAATGCTTTTGAAGGCTTAAGTGACTATAAATGGACTTTTCTTGGTAATGGATGGCTTTTACCTCACGTTTCTCGAGGTAAACATTCAATTATAATCTGTTTTAATTGAAAATGTAAAAAAACTGAACCCAAAAAAAATTATGAGGTTATAAAACCATTTGAAGCTAGTAATAAAGCTTTCGAAGGCATGAGTGACTATAAATGGAGTTTTCTTGTCAATGTATGGCTTTTGCCTCACGTTTCCCAAGGTAAACATTTAATTGTAATCTGTTTTATCCAAAAATGTAAAAAAATCAACTAAAAATCATTTATGAGATCATAAAACCATTTAAAGCGAGTAATAAGGCTTTCGAAGGCGTGACCGACTATAAATGGAGTTTTCCTGTCAACGGATTGCTTTTGCCTCTCGTTTCCCTAGGTAAACATTCACTTAGAATCTTGCTTCAGCCAAAAATGTAAAAAAACTCAGCTTAAAATCATTTATGAGATTATAAAACCATTGAAGGTGAGAAATAATGCTTTTGAAGGCGTAAGTGACTATAAATGGACTTTTCTTATTAATGGATGGCTTTTACTTCACGTTTCTCGAGGTAAACATTCAATTGTAATCTGTTTTAACTAAAAATGTAAAAAAACTCAACTCAAAATCATTTATAAGATTATAAAACCAGTTGAAGTGAGAAATAATGCTTTTGAAGGCGTAAGTGACTATAAATGGACTTTTCTTACTAATGGATGGCTTTTACCTCACGTTTCTCGAGGTAAACATTCAATTGTAATTTGTTTTAATTAAAAATGTAAAAAAACTCAACCCAAAAGAAATTATGAGGTTATAAAACCGTTTGAAGCGAGTAATAAGGCTTTTGGAGGCGTAAGTGACTATAAATGTAGTTTTCTAGTCAATGCATGGCTTTTGTCTCACGTTTCTCGAGGTAAATATTTAATTGTAATCTGTTTTAACCAAAAATGTAAAAAAATCAACCAAAAATCATTTATGAGATTATAAAACCATTTAAAGCGAGTAATAAGGCTTTCGAAGGCGTGACCGACTATAAATGGAGTTTTCCTGTCAACGGATTGCTTTTGCCTCTCGTTTCTCGAGGTAAACATTCACTTAGAATCTTGTTTCAGCCAAAAATGTAAAAAAACTCAGCTCAAAATCATTTATGAGATTATAAAACCATTGAAAGTGAGAAATAATGGTTTTGAAGGCGTAAGTGACTATAAATGGACTTTTCTTATTAATGGATGGCTTTTACCTCACGTTTCTCGAGGTAAACATTCAATTGTAATCTGTTTTTACTAAAAATGCAAAAAAACTCAACTCAAAATCATTTATGAGATTATAAAACTATTTGAAGTGAGAAATAATGCTTTTGAAGGCGTAAGTGACTATAAATGGACTTTTCTTGCTAATGGATGACTTTTACCTCACGTTTCTCGAGGTAAACATTCAATTATAATCTGTTTTAATTGAAAATGTAAAAAAACTCAACCCAAAAAAAATTATGAGGTTGTAAAACCATTTGAAGCGAGTAATAAGGCTTTCGAAGGCATGAGTGACTATAAATGGAGTTTTCTTGTCAACGTATGGCTTTTGCCTCACGTTTCCCGAGGTAAACATTTAATTGTAATCTGTTTTATCCAAAAATGTAAAAAAATCAGCTAAAAATCATTTATGAGATTATAAAACCATTTAAAGCTAGTAATAAGTCTTTCCAAGGCGTGACTGAATATAAACGGAGTTTTCCTGTCAATGGATCGCTTTTGCCTCACGTTTCCCTAGGTAAACATTCACTTAGAATCTTGTTTCAGCCAAAAATGTAAAAAAACTCAGCTCAAAATCATTTATGAGATTATAAAACCATTGAAAGTGGGAAATAATGCTTTTGAAGGCGTAAGTGACTATAAATGGACTTTTCTTATTAATGGATGGCTTTTACCTCACGTTTCTCGAGGTAAACATTCAATTGTAATCTGTTTTAATTAAAAATATAAAAAAACTCAACCCTCAAGAAATTATGAGGTTATAAAACCGTTTGAAGCGAGTAATTAGGCTTTCGGAGGAGTAAGTGACTATAAATGGAGTTTCCTTGTCAATGTATGGCTTTTGCCTCACGTTTCTCGAGGTAAACATTTAATTGTAATCTGTTTTAACCAAAAATGTAAAAAAAATCAACCAAAAATCATTTATATGAGATTATAAAACCATTTAAAGCGAGTAATAAGGCTTTCGAAGGCGTGACTGACTATAAATGGAGTTTTCCTGTCAACGGATTGCTTTTGCCTCTCGTTTCCCTAGGTAAACATTCACTTAGAATCTTGTTTCAGCCAAAAATGTAAAAAAACTCAGCTTAAAATCATTTATGAGATTATAAAACCATTGAAAGTGAGAAATAATGCTTTTGAAGGCGTAAGTGACTATAAATAGACTTTTCTTATTAATGGATGGCTTTTACCTCATGTTTTTCGAGGTAAACATTCAAATGTAATCTGTTTTAACTAAAAATGTAAAAAAACTCAACTCAAAATCATTTAGGAGATTATAAAACCAGTTGAAGTGAGAAATAATGCTTTTGAAGGCGTAAGTGACTATAAATGGACTTTTCTTATTAATGGATGGCTTTTACCTCACGTTTCTCGAGGTAAACATTCAATTGTAATCTGTTTTAACTAAAAATGTAAAAAAACTCAACTCAAAATCATTTATGAGATTATAAAACCAGTTGAAGTGAGAAATAATGCTTTTGAAGGCGTAAGTGACTAGAAATGGACTTTTCTTACTAATGGATGGCTTTTACCTCACGTTTCTCGAGGTAAACATTGAATTGTAATCTGTTTTAATTGAAAATGTAAAAAAACTCGACCCAAAAAAAATTATGAGGTTATAAAACCATTTGAAGCGAGTAATAAAGCTTTCGAAGGCATGAGTGACTACAAATGGAGTTTTCTTGTCAATGTACGGCTTTTGCCTCACGTTTCCCGAGATAAACATTTAATTGTAATCTGTTTTAACCAAAAATGTAATAAAATCAGCTAAAAATCATTTATGAGATTATGAAACCATTTAAAACGAGTAATAAGTCTTTCCAAGGCGTGACTGACTATAAACGGAGTTTTCCTGTCAATGGATCGCTTTTGCCTCACGTTTCCCTAGGTAAACATTCACTTAGAATCTTGTTTCAGCCAAAAATGTAAAAAAACTCAGCTCAAAATCATTTATGAGATTATAAAACCATTGAAAGTGGGAAATAATGCTTTTGAAGGCGTAAGTGACTATAAATGGACTTTTCTTATTAATGGATGGCTTTTACCTCACGTTTCTCGAGGTAAACATTCAATTGTAATCTGTTTTAATTAAAAATATAAAAAAACTCAACCCTCAAGAAATTATGAGGTTATAAAACCGTTTGAAGCGAGTAATTAGGCTTTCGGAGGAGTAAGTGACTATAAATGGAGTTTCCTTGTCAATGTATGGCTTTTGCCTCACGTTTCTCGAGGTAAACATTTAATTGTAATCTGTTTTAACCAAAAATGTAAAAAAAATCAACCAAAAATCATTTATATGAGATTATAAAACCATTTAAAGCGAGTAATAAGGCTTTCGAAGGCGTGACTGACTATAAATGGAGTTTTCCTGTCAACGGATTGCTTTTGCCTCTCGTTTCCCTAGGTAAACATTCACTTAGAATCTTGTTTCAGCCAAAAATGTAAAAAAACTCAGCTTAAAATCATTTATGAGATTATAAAACCATTGAAAGTGAGAAATAATGCTTTTGAAGGCGTAAGTGACTATAAATGGACTTTTCTTATTAATGGATGGCTTTTACCTCATGTTTTTCGAGGTAAACATTCAAATGTAATCTGTTTTAACTAAAAATGTAAAAAAACTCAACTCAAAATCATTTAGGAGATTATAAAACCAGTTGAAGTGAGAAATAATGCTTTTGAAGGCGTAAGTGACTATAAATGGACTTTTCTTATTAATGGATGGCTTTTACCTCACGTTTCTCGAGGTAAACATTCAATTGTAATCTGTTTTAACTAAAAATGTAAAAAAACTCAACTCAAAATCATTTATGAGATTATAAAACCAGTTGAAGTGAGAAATAATGCTTTTGAAGGCGTAAGTGACTAGAAATGGACTTTTCTTACTAATGGATGGCTTTTACCTCACGTTTCTCGAGGTAAACATTGAATTGTAATCTGTTTTAATTGAAAATGTAAAAAAACTCGACCCAAAAAAAATTATGAGGTTATAAAACCGTTTGAAGCGAGTAATAAAGCTTTCGAAGGCATGAGTGACTACAAATGGAGTTTTCTTGTCAATGTACGGCTTTTGCCTCACGTTTCCCGAGATAAACATTTAATTGTAATCTGTTTTAACCAAAAATGTAATAAAATCAGCTAAAAATCATTTATGAGATTATGAAACCATTTAAAACGAGTAATAAGTCTTTCCAAGGCGTGACTGACTATAAACGGAGTTTTCCTGTCAATGGATCGCTTTTGCCTCACGTTTCCCTAGGTAAACATTCACTTAGAATCTTGTTTTAGCCAAAAATGTAAAAAAACTCAGCTCAAAATCATTTATGAGATTATAAAACCATTGAAAGTGGGAAATAATGCTTTTGAAGGCGTAAGTGACTATAAATGGACTTTTCTTATTAATGGATGGCTTTTACCTCACGTTTCTCGAGGTAAACATTCAATTGTAATCTGTTTTAATTAAAAATATAAAAAAACTCAACCCTCAAGAAATTATGAGGTTATAAAACCGTTTGAAGCGAGTAATTAGGCTTTCGGAGGAGTAAGTGACTATAAATGGAGTTTCCTTGTCAATGTATGGCTTTTGCCTCACGTTTCTCGAGGTAAACATTTAATTGTAATCTGTTTTAACCAAAAATGTAAAAAAAATCAACCAAAAATCATTTATATGAGATTATAAAACCATTTAAAGCGAGTAATAAGGCTTTCGAAGGCGTGACTGACTATAAATGGAGTTTTCCTGTCAACGGATTGCTTTTGCCTCTCGTTTCCCTAGGTAAACATTCACTTAGAATCTTGTTTCAGCCAAAAATGTAAAAAAACTCAGCTTAAAATCATTTATGAGATTATAAAACCATTGAAAGTGAGAAATAATGCTTTTGAAGGCGTAAGTGACTATAAATGGACTTTTCTTATTAATGGATGGCTTTTACCTCACGTTTCTCGAGGTAAACATTCAAATGTAATCTGTTTTAACTAAAAATGTAAAAAAACTCAACTCAAAATCATTTAGGAGATTATAAAACCAGTTGAAGTGAGAAATAATGCTTTTGAAGGCGTAAGTGACTATAAATGGACTTTTCTTATTAATGGATGGCTTTTACCTCACGTTTCTCGAGGTAAACATTCAATTGTAATCTGTTTTAACTAAAAATGTAAAAAAACTCAACTCAAAATCATTTATGAGATTATAAAACCAGTTGAAGTGAGAAATAATGCTTTTGAAGGCGTAAGTGACTATAAATGGACTTTTCTTACTAATGGATGGCTTTTACCTCACGTTTCTCGAGGTAAACATTCAATTGTAATCTGTTTTAATTGAAAATGTAAAAAAACTCAACCCAAAAGAAATTATGAGGTTATAAAATCGTTTGAAGCGAGTAATAAGGCTTTCGGAGGCGTAAGTGACTATAAATGTAGTTTTCTTGTCAATGCATGGCTTTTGTCTCACGTTTCTCGAGGTAAACATTTAATTGTAATCTGTTTTAAGCAAAAATGTAAAAAAATCAACTAAAAATCATTTATAAGATTATAAAACCATTTAAAGCGAGTAATAAGGCTTTCGAAGGCGTGACCGACTATAAATGGAGTTTTCCTGTCAACGGATTACTTTTGCCTCTCGTTTCTCGAGGTAAACATTCACTTAGAATCTTGTTTCAGCCAAAAATGTAAAAAAACTCAGCTTAAAATCATTTATGAGATTATAAAACCATTGAAAGTGAGAAATAATGCTTTTGAAGGCGTAAGTGACTATAAATGGACTTTTCTTATTAATGGATGGCTTTTACCTCACGTTTCTCGAGGTAAACATTCAATTGTAATCTGTTTAAACTAAAAATGTAAAAAAACTCAACTCAAAATCATTTATGAGATTATAAAACCATTGAAAGTGAGAAATAGTGCTTTTGAAGGCGTAAGTGACTATAAATGGACTTTTCTTATTAATGGATGGCTTTTACCTCACGTTTCTCGAGGTAAACATTCAATTGTAATCTGTTTTAATTAAAAATGTAAAAAAACTCAACCCAAAAGAAATTATGAGGTTATAAAACCGTTTGAAGCGAGTAATAAGGCTTTTGGAGGCGTAAGTGACTATAAATGTAGTTTTCTTGTCAATGCATGGCTTTTGTCTCACGTTTCTCGAGGTAAACATTTAATTGTAATCTGTTTTAACCAAAAATGTAAAAAAATCAACCAAAAATCATTTATGAGATTATAAAACCATTTAAAGCGAGTAATAAGGCTTTCGAAGGCGTGACCGACTATAAATGGAGTTTTCCTGTCAACGGATTGCTTTTGCCTCTCGTTTCTCGAGGTAAACATTCACTTAGAATCTTGTTTCAGCCAAAAATGTAAAAAAACTCAGCTCAAAATCATTTATGAGATTATAAAACCATTGAAAGTGAGAAATAATGGTTTTGAAGGCGTAAGTGACTATAAATGGACTTTTCTTATTAATGGATGGCTTTTACCTCACGTTTCTCGAGGTAAACATTCAATTGTAATCTGTTTTTACTAAAAATGCAAAAAAACTCAACTCAAAATCATTTATGAGATTATAAAACTATTTGAAGTGAGAAATAATGCTTTTGAAGGCTTAAGTGACTATAAATGGACTTTTCTTGGTAATGGATGGCTTTTACCTCACGTTTCTCGAGGTAAACATTCAATTATAATCTGTTTTAATTGAAAATGTAAAAAAACTGAACCCAAAAAAAATTATGAGGTTATAAAACCATTTGAAGCTAGTAATAAAGCTTTCGAAGGCATGAGTGACTATAAATGGAGTTTTCTTGTCAATGTATGGCTTTTGCCTCACGTTTCCCAAGGTAAACATTTAATTGTAATCTGTTTTATCCAAAAATGTAAAAAAATCAACTAAAAATCATTTATGAGATCATAAAACCATTTAAAGCGAGTAATAAGGCTTTCGAAGGCGTGACCGACTATAAATGGAGTTTTCCTGTCAACGGATTGCTTTTGCCTCTCGTTTCCCTAGGTAAACATTCACTTAGAATCTTGCTTCAGCCAAAAATGTAAAAAAACTCAGCTTAAAATCATTTATGAGATTATAAAACCATTGAAGGTGAGAAATAATGCTTTTGAAGGCGTAAGTGACTATAAATGGACTTTTCTTATTAATGGATGGCTTTTACTTCACGTTTCTCGAGGTAAACATTCAATTGTAATCTGTTTTAACTAAAAATGTAAAAAAACTCAACTCAAAATCATTTATAAGATTATAAAACCAGTTGAAGTGAGAAATAATGCTTTTGAAGGCGTAAGTGACTATAAATGGACTTTTCTTACTAATGGATGGCTTTTACCTCACGTTTCTCGAGGTAAACATTCAATTGTAATTTGTTTTAATTAAAAATGTAAAAAAACTCAACCCAAAAGAAATTATGAGGTTATAAAACCGTTTGAAGCGAGTAATAAGGCTTTTGGAGGCGTAAGTGACTATAAATGTAGTTTTCTAGTCAATGCATGGCTTTTGTCTCACGTTTCTCGAGGTAAATATTTAATTGTAATCTGTTTTAACCAAAAATGTAAAAAAATCAACCAAAAATCATTTATGAGATTATAAAACCATTTAAAGCGAGTAATAAGGCTTTCGAAGGCGTGACCGACTATAAATGGAGTTTTCCTGTCAACGGATTGCTTTTGCCTCTCGTTTCTCGAGGTAAACATTCACTTAGAATCTTGTTTCAGCCAAAAATGTAAAAAAACTCAGCTCAAAATCATTTATGAGATTATAAAACCATTGAAAGTGAGAAATAATGGTTTTGAAGGCGTAAGTGACTATAAATGGACTTTTCTTATTAATGGATGGCTTTTACCTCACGTTTCTCGAGGTAAACATTCAATTGTAATCTGTTTTTACTAAAAATGCAAAAAAACTCAACTCAAAATCATTTATGAGATTATAAAACTATTTGAAGTGAGAAATAATGCTTTTGAAGGCGTAAGTGACTATAAATGGACTTTTCTTGCTAATGGATGACTTTTACCTCACGTTTCTCGAGGTAAACATTCAATTATAATCTGTTTTAATTGAAAATGTAAAAAAACTCAACCCAAAAAAAATTATGAGGTTGTAAAACCATTTGAAGCGAGTAATAAGGCTTTCGAAGGCATGAGTGACTATAAATGGAGTTTTCTTGTCAACGTATGGCTTTTGCCTCACGTTTCCCGAGGTAAACATTTAATTGTAATCTGTTTTATCCAAAAATGTAAAAAAATCAGCTAAAAATCATTTATGAGATTATAAAACCATTTAAAGCTAGTAATAAGTCTTTCCAAGGCGTGACTGAATATAAACGGAGTTTTCCTGTCAATGGATCGCTTTTGCCTCACGTTTCCCTAGGTAAACATTCACTTAGAATCTTGTTTCAGCCAAAAATGTAAAAAAACTCAGCTCAAAATCATTTATGAGATTATAAAACCATTGAAAGTGGGAAATAATGCTTTTGAAGGCGTAAGTGACTATAAATGGACTTTTCTTATTAATGGATGGCTTTTACCTCACGTTTCTCGAGGTAAACATTCAATTGTAATCTGTTTTAATTAAAAATATAAAAAAACTCAACCCTCAAGAAATTATGAGGTTATAAAACCGTTTGAAGCGAGTAATTAGGCTTTCGGAGGAGTAAGTGACTATAAATGGAGTTTCCTTGTCAATGTATGGCTTTTGCCTCACGTTTCTCGAGGTAAACATTTAATTGTAATCTGTTTTAACCAAAAATGTAAAAAAAATCAACCAAAAATCATTTATATGAGATTATAAAACCATTTAAAGCGAGTAATAAGGCTTTCGAAGGCGTGACTGACTATAAATGGAGTTTTCCTGTCAACGGATTGCTTTTGCCTCTCGTTTCCCTAGGTAAACATTCACTTAGAATCTTGTTTCAGCCAAAAATGTAAAAAAACTCAGCTTAAAATCATTTATGAGATTATAAAACCATTGAAAGTGAGAAATAATGCTTTTGAAGGCGTAAGTGACTATAAATGGACTTTTCTTATTAATGGATGGCTTTTACCTCATGTTTTTCGAGGTAAACATTCAAATGTAATCTGTTTTAACTAAAAATGTAAAAAAACTCAACTCAAAATCATTTAGGAGATTATAAAACCAGTTGAAGTGAGAAATAATGCTTTTGAAGGCGTAAGTGACTATAAATGGACTTTTCTTATTAATGGATGGCTTTTACCTCACGTTTCTCGAGGTAAACATTCAATTGTAATCTGTTTTAACTAAAAATGTAAAAAAACTCAACTCAAAATCATTTATGAGATTATAAAACCAGTTGAAGTGAGAAATAATGCTTTTGAAGGCGTAAGTGACTAGAAATGGACTTTTCTTACTAATGGATGGCTTTTACCTCACGTTTCTCGAGGTAAACATTGAATTGTAATCTGTTTTAATTGAAAATGTAAAAAAACTCAACCCAAAAAAAATTATGAGGTTATAAAACCATTTGAAGCGAGTAATAAAGCTTTCGAAGGCATGAGTGACTACAAATGGAGTTTTCTTGTCAATGTACGGCTTTTGCCTCACGTTTCCCGAGATAAACATTTAACTGTAATCTGTTTTAACCAAAAATGTAATAAAATCAGCTAAAAATCATTTATGAGATTATGAAACCATTTAAAACGAGTAATAAGTCTTTCCAAGGCGTGACCGACTATAAACGGAGTTTTCCTGTCAATGGATCGCTTTTGCCTCACGTTTCCCTGGGTAAACATTCACTTAGAATCTTGTTTCAGCCAAAAATGTAAAAAAACTCAGCTCAAAATCATTTATGAGATTATAAAACCATTGAAAGTGGGAAATAATGCTTTTGAAGGCGTAAGTGACTATAAATGGACTTTTCTTACTAATGGATGGCTTTTACCTCACGTTTCTCGAGGTAAACATTGAATTGTAATCTGTTTTAATTGAAAATGTAAAAAAACTCAACCCAAAAGAAATTATGAGGTTATAAAATCGTTTGAAGCGAGTAATAAGGCTTTCGGAGGCGTAAGTGACTATAAATGTAGTTTTCTTGTCAATGCATGGCTTTTGTCTCACGTTTCTCGAGGTAAACATTTAATTGTAATCTGTTTTAAGCAAAAATGTAAAAAAATCAACTAAAAATCATTTATAAGATTATAAAACCATTTAAAGCGAGTAATAAGGCTTTCGAAGGCGTGACCGACTATAAATGGAGTTTTCCTGTCAACGGATTACTTTTGCCTCTCGTTTCTCGAGGTAAACATTCACTTAGAATCTTGTTTCAGCCAAAAATGTAAAAAAACTCAGCTTAAAATCATTTATGAGATTATAAAACCATTGAAAGTGAGAAATAATGCTTTTGAAGGCGTAAGTGACTATAAATGGACTTTTCTTATTAATGGATGGCTTTTACCTCACGTTTCTCGAGGTAAACATTCAATTGTAATCTGTTTAAACTAAAAATGTAAAAAAACTCAACTCAAAATCATTTATGAGATTATAAAACCATTGAAAGTGAGAAATAGTGCTTTTGAAGGCGTAAGTGACTATAAATGGACTTTTCTTATTAATGGATGGCTTTTACCTCACGTTTCTCGAGGTAAACATTCAATTGTAATCTGTTTTAATTAAAAATGTAAAAAAACTCAACCCAAAAGAAATTATGAGGTTATAAAACCGTTTGAAGCGAGTAATAAGGCTTTTGGAGGCGTAAGTGACTATAAATGTAGTTTTCTTGTCAATGCATGGCTTTTGTCTCACGTTTCTCGAGGTAAACATTTAATTGTAATCTGTTTTAACCAAAAATGTAAAAAAATCAACCAAAAATCATTTATGAGATTATAAAACCATTTAAAGCGAGTAATAAGGCTTTCGAAGGCGTGACCGACTATAAATGGAGTTTTCCTGTCAACGGATTGCTTTTGCCTCTCGTTTCTCGAGGTAAACATTCACTTAGAATCTTGTTTCAGCCAAAAATGTAAAAAAACTCAGCTCAAAATCATTTATGAGATTATAAAACCATTGAAAGTGAGAAATAATGGTTTTGAAGGCGTAAGTGACTATAAATGGACTTTTCTTATTAATGGATGGCTTTTACCTCACGTTTCTCGAGGTAAACATTCAATTGTAATCTGTTTTTACTAAAAATGCAAAAAAACTCAACTCAAAATCATTTATGAGATTATAAAACTATTTGAAGTGAGAAATAATGCTTTTGAAGGCTTAAGTGACTATAAATGGACTTTTCTTGGTAATGGATGGCTTTTACCTCACGTTTCTCGAGGTAAACATTCAATTATAATCTGTTTTAATTGAAAATGTAAAAAAACTGAACCCAAAAAAAATTATGAGGTTATAAAACCATTTGAAGCTAGTAATAAAGCTTTCGAAGGCATGAGTGACTATAAATGGAGTTTTCTTGTCAATGTATGGCTTTTGCCTCACGTTTCCCAAGGTAAACATTTAATTGTAATCTGTTTTATCCAAAAATGTAAAAAAATCAACTAAAAATCATTTATGAGATCATAAAACCATTTAAAGCGAGTAATAAGGCTTTCGAAGGCGTGACCGACTATAAATGGAGTTTTCCTGTCAACGGATTGCTTTTGCCTCTCGTTTCCCTAGGTAAACATTCACTTAGAATCTTGCTTCAGCCAAAAATGTAAAAAAACTCAGCTTAAAATCATTTATGAGATTATAAAACCATTGAAGGTGAGAAATAATGCTTTTGAAGGCGTAAGTGACTATAAATGGACTTTTCTTATTAATGGATGGCTTTTACTTCACGTTTCTCGAGGTAAACATTCAATTGTAATCTGTTTTAACTAAAAATGTAAAAAAACTCAACTCAAAATCATTTATAAGATTATAAAACCAGTTGAAGTGAGAAATAATGCTTTTGAAGGCGTAAGTGACTATAAATGGACTTTTCTTACTAATGGATGGCTTTTACCTCACGTTTCTCGAGGTAAACATTCAATTGTAATTTGTTTTAATTAAAAATGTAAAAAAACTCAACCCAAAAGAAATTATGAGGTTATAAAACCGTTTGAAGCGAGTAATAAGGCTTTTGGAGGCGTAAGTGACTATAAATGTAGTTTTCTAGTCAATGCATGGCTTTTGTCTCACGTTTCTCGAGGTAAATATTTAATTGTAATCTGTTTTAACCAAAAATGTAAAAAAATCAACCAAAAATCATTTATGAGATTATAAAACCATTTAAAGCGAGTAATAAGGCTTTCGAAGGCGTGACCGACTATAAATGGAGTTTTCCTGTCAACGGATTGCTTTTGCCTCTCGTTTCTCGAGGTAAACATTCACTTAGAATCTTGTTTCAGCCAAAAATGTAAAAAAACTCAGCTCAAAATCATTTATGAGATTATAAAACCATTGAAAGTGAGAAATAATGGTTTTGAAGGCGTAAGTGACTATAAATGGACTTTTCTTATTAATGGATGGCTTTTACCTCACGTTTCTCGAGGTAAACATTCAATTGTAATCTGTTTTTACTAAAAATGCAAAAAAACTCAACTCAAAATCATTTATGAGATTATAAAACTATTTGAAGTGAGAAATAATGCTTTTGAAGGCGTAAGTGACTATAAATGGACTTTTCTTGCTAATGGATGACTTTTACCTCACGTTTCTCGAGGTAAACATTCAATTATAATCTGTTTTAATTGAAAATGTAAAAAAACTCAACCCAAAAAAAATTATGAGGTTGTAAAACCATTTGAAGCGAGTAATAAGGCTTTCGAAGGCATGAGTGACTATAAATGGAGTTTTCTTGTCAACGTATGGCTTTTGCCTCACGTTTCCCGAGGTAAACATTTAATTGTAATCTGTTTTATCCAAAAATGTAAAAAAATCAGCTAAAAATCATTTATGAGATTATAAAACCATTTAAAGCTAGTAATAAGTCTTTCAAAGGCGTGACGGACTATTAACGGAGTTTTCCTGTCAATGGATTGCTTTTGCCTCACGTTTCCCTAGGTAAACATTCACTTAGAATCTTGTTTCAGCCAAAAATGTAAAAAAACTCAGCTCAAAATCATTTATGAGATTATAAAACCATTGAAAGTGAGAAATAATGCTTTTGAAGGCGTAAGTGACTATAAATGGACTTTTCTTATTAATGGATGGCTTTTACCTCACGTTTCTCGAGGTAAACATTCAATTGTAATCTGTTTTAACTAAAAATGTAATAAAACTCAACTCAAAATCATTTATGAGATTATAAAACCAGTTGAAGTGAGAAATAATGCTTTTCAAGGCGTAAGTGACTATAAATGGACTTTTCTTACTAATGGATGGCTTTTACCTCACTTTTCTCGAGGTAAACATTCAATTGTAATCTGTTTTAATTAAAAATGTAAAAAAACTCAACCCAAAAAAAATTATGAGGTTATAAAACCGTTTGAAGCGAGTAATAAGGCTTTCGAAGGCATGAGTGACTATAAATGGAGTTTTCTTGTCAATGTATGGCTTTTGCCTCTCGTTTCCCGAGGTAAACATTTAATTGTAATCTGTTTTAACCAAAAATGTAAAAAAATCAACTAAAAATCATTTATGAGATCATAAAACCATTTAAAGCGAGTAATAAGGCTTTCGAAGGCGTGACCGACTATAAATGGAGTTTTCCTGTCAACGGATTGCTTTTGCCTCTCGTTTCTCGAGGTAAACATTCACTTAGAATCTTGTTTCAGCCAAAAATGTAAAAAAACTCAGCTCAAAATCATTTATGAGATTATAAAACCATTGAAAGTGAGAAATAATGCTTTTGAAGGCGTAAGTGACTATAAATGGACTTTTCTTATTAATGGATGGCTTTTACCTCACGTTTCTCGAGGTAAACATTCAATTGTAATCTGTTTTAATTAAAAATGTAAAAAAACTCAACCCAAAAGAAATTATGACGTTATAAAACCGTTTGAAGCGAGTAATAAGGCTTTTGGAGGCGTAAGTGACTATAAATGTAGTTTTCTTGTCAATGCATGGCTTTTGTCTCACGTTTCTCGAGGTAAACATTTAATTGTAATCTGTTTTAACCAAAAATGTAAAAAAATCAACCAAAAATCATTTATGAGATTATAAAACCATTTAAAGCGAGTAATAAGGCTTTCGAAGGCGTGACCGACTATAAATGGAGTTTTCCTGTCAACGGATTGCTTTTGCCTCTCGTTTCTCGAGGTAAACATTCACTTAGAATCTTGTTTCAGCCAAAAATGTAAAAAAACTCAGCTCAAAATCATTTATGAGATTATAAAACCATTGAAAGTGAGAAATAATGGTTTTGAAGGCGTAAGTGACTATAAATGGACTTTTCTTATTAATGGATGGCTTTTACCTCACGTTTCTCGAGGTAAACATTCAATTGTAATCTGTTTTTACTAAAAATGCAAAAAAACTCAACTCAAAATCATTTATGAGATTATAAAACTATTTGAAGTGAGAAATAATGCTTTTGAAGGCGTAAGTGACTATAAATGGACTTTTCTTGCTAATGGATGACTTTTACCTCACGTTTCTCGAGGTAAACATTCAATTATAATCTGTTTTAATTGAAAATGTAAAAAAACTCAACCCAAAAAAAATTATGAGGTTGTAAAACCATTTCAAGCGAGTAATAAGGCTTTCGAAGGCATGAGTGACTATAAATGGAGTTTTCTTGTCAACGTTTGGCTTTTGCCTCACGTTTCCCGAGGTAAACATTTAATTGTAATCTGTTTTATCCAAAAATGTAAAAAAATCAGCTAAAAATCATTTATGAGATTATAAAACCATTTAAAGCTAGTAATAAGTCTTTCAAAGGCGTGACGGACTACTAACGGAGTTTTCCTGTCAATGGATTGCTTTTGCCTCACGTTTCCCTAGGTAAACATTCACTTAGAATCTTGTTTCAGCCAAAAATGTAAAAAAACTCAGCTCAAAATCATTTATGAGATTATAAAACCATTGAAAGTGAGAAATAATGCTTTTGAAGGCGTAAGTGACTATAAATGGACTTTTCTTATTAATGGATGGCTTTTACCTCACGTTTCTCGAGGTAAACATTCAATTGTAATCTGTTTTAACTAAAAATGTAATAAAACTCAACTCAAAATCATTTATGAGATTATAAAACCAGTTGAAGTGAGAAATAATGCTTTTGAAGGCGTAAGTGACTATAAATGGACTTTTCTTACTAATGGATGGCTTTTACCTCACTTTTCTCGAGGTAAACATTCAATTGTAATCTGTTTTAATTAAAAATGTAAAAAAACTCAACCCAAAAAAAATTATGAGGTTATAAAACCGTTTGAAGCGAGTAATAAGGCTTTCGAAGGCATGAGTGACTATAAATGGAGTTTTCTTGTCAATGTATGGCTTTTGCCTCTCGTTTCCCGAGGTAAACATTTAATTGTAATCTGTTTTAACCAAAAATGTAAAAAAATCAACTAAAAATCATTTATGAGATCATAAAACAATTTAAAGCGAGTAATAAGGCTTTCGAAGGCGTGACCGATGATAAATGGAGTTTTCCTGTCAACGGATTGCTTTTGCCTCTCGTTTCCCTAGGTAAACATTCACTTAGAATCTTGCTTCAGCCAAAAATGTAAAAAAACTCAGCTTAAAATCATTTATGAGATTATAAAACCATTGAAAGTGAGAAATAATGCTTTTGAAGGCGTAAGTGACTATAAATGGACTTTTCTTATTAATGGATGGCTTTTACCTCACGTTTCTCGAGGTAAACATTCAATTGTAATCTGTTTTAACTAAAAATGTAAAAAAACTCAACTCAAAATCATTTATGAGATTATAAAACCAGTTGAAGTGAGAAATAATGCTTTTGAAGGCGTAAGTGACTATAAATGGACTTTTCTTACTAATGGATGGCTTTTACCTCACGTTTCTCGAGGTAAACATTCAATTGTAATCTGTTTTAATTAAAAATGTAAAAAAACTCAACCCAAAAGAAATTATGAGGTTATAAAACCGTTTGAAGCGAGTAATAAGGCTTTTGGAGGCGTAAGTGACTATAAATGTAGTTTTCTTGTCAATGCATGGCTTTGGCCTCACGTTTCTCGAGGTAAACATTTAATTGTAACCTGTTTTAACCAAAAATGTAAAAAAATCAACTAAAAATCATTTATGAGATTATAAAACCATTTAAAGCGAGTAATAAGGCTTTCGAAGGCGTGACCGACTATAAATGGAGTTTTCCTGTCAACGGATTACTTTTGCCTCTCGTTTCTCGAGGTAAACATTCACTTAGAATCTTGTTTCAGCCAAAAATGTAAAAAAACTCAGCTTAAAATCATTTATGAGATTATAAAACCATTGAAAGTGAGAAATAATGCTTTTGAAGGCGTAAGTGACTATAAATGGACTTTTCTTATTAATGGATGGCTTTTACCTCACGTTTCTCGAGGTAAACATTCAATTGTAATCTGTTTTAACTAAAAATGTAAAAAAACTCAACTCAAAATCATTTATGAGATTATAAAACCATTGAAAGTGAGAAATAGTGCTTTTGAAGGCGTAAGTGACTATAAATGGACTTTTCTTATTAATGGATGGCTTTTACCTCACGTTTCTCGAGGTAAACATTCAATTGTAATCTGTTTTAATTAAAAATGTAAAAAAACTCAACCTAAAAGAAATTATGAGGTTATAAAACCGTTTGAAGCGAGTAATAAGGCTTTTGGAGGCGTAAGTGACTATAAACGTAGTTTTCTTGTCAATGCATGGCTTTTGTCTCACGTTTCTCGAGGTAAACATTTAATTGTAATCTGTTTTAACCAAAAATGTAAAAAAATCAACCAAAAATCATTTATGAGATTATAAAACCATTTAAAGCGAGTAATAAGGCTTTCGAAGGCGTGACCGACTATAAATGGAGTTTTCCTGTCAACGGATTGCTTTTGCCTCTCGTTTCTCGAGGTAAACATTCACTTAGAATCTTGTTTCAGCCAAAAATGTAAAAAAACTCAGCTCAAAATCATTTATGAGATTATAAAACTATTTGAAGTGAGAAATAATGCTTTTGAAGGCTTAAGTGACTATAAATGGACTTTTCTTGGTAATGGATGGCTTTTACCTCACGTTTCTCGAGGTAAACATTCAATTATAATCTGTTTTAATTGAAAATGTAAAAAAACTGAACCCAAAAAAAATTATGAGGTTATAAAACCATTTGAAGCTAGTAATAAAGCTTTCGAAGGCATGAGTGACTATAAATGGAGTTTTCTTGTCAATGTATGGCTTTTGCCTCACGTTTCCCAAGGTAAACATTTAATTGTAATCTGTTTTATCCAAAAATGTAAAAAAATCAACTAAAAATCATTTATGAGATCATAAAACCATTTAAAGCGAGTAATAAGGCTTTCGAAGGCGTGACCGACTATAAATGGAGTTTTCCTGTCAACGGATTGCTTTTGCCTCTCGTTTCCCTAGGTAAACATTCACTTAGAATCTTGCTTCAGCCAAAAATGTAAAAAAACTCAGCTTAAAATCATTTATGAGATTATAAAACCATTGAAGGTGAGAAATAATGCTTTTGAAGGCGTAAGTGACTATAAATGGACTTTTCTTATTAATGGATGGCTTTTACTTCACGTTTCTCGAGGTAAACATTCAATTGTAATCTGTTTTAACTAAAAATGTAAAAAAACTCAACTCAAAATCATTTATAAGATTATAAAACCAGTTGAAGTGAGAAATAATGCTTTTGAAGGCGTAAGTGACTATAAATGGACTTTTCTTACTAATGGATGGCTTTTACCTCACGTTTCTCGAGGTAAACATTCAATTGTAATTTGTTTTAATTAAAAATGTAAAAAAACTCAACCCAAAAGAAATTATGAGGTTATAAAACCGTTTGAAGCGAGTAATAAGGCTTTTGGAGGCGTAAGTGACTATAAATGTAGTTTTCTAGTCAATGCATGGCTTTTGTCTCACGTTTCTCGAGGTAAATATTTAATTGTAATCTGTTTTAACCAAAAATGTAAAAAAATCAACCAAAAATCATTTATGAGATTATAAAACCATTTAAAGCGAGTAATAAGGCTTTCGAAGGCGTGACCGACTATAAATGGAGTTTTCCTGTCAACGGATTGCTTTTGCCTCTCGTTTCTCGAGGTAAACATTCACTTAGAATCTTGTTTCAGCCAAAAATGTAAAAAAACTCAGCTCAAAATCATTTATGAGATTATAAAACCATTGAAAGTGAGAAATAATGGTTTTGAAGGCGTAAGTGACTATAAATGGACTTTTCTTATTAATGGATGGCTTTTACCTCACGTTTCTCGAGGTAAACATTCAATTGTAATCTGTTTTTACTAAAAATGCAAAAAAACTCAACTCAAAATCATTTATGAGATTATAAAACTATTTGAAGTGAGAAATAATGCTTTTGAAGGCGTAAGTGACTATAAATGGACTTTTCTTGCTAATGGATGACTTTTACCTCACGTTTCTCGAGGTAAACATTCAATTATAATCTGTTTTAATTGAAAATGTAAAAAAACTCAACCCAAAAAAAATTATGAGGTTGTAAAACCATTTGAAGCGAGTAATAAGGCTTTCGAAGGCATGAGTGACTATAAATGGAGTTTTCTTGTCAACGTATGGCTTTTGCCTCACGTTTCCCGAGGTAAACATTTAATTGTAATCTGTTTTATCCAAAAATGTAAAAAAATCAGCTAAAAATCATTTATGAGATTATAAAACCATTTAAAGCTAGTAATAAGTCTTTCAAAGGCGTGACGGACTATTAACGGAGTTTTCCTGTCAATGGATTGCTTTTGCCTCACGTTTCCCTAGGTAAACATTCACTTAGAATCTTGTTTCAGCCAAAAATGTAAAAAAACTCAGCTCAAAATCATTTATGAGATTATAAAACCATTGAAAGTGAGAAATAATGCTTTTGAAGGCGTAAGTGACTATAAATGGACTTTTCTTATTAATGGATGGCTTTTACCTCACGTTTCTCGAGGTAAACATTCAATTGTAATCTGTTTTAACTAAAAATGTAATAAAACTCAACTCAAAATCATTTATGAGATTATAAAACCAGTTGAAGTGAGAAATAATGCTTTTCAAGGCGTAAGTGACTATAAATGGACTTTTCTTACTAATGGATGGCTTTTACCTCACTTTTCTCGAGGTAAACATTCAATTGTAATCTGTTTTAATTAAAAATGTAAAAAAACTCAACCCAAAAAAAATTATGAGGTTATAAAACCGTTTGAAGCGAGTAATAAGGCTTTCGAAGGCATGAGTGACTATAAATGGAGTTTTCTTGTCAATGTATGGCTTTTGCCTCTCGTTTCCCGAGGTAAACATTTAATTGTAATCTGTTTTAACCAAAAATGTAAAAAAATCAACTAAAAATCATTTATGAGATCATAAAACCATTTAAAGCGAGTAATAAGGCTTTCGAAGGCGTGACCGACTATAAATGGAGTTTTCCTGTCAACGGATTGCTTTTGCCTCTCGTTTCTCGAGGTAAACATTCACTTAGAATCTTGTTTCAGCCAAAAATGTAAAAAAACTCAGCTCAAAATCATTTATGAGATTATAAAACCATTGAAAGTGAGAAATAATGCTTTTGAAGGCGTAAGTGACTATAAATGGACTTTTCTTATTAATGGATGGCTTTTACCTCACGTTTCTCGAGGTAAACATTCAATTGTAATCTGTTTTAATTAAAAATGTAAAAAAACTCAACCCAAAAGAAATTATGACGTTATAAAACCGTTTGAAGCGAGTAATAAGGCTTTTGGAGGCGTAAGTGACTATAAACGTAGTTTTCTTGTCAATGCATGGCTTTTGTCTCACGTTTCTCGAGGTAAACATTTAATTGTAATCTGTTTTAACCAAAAATGCAAAAAAATCAACCAAAAATCATTTATGAGATTATAAAACCATTTAAAGCGAGTAATAAGGCTTTCGAAGGCGTGACCGACTATAAATGGAGTTTTCCTGTCAACGGATTGCTTTTGCCTCTCGTTTCTCGAGGTAAACATTCACTTAGAATCTTGTTTCAGCCAAAAATGTAAAAAAACTCAGCTCAAAATCATTTATGAGATTATAAAACCATTGAAAGTGAGAAATAATGCTTTTGAAGGCGTAAGTGACTATAAATGGACTTTTCTTATTAATGGATGGCTTTTACCTCACGTTTCTCGAGGTAAACATTCAATTGTAATCTGTTTTTACTAAAAATGCAAAAAAACTCAACTCAAAATCATTTATGAGATTATAAAACTATTTGAAGTGAGAAATAATGCTTTTGAAGGCGTAAGTGACTATAAATGGACTTTTCTTGCTAATGGATGACTTTTACCTCACGTTTCTCGAGGTAAACATTCAATTATAATCTGTTTTAATTGAAAATGTAAAAAAACTCAACCCAAAAAAAATTATGAGGTTGTAAAACCATTTGAAGCGAGTAATAAGGCTTTCGAAGGCATGAGTGACTATAAATGGAGTTTTCTTGTCAACGTATGGCTTTTGCCTCACGTTTCCCGAGGTAAACATTTAATTGTAATCTGTTTTATCCAAAAATGTAAAAAAATCAGCTAAAAATCATTTATGAGATTATAAAACCATTTAAAGCTAGTAATAAGTCTTTCAAAGGCGTGACGGACTATTAACGGAGTTTTCCTGTCAATGGATTGCTTTTGCCTCACGTTTCCCTAGGTAAACATTCACTTAGAATCTTGTTTCAGCCAAAAATGTAAAAAAACTCAGCTCAAAATCATTTATGAGATTATAAAACCATTGAAAGTGAGAAATAATGCTTTTGAAGGCGTAAGTGACTATAAATGGACTTTTCTTATTAATGGATGGCTTTTACCTCACGTTTCTCGAGGTAAACATTCAATTGTAATCTGTTTTAACTAAAAATGTAATAAAACTCAACTCAAAATCATTTATGAGATTATAAAACCAGTTGAAGTGAGAAATAATGCTTTTCAAGGCGTAAGTGACTATAAATGGACTTTTCTTACTAATGGATGGCTTTTACCTCACTTTTCTCGAGGTAAACATTCAATTGTAATCTGTTTTAATTAAAAATGTAAAAAAACTCAACCCAAAAAAAATTATGAGGTTATAAAACCGTTTGAAGCGAGTAATAAGGCTTTCGAATGCATGAGTGACTATAAATGGAGTTTTCTTGTCAATGTATGGCTTTTGCCTCTCGTTTCCCGAGGTAAACATTTAATTGTAATCTGTTTTAACCAAAAATGTAAAAAAATCAACTAAAAATCATTTATGAGATCATAAAACCATTTAAAGCGAGTAATAAGGCTTTCGAAGGCGTGACCGACTATAAATGGAGTTTTCCTGTCAACGGATTGCTTTTGCCTCTCGTTTCTCGAGGTAAACATTCACTTAGAATCTTGTTTCAGCCAAAAATGTAAAAAAACTCAGCTCAAAATCATTTATGAGATTATAAAACCATTGAAAGTGAGAAATAATGGTTTTGAAGGCGTAAGTGACTATAAATGGACTTTTCTTATTAATGGATGGCTTTTACCTCACGTTTCTCGAGGTAAACATTCAATTGTAATCTGTTTAAACTAAAAATGCAAAAAAACTCAACTCAAAATCATTTATGAGATTATAAAACTATTTGAAGTGAGAAATAATGCTTTTGAAGGCGTAAGTGACTATAAATGGACTTTTCTTGCTAATGGATGACTTTTACCTCACGTTTCTCGAGGTAAACATTCAATTATAATCTGTTTTAATTGAAAATGTAAAAAAACTCAACCCAAAAAAAATTATGAGGTTGTAAAACCATTTCAAGCGAGTAATAAGGCTTTCGAAGGCATGAGTGACTATAAATGGAGTTTTCTTGTCAACGTTTGGCTTTTGCCTCACGTTTCCCGAGGTAAACATTTAATTGTAATCTGTTTTATCCAAAAATGTAAAAAAATCAGCTAAAAATCATTTATGAGATTATAAAACCATTTAAAGCTAGTAATAAGTCTTTCAAAGGCGTGACGGACTACTAACGGAGTTTTCCTGTCAATGGATTGCTTTTGCCTCACGTTTCCCTAGGTAAACATTCACTTAGAATCTTGTTTCAGCCAAAAATGTAAAAAAACTCAGCTCAAAATCATTTATGAGATTATAAAACCATTGAAAGTGAGAAATAATGCTTTTGAAGGCGTAAGTGACTATAAATGGACTTTTCTTATTAATGGATGGCTTTTACCTCACGTTTCTCGAGGTAAACATTCAATTGTAATCTGTTTTAACTAAAAATGTAATAAAACTCAACTCAAAATCATTTATGAGATTATAAAACCAGTTGAAGTGAGAAATAATGCTTTTCAAGGCGTAAGTGACTATAAATGGACTTTTCTTACTAATGGATGGCTTTTACCTCACTTTTCTCGAGGTAAACATTCAATTGTAATCTGTTTTAATTAAAAATGTAAAAAAACTCAACCCAAAAAAAATTATGAGGTTATAAAACCGTTTGAAGCGAGTAATAAGGCTTTCGAAGGCATGAGTGACTATAAATGGAGTTTTCTTGTCAATGTATGGCTTTTGCCTCTCGTTTCCCGAGGTAAACATTTAATTGTAATCTGTTTTAACCAAAAATGTAAAAAAATCAACTAAAAATCATTTATGAGATCATAAAACAATTTAAAGCGAGTAATAAGGCTTTCGAAGGCGTGACCGATGATAAATGGAGTTTTCCTGTCAACGGATTGCTTTTGCCTCTCGTTTCCCTAGGTAAACATTCACTTAGAATCTTGCTTCAGCCAAAAATGTAAAAAAACTCAGCTTAAAATCATTTATGAGATTATAAAACCATTGAAAGTGAGAAATAATGCTTTTGAAGGCGTAAGTGACTATAAATGGACTTTTCTTATTAATGGATGGCTTTTACCTCACGTTTCTCGAGGTAAACATTCAATTGTAATCTGTTTTAACTAAAAATGTAAAAAAACTCAACTCAAAATCATTTATGAGATTATAAAACCAGTTGAAGTGAGAAATAATGCTTTTGAAGGCGTAAGTGACTATAAATGGACTTTTCTTACTAATGGATGGCTTTTACCTCACGTTTCTCGAGGTAAACATTCAATTGTAATCTGTTTTAATTAAAAATGTAAAAAAACTCAACCCAAAAGAAATTATGAGGTTATAAAACCGTTTGAAGCGAGTAATAAGGCTTTTGGAGGCGTAAGTGACTATAAATGTAGTTTTCTTGTCAATGCATGGCTTTGGCCTCACGTTTCTCGAAGTAAACATTTAATTGTAACCTGTTTTAACCAAAAATGTAAAAAAATCAACTAAAAATCATTTATGAGATTATAAAACCATTTAAAGCGAGTAATAAGGCTTTCGTAGCCGTGACCGACTATAAATGGAGTTTTCCTGTCAACGGATTGCTTTTGCCTCTCGTTTCTCGAGGTAAACATTCACTTATAATCTTGTTTCAGCCAAAAATGTGAAAAAACTCAGCTCAAAATCATTTATGAGATTATAAAATCATCGAAAGTGAGAAATAATGCTTTTGAAGGCGTAAGTGACTATAAATGGACTTTTCTTATTAATGGATGGCTTTTACCTCACGTTTCTCGAGGTAAACATTCAATTGTAATCTGTTTTAACTAAAAATGTAAAAAAACTCAACTCAAAATCATTTATGAGATTATAAAACCATTGAAAGTGAGAAATAGTGCTTTTGAAGGCGTAAGTGACTATAAATGGACTTTTCTTACTAATGGATGGCTTTTACCTCACGTTTCTCGAGGTAAACATTCAATTGTAATCTGTTTTAATTGAAAATGTAAAAAAACTCGACCCAAAAAAAAATTATGAGGTTATAAAACCGTTTGAAGCGAGTAATAAGGCTTTCGGAGGCGTAAGTGACTATAAACGTAGTTTTCTTGTCAATGCATGGCTTTTGTCTCACGTTTCTCGAGGTAAACATTTAATTGTAATCTGTTTTAACCAAAAATGCAAAAAAATCAACCAAAAATCATTTATGAGATTATAAAACCATTTAAAGCGAGTAATAAGGCTTTCGAAGGCGTGACCGACTATAAATGGAGTTTTCCTGTCAACGGATTGCTTTTGCCTCTCGTTTCTCGAGGTAAACATTCACTTAGAATCTTGTTTCAGCCAAAAATGTAAAAAAACTCAGCTCAAAATCATTTATGAGATTATAAAACCATTGAAAGTGAGAAATAATGGTTTTGAAGGCGTAAGTGACTATAAATGGACTTTTCTTATTAATTTATGGCTTTTACCTCACGTTTCTCGAGGTAAACATTCAATTGTAATCTGTTTTTACTAAAAATGCAAAAAAACTCAACTCAAAATCATTTATGAGATTATAAAACTATTTGAAGTGAGAAATAATGCTTTTGAAGGCGTAAGTGACTATAAATGGACTTTTCTTGCTAATGGATGACTTTTACCTCACGTTTCTCGAGGTAAACATTCAATTATAATCTGTTTTAATTGAAAATGTAAAAAAACTCAACCCAAAAAAAATTATGAGGTTGTAAAACCATTTGAAGCGAGTAATAAGGCTTTCGAAGGCATGAGTGACTATAAATGGAGTTTTCTTGTCAACGTATGGCTTTTGCCTCACGTTTCCCGAGGTAAACATTTAATTGTAATCTGTTTTATCCAAAAATGTAAAAAAATCAGCTAAAAATCATTTATGAGATTATAAAACCATTTAAAGCTAGTAATAAGTCTTTCAAAGGCGTGACGGACTATTAACGGAGTTTTCCTGTCAATGGATTGCTTTTGCCTCACGTTTCCCTAGGTAAACATTCACTTAGAATCTTGTTTCAGCCAAAAATGTAAAAAAACTCAGCTCAAAATCATTTATGAGATTATAAAACCATTGAAAGTGAGAAATAATGCTTTTGAAGGCGTAAGTGACTATAAATGGACTTTTCTTATTAATGGATGGCTTTTACCTCACGTTTCTCGAGGTAAACATTCAATTGTAATCTGTTTTAACTAAAAATGTAATAAAACTCAACTCAAAATCATTTATGAGATTATAAAACCAGTTGAAGTGAGAAATAATGCTTTTCAAGGCGTAAGTGACTATAAATGGACTTTTCTTACTAATGGATGGCTTTTACCTCACTTTTCTCGAGGTAAACATTCAATTGTAATCTGTTTTAATTAAAAATGTAAAAAAACTCAACCCAAAAAAAATTATGAGGTTATAAAACCGTTTGAAGCGAGTAATAAGGCTTTCGAATGCATGAGTGACTATAAATGGAGTTTTCTTGTCAATGTATGGCTTTTGCCTCTCGTTTCCCGAGGTAAACATTTAATTGTAATCTGTTTTAACCAAAAATGTAAAAAAATCAACTAAAAATCATTTATGAGATCATAAAACCATTTAAAGCGAGTAATAAGGCTTTCGAAGGCGTGACCGACTATAAATGGAGTTTTCCTGTCAACGGATTGCTTTTGCCTCTCGTTTCTCGAGGTAAACATTCACTTAGAATCTTGTTTCAGCCAAAAATGTAAAAAAACTCAGCTCAAAATCATTTATGAGATTATAAAACCATTGAAAGTGAGAAATAATGGTTTTGAAGGCGTAAGTGACTATAAATGGACTTTTCTTATTAATGGATGGCTTTTACCTCACGTTTCTCGAGGTAAACATTCAATTGTAATCTGTTTAAACTAAAAATGCAAAAAAACTCAACTCAAAATCATTTATGAGATTATAAAACTATTTGAAGTGAGAAATAATGCTTTTGAAGGCGTAAGTGACTATAAATGGACTTTTCTTGCTAATGGATGACTTTTACCTCACGTTTCTCGAGGTAAACATTCAATTATAATCTGTTTTAATTGAAAATGTAAAAAAACTCAACCCAAAAAAAATTATGAGGTTGTAAAACCATTTCAAGCGAGTAATAAGGCTTTCGAAGGCATGAGTGACTATAAATGGAGTTTTCTTGTCAACGTTTGGCTTTTGCCTCACGTTTCCCGAGGTAAACATTTAATTGTAATCTGTTTTATCCAAAAATGTAAAAAAATCAGCTAAAAATCATTTATGAGATTATAAAACCATTTAAAGCTAGTAATAAGTCTTTCAAAGGCGTGACGGACTACTAACGGAGTTTTCCTGTCAATGGATTGCTTTTGCCTCACGTTTCCCTAGGTAAACATTCACTTAGAATCTTGTTTCAGCCAAAAATGTAAAAAAACTCAGCTCAAAATCATTTATGAGATTATAAAACCATTGAAAGTGAGAAATAATGCTTTTGAAGGCGTAAGTGACTATAAATGGACTTTTCTTATTAATGGATGGCTTTTACCTCACGTTTCTCGAGGTAAACATTCAATTGTAATCTGTTTTAACTAAAAATGTAATAAAACTCAACTCAAAATCATTTATGAGATTATAAAACCAGTTGAAGTGAGAAATAATGCTTTTCAAGGCGTAAGTGACTATAAATGGACTTTTCTTACTAATGGATGGCTTTTACCTCACTTTTCTCGAGGTAAACATTCAATTGTAATCTGTTTTAATTAAAAATGTAAAAAAACTCAACCCAAAAAAAATTATGAGGTTATAAAACCGTTTGAAGCGAGTAATAAGGCTTTCGAAGGCATGAGTGACTATAAATGGAGTTTTCTTGTCAATGTATGGCTTTTGCCTCTCGTTTCCCGAGGTAAACATTTAATTGTAATCTGTTTTAACCAAAAATGTAAAAAAATCAACTAAAAATCATTTATGAGATTATAAAACCATTTAAAGCGAGTAATAAGGCTTTCGAAGGCGTGACCGACTATAAATGGAGTTTTCCTGTCAACGGATTGCTTTTGCCTCTCGTTTCTCGAGGTAAACATTCACTTAGAATCTTGTTTCAGCCAAAAATGTAAAAAAACTCAGCTCAAAATCATTTATGAGATTATAAAACCATTGAAAGTGAGAAATAATGGTTTTGAAGGCGTAAGTGACTATAAATGGACTTTTCTTATTAATTTATGGCTTTTACCTCACGTTTCTCGAGGTAAACATTCAATTGTAATCTGTTTTTACTAAAAATGCAAAAAAACTCAACTCAAAATCATTTATGAGATTATAAAACTATTTGAAGTGAGAAATAATGCTTTTGAAGGCGTAAGTGACTATAAATGGACTTTTCTTGCTAATGGATGACTTTTACCTCACGTTTCTCGAGGTAAACATTCAATTATAATCTGTTTTAATTGAAAATGTAAAAAAACTCAACCCAAAAAAAATTATGAGGTTGTAAAACCATTTGAAGCGAGTAATAAGGCTTTCGAAGGCATGAGTGACTATAAATGGAGTTTTCTTGTCAACGTATGGCTTTTGCCTCACGTTTCCCGAGGTAAACATTTAATTGTAATCTGTTTTATCCAAAAATGTAAAAAAATCAGCTAAAAATCATTTATGAGATTATAAAACCATTTAAAGCTAGTAATAAGTCTTTCAAAGGCGTGACGGACTATTAACGGAGTTTTCCTGTCAATGGATTGCTTTTGCCTCACGTTTCCCTAGGTAAACATTCACTTAGAATCTTGTTTCAGCCAAAAATGTAAAAAAACTCAGCTCAAAATCATTTATGAGATTATAAAACCATTGAAAGTGAGAAATAATGCTTTTGAAGGCGTAAGTGACTATAAATGGACTTTTCTTATTAATGGATGGCTTTTACCTCACGTTTCTCGAGGTAAACATTCAATTGTAATCTGTTTTAACTAAAAATGTAATAAAACTCAACTCAAAATCATTTATGAGATTATAAAACCAGTTGAAGTGAGAAATAATGCTTTTCAAGGCGTAAGTGACTATAAATGGACTTTTCTTACTAATGGATGGCTTTTACCTCACTTTTCTCGAGGTAAACATTCAATTGTAATCTGTTTTAATTAAAAATGTAAAAAAACTCAACCCAAAAAAAATTATGAGGTTATAAAACCGTTTGAAGCGAGTAATAAGGCTTTCGAATGCATGAGTGACTATAAATGGAGTTTTCTTGTCAATGTATGGCTTTTGCCTCTCGTTTCCCGAGGTAAACATTTAATTGTAATCTGTTTTAACCAAAAATGTAAAAAAATCAACTAAAAATCATTTATGAGATCATAAAACCATTTAAAGCGAGTAATAAGGCTTTCGAAGGCGTGACCGACTATAAATGGAGTTTTCCTGTCAACGGATTGCTTTTGCCTCTCGTTTCTCGAGGTAAACATTCACTTAGAATCTTGTTTCAGCCAAAAATGTAAAAAAACTCAGCTCAAAATCATTTATGAGATTATAAAACCATTGAAAGTGAGAAATAATGGTTTTGAAGGCGTAAGTGACTATAAATGGACTTTTCTTATTAATGGATGGCTTTTACCTCACGTTTCTCGAGGTAAACATTCAATTGTAATCTGTTTAAACTAAAAATGCAAAAAAACTCAACTCAAAATCATTTATGAGATTATAAAACTATTTGAAGTGAGAAATAATGCTTTTGAAGGCGTAAGTGACTATAAATGGACTTTTCTTGCTAATGGATGACTTTTACCTCACGTTTCTCGAGGTAAACATTCAATTATAATCTGTTTTAATTGAAAATGTAAAAAAACTCAACCCAAAAAAAATTATGAGGTTGTAAAACCATTTCAAGCGAGTAATAAGGCTTTCGAAGGCATGAGTGACTATAAATGGAGTTTTCTTGTCAACGTTTGGCTTTTGCCTCACGTTTCCCGAGGTAAACATTTAATTGTAATCTGTTTTATCCAAAAATGTAAAAAAATCAGCTAAAAATCATTTATGAGATTATAAAACCATTTAAAGCTAGTAATAAGTCTTTCAAAGGCGTGACGGACTACTAACGGAGTTTTCCTGTCAATGGATTGCTTTTGCCTCACGTTTCCCTAGGTAAACATTCACTTAGAATCTTGTTTCAGCCAAAAATGTAAAAAAACTCAGCTCAAAATCATTTATGAGATTATAAAACCATTGAAAGTGAGAAATAATGCTTTTGAAGGCGTAAGTGACTATAAATGGACTTTTCTTATTAATGGATGGCTTTTACCTCACGTTTCTCGAGGTAAACATTCAATTGTAATCTGTTTTAACTAAAAATGTAATAAAACTCAACTCAAAATCATTTATGAGATTATAAAACCAGTTGAAGTGAGAAATAATGCTTTTCAAGGCGTAAGTGACTATAAATGGACTTTTCTTACTAATGGATGGCTTTTACCTCACTTTTCTCGAGGTAAACATTCAATTGTAATCTGTTTTAATTAAAAATGTAAAAAAACTCAACCCAAAAAAAATTATGAGGTTATAAAACCGTTTGAAGCGAGTAATAAGGCTTTCGAAGGCATGAGTGACTATAAATGGAGTTTTCTTGTCAATGTATGGCTTTTGCCTCTCGTTTCCCGAGGTAAACATTTAATTGTAATCTGTTTTAACCAAAAATGTAAAAAAATCAACTAAAAATCATTTATGAGATCATAAAACAATTTAAAGCGAGTAATAAGGCTTTCGAAGGCGTGACCGATGATAAATGGAGTTTTCCTGTCAACGGATTGCTTTTGCCTCTCGTTTCCCTAGGTAAACATTCACTTAGAATCTTGCTTCAGCCAAAAATGTAAAAAAACTCAGCTTAAAATCATTTATGAGATTATAAAACCATTGAAAGTGAGAAATAATGCTTTTGAAGGCGTAAGTGACTATAAATGGACTTTTCTTATTAATGGATGGCTTTTACCTCACGTTTCTCGAGGTAAACATTCAATTGTAATCTGTTTTAACTAAAAATGTAAAAAAACTCAACTCAAAATCATTTATGAGATTATAAAACCAGTTGAAGTGAGAAATAATGCTTTTGAAGGCGTAAGTGACTATAAATGGACTTTTCTTACTAATGGATGGCTTTTACCTCACGTTTCTCGAGGTAAACATTCAATTGTAATCTGTTTTAATTAAAAATGTAAAAAAACTCAACCCAAAAGAAATTATGAGGTTATAAAACCGTTTGAAGCGAGTAATAAGGCTTTTGGAGGCGTAAGTGACTATAAATGTAGTTTTCTTGTCAATGCATGGCTTTGGCCTCACGTTTCTCGAAGTAAACATTTAATTGTAACCTGTTTTAACCAAAAATGTAAAAAAATCAACTAAAAATCATTTATGAGATTATAAAACCATTTAAAGCGAGTAATAAGGCTTTCGTAGCCGTGACCGACTATAAATGGAGTTTTCCTGTCAACGGATTGCTTTTGCCTCTCGTTTCTCGAGGTAAACATTCACTTATAATCTTGTTTCAGCCAAAAATGTGAAAAAACTCAGCTCAAAATCATTTATGAGATTATAAAATCATCGAAAGTGAGAAATAATGCTTTTGAAGGCGTAAGTGACTATAAATGGACTTTTCTTATTAATGGATGGCTTTTACCTCACGTTTCTCGAGGTAAACATTCAATTGTAATCTGTTTTAACTAAAAATGTAAAAAAACTCAACTCAAAATCATTTATGAGATTATAAAACCATTGAAAGTGAGAAATAGTGCTTTTGAAGGCGTAAGTGACTATAAATGGACTTTTCTTACTAATGGATGGCTTTTACCTCACGTTTCTCGAGGTAAACATTCAATTGTAATCTGTTTTAATTGAAAATGTAAAAAAACTCGACCCAAAAAAAAATTATGAGGTTATAAAACCGTTTGAAGCGAGTAATAAGGCTTTCGGAGGCGTAAGTGACTATAAACGTAGTTTTCTTGTCAATGCATGGCTTTTGTCTCACGTTTCTCGAGGTAAACATTTAATTGTAATCTGTTTTAACCAAAAATGCAAAAAAATCAACCAAAAATCATTTATGAGATTATAAAACCATTTAAAGCGAGTAATAAGGCTTTCGAAGGCGTGACCGACTATAAATGGAGTTTTCCTGTCAACGGATTGCTTTTGCCTCTCGTTTCTCGAGGTAAACATTCACTTAGAATCTTGTTTCAGCCAAAAATGTAAAAAAACTCAGCTCAAAATCATTTATGAGATTATAAAACCATTGAAAGTGAGAAATAATGGTTTTGAAGGCGTAAGTGACTATAAATGGACTTTTCTTATTAATTTATGGCTTTTACCTCACGTTTCTCGAGGTAAACATTCAATTGTAATCTGTTTTTACTAAAAATGCAAAAAAACTCAACTCAAAATCATTTATGAGATTATAAAACTATTTGAAGTGAGAAATAATGCTTTTGAAGGCTTAAGTGACTATAAATGGACTTTTCTTGGTAATGGATGGCTTTTACCTCACGTTTCTCGAGGTAAACATTCAATTATAGTCTGTTTTAATTGAAAATGTAAAAAAACTGAACCCAAAAAAAATTATGAGGTTATAAAACCATTTGAAGCTAGTAATAAAGCTTTCGAAGGCATGAGTGACTATAAATGGAGTTTTCTTGTCAATGTATGGCTTTTGCCTCACGTTTCCCAAGGTAAACATTTAATTGTAATCTGTTTTATCCAAAAATGTAAAAAAATCAACTAAAAATCATTTATGAGATCATAAAACCATTTAAAGCGAGTAATAAGGCTTTCGAAGGCGTGACCGACTATAAATGGAGTTTTCCTGTCAACGGATTGCTTTTGCCTCTCGTTTCCCTAGCTAAACATTCACTTAGAATCTTGCTTCAGCCAAAAATGTAAAAAAAACTCAGCTTAAAATCATTTATGAGATTATAAAACCATTGAAGGTGAGAAATAATGCTTTTGAAGGCGTAAGTGACTATAAATGGACTTTTCTTATTAATGGATGGCTTTTACTTCACGTTTCTCGAGGTAAACATTCAATTGTAATCTGTTTTAACTAAAAATGTAAAAAAACTCAACTCAAAATCATTTACAAGATTATAAAACCAGTTGAAGTGAGAAATAATGCTTTTGAAGGCGTAAGTGACTATAAATGGACTTTTCTTACTAATGGATGGCTTTTACCTCACGTTTCTCGAGGTAAACATTCAATTGTAATTTGTTTTAATTAAAAATGTAAAAAAACTCAACCCAAAAGAAATTATGAGGTTATAAAACCGTTTGAAGCGAGTAATAAGGCTTTTGGAGGCGTAAGTGACTATAAATGTAGTTTTCTAGTCAATGCATGGCTTTTGTCTCACGTTTCTCGAGGTAAATATTTAATTGTAATCTGTTTTAACCAAAAATGTAAAAAAATCAACCAAAAATCATTTATGAGATTATAAAACCATTTAAAGCGAGTAATAAGGCTTTCGAAGGCGTGACCGACTATAAATTGAGTTTTCCTGTCAACGGATTGCTTTTGCCTCTCGTTTCTCGAGGTAAACATTCACTTAGAATCTTGTTTCAGCCAAAAATGTAAAAAAACTCAGCTCAAAATCATTTATGAGATTATAAAACCATTGAAAGTGAGAAATAATGGTTTTGAAGGCGTAAGTGACTATAAATGGACTTTTCTTATTAATGGATGGCTTTTACCTCACGTTTCTCGAGGTAAACATTCAATTGTAATCTGTTTTTACTAAAAATGCAAAAAAACTCAACTCAAAATCATTTATGAGATTATAAAACTATTTGAAGTGAGAAATAATGCTTTTGAAGGCGTAAGTGACTATAAATGGACTTTTCTTGCTAATGGATGACTTTTACCTCACGTTTCTCGAGGTAAACATTCAATTATAATCTGTTTTAATTGAAAATGTAAAAAAACTCAACCCAAAAAAAATTATGAGGTTGTAAAACCATTTCAAGCGAGTAATAAGGCTTTCGAAGGCATGAGTGACTATAAATGGAGTTTTCTTGTCAACGTATGGCTTTTGCCTCACGTTTCCCGAGGTAAACATTTAATTGTAATCTGTTTTATCCAAAAATGTAAAAAAATCAGCTAAAAATCATTTATGAGATTATAAAACCATTTAAAGCTAGTAATAAGTCTTTCAAAGGCGTGACGGACTATTAACGGAGTTTTCCTGTCAATGGATTGCTTTTGCCTCACGTTTCCCTAGGTAAACATTCACTTAGAATCTTGTTTCAGCAAAAAATGTAAAAAAACTCAGCTCAAAATCATTTATGAGAATATAAAACCATTGAAAGTGAGAAATAATGCTTTTGAAGGCGTAAGTGACTATAAATGGACTTTTCTTATTAATGGATGGCTTTTACCTCACGTTTCTCGAGGTAAACATTCAATTGTAATCTGTTTTAACTAAAAATGTAATAAAACTCAACTCAAAATCATTTATGAGATTATAAAACCAGTTGAAGTGAGAAATAATGCTTTTCAAGGCGTAAGTGACTATAAATGGACTTTTCTTACTAATGGATGGCTTTTACCTCACTTTTCTCGAGGTAAACATTCAATTGTAATCTGTTTTAATTAAAAATGTAAAAAAACTCAACCCAAAAAAAATTATGAGGTTATAAAACCGTTTGAAGCGAGTAATAAGGCTTTCGAAGGCATGAGTGACTATAAATGGAGTTTTCTTGTCAATGTATGGCTTTTGCCTCTCGTTTCCCGAGGTAAACATTTAATTGTAATCTGTTTTAACCAAAAATGTAAAAAAATCAACTAAAAATCATTTATGAGATCATAAAACAATTTAAAGCGAGTAATAAGGCTTTCGAAGGCGTGACCGATGATAAATGGAGTTTTCCTGTCAACGGATTGCTTTTGCCTCTCGTTTCCCTAGGTAAACATTCACTTAGAATCTTGCTTCAGCCAAAAATGTAAAAAAACTCAGCTTAAAATCATTTATGAGATTATAAAACCATTGAAAGTGAGAAATAATGCTTTTGAAGGCGTAAGTGACTATAAATGGACTTTTCTTATTAATGGATGGCTTTTACCTCACGTTTCTCGAGGTAAACATTCAATTGTAATCTGTTTTAACTAAAAATGTAAAAAAACTCAACTCAAAATCATTTATGAGATTATAAAATCAGTTGAAGTGAGAAATAATGCTTTTGAAGGAGTAAGTGACTATAAATGGACTTTTCTTACTAATGGATGGCTTTTACCTCACGTTTCTCGAGGTAAACATTCAATTGTAATCTGTTTTAATTAAAAATGTAAAAAAACTCAACCCAAAAGAAATTATGAGGTTATAAAACCGTTTGAAGCGAGTAATAAGGCTTTTGGAGGCGTAAGTGACTATAAATGTAGTTTTCTTGTCAATGCATGGCTTTGGCCTCACGTTTCTCGAGGTAAACATTTAATTGTAACCTGTTTTAACCAAAAATGTAAAAAAATCAACTTAAAATCATTTATGAGATTATAAAACCATTTAAAGCGAGTAATAAGGCTTTCGTAGCCGTGACCGACTATAAATGGAGTTTTCCTGTCAACGGATTGCTTTTGCCTCTCGTTTCTCGAGGTAAACATTCACTTATAATCTTGTTTCAGCCAAAAATGTGAAAAAACTCAGCTCAAAATCATTTATGAGATTATAAAATCATCGAAAGTGAGAAATAATGCTTTTGAAGGCGTAAGTGACTATAAATGGACTTTTCTTATTAATGGATGGCTTTTACCTCACGTTTCTCGAGGTAAACATTCAATTGTAATCTGTTTTAACTAAAAATGTAAAAAAACTCAACTCAAAATCATTTATGAGATTATAAAACCATTGAAAGTGAGAAATAGTGCTTTTGAAGGCGTAAGTGACTATAAATGGACTTTTCTTACTAATGGATGGCTTTTACCTCACGTTTCTCGAGGTAAACATTCAATTGTAATCTGTTTTAATTGAAAATGTAAAAAAACTCGACCCAAAAAAAAATTATGAGGTTATAAAACCGTTTGAAGCGAGTAATAAGGCTTTCGGAGGCGTAAGTGACTATAAACGTAGTTTTCTTGTCAATGCATGGCTTTTGTCTCACGTTTCTCGAGGTAAACATTTAATTGTAATCTGTTTTAAGCAAAAATGTAAAAAAATCAGCTAAAAATCATTTATGAGATTATAAAACCATTTAAAGCGAGTAATAAAGCTTTCGAAGGCGTGACCGACTATAAATGGAGTTTTCCTGTCAACGGATTGCTTTTGCCTCTCGTTTCTCGAGGTAATCATTCACTTAGAATCTTGTTTCAGCCAAAAATGTAAAAAAACTCAGCTCAAAATCATTTATGAGATTATAAAACCATTGAAAGTGAGAAATAATGGTTTTGAAGGCGTAAGTGACTATAAATGGACTTTTTTTATTAATGGATGGCTTTTACCTCACATTTCTTTTTCTTGTCAATGCATGGCTTTTGCCTCACGTTTCTCGAGGTAAACATTTAATTGTAATCTGTTTTAACCAAAAATGTAAAAAAATCAACTAAAAATCATTTATGAGATTATAAAACCATTTAAAGCAAGTAATAAGGCTTTCGAAGGCGTGACCAACTATAAATGGAGTTTTCCTGTCAACGGATTGCTTTTGCCTCTCGTTTCTCGAGGTAAACATTCACTTATAATCTTGTTTCAGCCAAAAATGTAAAAAAACTCAGCTCAAAATCATTTATGAGATTATAAAACCATTGAAAGTGAGAAATAATGGTTTTGAAGGCGTAAGTGACTATAAATGGACTTTTCTTATTAATGGATGGCTTTTACCTCACGTTTCTCGAGGTAAACATTCAATTGTAATCTGTTTTAATTAAAAATGCAAAAAAACTCAACCCAAAAGAAATTATGAGGTTATAAAACCGTTTGAAGCGAGTAATAAGGCTTTCGAAGGCATGAGTGACTATAAATGGAGTTTTCTTGTCAATGTATGGCTTTTGCCTCACGTTTCTCGAGGTAAACATTAATTGTAATCTGTTTTAACCAAAAATGTAAAAAAATCAACTAAAAATCATTTATGAAATTATAAAACCATTTAAAGCGAGTAATAAGGCTTTCGAAGCCGTGACCGACTATAAATGGAGTTTTCCTGTCAACGGATTGCTTTTGCCTCTCGTTTCTCGAGGTAAACATTCACTTAGAATCTTGTTTCAGCCAAAAATGTAAAAAAACACAACTCAAAATCATTTATGAGATTATAAAACCATTTAAAGTGAGAAATAATGCTTTTGAAGGCGTAAGTAACTATAAATGGACTTTTCTTGTTAATGGATGGCTTTTACCTCAAGTTTCTCGAGGTAAACATTCAATTGTAATCTGTTTTAATCAAAAATGTAAAAAAACCCAACCCAAAATCAATTATGAGATTATAAAACCATTTAAAGCGAGTAATAAGGCTTTCGAGGGCAGAAATGACTATAAATGGACTTTTCTTGTCAATGGATTACTTTTGCCTCACGTTTCCCAAGGTAAACATACAACTATAATTCGTTTTGACCAAAAATGTCAAAAAACACAACTCAAAATCATTTATGAGATTATAAAACCATTTAAAGTGAGAAATAATGCTTTTGAAGGCGTAAGTGACTATAAATGGACTTTTCTTGTTAATGGATGGCTTTTACCACAAGTTTCTCGAGTTAAACATTCAATTGTAATCTGTTTTAATCAAAAATGTAAAAAAAAAAACCAACCCAAAATCAATTATGAAATTATAAAACCATTTAAAGCGAGTAATAAGGCTTTTGAGGGCATAAGTGACTGCTCATGCAGTTTTCATTTCAATAGATGAATTTTTGGTCACGTTTCCGGAAATAAACATTCAATTATAATCTGTTTTAACCAAAAATAAAAAAATAAACTAGAAATCATTTATGAGATTATAAAACCATTTAAAGCGAGTAATAAGGCTTTCGAAGGTGTGAGTGACTATAAATAGAGTTTTCCTGTCAATGTATGATTTTTGCCTCACGTTTCCCAACGTAAACATTCAATTGTAATATGTTTTAATCAAAAATGTAAAACAAACTCAACCTATATTCAATTATGAGATTATAAAACTATTTCAAGTGATTAAAAAGGCTTTCGAAGGCTTGAATGACTATAAATGGACTTTTCTTGTCAATGGATGGCTTTTGCCTCACGTTCCTCGAGGCAAACATTCAATTGTTATCTGTTTTAACCAAAAATGTAAAAAAACTCAACCTAAAATCAATTATGAGATTATAAAACCATTTAAAGCGAGTAATAAGGCATTCGAAGGCATAAATGACTATAAATGGAGTTTTCTTGTCAATGGATTGCTTTTGCCTCACGTTTCCCAAGGTAAACATACAATTATAATCCGTTTTAACCAAAAATGTCAAAAAACACAACTCAAAATCATTTATGAGATTATAAAACCATTTAAAGTGAGAAATAATGCTTTTGACGGCGTAAGTAACTATAAATGGACTTTTCTTGTTAATGGATGGCTTTTACCTCAAGTTTCTCGAGGTAAACATTCAATTGTAATCTGTTTTAATCAAAAATGTAAAAAAACCCAACCCAAAATCAATTATAAGATTATAAAACCATTTAAAGCGAGTAATAAGGCTTTCGAGGGCATAAATGACTATAAATGGACTTTTCTTGTCAATGGATTACTTTTGCCTCACGTTTCCCAAGGTAAACATACAACTATAATCCGTTTTGACCAAAAATGTCAAAAAACACAACTCAAAATCATTTATGAGATTATAAAACCATTTAAAGTGAGAAATAATGCTTTTGAAGGCGTAAGTGACTATAAATGGACTTTTCTTGTTAATGGATGGCTTTTACCTCAAGTTTCTCGAGTTAAACATTCAATTGTAATCTGTTTTAATCAAAAATGTAAAAAAAAAACCCAACCCAAAATCAATTATGAAATTATAAAACCATTTAAAGCGAGTAATAAGGCTTTCGAGGGCATAAGTGACTGCTCATGCAGTTTTCATTTCAATAGATGAATTTTTGGTCACGTTTCCGGAAATAAACATTCAATTATAATCTGTTTTAACCAAAAATAAAAAAATAAACTAAAAATCATTTATGAGATTATAAAACCATTTAAAGCGAGTAATAAGGCTTTCGAAGGTGTGAGTGACTATAAATAGAGTTTTCTTGTCAATGTATGACTTTTGCCTCACGTTTCCCAACGTAAACATTCAATTGTAATATGTTTTAATCAAAAATGTAAAACAAACTCAACCTATATTCAATTATGAGATTATAAGACTATTTCAAGTGATTAAAAAGGCTTTCGAAGGCATGAATGACTATAAATGGACTTTTCTTGTCAATGGATGGCTTTTGCCTCACGTTCCTCGAGGTAAACATTCAATTGTTATCTGTTTTAACCAAAAATGTAAAAAAACTCAACCTAAAATCAATTATGAGATTATAAAACCATTTAAAGCGAGTAATAAGGCATTCGAAGGCATAAATGACTATAAATGGAGTTTTCTTGTCAATGGATTGCTTTTGCCACACGTTTCCCAAGGTAAACATACAATTATAATCCGTTTTAACCAAAAATGTCAAAAAACACAACTCAAAATCATTTATGAGATTGTAAAACCATTTAAAGTGAGAAATAATGCTTTTGAAGGCGTAAGTAACTATAAATGGACTTTTCTTGTTAATGGATGGCTTTTACCTCACGTCTCTCAAGGTAAACATTCAATTGTAATCTGTTTTAATCAAAAATGTAAAAAAGACCCAGCCCAAAATCAATTATGAGATTATAAACCCATTTAAAGTGAGTAATAAGGCTTTTGAAGGCTTGAGTGACTATAAATGGAGTTTTCTTGTCAATGGATTGCTTTTGCATCATTTTCCTCGAGGCAAACATTCAATTATAATCTATTTTTAACCAACAATGTAAAAAAACTCAACCCAAAATCAATTATGAGATTATAAAACCATTTAAAGCGAGTAATAAGGCTTTCGGGGGCATAAATGACTAGAAATTGACTTTTCTTGTCAATGGATTGCTTTTGCCTCACGTTTCCCAAGGTAAACATACAACTATAATCTGTTTTGACCAAAAATGTAAAAAAACTCAACTCAAAATCATTTATGAGATTATAAAACCATTTAAAGTGAGAAATAATGCTTTTGAAGGCGTAAGTGACTATAAATGGACTTTTCTTGTTAATGGATGGCTTTTACCTCAAGTTTCTCAAGGTAAACATTCAATTGTAATCTGTTTTAATCAAAAATGTAAAAAACACACAACCCAAAATCAATTATGAGATTATAAAACCATTTAAAGCGAGTAATAAGGCTTTCGAAGGTGTGAGTGACTATAAATGGAGTTTTCTTGTCAATGGATTGCTTTTGCATCACGTTTCTCGAGGTAAACATTCAATTATAATCTATTTTAACCAAAAATGTAAAAAAACTCAACCCAAAATCAATTATGAGATTATAAAACCATTTAATGGGAGTAATAAAGCATTCGAAGGCATAAATGACTAGAAATGGAGTTTTCTTGTCAATGGATTGCTTTTGCCTCACATTTCCCAAGGTAAACATACAACTATAATCCGTTTTGACCAAAAATGTAAAAAAACTCAACTCAAAATCATTTAAGAGATTATAAAACCATTTATAGTGAGAAATAATGCTTTTGAAGGCGTAAGTGACTATAAATGGACTTTTCTTGTTAATGGATGGCTTTTACCCCACGTTTCTTGAGGTAAACATTCAATTGTAATCTGTTTTAATCAAAAATGTAAAAAACACCCAACCCAAAATCAATTATGAGATTATAAAACCATTTAAAGGGAGTAATAAGGCTTTCGAAGGCGTGAGTGACTATAAATGGACTTTTCTTGTCAATGGATTGCTTTTGCATCACGTTTCTCAAGGTAAACATTCAATTATAATCTATTTTAACCAAAAATGTAAAAAAACTCAAACCAAAATCAATTATGAGATTTTAAAACCATTTAAAGCGAGTAATAAGGCTTTCGAGGGCATAGGTGACTGTAAATGCAGTTTTCTTTTCAATAGATGAATCTTTGGTCACGTTTCCGGAAATAAACATTCAATTATAATCTGTTTTAACCAAAAATCTAAAAAAATTCAAGTAAAAAACATTTATGAGATTATAAAACCATTTAAAGCGAGTAATAAGGCTTTCGAAGATGTGAGGGACTATAAATGGAGTTTTCTTGTCGATGTATTACTTTTGCTTCACGTTTCCCAATGTACACATTCAATTGTACTCTGTTTTAACCAAGAATGTAAAACAAACTCAACCTAAATTCAATTATGAGATTATAAAACTATGTAAAGCGAGTAAAAAGGCTTTCGAAGGCATGAATGACTATAAATGGACTTTTCTTGTAAATGGATGGCTTTTGCCTCACATTCCCCAGGGTAAACATTCAATTGTACTCTGTTTTAATCAAAATGTAAAACAAACTCAACCTAAATTCAATTATGAGATTATAAAACCATTTAAAGCTAGTAATAAGGCTTTCAAAGGTGTGAGTGACTATAAATGGAGTTTTCTTGTCTATGGATTGCTTTTGCATCATGTTTCTTTAGGTAAACATTCAATTATAATCTATTTTAACCAAAAATGTAAAAAAAAACTCAACCCAAAATCAATTATGAGATTATAAAACCATTTAAAGCGAGTAATAAGGCTTTCGAGGGCATAAGTGACTGTAATTGCAGTTTTCTTTTCAATAGATGAATTTTTGGTCACGTTTCCGGAAATAAACGTTCAATTATAATCTGTTTTAACCAAAAATATAAAAAAAATTCAAGTAAAAAACATTTATGAGATTATAAAAGCATTTAAAGCGAGTAATAAGGCTTTCAAAGATGTGAGTGACTATAAATGGAGTTTTCTTGTCAATGTATTACTTTTGCTTCATGTTTCCTAACGTAAACTTTCAATTGTACTCTTTTTTAACCAAAAGTGTAAAACAAACTCAACCTAAATTCAATTATGAGATTATAAAACTATTTAAAGCGAGTAAAAAGGCTTTCGAAGGCATGAATGACTATAAATGGACTTTTCTTGTAAATGGATGGCTTTTGCCTCACGTTCCTCGAGGTAAACATTAATTGTACTCTGTTTTAATCAAAAATGTAAAACAAACTCAACCTAAATTCAATTATGAGATTATAAAACCATTTAAAGCTAGTAATAAGGCTTTCGAAGGTTTGAATGACTATAAATGGAGTTTTCTTGTCAATGGATTGCTTTTCCATCACGTTTCTCAAGGTAAACATTCAATTATAATCTATTTTAACCAAAAATGTAAAAAAAAAAACTCAACCCAAAATCAATTATGAGATTATAAAACCATTTAAAGTGAGTAATAAGGCTTTCGAGGGCATAAGTGACTGTAAATCCAGTTTTCTTTTCAATAGATTAATTTTTAGTCACGTTTCCGGAAATAAACATTCAATTATAATCTGTTTTAACCAAAAATCTAAAAAAAATTCAACTAAAAAACATTCATGAGATTAAAAAACCATTTAAAGCGAGTAATAAGGCTTTCAAAGATGTGAGTGACTATAAATGGAGTTTTCTTGTCAATGTATTACTTTTGCCTTACGTTTCCCAATGTAAACATTCAATTGTACTCTATTTTAATCAAAAATGTAAAACAAACTCAACCTAAATTCAATTATAAGATTATAAAACTATTTAAAGCAAGTAAAAAGGCTTTCAAAGGCATGAATGAGTATAAATGGACTTTTCTTGTCAATGGATGCCTTTTCCTCACGTTCCCCAAGGTAACATTCAATTGTTATCTGTTTTAACCAAAAAAGTAAAAAAACTCAACCTAAAATCAATTATGAGATTACAAAACCATTGAAAGTGAGTAATAAGGCATTCGAAGGCATAAATGACTATAAATGAAGTTTTCTTGTCAATGGATTGCTTTTGCATCATTTTCCTCGAGGCAAACATTCAATTATAATCTATTTTTAACCAAAAATGTAAAAAAACTAAACCCAAAATCATTTATGAAATTATAAAACCATTTAAAGTGAGAAATAATGCTTTTGAAGGCGTAAGTAACTATAAATGGACTTTTCTTGTTAATGGATGGGTTTTACCTCACGTTTCTCGAGGTAAACATTCAATTGTAATCTGTTTTAATTAAAAATGTAAAAAAACTCAACCCAAAATCAATTATGAGGTTCTAAAACCATTTAAAGCGATTAATAAGGCTTTCGAAGGCGTGAGTGACTATAAATGGAGTTTTCTTGTCAATGTATGGCTTTTGCCTCACGTTTCTCGAGGTAAACATTTAATTGTAATCTGTTTTAACCAAAAATGTAAAAAAAAATCAATCCAAAATCAATTATGAGATTATAAAACCATTTAAAGCAAGTAATAAGGCTTTCTAAGGCATGAGTGACTATAAATGCAGTTTTGTTGTCAATGATTGGCTTATGCCTCAAGTTTCTTGAGTTAAACGTTCAATTACATTTTGTTTTAACCAAAAATCTAAAAGAAAAGCAACGAAAAATCAATTATGAGATTATAAAATCATTTAAAGCGAGTAATAAGGCTTTCGAAGGCATGAGTGACAATAAATGGAGTTTTGTTGTCAATGGATAACTTTTTCCTCATGCTTCTTGAGGTAAACATTCGATTATAATCTGTTTTAACCAAAAATGTTAAAAAACTCAACCCTAAATCAATTATGAGATTATAAAATAATTTAAAGCGAGTAATAAGGGTTGCGAAGGCATAAATGACTATAAATGCAATTTTCTTGTCAATGGATGAATTTTGCCTCACGTTTCCCTAGGTAAACATTCAATTATAATCTGTTTTAACCAAAAATACAAAAAATAAACTAAAAATCATTTATGAGATTATAAAACTATTTAAAGTGAGTAATAAGGCTTTCGAAGGTGTCAGTGACTCTAAATGGAGTTTTCTTGTCAACGTATGACTTTTGCCTCACGTTTCCCAACGTAAACATTCAATTGTAATATGTTTTAACCAAAAATGTAAAACAAACTCAACCTAAATTCAATTACGAGATTATAAAACTATTTAAAGCGAGTAAAAAGGCTTTCGAAGATGTGAGTGACTATAGATGGAGTTTTCTTGTCAATGTATTACTTTTGCCTTATGTTTCCCAACGTAAACATTCAATTGTACTCTGTTTTAATAAAAAATGTAAAACAAACTCAACCTAAATGCAATTATGAGATTATAAAACTATTTAAAGCAAGTAAAAAGGCTTTCGAAGGCATGAATGAGTATAAATTGACTTTTCTTGTCAATGGATGGCTTTTGCCTCACATTCCCCGAGGTAAACATTTACTTGTTATCTGTTTTAACCAAAAATGTAAAAACACTCAACCCAAAATCAATTATGAGATTATAAAACCATTTAAAGCGAGTAATAAGGCATTCGAAGGCATAAATGGCTATAAATGGAGTTTTCTTTTCAATGTATGGCTTTTGCCTCATGTTTCCCGAGGTAAACATTTAATTGTAATCTGTTTTAACCAAAAATGTAAAAAAACTCAATCCAAAATCAATTATGAGATTATAAAACCATTTAAAGCAAGTAATAAGGCTTTCTAAGGCATGAGCAACTATAAATGCAGTTTTGTTGTCAATGGATGGCTTTTGCCTCAAGTTTCTTGAGTTAAACGTTCAATTACATTCTGTTTTAACCAAACATTTAAAAAAAAGCACCAAAAAATCAATTATGAGATTATAAAATCATTTAAAACAAGTAATAAGGCTTTCGAAGGCATGAGTGACTATAAATGGAGTTTTGTTGTCAATGGATGGCTTTTGCCTCATGCTTCTTGAGGTAAACATTCGATTATAATATGTTTTAACCAAAAATGTAAAAAAACTCAACCCTAAATTAATTATGAGATTATGAAACAATTTAAAGCAAGTAATAAGGGTTGCGAAGTCATAAATGACTATAAATGCAATTTTCTTGTCAATGGATGAATTTTGCCTCACGTTTCCTGAGGTAAACATTCAATTATAATCTGTTTTAACCAAAAATATAAAAAATGAACTAAAAATCATTTATGAGATTATAAAACCATTTAAAGCGAGTAATAAGGCTTTCGAAGGTGTGAGTGACTACAAATGGAGTTTTTCTTGTCAATGTATGGCTTTTGCCTCTCGTTTCCCAACGTAAACATTCAATTGTAATCTATTTTAACCAAAAATGTAAAACAAACTCAACCTAAATTCAATTACGAGATTATAAAACTATTTAAAGCGAGTAAAAAGGCTTTCGAAGGCATGAATGACTATAAATGGACTTTTCTTGTCAATGGATGGCTTTTGCCTCACGTTCCCCAAGGTAAACATTCAATTGTTATCTGTTTTAACAAATAATGTAAAAAAACTCAACCTAAAATCAATTATGAGATTATAAAACCATTTAAAGCATGTAACAAGGCATTCGAAGGCATAAATGACTATAAATGGAGTTTTCTTGTCAATGGATTGCTTTTGCCTCACGTTTCCCAAGGTAAACATAGAATTATAATCTGTTTTAACCAAAAATGTAAAAGAACTCAACTCGAAATCATTTATGAGATTATAAAACCATTTAAAGTGAAAAATAATGCTTTTGAAGGCGTAAGTGACTATAAATGGACTTTTCTTGTCAATGGATGATTTTGGCCCCATGTTTCCTGAGGTAAACATTCAATTATAATCTGTTTTAACCAAAAATGTAAAAAAACTCAACCGAAAATCAATTATAAGATTATAAAACCATTTAAATCGAAATGATTTTGGGTTGAGTTTTTTTTTACATTTTTGGTTAAAACAGATTACAATTAAATGTTTACCTTAGGAAACGTGAGGCCAAAACCATCCATTGGCAAGAAAAGTCCATTTCTAGTCACTTACGCCTTCAAAAGCATTATTTCTCACTTTAAATGATGTTATAATCTCATAAATGATTTTGAGCTGAGTTTTTTTACATTTTTGGCTGAAACAAGATTGTAATTCAATGTTTACCTTGGGAAACGTGAGGCCGAAGCAACCCATTGACAGGAAAACTCCATTTATAGTCACTCACGCCATCAAAAGCATTACTTCTCATTTTAAATGGTTTTATAATTTCATAAATGATTTTTGGTTGAGCTTTTTTACATTTTTAGTTAAAAGAGATTATAATTGAATGTTAATCTCGACAAACATGAGGCAAAAGCAATCCATTGATAAGAAAACTCCATTTATAGTCACTCACGCCTTCGAAAGCCTTATTACTTGCTTTAAATGGTTTTATAATCTCATAATTGATTTTGGGTTCAGTTTTTTTTTTTTTTACATTTTTGGTTAAAACAGATTACAATTAAATGTTTACCTTAGGAAACGTGAGGCCAAAACCATCCATTGACAAGAAAAGTCCATTTCTAGTCACTTACGCCTTCAAAAACATTATTTCTCACTTTAAATGATTTTATAATCTCATAAATGATTTTGAGCTGAGTTTTTTTACATTTTTGGCTGAAACAAGATTGTAATTCAATGTTTACCTCGGGAAACGTAAGGGAAAAGCAACCCATTGACAGGAAAACTCCATTTATAGTCACTCACGCCATCAAAAGCATTACTTCTCATTTTAAATGGTTTTATAATTTCATAAATGATTTTTGGTTGAGTTTTTTTACATTTTTAGTTAAAAGAGATTATAATTGAATGTTTACCTCGGCAAACGTGAGGCAAAAGCAATCCATTGATAAGAAAACTCCATTTATAGTCACTCACGCGTTCGAAAGCCTTATTACTCGCTTTAAATGGTTTTATAATCTCATAATTGATTTTGGGTTCAGTTTTTTTTTTTACATTTTTGGTTAAAACAGATTACAATTAAATGTTTACCTTAGGAAACGTGAGGCCAAAACCATCCATTGACAAGAAAAGTTCATTTCTAGTCACTTACGCCTTCAAAAACATTATTTCTCACTTTAAATGATTTTATAATCTCATAAATGATTTTGAGCTGAGTTTTTTTACATTTTTGGCTGAAACAAGATTGTAATTCAATGTTTACCTCGGGAAACGTAAGGCAAAATCAACCCATTGACAGGAAAACTCCATTTATACTCACTCACGCCTTCAAAAGCATTACTTTTCATTTTAAATGGTTTTATAATTTCATAAATGATTTTTGGTTGAGTTTTTTTACATTTTTAATTAAAATAGATTATAATTGAATGTTTACCTCGGCAAACGTGAGGCAAACGCAATCCATTGATAAGAAAACTCCATTTATAGTCACTCACGCGTTCGAAAGCCTTATTACTCGCTTTAAATGGTTTTATAATCTCATAAATGATTTTGGGTTGAGTTTTTTTTTACATTTTTGGTTAAAACAGATTACAATTAAATGTTTACCTTAGGAAACTTGAGGCCAAAACCATCCATTGGCAAGAAAAGTCCATTTCTAGTCACTTACGCCTTCAAAAGCATTATTTCTCACTTTAAATGATTTTATAATCTCATAAATGATTTTGAGCTGAGTTTTTTTACATTTTTGGCTGAAACAAGATTGTAATTCAATGTTTACCTCGGGAAACGTAAGGCAAAAGCAACCCATTGACAGGAAAACTCCATTTATACTCACTCACGCCATCAAAAGCATTACTTCTCATTTTAAATGGTTTTATAATTTCATAAATGATTTTTGGTTGAGTTTTTTTACATTTTTAGTTAAAAGAGATTATAATTGAATGTTTACCTCGGTAAACGTGAGGCAAAAGCAATCCATTGATAAGAAAACTCCATTTATAGTCACTCACGCCTTCGAAAGACTTATTACTCGCTTTAAATGGTTTTATAATCTCATAAATTATTTTGAGCTGAGTTTTTTTACATTTTTGGCTGAAACAAGATTGTAATTCAATGTTTACCTCGAGAAACGTGAGGCAAAAGCAAGCATTGATAAGAAAACTCCATTTATAGTGACTCATGCCTTCGAAAGCATTACTTCTCATTTTAAATGGTTTTATAATTTCATAAATGATTTTTGGTTGAGCTTTTTTATATTTTTGGCTGAAACAAGATTGTAATTCAATGTTTACCTCAGGAAACATGAGGCAAAAGTAACCCATTGACAGGAAAACTCCATTTATAGTCACTCACGCCTTCAAAAGCATTACTTCTGATTCTAAATGGTTTTATAATTTCATAAATGATTTTGGTTGACTTTTTTACATTTTTAGTTAAAATAGATTATAATTGAATGTTTACCTCGGCAAACGTGAGGCAAAAGCAATCCATTGATAAGAAAACTCCATTTATAGTCATTTATGCCTTCGAATGCCTTATTACTCACATTAAATGGTTTTATAATCTCATAATTGATTTTGGGTTGAGTTTTCTTTTACATTTTTGGTTAAAACATATTACAATTAAATGATTACCTCAGGAAACGTGAAGCCAAAACCATCCATTGACAAGAAAAGTCCATTTATAGTCACTTACGCCTTCAAAAGCATTATTTCTCACTTTAAATGATTTTATAATCTCATAAATGATTTTGAGCTGAGTTTTTTTACATTTTTGGCTGAAACAAGATTGTAATTCAATGTTTACCTTGGGAAACGTGAGGCAAAAGCAACCCATTGACAGGAAAACTCCATTTATAGTCACTCACGCCATCAAAAGCATTACTTCTCATTTTAAATGGTTTTATAATTTTATAAATGATTTTTGGTTGAGTTTTTTTACATTTTTAGTTAAAAGAGATTATAATTGAATGTTTACCTCGGCAAACGTGAGGCAAAAGCAATCGATTGATAAGAAAACTCCATTTATAGTCACTCACGCCTTCGAAGGCCTTATTACTCGCTTTAAATGGTTTTATAATCTCATAAATGATTTTGGGTTGAGTTTTTTTTTTACATTTTTGGTTAAAACAGATTACAATTAAATGTTTACCTTAGGAAATGTGAAGCCAAAACCATCCATTGACAAGAAAGGTCCATTTATAGTCACTTACGCCTTCAAAAGCATTATTTCTCACTTTAAATGATTTTATAATCTCATAAATTATTTTGAGCTGAGGTTTTTAATGTTTTTGGCTGAAACAAGATTGTAATTCAATGTTTACCTCGAGAAACGTGAGGCAAAAGCAAGCATTGATAAGAAAACTCCATTTATAGTCACTCATGCCTTCGAAAACATAACTTCTCATTTTAAATGGTTTTATAATTTCATAAATGATTTTTGGTTGAGTTTTTTTTACATTTTTGGCTGAAACAAGATTGTAATTCAATGTTTACCTCAGGAAACATGAGGCAAAAGTAACCCATTGACAGGAAAACTCCATTTATAGTCACTCACGCCTTCAAAAGCATTACTTCTCATTTCAAATGGTTTTATAATTTCATAAATGATTTTGGTTGAGTTTTTTACTTTTTTAGTTAAAATAGATTATAACTGAATGTTTACCTCGGCAAACGTGAGGCAAAAGCAATCCATTGATAAGAAAACTCCATTTATAGTCACTCACGCCTTCGAAGGCCTTATTACTCGCTTTAAATGGTTTTATAATCTCATAAATGATTTTGGGTTGAGTTTTTTTTTTACATTTTTGGTTAAAACAGATTACAATTAAATGTTTACCTTAGGAAATGTGAAGCCAAAACCATCCATTGACAAGAAAGGTCCATTTATAGTCACTTACGCCTTCAAAAGCATTATTTCTCACTTTAAATGATTTTATAATCTCATAAATTATTTTGAGCTGAGGTTTTTTTATGTTTTTGGCTGAAACAAGATTGTAATTCAATGTTTACCTCGAGAAACGTGAGGCAAAAGCAAGCATTGATAAGAAAACTCCATTTATAGTCACTCATGCCTTCGAAAACATAACTTCTCATTTTAAATGGTTTTATAATTTCATAAATGATTTTTGGTTGAGTTTTTTTACATTTTTGGCTGAAACAAGATTGTAATTCAATGTTTACCTCAGGAAACATGAGGCAAAAGTAACCCATTGACAGGAAAACTCCATTTATAGTCACTCACGCCTTCAAAAGCATTACTTCTCATTTCAAATGGTTTTATAATTTCATAAATGATTTTGGTTGAGTTTTTTACTTTTTTAGTTAAAATAGATTATAACTGAATGTTTACCTCGGCAAACGTGAGGCAAAAGCAATCCATTGATAAGAAAACTCCATTTATAGTCACTCACGCTTTCGAAAGCCTTAGTACTCGCTTTAAATGGTTTTATAATCTCATAAATGATTTTGGGTTGAGTTTTCTTTTACATTTTGGGTTAAAACAGATTACAATTAAATGTTTACCTTAGGAAACGTGAAGCCAAAACCATCCATTGACAAGAAAAGTCCATTTATAGTCACTTACGCCTTCAAAAGCATTATTTCTCACTTTAAATGATTTTATAATCTCATAAATGATTTTGAGCTGAGTTTTTTTACATTTTTGGCTGAAACAAGATTGTAATTCAATGTTTACCTCGGGAAACGTGAGGCAAAAGCAACCCATTGACAGGAAAACTCCATTTATAGTCACTCACGCCATCAAAAGCATTACTTCTCATTTTAAATGGTTTTATAATTTCATAAATGATTTTTGGTTGAGTTTTTTTACATTTTTGGCTGAAACAAGATTGTAATTCAATGTTTACCTCAGGAAACATGAGGCAAAAGTAACCCATTGACAGGAAAACTCCATTTATAGTCACTCACGCCTTCAAAAGCATTACTTCTCATTTCAAATGGTTTTATAATTTCATAAATGATTTTGGTTGAGTTTTTTACTTTTTTAGTTAAAATAGATTATAACTGAATGTTTACCTCGGCAAACGTGAGGCAAAAGCAATCCATTGATAAGAAAACTCCATTTATAGTCACTCACGCTTTCGAAAGCTTTAGTACTCGCTTTAAATGGTTTTATAATCTCATAAATGATTTTGGGTTGAGTTTTCTTTTACATTTTTGGTTAAAACAGATTACAATTAAATGTTTACCTCAGGAAACGTGAAGCCAAAACCATCCATTGACAAGAAAAGTCCATTTATAGTCACTTACGCCTTCAAAAGCATTATTTCTCACTTTAAATGATTTTATAATCTCATAAATGATTTTGAGCTGAGTTTTTTTACATTTTTGGCTGAAACAAGATTGTAATTCAATGTTTACCTCGGGAAACGTGAGGCAAAATCAACCCATTGACAGGAAAACTCCATTTATAGTCACTCACGCCATCAAAAGCATTACTTCTCATTTTAAATGGTTTTATAATTTCATAAATATTTTTGGTTGAGTTTTTTTACATTTTTAGTTAAAAGAGATTATAATTGAATGTTTACCTCGGCAAACGTGAGGCAAAAGCAATCCATTGATAAGAAAACTCCATTTATAGTCACTCACGCCTTCGAAGGCCTTATTACTCGCTTTAAATGGTTTTATAATCTCATAAATGATTTCGGGTTGAGTTTTTTTTTTACATTTTTGGTTAAAACAGATTACAATTAAATGTTTACCTTAGGAAACGTGAAGCCAAAACCATCCATTGACAAGAAAAGTCCATTTATAGTCACTTACGCCTTCAAAAGCATTATTTCTCACTTTAAATGATTTTATAATCTCATAAATTATTTTGAGCTGAGGTTTTTTACGTTTTTGGCTGAAACAAGATTGTAATTCAATGTTTACCTCGAGAAACGTGAGGCAAAAGCAAGCATTGATAAGAAAACTCCATTTATAGTCACTCATGCCTTCGAAAACATAACTTCTCATTTTAAATGGTTTTATAATTTCATAAATGATTTTTGGTTGAGTTTTTTTACATTTTTGGCTGAAACAAGATTGTAATTCAATGTTTACCTCAGGAAACATGAGGCAAAAGTAATCCATTGACAGGAAAACTCCATTTATAGTCACTCACGCCTTCAAAAGCATTACTGCTCATTTCAAATGGTTTTATAATTTCATAAATGATTTTGGTTGAGTTTTTTACTTTTTTAGTTAAAATAGATTATAACTGAATGTTTACCTCGGCAAACGTGAGGCAAAAGCAATCCATTGATAAGAAAACTCCATTTATAGTCACTCACGCTTTCGAAAGCCTTAGTACTCACTTTAAATGGTTTTATAATCTCATAAATGATTTTGGGTTGAGTTTTCTTTTACATTTTTGGTTAAAACAGATTAAAATTAAATGTTTACCTCAGGAAACATGAAGCCAAAACCATCCATTGACAAGAAAAGTCCATTTATAGTCACTTACCCCTTCAAAAGCATTATTTCTCACTTTAAATGATTTTATAATCTCATAAATGATTTTGAGCTGAGTTTTTTTACATTTTTGGCTGAAACAAGATTGTAATTCAATGTTTACCTCGGGAAACGTGAGGCAAAAGCAACCCATAAGACTTTCGAAGGCGTGAGTGACTATAAATGGAGTTTTCTTGTCAATGTATAACTTTTGCCTCACGTTTCCTAAGGTAAATATTCAATTGTAATCTGTTTTAACCAAAAATGTAAAAAAAAACTCAACCCAAAATCAATTATGAGATTATAAAACCATTTAAAGCGAGTAATAAGGCTTTCGAAGGCATAAGTGAGTATAAATGCAGTTTTTTTGTCAATGGATAAATTTTACCTCACGTTTCCCAAGGTAAACATTCAATTGTAATCTGTTTTAATCAATGGATTGCTTTTGCCTCACGTTTTAATCAAAAATAAAAAAAATCAACCAAAAATCATTTATGAGATTATAAAACCATTTAAAGTGAGTAATAAGGCTTTCGAAGGCGTGAGTGACTATAAATGGAGTTTTCTTGTCAATGTACGACTTTTGCCTCACGTTTCCTAAGGTAAACATTCAATTGTAATCTGTTTTAACCAAAAATGTAAAAAAAAAAAAAACTCAACCCAAAATCAATTATGAGATTATAAAACCATTTAAAGCGAGAATTAAGGCTTTTGAAGGCGTGAGTGACTATAAATGGAATTTTCTTGTGAATGGATGGCTTTTGCCTCAAGCTTCTTGAGTTAAACGTTCAATTACATTCTGTTTTAACCAAAAATTTAAAAAAAGCAGCTAAAAATAAATTATGAGATTATAAAATCATTTAAAGCCAGTAATAAGGCTTTCGAAGGCTTGAGTGACTATAAATGGAGTTTTCTTGTCAATGGATGGCTTTTTCCTCAAGTTTCTTGAGTTAAACATTCAATTACATTCTGTTTTAACCAAAAATCAAAAAAAAAAGCTACTAAAAATCAATTGTGAGATTATAAAATCATTTAAAGCGAGTAATAAGGCTTTTGAAGGCATGAGTGACTATAAATGGAGTTCTGTTGTCAATAGATGGCTTTTGCCTCACGCTTCTTGAGGTAAACATTCGATTATAATTTGTTTTAACCAAAAATGTAAAAAACTTAACCCCAAATCAATTATGAGATTATAAAACCATTTAAAGCGAGTAATAAGGCTTTCGAAGGCATAAGTGAGTATAAATGCAGTTTTCTTGTCAATGGATAAATTTTGCCTCAAGTTTCCTGAGGTAAACATTCAATTATAATCCGTTTTAATCAAAAATAAAAAAAATCAATCAAAAATCATTTATGAGATTATAAAACCATTTAAAGTGAGTAATAAGGCTTTCGAAGTCGTGAGTGACTATAAATGGAGTTCTTTTGTCAATGTACGACTTTTGCCCCACGTTTCCTAAGGTAATCATTCAATTCTAATCTGTTTTAACCAAAAATGTAAAAAATCCTCAACCCAAATTCAATTATGAGATTATAAAACTATTTAAAGCGAGTAAAAACGCTTTCGAAGGGATGAATGACTATAAATGGACTTTTCTTGTCAATGGATGGCTTTTGCCTCACGTTCCCCTAGGTAAACATTCAATTGTAATCTGTTTTAACCAAAAATGTAAAAAACCTCAACCTAAAATCAATTATTAGATTATAATAAAATCATTTAAAACGAGTAATAAGGCATTCAAAGGCATAAGTGACTATAGATGGAGTTTTCTTGTCAATGGATTGCTTTTGCCTCACGTTCCCTGAGGTAAACATTCAATTATAGTCTGTTTTATCAAAAAATGTACAAAAACTAAACTTAAAATCATTTATGAGATTATAAAACCATTTAGAGTGAGAAATAATGCTTTTGAAGGCATAAGTGACTATAAATGGACTTTTCTTGTGAATGGATGGCTTTTACCTCACGTTTGTTGAGGTAAACATTCAATTGTCCTCTGTTTTAATCAAAAATGTAAAAAAACTCAACGTAAAATCAATGATGAGATTATAAAACCATTTAAAGCGAGTAATAAGGCTTTCGAAGGCGTGAGTGACTATAAATGGAGTTTTCTTATCAACGGATTGCTTTTGCCTCACGTTTGCCAAGGTAAACATTCAATTATAATCTATTTAACTAAAAATGTAAAAAACCTCAACCCGAAATCAATTATGAGATTATAAAACCATTTAAAGCCAGTAATAAGGCTTTCGAAGGCACAAGTGAGTATAAATGCAGTTTTCTTGTTAATGGATAAATTTTGCCTCACGTTTCCTGAGGTAAACATTCAATTATAATCTGTTTTAAGCAGAAATAAAAAAAAATCAACCAAAAATCATTTATTAGATTATAAAACCTTTTAAAGTGAGTAATAAGGCTTTCGAAGGCGTGAGTAACTACAAATGGAGTTTTCTTGTCAATGGATTGCTTTTGCCTCACATTTCTTGAGGTAAACATTCAATTACAATCTTGTTTCAGCCAAAAATGTAAAAAAACTCAGCTCAAAATCATTTATGAGATTATAAAACCATTTAAAGTGAGAAATAATGCTTTTGAATGCGTAACTGACTATAAGTGGACTTTTCTTATTAATGGATGGCTTTCACCTCACGTTTCTCAAGGTAAACATTCAATTGTAATCTATTTTAATAAAAAATGTAAAAAACCACAACCCAAAATCAATTATGAGATTATAAAACCATTTGAAACCAGTAATAAGGCATTCAAAGGAATAAGTGACTATAAATGGAGTTTTTTTGTCAATGGATTGCTTTTGCCTCACGTTCCCTAAGGTAAACATTCAATTATAATCTGCTTTATCCAAAAATGTAAAAAAACTCAACTGAAAATCATCTATGAGATTATAAAACCATTTAATGTGAGAAATAATGCTTTTGAAAGCGTAAGTGACTATAAATGGACTTTTCTTGTTAATGAATGGCTTTTACCTGACGTTTCTCGAGGTAAACATTCAATTGTAATATATTTTAATCAAAAATGTAACAAACCTGAACCCAAAATCAATTATGAGATTATAAAACCATTTAAAATGAGTAATAAGGCAATCAAAGGCATAAGTGACTATATATGGAGTTTTTTTGTCAATGGATTGCTTTTGCCTCACGTTCCCTAAGGTAAACATTTAATTATAATCTGTTTTTATCCAAAAGTGTAAAAAAAACTCAACTTAAAATCATTTATGAGATTATAAAACCATTTAATGTGAGAAATAATCCTTTTAAAGGCATAAGTGACTATAAATGGACTTTTCTTGTGAATGGATGGCTTTTACCTCACGTTTCTCGAGGTAAACAGTCAATTGTAATCTATTTTAATCAAAAATATAAAAAAACTCAACCTAAAATCAATGATGAGATTATAAAACCATTTAAAGCGAGTAATAAGGCTTTCGACAGCGGGAGTGACTATAAATGGAGTTTTCTTATCAATGGATTGCTTTTGCCTCACGTTTACCGAGGTAAACATTCAATTATAATCTATTTTAATTAAAAATGTAAAAGAACTCAACTCAAAATCATTTATGAGATTATAAACCATTTAAAGTGAGAAATAATGCTTTTGAAGGCGTAAGTGACTATAAATGGACTTTTCTTGTTAATGGATGGCTTTTACCTCACGTTTCTCGAGGTAAACATTCAATTATAATCTGTTTTAATTTAAAATGTAAAAAAACTCAGCCCAAAATCAATTATGAGATTATAAAACCATTTAAAGCGAGTAATAAGGCTTTCGACAGCGTGAGTGACTATAAATGGAGTTTTCTTGTCAACGGATTGCTTTTGCCTCATGTTCCCTGAGGTAAACATTCAATTATAATCTATTTTAACCAAAAAAGTAAAAAACTCAACCCAAAATGAATTATGAGATTATAAAATGATTTAAAGCGAGTAATAAAGCGTTCGAAGGCATAAGTGAGTATAAATGCGGTTTTCTTGTTAATGGATAAATTTTGCCTCACATTTCTTGAGGTAAACATTCAATTAATTCTGTTTTAACCAGAAATAAAAAAATAAGCAAAAGTCATTTATGAGATTATAAACCATTTAAAGCGAGTAATAAGGTTTTCGAAGGCGTGAGTAACCATAAATGAAGTTTTCTTATCAATGGATTGCTTTTGCCTCACTTTTGCCAAGGTAAACATTCAATTATAATCTATTTTAACCAAAAATGTACAAAAAATTCAACTCAAAATCCTTTATGAGATTATAAAACTATTTAAAGAGAGTAATAAGGCTTTCGAAGGCGTAAGTGACTATAAATGGACTTTTCTTGTTAATGGATGGCTTTTACCTCACGTTTCTCGACGTAAACATTCAATTGTAATCTGTTTTAATTAAAAATATAAAAAAACTTAACGCAAAATCAATTACGAGATTATAAAACCATTTAAAGCGAGTAATAAGACTTTTGAAGGCGTGAGTGACTATAAATGGAGTTTTCTTATCAATGGATTGCTTTCGCCTCATGTTTGACGAGGTAAACATTCAATTATAATCTATTTTAACTAAAAATGTAAAAAAGCTCAACCAAAAATCATTTATGAAATTATAAAACCATTTAAAATGAGAAATAATGCTTTTGAAGGCGTGAGTGACTATAAATGGAGTTTCTTGTCAATATATTGCTTTTGCCTCACGGTTCCCAAGGTAAACATTCGATTATAATATGTTTTAACCAAAAATGTAAAAAAACTCAACTCAAAATCATTTATGAGATTATAAAACAATTTAAAGTGAGAAATAATGCTTTTGAAGGCGTAAGTGACAATAAATGGACTTTTTTTGTCAATGGATGGCTTTTGCCTCACGTTTCCTGTGGTGAACATTCAATTGTAATCTATTTTAACCAAAAATGTAAAAAAATAAAATAAAAATCATTTATGAGATTATAAAACCATTTAAAGCGAGTAATAAGGCTTTCAAAGGCGGGAGTGACTATAAATGGACTTTTCTTGTGAATGGATGGCTTTTACCTCACGTTTCTCGAGGTAAACATTCAATTGTAATCTATTTTAATCAAAAATGTAAAAAAACTCACCCAAAAATCAATGATGAGATTATAAAACCATTTAAAGCGAGTAATAAGGCTTTCGAAGGCGTGAGTGACTATAAATGGAGTTTTCTTATCAACGGATTTGTTTTGCCTCACGTTTGCCGAGGTAAACATTCAATTATAGTCTATTTTAACTAAAAATGTAAAAGAACTCAACTCAAAATCATTTATGAGATTATAAAACCATTTAAAGTGAGAAATAATGGTTTGTAGGCGTAAGTGACAATAAATGGACTTTTTCTTGTTAATGGATGGCTTTTACCTCACGTTTCTCTAGGTGAACATTCAATTGTACTCTGTTTTAATCAAAAATGTAAAAAAACTCAACCCAAAATCAATTACGAGATTATAAAACTATTTAAAGCGAGCAATAAGGCTTTCGAAGGCGTAAGTGCCTATAAATGGAGTTTTCTGATCAATGGATTGCTTTTGCCTCACGTTTGCCAAGGTAAACATTCAATTATAATCTGTTTTAACCAAAAATGGAAAAAAAACTCAACTTAAAATCATTTATGAGATTATAAAACCATTTAAAGTGAGAAATAATGCTTTTGAAGGCGTAAGTGACTATAAATGGACTTTTCTTGTTAATGGATGGCTTTTACCTCACATTTCTCTAGGTAAACATTCAATTGTAATATGTTTTAATCAAAAATGTAAAAAAACTCAACCCAAAATCAATTACGAGATTATAAAACCATTTAAAGCGAGTAATAAGGCTTTCGAAGGCGTGAGTGACTATAAATGGAGTTTTCTTGCCAATGGATTGCTTTTGCCTCACGTTTGCCAAGGCAAACATTCAATTATAATCTGTTTTAACCAAAAATATAAAAAAACTCAACTTAAAATCATGTATGAGATTATAAAGCCATTTAAAGTGAGAAATAAAGCTTTTGAAGGCGTAAGTGACTATGACTTTTCTTGTTAATGGATGGCTTTTACCTCACGTTTCTCTAGGTAAACATTCAATTGTAATTTGTTTTTAATTAAAAATGTAAAAAAACTCAACCCAAAATCAATTATGAGATTATAAAACCATATAAAGTGAGTAATAAGGCTTTCGAAGGCATGAGTGAGTATAAATGTTGTTTTCTTGTCAATGGATGGCTTTTGCCTCAAGTTTCTTGAGTTAAACGTTCAATTACATTCTGTTTTAACCAAAAATCTAAAAAAAAGCAACTAAAATCAATTATGAGATTATAAAATCATTTAAAGTGAGTAATAAGGCTTTCGACGGCATGAGTGACTATAAATGGAGTTTTGTTGTCAATAGATGGCTTTTGCCTCACGCTTCTTGAGGTAAACATTAGATTATAATCTGTTTTAACTAAAAATGTAAAAAACTCAACCCAAAATCAATTATGAGATTATAAAACCATTTAAAGCGAGTAATAAGGCTTTTCTCATAAAACAAAACAATTCATCATTTAAATTCATTTTTCACAAAGTCACTAAATTAAATAAAAATTACTCTAGATAATTAAGGCGATAATAAGTTTACTCACAGTACTAGGAGTCTGAAATACTCTTATTCTCGATCCTCAAGCACAATGTCCTTACTTTTACTAGTGTAGTTTGCTCACCACCTATCCATAGTTCATAGTAAACAATTCACTGAATTGGTGCCAAATTGATATAAAACCAAATCAGGCTCTATACTGATGCTTAAAATAAAATGTGAAATGCTTGGATGACTATTTAAATACGGTATTTTCTAAATTCCATTGTATACCTAAATAAATCGGTATTGGCCTCATTGATTTCTCACTTGATTAATTGGCCAATATACCCAAATTTAACTCAATAATTCCATTTTCCCCCTTAATACTCCAAATCATCAAAAACTACTCAATTAACATGAAATGTGGCAAATTCACCTTCACATTTCATTTTGGAATATTCGACCATGAAATGTCCACTACCAATAAAATTTTTTTAAGCTTAATTCTCACACCAAAATTCATCATTTCTTAACCAATTTCACTTAGAATGAAATCAATTTCAACATCAACACACCACATGAAGAATTCAGCCAATAGGGTTTAATGTGGAATTTTGTGGTTTTCATGCTAAATATCATCATTTTTGGTTTATATCACCACCATTCATCAAAACCATTAAATCCAATCCAATTAACATAAAATGTCACAAAATTCCTTTCCAATATTCACCCCCTAAAATTCGGCCTCAATCGGTTTGATGAAGATCAAGTGATTTTCTTGCTAAATTTTCATACTAAACATCATTAACTAACTAAAATCACTAAATTACACTAAAATCTAATCAAATCAACCATCATTCTCTCTCTCTACCTGTTCGGCCAGCATGGATTCATCATGCAAACATGAGTTCTAAGCATGGAAAATGAGAAAGAAATCATAGGGAAAGTAGATCACAAGTAAAAATCAAGAAATTTTACCTTTACTAGCTAAATCCGTTGAAATCTCACACTTTTTCTTCAATTTTTTCCTCCTAGGGTTTCTTTCCTTTCTTTCCCTCTTTTGCCCTTGCTTGGCCGACCATGGTGAAGTGAATGGGATGGTGTGGGCTGATTTTTATAGCAAAATAATAAAATAATCTAAACTTGCCACGTGTCACCTTACCATTGGTATATTTTTTAAAATATTTATCCTTTAAACTTTCATTCTCCACCGCACATGATTTCTCACTTATCCACAATAAGAATAAATGAATTTCATGTGCCGGACATGTGTTGGGTGGTGCAAAATTACAATTTTGCCCTTAGGGTGGTAAAATTACGATTTTACCCCTATACTTCGAAAACTATCGAAATTACATTGTTTTCACTTCTCAACCTCAAATTACACTCCAATTGATCAATCTTAGTCAAATGGGGTCCAAATCTTTTTTAAAAATTCCCATTTTGTCCTCAGGTGGTAAAATTACCATTTTGCCCCTATACTCTGAAAATACCAAAAATTAAAATTTCTCACTACTAAACCTCATATTATACATCAAAACAATATTTAGAAATTTCCATGGCCATATTCTATATATATTGATTTGCTATATCATCCTTGAAATCCCTATTCACGCTTTTATCACTTGGTATCAACATCTCTTATCAATATCTCGTGCATTCATCTAACCTTCTTATCACTTTCTCTTTAACTTTTAACAAGGCTTAGTCTTTTGTGTCCTTTATTTCTTAAGATTTGACTTCAATCAACAGATTATTCATCTTGGCATTCCACATATTAATTTATCTTTACTTATCCATCTCAGTAGCTCTCAACTTCCCTTCCCTTATATGCCACTATGTAAGGCAATAAAGACAATCCTCAATTCATTCATATTCATACTTTCCAAAAACTTTAAAACTTCAATTTACAAGATTTTGAATTAAGTTCAATAACTTCAATCCACTTTATACGTTCAACTTCACAATTTCCATAACCATTCACATTCTATTGGCTAATCACATATAATAAACAAAATCAATATTTTTAAATTCATCTCGTCCTTGCAATTATGGGGTCCAAATATCTTAAATTTAAGATATAGAAGCTCCCTCCTAGAGCATATCCCAATATTCATTCGTTTCAAGTCTCACCTTGAAATATCTTCCTCATACGGTGTAATGAGTTCACAATACATATCATTACCTACGTAATTGTCCATTATTTATGGTATCCCACCATTCTCATTATTCATTACTCATCTTCATTTTAACATTTCCCTGATGCACTGAAAACTCCAAATAAAGAAACTTAACATCCCAACCGATGACCTTATTTCAACTCATAAGTCTTACCTTTATGCCATTCCCAATATCTAAGTCCACGTAGGAGTTTTTCAATTCACGTAATATTCTCTTATGCCTTCTCCATATGCTTCCAAGTTGCCTTAATACATACTTTAGTAAAAATTTGTTGAGGACTTAAACAATCAGAGGTTCATCTTCAAAGCCATTTATAATTTCAACATTTTAATATTTTTCTCTATACATATTGGTAACCTCCATACATGTTATGATCATGGAAACCGCAATTTGTAGAATTAACTTTCTATCATAAGTTTTTGATCCTAACTTTAGTCTCCATATATCTTGTTTTGAATAGATTTCACTATTGATATTCATAAACCTTCACTGCAACATTTAGTGCAATTTTATTAATTAATGATCTCCAAATTTATTCTTAGCTATGTATACCTCAAATTACATACCATTTATCGTCAGGAGTTCGATCTTACTCATCAGTCCTTGATTAATCACATTTACAAAATGAATAATTCATTGTCATACTTTGTAGTTGCTTAATTCATTATTGACTTTCTTCATCAGTCTACCATAATTATGTAAAATATTCAACGAGGTTGCTAAAATAACTATTCTTTCGCAATAATGATTTTACTAGTCTACTTTTGTCACACCAAAAGATTACTATATAGGTCAAGTTATTTAAATAGCTATCTTATAATCCACACCAGTTATACAAAACAAAACAAACTCTTAGTTCTTTCACATAGATAACTACCACTATTTCCATTTTTTACTACACTCCCTAAAGTCAAGATAGTACAAAATTCAACGAGAGTATTAAGATTCTACTCTTGTTTTTCCTCAAGACCCTCTTCCAAATCTTTTTCTATCTCTTGAGATTTTTCTTTTTGTTCTCTAATCTGGGCTTGTTGGATCCTCTGACATTCCTCGTCACTCACTAGGGCAGCATTCCTTCTGCACCCAGAAGGAAAATGTCATACGGTTGTCACCTTTCTTGGACGACACCTATATTCAACTATCATCAATGTCATACGCCTCAAACTCTTTCAAGAGAGAATTTCTTAGGCTCACATTAACATCATTACTGCTAGCACTTTCTTCAGTCTCACTAGTGCTAGAGCTTTTTTGTCTCTGAACCTGTGCTATCAAATCTAATGGAGTCTAGTTAATAGGAACTCTAAACAGGTATCTTTTTGGACTGCTCAGTACCGAGTGCCTATGGCTCCTAATTGTGGAGTCCAATGATCCCTCACTAACGCTCCAAGAAGTGTCAGAGTTATCATCGTTCATAGACATGGAGATCTATAAGATAAACAAAGTAAATTTCGATAACCTTAGGTGTTATATGCTAAGGCATACTTGTAACTCCCTTAACTTAACTTAACTTGGGCCACACTAACACTGTAAATTTTCAAAACAATTTTAAAACCAAAAGCCATGATCTTTAAAACCAAAATCTTTGATATTACTTCAATTGTCATGACTCGAAACTCCTATTAGGCCAATCACAACCGCTTCGACGTCCCGATAGGCACTCATCACCCGGAATGCCTACCGGAACCCCGCAAGGCTTAGCATCAGCTTTCACATCTCCCCGGTGAGCGATAGATATAAAATATCATATTTTGAAGAATCATATGTCATTTTCAGATTAAAACATTAAAATATTATTTTTTGGCTCATACGAGCATTTTCGTCATTTTTCTTTGAAAATCTCAAAACTGGCTAAAAACGTAGTAAGTGAGTAGAAAACACATATTTCATGATTAAAAATAAATTTAAATGTCTAAAACGTTTGTTTGAAGTAAAATTGTGGTTATTTGAATATAATAAAAATATTCAATAAAATAATCTACTTTTTTATAAAACAATTTTTATAAAGCTATCGGTAAATAATTTTTGCAGCATAAAAGCTAAATATTTTCTTACATACTATAATACAAACAATCAAAGTATGACATTTAATTTATAGTGACACGTGGGCCCACAACTAACCAAAAACATCGAAAGCTAGGAACCTACAGCTTTTGTCGATTCAAGTCCAACTGTTGTCTTTAGCAAAATCCGCTAACTATGGAATATCCTAGGCCTGAAATGGATGGAAAGGAGGGTGGTGAAATTATAAAATTCCAATGAGTAAACAAATACCATCTCAACTATCTAAAGTCGAGTCAATGGAGAAGAATAAATAAACCCTCATAAAACGGTTCATAACATTTCAGTTCCTTTCACTAGGTAATATAAATTCATTTTGTTCGAGAAATTAATATGTCTTATGATTTTCTGAAAACTTGGCTCATGCCAACAAAATCATACTCGATGACACCTTGATGAGAGGTATCAGACCGAGACTGCCAAGGCTGTTGAAATTTCATAATTTCTCAAAACGCAGCCATTCCTTGGCATTAGCGGAGTTCACCCTCACGTGGTGGCTTGGCGTGAGATGAACTCTCTGTCATACCTCAAGAGTTACCCTCCACGGCTCTCATCAGAGGTATAATATATGGGGTTTACTGTGCCCCTCTAAATAGGCCAATCCACGGAAACCCACTTACTGCAGTAGCTACTAAATATCCCACCAATCAATGAAATCTCAATAGCATGACATGGCAATTATTAATAAGTATGGGTCCCTAGCACTTGACTACTAGCCAATCGCTTTACGACAGCTCCACAGCCCTCGGTAGGGACTACTTGCCAGGCTTCGAATCCCAAACCCTTTAAAACTTTTCCCAAAAGAAATACCTTTAACCATTTCAAATCTAATCATTCAAGGCAAAATAAACAATTCATATAATTTTAAGACAATTTTCAATTCAGCCATTCATGCCAATTTATCATAAGCATTTTAGTTCAGATCATAATTTATAACATCGCAAATGTCTCCAATTACTCTAATTTTAAAACTATTGTCCGATTTTCAAATCAATTTATAAAAATTCATTTTCATTTTATAAATTCATATTTTTCTCATAAAACAAAACAATTCATCATTTAAATTCATTTTTCACAAAATCACCAAATTGAATAAAAATTAGTCTAGATAATTAAGGTGATAATAAGTTTACTCACAGTACTAGGAGTCCAAAATACTCATATTCTTGATCCTCAGGCACAATGCCCTTACTTTTACCAATGTAGTTTGCTCACCACCTATCCATAATTCACAGTAAACAATTCACTGAATTGGTGCCAAATTGATATAAAACCAAATCAAGCTCTATATTGATGCTTAAAATGAAATGTGAAATGCTCGGATGAGTATCTAAATATGGTATTTTCTAAATTCCATTGTATACCTAAATGAATCGGTATTGGCCTCAATTGATTTTTCACCCGATTAATTGGCCAATATACCCAAATTTAACTCCAATAATTCCATTTTTCCCCTTAATACTCCAAATCATCAAATACTACTCAATTAACATGAAATGTGGCAAATTCACCTTCACATTCATTTTGGAATATTCGGCCATGAAATGTCCACTAGCAATAAAAATTTTTTAAGCTTAATTCTCACACCAAAATTCATCATTTCCTAACCAATTTCACTTAGAATAATATAAATTTCAACACCAACACACCACATGAAGAATTCGACCAATAGGGTTTAATGTGGAATTTTGTGGTTTTCATGCTAAATATCATCATTTTCGGTTTATATCACCACCATTCATCAAAACCATTAAATCCTATCCAATTAATACAAAATGTCACAAAATTCCTTTCTGATATATCACCCCCTAAAATTCGACCTCAATGGGTTTGATGAAGATCAAGTGATTTTCTTGCTAAAGTTTCATACTAAACATCACTAACTAACTAAAATCACTAAATTACACTAAAATCTAACCAAATCAACCATCATTCTCTCTCTCTACATGTTCGTCCAGCATGGGTTCACATACAAACATGAGTTCTAAGCATGGAAAATGAGAAAGAAATCGTAGGCAAAGTAGATCACAAGTAAAAATCAAGAAATTTTACCTTTACTAGCTAAATCCCTTGAAATCCCACACTTTTTCTTCAATTTTTTCCTCCTAGGGTTTCTTTCCTTTCTTTCCCTCTTTTGCCCTTGCTTGGCCGACCATGGTGAAGTGAATGAGATGGTGTGGGCTGATTTTTATAACAAAATAATAAAATAATCTAAACTTGCCACCTGTCACCTTACCATTGGTCTATTTTTTAAATATTTATCCTTTAAACTTTAATTCTCCACCACACATGATTTCTCGCTTATCCACAATAATAACAAATGAATTTCATGTGCTGGACAAGTGTTGGGTGGTGCAAAATTATAATTTTGCCCTCGGTGTGGCAAAATTACGATTTTGCCCATATACTTTGAAAACTTCTGAAATTACATTTTTTTCACTTCTCAAACTCAAATTACACTCCAATCGATCAATCTTAGTCAAATGGGGTGAAAACCTTTTCTAAAAATTATCATTTTGTCCTCGAGTGGTAAAATTACTGTTTTGCCCCTAAATTCCAAAAATACCGAGAATTAAAAACTTTCACTGCTAAACCTCATATTATAGTCCAAATGATTAATCTTGGTCAAAAATTTCATCAAACATCCAAATTTCAACCTTGCATGGCAAAATGACCATTTTGCCCCGAAATAGTCAATATTCCTAATTGACTCCAAATCAGCCCTTGAACTTCGAATTGCCATTTTAAGTCATCTCTAGAATGTGAATTCCCAATTTCACCTGAAATCCCTATTTTAACTAATTTGAGGCATAATTCAACTTAATTGTACCTCAAGGTACAATACCGGCTTTTATCTATTTTTCTTAGATATTCAAATATGCAGGCATGATGTCAATTCTATAAACGACATGATAGATATTTTAGGGCTGAGCTTGACAGAGATGGACTACTAAATATGTTTTTCGTTGAAGTTACACACTTTGTTCTATTAAATAGGATCCAAAGGGTTGGATTTAATAAAATGTACAAGTGTATTTATCTCATACATAAAGAAAGATTTGTAGGAGTGAATACAATTCTTTGGTGACGCAATTACTTGGGATGCAATGTGTATACAAAGAAAGTGCCAAAATTTAAAAGGGGCAGATGGTACAATGAAAAGTGACAAATGCATATGATGCATACAACATAGCTTAGTTGGAATGGTTTCAAAGAAAGAAAGAGGACTATGTACATGTATATAATTCAAGTCATATACATCCTATTAAAAAGGCTATAATAGGAAGATATTTAGATCGTTAGTTCATGGAACTAATAAAAGGTTCTAAACAATGTTAATATAACAATGGAGCCATAATGGTAGAACTTGGGTCTCATTCGATCTAGATATAGTAATATGACATGATGTGATTCATGGACATCATAAAGATAGATAAAAGTAATTAACCACATTGAAGGGGACAAACGAGTCTACTTGTAGACATGATTGCTAGATGGATTGAATCCACATACGATGAGGTAGCAATTAGCTTTGTGCCAGTGGGAGATGTTAGGATAAGCCTTGCATCCAATTAGGATTGGTTAAGGCTTGATTCCAATTATGCAACAATAACATTCATGTTGAATGATTAGAGGTTTTCCTTCATCAATAAGACATCAATTATAATGAGTTATAAGTCTAATTGGATAAAGTCCATGAGATTAATATGCCTTGCAAGGATACTGTAATGGGTTGCAGTTATGAGATTCCTATGCATCAAAGCATAATCTCAAAATGTTACTGGTCAATGTATCATTGAGACTGGACATAAATGATGCCTAGAGACTGGTACATTCAATGTTCCTTACTTGAGAAGTAAACAATCGATCTCATAGGTTGAAGTATAGAGATACTTGGAACTAGAATATAGGTGCTTGTCAAACCCTGCCCTATAAAGTGATTGCAATGTCATTTACATGCTCGATAGAATGTTTATATATACTGAGAAAGTCCTGAGAAATCGTTAAAAGATAATATTGCCCTTATGGTACAAATAAGCCGATTTAAACCTCGAACAAGTTAAAATAGGAATTTTAAAGTGAAATTAAAGATTTCACAATCCTAGGATGACTCAAAATGGTGATTCAGAGTTCGAGATCCGATTTGGAGTTAATCAGAAAAATTGATCGATTAGGGATGAAACGGTCATTTTACCATTTAAGGACAAAATGGAGATTTTCATAAAAGAATTTGATCGCATTTGACCAAGAATAATTATATGAAATATAATATGATTTATTGGAGCATAAAATGAAATTTGGCAGTAATAAATTTAATTTCTCGATAGTTTTGGAGCATAAGGGTAAAATAGTAATTTTGCCACTAGAGGACAAAACGGGAATTGTTGGAAAAGATTTTGACAACAATTGATCAAGACTAATTATTTAGATTGTTTAGAACATAATTTGAGGATTTAGCTGTGAAAAGTTTCAATTTTTGGCACATTTCAGAGTATAGGGGCAAAATCATAATTTTACCACCTGAGGACAAAAATTTAATTTTCGAGAGGAATTGGATCAAATTTGACAAATTGGAGAATGGTATAAGTATGAGTGAAAAATATGCATTGTGGCAAATTTTCAATTTTTTGGGCAAAAATGTAATTTTTTACTTTTTTTTGGGTAAAAGTGTAATTTTTGAAAATTACTCTAGCAAGACTTTGGAAAAGTCTGGAAATTTCATCTAAGACATGGATAAGTGAAGAGGAATGAATGGTGGAAAAAGAAAGTGAAAGGAAGACTAATAAAAAAAATAAATTAATAAACTATTAAAAAGTGTTAATAAAATAATATTATTTTATTAGGCTTATAAAAAGCCAATTTTCATCAGCCCATCTTCCTCATGGTCGGCCAAACCAGCAAGAAGAGAGAGAAAACAAAAAATAAAACCCTAGGTGGAAGAAAATCAAAGAAAAAGTGTGATTTTTCAAAGATTCAAGTGTTTAAAGGCATGATTTTTAAAGTTTAGCTTATGATCTATCATTTCCATGCATTTTTCCTTAGTTTCCATGGTTAGATTTCATGTTTTATGGTGGATTCAAACCTGGTCATCTAGTTTTAGAGAGAGAAAGTTGATGGAATTATTTGATTTTTAACTATGTTAGTGTTTTTAGTTAGTTAGTAATCTATAGGAAGAAAATTAAGTGAGAAAATCACCTATTCCATGGGAATTCATTTAGGCCGAATTTCATAGTGGATATGTGGAAAATGAAATGATTTCATTTCAAGTGAAATTGTTGAGAATTGATGAGTTATGAAGTTAAAAAATTAAATAAGAATTTTTGGTGCAAAAATTAAAATTTTACGCACTAGGGGTAAAAGCGTAATTTATGACCTAGACTGATAATTTGCACCATATTTATGGACATTAAGTCAATTTGGGTATAATTGAGGTATAGAAATTGAAAAAAATTGATTCGGAGTTAAATTGGAGATTTTAGCAATTTAGACCGCGTGTAAGCGAGTTGGTCGGACAACATGATTAAACGACTGTCCGAACCACTTTTACCCCATTCTCATGCATTATGTAGAGCCTGAAATAATTTATGATAAATTACACAATTTATTGAATTTTGTGTCATGGATTATGGATAGGAGGTGAGCTAATTGATTCGGGTTAGAGACTGCACCCAAGGACGGAGGATAAGAGTATTTCTACTCCTAATACTGTGAGTAAACTTACCATCGTCTTAATTATCTAAAGTAGTTTTATTTAATTGTGTGATTTTATGAAAAAATGGTTTAATTGGAAAATTATTGTGTTTTATAGGAAAATGGGATTTTATAAAATAATTTTATAAATTTATGAAAATTTAATAATGATTTCAAAAATAGAGTAATTGGAGATCTATATTGTGATTGTGTTGTTTATCCATGATTTTAAATTAAATAGCTTATGATAAATGTGGGCATGACTGATTGTTTTTATGATTTGAAGAATATATGAACTGTTTTGATTTGCCTTGAATGTGTTATATGGGCCATGTCATGCTATTGCGATTTTTATTGACTGGTGGAATATATATATGTGTATAACATATATATAGAATGTGGGCACTGCAGTGACAGGGGTTCTGTAGGCCAGCCTAATTAGAGGGGCATGGTTCCCAATTATTGTGCTTACCTCGATTAGAGAGGCGCATAGGGTAACTCCCGAGGTAGGATTTGGGTACACTTCACGCCAGCCACCACGTGAAAGTGAGACTCAGCCAACGCCAAGGAACGGCTGTGTTGTCAGAGGTGAAAAATGATTCTGTGGGCGACAATAAACAGCCTTGGTAGTCTCGGTAGAGATGCCTCCACGGGGTATCCCCGAGAATGGATTTTTGGCAAGGGCTGAGTTTTTGAAAAATGCATAAGCCATGTTGAGTAACTGGATGAAATCCAATTATTTATGTGGGTTGGGATGAATTTCTAAGTCGTGAAGTTCATGCTGGGATGATTTATTTTAAATTGTCTCCTATTACTCGACTTTAGATTATTTTGATGATTTTGTCTACTCACTGAGATTTTATAATCTCACCCCTTCTTCCTATACATTTTTCAGGCTCAGAATAGACAATAGACTGTCAATTGCATCGAGAAGTAAATTTTGGAGTTGCATCCTAGAAAGCAAGGTTATAGACTTAAACCTTCTCAGTTATGTGGGGGCCCACATGTCATTGTAATTTAAATTGCATACTCTAATTTTCTATATTACAGTATGTATAAATTTATTTTATTTTTATGTGCGGAAAATTAATTTTTGATGTTTCAAAAATATATATATTGTTTTGCATTAAAATAGATTATTTTAATTAATATTTTTATTTTATTTTATTATCCAGAAAAAAAGAGAGAGGAGTGGAAAGACTGGTACAAAAGCCTTGTGAGGTCTCGAGGGGCATTCGGGGGAAGAATGTCTGTCGAGGCTTCGCGACAGTTGTCACGATCTCGATAGGAGTTCCGGGTCGTGACAGTGCTTGCCTAGGAAAGCAAGTTCACTGAACATAACCTGCCATGAGAAGTGCATTTGGTATTTCACTCAAGTGTCTATGCAATACTTCTCATGTGTCAGTTGTGTAAATACTCCATAGACTTGAGACATCAGGTTGTCTTATGTATGGAGTGCTATGCATTGATTTCATCCCTACCGGTGCGTAACCAAGTGTCACGACCTAATTTCACGGGCCATGACCAGCGCATGAGCCCAATGGGCATAGCCCACTAAACCCAAACAAGCCTTTTCTGGTAATCATGTTCGACATTTTATAAATCTTGCATTACTATTTCTAAACCAAAATTCGTGATTCACAACTCAATATATTTCAAAACATAATATGTATACCACATGTTTACAATTGCATTATCTCAAAGCACTATCATTTAATGCCCTCTCATCGAGGCATCATCAATCTAGCATGCATATATACTTGTACACAGACAAAGACTCTCGACCATCAACGGAGTAACTTTGAATAAAGGCATAGCTATTGAGATGCCGTAGTACCTACCAGAAGGCGAGCTTGCGTGGACGACTTGATCCAAGTCATAATTGCCTCTAAATATGAAAACATGCATTTTTTTTTTATAAAACGTGAGTATGAAACACAGTGAGCGAACCTTAGAAAGGAACAAGCAATATCAACTAGGAAATTTGATAATCATAATGCATTGGTTGAAAACGAGACAATTTTGCTCTAGCTAATGTTTAAAACCCCTTTCACTTAACCCGAAAGTATTAAACATTCAATGATGAAGCAACCATGTAATTACACCAATTATTCTAGCAAGATAGCAAGTCGATGGTTTATCACAAATCGTCACAGAATAAGGGTTTCACAGACCATACACATCACATTTTTCCATTCATGCACACTATATCAAGCATATATATCAAATCACATGCAATTACATACACCACCCCACTCTCTTCAACTCTAGTGCACTCCCTACTAGCACTAAGCAATATGATCATGTGCATTATCCACTCTCTCGTGGCCGTTTCGTCTTGCTGTCCCCACGTTGCACACCATTGCAGGCATGTGCATTATCCACTCTCTCGTGGGTGTTACGTCTCGTTGTCCCCACGTTGCACACCATTACAAGCATGTGCATTATCCACTCTCTCGTGGGCGTTACGTCTCGCTATCCCCACATTGCACACCATTACAGGCATGTGCATTTTCTCATTCACACGTGCACGGTTACAATAATTTCACAACATTTCTTAACAATACATGTAAGCATCATAAAGATGTACATAAATTCATACAAACATATTTAACATCATAGAAATATTTTCACTATAGGCTTGTTCCCGGGACTCATTATGAAATGAGTATTAGATATTATCATTCACGCATTTCATTTCAACTTAATTAGAATTCCCAAATAAATTTTGAAATGCAAGTTCACTCACTAATTTCCAGGAGTTGAATTCGAGCACTTTGACTGCTAATCCTCGGGTGCGATTTTCTTGTCTTTATCCGAGGGCTCACCACCTATGCATAATACATGACACAAAATTTAGTAATTTGTGTCAATTAGTCATGAACTATTTCAGCCCCTCTAAATCTAATTGAATGCAGGCGATGGAAATCAAAATACCCGATTAATCGCTTAAATACGTTTTTCGATCGATTACCCAATAAAATAGCTATTGTGTCCAATTTCACTCCAAATTGCTTCATTCTTTTTTTCTACTACCTCAATTCATTAATTACCATTTAAATCATGCAAAATTCAGCATTATAACCCTTACAATTCTTTATAGGAAAAATCAGTCATTTCGGTGCACAACACGATGATCTTTCCTAGTTAATTTTCTGACTCTAATGCATCATTTTCCAAGCCATTTTTCTTGAAACAAGATTCAATCAATCAACACACACAACACACTAGGTTCGACTAATGAAGAATCCTAAGGGAAATGAATATTTTCCTTGTTATTTTGCTTATAAACATGCTTAACTATCTCTAAGCATCAACATAGTTCAAAATCAAGCCAATCTAATATCAATTTCTCTTCCATACCCATTCAGCCTCCATGATTTCAACATGATAACTCAACGTTCAGCCATCGAAAATAAGGAATAGAGCATGGGTAAGCTAGGTTTCAAGGAAAATTAAAGAAATTTCAACTTACCTAGCTTGTTTCCTTGATTTCTCACACTTTCCCTTTGATTTTCCACCTAGGTTTTCTTGTTTCTCCCTTTTTTCTTCCTTTGTTCTTGTTGCTGGTAGCTTTGGCCGAATATGGTGAGAGAAAAAGGGTTTTATGGGCTAATTTTTATGCTTTAATAATAAAATAATATGGCTTGCCACGTGTCACAAGCTTATTGGTCCATTTTCTTTTTCTACTTTAATAATTGACTTTTAATCTCTACCACACATTTTTCATGTTTATCCATTTCCATGATGGATAAAATCCCTTGGTCTTGACAAGTGTCGGGGGTAAAAATTTAACGATTTGCCCATAAAGTGACAAAATTACGATTTTGCCCCTATATTCCAAAAATTCACTAGGATCACAATTTTCCACTTCTCAACTTCATATTATGTTCTAAATAACCTAAATAGTCAATCTTATTCAAATGTTGTCAAAATCTTTTCTAAAAATTCCCATTTTGTCCTTAAATGGCAAAATGACCATTTTGCCCCTAATCGGTCAAATTTTTCTATTGACTCCAAATTAAACCTCGAACTCCGAATCATCCTTTTAAATCATTCTGTGGGTTTTAGAATTCTCAAATTCCTCTTAGAATTTCTATTTGAACTAGTTCGAGGCTTGATTTAACCTAGTTGTACCACTCGGTACAATACCGTCTTTTAATGAGCTTGACAGGGTCTCACACCAAGGATGCCAAAACAGGATGCTTTTCGGTATAGCATGAAGCATATGAAGGCAAATTAGTGGTCAAGATAGGAATCATCACGCCAAGTGATGCAGGGTACATATCCTAGCTGTTCTTGGTTGATATTAGCTTATTGAAGTCCTTGGCCAAGGCAACTTGAAGATTATGAAAGGAGTTTCATAAGTCTTTATAAAGCTGATGATCAAACTTTAAGAACGAATATGGAGATCAATAAGAGTAGACACTACACCATGCTCTTATCGTCTATGGGATATATGGTGAGGGAATGAATTACACTGAAAGGCTGATCACTGAAAGGTTGAGTCAAACCATCTTGACTCTTCTAATATTTAGGTGGCCATGATAGATTGCTAGATCCCAATCTTGGTCTATGAACTCTAGGTAGGTAACTTGGTTACTGATAAATTTAAAGTAACTTAAATTTATCTAATTCTAAGTTTAACTTAAGAATTATATATTGAGTTTATTGCCAACATGTTAGAAGCCTAATAGGTCACACACCTAAAATGAATGTTGAAAATAAAATGGGAGAGGTGATTAGGTTGGACTTAATCAAATTAGAAGTTATGAACTTCTCATGCACATGATTAAAATTGTTTAATTAAGTTGTGCCTAATTAATTAAATTATTTAATTAAATCATTGGGCCTAATGAATTAAATTGTTTAATTAAGTCATTAGGCCTAATTGATTAAATTAAACAACTAAGTTATTAGGCCTAATTGATTAAAATTTTTTAATTAAGTCTTTGGGCCTAATTGATTAAAATTGTTTAATTAAATTGTTTAATTAAGTTATTGGGCCTAATTGATTAAATTAAACAATTAAGTTAATTGAGCTTCTAAAGGACTTAATTAAATTATTTTTTAAAATTATTGGATTAATTAGTAATTACAAAATAGTTTTGTACTTAGGGTTTAAAATTAATCCAAGGTATAAATACCTAGCTATAGCCTCCAAACAGAAAGTGGAGAACGACTGAAAAGAAAAGGGTGAACGTCACATTAGAATTCCTTGTGTGAAGAAAAAAGGTTTTTCATTCACTCCCTTTTGTGTGTTCAGCCCCACAATTTTGTGTGGATTATGGGTTTATGAAACTCATCTTTGCTAGCACATTGTTAAGGCTTAGCACTCTCAATCCTTAAAGAAGGATTTTCTCATTCATTGGTGTGGATCACCATTAGAGGCTGTAGAAGGATTCCTTAGACAGCTTTGGTTTGCAACAACTGGGCTGAGGTGGTTAAGCTTTTTGAAGGCTGATTTGGTGGTTTAACAAAGGATTTATCAACCTTTGTTATTTAGGTAAAGTGATCTAATCATATACTTTCAATTTCATTTAATTTCGTACTTGATTTGGCATGAATGAGATCTTGAGAAGGTGAGGTGCATTTTATTTTTATTTTCGCTGCAAGTTTATTTGCATTTGATGCATGATCAGCCCTCACCCAACAGTGAGTGCATGAACATTATGATTTTTCATGCTTGGTTTTTACACCATAAATTGTTCATTCCTAATCAAATGACTTGAAATTTAATCAAATTCATCATCAATATTCGACATGGAAGATTCGGCCAATGAAGGTGATGTAAGAACATGAATTTTTCTTGCTTGCTTTTCATACTACACATTACCAAACAACTAAAATAACATGTTTTCTAACTAAATTCATCATCAAATTCTCTTTCTACATATTTGGTCAGCCATGAATTCTTCATGCAAACTTGGTTTTCAACCATGGAAATTGAAAAATAATGCATAGGAAAGGTAGATCACTAGCTAGAATTAAGAAATTTTACCTTTAATCACTTGTTTCCTTGAAATCCAATGATTTCCCTTTGAATTCTTCCTTCTAGGGTTTGTTCTCTCTTTTCTCCCTTTTTGTTCTTGCTATGACTGGCCAAGAGAAATGAAATGGCTAAAGTCTAAATGGGTTTATAAAGAAAAATATTAAATGGACAAAAATTTGTCATGTGTCACCATTCCATTGGTTCATGTGCAAATACTTAGTAATTAAGCAATTTCTCTCCACCACACATAATTATCCATGGTATAAAATGAAATTCATGTGCTAGACATGTGTTGGCCTATGTAAAATTACAATTTTGCCCTTGGGCGATAAAATAACTATTTTGCCCCTATGCTCGAAAAAATGTTGAAATTAAAATTTTTCACTTCTCAAACTCAAATTATGTTCTAAATAGTCAATCTTGGTCAAAAACTTCTTCCAACATTCAAATTTTAACCTTAGGTGGCAAAATGACCATTTTGCCCCTATGTTACGAAAATTTCAATTTTATTCCAAATCAATCCTCGAACTTTGAATCACCATATTAAATCATTATAGGGTTTTAAAATTCTCAATTTCATCTTAAAATCTTTATTTGAACTAGTTTGAGGCTTACTTCAACTTAATCGAACCACTAGGTACATTACCGACTTTTTTAGTGACTTCCGAGGTACCCAAGTATGCAAACATTCTATCAAGCACATGTATGACATGGCAAGTATATTTTAGGGCTAGGCTTGACATTTTTTTTTCACATTTTTGGTTAAACAGATCATAATTTAATGTTGCATTGGAAAACATCAAGCCAAAGCCAACTATTGGCAGGAAACATCCCTTTATAGTCACTTACTGTTCCAAAGCTAACCTACTCACTTTAAATGGTTTTATAATCTTAAAAATGATTTTGAATTGAATTTTCTTTCCATTCTGGTTAAACAAATTATAATTTAATGTTTTGTATTGGAAAACATGAAGCAAAAGCCAACCATTGGCATGAAAAGTCCATTTATAGTCACTATGTCATAGCCCTAATTTGTCGGGCCATGACCTGCGCATGAGCCCAATGAGCATAGCTCACCAAGTCCAAGCAAGCCTATCACATTTATTTTCACCAAACGTTTTGTCAACCAATGCGGCCATACACATTCTCAACCAGTATGATAATAGCCAATTCACAATGGCATTATTAATAACATTATACACGTACTACTCAAGACACATATCTTAGTAATTTACATTGCACACAAGTATTCACAGAGCAAAAGACCCGTAACTTTTAGCGGAGACAACGAAAAAAGAGAAAAGCTATCGAATGTCAAGCACCAACCCAAGTGACAAATTTTGAAACTTCTCGACCTAGGGTTCCATAGTCTCCTGATCTGAAAGCATGAATTTTTAAAAACGCAAGTACGAAACTTAGTGAGCGAACATTAGAAGGGAACAAACAATATTAGCCAGGAAATTTGATAACGATAATGCATTGATTGGAAATGAGACAATTTTGGTCTAGCTAACATTAAAACCCCATTTTTCCCTCAATTCAAATTAATTTGCAATGAGGTAGAGGTGTCTTGAATTCACACACATATATATAAACATATATAATCACATGCAATTTCATCCACCACACCATTTTCATTCACTCTGGTGCACTCACTACTCGCACATCATTATCGGCATTGCACTATGCACGTCGTATATGCACGGTTGTAATCATCACAACATTATCATTCAACCGACATGTGCACTGCCCACTCCGCACATGCACGGTCATAATCATCAGAACATTATCATTCAACCGACATGTGAATTACCCACTCCGCACATGCACGGTCATGATTATCATAACATTGACATTTAATCAGCATGTGCACTGCTCACTCCGCACATGCACGGTCGTAATCATTACAACATTATCATTCAACCGACATGTGCACTACCCACTCCACACATGCACGGTCGTGATTATCACAACATTGACATTTAACCGGCATGTGCACTGCCCACTTCGCACATGCACAGTCGTAATCCTTACAACATTATCGTTCAACTGACATGTGCACTGCCCACTCCGCACATGCACGGTCATGATTATCATAACATCAACATTTAACTGACATGTGCACTGCCCACTCCGCACGTGCTCGGTTACACCAATTTCACAATATTTTCTTAACAATACATATCAGCATCACATAGAGGTACATAGATTCAGCACAATCATATGTCACATCACAGAAATGTTCTCACTAAAGGCTTATTCCCAAGACTCATTTTTAAATGGGAATTAGATATAATCATTCAAGCATTTTATTTCAACTTAAATAGAATTCCCAAAATAGTTGAAATGCAAGTTCACTCACCGGTTTAGGAAGTCGAATTCGGATACTTCGACTATAATTCCTCGGGTGCAATTTCCTTGCCTTTATCAAAGGGTTCACCACCTTCACATAGTACAATCAATCAATCACTACATTTGTGCTAATGTGGTATAAAATTAACCTAAATTCTATATGAATGCATGAAACGTTTGAGTAATCGTTTAATTACTGTGTTGACCTAATTTGACCTATCACCCGATTACATGGCCAACGTGTCTAATTTAGTTCCAAATTGCAGCATTTCATTTCCAATATTTCAATTCACCAATTGCAATTCAAATAACCTAAAATTTCAGCCTAACAACCTTCACAATTCTTCTTGCAAATTTTAGCCATTGTGGTGCACTAACACCATGATTTTTCCTAGTCCATTTTCTCACCATAAATCATCATTTTCTAAACCATTTCTCTTGAAACAAAAATCAATCCACCAATACACACAACATGGGGCATTCGGCCATTGATGGACACCAAAGATTTTGTGGTTTTCTTCACTTGTTTTCATGCTACACACCATTAATCACCTAAAAACACCAACATACCTCAAAATCAAACCAATTTCAACATTAATTGTATCATGCCCGACCCTAAAATATCTATCATGACATTTATATAATTGACATCACACTTGCATACTAGAATATCTCGAAGAACTAGATAAAAGCGATATTGTACTTAGAAGTACAATTAAGTCAATTTAAACCTTGAACTAGTTAAAATAGGGATTTTAAAGTGAAATCGAGAATTTCACAATCCAAAGATGACTAAAAATGGTAATTCAGAGTTCGAGGGCAAATTTGGAGTCAATCAAAAAAATTGACCGATCAGGGGTAAAATGGTCATTTTGCCATTTAAGAACAAAACGGAGATTTTTAAGAAAGATTTTGATCACATTTAATCAAGATTGATTATATGGAATAGAATATAAGGTTTAACAGTGAAAGATTTTCAATTCTTGGTATTTTTGGAGTATAGGGGCAAAACGGTAATTTTGCCTTACTAAGGGCAAAACAGTAAATTCCACCACCAACACTTGTCAAAAATCAAGGATTATGTTTATCATTAGAATGGATAAATATGAGAATATTTGTGATGGAAAATTTAAGTAAAGAGTCAAATAATTAAAATTTTGGACTAATAAGAAAGTGACACATGGCAAGTTTATATTATTTTATTATTAAACCATAAAAATCAGCCCACACACTCACCATTCACTCAAGCTGGTCGGCCAAGGGAAGAAAAGCAAAGAAAAGAAGAGAAACAAGAAACCTAGCAAAGAAAATCAAGAGATTTCACTAATTTTTCAAGGATTAAGCAACAAAAAGGTAAAATCTTTTAATTTTTGCTTGAAACCTAGCTTACCCATGCTTTATTTCTTATTTTCCATGGCTGAAAATTTAGTTAGCATAATGAAACCATGAAGGTCAAATGGGTATGGAAGGGATTTGATGATGGAAATGACTTGATTTTGAGTTATGTTGATGTTTAGAGATAGTTAATCATGTCTAGAAGCAAAACCACAAGAAAAATATCCATTTTCCCTAGAATTCTTCATTGGTCAAACCTTGTTTTTATTTCAAGGGAAATGGCTTGAAAAATAATGAATTAAGGTGAGAAAATTAGGTAGGAAAAATCACGGTGCTAGTGCACCAAATGGTCAAATTTTTCCATGAAGAAATGGGAGGGTTTTAATGCTAAATTAGTGTTATTTGAATGGTGTTTGGTGAATTGAGGTACTAGAAAAAAGAACGGAGCAATTTGGAGACAAATCAGACGCGTTGGTTAATTTATCCGGCAATCAGCCAAATTAGGTTAATACTGCATTTAGGCAATAGTCGGACGAATTTTTGCATTTCATATCATGCATTAGCAGTTTAAGTTAGTTTATTTCAATTTAGGGACAATGTAGTAAGTTCCTTGATTTTATTCTATGTCAAGGTGGTGAGACCTCCGAAAAAGGCAAGGGAATTTCGCTTGAGGAGCACTAGTCCGAGTACACCAAAAATCTGAACTTTTGTAAACTGTGAGTGAACTTACTATCGCCTCAATTATCTAAAGTGATTTTTATCTGTTTTTGGTGAATTTTATAAAAAAAGAAATTTCAAAGATGAATTTTTATGTTCTATAAATAAATGTGTTCAAATGAAATAATTTCATAAATTGTTTAGAAATCTACCATGGTTTTGAAAAGAAAATAGAGTATTGGGAGACCCTTGTTTATCGTATGATAAATTGTATTTTTAAATTATTATGGCTTATGAAAATATGGTACGATTGGCTGTTGGGTTATTGTGTTGGAAACTATACGAATTGTTGTTTGTCGTGCAGGCTGGTTAGCATTAAAATGGCCCAGTCAAGCTACTAAAATTTTTATTAATTTAGTGGCTTATTAACTACTGCAGTAGACGAGTTTCCGTGGACTGGGCTATTTAGAGGTGGCACAGTAAAACCCCCTATATATCTTTATCTCAGTTATAGAGGCGTATAGGGTTTTCATGAGGTAAGACAGAGTTCACTTCATGCCCAACCACCACGTGAAGGCGAACTCAGCTAATGCCAAGGATTGGCTGCATTTTGAAAAAATTATAAAATTTGAACAACCTTGGTGGACTCGTTTAGATGCCTTCGCCAAGGTATCCCCGAGTATGTGTTTTTATGGCATGAGCCATGATTTCGATAAATCATAAGCCCTATTATTATTATATTTATCTTTATTAGCTTGAAATGAATTTGCTCTTACTGATTTAAATAAGGTTTCATGTTATGAAACCCTATGAGATGAAAAGTTTTTCATTGTCTCCTATTACTCGCCTTTAGATATTTTAGGTGATGTTTGTTTACTCACTAAGTTGTGTAAACTCACCACTCTCATATTCACATTTCAGGCCCGACTAGTTTGCATATAGCTGTGTTTGCCAAGGATGACAGTTGATTTTGCAACCTCATCAACAGTAAGTTTCTGTCTTCTTTACTTTTGTATATTTATGGGCCCACGAGTCACTGTAAATATAATTGCTCACTATGTTTCTTTGTATTTCAGTATGTACGATTTTATTTTGTGTTTACGCTATAAAAATTATTTATCGAACACTCTATAAATATTATTTTATAAAAAATTATGATATTTTATTAAATATCTTTATTATATTTTGATAATTACTATTTTGTTTAAAATGAACGTTTTATATAATAAAATGTATTTTTAATTTTAAAATACGTGTTTTCCATGTATTTTCCACGTAATCATCTGGATTCAAAATTTTTCAATGAAATGATTGAAATGCCCTTGTGAGCCGAAAGTCATTTTATGAATGTTATGGTTTGGAAATGAATGGAAATTTATTAAAATGTGATGTTTGACGACTGTCGCTCACAAGGGAGGTAAGAAAACTGATACAAAAGCCTTGTGGGGTTTCGGTCGGTATTCGGGGTATGAATGCCTATCGAGACGTCGCGGTGGTTGTCATGGGCCCGGTGGGAGTTCTAGGTCGTGACAATTCAATTGGTATCAGAGCTCTTGGTTTTAAAGCTTTTGATTTTAAAGCTTTTGATTTTAAAGTTGTTTTTAAAATTTACAATGTCAGTGTGGCCCTGAGTTAGGTTAAATTAGGTTAGACTGAATAGGAAGTGTCTGCATACAGAATTTGAGGTTGCTTAGACCTACGTTATTTTCTTTATAGATCGATATGCCCCATAGACGAGAACACCCACCTGTTACTCGATCAGCTAGGAGAGGAAGGAGTCGTTCCCAACCTCGGCTATTAGAGGCAATAGAGGAAGAATTGGCTGCATCTATGTTTTGAGCAGCACCTGTCGCTGAGTAGGCAAAAAGTTCTCCATCTCCACCACCTCCTTCGCCAACTACTAGAGTACTGCCATGCCTCCTGAAGCGGCACAGGCATTGGTAGCTTTCTTCATCGCTATGGCTGGTCAAGCTCAAACTAGTCAAGTCCCACCTCTAGTGCCTCCAATTATACCTACACTACCACTATCGATGCCAGAAGTCTCCATTTCCAAGAAGCTGAAGGAAGCTAGACAGCTCAGCTGCATTTCTTTTGCTGGTGAGTTAGACGCAACTACAGCAAAAGATTGGATCAATCAAATATCGAAGACCTTTGTGGACATGAGCCTAGATGATGAGATGAAACTAATGGTGGCCACTAGGTTGTTGGAGAAGAAAGCACATACTTGGTGGAGTGCAATAAAATCTCATTCCACTGCTCGACTGACCTAGACAGACTTTATCAGAGAGTTCGATGGTCAATACTTCATGTATTTTCATCTAAAGGAGAAGAAAAGAGAATTTTTGAGTCTGAAGCAAGGGAATTCAATGGAAGAGGAGCACGAGACTCGTTTTAACGAGTTAATGTTGTACGTCTCAAAATTGGTAAGGACGGAGCAGGATCAAGTAAGTTATTTTGAGGAAAGACTCCGCAATGAGATTAGAGAAAGGATGATTATGACAGGTCAAAAGCCTCATAAGGAAGTAGTACAAATGGCTTTAAAGGCCGAAAAGCTCGCTAATGAAAATCGAAGAATGTGAGCTAAATTTGCTAAAAGGAAATACCCGAGTGTATCCTCCAGTCATCCACCCAAAAGAGGCAGGGACACATTTGATTCTGGGAGTATTGCTTCTATTTCGATAACATCCCCTCGACCCCGATTTTCGCAGTCACAGTAAACACCTTTGAGGTTCAGCAAATTGATGATGACTATTTCGAGAAAGAGTTTTGGAGGTTCGGACATATGCAGAAGATGTGGGAAATCCCATATCGGGCCGTGCAAGGTGCTTGTACAATGCTATCATTGTGGACAGTCGAGTCATATTAAAAGAAATTGCTCACAATTTGGACAGGGTACAGTAGCTACCCCCGCCCGTCCGCATGGACATACAGATGAGAGATTTGGTTAGGCCACAATAGAGGCAAGGTGTGGCTATACGATCCGGTTTGGAGAGTAACACTCCAGCACATCGACCCTCTAAACCACCAGTTCACACTCCAACGAGGGTTTTTGCCGTGACAGAAGAAGCGCGTGCTAGACCCAGTGTAGTGACAAGTATCATGTCTTTGTTTAATAGAGATGCATATGTTTTAATCGATTTTGGTTTAGATAGATCATATATCAGTATAACATTTGCATCATTTACGGATAGAAACCTATCACCACTAGAGGATGAAATCATAGTTCACACCCTTCTAGGAGAGCAACTAGTTAGAAACAGTTGCTATAGAGATTGTGGAATAGGAGTCGGTGAGGAAGAATTTATGGGTGATTTGATTCCTCTAGAGATCCGAGATTTTGATTTAATATTGGATATGGACTGGTTGAGTACACATTGGGTGAATGTGGATTGTTTTAGAAAAGAAGTAGTGCTTCGAAATTCAAAGGGAGCAGAAATTATATTTACAGGGGAACGCCAAATATTACCGTCTTGTGTAATCTCCGCTATTAAAGCTTTTAAGTTGGTACAGAAGGGGTACCCAGCTTATTTGGTACACGTAATTGATACTTTATTATGGGAAACCTAGGATAGAGGATGTCCCGATAGTAAGTGAGTTTCCAGATGTCTTTCCTGATAAGTTACCGGGACTACCTCCAGATCGAGAACTTGAGTTCCCTATTGATTTACTTTTAGGTACCACACTTATTTTTATTCCCACGTACCGAATGGCTTCCATAGAATTGAAGGAACTGAAAGTTCAGTTAGAAGATCTAGTAGATAAGGGTTTCATTCACCCTAGTATTTTCCCTTGGGGAGCACCAGTCTTGTTTGTCAAGAAGAAGAATGGCACTCTTCGATTGTGTGTAGATTATCAGCAGCTGAATAAAGTGACCATCAAGAATAAGTATCCTTTACCCCGGATCGATGATCTTTTTGATTCAAATCAGACCTCAAACTCCGAATCACCATTTTAAATCATTTTGTGGGTTTTAAAATTCTCTAATTCCTTTTAGAATTTCTATTTGAACTAGTTTGAGGCTCGAATTAAATTGGTTTTACCACTCGGTACAATACCATCTTTTAACGAGCTTAACAAGGTCTCACGCACTTATTGGTTTGAAAGCCTAGTTACTGGCTTTCAATGGTTTTATAATCCTAAAAATGGTTTTAGATTGAAGTTTCTTTCCATTTTTGATTAAAACAATCATAATTTAATGTTTGCATTGGAAAATGTGAAGCGAAAGTCAACCATTAATAAGAAAAGTCCATTTATATCACTCATAAGTTCAAAAGCCCACTTACGTGTTTTAAATGGTTCTATATTCTTATAAATGATTTTAAATAGAATTTTTTTCTCATTTTTGGTTAAAACAACTGATAATTTAATGTTTGCAATGGGAAATGTGAAGCACAAACCCTTTATTGACAAGAAAAGTCCATTTATAGTCCCACATGCCTTTGAAAGTGTAGTTACTCGCTTTAAATAGTTTTACCATCTTATAAGTGATTTTAAATTGAATTTTCTTTTCATTTTTGGCTAAAATAGATCATAATTTCATCTTTGCATCGGGAAACATGAATCAAACCCCTCCATTGACATGAAAAGTCCATTTACAGTCCCTCATTCCTTCGAAAGCCTAGTTACTCACTTTAAATGGTTTCATAATCTTATAAATGATTTTAAATTGAATGTTCATTTCATTTTTGGCTAAAGCATATCATAATTTCATGTTTGCATTTGGAAACTTGAAGTAGAAGACAACCATTGACAAGAAAAGTCCATTTTAAAGTCACTCATTGGTTTGAAAGCCTAGTTAGTTGCTTCAAATGGTTTTATAATCTTGTAAATGATTTTAAGTTTAATTTTTTTCTCTTTTTTTGGTTCAAACAGATGATAATTTAATGTTTGCATTGGGAAACATGAATTGAAAGCCATCCATTGACAAGAAAAGTCCATTTATAGTCACTCAAAGCTTCGTAAGCCTAGTTACTCGCTTTAAATGGTTTTATACTATTATAAATGATGTTGGATTGATTTTTTTCACATTTTTGGTTAAAAGAAATCAAAATTTAATGTTTGCATTGGAAAACGTCAAGCGAAAGCCAACCATTGGCAAGAAAAGTCCATTTATAGTCACTTATTGGTTTGAAGGCCAAGTTACTCACTGTAAATGGTTTGATAATCCTAAAAATGATTTCAAATTTAAGTTTCTTTCCATTTTTGATTAAAACAGTCATAATTTAATGTTTGCATTGGAAAATGTGAAGTGAAAGTCAACCATTGACAAGAAATGTCTATTTATAGTCACTCATAAGTTCGAAAGCCCACTTACATGTTTTAAATGGTTCTATAATGTTATAAATGATTTTAGATAGAATTTTTTTTCTCATTTTTGATTAAAACAGCTGATAATTTAATGTTTGCAATGGGAACTGTGAAGCACAAGCCTTTCATTGACAAGAAAAGTCTATTTATAGTCCCTTATGCCTTTGAAAGCGTAGTTACTCACTTTGAATAGTTTTATCGTCTTATAAGTGATTTTAAATTGAATTTTTGTTTCATTTTTGACTAAAACATATCATAATTTCATCTTTGCATCGGGAAGAATGAAGCAAAAGCCCTCCATTTACAAGAAAAGTCCATTTACAGTCCCTCATTCCTTCGAAAACCTAGTTACTCACTTTAAATGGTTTTATAATCTTATAATTGATTTTAAATGGAATGTTCCTTTCATTTTTGGCTAAATAGATCATAATTTCATGTTTGCTTTTGGAAACCTGAAGCGGAAGACAACCATTGACAAGAAAAGTCCATTTTAAAGTCACTCATTGGTTTGAAAGCCTAGTTACTTGCTTGAAATGGTTTTATAATCTTATAAATGATTTAAGTTGAATTTTTTTCTCTTTTTTGGTTAAAACAAATGATAATTTAATGTTTGCATTGGGAAACACGAATCGAAAGCCATCCATTGACAAGAAAAGTCCATTTATAGTCACTAAAAGCTTCGTAAGCCTAGTTACTTACTTTAAATGGTTTTACACTCTTATAAATGATGTTGAATTGAATTGTTTTTCACATTTTTGGTTAAAACAAATCATAATTTTAATGTTTTCATTGGAAAACGTGAAGCAAAAGCCAACCATTAGCAAGAAAAGTCCATTTATTGTCACTTATCGGCTCAAAGGCCTAGTTACGCACTGTAAATGGTTTGATAATCCTAAAAATGATTTCAAATTGAAGTTTCTTTCCATTCTTGTTTAAAACAGTAATAATTTAATGTTTGCATTAGAAAATGTGAATTGAAAGTCAACCATTGACAAGAAATGTCCATTTATAGTCACTCGTAAGTTCAGAAACCCACTTACATGTTTTAAATGGTTCTATAATCTTATAAATGATTTTAAATTGAATTTTTTTTCTCATTCTTGGTTAAAACAGCTGATAATTTAATGTTTGCAATCAGAACTATGAAGCATAAGCCCTTCATTGACAAGAAAAGTCCATTTATAGTCCGTCATTCCTTCAAAAGCCTAACTACTAGCTTTAAATGGTTTTATAATCTTATAAATGATTTTAAATTGAATGTTCGTTTCATTTTTGGCTAAATCAGATCATAATTTCATGTTTGCATTTGGAAACCTGAACCAGAAGACAACCATTGACAAGAAAAGTCCATTTTAAAGTCGCTCATTGGTTTGAAAGCCTAGCTAGTTGCTTGAAATGGTTTTATAATCTTATAAATGATTTTAAGTTTTATTTTTTTTCTCTTTTTTTGGTTCAAACAAATGATAATTTAATGTTTGCATTGGGAAACATGAATCGAAAGCCATCCATTGACAAGAAAAGTCCATTTATAGTCACTCAAAGCTTTGTAAGCCTAGTTACTCGCTTTAAATGGTTTTATACTATCATAAATGATGTTAGATTGAATTTTTTTCACATTTTTGGTTAAAAGAAATCAAAATTTAATGTTTGCATCGGAAAATGTCAAACGAAAGCTAACCATTTGCAAGAAAAGTCCATTTATAGTCACTTATTGGTTTGAAGGCCTAGTTACTCACTGTAAATGGTTTGATAATCCTAAAAATGATTTCAAATTTAAGTTTCTTTCCATTTTTGATTAAACAGTCATAATTGAATGTTTGCATTGGAAAATGTGAAGCGAAAGTCAACCATTGACAAGAAATGTCTATTTATAGTCACTTATAAGTTCGAATGCCCACTTACATGTTTTACATGGTTTTATAATGTTATGAATGATTTTAAATACAATTTTTTTTTTCTCATTTTTGATTAAAACAGTTGATAATTTTATGTTTGCAATGGGAACTGTGAAGCACAAGCCCTTCATTGACAAGAAAAGTCTATTTATAGTCCCTCATTCCTTCGAAAGCCTAGCTACTAGCTTTAAATGGTTTTATAATCTTATAAATGATTTTAAATTGAATGTTCATTTCATTTTTGGCTAAAATAGATCATAATTTGATGTTTGCATTTGGAAACCTGAAGCAGAAGACAACCATTGACAAGAAAAGTCCATTTTAAAGTCGCTCATTGGTTTGAAAGCCTAGTTACTCGCTTGAAATGGTTTTATAATCTTATAAATGATTTTAAGTTTTATTTTTTTTCTCTTTTTTTGGTTCAAACAAATGATAATTTAATGTTTGCATTGGGAAACATGAATCGAAAGCCATCCATTGACAAGAAAAGTCCATTTATAGTCACTCAAAGCTTTGTAAGCCTAGTTACTCGCTTTAAATGGTTTTATACTATCATAAATGATGTTAGATTGAATTTTTTTCACATTTTTGGTTAAAAGAAATCAAAATTTAATGTTTGCATCGGAAAATGTCAAACGAAAGCTAACCATTTGCAAGAAAAGTCCATTTATAGTCACTTATTGGTTTGAAGGCCTAGTTACTCACAGTAAATGGTTTGATAATCCTAAAAATGATTTCAAATTTAAGTTTCTTTCCATTTGTCATTAAAACAATCATAATTTAATGGTTGCATTGGAAAATGTGAAGCGAAAGTCAACCATTGACAAGAAATGTCTATTTATAGTCACTCATAAGTTCGAATGCCCACTTACATGTTTTAAATGGTTTTATAATGTTATAAATGATTTTAAATACAATTTTTTTCTCATTTTTGATTAAAACAGTTGATAATTTAATGTTTGCAATGGGAACTGTGAAGCAGAAGCCCTTCATTGACAAAAAAAGTCTATTTATACTCCCCCAAGCCTTTGAAAGCGTACTTACTCGCTTTGAATAGTTTTATCATCTTATAAGTGGTTTTAAATTAAATTTTCTTTTCATTTTTGGCTAAAACAAATCATAATTTCATCTTTGCATCGGGAAAAATGAAGCAAAAGCCCTCTATTGACAAGAAAAGTCCATTTACAGTCCCTCATTCCTTCGAAAGCCTAGTTACTCACTTTAAATGGTTTTATAATCTTATAAATGATTTTAAATGGAATATTCCTTTCATTTTTGGCTAAACAGATCATAATTTCATGTTTACATTTGGAAACCTGAAGAGGAAGACAACCATTGACAAGAAAAGTCCATTTTAAAGTCACTCATTGCTTTGAAAGCGTAGTTACTCACTTGAAATGGTTTTATAATCTTATAAATGATTTTAAGTTGAATTTTTTTCTCTTTTAGGTTAAAACAAATGATAATTTAATGTTTGCATTGGGAAACACGAATCGAAAGCCATCCATTGACAAGAAAAGTCCATTTATAGTCACTAAAAGCTTCGTAAGCCTAGTTACTTGCTTTAAATGGTTTTATACTCTTATAAATGATGTTGAATTGAATTGTTTTTCACATTTTTGGTTAAAACAAATCAAAATTTTAATGTTTGCATAGGAAAACGTGAAGCCAAAGCCAACCATTGGCAAGAAAAGTCCATTTATTGTCACTTATCGGCTCGAAGGCCTAGTTACTCACTGTAAATGGTTTGATAATCCTAAAAAGGATTTCAAATTGAAGTTTCTCTCCATTCTTTTTAAAATAGTAATAATTTAATGTTTGCATTAGAGAATGTGAAGTGAAAGTCAACCGTTGACAAGAAATGTCCATTTATAGTCACTCGTAAGTTCGGAAGCCCACTTACATGTTTTAAATGGTTCTATAATCTTATGAATGATTTTAAATAGAATTTTTGTTCTCATTTTTGGTTAAAACAGCTGATAGTTTAATGTTTGCAATCGGAACTATGAAGCATAAGCCCTTCATTGACAAGAAAAGTCCATTTATAGTCCCCCATGCCTTCGAAAGCGTAGTTCCTCGCTTTAAATAGTTTTATCATCTTATAAGTGCTTTTAAATTGAATTTTTTTTCATTCTTGGCTAAAACAGATCATAATTTCATCTTTGCATTGGGAAACATGAAGCAAAAGCCTTCCATTGACAAGAAAAGTCCATTTATAGTCCCTCATTCCTTCAAAAGCCTAACTACTAGCTCTAAATGGTTTTATAATCTTATAAATGATTTTAAATTGAATGTTCATTTCATTTTTGGCTAAAACAGATCATAATTTCATGTTTGCATTTGGAAACCTGAAGCAGAAGACAACCATTGACAAGAAAAGTCCATTTTAAAGTCACTCACTGGTTTGAAAGCCTAGTTAGTCGCTTGAAATGGTTTTATGATCTTATAAATGATTTTAAGATTAATTTTTTTCTCTATTTTTGGTTCAAACAGATGATAATTTAATGTTTGCATTGGGAAACATGAATCGAAAGCCATCCATTGACAAGAAAAGTCCATTTATAGTCACTCATAGCTTCGTAAGCCTAGTTACTCGCTTTAAATGGTTTTATACTATTATAAATGATGTTAGATTGAATTTTTTTTTTCACATTTTTGGTTAAAAAAAATCAAAAATTAATGTTTGCATCGGAAAACGTCAAGCGAAAGCTAACCATTGGCAAGAAAAGTCCATTTATAGTCACTTATTGGTTTGAAGGCCTAGTTACTCACTGCAAATGGTTTGATAATCCTAAAAATGATTTCAAATTTAAGTTTCTTTCCATTTTTGATTAAAACAGTCATAATTTAATGTTTACATTGGAAAATGTGAAGCAAAAGTCAACCATTGACAAGAAATGTCTATTTATAGTGACTCATAAGTTCGAATGCCCACTTACATGTTTTACATGGTTTTATAATGTTATAAATGATTTTAAATACAATTTTTTTCTCATTTTTTATTAAAACAGTTGATAATTTAATGTTTGCGATGGGAACTGTGAAGCACAAGGCCTTCATTGACAAGAAAAGTCTATTTATAGTCCCTCATTCCTTTGAAAGCCTAGCTACTAGCTTTAAATGGTTTTATAATCTTATAAATGATTTTAAATTGAATGTTCATTTCATTTTTGGCTAAAACAGATCATAATTTCATGTTTGCATTTGGAAACCTGAAGCAGAAGACAACCATTGACAAGAAAAGTCCATTTTAAAGTCACTCACTGGTTTGAAAGCCTAGTTAGTCGCTTGAAATGGTTTTATAATCTTATAAATGATTTTAAGTTTTATTTTTTTCTCTTTTTTTGGTTCAAACAGATGATAATTTAATGTTTTCATTGGGAAACATGAATCGAAAGCCATCCATTGACAAGAAAAGTCCATTTATAGTCACTCAAAGCTTCGTAAGCCTAGTTACTCGCTTTAAATGGTTTTATACTATTATAAATGATGTTAGATTGAATTTTTTTTCACATTTTTTGTTAAAAGAAATCAAAATTTAATGTTTGCATTGGAAAACGTCAAGCGAAAGCCAACCATTGGCAAGAAAAGTCCATTTATAGTCACTTATTGGTTTGAAGGCCTAGTTACTCACTGTAAATGGTTTGATAATCCTAAAAATGATTTCAAATTTAAGTTTCTTTCCATTTTTCATTAAAACAGTCATAATTTAATGGTTGCATTGGAAAATGTGAAGCGAAAGTCAACCATTGACAAGAAATGTCTATTTATAGTCACTCACAAGTTCGAATGCCCACTTACATGTTTTAAATGGTTTTATAATATTATAAATGATTTTAAGTACAATTTTTTTCTCATTTTTGATTAAAACAATTGATAATTTAATGTTTGCAATGGGAACTGTGAAGCATAAGCCCTTCGTTGACAAGAAAAGTTTATTTATAGTCCCCCAAGCCTTTGAAAGCGTACTTACTCACTTTGAATAGTTTTATCATCTTATAAGTGATTTTAGATTGAATTTTCTTTTCATTTTTGGCTAAAACAAATCATAATTTCATCTTTGCATCGGGAAAAATGAAGCAAAAGCCCTCCATTGACAAGAAAAGTCCATTTACAGTCCCTCATTCCTTCGAAAGCCTAGTTACTCACTTTAAATGGTTTTATAATCTTATAAATGATTTTAAATGGAATGCTCCTTTCATTTTTGGCTAAACAGATCATAATTTCATGTTTACATTTGGAAACCTGAAGCGGAAGACAACCATTGACAAGAAAAGTCCATTTTAAAGTCACTCATTGGTTTGAAAGCCTAGTTACTCGCTTGAAATGGTTTTATAATCTTATAAATGATTTTAATTTTAATTTTTTCTCTTTTTTGGTTAAAACAAATGATTATTTAATGTTTGCATTGGGAAACATGAATCGAAAGCCATTCATTGACAAGAAAAGTCCATTTATAGTCACTAAAAGCTTCGTAAGCCTAGTTACTTACTTTAAATGGTTTTATACTCTTATAAATGAGTTGAATTGAATTTGTTTTCATATTTTTGGTTAAAACAAATCATAATTTTAATGTTTTCATTGGAAAACGTGAAGCGAAAGCCAACCATTGGCATGAAAAGTCCATTTATTGTCACTTATCAGCTCGAAGGCACTCACTGTAAATGGTTTGATAATCTTAAAAATGATTTCAAATTGAAGTTTCTTTCCATTCTTGTTTAAAACAGTAATAATTTAATGTTTGCATTAGAAAATGTGAAGTGAAAGTCAACCATTGACAAGAAATGTCCATTTATAGTCACTCGAAAGTTCGGAAGCCCACTTCCATGTTTTAAATGGTTCTATAATCTTATAAATGATTTTAAATTGAATTTTTTTCTCATTTTTGGTTAAAACAGCTGATAATTTAATGTTTGCAATGGGAACTGTGAAGCATAAGCCCTTCATTGACAAGAAAAGTCCATTTATAGTCCCTCATGCCTTCGAAAGCGTAGTTACTCGCTTTAAATAGTTTTATCATCTTATAAGTGCTTTTAAATTGATTTTTTTTCATTCTTGGCGAAAACAGATCATAATTTCATTTTTGCATTGGGAAACATGAAGCAAAAGCCCTCTATTGACAAGAAAAGTCCATTTATAGTTCCTCATTCCTTCGAAAGCCTAGCTACTAGCTTGAAATAGTTTTATAATCTTATAAATGATTTTAAATTGAATGTTCCTTTCATTTTTAGCTAAAACAGATCATAATTTCATGTTTGCATTTGGAAACCTGAAGCAAAAGCCATCCATTGACAAGAAAAGTACATTTTAAAGTCACTCATTGGTTTGAAAGCCTAGTTAGTCGCTCGAAATGGTTTTATAATCTTATAAATGATTTTAAGTTGAATTTTTTTCTCTTTTTTTGGTTCAAACAGATGATAATTTAATGTTTGCATTGGGAAACATGAATCGAAAGCCATCCATTGACAAGAAAAGTCCATTTAGAGTCACTCAAAGCTTCGTAAGCCTAGTTACTCGCTTTAAATGGTTTTATGCTATTATAAATGATGTTAGATTGAATTTTTTTTTTCACATTTTTGGTTAAAAGAAATCAAAATTTAATGTTTGCATTGGAAAACATCAAGTGAAAGCCAACCATTGGCAAGAAAAGTCCATTTATAGTCACTTATTGGTTTGAAGGCCTAGTTACTCACTGTAAATGGTTTGATAATCCTAAAAATGATTTCAAATTTAAGTTTCTTTCCATTTTTGTTTAAAATAGTCATAATTTAATGTTTGCATTGGAAAATGTGAAGCGAAAGTCAACTATTGACAAGAAATGTCTATTTATAGTCAGTCATAAGTTCCAAAGCCTACTTACATGTTCTACATGGTTCTATAATGTTATAAATGATTTTAAATAGAATTTTTTTCTCATTTTTGATTAAAACAGCTGATAATTTAATGTTTGCAATGGGAATTGTGAAGCACAAGCCCTTCATTGACAAGAAAAGTCTATTTATAGTCCACCATGCCTTTGAAAGCGTAGTTACTTGCTTTGAATAGTTTTATCATCTTATAAGTGATTTTAAATTGAATTTTCTTTTCATTTTTGGCTAAAACAAATCATAATTTCATCTTTGCATCCGGAAAAATGAAGCAAAAGCCCTCAATTGACAAGAAAAGTCCATTTACAGTCCCTCATTCCTTCGAAAGTCTAGTTACTCACTTTAAATGGTTTTATAATCTTATAAATGATTTTAAATGGAATGTTCCTTTCATCTTTGGCTAAATCAAATCATAATTTCATGTTCGCATTTGGAGACCTAAAGCAAAAGACAACCATTGACAAGAAAAGTCCATTTTAAAGTACTCATTGGTTTGAAAGCCTAGTTACTCACTTGAAATGATTTTGTAATCTTATAAATGATTTCAAAGTTGAATTTTTTTCTCTTTTTTGGTTAAACTAGATTATAACTTAATGTTTGCATTGCGAAACACGAATTGAAAGCCATCTATTGATAAAAAAAGTCCATTTATAGTTACTCATAGTTTCATAAGCCTAGTAACTCGCTTTAAATGGTTTTATAATCATATAAATGATGTTGAATTGAATTTGTTTTCACATTTTTGGTTAAACAAATCATAAATTAATGTTTGCATTGGAAAACATGAAGCGAAAGCCAACCATTGGCAAGAAAAGTCCATTTATAGTCACTCATTGGTTCGAAAGCCTAGTTACTTGCCTTAAATGGTTTTATAATCCTAAAATGATTTCACATTGAAGTTTCTTTCCATTTTTGTTTAAAATAGTAATAATTTAATGTTTGCATTGGAAAATGTGAAGTGATAGTCGACCATTGACAAGAAATGTCCATTTATAGTCACCCATAAGTTTGAAAGCCCACTTACATGTTTTAAATGGTTCTATAATCTTATAAATGATTTTAAATTGAATTTTTTTTCTCATTATTAGTTAAAACAGCTGATAATTTAATATTTGCAATGGGAACTATGAAGCATAAGCCATTCATTGACAAGAAAAGTCCATTTATAGTCCCTCATGCCTTCGAAGGCGTAGTTACTCGCTTTAAATAGTTTTGTCATCTTATAAGTGACTTTAAATTGAATTTTCTTTTCATTTTGGCTAAAACAAATCATAATTTCATCTTTGCACTGGGAAAAATGAAGCAAAAGCCCTCAATTGACAAGAAAAGTCCATTTACAGTCCCTCATTCCTTCGAAAGTCTAGTTACTCACTTTAAATAGTTTTATAATCTTATAAATGATTTTAAATGGAATGTTCCTTTCATTTTTGGCTAAACAGATCATAATTTCATGTTTGCATTTGGAAACCTAAAGTGAAAGACAACCATTGACAAGAAAAGTCAATTTTAAAGTCACTCATTGGTTTGAAAGCCTAATTACTCGCTTGAAATGGTTTTGTAATCTTATAAATGATTTTAAGTTGAATTTTTTTCTCTTTTCTGGTTAAAACAAATGATAATTTAATGTTTGCATTGGGAAACATGAATCGAAAGCCATCCATTGACAAGAAAAGTCCATTTATAGTCACTTAAAGCTTGGTAAGCGTAGTTACTTGCTTTAAATGTTTTATACTATTATAAATGATGTTAAATTGAATTTTTTTTTTCACATTTTTGGTTAAAACAAATCATATTTTAATGTTTGCGTTGGAAAACTTCAAGCGAAAGCCAACCATTGGCAAGAAAAGTCCATTTATAGTCACTTATTGGTTCGAAGGCCTAGTTACTCACTATAAATGGTTTGATAATCCTAAAAATGATTTCAAATTTAAGTTTCTTTCCATTTTTGATTATAATAGTCATAATTTAATGTTTACATTGAAAAATGTGAAGCGAAAGTCGACCATTGACAAGAAAAGTTCATTTATAGTCACTCATAAGTTTGAAAGCACACTTACGTGTTTTAAATGGTTCTATAATCTTATAAATGATTTTAAATAAAATATTTTCTCATTTTTGGTTAAAACAGCTGGTAATTTAATGTCTACAATGGGAAACGTGAAGCACAAGCCCTCAATTGAGAAGAAAAGTCCATTTATAGTCCCTCATGCCTTCGAAAGTGTAGTTACTCGCTTTAAATAGTTTTATCATCTTATAAGTGATTTTAAATTGAATTTTCTTTTAATTTTTGGCTAAATAGATTATAATTTCATCTTTGCATCGGGAAACATAAAGCAAAAGCCCTCAATTGACAAGAAAGGTCCATTTACAATCCCTCATTGCCTTTAAAAGCCTAGTTACTCGCTTTAAATGATTTTATAATCCTATAAATGATTTTAAATTGAAAGTTCTTTTCATTTTTGGCTAAATCAAATCATAATTTCATGTTTGCATTTGGAAACCTGAAGCAAAAGATAACTAGTGACAAGAAAAGTCCATTTTAAAGTCACTCATTAGTTTGGAAGCCTAGGTACTCACTTGAAATGATTTTATAATCTTATAAATGATTTTGAAGTTGATTTTGTTTCTCTTTTTTAGTTAAAACAGATTATAACTTAATGTTTGCATTGGGAAACATGAATCGAAAGCCATCCATCGATAAGAAAAGTCCATTTATAGTCACTCATAGTTTCATAAGCCTAGTTACTCGCTTTAAATGGTTTTATAATCTTATAAATGATGTTAGGTTGAATTTTTTTCACATTTTTGGTTAAAAAAATCATAATTTAATGTTTCATTCAGAAACATGAAGAAAAGCCAACAATTACCAAGAAAAGTCCATTTATAGTCACTAATTGTTTCAAAAGCCTACTTACTCACTTTAAATGGTTTTATAATCTTATAAGTAATTTTAAATTGAATTTTCTTTTTGTTTTTACCTAAAATATATTATAATTTGATGTTTGCATTTGGAAACCTAAAGCAGAAGATGACAATTGACAAGAAAAGTCCATTTATAGTCACTTATTGGTTCGAAAGCCTAGTTACTCACTTGAAATGGTGTTATAATCTTATAAATGATTTTAAGTTGAATATGTTTTCTTATTTTTGGTTAAAATAGATGATAATTTATTGTTTGTGTTGGGAAACATGAATCAAAAGCCATCAATTGACATGAAAAGGCCATTTATAGTCACTCATAGTTTTGAAAGCCTAGTTACTTGCTTTAAATGATTTTATAATCTTATAAATGACTTTAAATTGAATTTTTGTTTCATTTTTATTAAAACAGATCATAATTTCATGTTTGCATTCAGAAACCTGAAACAGAAGACAACCATTGACAAGAAAAGTCCATTAACTGTCACTCATAGCTTCAAAAGCCTACTTACCCACTTTAAATGGTGTTATGATCTTAAAAATGATTTTAAGTTGAATTTTCTTCTCAGTTTTTGATGAAAACATATCATAATTTAATGTTTGCATTAGGAAACGTGTAGCGAAAGCCAACCATTGGCAAGAAAAGTCCATTTATAGTCACTCATTGGTTCGAAAGCTTAGTTACTTACTTTAAATGGTTTTGTAATATTAAAAATAATTTTAAATTGAATTTTCTTTCCATTTTTGGTTAAAACATATCATAATTTAATGTTTGTGTTAGAAAACGTTAACCGAAAGCCAACCATTGAGAAGAAAAGTCCATTTATAGTCACTCATTGGTTCAAAAGCCAAGTTACAGTCGTTAATTTGTGTTATAACCCTATAAATGATTTTAAATTGAGGTTTTTTTTTTCATTTTTGGTTTAAACTGATCATAATTTAACGTTTGCATTACGAAACATGAAGTGAAAGTCAACCATGAACAAGAAAAGTCTATTTATAGTCACTCATGCCTTCAAAAATCTAGTTACTCGCTTTAAATGGTTTTATAATCTTATAAATGATTTTGATTGAATTTTTTTTCACAGTTTTGGTTAAAACAGATCCTAATTTAATGTTTGCATTGAGAAATGTGAAGTAAAAGCCAACCATTGGCAAGAAAAGTCCTTTTATAGTCACTCATTCGTTCAAAAGCCTAGTTACTCACTCAAAGTGGTTTTATAATCTTAAAATTGATTTTAAATTTAATTTTCTTTTCATTTTTGGTTCAAATAGATTGTAATTTAATGTTTGCATTGGAAAACATGAAGCAAAAGCTTACCATTGACAAGAAAAGTTCATTTATGGTAACTCATTGGTTCGGAAGCCCAATTGCTCGTTTTAAATGGCTTTATAATCTTAAAATGATTTTAAATTGAATTTTCCTTTCATTTTTGGCTAAAACAGATCATAATTTCATGTCTGCATTTGGAAACTAGAAGCGGAAGACAACCATTGACAAGAAAAGTCTATCTATAGTCACTCATTGGTTCGAAAGCCTACTTACTCGCTTTAAATAGGTTTATAATCTTAAAAATGATTTTGAATTGAGTTTTCTTTCCATTTTTGGTTAAAACATGTCATAATTTAATGTTTGCATTAGAAAATGTGAAGCGAAAGCCAAACATTGGCAAGAAAAGTTATTTATAGTCACTCATTGGTTTGAAAGCCAGGTTCATAGCCTTAGTTCACATTTGTCATTCGGGGGCCCACATGTCATTGTAAATTAAATTACATACTTTGGTTATCTTTATTACTGTATGTAAGAATTTATTTTGCTTTTACGTTAAAAAAATTATTTATGTAGCTTTCTATAAAAATTGTTTTACAAGAAAATGGAATATTTTATTCAATATTTTTATTTTTTTCTACTAGCTCCAATTTCACTCTAAATGAATGTTTTAGACATTAAAACTTATTTTTGGTTATGAAATGAATATTTTCCCTTTATGCATTATGTTTTCATCATGTTTCAAGAATTTGGGTAAATATGACCAAAATACCCCTGTGTAATAAAATTTTCTTTTTCACTGTTTTTGAATTGAAAATAGTCAATATCACTTTAAAACATGATTTTAGTAACTATTACTCAAAGGGGAAGTGAGAAAACTGATATGAAAGCCTTGCGAGGTTTCGGTTGGCATTCGAGGTAGGAATGCCTATCAAGACATCACGGCAGTTGTCACGGGCTCAGAGGGAGTTCCGGGTCGTGACATTATAAATGATTTTAAATTGAATTTCTTTTCATTTTTGAGTAAAACAAATCATAATTTGATGTTTGCTTCTAGAAAACATGAAGCAAAAGCCATCCATCCACAAAAAAGTCCATTTATAGTCACTCATGGCTCAAAAGCCTTGTTACTACCTTTAAGTGGTTTTGTAACTTTATAAAGGATTTAAAATTCAATTTCTTTTCAATTGAGGTGAGAACAGATCATAATTTAATGCTTACATCAGGAAACATGAAGCAAAAGTCATCCATTGAAATGAAAAGTCCATTTATAGTCACTTAGGCCTTTGTAAGCCTCGTTGCATGCTTGAATTGGTTTTATATCTTTATAAATGTTTTTAAATTGATTTTTTTTCATTTTAGGATAAACATATCATAATTTGATGTTTGCATTGTGAACAATGAAGTAAAAGCCAGCCATTAACAAGAAAAGTCCATTTATAATCACTGATGCATTCGAAAGCCTTATCACTAGCTTTAAATGGTTATAAAACTTTATAAATAATTTTAAATTGATTTTTTTCTCATTTTATGGTAAAACCGATCATCATTTGATGTTTGCTTCCGGAAATGAGAAGCGAAAGCCATCCATTAACAAGAAATGTCCATTTATAGTCGCTCATGTGTTCAAAAGCCTTGTTACTCACTTTAACTTGTTTTATAAGTTTATTAAAGATTTTAAATTGATTTTTTTTTCATTTTAGGGTAAAATACATCATAATTTAATGTTTGCATTAGGAAACATGAAGTGAAAAACATCTATTGAAAAGAAAAGTCCATTTGTAGTCATTCATGCTTTCAAAGGCATTGTTAGTCACTTTAAGTGTCAAGCCAGGCTCTATTATATACTTGCCATGTCATTCATGTACTTGATAACATGTTTGCATACTGGGATGCTTCGAAAAATCGTTAAAAGTCGGTATCGTACCGAGTGGTATAATTAAGTCGATTAAAGCCTCGAACCAGTCCAAATAGAGATTTTACGATGTATTTGAGAGTTATTGTGCCTTGGAATGTCTTAATATGGTGATTCAGACTTCGAGAATTGATTTGGAGTCCAATCAAGAATTTTCATAATGTAAGGGCAAAATGGTCATTTTGTCACCAAAGGGCAAAATTGGAATGTTGGACGAGATTTTGACCAAAAGTTTGGTTTGGAGTATAATTTGAATTTGAGAAGTGAAAATTTTCAATTTTGACATTTTTTGAGCATAAGGGCAAAATGGTCATTTCATGTGTCCACAAGGACATAATTAGAAATTTTGAAATTTTACGCCACTAAGACACTTGTCATGTCACGACTCGGTACTCCCCTCGAGCCCATGACAACCGCAGCGATGTCCCGATAAACATTCATTACCCGGAATACCAACCGAAACCTCGCAAGGCATTAATATCAGTTTTCTCACCTCCTCTGTGAGCAATAGATGCCAAATATCATGTTTTAAAGAACTTTAAGCTATTTCCAACTTAAAACAGTAGAAAAATAATTTTCATCTTACAGGAGCATTTTGGTCATTTTTCCTCAAAAATTTCAAAACCGGCTAAAAATATAGTATGTGGGTGAAAAACACATATTTCGTAACAAAAAATAAGTTTTGCTATCTAAAACCTTCATTTGAAGTGAAATTATAACTATTTGAATATAATAAAAATATTCAATTAAATATTCTATTTTCTAATCAAACAATTTTTGTAGAGTTATCCGTAAATAATTTTTATAGCGTAAAAGTAAAATATATTCGTACATACAGTAATACAGATAACCAGAGTATGTAATTTAATATACAATGACAAGTGGGCTCCCGAATGACAAAAGTGAACTAAGGCTGTGAACCTATAGCTTTTAAGGTTGTAAGTCCAATTGTAGCCCTCGACGTAATCAGCTATCTACTGACTATCCTGAGCCTGAAATGGGTGGAAAAGAGGGCGGTGAGATTATATAATCTCAGTGAGTAAACAAATATCATCTAAAATATCTAAAGTCTAGTAAATGGAGACAAATTCAAATTCGTTCATTGTATTACAATTCATCTTATCTTAACTCATTTCAATCAGATAAAATATTATCATTTTACACGGATAATTAACATGGCTTATGAATCTCTTAAAAACTTGGCTCTTGCCAAAATCACTCTCGGGATACCCCGATCGAGGGATCTAACCGAGACTGCCAAGGCTGTTAAAATGTTATATACACATAAACATATTTTTACGTTAGACCACATAGTCGTTCCTTGGCTTTGGCTGAGTCTCACCCTCACTTGGTGGTTTGGAGTGAAGTGAACTCTGCCATACCTTAAGAGATTCCCTACGTACCTCTCTGACCAAGCTAAAAATACACCCGAGATCCGTGCCCCTCCTACAGGTTAGTCCACGAACTCGCCATTGCAGTGACCACTCTATAATCCACCAATTCAATAAAAATAGTGTTATGTTTGGGTCCTCATCACTTGACTTACTCTTCCCGTGCCTAGTGGAGGTATGACAGGTCTCCTGCATGACCTCCTCGCCAAGCTTCGAGCCCCAAACTCACACAAATACCAATTCAACAGCATGACATGGTAGTTATTTTACTACACAGCCTATCAAGGCAAAACAACAGTTCCTATAATTTCAACACAAATACCAATTCAGCCATTCATGCCAATATTGCCATAAGCCATCCAGTTCAAACCATAAATTTACAACACACCAAGTAGGTCTCCAATTACTCTATTTCAAAACCATTATTTAATTTCAAGACAATTTATAAAATCATTTCATTAAATCACATTTTATTTATAAAACATAGAGATTTGCCATTTAGATCCATTTTCTATAAAATTCATGAAATCACATTAAAATTCACTTTAGATAATCAAGATGATGATAAGGTTACTTACAATATCAGGAGTTCGAAATACTCAAATTCTCAATCTGCTGACACAATGTTTGTACTTTTACCCAAATGCTCACCACCTAAACATAATGCACAATAAGCAATTTGCTACATTTGTGCTAAATCGTTATAAAACCAATTCAGGCTCTATATGTATGCATGAAATGGAATGCAAGCTGCTTGGGTAACTATTTAACCACAGTGTCCAATGTAAGCTCAATTGTGTATCTCAATAAAATGGTATTGGCCTAACTCGATCTGTCATTGATTAATGGGCCAATATGTCCCATTGAACTCCAAATAATTCCATTTCTCTTCCAATACTCCAATTCATTAAACACCAAATTAAATAGCTTGAAATATGGCAAAATCATCCCCATATTCTCTCTTGTGCAATTCAGCCATTAAGGGTTTAATAACCATAGAATTTTTCATGCTTAATTCTCACACCATAAACCATTAATTCCTAACCAAATCACTTGAAATAAAAATCAAATTCATCACCATTATGCCACATTAAAAATTTGGCCATTAAATGTGGGTGAAGGACATAAAATTTTCTTGCTTGTTTTTCATTCCACATATCACCAAACCATCAAAAATACTATAGTATCATATATTCTAACTAAATTCATCATCAATCCTTCACTTGTGAAATTCGGCTATTAAAGGTTTAATGTGGAATTTATGATTTCCATGCTAAACTTCATCATTTTTGGTTTCCATCACCACCATTCATTAAATTCTAACTAATTAACTTCAAATATCAAAAGATTCATCATCATATTTTCTTCATGAAATTCGACCAATGAAGAATGCTTGAAGAACATGTGATTTCATACTTGATTTCTGCACCTAACACCATAAAACAACTAAAAACACTTAAATAACTTAAAATCCATTTAAGTAATTCATCAAATCTTTTCTCTCTAAATTCAGTCAGTCATGAATCCATCATGAAATCATGTGATTCAACCATAGAAAATGCAAAAGAATGCATGGGAAAGCTAGATCACAAGCTAGAATCAAGAAATTTTACCTTTAATCGGTTGAATCCTTACAATCCAATGCTTTTCTCTTGAAATTTGCTCTCTAGGGTTTGTTCTTCCTTTCTCCCTTTTGTTTCTTGCCTTAGCCAACCATGAGGAATGAGTTAAGTGTAAAGCCCGACCCTGTTTTATATTTGACATGCTATTCATATGCATTTCATAACATGCTTGCATATTGAATTGCCTCGAAAAATTAGAAAAAAGTCGATAGTGTACCTAGTGGTATGATTAAGAGGATTGAACCTCGAACTAGTTTAAATAGAGATTTGAGGATGAATTTGAGAATTTCAAAACCCCAGAGTGTCATATTATGGTAATTAGGAGTTCGAGGGTTGATTTGGAGTCAATCTGGAATTTTAGTATTCTAGGGGCAAAATGGTCATTTTGCCACTCGAGCACAAAATTTGAATCTTTGAAAGGATTTGAATCAAATTTGATTAATTGGAGTATGATATGAGTATGAGGAGTGAAAAATGAATTTTGGTAATTTTTCAGTTTTAGGGGCAAACATGTAATTTTTCATTTTTACGAGGGTAAAAGTGTAATTTTTGAAAATTTACTCCACCAAGACCTTGGTTAAGTCTAGAAACTTCATTCAAGCTATGGATAAGTGAAGAAAAATGTGTGGTAGAGAAAAAAAGTCAAATGAATGACTAATAAAGAATGAATTAATAAAATATGACATGTGTTAAAAAAATAAATATTATTTTATTAAGCTTATAAATAGGCTTAAAATTCAGCCAAAAACCCTTGTGAGGGTCGACCATAGCAAAGCAAAGAAGGAAGAAAAGAAAATATAAACCCTAGGCTGAAAATCAAGGGAAAAGAGAGAATTCAAGGAATCAAGCTTGAAAAAGGTAAAATTTCTTGATTTTCTTGGTGTTCTACATTACCTAAGCTTTCTTTTCCATTTTCCATGCAAAAATCACAAGTGGGTATAACAAACCCATGCTGGCCGAACCTCCATGGAGGGATTTTGAGCAATTATTTTGATAGATTTTAGGTTGATTTAATGTTTTTAGTTAGGTAGAAATGAAATATAACAAAACCTAGCAAGAAAACCTAATTTTCCACCTTGAACCCCTTATGGCCGAACCTTCTAGGAAGAGAATGGCTGCTGAAATTGATGATAATTTGAGGTATTTAGGTGAATTTTGATGAATTATAAAGTCAGAAAATTAATGGGAAATTTTGGTGCAAAAATCAAAATTTTTGCCTAAAGTGTTGATTGACGCACTATGTGGTTCGAACTGATAATTTGCATCATATTCACAGTCATTAAGGTAAATTGGGTGTAATTAGAGTATAGAAATTGAAAGAAATTAATTTGGAATTAAATTGGAGACTTTAGTCAATTTAGACCCATGTAGGCGAACTAGGTCGAATACCGTGTTTAGACGGTTATTCGGATAGTTGCATCGCATTTCATGCATTCATATAGAATTATAAAGCCTGAAAATCAATTATGATTAATTAACATAATTTATTGAAATTCATGTCACGCGTAACGTATAGGTGGTGAACCTTCCGAAAAAGGTAAAGAAATTAAGTCGGACGATAGAGACTAAGAGTGTTTCGGACTCCTAAAATAGTGAGTGGATAAATTACCGTTTTCAATATCTAGAGTAATTTTACCTATTTTCGTGCTTTTAATGAATTGAATTTTATAAATGATTTTTAAATTGAAAATTTTATTTTATAACACTAAATATGTGGAGACTTGTACTGAATTTATGTTTATGTATTTAATTTGAAATTTATGGCTTATGATCTTAGGAAGCATGCTGGCTGGATTTATACTTGTATGAAATATGTGACTGTTTTCCTTTATCTAAATATACTGGGTAGAATTTTATTAGCCATGTTATGCTGTAAAAATTTTGTTGATTGGTGGGTTAATTAGTCGCTGCAGTGGCGGGTTTCCGTGGACCAGCCTATTCAAAAAGCATGGTAAACCCAATTATTATTTTTACCTCGGTACGAGAGGCGTGGAGGGTAACTCCTGAGGTAAAGACCGAGTTCACTTCATGCCAAACTACCACGTGAAGTTGAACTTAGCCAACGCGAAGGATTGCCTACGTTTTGAGAAAAAAAAATTTTAACAACCTTGGCGGGCTCGATTGGATGCTCTGATCAAGTGTCCATGAGTATGAGATTTGGCCTAAGCCTAGTTTTTACAAAAGAAATCATAAGCCTTCTGCTTTGATAAAATGAAATTATTTTATTTGATTATACTGAATTTGGTGTTATGAACTACGTTATGATGTCATGTTTTTATATTGTCTCCATTTACTCGACTTTAGATGTTGTGGATGGTATTTATTTACTCACTGGGTTGTAAAACTCACCACCTTCAATTTTCCCATTTCAGGCTCACAGGTATCAGTAGATAGAGAATTTTGTTGATGAGGAAGTTTGGAATGGTAACCTTCAGTTTCAAAGGTCCATCTCTTAGTCCATATCTCTCTGTTTTGGGCTCGCTTAGCATTGTAAATTAAATTTTATAGTTTAGTTAACTGTATTACAGTATGTAATAATATATTTTGCTTTTATGCTATAAAAATTATTTCTGGATATCTATATAAAAAATTTGTTTTATAGGAATATACATTATTTTATAGAATATTTTTATTTTATTCTATTAAATATAATTTTAATTAAATGGCATGTTTTAGATATTCGATTTCATTTTTGATTGCGAATTATGTATTCTCTACGTATAAATAACATTTTTACCAAATTTTAAAATTTTTGACAAAAATGACCGAAATGCCCCTGTGTAGTAAATTTTGTTTTTTTCCTTGTTTTGATCCAAAATTTGACGAAATGCACATAAACATGAAATAAGTAAATAGAGATTCATAAAGGAGTTGAAAAATTGGTACAAGAGCCTTGTGAGGTCTCTATTTACTCTCTGGGGATGAAGGTCAATCGGGGCATCGTGGCAGTTGTCACAGGCTCGATAGTAGTTCTGGGTAGTGACATAAGTGAGGTGTGGGTTGATTTTTAAAGCCAAACAATTAAAGGTTACAATTTTGACACATGTCGCCATGTAATTGGTGCATGTGTCATACTTACCTATTAAACTTTCTCTCTCCACCACTTAAATTTCTTCATTTATCCATAATAATAAAGGGTGAAATTCATGTGCTGGACAAGTGTTGGGTCGGGCAAAATTACAATTTTACCCTTGGGTAACAAAATGACTATTTTGCCCCTATGTTTGAAAAAATGCCAAAATTAATATTCTTCACTTCCCAAACTCAAATTATGTTCTAAATAGTCAATCTTGATCAAAAACTTCTTCCAATATGTTCTAAACTCAAATTATTTTATCCTTAGGTGGCAAAATGACCATTTTGCCCCTACATAGTAAAAATTTCAATTCGACTCCAAATCAGTCCTCGAACTCCGAATCACCATTTTAAGTCATTCTAGGGTTTTGAAATTCTCAATTTCAACTTAAAATCTTTATTTGAACTTATTCGAAGCTTAAATCAACTTGTTTGTACCATTAGGTACGCTACCGACTTTCGACGATTTTTTTGAGACCTTTCAGGTATACCAGCATGTTGTCAAGCACATGAATGACATGGTAAATACTTTATAAGGTCGGGCTTGACATGTCAAGCCCATGAATTTCACCTATTATCATTTTATACTTTGGATAATTGAGGTATTTTATGTGCTGGTGAGAAAAGGCTTAATAGTTAAGTTTTAAATATGAACCAATTATGTGATGACATGTGTCCACCTTTAATTCTTTTATAATTTCCTTTATAAACTCAACATAAACTCTCCCATTCACTCTCTCATTGCCATGCAAACCAAAGGAGAAGGGAGAAAAGAATGGAAAAAACCCTAAGGAAGAAATTCAAGAGAAATTCACTAGTTATCGAAGAACGACGCAATCTGAGGTGAGATTTCACGATTTTAGCTTAAGATCTACCTTTCCCATGCCTTTTTTTTTCATTTTCTATGGTTGAAACCCAACTTTTTATGGAGGAAGACATTATGGCCAAATCTAAAGGGTAGGTTTTGATGATGGGTTTTATTAGATTTCATGCTATCTAGCTGTTTTTAGTCGTTTTGTGATATTCGGTATGAAAAACAAGCAAGAAAACCACATGTTCTTCATCAAACCTTCCTTGGCTGAATTCCATAAGGAATAGATTGATGATGAAATTTGTTATATTTCATGTTATTTAGCTCGTATTTGATTATTGGTGGTGTCCAAAATCAAAAAGGAAAAATCGGACATGAAAATCATATTTTGACCAATTATATATATACACGTTATATGGTTCGGATGTGATAAATTAAGTCACAATCAAGTTCATTGAGGTACTTTGAATATAATTGGAGTATGGAAAGTGCAATGAATTGATTTGGAGTTGAATCGGATGTTTTGGCTAATTAAGAAGTGTATAGTTCGAGTTAGGTCGAATACCATTTTAGTCCAACAACAATTGAACCTATGTAAAACACCATATTTAAGTGATTATTTGAACATTTCTCATTCAATTTCATGCATTCATATAGAGCCTGAGATAGTTCTATAACAGTTTAGCACAAATGTATTGAATTACTTGTGGTGTATTATGTATAGGTGGTGAGCCCTCTGGTAAGGGTAAAGATATCATACTAGAGGACTAGGAGAGTCACGACCCAAATTCTCGGATCGTGACCGCTGCATGGGCCCAATGAGCATAGCTCACTACGCCCAAGCAAGCCTATTCATTTACTTTGCTTAACAGATTTATCCAATTATGTATACACACACACACACACCTTTTCTGGGTGTGAACATAGCCAAATCATAATGGCATTATCGATAATAATATACATGCACTATACCAGTCATGTATTTAGCAACTTACATTGCATATACATTTTCACATTGTTTAAGTGTATTTACAATACAAAAGGACCCATGACTTCTAGCGGAGACATTTACAAGAAAAGAGATTACTATCGAATGCCAAACACATACCCAGGAGATGCACTACGAGGACTCCTCGATCTAGGGTCCAATAGTCTCCTGATCTGAAAACATGAATTTTGAAAACGGTGAGTACAATACTCAGTGAGTGAATATTAGAGGGGAACAAGTAATATTAGCCAGGACATTTGATAACCATGATGCACGAGACAATTTTTTATCTAGCTAATATTTAAAACCCCTTCCACTTGACCCGAATTTTGTTTTTACATTCAAGGATAAAGCATCCATGAATTTACTCCAATCATTCTAGTGAGGTCGCAAAATTGACGGTTTACTACAAGCCATCACAGAACAAGGGTTTCACAACCCATACAATTCACGTTTGCAATCATACATATTATACCACGCATATATATAATCATATGCAATAACACCCACCATTCCATTTTCCTCCGCTCTACTGTACTCTTAACTCATACATCATTACCGGCATTGCACTTCCCACTTCGCACATGCACGGTAGTAATTATCACAACCTTTATCATTAAATCGGCATTGCACTTCCCACTCTGCACATGCACGGTCGTAATTATCACACCCTTTGTCACTCAACCGGCATTACACTTCCCACTCCACACATGCAGGGTCGCATCAATTTCACCATAATTTATTAATAATGCATATCAGCATAATACAAGCGTATACAGATTTAGTACACTGAATTTCACACAATTTCTCAACAATACATGTGGGCATCATACCGATATACACATATACACAGATGCATCGCAATCATATTTAACATCACAGAAATATTTTCACTAAAAGCTTGTTCCCAGGATTTATTTTTAAAAGGGAATTAGATATAATCATTCACGCATTTCATTTCAACTTAATTAGAATTCCCAAATAAATTTTGAAATGCAAGTTCATTCACTGTACTGGGAGTCATTATACTCCTAATCCAAATCTTCAAGTACAATTATTGTACTTCCACCGGTAGTCTGCTCACCACCTATCCATAATCCATGACACAAAATTCAATAAATTGTGTCAATTTATCATAAATTATTTCAGGGTCTAAAAATCTACATAAATGCATAAAACGCTATGCAATTGTCCGAAAAATCGTTGAAACACATTATTCGGCCTAACGCGTACGGTACGTGATTTAATTCTCTAAAATCTCCAAATAAGGTCTAAATTGATTTCTTTCAAGTTTTATACCTCAATTATACCCAAATTAACTTAATGTCTACAAATATGGTGCAAATTATCAGTCTTGGCCAGAAATTACAAAATTACCCTTATTAGGTAAAAAGTTGTATTTTAGCATCGAAAATTCCCACTTAATTTTTATATCCTTAATTCATCATAATACACTTAAATACCATGAAATATCATCCAAACTAGCAGCCAATTTACCTAAAATTTAGTTTAAAAATCTTCACAATTTTTCTTGAAAATTTTGACCAATAATGGCGTAAGAATACCGAAATTTTTCCTACTCGATTTTCTCACCATAATTCATCATTTTTTCAACCATTGTACTTGAATCAAAACCAATCCATCATCAATACACATCAAGCAAGATTCGGCTATTGAAGATTCATGGGGAAAATGAATTTTTTCCTATGGTTTTGCTTATAAACATGGTTAACTACCTCTAAACATCAACATAGTCTAAAATCAAGCCAATCCAACATTAATTTCTCTTCCATACCCATTTTTCAGAATTGAATTCATCATGATAACTCAATATTCAACCATGAAAATCATGAACAAAAGCATGGGTAAGCTAGGTATCAAGGAGAATTAAAGAAATTCTAACTTACCTAGCTTGTTTCCTTGATTTCTTCACTTTCTCTTTGAATTTCCACCTAGGTTTTCTTGTTTTTCCCTTTGTTCTTCCTTTGTTCTTGTTGCTGGTTACCTAGGCCGAATATGGTGAGAGAATTGGGGATTTAATGGGCTGATTTTTATAGAAAATAATAAGATAATCAAGCATGTTGCATGTCACATGCTTATTGGCCCTTTTTTTTAGCTTTTTGACTTTTTCTTCTAAATTTTTCCACCACAATTATTCTTGTATTTATCCAATCCTACCACAAGTAAAATCACTTGGTCTTGACAAGTGCTAGGCTAAAAAATTTACCGATTTGCCCCTGGGGTAATAAAATTTCGATTTTACCCATATACTCCGAAATGTATCATAATGACATTATTTTCACTTTCTAACCTCAAATAACACTAATATTGATGAATCTTGATCAAATGGGGTAAAAATCTTTTCTAAAAATTCACGTTTGGTCTTCTAGTGGCAAAATTACCATTTGCCCATGTACTCCAAAAACACTGAGAATCAAAATTTTTCACTGCTAAACTTCATTTTATACTCCAATAATCATAATTATATTTTATATAATTATTCTTGGTCAAATATGGTCAAATCTTTGCTAAAAATCTCCATTTTATCGTCAAATGGAAAAATGACCGTGTTGTCCCTAATCGATCAATTCTCCTAATTAACTCCAAACTGGACCTTGAACTCCGAATCATTAATCTAAGTCATCCTGTGGGTTTTAGAATTTTCAAATTGCTCTTAGAATTTGTATTTGAACCAGTTTAAGGCTCGATTTAACTTGGTTGTACCATTCGGTACAATACCGTCTTTTAATCGAGCTTGACAGGGTCTCATAAGGAGTAGGAGTACTCCCATTATTGTGAGTAAACAAAGTCTCATCTTAATAAATTAAAGTAGTTTATGCTCGTTTTTATGATTTTAAAGAATAATGAACTTAAATTGTAAATTATTATGTTTTACAATGGAAGTGTTGGTTAAATGAAATAAGATTCATAAATTGTTTTGAAATAGAATGATGGTTTTGGAAATTGAGTAAGTGGAGACTACATATTTGTATTATATATATATATGTTTTGACTATTGTTCGTTATGCCGACCCTGCTTTGTAATGAATATATCCGCATAACGGGATTTGTAATTGATATACGATTTGAAGTGATGGCTTATGACAATGTGATGGCATGAATGGCTAGATTTGTGTTTATGTGGAATATATGAACTGTTTTGTTTTACCTTGACAGGCTAGGTAATATCATATTAGTCATGTCATGTTGTCAAAATTTTATTAATTTGGTGGGTTATTTGATTAGCTTGCTGGAGTGGGCGAGTTTTTATGGACCAGACTATTAGAGAGGCACGGTAAACCCCATTGTATTTTACCTTAGTATGAGAGGCGCGGAGGGTTTCTCCTAAGGTAGTATAGAGTTCACTTCACGTCGAACTACCATGTGAGGGTGAAACTCAACCAACGCCAAGTAACAGCTATGTTTTTAAACGTACAAACCTATTTTATGTGTATATATTATTTTAACAGCCTTGGCAGACTCGGTTGGATACCCTACGCAAGGTGTTACCGAGTACGAGTTTTGGCACAAGCCAAGTTTTTAAGACAGTCATAAGCCTTGTTGATTTGTTTTTTTGATGAAATGTAATTGTTTTATATGAGTTGAAATGAGTTTTAATGTTATGAATCATATTATGATGAAATGTTTTATTTGTCTCCATTTACTCACTGGGTTATAGATGATCTTTTCTTACTCACTGGGTTTATAAAAACTCCCCACCCTTCTTTCACCCATTTCAGACTTAGGGCAGTCTGTAGACAGTCGATTTTGTAGAGGGTTTGGTGTTGGGTTCGCACCCTTAGAAATCATAGGCCTGCAATCTTGTTTATTTTTGTTATTTTGGGGCTCACATGTCATTTTAGGATATTTTTGTATACCTTGGCATTGTGTTCTATTACATATATAAATTTATTTTGTTATTATGCTACATTAACTGTTTACGTAAGATTCTATAAATATTGTTTTATATGAAAATAAAATATTTTTATTCAATATTTTATTTAGTTTGATCAGCTATAATTTCAATTTAAATGGATGATTCAGACTACTAAATTTATTTTTAAATATGAGATGTATATTTTTCATGTATATACTATATTTTTAGCAAGTTTTAAAATTTGAGTAAAATGACCAAATTACCACTATGCGGTAAAAATTAGTTTTTGATTGTTTTTTATTTGAAAATAGTCTATATTCCTTTAAAACATGATATCTAGTAATTGTTGCTCACAGAGGAGGTGTAAAACTGATGCTAGAGCCTTGCAAGGTTTCAGTTGACATTTCGGGTAAGGTATGTCTATCGGGATATTGCGACGGTTGTGACAGGCTCGAAAAGAGTACCGAGTCATGACAATTCAATTGGTATAAGAGCTATTGATTTTAAAGTTATTTTAAAAACTACAGTGTCAGTGTGACCCCAAGTTAGGTTAAATTAAGTTGAATGCATGCATCTGCATATAGAACCTGAAGTTGTCTAAACTTGTTATGTTTCTTCTTATAGATCATTATGCCTCCTCGACGTGGACGCCCACCTCTCGTTGGATCAGTTGAGAAAGGAAGAGGCCATTCTTGGCATCGTCAGTTAGATCTTGTAGAGAGGGAATCTGTTGCGTCTACTTTTCGGGCAGTACTTGCTGCTGAACAGACTGAGAATCTTCCACATCTTCCACCACTTGCTAGTATTTCTGCCATATCTCCTGAGGCAATTAAGGCATTGGCAGCTTTCCTCACTACTATTACTGGGTAGGCTCAGGCTGGTCAAGCTCCTCCTACTGTTCCTCTAGTCGAATCTTCAGTGCAACCACCCCCACCTCCTGTTCTGCTACAGGTTCTTGAAGTCTCCATTTCTAAGAAACTTAAGGAGGCTATACAACTTGGTTGCATTTCTTTTACAAGTGATCTAGATGCAACTGTAGCTAAGGGCTGGATCATTCAAGTTTTTGAGACACTTATTGATATAAGACTGGATCATGATATGAAACTGATGGTGGCAACTAGACTGCTTGAAAAGAGGGCTCGTACTTGGTGGAACTTAATGAAATCTTGTTCTACTGCTCATCTGATCTAGTTGGATTTTTTACGAAAGTTCAACGGCCAGTATTATACTTATTTTCATCAAAAAGAAAAAAAAAGGGAATTCTTTAGTCTGAAATAAGGGAGTTTGACAATAAATGAGTATAAGGCTCGTTTTAACGAGCTAATGTCTTATGTGCCTGATATGGTGAAAATTGAGCAAGATCAGGCTAATTACTCTGAAGAAGGGCTCCGGAATGAAATCAGAGATCGTATGACAATGACGGGCGGGGAGCCATATAAAGAGGTTGTACAGATGGCTCTGCAGGCTGAGAAACTCACCATTGAGAATAGAAGGATTCGGGCTGAGTTTGCTTAAAGAAAAAATCCAAATACATCTTTCAGCTAGCCTTCGAAAAAGGATAAGGATTCATCTACTTCAAGGAGTGCAACCACCGCTTCAGTAGCATTTACTCGACCCTCATCTCAATAGCCACAGCAAAAGTTTTCTAGATTCAATAGATCAGCGACGAGTGCTATTGGGAAGAGTTTTGAGGGTTTTGACAAGTGCCAAAATTGTAAGAGATCACATGTCGGGCCGTGTAGGGAGCCCATAAGGTGTTTTTAGTGTGGTCAGCAATGCCACATGAGGAGTGCTTGGCTGTAGTTAGGACGAGCTACTGTAGCTGTTTCATCTCATCAAGCTCGTACAGATATTCCAAGAAGAGATTCTTATAGGTCACAATCGAGACAGGGTGTAGCGATGCGGCTCGATGTGAGGAGTAATACGCCAGCACATCCACCCTTTAGACCGCAGTCTCATACACCGACGAGAGTTTTGGTTGTGATAGAGGAGGAGGCATGAGTTTGACCTAGTGCAGTGACAGGTACCATGTTGGTATTTGATAGAGATGCTTATGTCTTAATTGATTCTGGTTTGGATAGATCTTGTGTGAGCACAACATTTGCATTCTTTTTTGATAAAAACTTGTCACCTTTAGAGGAAGAAATTATAGTTCATACCACTCTAGGAGAGTAGTTGGTTAGAAACACCTGTTATAGAGATTGCGGGATAAGGGTTAGTGACGAAGAATTCAGGGCTGACTTAATTACCCTAGAGATCCAGGATTTTGATTTGATATTGGGTATGGATTGCTTGACTACACATCGAGAAAAAGTGGATTGTTTCAGAAAAAAAGTTGTGTTTCAGAATTCTGAGGGAGCATAGATTATATTTGCAAAGGAACATCGAGTATTACCATCTTGTGTAATCTCAGCTATCAAAGCTTTGAAACTAGTACAGAAAGGGTATTCGGCTTATGTCAAGCCCAGCCTTAAAATGTCTGCCATGTTATTTATATATTTGACATCATGCCCGCATACTTGAATTATCTCAAAAAAATAGATAAAAGTTGGTATTGTACCTAGAGGTACAACTATGTCGATTTATGCCTTGAACTAGTTAAAATAGGGATTTTAAAGTGAAATTGGGAATTTCACAATCCATGGATGACTTAAAATGGTGATTCGGAGTTTAAGGGCTGATTTAGAGTCAATCGGAGATACCGACTACTTAGGGGTAAAATGATCATTTTGCCAACCAAGGAAAAAATGGAAATTTTTAGAAAAGATTTTGACCACATTTGATCGAGATTGATCATATGGAGTATAGTACGAGGTTTAGCAGTGAAAAATTTTAATTCTCGATATTTTTCGAGTATAGGGGCAAAATGGTAATTTTACCACCTCGAGGGCAAAATGGTAATTTTACCACCTCGAGGGCAAAATGGTAATTTCCACTACCCAACACTTGTCAAATTTGTGGATTGTATTTACTGTGGGAATGGATAAATATGGCATAAAATGTGGTGGAAAATTTAAGTGTAAAAGTCAAATATTTAAATGATGTACCAATTATATTATGCCATGTGTCAAGCTTTGATTTATTTAATATTAAACATGAAAAAGCAGCCCATAAGCCCCCATTATCACTCCCATATTTGGCCAAGCAAAGAAAAAAGTAAACCAAAGGAAGAAAAAAACCATAGGAGGAGAAAATCAAAGGGAAAGTGTGAAAATTCAAGGAATCAAGCAAGATAAGGTGAAATTTCTTTACTTTTGCTTGAGATCTACAATACCCATGCTTTATTTTCTCATTTACATAGTCCAATTACATTTTTTCAAAATAAATTAGTGGCTAGCTGAATGGGTATGGAGAGAAATTCATGATGGGCTTGAATTTAAGTTATATTAGTCTTTTCGATTAGTTAATGATATGTAGTATGAAAACAAGTGAAGAAAAACACCTATACCTTGGAAACCTATCCTGGCCGAATCTTACATGTAGTGTGTGGATGGTGGATTGTTGTTATTTCAAGTGAATTGCTTAGAAAATGATGATTTATGATGAGAAAATTAAGTAGGAAAAATCATGGTGTTAGTGCACCACAATGACCAAATTTCCCATGAAGAAATGGGAAGGTAATTGTGCTGATATTTTATGTTATTTGGCTTGCATTTGGTGACTTAAAGTATGGAAAAAGGAATATAGCAATTTGGAATAAAATTGGACGCATTGGTCATTTAATCGGGTGATAGGTCGAATTAAGTCAACCCGCGTTTAAGTAATATTCGGACAAATTGCTTTTCATATCATGCATTAGTATAGGGTCTAAATTAGTTTATTACAATGTGGTAAATTTCTCGGTTAGTACGTGTCAAAGTGTTGAGTCCTCTGACAAAGGCAAGGAAATTACACCCGAGGATCACTTATCAAAGTACTCAAAAATCTGAACTTCTAAAAAATAGTGAGTAAACTTATTTTCGCCTTAATTATCTAGAGTGATTTTTATTCTATTTGGTGATTATGTGGAAAAATAAATTTAAAGGATGAATTGTTCTGTTTTATGAGAAAAATATGATTTTATAAAATAAAATGAATTTTTTTTTATAAATTGATTTGAAAACTGGACAATAGTTTTGAAATCAGAGTTATTGGAGACCACACGCTGTATTGTAAATTATTATTTGAATCAAACAGCTTATGATATTTGTGGCATGATTGGCTGAATTTATAATGGTATTGCAAAATGTGAACTGTTTATTCTGTCTTGATAAATTTGTTAACAAAGTGATTGCCATATCATGCAAATTGGGAATTTTTGATTTATTGGTGGGGTTTATGAGCTACTGTTGTAGACAGGTTTTCATGGAACAAGCCTATTTAGAGGGGCATGGTAAACCCCATATATTAGACCTCTGATGAGAGGCACAGAAGGTAACTTTGGAGGTATGACAAAGTTCACTTAACGTCGAGCCACCACGTGGTAGTGAACTCGGCCAACGCTAAGGAGTCGGTTGCGTTTTGATACATTATGAAATATCAACAGCCTTGGCGGTCTCGGTTAGATGTCTCGGCCAAGGTATCCCTGAGAATGGATTTTTGGCAAGAGCCAAGTTTTTCTGGGAATCATAAGCAATATTTAGTTATTTGAGTGAAATTAATTTATTATATCTAATTGAAATGAATTTTCATGTTATGAAACCTTTTTGAGACAGGAAGTTTCATTGTTTCCTTTTACTCGCCTTTAGATTTTTTAGGAGATATCTATTTACTCACTGAGTTATGAAAACTAACCACTCTCCTCTCCACCTTTCAAGCTTAGAATAGTTGTAAGTAACAGAGTTTGTTAAGGACTACAGTTGGCTTTGTAACCTCACCGATAGTAGGTTTACTGTCCTCTTTATTTTTGATATTTCAAGGGCCCACGTATCGTCGTAAATGATATTGTAAATTCTGGTTTACTTTAATATTGTATATAAGAATTTATTTTTCTTTTATGTCCGAAAAATTATTTACGTAATGTTTTGTAAATATTGTTTTATGAAAAATTATAATATTTTATTAAATATTTTTATTATATTTTAATAGTTACCTTTCTATTTAAAATGAATGTTTTAGTTAGTAAAACACATTTTGATTTTGCAATATGTGTTTTTCACTCATAAGCTTCTCATTATTTGGGTTCGAAATTTTTCGAGGAAAATGACCGAAATGCCATTATGAGTCGAAAACTACTTTATGATTGTTCTGGTTTGGAAATGACTGGTTATTATTTAAAACATGATGTTCAGCAATTGACGCTCACGAGGGAGACGAGAAAAATGGTACTAAAGCTTTGTAGGGTTTTAGTGGGCATTCCGGATGACGAATGTCTATCGGGACGTCACGGCGATTATCATGGGCCTTATAAGAGTGTCGAGTCGTGACAATTTTATTGGTATCAGAGCTTTTGCTTTTAAAGCTTTTGATTTCAAAATCATTTTAAAAATGTACAATGTCAATGTGGCCCTAGGTTAGGTCAAGTTAGGTTATATGGAATAGGATACATTTGTATATAGAATCTGAGGTTGCCCAAACCTACGTTATTTTTTTTATAGATCACTACGCCTCCTAGACGAGAGTACCCACCTGTTACTAGATTGGCAGGGAAGGGAAAAGGTCGTTCCCAACCTCGACAGCTAGATGTAGTAGAAGAGGAATCGATTGCATCCTCTTTTCGGGCAACACCTACTACTGAGCAACTCGAGAGTCCTCCACTTCCTTCGCCACCTATTGGCATTCCTGCCATGCCTCCTGAAACAGCATAGGCATTGGCAGCTTTCTTTACTGCTATGGCTAGTTAAGCTCAAACTGGTCAAGTCCCACCTACAGTGCCTCCCGTTACTTCTATTCCACCACTGATGTCGGATGTCTCCATTTCTAATAAGCTGAAGGAGGCTAGGCAGCTCGACTGCATTTCTTTTGCTGGTGAGTTGGACGCAATCGCAACAAAAAATTGGATTAATAAGATATCAGAGACCTTTGTGGATATGAGATTGGACCATGAGATGAAATTAATGGTGGCCACAAGATTATTGGAGAAGAGGGCCCGCACTTGATGGAGTTCAGTGAAGTCCCATTGTCACGACCCAAAACTCCCTTCGAGCCCATGACAATTGCCGTGAAGTCTCGATAGACATTCCTATCCTACATGCCAACCAAAACCTCGCAAGGCTTTTAGTACCATTTTACTTTTCTCCCCTGTGAGTAATCAACACTGAACGTCATGTTCAAAGGATTTTAACTTCTTCCCACTTAAAACAGTAAAAAAGCAGTTTTCCCCTCACAGGGGCATTTTGGTCATTTTTCTTCAAAATGTCATATTTAAAAATAAATTTCAGTATCTAAAACACCTTTTTTAATTTAAAATTATGACTATTTGAATATAATGAAAATATTCAAGAAAATATTCTAATTTCTTATAAAATAATTTTTTATAGAATAGTCCATAAATAAATTTTGGGACGTAAAAGCAAAATAAATGTTTTCATACAATAACTTGTGCAACCAGAGTGTATAATTACGTTTACAATGACACGTGGGCGCACGAATGATCAAAGTATAGGGGACAATGAACCTATTGTTGGTGAGGTTGCAAGCCAACTTTAGTCCTCAGCAAATTCAGCTATCTACTAACTATTCCATTCCTGAAAGGGTGGAAAGGAGAGTAGTGAGATTATAAAATCCTAGTGAGTAAACAGACATCATCAAAAGTATCTAAAGTCGAGTAAATGGAGATAAATCCAAATTTGTTCTTCGAATTACAATTCATCTTATCTCAACTCATTTCAATTGAGTAAAATAGAATTATTTTAATCGAATAATTCTTATGGCTTGTGGATCTCTTAAAAACTTGGCTGCTGCCAAAATCATTCTTGGGGATACCCCGACTGAAGCATCTAATCGAGACTGCCAAGGTTGTTCAATGTAGTATACACATGAACATATTTTTACATTTGAAAATCTAGCCATGCCTTGGCGTTCGCTAAGTCCCACTCTCACGTGGTGGTAAAGTATATATAATCTGATCCTATGCCCCCTCTCATGGTCTGGTCAATAAAACCTCCACTGTAGGGATTATGGATTATTTTATCTACCACTTGATTTATAAAATTTTTTTTTCTGTATGACATGGCAATTTATTTCAACCTAGCCTCTCAAGGCTGAATACACAGTACGTATAATCCTAACACAAAAACCAGTTTAGCCATTCATGCTCATATATTGTCATAAGCCATTAAATTTAAACACAATTTATATACAACAAATAAACAATCTCCAATTATACTATTTTTCCAAAATCATCATTTAATTTCTGAAAAATTCATTTCTTTAAATTATATTTTGTTGATAAACCATAAAGATATTATTTTTCCATTTAAACTCATTTTTTATAAAATCACAAAATCGGATAAAAACCTACTTTAGATAAATAAGATGATAGCAAGGTTACTCTCTGTTTTCGGAGATCGAATTCGGGTACTCTGAGTATAAATCCTTGGGTGAAATTTTCTTGTCTTTGTCAGAGAATTCACCACCTTGACACAATACAATAAATTGATTACTACATTTGTGCTAATTCGGTGTAAAATTAACCTAAATTCTATATGAATGCATGAAATGTTTGGGTAACTGTCAAATTACAGTGTTGACCTAATTCGGTCTATCACTCGATAAATTAGCCAACATGCCCAATTTAGCTCCAAATTGCATCATTTCTTTTCCACTAATTCAATTCACCAAATACAAGCCAAATTATCAAAAATTCAGCTCAATTACCTTCCTATTTCTTCATGTGAAATTCAGCCATATTGGTGCATTATCACTAAAAATTTTCCTATTCCATTTTCGCACCATAATTCATCATTTTCTAAGCCATTTCACTTGATATAAAATCAATCCATTATTCCCACACCTCACATAGGATTCGGCCATTGAGAAACACTAAAGTTGTTGTGGTTTTCTTCACTTGTTCTCATGCTACATATTATGTCAAACCCATCTCTACAGTATGTTTATTATGTCGTTTATATACTTGACAACATGTTTACATATTGGAATGCCCCGACGAAATCATTAAAGATTAGTACTGTACCAAGTAGTACAATTAAGTTAATTAAACCTCGAACAAGTTCAAATGAAGATTTTAAGGTGAAATTGAAGATTTTACAATCTAGCAATGACTTAAAAAGATGATTCGGAGTTCGAGGGCTAATTTGGAATCAATCCAGAATATTGACTTTCTAGGGGCAAAATGATAATTTTGCCACCCAAGGACAAAACGAGAATCTTTAGAAAAGTTTTTGGCCCCATTTGATTAAGATTGATAAATTGAAGTGTAATTTGAGGTTGAAAAGTGAAAAAAATGTAATTTCGGTACTTTTCGAAGTATAGGGGTAAAATCGTAATTTTACCACCCCGGGGGCAAAACGATAATTTTTCACCCCTAATATTTGTCCAGACCAATGGATTTTATTGATCATGGAAATGGATAAATATGAGAAATTGTGTGGTGGAGAATTAAAGAATTAAAAGTCAAATAATTAAAGTATGGACCAATTAAAACATGCCACATGTCAAGCCTTTATTATTTTCTTTATAAAAGGCATAAAAATCAGCCCATTCTCAACCCCATGGTAGGCTAAAACCAGAAGAAAGGAAAAAATAAAAGGAAGAACCCCATTATCGTTTGATTTCATATAGGTTTTGAGGTGTGTTAGGTTACACTTATCATGTCTATGAGGGACAATGATTCTGATATTTCATAGAGTGTTAGTGAGGGATCAACAGATTTTACTGCTGAAAGTCGATGGTGTCCTGAACTCAATAATCCCGAAGGAGATACATTTAGAGTTCCTACTAATTGGGCTCCATCAGATTTAGGAGCGAAGGTTAAGATAAAGGAAAGTCCTAGTAACAGTGAGACCGATGTAAGTGTCGATAGTAATGACGTAAATCAAGGCATGAGAAATTTCCTCTTAAAAGGAATTGAGGAATATGCTAAAAGGAGGAAGAAAATGAGGATAGTAGAAGAAGAGTATTATTGTGAGAAAGCATCTGCATCGGTCATTACACATTTTTCCCTATGTTGTGGGACCAATGTAAGTGAACAGCAAGAGAAGAAAAAAAGAAAACTTGAAACGAACTAGAAAAAGGATCAAGATGATGATTATCCTAAAGATGTTTAGTGTCTTGTTGAAGCTTCTAATACTGTAACCCTAGGCTGATGTATTATAACAAGGATAATAATCCCCTGTATAAAAGGCTTAAGAGTTTACTTTTGTCTTGTATAATATAAACAGATGATGGAGTAGTTATTTAAATGACAGAAGGGGTGTGAGAATTTTTTAGTATGATAAAGGTAGATTAGCAGTATAAGTATTAAAGATGGATATTTATCTTAGTGGCAAGATCGATTATTTTAAATAAGTACTGAAGGCTGAAATAGGAAGTTATTAATGGTTCAAGTAATTACTAGATTTAATAACGATTAAACTTAGCAGTACTATGAATTGATCACCAATTAACGGGATTAAGTCAAGGATTATAAATTTGAGTATGGAGGGAATTAGAAGGTGATATCGTAATATTATAAGATGAGAATCTGGCATAAATAGAGTTAATTGGAGGTAAATGATGGGATTTGAGAAAGATACATCCTTGATTAATAACGATTGAGAGTATAAATGTACAGAAAGATGAACTGTTTTGTGATCTTTTGGTATTGGAGGTCAATAAATTATTGGAGCTATAAGATGAGAAATATAATCAGTTATGGACTATGAGAACAGTGGAATACTATAAATAATGAATCATTAGGCGTGTGATGAAGTTGTGATTTATTGAACCATATGGGAAGAATGTACTAAGGTGGGACATAAGACATGAGGATTTTTAGAGATGCTTATAAAGGGAAATATAAATTATAAAGTATGTTTTCCCTCACAAGTCTTAATTTATTTGAGAAATTATCATGGTAAAGATATGTGAATATTGGTAGTAAAATATGCCCTAAAAGATGAATGTGGCATACCATATAGGTAATATGGATATGTTAAGATCAATGTCCCAATCATGTATCTATGACAGAAAATTATTTTGCTAATTGTGGTATAGACTCAAAAAGGAGTCAAGTTGTTGAGAACGACTAAGGTAGTAACTCCAAAAGTAAAAGATTTGTTCTAACTAAGTATATTCCAATGGCTACATTGAGATAAATTACCATATGGAGTATTAAGATTAATAATGTATTGACCAAAGTCAAATCCTAAGAAATAAAAAGGATGAGAGATTAAATCTTGTTAAAGGCTTAGGAAAGGAGAGTGTAAAGTGAGGTGAATTATGAGAGATTAATTCAAAGGGATATCAATGTCAAGTAATGAATTTGTGAATAAAGGATTACGATGGTGGCATAGAAAATGAGTAATATAAAAGATTACTATGAGAATTTCTAACTCTTGTATTGACTCAGCTGAATGAAAAGTGATTAAATGAAGCAATTCTTGTGGTAAACAGTGGAATAGTGGAGTTGATGTAAAGTCTTGTTTATAGTTAGTGACTGCAACACCGATTATAGATAAGAGGCTACGTAGACTTTCATCTTGGAAAACCACCTTGTGTAATCGTAAATGACATAAAGACTCATGATTGAAAAGATTATTGCTGATCAAATTCTAAAGGGTAATAATAGATATAAGTGAAGTATTCAAGTTGAGCTAAAAATCAACACAATGAGCAAATCAAGATTCCCTATAAAGGAGATAACAAGAGAAGTTGAGCATCGAATAAAAAAATAATATCCCCACCTTTTCTTTGAGTTTGATAAATGAAATTTTGAGTACAAAATTTTATTTTAAGGGGGGTAATGTTGTCAAACCCAACTCTACAGTATGTTTATTATGTCGTTTATATAAATATTGAAATGCCCCGATGAAATCATTAAAGATCAGTATTGTACCTAGTAGTACAATTAAGTTGATTAAACCTCGAACAAGTTCAAATAAAGATTTTAAGGTGAAATTGAAGATTTTACAATCTAGGGATGACTTCAAAAAATGGTTCAGAATTCAAGGGCTAATTTGGAGTCAATTTGAAATATTGACTTTATAGGGGCAAAATGGTAATTTTGCCACTCGAGGACTAAACAAGAATTTTTAGAAAAGATTTTGGCCCCATTTGATTAAGATTAATCAATTGGAGTGTAATTTGGGGTTGAAAAGTGAAAAAAATGTAATTCCGGTACTTTTCGGAGTATAAGGGCAAAATCGTAATTTTGTCACCTCGAGGGTAAAACGGTAATTTTTCACCCCCAACATTTGTCAAGACCAAGGGATTTTATTCATCATGGAAATTGATAAATATGAGAAATTGTGTGGTGGAGAATTAAAGAATTAAAAGTCAAATAATTGATAAATATCAAATAATCGGGTGTATACATTATTCACAAATCACCTCGCACACGAGGGTAAAATTCATATAACAGTAAAACCAGGGGGAGCTGCAAAAAACCTTTAAATTCCATTTTCACCATGCAAAGAAATATAATTCATAATATTAAAACTCATTTCAACCCATATAAAACAATTACATTTTTTTTCGAAAAAAATCAACAATGCTTATGACTTTCCCAAAACTTGGCTCATGCCAAAAATTCGTATTCGGTGATACCTTACGTCGGGGCATCCAATTGAATCCGCCAAGGCTGTTAAAACAATATATATACTTAAAACATATTTTTATTTTGAATACATAGCCGTTCCTTGTCGTTGGCTGAGTCTCACCCTCACGTGGTGATTCGGCGTGAAGTGCAGTCAAACTTCACCTCAGAAGATACCCCATGCACCTCTCCAACCTAGGTAAGAATATAACCGGGTTACTGTGCTCCTTTAATAGGCTGGCCCATGGTACTTGCCACTGCAGTGATTGCCTAATCCAACCATACCAATAAAAATTCCAGTAGCATGGCATGACTACTATTATTTTATCCAATTTGTAAAAGTACAAAAAATCAAAACCGTTCATATAATCCATACAAACACAATTCCAATCATCCATGCCCTTACATAGTCATAAGCCATTAGTTTAAAACACATATATATAACACAAATATGTATTCTCTGCTTACTCTTGAATCTCCTGGTTAAATAAAAATCACTTTTAAAAGAATCCAAATTTGATTTTCAAGGGGATATTTTAAATCCTTCTCAAAACATTGAACCCCGAATCACGTTAAAACTCTCTTTTCGTAAAATGTTCATTATAAATATTTGCATGATATTTTTATATCAAAGTAGCATGGTGAATATATAATAAATTTCATGAATACACATGACAAAAACAATAAGGCACATTTTTCTTTGATGTAAATCATTTCGAAGAGCTTGTTTCTCGATTTAAAACACTTTACGCATAATATATAAATATATTTCAAATGATTTTTAAAAATAATTTACACTCACAATTTCCTAAAATTTCTACCAGCTCATGCTATCCATAAATTTTGCACCTAACGTAAAATATACGTACATGTATAAATATACGGAATTTTTAAAATTGACACTCCCTACTCACCTTGAAATAGCGAGATATTACATCACTATTTTCTATTTGCTGATCGCTCATCAATTTCTTCGACATGCCACTGTAGTGCACTATTGTCAATTTAGCACTTCTAAATTTCCACATTTATTTTTCTCTTTTGGATTTTTCTTTTCCTTCTTGCCATTGGGCCTTTTCCACTTATTTCATATTGAGCCATGCCCATTTATTTCCTATTGGGCCATGCCCATTTATTTGCTATTGGGCCATGCCCATTTTTTATCTCCTATTAGGCCATGCCCACTTATTTTCTATCATTTCATTTTCAGTTTTTTTTCTTTCTTTTTCTCTTTTCCATGTTTCTTCCTTCTTCCCCTCCAACCTGTCACTCTCGTCTTCCTCCAACGGTGGCAACACTTTCCTGCTCACAAACTTGCAGCCAAACTCTCATTTTCTCGCCCTTTTTGCTGCCATTTTCTACTCTAAAATTCAACTCTCTTTTCCCCTTAAATTGGCAGCAATTTTAGCTCAAATTTTCCTGTACAAATTGGCAACAAACAACTCTAATTTTCTTGCACAAATTGGCAGCACAAAGCTATCCTTCAATGGCAGTAAAAACCTCCAAAAATTTCCACCAACATAACCTCAAAAATTCAACAGCAAAACCCCAATAATTTTAGCCACAAAAATCTCAAAAATTTCAACAACTAACCTTAAAAATTTCAGCTATTTCTTCATCCAAAAATTACAGCAAAAAAGCTCTCTTTTTCTTTTCTCAAAGTGCAGCAAAAAATCAGCTTCTTACCTCCCTCAAGATTGCCGACTTTTAGCTTCCTTCTTCCTCAAAAATTTGGCAGCAAAACCGCCCCAAAGATGCAGAATTTTTTTTCTCTCTATTCTCTTCCTTTTTCTTGGCTCTTTCTTTGCTTCTTCCTTCCTTTATTCTTTTTCTTCCACATTTCTTCTTTGACCGACCCTTCTAGATTTTTTTTTCTTCTCTCCACTGACTTCTTTCTCTCTTTCTTTTATTTCTTTCATTTTTTTCCTTTCCTTATGTGCATTGGCCGACCCCATCTTTATTCCTTTCTACATTCTTCTCTTTTGTTTTCTTTTATTTTTGTCTTGCTTGTTTTTACTCATATGGGATTGAAATTGAAAGTCAAAAAGCTTATGCACCTTTCCCATCCGCCACACACTTTTCTTGACTCATGTGGTCATTCTTTCACACTAAAAATTTATTTAACTTTCAACATCTTTCCTTCATTCCATGACTCTCATTTTACTCCCAATTCCTTTTTACTTTTTATTACTTTATCATTCATTTTATTTGATACACCACTTTGTAATTTTCATGTTCTAAATTTGATTTTTTCGCCACGTGTAAAAATTTTAATTTCTTACTATCTCCCTTCTTTTACACATGTATACTTAAAATGTTAAGGTCGCATTTCAATGTGGTGTCACCAGAATATTTAAATATTTACTCACCGCGTTAACTTGATAAAAAAAGTCACGATGTATAGTTACCATCGTTTTCCTTCAAAATTCTTCTTTACTTCCTCTCCCTCACTTAAATTAGTCATATTCCATTTTTCATGACTAATTCTGACAACATATAAAATATTAATATTTTAATATTATTTTATTGAATAAAATATTATTTTGTTTTAAGATTTTTCACTTGCCTTCTTTGCTCCCGAAACACATTATTATGTCTCGATTTACTTCTGAATCATCCTTTAGCTTACTAATTCATCTCCGACAAAAATATTATTATTTAATTATTATTTCTGCGTGTGTGAAACATTTTATTCTTGATCTTTCCTTTCATCCTTTGTCGTTCTTTAGCACGCCAATTCGCATCCAATGATCATTCATTTGATCAGTAAGGTCTTATTTGTGTTTAACGAGAGTATGAGGTATTACAAATTATATTAGAACTAAGAAACGTAGTAACATGACAGCATATTTCTCACTGCAGTGAAAGGCATTCTTGGTTTGCATATCTTTTGGTTTTTCAAGTATATCTCATACTACAAAAGTGCAATTGACATGATTTTTAAACCATTACAAATCTAAGAGGCTAGGCTACAACTTTGATGTTTCCATTTTGCCTAGTTCTGAACAAAAGATGGCTAAAATCATTATTAAAGTGAAAGTAGTGCACAAAAATCTAGAACCACCCGAGAGTTTTTGGCTACAGTGAGAAACAGTATTGTTGATAGCCTGCAATGTCCGAGACCTTCTAGGTACAGCCAGAAACATTCTCGCTGCAGCCAGAAATAAAGCATCAAAAAAGAAAGTTTTGTTATGCAAAAAGGAAGCCATTTTTGCTGTAATAAACGCAAATTGAAATACTTAGCAATTCTTAAGGTACAACATGCACGATTCACATGCATTACAACCATAAACCATATTCATAAAACCTTATATTACGTAAGTATATATACACATGTATAAACACCAATATAGCCATTGCCTCACCCAGCTCATGTGCAACCCCCACATCATGCACAACAATGTCATCCTCCATACTCCCACACACTGTCATCATTGGCATGTGCATCCCCCCACATCGTACACACGCACAGTCATATTCAATACACAATATTATCTACAGATGTACAATACATATATATACATATCAGCATATAAAGAAATTTTGCAAATTCATTACAGCCACATTTAACAATGCAAAAACATTTCAATAAAAGCTTGTTCCGATGCACGTTTGAAGACACCATTAAAATATTTTCCAATGATACAATCAAACATATATGCATTTATTTCCCAAGCAATTTTAATGCAAGTTCCCTTATCGGTATTTGTTAAATCTTTACCTAACTCCAACTTCCTCTAATGGTCCAAATGGTGCAGTGGGCTTCGTTAGAATCTATCATCACAATAGCATTACAATTAACTCAATTCACATAACTACAAATTCTAAAAGATATCTCCTAACTAGCTTCCAAGTGCCATTAAGTGGCCATCTATTTTCACTATTCTAACCACTCTACAATGAATAAACAACCTCAACTACAAAACACTCATAAGTATAATCACTTGCCATTCTCAACACTTAAAAATCAACTTTACTTCAATACTCACCTTGGTAGCTTTATAATTGAACCTTTCTCTAAGAGTTTTCAAGTTATTGTAAAAGCTCTCTTTTTCTTTCTCAAAAACACCTAGCTAGTGAGAAAAAGTATGGAAGTAGGACTTTGGACTATTTTAAGGTGATAGAGGGAAAGCACAAAAGGTTCCATGTAAAAGTGCATAAAAGCATGAAAATTGGGATTAACTTGAGAAAATCTATGGAGGTTTGAAAGCAAGCTCCCATGGAAGGTTAAAAAACACAAGAAAAGAAGAAGAAGTGCTGGAAATTTGAAAAAGTTGTTAGAAACTTAGATATTTATGCCTTATGTTTATCCATTTTCTCACGTAAATACCGAAATGCCCTTAACAAGGTCATTTTGTTTTCTCCTTGTTGTTATACAATCTTTTTACTTCATTGACTCTAAGACAAGGTCCATAAAAATCTAAAAATGCTTGGGTTCATGAAAAATTAAAAATTTCAACTAAAGAAGCAAAATGATTGTTTTACCCCTACCATAAAAATGATCAGTATTTTTATCTTTTTCATTCATTTTACCATTATTTTTTTCCTTAGGTTTATTGAGACCTTAATAACATTAGAAAGCTACTTCCAAGAGTTCACCATAAGAAATGATGAAATTACCCCTAGTTTGTGTTATCATGTTTATTTCGAGTTACAGGTCTATACAAATCAAGGTCTCACATTCTCCCCCACTAAATGAAATTTGGTCCCCAAATTTAAATCAAACTAGAAGGTAGGTTACCTTTATGTACTGAAGATGTGTAGGTACTTTGTTCGCATATTTTCCTCAGCTTCCCACGTTACCTCCTCACTTGTGTGATTTCGCCATAATACTTTCACTGAGGCTACATCCTTGGAATGGAGCTTTTTGACTTGCCTATCAAAGATAGCCACTGATTGCTCTTGATAGGTCAAATCATCTCTCAGTTTGATAGTTTCCTATTGTATTACATGAGATGGATTTGGGTTATACTTCCTAAGCATTGACACATGAATACAAGATGGATATTCTAGAGGTCTGGTGGTAGTGGTAAACGATATGCTACTACTCCAACCTTTTCTAAGATCTCAAAAGGTCCTATATACTTAGGACTTAATTTTTCCTTTTTATCGAACCTCATTACCCCTTTTGTTTGTGAGACCTTCAAAAATACATGCTCCCCCACTTGAAACTCTAAGTCTCTCTATCTGTTATCGACATATGACTTTTGCCTACTTTGTGTTGTCAACATACTTTGACGAATCATGCATATCTTTTCAATGGCATGCTACACCAACTCTGGCCCCAAGAGTTTCCTTTCTCCCACCTCTAGCAATCCAATAGGTGATCTACATTTTTGTCCATATAATGCCTTAAATGGTGCTATTTGAATGCTAGCTTGAAAGCTATTGTTGTATGCAAACTCCACCAAAGGTAAGTATCGATCTCACCTAACCCCAAGGTCTATTCCACATGCCTTCAACATATCTTCTAACATCTGTATCATTCGTTTAGATTGTCCATCTGTTTGAGGGTAGAAAGCTGCACTAAAATCTAACTTAGTGCCCAAGCTTCTTATAATTTTCCCCAAAACCTACTGGTGAACTATGTCCCTTGATTAGATACTATAGAAATGGGAATACTGTGCAATCAAACTATTTCATCCACATAAACTTGAATGTATTGGGTAGCCACATAAGTAGTCTTGACCAGAAGAAAATAAGCTGACTTTATCAATCGGTCTACTATAATCCAAATTGAATCGTAACCCCCACTAGTTCGGGGCAAACCCATTGTAAAATCCATTGCAATATGCTCCCATTTCCATTCGGGTTGTGGTAATAGTGGCAGTAACCTTGCAGGTCTTTGGTGCTCTACCTTAACTTATTGACAAACTAGGAACTTAGAAACAAACTTAGCTACATTTTTCTTAAGCCCTTCCCACCAATACACCTCCCTCAAATCTTGATACATCTTTGTAGCCCCCGAGTGTACCATATAGGCTACCATATGCTCCTCCTCTAATATTTCTCTATTCAATCCATCACTATCAAGCACATAAAGTCTAGTTCCATACCTTAATACTTCATTTGTGCTTTTAGCAAACATATTTCTTTTCTGTCCTTGGGGGTGCTCTAAGGCCTTAGCTACGAACTCATTTTTATTTTGTGCTTCTTTAACCTAGTCCAGTAAAATAGGCCTTGGTTTAAAATGTGCTAACAATGCATTCATCTCTGCAATTCCCAATACACCCCCATATCTCCCAAGCCATGCATCTTTCGAATCAAGGCTCTCTTATATATAGAAATATATGCCAGGCTCCCTATCGATTTTTGACTTAAGGCATTTGCCACAACATTTCCCTTACCAGGATGACAGAGAATAGTGATGTCATAATCCTTTAGTAACTCTAACAACCTACGTTGCTGCAAGTTAAGATCCCTTTACTGAAATATATACTTTAGACTTTTGTGATTTGTATAGTCTCGAAAGTCTCACCATACAAGTAATCTCTCCAAATCTTTAAGGCAAACATGATTACTGCCATCTCTAAATCGTGTGTGGGGTAATTTTGCTCATGCCTTTTTAGTTGCCTCAATGCATACACAATTACCTTCTCATGCTGCATTAATACACACTCTAAACCAACTTGCGATGCATCACAAAATATCGTATAACCCCTTGTGCCTTGTGGTAGACTTAATACTAAAGCTGTGGTGAGACATGCCTTAAGCTTTTCAAAGCTATCCTCACAAGCATCCAACCAGACAAATTTTGTATCCTTATGTATTAGCTTAGTTAGAGGATAGGCTATTTTGGAAAAATCCTTCGTAAAGTGACGATAATAGCTGGCCAACCCTAAAAAGCTCATAATCTCTGTAACTGATGTTGGCCACTTTTCCACTGCTTCAATTTTCTTTGGATCAACTTGTACCCCATCCTTGGAAACCACATGACCCAAGAATCCAACATTTCGAGCCAAAACTCCCACTTGGAGAACTTGGCATACAATTGATGTTGTCTCAAGATTTGGAACACTATCTTAAGATACCGCTCGTGTTCCTCTCTGCTCCTTGAATAGATCAAAATGTCATCGATAAACACCACCACAAACTTGTCCAAATCTAGCTTGAACACATGATTCATTAAATCCATAAAGGTCACAGGGGCATTTGTAAGCTTAAATGACATAACCAAGAACTCACAGTACCCATACCTTGTTTGAAATGTAGTCTTTAGTACATCTTCATTTCGGATCCTCAATTGATGGTACCCTAATCGTAGATCTATCTTAAAGAAACATTTTGCTCCTTGTAGTTGGTCAAATAAATCATCTATCCTTGGAAAAGGGTACTTACTTTTCACTATCACTTTATTAAGTTGTTGGTAATCAACACACAATCTAAGTGACCCATCTTTCTTCTTTACAAACAATGTCAGTGCTTAACATGGTGAGACGCTAGGGCAGATGAAGCCTTTGTCTAACAAATATTTTAACTGATCCTTAAGTTCTTTAAGCTTTACTAGTGCTGTTCGGTATAAAGGTATAGATATAGGTCTAGTGTTGAGGATCAAATCTATGCAAATTTTGATCTCTAACTCAAGTGGTAATACTGGTAGTTCCTTGGGAATACATCCATAAACTCATTTACTATTGACATTTCGCTTATATCTCTGACCGCCGCTTGAGTATCCCTTACAATCACCAAGTAACCTTGACAACCCTATCTTAATAGCCTCATAATAGACATAATTGACATCAAGTTGGTTAGAGCATTGTTTCTATTCCCCTGATTACTAAATGATGGCTCGCTTGGAAAATCAAATATAATCAATTTATGATAGCAATCCACACTAGCATGGCAAGGTGATAACCAATCCATTCCGAAGATCACATCAAAATCTAAGGTATCTAACACCACTAGATTCACCAAACTATCTTTTGTCCTTGACTTGAACTAAACAAGATGTCACGACTCGGAACTCCCATCGAGCCCGGTGACAATTGCTGCGACGCCCCGATAGGCACTCATTAATAGGAATGCCGACCGGAACCCTGCAAGGCTTAGCATCAGCTTTTGCACCTCCTCGATGACCAATAGTTATTAAATATCATATTTCAAGGAATTATAAGATATTTCCAAATCAAAACATTAAAATATTATTTTTTGGCTCACAGGGGCATTTTCATCATTTTTCTTCGAAAATCTTGAAACCGTAGTAGGTTAGTTGAAAACACATATTTCATGATTAAAAATAAATTTAAAGGTCTAAAACATCCGTTTGAAGTAAAATTGTGACTATTTGAATATAATAAAAATATTCAATAAAATAATCTATTTTTTTATAAAATAATTCTTATAAAGCTATCGGTAAATAATTTTTACAGCGTAAAAGCTAAATATATTCTTACATACTATAATACAAACAACCAAAGTATGAAATTTAATTTACAATGACACATGGGCCCACAACTAACTAAAAACATCGAAAACTGGGAACCTACAGCTTTTATCGATTCAAGTCCAACTGTTGTCCTTAGCAAAATCCGCTAACTATGGAATATCCTAAGCTTGAAATGGATGGAAAGGAGGGTGGTGAGATTATAAAATCCCAGTGAGTAAACAGATATCATCTAAAATATTTAAAGTCGACTAAATGGAAATGAAGAAATAAACCATCATAAAACGATTCATAACATTTCAATTCCTTTCACTAGGTAATATAAATTCATTTTGTTTGAGAAAGTAATATGGCTTATGATTTTCTGAAAACTTGGCTCATGCCAACAAACCATACTCGGTGACACCTTGATCAAAGGTATCCGACTGAGACTGCCAAAGCTGTTGAAATTTCGTAATTTCTCAAAACGCAGCCATTCCTTGGCGTTAGCGGAGTTCACCCTTACGTGGTGGTTCGACGTGAGATGAACTCTGTCATACCTCAGAAGTTACCCTCCACAACTCTCATCAAAGGTATAATATATGAGGTTTACTATGCCCCTCTAAATAAGCTAGTCCACGGAAACTCGCATATTACAATAGCTACTAAATATCCCACCTATCAATGAAATCTCAATAGCATGACATGGCAATTATTAATAGGTCTGGGTCCTCATCACTTGACTACTGGCCAATCACTTTGCGACAGCTCCACAAACCCCGGCAGGGACTATTCGCCAAGCTTCAAATCCCAAACCCTTTAAAACTTTTCTCGAAGGAAATACTTTTAACCATTTCAAATAAAATCATTCAAGGCAAAATAAACAATTCATATAATTTTAAGACAGTTTTCCATTAAGCCATTCATGCCAATTTATCATAAGCCCTTTAGTTCAGATCATAATTTATAACACCGCAAATGTCTCCAATTACTCTAATTTCAAAACTATTGTCCAATTTTCAAATCAATTTATAAAAATTCATTTTTATTTTATAAATTCATATTTTTCTCATAAAACAAAACAATTCATCATTTAAATTCATTTTTCACAAAATCACCAAATTGAATAAAAATTACTCTAGATAATTAAGGCTATAATAAGTTTACTCACAGTACTAGGAGTCTGAAATACTCCTATTGTTGGTCCTCGGGCACAATGTCTTTACTTTTACCAGTGCAGTTTGCTCACCACCTATCCATAATTCACAGCAAACAATTCACTGAATTGGTCCCAGATTGATATAAAACCAAATCAAGCTCTATATTGATGCTTAAAATGAAATGTGAAATGCTCAAATGACTATCTAAATACCATATTTTTCTAAATTCCATTGTATACCTAAATAAATCGGTATTGGTGTTAATTGATTTTTTTTTCACCCGATTAATTGGCCAATATACCCAAATTTAACTCCAATTAATTCTATTTTTCTCTCAAAACTCCAAATAATCAAATACTATTCAATTAATATGAAATGTGGCAAATTCACCTTCACATTTCGTTTTGGAATATTCAGCCATGGTGGTTCATCAATATTAAAATATTTCTATTTAATTTTCTTACCGTAAATCATCTTTTCCTAACCAATTTCACTTAGAATAAAATGAATTTCAACCTCAACACACTACATGAAGAATTTGGCCAATAGGGTTTAATGTGGAATTTTGTGGTTTTCATGCTAAATATCATCATTTTCGATTTCTATCACCACTATTCATCACAACCATTAAATCCAATCCAATTAATACAAAATGTCACAAAATTCCTTTCCAATACTCATCCCCTTAAAATTCGGCCTCAATGGGTTTGATGAAGATCAAGTGATTTTCTTGCTAAATTTTCATACTAAACATCACTAACTAACTAAAATCACTAAATTACACTAAAATCTAACCAAATCAACCATAATTCTCTCTCTCTACATGTTCGGCCAGTATGGGTTGATCATGCAAACATGAGTTCTAAGCTTGGAAAATGAGAAAGAAATCATAAGGAAAGTAGATCACAAGTAAAAATTAATAAATTTTACCTTTACTAGCTAAATTCCTTGAAATCCCACACTTTTTCTTCAAGTTTTTTCCTCCTAGGGTTTCTTTCTTTTCTTTCCCTCTTTTGCTCTTGCTTGGCCAACCATGGTTAAGTGAATGGGATGGTGTGGGTTGATTTTTATAGCAAAATAATAAAATATTCTAAATTTGCCACGTGTCACCTTACCATTGGTCCACTTTTAAAATATTTATCCTTTAAACTTTAATTCTCCACCACACATGATTTCTCACTTATCCACAATAATAATAAATGAATTTCATGTGCTGGACATGTGTTGGGTGGTGCAAAATTACAATTTTACCCTCGGGTGATAAAATTACGATTTTACCCCTATACTTTGAAAAATACCGAAATTACATTTTTTTTTTACTTCTCAACCTCAAATTACACTTCAATTGATCAATCTTAGTCAAATTGAGTCAAATCGTTTCTAAAAATTCCCATTTTATCCTCAGGTAGCAAAATTACCGTTTTGCCCCTATGCTTCAAAAATATCACGAATTAAAATTTTTCACTACTAAACCTTATATTAAACTCCAAATGATTAATCTTGGTGAAAAATTTCATTAAACATCTGAATTTCAACCTTAGGTGGCAAAATTACCATTTTGCCCTTAAGTTGTCAGTATTCCCGATTCACTCCAAATCAACCCTCAAACTCCAAATCACCATTTTAAGTCATTCTTGGAATTTGAAATTCTCAATTTCATCTTAAAATCTTCATTTAAACTTGTTCGAGGCTTAAATCGACTTAACTGTATCTCTAGTCATAGTATCGACTTTTAATGCTTTTCCAAGGCATTCGAGTATGCAAACATTCCATTCAGCACATGGATAACATAGCATATATTTTATAGAGTCAGGGTTTACAGTACTACCACCCTTAAAATAAAATTTTGACCTCAAAATTTCACTGATCAAACTCAGAGAGAAAATAAGGGTATTATTCTTTCACTTGATGCTCAATTTCCTATATCATCACCTTTCATAGGAATTTTGATTCGGTCACCTCATTTACCTCCAGTTCAACTTGAGTACTTCACTCTTGTCTAACATTGTCCTTTAAAATCATATTTGCAATATCTTTCACAATCATGATCTCTTATATCGAGACTTCAAGCATGTCTCTGTTACCATCATTAAGTTTGAACCATAAGTCCATCTCCATAATACGAATTTCGATCACATTTTATACCTATTTATGTATATCAATCACCGTCTTATTTCCTCATTCCTTACCAGCCTTTCAGCATTCATTCATTCCTATCCTCACACACTATTATATAGTTTACTGCATCATTAGCATGCCATATTCATTTCTGTACATAGTCTCAACCTTAGAGAAGTTTAATAGTCTTAATTATTTCCCCATACTCCGTGTTTATCTTGCATTTATATAACTTCCACCTTCTTAATTATATTAGTCCATCTCATATGGCTTAATCTTGCCATAGATTATATTTCCTTAATTATTTCCCCAAATTTTCTTAAGTCACCATAAATTAACTTTTAATAAGATTCCTGATCATTTCATTTTCTATTCAACTCATCAAATATATCGAGTTCAAATTTTGAATCTCTATGAATAATTCTTTACTCTAATTGATCATATTATCGGCTCCATATATACGTATGTACATACACATATGGATATCCATATCCCTCATAGCTTCACATCATTTACGTGTTTATACTCATTTCTTATCGTTTCCCATCATACCCTTAAGTTTCATTGTATTATATGTCCTTGCATTACAATATCATTGATACTTCAAAGATGTGCCCTGACTTGATCATTCGTGTCATAAGTCACACTTTGAACCAAATAGACTTTTAAATTGATCTTTCAAGTAATTTATATATATCAATCTCAATTATAGAACTCTACATGGCACTTAGACTAGATTCAACATTTTCGAGTCATTTAATCTCAAGCTGCCAATTCCACATGTGGTATTCCCCTCGAAAGACTATCTCTCTGAGGTATTGTTATGTCTGGGTCCCCATCCCTCCAGCTCGATTTTCCTTGTAGTCTGCAGCTTGCAGTTTGCCACAAAGAGGTTCGAACCTAAGACTTTTTCTTCCTCCGAAAGGAGCACCTTTAACCATTCCACCACATCTAGTCATTTAATCTTGTAACTCCCCATGCTATACTTAGCAAAATTCAAGCTCACCCTTAGAGTAAATTTATTCACTAACTTTTTACCTCATGACCACACATTAATTATAGTAATCATTGATGCTTATTCTTGAGTTAATTGATGTGCTTATATCTATAAACCATAATAGATCTAATCGATTCTTGCAATCTCACATTCGCTTAATTGAAATCAACACCAGCTCCCTCTAAGCTACTATACATATTCATCACTTATTCACATATAAAATATTTCGAAATGTCAACACCACTTATATATGGACATAACAAACTCAATTAACATAGTGCGCTTACCTTCATGCACATAAGTATTGGTTTGCTTGTGTTGTTACTAATCCCTTCCTTCCAACAAAGTCAAAACAATGTTTAGAAATTTCTATAGCCATATTCTATATATATTCATTTGCTATATCATCCTTGAAATCTCCATTCACACTTTCATTACTTGGTATCAACATCTCTTATCAATTCCTCGTGCATTCATCTAACTTTTTTATCACTTTCTTTTTAACTTTTAACAAGGTTTAATCTCTTGTGTCCTTTATTTCTTAAGATTTAACTTTAGTCAACATATTATTCACCTTAACACTCCACATGTTAATTTATCTTTATGTATCCATCTCAAAAATTCTCTAACTTTTCCTCCTTTTATATTCTTATACATGAGGCAATAAAGACAATCTTTAATTCATTCATATCGATACTTTCCAAAAACTTTAAAACTCCAATTTACAAGATTTTGAATCAAGTTCGATAACTTCAATCCAATTCATACGTTCAACTTCACATTTGTCACATTTTATTCAAACTTAAAGTTACTACCTTAGTCATCCTTCCCCGATTAGTTTTCCTCCAAGCTTGCATCACAATTTCCATAACCATCCATATTCTTTTGGCTTATCCCATATAATAAACAAAATCAATATTTTTAAATTCATCTCATCCTTGCAATTATGGGATTCAAATATCTTAAATTTAAGATACAGGTGCTCCCTCCTAGGGCATGTCCCAATATTCATACATTTCAAGTCTTACCTTAGGATATCTTTCCCATATGGTGTAATGAATTTACAATATGTATAATCACCTACGTAATTGTCCATTATTTATGCTATCCCACCATTCTCATTATTCATTATTGATTATTTTCGTCTTAACATTTTCCTAATGCACTGAAAACTCCAAATAACGAAACTTAGTATCCCAACCGATGGCCATATTCCAACTCATAAGTCTTATTTTTTTGTCACTCTTAATATCTAAGTCCACGCAGAAGCTTTTCAATTCACATAGTATTCTTTTATGCTTTCCCCGTATACTTCCAAATTGCTTCAACACATGCTTTAGTAGAAATTTGTTGAAGACTTAAGCAATCATAGGCTCATCCTCAAAGCCATTTATGACTTTGACAATTCAACGTATGTCTATATATTGATAACCTCCATACATGTTACAATCATGGAGATTGCCATTTGTAAAGTTAACTTTCTATTAGGTGGCGTTTGTTTGCGGGATTGTAAAGTGACATTACCTGTAATGTGCCTAATTAAATTACATTGCAGCGTTTGTTTTGTAATAGACCACTGCAATGTCAGATTGCAATGTAATCACATTGCAGCCCAAAACCAATGCAATGTACATTACATTGCAGGCTGCAATGTTTGCAATGTTATTAAAGACATTTTTACCCTTCAACTTTATTATTTTATTAAAAATATTTTATAATATTATAATTAAAATAAAAAAATATTAAACTAAAATATATAATATGAAAATTAAAAATTAAAAAATAAAATATAAAAAATTAAAATTTATATAATATAGGTAAAAAATATTAAAATAAAATATATAATATAAGAAATAAAAATTAAAAAATAAAATATAAAAAATTAAAATTTATATAATATAGGTAAAAGAAATTAAAATATAATATATAATATAAGAAATAAAAATTAAAAAATAAAATATAAAAAATTAAAATTTATATAATATAGGTAAAAAATATTAAAATAAAATATATAATATAAGAAATAAAAATTAAAAAATAAAATATAAAAAATTAAAATTTATATAATATAGACAAAAGAAATTAAAATAACATATATAATATAAAAATTATATTAAATAAATGAAATAAAATATACAAAATTATAATAAAAAATGAAAATAAAATATATGACATTAAAAATATATTTAAGAGATAATATTATATAAAAATTAATAATAAAGAATGCAAGTATATTAAATTTACATTTTAATAAATAAGGGTAATTTTGTAAATTAACATTACATTCCCTGTAAAGTACTTGTAAAACAAACACTGCAATGTTATCTTCCCTGCATTTTAATCATTACATTACTCATATACCAAACACTGTAATGTTATCTTCCCTGCAATCACATTACCTGCAATCACATTCCCTGCAATCACATTACCTGTAATCACATTACACTGTAAAGTACCAAATGCCACCTTATAGTTTTCGATCAGAACTTTAGTCTCCATATATCTTGCTTTGAATATACTTCACTATTAATATTCATATACCTTCACTACCACATTCAATGCAATTTTATTAATTAATGATCTCTAATTTGCTTTTAGCTATGTATACATCATATTGCATACCACTCGTTGTCAAAAGCTCAACCTCACTTATCAATTCTTGACTAATTACAGTTATAAAATGAATAGTTCATTGTCAGACTTTGTAGTTGTTTAATTCATTATTGACTCCCTTCATCAATCCATCATAATTATGTAAAGTAATCGATCATACCACTAAGATAAATATTCTTCCTCAATACTTATTTTACTAATCTATTTTTATCACACCATAAAATTACTATACAGATCAAGTTATTGAAACAGCTACGTTATGGTCTGTACAAGTTATACAAAACAAAAACAAACTCTTAGTTCTTTTACATAGATAACTACTGTTATTTCTTTTTTCACTACAACCCCTTAAGGTGAAGGTAGTACAAAATTCAACGAGAGTGTTAAGATTCTACTCCCGTTTTTCCTCAAGATCCTTTTCCAAATCCTTTTCCATTTCTTGAGATTTTTCTTTTTGTTCTCTAAGCCAAGCTTGTTGGATCCTCCGACATTCCTTGTCACCACTAGAGCAGCATTCCTTCCGCACCCAGGAGGAAAATGTCATACGGCTGTCACCTTCCTCGGACGACACCTACCTTTAGCTATCATCAATTTCATTCTTTTTATAGCACACGCCTCAAACTCTTTCAAGAGAGAATTTCTTAGGCTTACATTAACATCATTACTACTAGCACTTTCATCAGTCTCACTAGTGCTAGAACTTTCCTGTCTCTAAACTTATGCTCTCCAATCTGATGGAGTCCAGTTAATAGGAACTCTAAATGGGTATCTTTGTAGACTGCTCGGTATCGAGCGCCTACGACTCCTAGCTTTGAAGTCCAATAATCCCTCACTAACACTCCAAGAAGTGTCAGAATTATCATCCTTCCAAGACATGATAATCTATAAAATGAACAAAGTGAATTTAGATAATCTTAAGTGCTATATGCTAAGGCATACTTGTAACTCCCTTAACCTAACTTAACTCGGGCCACACTGACACTGTAAAATTTTTAAAATAATTTAAAATCAAAAGCCATGATCTTTAAAACCAAAGGCTCTGATACCATTAAAATTATCATGACCCGAAACTCCCATCAAGCCCGTGACAACCGTTGCAATGCCCTGATAGGCACCCATTATCAAGAATGCCGACCGGAACCCCGTAAGGCTTAGCATCAGCTTTCACACCTCCCCGATGAGCAATAGTTATTAAATATCATATTTCAAAGAATTATAAGACATTTCCAAATCAAAACAATAAAATATTATTTTTCGGCTGACAGAGGCATTTCATTATTTTTCTTCAAAAATTAGGAAACCGGTTAAAAACGTAGTAGGTGAGTCAAAAACTCATATTTCATGATTAAAAAATAAATTTAAGTGTCTAAAATGTCCGTTTGAAGTAAAATTGTGACTATTTGAATATAATAAAAATATTCAATAAAATAATTTATTTTTTATAAAATAATTTTTATAAAGCTATCGGTAAATAATTTTTGCAGCATAAAAGCTAAATATACTCTTACACACTATAATACAAACAACCAAAGTATGAAATTTAATTTACAGTGACATGTGGGCCCACAACTAACCAAAAACCTCAAAAGCTGGGAACCTACAGTTTTTGTCGATTCAAGTCCAATTGTTGCCCTTAGCAAAGTCCACTAACTATGGAATATCCTGAGCTTGAAATGGATGGAAATGAGGCTGGTGAGAGATTATAAAATCCCAGTGAGTAAACAGATACCATCTAAACTATCTAAAGTCGAGTAAATGGAGACGAATAAATAAACCATCGTAAAACGGTTCATAACATTTCAATTCCTTTGACTAGGTAATATAAATTCATTTTGTTCGAGAAATTAATATGGCTTATGATTTTCTGAAAACTTGGCTCATGCCAACAAAACCATACTCGGTGACACCTTGATCAAAGGTATCTGACCGAGATCACTAAGGTTGTTGAAATTCCATAATTTCTCAAAGCGCAGCCATTCCTTGGCGTTAGCGAAGTTCACCCTTACGTGGTGGTTCGGCGTGAGATGAACTTTGTCATACCTCAGGAGTTACCCTCCGTGCCTCTCATCAGAGGTATAATATATGGGGTTTACCGTGCCCCTCTAAATAGGCTAGTCCACGAAAACCCGCCTACTGTAGTAGCTACCAAATATCCCACCAATCAATGAAATCTCAATAGCATGACATGGCAATTATTAATAGGTCTGGGTTCTCATCACTTAACTACTGGCCAATCGCTTTGCGACAGCTCCACCACCCAAGACAGGGACTACTCGCCAAGCTTCGAATCCCAAACCCTTTAAAACTTTTCCCGAAGGAAATACTTTTAACCATTTCAAATCAAATCATTCAAAGCAAATAAAGAATTCATATAATTTTAAGACAGTTTTCCATTAAGCCATTCATGCCAATTTATCATAAGCCCTTTAGTTTAGATCATAATTTATAACACCACAAATGTCTCCAATTACTCTAATTTCAAAACTATTGTCCGATTTTCAAATCAATTTATAAAAATTCATTTTTATTTTATAAATTCATATTTTTCTCATAAAACAAAACAATTCATCATTTAAATTCATTTTACACAAAATCAACAAATTGAATAAAAAATACTTTAGTTAATTAAGGCGATAATAAGTTTACTCACACTACTAGGAGTTTGAAATACTCCTATTATCGGTCCTCGGGCACAGTGTCTTTACTTTTACCATTGTAGTTTGCTCACCACCTATCCATAATTCACAGCAAACAATTCACTAAATTGGTCCCAGATTGATATAAAACCAAATCAAGCTCTATATTGATGCTTAAAATGAAATGTGAAATGCTCGGATGACTATTTAAATACGGTATTTTTCTAAATTCCATTGTATGCCTAAATAAATCGGTATTGGCCTCAATTGATTTTTTTTCACCTGATTAATTGGCCAATATACCCAAATTTAACTTTAATTAATTCTATTTTTCTCTTAAAGCTCCAAATCATCAAATACTACTCAATTAATATGAAATGTGGTAAATTCACCTTCACATTTCATTTTGGAATATTCGGCCATGGTGGTGCATCAATGTTTAAAATATTTTTATTTAATTTTCTTACCGTAAATCATCATTTCCTAACCAATTTCACTTAGAATAAAATGAATTTCAACATCAACACACTACATGAAAAATTCGGCCAATAGGGTTTAATGTGGAATTTTGTGGTTTTCATGCTAAATATCATCATTTTCGATTTCTATCACCACCATTCATCAAAACCATTAAATCCAATCCAATTAACACAAAATGTCATAAAATTCCTTTCCAATACTCACCCCCTTAAAATTCGACCTCAATGGGTTTAATGAAGATCAAGTTATTTTCTTGCTAAATTTTCATACTAAACATCACTAACTAACTGAAATCACTAAATTACACTGAAATCTAACAAAATCAACCATCATTCTCTCTCTCTACATGTTCAGCTAGTATGGGTTCATCATGCAAACATGAGTTCTAAGCTTGGAAAATGAGAAAGAAATCATAGGGAAAGTATATCACAAGTAAAAATCAATAAATTTTACCTTTACTAGCTAAATTCCTTGAAATCCCACACTTTTTCTTCAAGTTTTTTCCTCCTAGGGTTTCTTTCCTTTCTTTCCCTCTCTTGCTCTTGCTTGGCCGACCATGGTGAAGTGAATGGGATGGTGTGGGGTGATTTTTATCACAAAATAATAAAATAATCTAAACTTGCCACGTGTCACCTTACCATTGGTCCACTTTTTAAATATTTATCCTTTAAACTTTAATTCTCCACCACACATGATTTCTCACTTATCCACAATAATAATAAATGAATTTCATGTGCTGGACATGTGTTGGGTGGTGCAAAATTACAATTTTACCATCGGGTGGTAGAATTACGATTTTACTCCTATACTATGAAAAATACCGAAATTACATTTTTTTTACTTCTCAACTGCAAATTACAGTCCAATTAATCAATCTTAGTCAAATGGGGTCAAATCTTTTTTAAAAATCTCCATTTTTTCCTCAGGTAGCAAAATTATTATTTTGCCCTTATACTCCAAAAATATCGAGAATTAAAATTTTTCACTACTAAACCTCATATTATCCAAATGATTAATCTGGGTCAAAATTTTCATTAAACATCCAATTTCAACCTTGGGTTGTAAAATTACCATTTTGCCCCCTAGTTGTTAGTATTCCCGATTCACTCCAAATCAGCCCTCGAACTCCGAATTACCATTTTAAGTCATTCTTGGAATTTGAAATTCTCAATTTCTTCTTAAAATCTTGATTTAAACTTGTTCGAGGCTTAAATCAACTTAGTTGTATCTCTAGTCACATGATCAACTTTTAATGCTTTTCCAAGGCATTCAAATATGCAAACATTCCATCCAGCACAAGGATAACATAGCATATATTTTATAGAGTCGGGCTTTACACAAGACTTATGTCAAGACCCAAATTCTTGGGTCATGATCGGTGCATGAGCTCAATGAGCGTAGTTCACCAAGCCCAAGCAAGCCTCTCCTGTTAATTTACTTAACGCTTTGTTAAATAATGTAGCCATGCGCATTCTTAAATAGCGTGAACAAAGCCCATTCACGATGGCATTACTAGCAACAATATATATGCACTATACTAGTCATGTATATAGCAATTTATATTGCATACACATATTCACCTTACTTGAGTGTATTCATAATACGAAAGACTCGTGACTTTTAGCAGAGACATTACAAGGAAAAGGGATTATTATTGAATGCTAGACATATACCTAGGAGACAAACTACCGAGACTCCTCGATCTAGGGTCCCACGGTCTCCTGATCTGAAAACATGAATTTTTAAACTATGAGTATGAAACTTAGTGAGCGAACATTAGAGGGGAACAAGCAGTATCAACCAGAAAATTTGATAACCATGATGCACTGGTTGAAAACGAGACAATTTTGATCTAGCTAATATTTAAACCCTTTCCACTTAACCCGAAATTTATTAAAACATTCAATGATAAGGCAATCATAAAATTTCACTAATAATTCTATCAAGCAAGATAGCAAAATCGACGGTTTATCACAAATCATCATGAAACAAGGGTTTCACATACCACACAATCACATTTGTCGTCAAGCACATAATATCACGCATATAGATAAATAAAATCCTGTACAATTACATATACCACCAAATCTTCGCCGTCCTTGGTAGTAAAAGAAGTAACCATCAAAGCACTTGGCAAGCGAAGACCATTCAGCATCATTGCCAAGCTCTTGGGCGGAGACTTCTCAGAGCACTAGGCAAGGGGATCACTCAGCATCCCTTCCAAGCTCCTGGGTGAAGAACTATCAAAGCTCTAAGCAATGAGGTCACTCAGCATCCCACTTTGCACACTATTACAGGCATGTGCATTATCCACTCTCGTGGGCGTTACGTATTGGCGTCCCCACTTTGCACACCATTAGAGGCATGTGTATTATCCACTTTGCACACCATTATAGGCATGTTCATTATCCGCTCCACACATGCACGGTTACATCAAGTTCACATAAATTTCTTAACCATACAAGTAAGCATCATATAGACGTACATAAATTCATCACAATCATTTTCAACATCACAAAAATATTTTCACTAATGGCTTGTTCCCGGGACTCATTTTTAATTGAGTATTAGATATAATCATTCAAGCAATTCATTTCAACTTAATTAGAATTCCCAAAACAATTGAAATGCAAGTTCACTCATAGGTTTTCAGGAGTCGAATTCGAGCACTTCGACTGCTAATCCTCGGGTGCGATTTTCTTGCCTTTATCGGAGAGTTCACCACCTTGACAAATGGCACAATAATTTAATCACCATATTCCTGTTAATTGGGTATAAAATTAATCGAGAAAATTGACCGATTAGAGACAAAACGATTATTTTGCCATTTGACGATAAAATGGAGATTTTTAGCAAAGATTTGATCACATTTGACCAAGAATTATTATATGAAATATAATTATGATTATTGGAGTATAAAATGAAGTTTAGCAGTGAAAATTGTAATTCTCGGTATTTTTAGAGCACAAAGGCAAAATGGTAATTTTGCCACTAGAGGACCAAAAGGGAATTTTTAGAAAAGATTTTTACCCTATTTGATTAAGATTGATCAATATTAGTGTTATTTGAGGTTGAAAAGTAGAAATAATGTAATTTCGGTACATTTTGTAGTATATGGGCAAAATCATAATTTTTTCACCCCAGGGGCAAATTTGTAAATTTTTCAACCCAGCACTTGTCCAGACCAAGGGATTTTATTTGTGGTAGGATTGGATAAATACAAGAATATTTGTGGTGGAAAATTTAGTAGAAGAAGTCAAAAAAATAAAAAAAGAGACCAATGGCTTTATGCCATGTGTCAAGCTTTAATATTTTAATATTAAACCATAAAAATAAGCCATAAAACCCATTTTCTCTCAGCATATTCAGCCTAAGCAACTGGCAACAAGAACAAAGGAAGAATAAAGGAAGAAACAAGAAAACCTAGGTGGAAAATCAAGAGAAAGTGAAAGAAATCATGGAAACAAGCTAGGTAAGTTAGAATTTCTTTAATTCTCCTTGATACCTAGCCTACCCATGCATTATTTCTTTATTTCCATGGTTGAATATTGAGTTATCATGATGAATTCAATTCCAAAAAATGGGTATGAGGGAGATTTGATAATGGAAATTAGTTGATTTTTAATTATCTTGATGTTTAGAGGTAGTTAAGCATGGTTATGAACAAAAATACAAAAGAAATATTCAATTTCTCTAGGGTTCTTCATTGGCCAAACCATGAGGGTTGAATATCAAGGAGGAATTGTTTAAATTTCAAGGAAAATGAATTGGAAAAATGATGAATTAAGTGAGAAAAGTGATGAGGAAAAATCACGGTGCTAGTGCACCGTAATGACCGAATTCTTCCATGAAGGAATTGAAGGATTTCAATGCTGAAATTTAGTTATTAAAAATGTGTGTGATGAATTAAGATATTAGAGGAGGAATGGAGTAATTTGGAGGTGATTTGGACATAATTGTCAATTAATCGGGTGATCGGTCAATTTAGTCAATACCGTGATTAAGCGATATTCAGACACATTTTTGCATTTACATATCATGCATTAGTAATTGAAATTAGTTTATTTTTGCTTAGGGGCAATACAGTAAATTCTCTAATTTTATTATGTATCAAGGTGGTGAGATTTTCGAAAAAGGCAAAGAGATCACGCTCGAGGACCATTAGTTCGATTACACTTGAAAACCTGTGAGTGAATTTGCATTTCAAAAATGGTTCTAGGAAATATGAACTTATTGAATAAAATACTTGAATGATTTTATTCAATCTTCTTTAAAAAGAACGGGTACCATAGGAACAAGCTTTTCATGAAATATTATTTTATTAATGTGAAATTTGATTGTGTTGAATATTGCTCATCTATATGATGCTTACATGTATGGTTAAGAAATTTATGTGAACTCGATGTAATCGTGCACATGCGAAGTGGGAAATGCACATGCCTATAATGGTGTGCAAAGTGGGGACAGCGATACGTAGCGCTCACAATTTCTTAGAAATTCAAAGTTGAGCAAAGTGGGGACGGCGACACGTAATGCCCACAATTACTAGAAATTTTCACGCGTGAACTTTGGTGAAGAGTGCTTATCCGTCCAGAAGCTTACAGGGACAGCGATTTTTAATGCCTGCAATTGCTTTGATAAATGTCTCTTTTACAACCAAGAACAGTGAAGACTTGGCAGTGTATATGATTGTTCTTGTCTTTGTGAATATATGTGTGATTGTATGGTATGCGAATTGCTTTAAATTGAGGAAAAAGGGTTTAACACGAAACCCTCGTACGGTTGATAGAAGCACTCATTCAATGACGGGTTATGATTACGCTTCGCTGCAGCAAGAATGCCTTACTGCTGTAGCGATAATTATCGATTTTGCTAACTAGCTAGAATAAATCTCGTGGTAAGTGGAAAGGGTTTAAATATTAGCTAGATAAAAAAAATTGTCTCGTTTTCAACCGGTGCATCATGATTATCAAATTTCCTAGTTGAGATTGCTTGTTCCTTTCTAACATTCACTCACTGAGTATTGTACTCACCATTTTAAAAATTCATGTTTTCAGATCAGGAGACTGTTGAACCCTACATCGAGGAGTCCTTGTAGTGCATCTCTTGGTTAGAAGGTGGGCATTCAGTAGTAACCCATTTCTTTTACTATAAATTTTTTCGCTAGAAGTCATGGGTCCTTTTGTATTGTAAATACACTCAAGTAAGGTGAATATGTGTATGCAATGTAAATTGCTAAATACATGATTGGTATAGTGCATGTATTTTGCTGTTGATAATGCCATCGTGGATTAGCTATTTTCATGTTGCTTGAAAATGTGTATAGCCGCATTGGTTGGCAAAGTGTTTGGCGAAAATGAAAAAAGTAGGCTTGCTTGGGCTTGGTGAGCTATGCTCATTGGGTTCATGCCCTAGTCACGGCCAGGGAATTGGGTCGTGACAGAGTTCATATCAGAGCTCTAGGTTGTATAGGTCCTAGGGTGTTATGGTCAGGTCTAGTAGAGAGTCGAGTCTTTATGTGGGATCTTTGATTATGAACTGTGAGCCGTGGCACATTTCATAAACAGGAAACAACATACATTTCCAATCTTAGAAACCACCTTACTTTCTTAACTGTGTTTATTAATAAGTGTTTGCTATTGTCTAGGTAAGAATGCCACCTAAGACACGGGCCACCTTAAGACTGATGGGGGAGCAAGATGTCCACATTGAGATGAATAATAGGCCACAGGCACCCAGTTGTAGGGGGTGAGGTAGTCATGGTAGGGCCATTAGGCCGATGAGGGCAAATTCGCCCAAGAGTAGGATAGAGGATGGACAGCCTATAGGCGAGACTATTGGGCCATCGACTGTGGGCATTACTGTTAAGGAATTGGCGGTGGGTCTACAAGGAGTTAATCGGGTTGTAGAAATGATGGCAGCCCATATGGAGGATATACAAAAAATAGTAGAGGGGAGACATATGGAGCAAGAGTTCCCTAGTTCCCAAGGCCAAACAGATAGCCAACCCCCCAAGGGTGATTGAGGTCAAGTAAAAGTTTCACTCACTGACTTCCTAAAACTCAAGCCTCCATCATTTACTGGGTCGGATGCATTAAAGCAACCTCAAGTTTTCTTAGATAAGATGGAAAAGATTTGTAATGCCTTGGGATGCTCTAGTTCTAGATCAGTGGAGCTAGTAGCTTTTTAGTTAGAGGATGTAGCACAAGAATGGTATAACTCTTTGAGAAGGGGTAGACCGACAGGTGTTGTACCACTAACCTGGAATGAATTTAGCACAGTTTTCCTGGATCGATTTTTATCACACAGTATGCGAAATGCCAAAGCTAGAGAGTTTGAGGCATTGGTGCAAACTCCGAATATGACAGTATCGGAGTATGAAATAAAATTCACGCAGCTATCTCAGTATGCACCTTACTTGGTTTCCACAAAAAAGATTAAAGTCCAAAGGTTTGTGGATGTACTGGTGGAAACATTATTTAAGGTTATGGCCTCTAGAGATTTCCATATGTACTCTACAGCAGTAGATTGTGCTCAACAAATTGAGATGAAGACCAATTAGGGAAGAGTAGCAAGAGATAGAGCAAAAAAGGCCAAGACAAAGGGCTATCAAGGTCGCAGATATTTCAGCAGTGAGATTTCATCTTCTAGCCGTCAAGGCCCACAGAGGGAGTCAAGGTTACCCTAACGGGGGAGTAACGTGGCGAGCACCAACATTGGGTTAGGGTAGAGCACTTTTAGTGGAAAGAGGCAGCAACAGGATTCAAGGTAGAGTAGTCAGCCTATTCCTTCCTGTGATACTTGTGGGAGACGACATAGAGGACAATGCTATCGTACTACAGGAGCTTGTTTTAATTATGGCCGACCAAGACACATTTGGAGGAACTGCCCGATGACCCAACAACTGCAAGGTTCAGTTCGTGGTTCTACTCAGCCGGCTTTGTTTGCTCTTTCGGCAGCTATCTCAACTGGCCAAGAGGTTAGCGAGACACGAGGTAGAGGAACTGGTGATTCTTCTTGGGGTAGACCAGCTGGGTCTGGACATCAAAGTTTCGCAAGAAGAGTGCAAGCAAGGGTATATGCCTTAACTCCCTAAGATGCTTAGACATCCAATGCAGTAGTTTCTGGTACTTTTTCCATTTGTAATATGGATGCTAGAGTATTGTTTGACCCTGGATATACTCACTCTTTTATCTTTCCATGCTTTGCGCTTCGATTGAGTAAAGAATGTGTTAGGAGAGAAGAACAATTAGTGGTGTCTACTCTTTTAAAAAAGGCATTTATGGCTGAATGGGAATATCAGTCCTGTGAAGTCCAAATCAAGGATAAAAACACCCTAGTGAATTTTGTGGTGTAAGACACCTTGGATTTTGATGTGATATTGGGAATGGACTGGTTATCACCTTGTCATGCCAGTGTAGACTATTACCATAAGATAGTTAGATTTGATTTCCCAGATGAGCCATCATTTAGCATCCAAGGGGATAAAAGTAATGTTTCGACCAACCTGATATCAGCCACATCTGCTAGAAGATTATTGAGGTAGGGCTGTCAAGGTTACCTGGCTGTCGTAAAGGATATCCAAGCAAAGGTTGGAGATATAAGTCAAGTGTCGGTAGTGAACGAGTTTGTGGATGTATTTCTCGATGAACTACCGGGATTACCTCCAGAGCGAGAGTTGAATTTTGCATATATTTGATTCCTGATACTAGACCCATATGGATAGCCCTATATCAGATGGCACCGACAGAGCTTAAGGAGCCCAAGGATCAGTTAGAGGATCTACTAGATAAAGGGTTCATTCACCCCATTGTCTCACCATGGGGAGCATCGATGCTATTTGTAAAGAAGAAAGATAGGTCACTTAGATTATGCATTAACTACCGACAACTTAAAAAGGTAACAGTGAAGAATAAATACCCACTCCCAAGAATAGATGATCTACTTGATCGATTACAAGGGGCACAATGTTTCTCTAAGATAAATTTGAGATATGGGTATCATCAATTGAGGATTCAGAGTGAGGATGTGCCAAAGACCACATTCTGAACTAGGTATGGGCATTATGAGTTCTTGGTAATGTCGTTCGGGCTTACTAATGCCCCTGCAGTTTTTATGGACTTGATGAATTGAGTGTTTATGCCCTATTTGGATAAGTTTGTAGTGGTGTTCATTGATGATATATTGATATACTCGAGGAGTCGAGAGGAGCATGAGCAGCATCTTAAGATAGTACTCTAGATTTTGAGAGAGCATCGATTGTATGCCAAGTTCTCCAAATGTGAGTTATGGCTTGAAAGTGTTGCATTCTTGGGACATGTGCTCTCTAAGGATGGGGTGCAAGTGGATCCAAAGAAAGTCGAGGCAATGGAGAAGTGGCTAAGGCCAACATCGATTATGGAGATAAGAAGCTTTTTAGGGTTGGCAGGCTACTATCATCGCTTTGTTAAGGATTTCTCGAGAATAGCCGCCCTTCTGACCAAGCTGACATGTAAGAATACAAAATTTGTGTGGTCAAATGCTTGTGAAGATAGCTTTGAGAAGCTTAAGACATGTCTCACCACAACTCCAGTGTTGAGCCTACCACAAGGCACAGGGGCTTATACAGTATTTTGTGATGCCTCCTTGGTTGGTTTAGGATGTGTGTTAATGCAACACGGGAAGGTGATTGCATATGCATCAAGACAACTTAAAAGGCATGAACAGAATTACCCTGCACACGATTTGGAGATGGCAGCAATCATGTTTGCCTCAAAGATCTGGAGACATTATTTGTATGGTGAGACTTGTGAGATATATATGGACCACAAAAGTTTGAAATATATATTTCAGCAGAGGGATTTGAACTTGCCGCAACATAGGTGGATGGGATTACTAAAGGATTATGATTGTACTATTCTTTACCATCCCGGTAAAGCTAATGTAGTGGCGGATGTCTTGAGTCAAAAATCGATGGGTAGCCTAGCACATATCTTCACAGACAGGAGATTGTTGGTTAGAGAGATGCATAGCTTGGGAGACATGGATGTGCATTTGGAAGTCTCTGAGGCAGATGCATTGCTAGCCCATGTTAGAGTGAGGCTTGTCCTAATGGACCGAATTAAAAAGGCACAAGGTAAAGATGAGTTCGCAGTTAAAGTTTAGAGGATTCCTAGAGAAAGAAAGAAAAAATGTTCATCAAAGGCACCGATGGAGTGTTGAGGTATGAAACCACACTCTATGTGCCGGATAGTGATGGGTTGAGAAGATAGATATTGGAGGAGGCTCACATGGCAGCCTATGTGATACATCCAGGAGCTACAAAGATGTATCAAGATTTAAATGAAGTGTACTGGTGGGAATGACTTAAGAAAGATGTGGTTGAGTTTGTCTATAAGTGCCTATTATGTCAACAGGTTAAAGCAACGCGCAAAAAGGCTTGCAAGATTACTACAACCGCTACCAGAGCCCGAATGGAAGTGGGAGCATATCGCCATGGACTTTGTGACGGGTTTGCCTCGAACTAATGGAGGTTATGACTCGATCTAGGTCATAGTGGATCGATTAATGAAATTAGCTCATTTTTTCCTAGTTAAAATCACATATGGAGCTACCTAGTATGCCCGGCTTTATGTGGATGAGATAATACGGTTGCATGGCATTCCTGTTTTTATAGTGTCAAATAGAGGGACACAGTTTACTAGCAGATTTTGGAAAAAGTTGTAGAAAGCATTGGGCACTAAGTTGGATTTTAGTACAGCTTTCCACTTTCAGACTGATGGACAGTTTAATTGAACCATACAGACTTTGGAAGACATGTTGAGGGCATGTGTAATAGACCTTGGAGTCAAATGGGGTCAGTATTTACCCTTAGTGGAGTTTGCTTACAATAACAGTTTCCAATCTAGCATCCAAATGGCACCATTTGAAGCACTATATGGAAGGAGGTGTAGGTCACCCATTAGATGGTTAGAAGTAGGGGAAAGAAAATTGTTGGGGCCTGAGTTGGTGCAGGATGCCATTGATAAAATCCGTATGATTCGCCAGAGGATGCTTACAGCCCAAAGTAGGCAAAAGTCTTATGCTAATAATCGAAAGAGGGATTTAGAGTTTCAAGTGGGAAACCATGTATTTCTAAAAGTCTCACCAACCAAAGGGGAAATGAGGTTTGGCAAGACAAGGAAATTAAGCCCTCGGTATATAAGAACCTTCGAGATCTTAAAGAGGGTCGGAGCAGTGGCATATCGATTGGCATTACCACCAGACCTTTCGAGTATTCACCCCGTGTTCCATATATCAATGTTGAGGAAGTATAATCTAGATCCTTCACATGTAATATAGTATGAAATCGTTCAGTTGCAAGATGATTTGACTTATGAGGAACAACCGGTAGCTATCCTTGATAGACAAGTCAAAAGGCTCCGATCAAAGGATATGGCCTCAGTGAAAGTGTTGTGGCAAAATCACTCTAGTGAAGAGGTAACGTGGAAAATTGAAGAGGAAATACGGACCAAGTATCCACACCTCTTTGATATGTAAAGGTAAGCCATTCTATTTTGAATTTAAATTCGGGGACCGAATTTTTCTTAGTGAGGGAGAATGTGAGACCTTGTCAAGCTGGATTAAAAGATGGTATTGTATCGAGTGGTACATCCAAGTTAAATCGAGCCTTGAATTAGTTCAAATAGAAATTCTAAGAGGAATTTGAAAATTCTAAAACCCACAAAATGACTTAGAATAGTGATTCGTAGTTCACGGTCCAATTTGGAGTTAATCGAGAAAATTGACTGATTAGGGACAAAATTGTCATTTTGCCATTTGACGATAACATGGAGATTTTAGCAAAGATTTGATTACATTTGACCAAGAATTGTTATATGAAATATAATTATGATTATTGGACTATAAATGAAGTTTAGTAGTGAAAATTGTAATTCTCGATATTTTTAGAGCATAAGGGTAAAATGGTAATTTTACCACTAGAGGACCAAACAAGAATTTTTAGAAAAGATTTTTGCCCCCATTTGATTAAGATTGATCAATATTAGTGTTATTTGAGGTTCAAAAGTAGAAATAATGTAATTTTGGTACATTTCGGAGTATAGGGGTAAAATCGTAATTATGTCACCCTAGGGGCAAATCGGTAAATCTTTCAACCAAGCACTTGTCAAGACCAAGGGATTTTATTTGTGGTAGGATTGGATAAATACAAGAATATTTGTTGTGGAAAATTTAGTAGAAAAAGTCAAAAAAAAATAAAAAATGGACCAATGGCTTTATGTCGTGTGTCAAGCTTTAATATTTTAATATTAAAGCATAAAAATCAGCCATAAAACCCATTTTCTCTCACCATATTCAGCCTAAGCAACCTGCAACAAGAACAAAGGAAGAACAAAGGAAAAAACAATAAAACCTAGGTGGAAAATCAAGAGAAAGTGAAAGAAATCAAAGAAACAAGCTAGGTAAGTTAGAATTTTTTTAATTCTCCTTGATACCTAGCCTACCCATGCATTATTTCTTTATTTCCATGGTTGAATATTGAGTTATCATTATGAATTCAATTCTGAAAAATGGGTATGAGGGAAATTTGATAGTGGAAATTAGTTGATTTTTAATTATCTTGATGTTTAAAGCTAGTTAAGCATGGTTATGAACCAAAATACAAAAGAAATATTCAATTTCTCTAGGGTTCTTCATTGGCCAAACCATGATGGTTGAATATCAAGGAGGAATTTTTTAAATTTCAAGGAAAATGAATTGGAAAAATGATGAATTAAGTGAGAAAAGTTATTAGGAAAAATCACAGTGCTAGTGCATCGTAATGACTGAATTCTTCCATGAAGGAATTGAAGGATTTCATTGTTGAAATTTAGTTATTAGAAATGTGTGTGATGAATTAAGATATTAGAGGAGGAATGAAGTAATTTGGAGGTGATTTGGACATAATTGTCAATTAATTGGGTGATCGGTCGAATTTAGTTGATGCCGCGATTAAGCAATATTCAGACACATTTTCGTATTTACATATCATGCATTAGTAATTTAAATTAGTTTATATTAGCTTAAGGGCAATATAGTTAATTTCTTAATTTTATTTTGTATCAAGGTGGTGAGATTTCCAAAAAAGGCAAAGATATCGCACCCGAGGACCATTAGTCCGAGTGCACCCGAAAACTTGTGAGTGAATTTGAATTTCAAAATTGGTTTTGGGAAATATGAACTTATTGAATAAAATGCTTGAATGATTTTATTCAACCTTCTTTAAAAAGAACAGGCACCATGGGAACAAGCTTTTCATGAAATATTATTTTATTGATGTGAAATTTGATTGTGTTGAATATCGCTCATCTATATGATGCTTACATGTATGGTTAAGAAATTTATGTGAACTCGATGTAATCGTGCACCTGCGAATTGGGAAATGCACATCCTTGTAATGGTGTGCAAAATGGGGACGACGATACGTAGCGCCCACAATTTCCTAGAAATTTAGAGTTGAGCAAAATGGGGATGGCGACACGTAATGCCCACAATTCCTGGAAATTTTCACGCGTGAACTTTGGTGAAGCGTGATTATCCGTCCAGGGGCTTGCAGGGACGACGATTCGTAACGCTTGCAAGTGTTTTGATAAATGTCTCTTTTACCACCAAGAACTGTGAAGACTTGGCTGTGTATATGATTATTCTTGTCTTTGTGAATATATGTGTGATTGTATGGTTTGCAAATTGCTTTAAATTGAGGGAAAAGGGTTTAACAAGAAACCCTCGTACGGCTGAGAGAAACCGTCGTTCAACAATGGGTTATGATTACGCTTCGTTACAGCAACAATGCCTTACCACTGCAGCGATAATTATTGATTTTGCTATATAGCTAGAATAAATTTTAGGGTAAGTGAAAAGGGTTTAAATATTAGGTAGATCAAAAACTTGTCTCGTTTTCAACCGGTGCATCGTGATTGTCAAATTTCCTGATTGAGATAGCTTGTTCCCTTCTAATATTCACTCATTGAGTATTGTACTCACCATTTTAAAAATTCATGTTTTCATATCAAGAGACTGTTGGACCTTTGATCGAGGAGTCCTCGTAGTGCATCTCTTGGTTAAAAGGTGGGCATTCAGTAGCAACCCATTTCTTTTACTGTAAATTTCTCCGTTGGAAGACATGGGTCCTTTTGTACTGTAAATACACTCAAGTAAGGTGAATATGTGTATGCAATGTAAATTGCTAAATACATAACTGGTATAGTGCATGTATTTTACTGTTGATAATGCCATCGTAGATTAGCTATATTCATGCTGTTTGAGAATGTGTATGGCCGCATTGGTTGACAAAGCGTTTGGTAAAAATGAAAGAAATAGGCTTGCTTGGGCTTGGTGAGCTATGCTCATTTGGTCCATGCACCGATCACGGCCCGAGAATTAGGTTGTGATAGAGTTGGTATCAGAGCCCTAGGTTGTTTAGGTCCTAGGGTGTTATGGTCAGGTCTAGCAGAGAGTCGGGTTTTTATGCGGGATCTTTGATTATGATCTGTGAGCCGCGACATATTTCATAAACAGGAAACTGCATAAATTCCCAATCCTAAAAACCACCTTATTTCTTAACTGTGTGTATTAATAGGTGTTTGCTCTTGTCTAGGTATGAATGCCAACTAAGACACGGGCCACCTTTAGACGGATGGGGGAGCAAGATGTCCCCATTGAGATGATTAATAGGCCACGGGCACCCACCTGTAGGGGGCAAGGTAGACGTGGCAGGGTCATTAGATTGGTGAGGGTAGATACTCTTGAGAGTAGGAGAGAGGATGGACAGCCTGTAGGTGAGATTGCTAGGCCATCGACTTGCGGCATTATTGTTGAGGAATTGGCGGCTGGTCTAGAGGGAGTTAATCAGGTTGTAGAAATGATGGTAGCCCGTATGGAGGATATACAGAAAATAGTAGAGGGGAGACATGTGGAGCAAGAGTCCCCTAGTTCCCAAGGCCAAACAGACTGCCCCCCTTCTGAGCGTGACAAAGGTCAGGTAGAGGTTTCACTCACTAGCTTCCTAAAACTCAAGCCTCCATTATTTATTGGGTCGGATGCATTGGAGAGACCTCAAGTTTTCTTAGATAAGATGGAAAAGATTTGTACTGCCCTGGGATGCTCTAGTTCTAGATTAGTGGAGCTAGTAGTTTTTCAGTTAGAGGATGTAGGACAGGAATGGTATGACTCCTTGCGAAGGGGTAGGCCGACAAGTGCTGTACCATTGACCTGGAATGAATTCAATGCAGCTTTCCTGGATCGATTTTTATCGCACACTGTGCGAAATGCCAAAGCTAGAGAGTTTGAGGCATTGGTGCAAACTCTGAAGATGACAGTATCAGAGTATGATATAAAATTCACGTAGCTGTCTCGGTATATACCTTACTTGGTTTCCACATAAAAGATTAAAGTCCAAAGGTTCATGGATGGATTGGTGGAACGATTATTTAAGGTTGTGGCCTCCCGAGATTTCTATACGTACTCTGCGGCAATAGATTGTGCTCAACAAATTGAGATGAAGACCAATATGGGCAGGGCAGCAAAAGATAGAGCAAAACGGGCCAAGATAGAGAGTTATCGAGGTTGCAGGGATTTCGGCAGTGGGATTTCATCTTCTAGCCGTCAAGGCCCACAAAAGGAGTCAAGGTTACCCTAATAGGGGAGTGGCATGGCGAGCACAATCGTTGGGTCAAGGCAGAGAACTTTTAATGGAATGAGGCAGCAACAGGATTCGAGGCAGAATAGTCAGCCTATTCCTTCTTATAATAATTGTAGGATACGACATAGAGGACGATGCTATAGTACTATAGGAGCTTGTTTTAATTGTGGCCAGCCAGGACACATTTGGAGGAACTGCCCGATGGCCCAACAATTGTAAGGTTCGGTACGCAGTTCTACTTGGCCAGCTTTGTCTACTCCTTTGGCAACTGTCTCAACTGGCCAGGAGGTTAGCGAGACATGAAGTAGAGGCGTTGGTGCTTCTTCTTGGGGTAGACAAGATGGGTTTGGACGTCAAAGTTTTGCAGGAAGAAGCTAAGCAAAGGTATATGCCTTAACTCCCCAAGATGCTCATACGTCTAATGCAGTAGTTTCAAGTACTCTTTCCATTTGTAATATGGATGCTAAAGTATTGTTTGACCCTGGATATACTCACTCTTTTATCTTTCCATGCTTTGCGCTTTGATTGAGTAAAGAATGTGTTAGCAGAGAAGAACAATTAGTGGTGTTTACTCCTTTAAATGAGGCATTTGTGGCTAAATGGGAATATCAATCTTGTGAAGTCTAAATGAAGGATAAGAACACCCTAGTGAATTTGGTGGTGTTAGACACCTTGGATTTTGATGTGATATTGGGAATGGACTGGCTATCACCTTGTCATGCCAGTATAGACTGTTACCATAAGATAGTTAGATTTGATTTCCCGAATGAGCTATCATTTAGCATCCAGGGGGATAAAAGTAATATTCCGACCAACCTGATATCAACCATATCTGCCAAAAGGTTATTGAGTTAGGGTTGTCAGGGTTACCTGGCTATCGTAAAGGTTACCCAAGCAAAGGTCAGAGATATAAGTCAAGTGTCAGTAGAGAATGAGTTTGTGGATGTATTTCCCGATGAATTATCGGGATAACCTCCAAAGCGGGAGATTGAATTTTGCATAGACTTGATTCCTGATACTAGACCCATATCCATATCCCCATATCGGATGGCACCTGTAGAGCTCAAGGATCAGTTAGAGGATCTACTAGATAAAGGGTTCATTTGCCCCATTATCTCACTATGGGGAGCACTGATGCTATTTGTAAGGAAGAAAGATGGGTCACTTAGATTATGCATTGACTACTGACAACTTAATAAGGTAACAATGAAGAATAAGTACCCACTCCCAAGAATAAATGATCTGTTTGATCAGTTATAAGGGGCACAATGTTTCTCTAAGATAGATATATGATCTAGGTATCATCAATTGAGGATTCAGAGTGAGGATGTACCAAAGACTGCATTCCGAACTAGGTATGGGCATCATGAGTTCTTGGTAATGTCGTTTAGGCTTACTAATGCCCCTGCGACTTTTATGGACTTGATGAACCGAGTGTTCAAGGCTTATTTGGATAAGTTTGTAGTGGTGTTCATTGATGATATCCTGATATACTCGAGGAGTCGAGAGGAGCGTGAGCAACATCTTAAGATAGTACTCCAGATTTTGAGAGAGCATCAATTGTATGCGAAGTTCTCCAAATATGAGTTCTGGCTTGAAAGTGTTGCATTCTTGGGACATGTGCTCTCTAAGGATGGGGTGCAAGTGGATCCAAAGAAAGTCGAGGCGATAGAGAAGTGGCCAAGGCCAACATTAGTTATGGAGATAAGAAGCTTTTTAGGGTTGGCAAGCTACTATCGTCGCTTTGTTGAGGATTTCTTGAGAATAGCCACCCCTCTGACCAAGCTAACACTTAAGGGTACAAAATTTGTCTAGTCAAATGCTTGTGAAGATAGCTTTGAGAAGGTTTTGACATGTCTCCATAGCTCTAGTGTTGAGCCTACCACAAGGCACAAGGGGTTATACAGTATTTTGTGATGCCTCGTTGGTTGATTTAGGATGCATGTTAATGCAACACGAGAAGCTGATTGCATATGCATCAAGACAACTTAAAAGGTATGAACAAAATTACCCTGCACATGATTTGGAGATGGCAACAATTGGTTTGCCTTAAAGATTTGGAGAGATTATTTGTATGGTGAGACTTGTGAGATATATATAGACCACAAAAGTTTGAAATATATATTTCAGCAGAGGGATTTGAACTTGCAGCAACGTAGGTGGATGGAGTTGCTAAAAGATTATGATTGTACTATTCTTTACCATCCCAGTAAAGCTAATGTATTGGTGGATGCCCTGAGTCAAAAATCGATGGGTGGCATAGCACATATCTCCACAGACAGGAGATTGTTGGTTAGAGAGATGCATAGCTTTGGAGACATGGATGTGCATTTAGAAGTCTCCGAGGCAGATGCATTGCTAGCCCATTTTAGAGTGAGGCCTATCCTAATGGACAGAATTAAGGAGGAACAAGGTAAAGATGAGTTCGCAGTTAAAGTTTAGAGGAGTCCTAGATAAAGAAAGAAAAAATGTTCATCAAAGGCACTGATGGAGTGTTGAGGTATGAAACCACACTCTATGTGCCAGATAGTGATGGGTTGAGAAGAGAGATATTGGAGGAGGCTCACCTGGCAGCCTATGTGATACATCCAGGAGCTACAAAGATGTATCAAGATTTAATTGAAGTGTACTTAAGCGATATTCGGACACATTTTCGCACTTACATATCTTGCATTAGTAATTTAAATTAGTTTGTATTAGCTTAGGGGCAATATAGTAAATTCTCTAATTTTATTCTGTATCATGGTGGTGAGATTTCTGAAAAAGGCAAAGAGAACGCACCTGAGGACCATTAGTCCAAGTACACCCAAAAACCTATGAGTGAATTTGCATTTCAAAAATGGTTTTAGGAAATATGAACTTATTGAATAAAATGCTTGAATGATTTTATTCAATCTTCTTTAAAAAGAATAAGTACCATAGGAACAAGCTTTTCATGAAATATTATTTTATTGATGTGAAATTTGATTGTGTTGAATATTGCTCATCTATATGATGCTTACATGTATGGTTAAGAAATTTATGTGAACTCGATGTAATCGTGCATGTGCCAAGTGGGAAGTGCACATGCTAGTAATGGTGTGCAAAGTGGGGACGGCGATACGTAGCATCCACAATTTCCTAGAAATTCAAAGTTGAGCAAAGTGGGGACGACGACACATAACGCCCATAATTCTTGAAAATTTTCACGCATGAACTTTGGCAAAGCGTGATTATCCATCCAAGGGCTTGTTGGGATGGTGATTCGTAACCCCTGCAAGTGCTCTGATAAATGTCTCTTTTACCGCCAAGAACAGTGAAGACTTGGAGGTGTATATGATTGTTCTTGTCTTTGTGAATATATGTGCGATTGTATGGTATGCAAATTGCTTTAAATTGAGGAAAAAGGGTTTAACACGAACCTTTGTACTGTTAAGAGAAACCCTCGTTCAACGACGGGCTATGATTATGCTTCGTTGCAGCAATAATGCCTTACTTCTGCAGTGATAATTATCGATTTTGCTATCTAACTAGAATAAATCCTAGGGTAAGTGGAAAGGGTTTAAATATTACCTAGATAAAAACTGTCTCATTTTCAACTGGTGCATCATGATTGTCAAATTTCTTAGTTTAGTTTGCTTGTTCCCTTCTAATATTCACTCATTGAGTATTGTACTCACCATTTTAAAAATTCCTGTTTTCAGATCAAGAGACTGTTGGACCCTAGATCGAGGAGTCCCCGTAGTGCATCTCTTGGTTAGAAGGTGGGCATTCAGTAGCAACCCATTTCTTTTACTGTAAATTTCTCCGCTGGAAGTCATGGGTCCTTTTGTATAGTAAATGCACTCACGTAAGGTGAATATGTGTATGCAATGTAAATTGCTAAATACATGATTGGTATAGTGCATATATTTTGCTGTTGATAATGCCATCGTGGATTGGCTATTTTTATGCTGTTTGAGAATGCGCATGGCCGCATTGGTTGACAAAGTGTTTGGAAAAAATGAAAGAAATAGGCTTGCTTGGGCTTGGTGAGCTATGCTCATTAGGTCCATGCGTGGGTCATGGCTTGAGAATTGGGTCGTGACACTTACTCATTTGTTCAGAATTGAATTCATCATGAAATCATGCTTCTCAACCATAGAAAATGAAAAGAGATACATGGGTATTGTAGATCTTAGGCAAAAGTGAAGGAATTCTACCTTTTTCACTTGATTTTCCTTGAAAATCATACTTTTTCTTGAATTTTTGGCTAGGTTTTTGGTTTTTCCTCTTTGTTTTCTTTTCTTCTTGCCTTGTTTCCCTTTTGGCCGAATATGGTGAGAGTAAATGGAGTTTATAGGCTGATTTTTATGGTTTAATAATAAAAATATGTGACTTGCCACATGTCACATGCCTATTGGTCCAAAATTTTAATTATTTGACTTTTTACTTAAACTTTTCCGCGACAATTATTCTCATATTTATCCATTCCCTCTATGAATAAAATCCCTTAGTTTTGACAGGTGTTGGGGGTGAAAAATTATAGATTTGCTCTCGGGGTGGTAAAATTATCATTTTGCCCCTACGCTCCAAAAATATCGAGAAATTAAATTTATCACTACTAAACCTCATATTATACTCCATATAATTATTCTTAGTCAAATGTAATCAAAATCTTTTATAAAAATCTCCATTTTGTCCTTAAATGGCATAATGATCATTTTACCCTTGATCGGTCAATTTTCTCGATTAACCCCAAATCGGACCTTGAACTTCGAATCACCCTTTTAAATCATTATGTGGGTTTTAGAATTCTCAAATTCCTCTTAGAATTTCTATTTGAACTAGTTCGAGGCTCGAATTAACTTGGTTGTACCACTCGGTACAATATCGTCTTTTAACGAGCTTGACAGTGTCTCACAACTTATATTCCCATTCTGCCACAAATGCCTCCTTTAAAGCAGTAGATACCACTAATTGTTCTTCTCTCATAACACGATTCTTACCTAACCGATGTGCAAAACATAATGAGATAAAGAGTGGGTTGACCAAGATCAAACAACACCCGAGAATTCATATCACAAATAGAAAGAATACTTAAGACCACTGCATTGGATGTTTGGGCCTCTTGGGCTGTTAAAGCATACACTCTCGCTTGGCTCCCTCCTACTGCGCTTTGAAGTCCAAACCCAAATGGCCTACTTTGAGAGGAAGCAATAGCACTTCTACCTCTCGATCCTTGAGCCTTTCGACAAGATCATGTAGCTACTAAAGAAGCATATGAAGCTAGTTGAGCAAAGTTACAAGCAGAACCTTGTAATAGACGTGCCATCGGGCAACTCTTCCATAGATGTCTCGGTTGACCACACTCATAATAAACTCTCGAAGTACAGAAACATCATCTGCTATGTCGTCTCCCACAATTATTGCAAAAGTTGAAAACCTGACTACTCTACCTTGAATCTTGCCACCTCCCAACACTAAAGGTTTTCTGTCCCAACCCAATACTAACATTCGATGAGCCACTCCCTTGTTGAGGTATCCGTGAGTCCTTCTGTAGGCCCTGATGACTAGAAGATGAAATACCATTGCTAAAGTCTCTACGACCTTGATATCCTTTTATCTTGGCTCTCTTTGCTTTATCCTTTACAGCTCTACTTTTGTTGGTCCTCGTTTGAATTCGTTGGGTGTAATCTACAAAGGCAAAGTAAGTATCAAAATCTCGGGATGCCACAACCCTAAACAATGGCTCCACTAGCCCATCCACAAATCTTTAAGTCTTCATTTCCTTAGTAAAAAACTAGATATAGGGCAAATTAATCGAACTATGTAAATTTGATGTTGTATTTTAACACATCATACTTAAGGTTTGCGCTAATGCCTCAAACTCCTTAGCTCTTGCATGTCATACACTAATTGGTAAAAATCGATTCAAAAGGGCTATACTAAACTCATTCCAAGCTAGTGGTGCTGTATCCGTTGGCCGACCTCTACGTAAGCAGCTATACCATTCTAATGCCACATCTTTCAAGTGAAAAACGGTTAACTTAACCGATTTAAGGCTAGAGCACCCTAAAGCATCACAAATTTTTCCATACTATCCAAGAAAACCTAGGGTTTTTCTGATGCATCTGACTCGATAAATGACGGAGTGAAACCTTGATGTAACCCCTTCCAACCTTGTGATGTTGACAATCGGCCAGCCTTAGGGAGCTAGGGGATTCTTGTACCATTGGTCTCCCATCTATTATCCTTTGTACATCATCCATATGAGTTGCCATCATCTTTACAACCTGATTAAAACCTTGTAGGCTTGCCGCTAGGTCCTTGATGGTGATGCCCCTAGTTAGTTGACTATTTGCCATGCTTAAAGAATATCCCTCCTCATGTCTACTCATAGGCGTATCCACCCTCACTAACCTAGTGACCCTACCATGTCTACCTCACCCCCAAAAAATGAAAGCTAGTGTCCTACCCATCATATCATTCGAAGCATCTTGCCCTCCTACCCTTCTCGAGATGGCCCATGTTTTAGACGACATTCTTAACTAGACAAGAGCAAACACCTGTTATTAAACACATTTTATTATTTTTTGTAAGAGAAAAGGTGGTTTCTAGAATAAGGAATCTATGCGGTTTCTAGGTTGTAAAATGTGTTACGGTTCACCCTTCACAACTGAAGTTTCCACATAAACACCCGACACCCTACTAGACCAAGAAGAGGAAGTCTTAAGACTTAGACAACCTAGGGCTTTGATACTAACTTTGTCACAGCCTAATTTTTCGAGTTATGACCGGTGCATGGGCCCAATGGGCATAACCCACTAAGCCCAAACAAGGCTATTTATATAATCCTACTCATCATTTCATCAACTATTTTTAAGGTCACATTTCATAATTCTAATCTATAAGTACTTTAATGATGTGCTATAGTAATCAAGTACTACATTTATACTAATCCAAAAATAATATTAACCATTGCCAACTCATGGTGGCATTACCAATCAAAATACTTTTATATTGTCTAATACATATATCTTAGTACTTTACATCACATGAATTTATTCAGAAGCAAAAATGACTCTTGACTTTGAATGGAGTGAGCACGGTGAAGGTGCAGTTACTAAATGCTATGGATATCTACCAAAAAGATTATACAGGGACACCTCTATCCAAGGTTTCAACCGCCTCTAGATCTAAAAACATGAAGTTAAAAATAATGAGTATAAACTCAGTGAGTGAACATAAGAAAGGAACAAGCAACTATAAGGAAAATTTGAAAATCATAATGCACTTGTTTTGAAAATAATGCAATTTAGTTTAATTTCTTACTAAAACCCTTTATTTCAAACATTGATTAGTAAACTATTGGTGTTGCAAAAACCATGCTCAATCATGAAGATAAAGGAACGAAAGAAAAATTATATTAGAACTAAGCAAGGTAGCAACATGACATAACATTTCTCACTGAAGTGAAAGCCATTCTTGGTTTGCATATGTTTTGATTCTTTAAGTATATCTCTCACTACAAAAGTCCAATTGACATGATTTTTTGACCATTAGAAAGCTAAAACTCTGAACTATGACTTTCTTGTTTTTTACTTTGCCCAGTTCTGAACAGAATATGGTGAAAATCATTGTCCAAGTAAAAACAGTGCATAAAAATCTAGAACCACCCTAGAGTTTTTGGCTATAGTGAGAAACAGTATTGTGGATAGCCTCCAATGTCCGAGAGTTTTTGGTTATAGCCAGAAACAGAGTATCAAAAAAGAAATTTTTGTTATACACAAAGGAAGCCATTTTTGTTGCAATAAACTCAAATTGAAATACTTAGCAATTCTTAAGGTACAACATGCATGATTCACATACATTACAACCATAAACCATATTCATAAAACCTTCTATTACATAAGTCTATATACACATGTATAAACACCAATATCGCCATCACCTCACCTAGCTCATGTGTAACCCCACATTGAGCACACCAATGTCATCCTCCATACTCCCACACACTGTCATCACCGGCATGTGCATCCCCCCACATCGTGCACACGCACGGTCATATTCAATACACAATATTATCTACAGATGTACAATACATATATATACATATCAACATATAAAGGAAATTTGCAAATTCATTACAATCACATTTCAAAACGCAAGAACATTTCAATAAAAGCTTGTTCCCGTGCACGTTTGAAGATAACACCATTAAAATATTTTCAAATGATACAATCAAACATATATGCATTTATTTCCCAAGCAATTTTAATGCAAGTTCACTCATCGGTATTTATCAAATCTTTACCCAACTTGAACTTCCTCTAATGGTCTAAATGGGGTGACGGGGCTTCGTTAGAACCTACCATCACAATAAGATTACAATTAAATCGATTCACATAACTATAAATTCTAAACCCTAAAATCGTTAAAATATTTCAAGAGATTAAATCAACACTTATGCATTTATTCCAAAACAATTTAATGCAAGTTCACTCATCAGTATTTGTTGAATCTTCAATCGACCCTAACTTTGATTATTGCTTCAAACAGACATGTGAGGCCTTGTTGGAACCTATCACACCCAATAGCACCTTAAGCAACCCAAATTGGCATTAATATACTCTCAAAAGTTGTTTACTAATTCAAGTTCAGTTAGTTATTCCTAACTAGCTCCTAATTACTATTAAGTGCTTATTTGTTTACTTTACTTTAGTCACTCTAAAAATGAATAACAATCTTAACAATAGATCAACTCAGCACTCTAATCATCAACCATTATCAACAACTTGAAAATTAAACCTAATTCAGTACTCACCTTGGTGGTTTTTGTAGTTGAATTCCTTTTTAAAAGCTTTCAAGCTATCGTGGACAATCTCCCTCTTTCGCTCTACCCATCCAACTAGTGACAGAATATACCAAGGAAAAACCTTTAAGGGTTTTTGAGGTGCAAAAGAGAAAGAGCATGAAAAACCCGATGAAAAGGTGTAGAAAAACATAAGCCATTTTCTTCTTCCTTTTTCATGCTTCTAATGCCATTTTCATGGTGAAGTGAAAATTTGAATTTTCTTTCATTCTTTTTTCCTTTCCTTTTTTTTTTTACTCCTTCCTTTTCTTAACTACTTGGGCAGCAAACTTCCAACTTTTGACTCCATTTTTTAGCATAATCAAACCCTAGGAGAGAGAAAGAAAATCTCTCTTCCTTTTCTTTATTTTTCCAATATACTTTACTTTCATCACTATCTAAGCTTTTTAGCTTTAGATCTACACTTTTTAGGCCAAAAGGTAAATACTTTCAACTTTTGGATTTTGAAATTTATGGGTTTATATATAATTTTAGATTTTATTTCTTAATTTTCTTCAAATTTCTTTTCTTGGAAATATTAGGTTTTTTATTGATCTGGTTACCTCTAAGCTCATCCCGGTAATGAAATTTTAAATTGGAGCAGTTGGATCAATGGGTTTGTGAATTAGATTAGAAATTTAGGTTAAATGTTATGTCAGAGTGTATATTGCCTAACGTAAATTTATTAGAATTATTAAATTTAAATTATGACTTAATTGAGGTTGTTATGGTTTATGTGAGATCTTGTTAAGCCCAACACTATAAAATATTTACCATGTCATTCATGTGCTTGATAACATGCTTGCATACTTGAATTCTTCGAAAAAAAATCATTAAAATGTCAGTATTATATCTAGTGGTACAACAAAGTTGATTTAAGCCTCAAACTAGTTTAAATAGAGATTTTAAGATGAAATTGAGAATTTTAAAACCCCAGAATGACTTAGTATGGTGATTCAGAGTTCAAGGATTAATTTAGAGTCAAATTAGAATTCTCATGACGTAGAGGCAAAATGGTCATTTTGCCACCCAAGGGTAAAATTGGAATTTTACACCACCCAACACTTGTCATGCCCATGGATTTTATCCATTAACATTTTAACTTATGGATAATTGAAATATTTTATGTGGTGGAGAAAGAAAGCTTAATTGTTAAGTGTTAAATGTGGACCAATGGTATGGTGACAAGTGGCAAGCTTTCATTTTTTTTTATAATTTACATTAAAATCAGCACATGACTCTCTCATTTCACTCGCATATGTTCGGCCTCACGAAGGAAAAGGGAAAAAAGTGAAGAACAAAACCCTAGTTAGAAGAATTCAAGAGAAATTCACTAAATTTCAAGGAATCAAGTGACAAAAGGTAAGATTTTTCAATTTTAGCTTGAGATCTATCTTTCCTAAGCATTCTTTCTCATTATCCATGGTTGAAATTCATGATTTCATGATGAATCCCTTGTTAGCTGAACCTAGAGAGAGAAGATTTGATGATGAATTTAGTTGGAAAACATGTTATTCTAGTGTTTTTATTTGGTGGGTGATATGTAGCATGAAAAGCAAATAGGAAAAAATCCATGTTCTTGCATCACCCTCATTGGCCGAATCTTCCTTATGGTATGTTGATGGTGGATTTGATTTCATTTCAAGTTATTTGGTTAGGAATTAATGATTGATGGCGTAAAAATCAAGTATGAAAAACCATTGTGTTTATGCACCCACCATGGCCGAATTTCATAAAGAACCTAGTGATGATGATTCTTGTGATATCTTGGGTTGTTTAGTTAAAATTTAATGAATGGTGGTGATGGAAACCGAAAATCGTACTTTTAAAGTATGGTTCTTTTAGTAAATACGTTGAATAACAATAAGAAAGTCAAGCTCATTGAGGCACTTTGGTGTATTTTGGGACATTAAATTATGTGTTGTGCATTATGAATAGGTGGTGAGCCCTCTAACAAGGGTAAAGACATTGTGCTAGATGACCAAGAACAGGAGTATTTCGAACTCCTGATATAGTGAGTGAACTTGCATTTCAAACTATTGTGGGAATTTTAATTAACTTGAGATAAAATGCTTGAATGATTTATATCCAATTTCTTATTTAAAAATAAGTCTTGGGAACAAGCCTTTGACAATTATTTTAATGTTATGAGTGTGTACATTGTGTAAAGAAAATGAATACATGCTCATTTATTGTATTAATAATGATATGAATGAATGGGCAATGTGTATTGATGACCAGGGGATGTGCAAGTAGGGAGTGCACACATGATCATATTGCTATGTACAAGTAGGGGATGTACACATGATGACCAGGGGATGTGCGAGTAGGGAGTGCACACATGGTCATATTGCTATGTATGAGTAAGGGATGTACACATGATGACCATGGGATGTGCAAGTAGGGAGTGTACACATGGTCTTATCGCTTTGTGCGAGTTGGGAGTGCACCGGAGTTGAGGAAAATGGGGTGGTGTATGTAATTGCACGTGATTATATATATATGCGTGATATAGTGTGCATTATGAAAAAATGTGATTGTATGGTATGTGAACCTTGAGAAATTTTCCTTTATTGCAAATTGATTTAAATTGAAGAAAAGGGTTCTAACACGAAACCCTCGTATGGTTGAACGAAACCCTCGTTCTGTGATGTTTTGTGATTACATTTCACTGTAGTAAGAATGTCTTCTCGCTGCAGCTATAACTCATCGATTTTTCTATCTTGTTAGGATGATTGCTATAAATTTCTTTTTTTCTTAAACTCATGTTGAACATGGTTGCTTTATCATTGAATGTTTAATAACTCGGGGTTAAGTGAAAAGGGGTTTAATATTAACTGGATCTAAATTGTCTCGTTCCAAATCAGTGCATCATGGTTCTCAACTTTCCTTGTTATTATTGCTTGTTCCCTTCTAATGTTCACTCACTGAGTTTTGTACTCACTGTTTTAAAAATTCATGTTTTTAGATCAAGAGGCTGTTAGATCCTAGGTCGAGGAGTCCCTGTAGTTCGTCTCCTGGGTAGGTGCTTGGCACTCAATAGCTACCCTTTTACCGTAGTTTCTCCACTGGAATTCAAGGTCCTTTTGTTTTGTGAATATGTTCATGTAATGTAAATTACCGAGTTACATGTCTTGAATAGTATATGTATATTTTAATCGATAATGCCATAATGAGCTGGCTACGTTGACACCCGTTAGAATGTGTGTGGATGCATTAGTTGATAATATGTTAAGCAATATAAATGGGATAGGCTTGTTTGGGCTTGGTGAGCTACGCTCATTGGGCCCATGTGCCAGTCATGGCCTGAAAATTGGGCTGTGACAGTTTATTGGCAAATATAGGTTTTAATGGCTTTTCGGGACTACCTGGATTAAGACCTTGTTTGTGCTAGTTTTGTCAAGTGTGTTAACTTGCATTTGAAATGTTTTGAATAAGTGCACATGTCGAGCCTAGCTCTATTATATATTTGCCATGTCATTCATGTACTGGATAGCATGTCTGCATACATAGATGCCTTAGAAAATTGTTAAAAGTCGGTATCGTACCTAGTGCTACAATTAAGTTGATTAAAGCCTCGAACTAGTCCAAATAGAGATTTTAGGATGTATTTGGGAATTATTGAACCTTGGAATGTCTTAATATGGTGATTTAGAGTTCGAGGATTGATTTGGTGTCTAATTGAGAAATTTCAAAATATAGGGGCAAAATGGTCATTTTGCCACCCAAGGGCAAAATTGGAATGTTGGACGAGATTTTTGACAAAGTTTGACTTGTTGGAACATAATTTGAATTTGAGAAGTGTCACGACCTGGTACTCTCCTCGAGCCCGTGACAATCGCCGCTACGTCCCGATAGACATACGTCATTTAGAATGCCCATCGGAACCCTACAAGGCTTTATTACCATTTTTCTCGTCTCCCCTATGAGTAATCATCACTAAACATCATGTTTTAAAGGATTTTAATTTTTTTTCCAACGTAAAACAGTAAAAAATTAATTTTCACCTCACAAGGGTATTTTGGTAATTTCCCTTCAAAATTTATGAACTTGACCAGAAACGTAGTAAGTGAGTGGAAAACACATATTTCATGATCAGGATTAAATTTGGATGTTTGAAACGTTCGTTTAAAGTGAAATTGTGACTGTTTGAATATAATAAAAATATTCAATAAAATAATCTATTTTCTTATAAAACAATATTTATAGAGTTATCGATAAATATTATTTTGTAGCGTAAAAACAAAAAAAATTCATATATACTATAATACAGATAATCAGAATATGAGATCTAATTTACAGTGACACGTGGGCTCACAATGAACTTATAGTTTTTGAAGTGGTAAAGCCAACTGTAATCCTCGACGATATTTGCTATCTACAAGCTATCCTGGGAGTAAAATGGTTGGAAAGGAGGGTGGTGAGATTATAAAATCCCAGTCAGTAAACAAATATCATCTAAAATATCTAAAGACGAGTAAATGAAGACGAATACAATAATTCATCGTAAAATAGTTCATAACATCGCAACAAATTTCAAATCATCCAAAATATTCAAAGTGGCTTATGAATCTCGTAAAAACATGGCTCGTGCTAAAACTCATTCTAGAGGATACCTTGGCCGGGGCATCCGATCGAGACCGCAAAGGCAGTTAAAATTTTCATATACCCGTAAAACATATTTTTATTTTGAAAACGTAGTCGTTCCTTGGCATTAGCGGAGTTCACACTCACGTGGTGGTTCGACGTGATGTGAACTCTAACCATACCTCAAGAGACACCCTACGCACCTCTCCAACCGCAGTATAATATAACGAGGTTTATCGCGCCCCTCTAATAGGCCCGGTCCACGAAAACCCATCTACTGCAGTAACTCCTAAATATCCCACCAAATCAATGCAATTTTTAGCAGCATGACTTGGCAATTTTAACACTAACCAGCCTCCGCAGCAAACAACAATTCTTATATTCCCACAACAATAACCAATCAGCCAATCATGCCCACATTATCATAAGCCATTTAAATCAAAATATAATTTATAACGCAACAATTAGCAGTCTCCAAGTACTCCATTTTCAAAATCATCATTAGTTTCAAAACGATTTACAAATTAATTTCATTTAAACACATTTGTTTATAAAACATGAAAATTTACCTTTTAAATCCATTTTCCATAGAATTCACAAAAACAAATAAAAACAACCTTAGATAATTGAGATGATGGTAAGCTTACTCACTATGTCAAGAGTTCGAATTTTCAAAGTACTTTGACTAGTGATCCTCGGGTGTAATTTCCTTGCCTTTATCGGAAGACTCACCACTTTGACACAGTACAAAATCAAAAAATTTACTACGCTGGCCCTAAACTATAATAAACTAATTTAGACTACTAATGCATGATATGAAATGCAAATTGTCCGAATATTATCTAAACACAGTGTTGGCCAGTAGCAACCACTCCCCGATCACTATCGGCGTCCGAGACCTCCGGGAAAGACCCGCGAAGTCTCGAGCAAGCCTGTCCAAATTTTCTCATTCATCCACTACATTAAATCTTCATATAATTTTTTTTCTTTAATATACTAGATTAAATAAAAAATATAAAAATCAATACGAACTTTTTACATTTTATTCGCAAATATATGTATTAAAATTTCCAATCTCTAAATTATTGCTTATTTAAAAATTTACAATTCGTTTACAACTTCATAAATACATTATTATGACTCGACCTCTAACATAATAGAAATGGGTACAGCAGAGCGACTCGAAGAAAAGTGCTAGGAGATGCCTTTACCTATCCACAGTAAGTCGGACGCATCAACGATTCACTCTAAGTCGATCCCTTTCTGAAAAAGGTAAGTAAAAGGGGAGTGAGTCTCATAGACTTAGTGAGTAAACAATTACCATCAAAAGAATCTAAAGTCGAGTAGGTGGAGACAATGAAAACTTCCCATCCCAGTAGGTTTCATAGCATAAAAATTTCATCTCGACCTATTTAAATAATTATGTCCCATCTAATTACTTAAAAAGGCTTATGAATTCTTTTTAAACTTGGCCCATACCAAAATCTGTACTCGTGGACACCTGATTGTCATCAGAGTCAGACCGAGACCGCCAAGGTTGTTAAATGTCCCATACCCATAAACATATTTTCCCATCTGACACACAGCCGTTCCTTAGCATTGGCTAAGTCTCACTCTCACGTGCTGGCCAAACGTGAGGTGTACTCTAACCTTACCTTAGGAGATACTTCGACCAACATCTCCCCTCGGAGGTAAGTACAAAATTTGGGTTACCGTGCCCTTCTCATAGCTAGCACACAGAAACCCCCACTACTGCGTTGATCGTATAATAAACCACCAGACCCATAAAATTTTCAGTAGCATAATATGGTGAATAAAATTTAATCCAGTTTACCGAGACCAAACCAAAACAGTTCATATATTCCATGCCAATCCCAAAATTTTAACTATCATGCTACTGTAGTGTCATAAGCCACAATTTCAAATCATAGATATACAATACAAATCACAATGTAGGTATCCACATGCTCAATTTTCTCAAAATAATATTTGATTTCAAAACCAGTATAAATTTTATTTTATAAAAAAAATTTAATTGGAAACATAATATTTTATAATTTAAATCTTATATATTTAATCATACATTTGTATGGATAGTAATTTAATTAAAATACCTCAAGTAACTTGCATATTTTTCATCTAAAATATGCATAATATTAATTATTCATAAACCTTAAAATTTAATAATAAACTCACCATTGGGCCTTTTCCATTTCCTTATTTCCTTTTTGGGCCCCCTTTTTCATGGGCTTCTCCATTCTTCCTATTAGGCTAAGCCCAATTATTCCTCACCGTGGTAGCCTTCCTCCGCCGGTGATGGCAGCCCTTCTGTTCCTCCTCATTTCTCTTCCCTTTTTCCTCACCGTAGTAGCTCAATTTTAGCTCTTTTTGGCTCCAATTTCTAGCAGCTTTGTTGCCCTTTTTCCACCTGAAAATTCAGTAATTAATCCTCAATTTTCTAGCCACAAAACCTCAAACTTCCAGCTTAATTTTCTGCTCATAAATCAGCCATCAACATGCAAAATTTTCAGCACCTAATCCTCATCATTTTCAACTAAAAATTAGCTCTAAAATCACTCCAAGAAAGCACCAAAATTTTTTTCTCAAAGTGTAACCAAAAATTAGTTTCTCACCTCAACAATTTTTAGCTCTCTCTTCCTTCAAAAACTTGCAACAAAATCGCACCATTAAGAGCATATTTTTTGTCCTTTTTTCTCTCCTCCTTCACGGTTCTTCTTTCTTTTTTTTTCTTTTGCTCGGTTGTTCTTTGCTTTGTTCATTCTTTTATTCTTCTTCTTTTGCCGGCTTTCTTTCCTTCCTTCTAGACTCTTCGCTCTTCTTACCTTTTTTTTTTATTTTTTTTGTCTTCTTTTACTTCCTTTGACGAAGCACCCCATACTTCCTTTCGTTTCTTTGTTCTATTCTTTTATTCCTTGTGCATTGGCCAGCCCCCACTTTTTTTCTTCATTTCCTTTACTTTGACTTTTCTTTTATTTTGTCTTGCTTTTCTTCCTGTCTCATGTCCATGTGGTCACTCTTGTATATAAATAAATATTTGTTTGACTTTTCCACCACATTTCTTTATTATTTCTTCACCTATTTTACTTTCATTTTATTTTTATTTCTTCAAAGTACTAAAATTTACACATAGTTCCTTAATTACATTTTATTTGACATACCTCCCTCAAACTTTCCATAATTTAAAATTAATTCTTCCGACACCTGTAAAATTTCAATTTCCATCTATATTTCTTCTCTTACATGTGTATAACCAAAATATTAAAATCGCCTGTCAACGCGGTGTCTCCATAATATTTAAATATTCTCTTACCGCGTTTACTCGATAAAAATCACGTCGTATGTTTTTCATCGTTTTCCTTCAAAATTATTTTTTATTTCTTCTCCCCCACTTAAATTAGTCATATACCATCTTTCATGATGAATTTTCGATAACATATAAAATATTAATATTTTAATATTATTTTATTAAATAAAATATTATTTTATTCTAAAAATTTTCACTCACCTTCTTTCGTCCTGTAACACATTATTATGCCTCAGTTTACCTCCGGTCATCCTTGAGCTCGCTAATTTATCTCTGACTAAAATATTATTATTTAATTACTGCTTCTGCCCATGCGAAATAATTAATTCTTAAGCGTTTCTTAGCATGCCAATTCACATTAAATGATCACTTGTTTGATCAATAAAATCTTATTTATGTCCAATGAAGGCACGGGGTGTTACATGGCTTACTTTGGTCTTTCACCCGATTAAATGGCCAACGCGTCCAATTTAGTTCCAAATTGTTCCATTTCTTTTCTAATACTTCAAATCACCAAACATAAGCCAAATAACCTAAAATTTAGCATAACCACCTTCACATTTCTTCATGGGAAATTCGACCATGGTGGGTGCACTAACACCATGATTTGTCCTACTTAATTTCTACACCATAATTCATCATTTTCTAACCCATTTATTTGAAATAAAAATCAAATTCATCCTTAACAAACTACAAGGTAGGTTTGGCCAATGAAGGGTGGTGGGGAAAATGAATTTTTTTTCTTATTGTTTTGCTTCCAAACATGATAAACTAACTAAAAATAATAACATATCTTAAAATCAAACCAATTCCAACATCAAATTCTCTCTCTACCCATTCGACCAACCATGAACCCATTATGAAAACATGTAATTTAACCATGGAAAATAAGGAAAAATGCTTGAGAAAGATAGATTTCAAGTTTAAATTGATAAATCTTACCTTTTGTCACTTAATCCTTGAAAAATCAATGAATTTTCTTGGTTTTCTTAGCTAGGGCTTTTGTTTTTCTTCTTTTCTTCCCTTTTCTTTATTTGGCTTACTAGAATAAGTGAGTGGGGAGGGTTCATGTGCTGATTTTTAAAGGAAAAGATAAAATAATTAAGCTTGCCACATGTCATTTTATTATTGGTCCATACTTAGAAACTTAACTATTAAGTATTCTTCCACCACCACATAAATTGTTTATGGATGAATTCTATGAGCTTGACAAGTGTTGGTGGTGTAAAATTATAATTTTACCCTTAGGTGGTAAAATGACCGTTTTGCACCTAGATAGTGAAAATTTCGGTTTGACTCCAAATTAATCCTCAAACTTCGAATCACCATTTTAAGTTATTCCTAGAATGTGAAATTCCCAATTTCACCTTAAAATCTTTACTTGAACTAGTTCGATGCTTAAAATGACTTAGTTATACCTCTAGGTACAATACCGACTTTTGTCGTTTTTTCGAGGCTTTCCTAGTATGCAAACATGCTATCCATCACATGTATGTCATGACAAATATTTTATAAGGTCGAGCTTTACAGCACTACCCCCCTTTAAAAAAAATTTTTGACCTCAAAATTTCACTTATTGGATTCCAAGAAATGGTGTGGATATTGGTTTCTCATTTGGTGCTCAGCTTCCCACGTCATCTCCTCCATTCAAGCATTCTTGCACAACACTTTCACCATGGGAATGCTCTTGTTCCTCAATACTCAATCCCTTCGATCTAGAATGCATATTGGTTGCACCTCGAACTTTAAATCTCCATACAACCTAATCGGAGATGCCTCGAGGATATGGGAAGGATCAGGTACATACTTTTTTAACATTGAGACGTGGAAAACATTATGAATCTGATCTAACTCCAAGGGTAATTCAAGTCTGTAAGCCACTAGCCTAATCCTTTCAATAATCTGAAAGGCTCCAATATATCTTGGATTGAGCTTACCTCCCTTCGTGAATTGAATCACACCTTTCATTACCCAATAGATACCACAAATTATCATAATAATGAAATCAAACAAGACTTAATATTTCAAAATTTTCAAATTGTTACCTTTCCAAGGTGAAACCTTAAGAAAAACTTTATCATCCACTTCAAATTCCATATCTTTCCTCATTCTATCAACATAACTCTTCTGTCTATCTTGTGCCATCTTTAATCGCTCTTGGATTACTTTAATCTTGTCATTAGTCAAATCAATCAATTCCACCTTAAATAATTTCCTTTCACCCACTTCATCCCAATAGAGCGGAGTTCAGTATTTTCTTCCATACAGAGCCTCTTATGGTGCCATGACAATGGTAGATGAAAAGTGTTATTATATGTGAACTCCACCATCGGCAAGTGTCTGTCCCAATTGCTAATGAAATCAATGACACAAGCCTGTAACATATCCTCCAATGTTTAAATAGTTCTCTGAGACTGACCATTTATCTGCAGATGAAAGACAGTGCTAAATCTCAAATTAGTTCCGAGAGCTTCCAAAAATTTTAGCCAGAATTGAGAAGTAAATCGAGGATCTCGATCCGACATAATATGTAATACCCCGTACTCTCGTTGGACACAAATAAGACCTTATTGATCAATTGAATGATCATTAGATACGAATTGGCTTGCTAAGGAACGTTTAAGAATAAAATATTTCGCACGTGCATAAACGATAATTAAATACAATATTTTCGTTGGAGATGAATTATTAAGCTAAGGGATGATTTGGAAGTAAACCGAGACATAATAATGTGTTTCGAGACCAAAGAAGGCAAGTGAAAAATTTTAGAATAAAATAATATTAAAATATTAATATTTTATATGTTATCGAAATTAGTCATGAAAAATGGAATATGACTAATTTAAGTTTGGGAGAAGAAGTAAGAATGAATTTTTGGAAAGAAATGTTGTAAGTGAGACCACATGATTTTATTAAATCAAGTTAACGCGGTAAGTAAATATTTAAATATTATGGTGATACCGCATTGAAATGCGATTTTAATATTTTGATTATACACGTGTAAGAGAAGGAAGATGGATGGACATTGGAATTTTTACATGTGTCGGATGAATTAATTTTAAATTATGAAGAAGTTGAAAGAAGTGTTTTGAATAAAATGAAGTTGAAAATTTATATGTGAATTTTAATATTTTGAGGAAATAAAAAAAATAAAATGAAAATAAAATAGGTGATAAAATAATAAAGAAAATAGGTTAAAAAGTCAAACAAACATTTTTTAATGTGAATGAGGACAAACAGAAGAAAAAAAAGAAAGAAAATGATAGAGTCGATCAAAGAAGAAAGGAAGAGAATAATGTAGAAAATGAAGGTGGGGGTCGACCACATGACAAGGAAAAAGAGGAAATAGTGAAGTTGGTTAAAGAGAGAAGAAAAGAAGAGATAAAAAGAAAGAGAAAAGTCTAGAAAGAAAGGTCGGTCAAAGTTGAAGAAGATAAAGAAAGAAAAAGAATAAAGGAAGAAAGAAATAGAAGAGAAAGGAAAAAGCTGAGAAAAAAAAGAAAAAAGAAGGGAAAGAAGAAATGTGAAGTTCGACTGAAGAAGAACCGAGAAAGATAAGAAAAAGAAGGAAAGAAAGAGAAGAGAGAAAGGACGAAAAGAGAGGAGAAAAACCGAGCCAAAGAGGGAAGGAAAATGATGGGAAAAAAGGAGAGAAAAGATGTCGAAATTCAGTAAATTTTGGAGGAAGAAAGAGCTAAAAATTTTGAGATAAGAAATCTGAAAAGTTTTTTGCACTTTGAGGTAGAAGAAAATAGATTTTTTTTGTTGCACTTTGGAGGGATTTAGGTGTTGAAAATTCAAGGTTTTGGCTACCAATTTGTGCAAAAAAATTGGACAGCTTTGTGCTGCGAAAATTGAAAAGTTTCGTGCTAGAAATTTGAGCTGGAAATTGAGCTGTGTTTTCAATCGATTTTGTACAAAAAATTATACAAAAAATAGTGTAGAAAATGGTGCTGAAAATAGTACAAAAAATGGTGTAAAAAAGTGAGAAAATGAGGCCGCTTGCTACTGATTTTGAGGCTGAATTTTGAGGGAGAAAAGGCAGCTTGGTGCTGTTAGTTTTGTGAGTGAAAAGGGGAGGAGGAAAGTGCTACTACAGTGGTGAAAGGAGGAGGCCACGGCAGTGAAGGAGAGTGACGGGCTAGAAAAAAGAAAGAAAGAAAGAAAAAGAAGAAGAAAGAAAAAGAAAAGAAAAGAAAAAAAATGTGGGCATGGCCCAAGTAGAAAATAAAAATAGGCATGGGCCAAGTACAGAATAAATGGGCTTAGCTCAAATAGGAAAGAAATTGGAGAAGCCCATGGAGAGGGCCCAAAGGTAATGAAGTAATGGAAAAAGCCCAATGGTAAGTTCATGTTATATTTTAAAGTTTATGGGTAGTTTAATGTTGTGCATATTTTGGATGAAAAATATGCAAGTTGTTTAAGAAATTTTTAATTAAGTTGCTACCCATATAAATGTGTGATTAAGTAAGTTAAGTTTAAATTGTTGCTAGGAAAGTTTATCGTGGAGGCATGCCGAACGAAGTATGTAACCGACAAATGGGAATAATTATATATATGCGTATGAATAAATAGTGAAGTAATATCCCACTATTACGATGTGAGTCAGGGATGTCAATTTTAAAATAATTTTGTACATATATATACATGTACGTATATTTTATGTGATGTGCGAAATTTGTGGAAAGTATGTATTGAAGAAATTTTAAGAAATTGTGAATGCAAGTTATTTTTAGAAATTGTTTTGAATATATATATATATATATCAATTATATGTAAAGAGTTTTAAAAATGGGAAACAATCTTTTCAACCCAATCTATCTATTAAATTGAGCCTTATATATATCTGTGTAATGTGCATACGTTATTACGAGACTTAATTTCCCTATGCTTAGTAGTTTATGAATCATGCATTAAATTTTATTTTGTGAGCATAATCGTAGAATTTTAATGGCTTTTATATTGAATGTTTGGTAATGAATTTGAAATGATTAAAAGTATTCCTTTCGGGGAAAGTTTGAAAAAATCTAGGGTTCGAAACTTGGCGAGAAGGTTCTGCGGGACCTATGGCGTCACCAATAAGTACAGTAAGTCAAGTGATGGGAACCCATACCTACCAAAAATGCCATGTCATGCAATTGATATTTTTATCGATATGGTGGTTATATGTATAATGCGGCCACTGCAGTGTGGGGGTTCCATGAACCAGCCTTTTAGAGGGATACGGTTCCTAGGAAAATATATATTTTTACCTCAGTCGGAGAGGCGCATAGGGTAACTCTGGAGGTATGATTAGAGTTCACTTTGCGCCGAACCACCATGGGGCAGTGAACTCCGCTAACGCTAAGGAACGACTGTATCTTCTATCGTTAAAATATGTTTCGCATGCGTATGAGATTTTTAACAGCCTTGGCAGATTTGGTTGGATACCCCGGCACAAGGTATCACTGAATATGAGTTTTTATGGAAGGAGCCAAGTTTTTAGGAAGTCATAAGCCTTGTTGTTTAATTTTGATAAAGTATAGTTGTTTTATATGGATTGAAATAAGTTTTAACATTATGAATTATGTTTCTTAGCATGGTGAGAAATGGAATCAATGGTTTTTTGAAGCTCCTCGATTGGTTTTCTGTGAAATGAATCAGTGATTCCTCACGTATGGGTGAGTTATGATTTGTGCAAAATTTTAAATATAATTTGGTTCCGCAGGAGCTAGCCCAGTTTTATTGATTAGATTCAAAAAGGGTTATAAGGCACAAAACCCCTGTTTGAAATAAATTATTTTTATGATTCTGTATTTTTGCGTTCAACTGATCTACCGTTTGCTTGTTTCTTATTTACGCCATACTCACGGAGTCAATGATATCACTGAGTCTATGAGACTCACACCCCATTATTTCCCTTTTTACAGACATGGATCAACCTAGCGTGTAGTTATCAACGCGATCGGTCCACCATGGGTAGGTAAAGGCATTTCATAGCATTTTATTCCGAGTCGCTCAGATACTAGAAGTCGAATTTTAACAATTCGTTTATTAACTTGTAAACGGATTCTAATATTTTATATAAGTATTAATTTGGAGATTTTAGATTTTAGTGTATATACTTGCAAATAAAAGATGAAAAAGTTTGTATGGATTTTTATATTTATGATTTAATTTAATACATGAAATTATTAATATAATATAATGATTGTATTTAGTCAGCTGATAGGTAATTCTAGATAGGCTTGTTCACGACTTGGCGGGTCTTCCCAGAAGTCTCGAACGTCGGTAGTGACTGGAGAGGGGTCACTACACAATAGAAACTAGTACTCCGTGTAACCTCATTATCTCATCTATGTAGAGTTTAGCTAGTTTCTCAATAGAATATGTGCTATGGATAGCCAAGAAATGGGCGGACTTAGTTAATCTATCCACAATCACCCAGATGGCATCTTTTCCTTTCTTTGTCTGCGGCAAACCTAAGACGAAATCCATAGTCACATATTCCCACTTTCATTCGGGAATTGGTAAAGGCTAAAGAGTACCTTATGGTTTCTGATGTTCCGCCTTAATCTGTTGACATGTGAGACATTATTCCGCAAACTTGGCTATGTCTCGTTTCATACCCAACGGCCAATAACTGTCCTTAATAGTTCAATACATCTTAGTGCTTCCAGGATGTAAAGCAAGGGTGGAAGAATGAGCCTCTTCTAAAATTGCTTGTCTCAATTGATTATCCTTAGGAATGCAAACCCGGTCTTTAAACATCAACATACTATCATCCCCGAGTCTGTATTCATTAACTTCTTCATCTTACAGCTTTTGAATTTCCTGTTTCAATTCATCATCAAATTTATGCAATTTTCTGATCTGGTCGAACATTGAAGGCCTCACAATGAAACTAGCAAGTAGGGACCCATTTTCACCATTATTCAACTGGATCCCTAAAGACTGCATCTCAAGCAACATTGGTAGATAAAAATTTCGAAGTGATGCTAAAGATGATGATGATTTACAACTTAGAGCATCTACTATGACATTCATCTTTCCAGGGTGATAATCGATTACTAAGTCATAATCCTTTATTAACTCCAGCCATCGCCTTTGTCTCAAATTGAGTTCTTCCTGGGTGAGCAGGTATTTCAATCTTTTATGATCCATAAAAATCCGACAATGCTCACCATATAAGTAATACCTCTAAATCTTCAATGCGAAAACCACTACTGCTAATTCCACATCATGGGTAGGGTAATTCACCTCATGCTTCTTCAACTGTCAGGAAGCATAAGCTATTACTTTCTCATCTTGCATCAACACACACCCTAAACCCAACTTAGAGGCATCACTGTATACCACAAATTCTTTTCTATTCACAAAAAGTGTTAAAACGGGAACGGAGGTTAACCAATTCTTCAGCTCCAAAAATCGACTCTTACAAACATCATCCCACTCAAACTTAACTCCCTTACGAGTCAGGTGAGTCAGTGGAGCAATTATTAGTGAGAATCCTTGAACAAACCTCCTATAATAATCGGCTAAACCAAGAAAACTCTGAATCTCCGTTACCGTTTTCGGTTGCTCACATTGTAAGATTGCTTCAATCTTCTTGGGATCTACATAAATTCCAGCTCCTAATACCACATGTCCCAAGAAAATCATTTCCTTTGGCCAGAACTCACATTTAGAGAATTTGGCATAGAGTTGTCTTTCACGTAAAGTCTGTAGCACAATACGCAAATGGGCAGCATGTTCATCATTATTCCTCGAATAAACTAGGATGTCATCGATGAATACTATCACAAACTTGTCTAAATATGGATGGAACACCCAGTTCATAAGATCCATAAATGTTGTTAGGGCATTGGTCAAACCAAATGACATAACTAGAAATTCATAACGTCCATATCGTGTCTTGAAAGTAGTTTTTGGTACATCTTGCTCCTTAATCTTCAACTGATAGTATCTAGACCTCAAATCAATCTTGGAGAATACCATAGCACCTCTTAATTGATCACAAAGATCATCGATCTGGGGTAGAGGGTATTTATTCTTAATGGGCACTCAGTTCAACTGACAGTAATCGATATATAACCGAAGAGTTCCATCTTTCTTCTTAACAAATAGGACTGGTGCTCGCCAAGGAAAAGTACTAGGGCGAATGAAACCTTAATCCACCAAATCTTGTAACTGAACTTTTAGTTCCATCAATTCTACTAGAGCCATCCGATAAAGGGGAATAGAAAATAGGGGTAGTACCCAGAAGTAAATCAATAGAGAACTCGAGCTCTCTCAGGAGATAGTCCTCGTAACTCATCAGGAAATACATCTGGAAACTCACTTACTATTGGGACATCCTCTATCTTAGGTTCCCCTAATGAAGTATCGATCACGTGTGCCAGATATGCCGGATAACCTTTCTGCACCAATTTCAAAGCTTTGATGGTCGAGATTACACAAGATGATAATACTCGACGTTCCCCTATAAATACAATCTCTGCTCCATCCGAATTTCAAAGAACAACTTATTTTCTAAAACAATCCACATTCGCCTTATGTGTACCCAACCAGTCCATACCCACTATTAGATCAAAATCTCGAATCTCTAAAGGAATCAAATCACCCATAAATTCTTCCTTACCGACTCTTACTCCACAATCTCTATAGCAACTATTTCTAACTAGCTTTTCTCCTAAAAGGGTGTGAACTATAATTTCTTCCTCTAATGGTGACAAATTCCTATAAGCAAATGATGCAAATGTTGCACTTAGATAAGACTTATTCGAACTAGAGTCTATTAAGACATATGCATCCTGATCAAATAAAAACATGATACTTGTCACAGCATCCGGTCGGACTCGTGCTTCGTCTTCCGTCACCACAAAGACTCTTGTTGAAGAACGAGTCTGTGGCCTAAGAGGTGGAGGTGCTAGGGTGTTACTCTCTACTCTTGACTACATGGCCACTCCCTGTCTTGGTGGTAGCCTAGAAAAATCCCTCCTCTGTCTATCAATACGAGCTAGTGGTGATGAAACAACTATAGTAGTCCGCCCCAGTGTGGACAATCACTCCTAACATGACTCGTCTGTCCACAATGGAAACATCGTGTAGGCCCCCAATATTGCCCAAAGTGATTTCTTCCACAATCTCTACATTTATCGAGACCTCCCGAACTCTTCCCAGAACTAGTCATCACAGATCTGCCAAATCTCGGGGCCTCTATTGTGTCCGTGAAAATGGAGGTCAAGGAGATGTCGCTAAAGTATAAGTGGTACTTCCTGAAACAAACAAATCCTTGCCCCTTTTTGGTGGCTGACTAGAAGATCCACTCGAATTTTTTCTCTTTGCAAATTCAGCTCGCATTCTCCTATTTTCATTTGCCAGCTTCTCCGCCATTAAAGCCATCTGTACTACTTCCTTATATGGCTCCCTACTAGTCACTATCATCCGTTCTCTAATCTCATTACGGAGCCCTTCTTCAAAATAACTGGCATGATCCTACTCCGATTTTACCAAATTCGGTACATATAACATCAGTTCATTAAAACGAGCTTCATACTCCTTTACGGTTAGGTTTTCCTGTTTCAAGTTCAGAAATTCTCTTTTCTTTTCTTTCTGATGAAAATAAGTGAAATACTGACCATCAAATTCTTTCAGAAAGTCAGACCAAGTCGGAGGAGTAGTGGAACGAGACTTCATCGAATTCCACCATGTACGGGCCCTCTTTTCTAATATTCTCGTAGCCACCATTAACTTCATGTCATCCTCTAATCTCATGTCAGAGAGAGTTTTCAAAACTTAGTTAATCCAGTCTTTGGCTATGGTGGCATCCAACTCTCTTGTAAAAGAAACACAGCCTAGTTGCCTAGCCTCCTTCAGCTTCTTAGAAATAGATACATCATGTATTGGCGGAACTGAAGGAGTAGCTAAAGGCATTGTAGATAGGACTTGACCAATCTAAGCTTGAGCAACCATAACAGTAAAGAAAGTTGCCAATGCCTATGCCGCCTCAGGAGGCATGGCAAAGATGCCAGTAAGAGGCAGAAGAGGTATAGGATGTGGAGGACTCTCGGGTTGCTCAGCCGCAGGCACTGCTCGAAAAGAGGATGTAGCCAATTCCTCTTCTATAGGATCTGGCTGACTTTGCCTAGGATGACCTCTTTCCCTCCCAGCTGATCTAGTGAGAGGTGGAAATTCTCGTCGAGGATGCATGATAGTCTAGAAAAGGAAACGAGGCAAGTTTAATCAACCTTAGGCTCTATATGCAAAATCACACACGTGACTCAACCTAACCTAATTTAACTCAGAGCGACACTGACACTGTAAATTTTTAAAACAATTTTAAAACCAAAAGCTTTGATACCAATAAAATTATCACGACCCGGTACTCTCATTGAGCCCGTGACAACCACCGCGATGTCTCGATAGACATTTATCGCTTGGAATGCCCACTGAAACCCCGCAAGGCTTTAGTACCATTTTTCTCGTCTCCCCTATGAGTAATCATCATTAAACATCATGTTTTAAAGGATTTTAATTTTTGTTCCAACTTAAAACAGTAATAAATTATTTTTCACCTCACAGGGTATTTTGGTCGTTTTTCTTTAAAATTTCTAAACTTGACCAAAAACATAGTAGGTGAGTGGAAAACACATATTTCATGATCAAGATTAAATTTGGATGTCCGAAACATTCGTTTAAAGTGAAATTGTGACTATTTGAATATAATAAAAATATTCAATAAAATAATCTATTTTCTTATAAAACAATATTTATAGAGTTATTGGTAAATATTATTTTGTAGCTTAAAAACAAAATAAATTCATACATACTATAATACAGATCACTGGAATATGAAATCTAATTTACAGTGACATGTGGGCCCACAATGAACAACAGTGCCGAGGGCAGTGAACCTACAGTTTGTGAAGTAGTAAAGCCAACTGTAATCCTCGACGATATCTGCTATCTACAAGCTATCCCGGGCCTGAAATGGTTGGAAAGGAGGGTGGTGAGATTATAAAATCCTAGTGAGAAAACAAATATCACCTAAAATATCTAAAGACGAGTAAATGAAGACGAATACAATAATTCATCGTAAAATAGTTCATAACATCGCAACAGATTTCAAATCATCCAAAATATTCAAAGTGGCTTATGAATCTTGTAAAAACATGGCTTGTGCCAAAACTCATTCTCAAGGATACCTTGGCTGGGGCATTCGATCGAGGCTGCCAAGGCTGTTAAAAATTTCATATACTCATAAAACATATTTTTATTTTGAAAACGCAACTATTCCTTGGCGTTAGTGGAGTTCACCCTCACGTGGTGGTCCAGTGTGATGTGAACTTAACCATATGTCAAGAGAGACCCTACGCACCTCTCCAACCGAGGTATAATATAATGGGGTTTACCGTGCCCCTCTAATAGGCCCAGTCTATGGAAACCCGTCTACTGTAGTAGCTTCTAAATATCCCACCAAATAAATGGAATTTTTAGCAGCATGACTTGGCAATTTTAACATTAACCAGCCTGCGCGGCAAACAACATTTCATATATTCCCAACACAATAATCAATCAGCCAATCATGCCCACATTATCATAAGCCATTTAAATTAAAATACAATTTATCACGCAACAATTAGCAGTCTCCAAGTACTTTATTTTCAAAATCATCATTAGTTTCAAAACAATTTACAAAGTAATTTCATTTAAACACATTTGTTTATAAAACATGAAAATTTACCTTTTAAATCCATTTTCCATAGAATTAAAAAAAACCAAGAAAAACCACCTTAGATAATTGAGATGATAGTAAGCTTACTCACTATGTCAAGAGTTTTGATTTTCGAAGTACTTTGACTAGTGATCTTCGGGTGCAATTTCCTTGCCTTTATCGGAGGACTCACCACCTTGACACAGTACAAAATCAAGAAATTTACTACGCTGGCTCTAAACTGTAATAAACTAATTTAGACTACTAATGCATGATATGAAATGCAAATTGTCCGAATATTGTCTAAACACAATTTTGGCCTACTTTGGTCTTTCACCCGATTAACTGGCCAACGTGTCCAATTTAGTTCCAAATTGCTCCATTTGTTTTCTAATAATTCAAATCACCAAACATAAGCCAAATAACCTAAAATTTAGCATAACCATCTTCACATTCTTCATTGGAAATTCGGCCATGGTGGGTGCACTAACACCATGATTTTTCCTACTTAATTTCTATACCATAATTCATCATTTCCTAAACCATTTTCTTGAAATAAAAATCAAATTCATCCTCAACAAACTACAAGGTAGGTTCGGCCAATGAAGGGTGGTGGGAAAAATGAATTTTTTTCTTGTTGTTTTGCTTCCAAACATGATAAACTAAGGTCGAGCCATGAACCTATTATGAAAACATGTAATTTAACCATGGAAAATAAGGAGAAATGCTTGAGGAAGATAGATTTCAAGCTGAAATTGATAAATCTTACCTTTTGTCACTTAATCCTTGATAAATCAATGAATTTTCTTAGTTTTCTTAGCTAGGGTTTTTGTTTTTCTTCTTTTCTTCCATATTCTTCCTTTGGCCGACCAGAATAAGTGAGTGGGGAGGGTTCATATGCTGATTTTTAAAGGAAAAGATAAAATAATCAAGCTTGCCACATGTCATTTTATTATTGGTCCATACTTAAAAACTTAACTATTAAGTATTCTTCCACTACCACATAAAATCTTTTAATTCTCCACCACATAAATTGTTTATGGATGAATTCTATGAGCATGACAAGTGTTAGTGGTGTAAAATTATAATTTTGCCCCTAGGTGGCAAAATGACCATTTTGCCCTTAGATAGTGAAAATTCCAGTTTGACTCCAAATTAATCCTCGAACTCTGAATCACAATTTTAAGTTATTCCAGAAATGTGAAATTTCCAATTTCACCTTAAAATCTTTACTTGAACTAGTTCGAGACTTAAATCGACTTAGTTGTACGTTTAGGTACAATATCGACTTTTGTTGCTTTTTCGAGGCTTTCCTAGTATGTAAACATGCTATCCATCACATGTATGTCATGATAAATATTTTATAAGGTCGAGCTTTACAAGCAGTGAAAAATTTCAATTCTAACATTTTTTTTAGCATAAGGACAAAATGGTAATTGCACGTGTCCACAAGGATGTAATTGGAATGCTTGAAATTTTACACCACCATGACACTTGTCAAGCCCATGAATTTCACCTATTATCATTTTATACTTTGGATAACTAAAGTATTTTATGTGGTGGTGAGAAAAGGCTTAATAGTTAAGTTTTAAATATGAACCAATTATGTGATGACATGTGTCCACCTTTAATTCTTTTATAATTTCCTTTATAAACTCAACATAAACTATCCCATTCACTATCTCATTGCCATGCAAACCAAAGGAGAAGGGAGAAAAGAATAGAAACAAACCCCAAGGAAAAAAATTCAAGAGAAATTCATCGAATTCTGAAAAACGAAGCGATCGGAAGTAAGATTTCTCGATTTTAGCTTAAGATCTACCTTTCCCATGCCTTCTTTTTCACTTTCTATGGTTGGAACCCAAGTTTTCATGAAGGAAGATTGTTGGCCAAATCAAAGGGGTAGGTTTTGATGATGGATTTTGCTAGATTTCATGTTATCTAGGTGTTTTTAGTCGTTTTGTGATATTCGGTATGAAAAATAAGCAAGAAAACCCATGTTCTTCATCAAACCCTCATTGGCTGAATTCCATAAGGAATAGATTAATGATGAAATTTGTTATATTTCATGTTATTTAGCTCGTATTTGATGATTGGTGGTGTCAAAAATTAAAAAAAAAAATCAGACGTGAAAATTATATTTTGACCAATTATATATATACATGTTATATGGTTCAGATGTGATAAATTAAGTCACAATCAAGTTCATTGAGATACTTTGAATATAATTGGAGTATGGAAAGTGCAATGAATTGATTTGGAGTTGAATCGGATGTTTTGGCTAATTAAGCAATGTATAGTTCGAGTTAGGTCGAATACCATTTCAGTCATATAACAATTGAACCTATGTAAAACACCATATTTAAGTTATTATTTGAACATTTCTCATTCAATTTCATGCATTCATATAAAGCCCGAAATAGTTTTATAATAGTTTGGCACAAATGTATTAAATTGAAAAGGATTTCTAGGTCTATCGAGACATCGCAGCGGTTGTCACAGGCTCGATGGGAGTTCCAGGTCGTGACAGTCGGAGTTGATAATGAAAATGAAAGGGATTTATTTAGCCTCGAAATGCCAATGTTGTAATGTGGAAGAATCTCTTATGCATATTATCTGGGATAATCCAGTTGCTAAGTAGGTTTGGGATTTTTTTACCAAAATTTTTCAATTACAAGTAAGAAACCCGTAGAATGTTGTGCAAATTATTTATGCATGGTATTACTTGGGGGACTACACTAAACTTGGCCATATTCGAGTATTATTACCACTACTTATATTTTAGTTCCTTTGGGTCGCAAGAAATGATTCTAAACATAGGAGCCTTGGCATGTATCCTGAAAGACTTATTTGGAGAATTATGAAAATGTTACAATAGCTTTTTCAGGGAAATTTGTTATGCAAGTTGCAGTGGCGAGGAGAATTAAATATTGCTTCACACCGGGGTTTCCATTTTGCAGAAAGGATCTAGGCTCCACCAAAAACTATTTATTGGCATCATCCGTCAATAGATGAGTATAAGTTAAACGTTGATGGTAGCTCAAAAGATGCTGGCCATAGTGCTACTTGTGGAGGGTTGCTTCAAGATCATGTAGGTAATTTGATTTTCGATTTTTTTGAAAACTTAGGTCCTCTTAATTCTTTACAGGCCAAGCTAAAGGTTCTATATAGTGGTATGCTATTGTGTGTTGAATACAACATTTCGAAATTGGATAGAAATGGATGAAAAAGTGGTAGTGCAGATGTTACGAGGGAGACAAAAAGGTTCAGCGCAGATTCAATATTAGTTAGCGTTCATCCAAAATTGTCTTAGCAATATCTCTTTCAGGATTTCACACATTCATAGAGAAGGGAATCAAGCTACAGATCATCTCTCCAATCAAGGGTATAATCATCGAAGTCTGCAAGCATTCATAAAAACAGAAGGTGATCTCAGAGGTATTATTAGGTTATACAAGCTTAATTTACCGTATGCCCGTTTTAAATAAATGTAAAAGAGTAGTACTCCTAGTGGTTTTTTGTATTTTAATTTTCCTTTGGCATTATTTAGACTTTTGTAAAAAGGAAAGGTTTCCCTTTTATGTTGGCATTCTAAAATATGCTCATAAAAGGAAACAACCTTCTATAGGTTCTTTTCTATTCTTTTCTCAATATCCTGTAATTCTAGAGGTTCGGTTCATGTCCCCCTCCTCAGTGTACCTAATTTCTTGATCCTTTAATAAAATTCTATAGGGTAGCTATCCTACGAGAACTTCCAGCTTTAAAATATATATATATATATTTACTGTAACCTTTTTATGGTATGTGTAAACATGTATACAACTATCAGCTCATTAGCTCATGTGCACTCCCACACTGCACATAGCTAGAATCATCATGTGCACTCCCACACCACACATAGCTAGTACCAACCTCAACCTAGCTCATGTGCACTCCCACGTCGCACATAGCTAGTACCATCATGTACACTCCCACACCGCACACCATCGGTACCGTCACGTACACTCCCACACCGCACATGCACGGTTATAGTTATCGTTCAATAGTTTCATTCAAGGCATTGCACATACAAATAACAAAAAATCATTACATAAGAACATATTTCACATAGTTCGTTATTTCATTAGTCATAAACATAATTGCACAACTCAACATTCAAGGAAATTAATTTTCATCGAATGCCGCAATTTAAATCATCTCAAGCTTTCTAATGCATTGCATGCTATAATTCAATTAGCAATTCATTAAATTATTTCAAACACATAATTCGCCAGACACGTTTAACAACATAAAATTTTCACTTGTGAAAGGCTTGTTCCCTTGCAAAAATTCTTCAAAGATGTCAACCAAAGATATTCCAATACTTGTTCAACACATGTACTGTCACGACCTGGTACTTTCTTCGAGCCCGTGACAACCGTCGCGATGTCCTGATAGACATACCTTACCCAGAATGTCAATCGAAACCTCGCAAGGCTTTAGCATCAATTTTGCACCTCCCCTATGAGTAATAGATACTAAATATCATGTTTTAAAACAATATAGACCATTCTCAAATCAAAAACAGTGAAAAAGTAATTTCTACCACACATGGGTATTTTGGTCATTTTACCCAAAAATTTTGAAACTTGTTAAAAATATACTATATAAATGAAAAGTATACATTTCATACCTAAAAATAAGTTTAGTTATCTAAATTATCCATTTAAAGTGGAATTATAGCTAATTGAACTAAAAAAATTGAATAAAAATATTATATTTTCATATAAAACAATATTTATAGAATTCTACGTAAACAGTTAATGGAACCAAATAACAAAATAAATTCATATATATAATAGTACACTGCGCCAAGGTGTACAAAATATTCTACAATGACATGTGAGCCCCAAAATAACAAAAATAAACAAGGTTGTAGGCCTACGATTTCTGAGGGTGCGAATCCAACAACGAACCCTCGATAAAATTGACTGTTTACAGACTACCTTGAGCCTGAAATGGGTGAAAAAAGGGTAGTGAGTTTTTATAAACCTAGTGAGTAAGTAAAAATCATTTATAACATCTAAAACCAAGTAAATGGAGACAATTAAAACATTTCATCAAAATATTAAAACACATTTCAATCCATATAAAATAATTACATTTCATCAAAAAATATCAACAAGGCTTATGACTCTCTTAAAAACTCGGCTCGTGCCAAAACTCGTACCCGGTGACACCTTATGCAGGGTATCCAACCGAGTCTGCCAAGGCTGTTAAAACAACATATACACATAAAATAGATTTTTATGTTTAAAAATATAGTTGTTCCTTGGCGTTGGCTGAGTTTCACCCTCACGTGGTGGTTCGACGTTAAGTCAACTCTGTACTACCTTAGGAGATACCCTCCGCACCTTTCATACTAAGGTAAAATATAACAGGGTTTACCGTGCATCTCTAATAGTCCAGTCCACGGAAGCCTGCCCACTACAGTAATCTAATAAAAAAACCAACAAAATCAATAAAATTTCGACAACATGACATGGCTAATATGATATTACCCAACATTTCAAGCTAAAACAAAACAGTTCATATATTCCACAAAACAAAAAATCCAGCCATTCATGCCATCAAATTGTCATAAGCCATCAATTCAAACCATATATCAATTTCAAATTCTGTTATACTGAAACATTCATTACAAAGCAGGGTCAACAAAACGATCAATAGTCAAAACATATATATATATATAATACAAGTATATAGTCTCCACTTACTCAATTTCCAAAACCGGCATTCAATTTCAAAGCAATTTATGAATCTTATTTCATTGAACCAACACTTTAATTGTAAAACATAATAATTTACAGTTTAAGTTCATTTTTCTTTAAAATCATAAAAATGAGTATAAACTACTTTAGATAATTAAGATAATACTCTATTTACTCACAATAACAAAAGCACTCCTACTCCTGGTCCTCGGGTACGATATCCTTACCCTTACCCTTACTAGAGGGCTCACCACTACCCCAAATACCAATCGAAACCTCGCAAAGCTTCCATATCAGTTTTTTTTCCTCCCTTGTGAGTGTTAGTTACTAAAATTGTATTTTGAAGAAATAAGAACCATTTTCAAGTCGAAATTAGTCAAAAAGAAATTTCTACTACACAGGGGTGTTTTGGTTATTTTCCTCAAAAATCTAGAAACTAGCTAAAAATGTAGTATGTGGGTGAAAAACATACATTCTAAGATCAAAAATAAATTTGGATGTCTAATACCTTTATTAAAAGTGAAAATACAACTTTTGGAATAAAATAAAAATATTGAATAAAATATTCTATTTTTTAATAAAATAATATTTTTAGAAAGTTGTGTAAATAATTTTTAGGACGTAAAAGTAAAATAAATTCATACATATAGTAGTAAAGTTAACCAAAGTATGCAATTAAATTTACAATGACACGTGGGCCCCCGAATGACCAAATTGAACAAAGGTTGTGAGTTGGTAAACCATTGATTTCCAAGGTTGCAACTCCAAAATTTGTCTCTCGATGATATCGGCTAACTACTGACTATCCTAAGCTTGAAATGGATGGAAAGGAGGGTGGTGAGATTGTATAATGCTAGGAACGACATGATTAAAGCATCAACGAATCAGAATAAAAAAATTAAATTAAAATAATATCATGCCTCCTACCATTGGATCACCTTGGTTGTTTAATGCAAAATTAAGCATCACATAAATCAGAAAAATTGTACCTTTCCAAGTGATATCGTAATCAAATGGATTCTTTTTCTTGACAAAATGTGCACACCTTTTGTGTGAAAGAATCCTAGCCACTCAATCGCTTGGCCTCCAATGATGCACACATGATTGCAATGGATCCTTATTAAGGAAAGAGCTTTCTGCCACGAGCTTGTGCTAGCAAGTGGACAACGATTTGTCCTCCTTTTACTTTTGATTTCTAGCAAAGAATCAAAAGAGAAGTTTTCAAAAAAATAAAAATAAACATCTCAAGAGTGGCAACACTCAAGAGAAAAAATTTTTTTTTTTCTTCTCACGTAAAAAAGAGTGGCTATAATGTGATATTTATATCTAGGTTTAACTTCTTAAAATTTGCAAAATAAGTCCTTAATATTATAACAATTATAATATTTAACCAATGCCTAATTAAACTCTTTTAATTAGGTCTTTAGTAGTTAAAACCTAGAATTTTATTAAAATCTAACTTAAATCATCACACTCTTAATTTAATCCAAATTGCAACCTTTGTGTGTGACCCATTAGGTTCCTAACATGTTAGCCATGGAATTGAATTATATTATTAATTAATTAATTTAAATGAATCATATTCAATTTTAAATTAAGTAATTCAATTTCATAGACGATGATTGGCATCAAGCAATGCATCATGGCCACCTAATTGTTAGAAGAGTCAAAGGATTCTTTGACAACCTTTTAGTGGATTGTTTTTTAGTGTAATTCATTCCCTCACAATATATCTCGAAGATGATAAGAGCTTAGTGCAGTCCCTACTCTTATTCATCTCCATATCATTAGCTTTATGGAGACTTATGAAACTCATTTCATAATCTCCTAATCACCTTGAGCAAGGATTTGATTAAGCTAATATCAACCAATAACTAATGAGATATTTCCCTTTGAATCACTTGAGGTGATGATTCCTATCTTGGCCACTCATTTGCCTTCACATGCTTCATGCTATACCTAAAAGCATCTTGTTTTGGCATCCTTGGTTAGGCACACGTAGGGATAAAATCAAAGCATAGCACTCCACACATAATACAACTTGGTATCTCAAGTCTAGGGAGTATTTACACAACTAACACATGAGAAGTATTGCATAACCACTTGAGTAAAATACCAAATGCACTTCTCATGGCGGGTCATGTTCAATGAACTCGCTATCCCATGGCAAGCCCCCGCATGTTAGTTCTAAGAATCTTTATACTTCAACCTATGAAAATGATTGCTTACTTCAGTAGTAAGGAACATAACATGTGCCAATCTTTGAGCATTATTGATGCCCTGTCTCAATAATACAATGATCAAGAACTTTTAGGAACAATGCTTTAATGCATAAGGATTTCATAATTGTATCCCAATACAGGTCCTTTACAAGGGATATATAGTTCCATGGGCTTTATCGACATAAGTACAAAAGGTAATTAAATCACAAACTTATGGATAAAAAACTACCTCAATGTTATTATGAATAACAAAATGTCATACATGAATATCTCAAAATTGTAATTCCCAAACAACCACGTATTGGCTTGTAAGGCTTATACTAACAATCTCCCATTAGCACTAAATCCAATCACCTATGTATCTAATACCAATGTTCTCAACATGATGATTACACTTCTGTTGGGATAGTGCTTTAGTGAGAGGATCTACAATTTTATCCTCAGTGGGTATACGCTATATGTCTCCACTTCCAATGATCTCCCTGATCACATGGTAATGTCGTAATACATGTTTAGATTTTTTATGAGACCTTGGTTCCTTTGCTTGTGCAATGGCTCCATTATTATCACAATACAAAGGTATTGGATCAATAATGCTAGGAACCACATCTAGTTCAGCAATGAACTTCTTAATCCAAACTGCCTCTTTCGCTACCTCAAACGCAGAGATGTATTCGGCCTCGGTTGTAGAATTGGCAGTCATCTCTTGTTCGGAACTCTTCTAACTCACTACACCTCTATTAAGTATGAACACATATCCACTTTGCGACTTGCTATCATCTTTGTCAGTTTGAAAGCTTGCATTCGTATAACCCCTAACTTGGAGTTTACCTCTTCCATAAACCAGAAATACATCCTTAGTTCTTCGTAAGTACTTCAGGATGTTTTTCACAACTATCCAGTGACTTTCACCAGGATTAGCTTGGTATCTACTCATGATACTTAGAGCATAAGATACATCTGGTCTAGTGCAAAGCATCGCATACATAATAGATCCTATTACTGAAGCATATGGGATTTTATCCATACGATTTATCTCTTCTTGATTCTTTGGACACATGTCCTTGGAAAGATAGATGCCTTGCGACATAGGCAAGTGTCCTTTCTTAGACTCCATCATGCTAAACCTCTTTAGCACCTTGTCTATGTATATGGATTGTGAGAGACCGAGTAACCTCTTAGATCTATCTCTATAGACCTTTATTCCAAGAATATAGGTTGTTTCTCCCAAATTTTTCATAGAGAATTGTTTGGACAACCAAATCTCCATAGATTGCAGCAATGGTATATCATTTCCTATGAGTAATATGTCATCAACATATAGCACTAGGAAAATAATAACACTTCCACTAACCATTTTATAGACACACGGTTCATCCTCATTTTTAATGAAGTCAAACCATTTTAGAACTTCATCAAAACAAATGTTCCAATTCCGATAAGGTTGCTTAAGTCCATAGATGGACTTTTGAAGCTTGCATACCTTATTAGCATTAGCACCGGATATAAAACCTTCAGGTTGTGTCATGTACACCTCCTCTCGCAAGTTTCCATTAAGGAATGCAATTTTTACATCTATTTGCCATATTTCATAATCATGGTATGCAGCAATTGCAAGCAAAATCCTAATGGATTTAAGCATAGTAACTGGTGAAAAGGTTTCTTCAAAGTCAATACCTTGTCTTTGTTTGTAACCCTTTGCTACCAACCTAGCCTTAAAGGTTTGCACCTTGCCATATACATCGGTCTTTCTCTTAAATACCCACTTACACCTAATGGGTTTATCCCCTTCAGGTGGATCCACCAAAGTCCATACTTGCTTGGTATCCATGGCATTTATTTCAGATTTCATGGCTTCTAGCCATTTCTCATAATCGATGTCCAACATCGCCTCCTCATAGGTTATAGGCTCATCATTTATGGGCAATGCTTCCCTTTCCAAGAGATATCCATATCTCTTTGGAGCTTGACATATTCTACTAGACCTTTTGAGTGGTTGTGCCTCTTGAGATTGTGGTTGTACATCATATGTCACAATTTCAGGCTCAAGTTCCAACGAAATGTCAATTTATGGGTCTCAAACTTCTTCAAGTACAACTTTACTCCCACTAGCCCTTTCATTTAATAACTCTTTCTCAAGGAAAGTGGCATGCCTTGAGACAAACACCTTTTGCTCAGTGGGATTATAAAAATAATATCCATGTGTTTTTTTAGGATATTCCCACAAATTTACATTTGTTTGATCTCGCTTCTATCTTATCAAGCATTGTACGCTTCACATAAGCAGTACATCCCCAAATCCTAGCATATGACAAGTTAGGCCTTTTCCCACTCCATATCTCATATGGTGTCTTATCAATTGATTTGGTAGGAACCTGGTTCAGTATACAAGTAGCAGTTTCTAGGGCATATCCCTAGAAAGATATAAGAAGATCTACATGACTCATCATGGATCGAACCATGTCCAATAATATTTGATTCTTTCTCTCAAACACCCCATTGTGTTGTGGAGTCCTTGAAGGAGTCCATTGTGCTAGAATCCCATTCTCTTTCAGATAATCCTGAAACTCTTGGTTAAGATATTCACCTCTTCGATCAGATCTAAGAGTGAAAATACTTCTCACTCTTCCCAGTTTGCTTCTCAACCTCCGCTCTATATTCTTTGAACTTGTCAAAGGATTCAGATTTATATTTCATCAAATATACATAACCATAGCGAGAATGGTCATTTGTGAAGATGATGAAGTAGGAGTATCCTCCTCTAGCACTAGTGTTCATAGGACCACAAACATCCGAATGTATAAGTCCTAGTAACACCCCAACTCGTTCACCCTTCTTGGTGAAAGGCGACTTGGTCATCTTACCAAGGAGACAACACTCACATGTTCCATAAGATTCATAATTAAATGGATCAATATAACCTTGTTTGTGTAACTTGGTTAAGCGAGTCTCATTAATGTGTCCAAGCCTACAATGCCAAATGTAGGATAGTTTTGGATCATCTTTATTTGCTTTCTTAATCTCTATATTGAGTATGGGTCTCTTAGGATCAAGAATATAAAGACCGTTTGAATGTGTCCCTACACTATAATGCATCTCTCATTTTGAGAAAGAACAACAATTGCCCTTGATGCAAAATTTATTATCATCATATAATGCCAAGTATGACACAAATATGATATTTCAAGATATGGAAGGAACATAGTATGTAATACCTGACCCTAATTTATCTGTGGCAGGTCATTCACATGCTTTGGACAACATGTTTGTATATTGAATTGCCTTGGGAAACAAGTTAAATGACAATATTGCCCCTAATGGGATAGTTAAGTTAAATAAGTCTTGGATCAGTTTAAAACAGAGAATGGAGAATGAATTTGAGAAAAATAAAACCCATGGATTGACTTAAAATAGTGATTCGGAGTTCGAGGTTCAGTTTGGAGTTAATCGGGAAAATTGAACGATTAGGGACAAAACGATCATTTTTCAATTTCAAGACAAAATGGGGATTTTTAATAGAGATTTTGATTTTTATGAACAAGAATAATTATATGAAATACAATATGATTATTGGAGCATAAAATGAAGTTTAGCAGTGAAAAAGTTTAATTCTTAGTATTTTTAGGACATAAAGGTAAAATAGTAATTTTACCATAAAGGTCAAAACTAGAATTTTTAAAGAGAATTTTGACCCCATTTGATTTAGATTGATTATTTAGACTAGGTAAAACATAATTTGAGGTTAAAAAGTGGAAAGGAAATGCAATTCCAGTACATTTTGGACAATAGGGGCAAAATGGTAATTTTAACACCGGAGGATCAAATTTAATTTTTCAAGAGAATTTAGACCAAATTTGAAAAATTGGACTGTGGTATGAGTTTGAGGAGTGAAAAATATACCTTGTGGTAATTTTTCAATTTTTGGGGTAAAAATGTAATTTTATACTTTTTTGAGGGTAAAAGTGTAATTTTGTAAAATTACACTATAAAAATCTTTGGGATTTGTCTAGAAGCTTCATGAAATCAAAGGATAACTGCTGGAAATTCTTGTGGTTGAAAAGAAATTCAAAAAGAAAATAAATAATAATAAAATAATGAAAAAGTAAATAAACATGTGAATAAAATTGAATATTTAATTATTTAAGTAATATAAAGCCATAAAATTCAGCCAAAGAACCCCAAATTGGCCGGCCATCAAAGGAAAGAAGGAAAGGAGAAGAGCTAAGAACCCTAAGCTATTTTTCAAAGGGGAAGTGCAAAGATTCAAGTAATCAAACTTGAAAAAGGTAAAAATTTTTAATTTTCTTAGTGATCTAGCTTACCATTCTTTTCTTTCCATTTTCCATGTATGAAATTCATGCTTGCCCAATGAACACTATGCTGACCGAATCTCCATGGGTAGATTTGAGCAATATTTTGGTTGAATTTTAGCTTGAATTAAGGTGTTTAGGAAGTTTAGTTAAACTTAGAAATGAAAAATGGCAAAAATAAGCAAGAACTAGGATTTTTCCCCATTAAACCCTTTGATGCCGAATTTTAGAGGGAGAAATTGGTTGCTGAAAATGATGTTTATTTGAGGAATTATGATGAATAATGGTGAATTATGGCTAGAGGAAAATTATGGGAATTTACGGAGAAAAATCAGAATTTTTACCCACTAGGGGTATTTTCGTAATTTGTGATCGAGACTGATAATTTGTATCACACTAAGGGACATTAAGTCAAATTGGATATAATTGAGGTATAAAAAGTGAAAAAAAAAATCGATTCGGAATTAAATGAGGATTTTATCAATTTAGACGCGTGTAGGCGAGTCGGTCAGACACCGTGAATAAACGACTGTCCGGACCATTTTTAGCTCATTTCATGCATCACATAGAGCCTGAAATTCATTATGAGAAATTGACACAATTTATTGAAATTCGTGTCATGCATATCGCTTAGGTGGTGGGTCCCCTGGACACCGGAGAAAAACGGTGTAGTGGAATTAAAAACGAGAGTATCGGGCACTCCTGTGATGAGGTGAGTGGATAATTTATCGTTTTCAATATCTAAAGTAATTTTATCTGGTTATGTGCTATTAAAATAAATTGAATTTTATAAATGATTTTTAAATCGAAAAATCGATTTAATAGCACAGAGTACGTGGAGACCGGGTTAAATTTGTATTCATATATTAAAATTGAAATTATGGCTTATGATTTTGGTGAGCATGCTTGGCTGATTTATGGTGTTAAAAATTGACATGAATTGCTGTTTGTCGTGTAGGCTGGCTAGTATTAAAATGGCCTTGTTATGCTGCTGTAAATTCTATAAAGTTGGTGGATCATGATTAATAAAACACTACAGTGAGGGTTGTTGTGGACTGCCTTTAGGAGGAGCACGGAAAAACCTGATTAATTGTTACCTCGGTCGTAGAGGCGAGTAGGGTAACTCCTGAGGTAATGTTACAATTCACTACACATTACACCACCGCGTGAAGATGAGTTTAGCCAACGCCAATGATTGGCTATACTTGAAAAAAATTATGAAATTCTCACAGCCTTGGCAGACTCAATTGGACGCTCTGATCAAGTGTCCACGAGAATGAGATTTGGCTTAAGCCTGATTTATATAAATAAAACATAAGCCTTGGATTTTGTTAAATAAGATTGATTTGTACAATTGTATTAAATTGGTGCTATGAACTATATGATAGCATTGTGTTTTATTTATATTGTCTCCATCTACTCGAGTTTAGATGTCATGGATGGTAGTTATCTAACTCACTAGGTTGTTAAACTCACTCCCTCAAATTTTCATTTCAGGCTCACAGACAGTTGTAGATAGCAGATTTTGTTGAGGAGAAGGTTTAGAATGATAACCTTCAGTGCACAAGTTCATTTCTTAGACTGTATTTCTCTATTACGGGCCCACTTAGCATTGTAAATTAAATTTTATACTTCAGTTAACTATGTTACTATATGTAATAATATATTTTGTTTTTACGCTGTAAAAATTATATTTGAATATCTATATAAAAATTGTTTTATAAGAAAATATTTTATTTTATGGAATATTATTATTTTATTCCATTAAATGTAATTTTGCTCAAATTTCATATTTTAGATATCCGATTTCAATTCCGACTACGAATTATGAAATCTTTACGCGTAAGTAACATTTTTTCCAAATTTCGAAATTTTCGACGAAAAATGACCGAAATGCCCCTGTGTAGTAAATTTTGTCTTTTTCCCTGTTTTGGTCCGAAATTGAACGAAATGCTTAGAAACATGAGGTTTGTACATAGAAACTCACAGGGGAGTTGGAAAGACTAGTACGAGAGCCTTGCGAGGTCTCGATATGGTACTAGGGGGATGAGTGCATATCGGGACATCGCGGTAGTTGTCATGGATTCGAGGGTGGTTCCGGGTCGTGACAATTCTATTGGTATCAGAGCAAGTTGTTTTAAAAGAGCTTTTGGTTTAAAGGTTTGTGGTTTTACAGAGCTTTAGTTTTTTAAAGCCTTTGATTTTAAAGCTGGTGGTTTTGGAAAATTGTTTTAAAGGAAATTACAATGTTAGTGTGGCCCCGGTCGAGATAAGTCAATTGCATGTAGTTGCATATAGAATCTTAAGTCACTTGGACTTGTTCCGTTCTTTATTATAGATCACTATGTCTAGTAAGAGATCGTTGGAATCTACAACTGGGAGTCATAGACGCTCAGTACTTAGTAGCCCAAAGAGGTATCTTTTCAGAGTTCCTAAGAATTAGGATCCCTCAAGATTGAGAGCACAAGTTCGAACTCCTAAGAGCTCTAGTGCTACAGAGACCGATGAGAGTGTTAGCAGTAATGACACTAATCTGTGTATTAGGAATTCTCTCTTGAGAGAGATTGAGAGAGGTGAGGAGGTGAAAGAAAGAATAAGGATGGCGGGAGAAAATTATCGTGATAGGAGAGCACCCCTATCGGTTATTAGGTATTATCCTCCTGGGGGTGAAGGAAAATAGTAATTGTGAGTGATGAAGAATATAGGAGAATTCAAGAAAAGTGGCTCGGGGAACAAAAGGAAAGAACGAGGGGATTAGAAGAGACTTTCGCGACTAGGAGACCTCCCCCATTGGTAGTAGATCATTTCCTCTTGGCGGTGGACCAAGAATAAAAGGTCGACAAGGGAAAGGTAAACCCAGAATGTTCATGATTAAGCCTTTTTCCCAAAAGCCACTAGTGATACGAGATTTTCCTTATGGGTGTGGAAGAAATGCTGCACCAATAAGAGATGACGAACGTTTGAGGACCCAATAAGCTCGGACTGAAAAACAGAAAGGGAAATCCCAAAGGATGGAGGAAGATACAGATGAGGACAACTCTAGTGATACCTAGGGTATTAGCTAGATTTGTCACATCATTCTAAATTTTGATAGAAATAATGTAAACGAAAATAGCCATAGATAATTATATAAAGGAATTGAGAGTCAACTTTTGTTCTGTAAAATATGAACGGATTGTAGCATAGTTGTTTGACCGACTTAATATATATATATATATGAACATCTTTTGGTATAAAAGAAATGGATTGGCAATGTAAGTATTGAGAATAAATATTTGCAGTAGTGGCATATTTGGTCATCATTAGTGGAATTAAGATAAGAATTGTAAATTTGAGTAATGTGGAAATTAGGAGATGATATCATGGCATTATAACATAATGATTTGATCCAAATATGGAGCCATGGGATATAAGTTGTGTACGTGTTTAAATACTTTGATGGGCAAGTATACACCTTTAGAGAAATGGTATATTTGGAATGTAAATGAGCTATTTATCGATTAAATGAAGGAATTATGGAGTCAAACATTGGAGTAATGGAGTCAAGATAGTGTCTTGTTTATAGTCAGTGACTGCAGCACTGATTATAGACAGAGAATTGTGTAGACTCCCAATCTAAAATTTTAAGCCATAATCGTTGATGAAAGAATTTTAAAAGGACAAATTGTCCTGTGATTTCTTTGTATTAGAAGCGAATAAATTATCTGAGTTATATAATATGAAGGATAATTAAATATGAATAAAAAAATAGTAGTAAGGTGCGATCATATTAGTATTAAGGCACCGGATCCTATAAGCACTCTGAAGTTAAGCATGCTTGAACAAAAGTAATACCAGGATGGGTGACCTCTTGGGAAGTATGTTTTAAGATAAATAAAGAGTGTGAGGATTTGAAGATATTTATTAATGAAAGTTCAAATGGTAGAGTATTTGATAAGAGTAAACATGGACTGAATTATGATCCAAGTATTTAGAGATTGAAGGTGAAATGAATTAATTACAGAATATTATCGTTGTAAAGGAAACGGAAAAATGTTATGAGGATTGCAGAAATCTCTTGAGAAAGGGTGAATTTGATGTATTAAAATAGATAACATGGATAAGATGAAATTGAGGTACTGATCTTGAAATTGAGATGGAAGATCAATTGTATTAATTGAGGTGTAAACTTAAAAAGGAGTCATGTTACAACAAATGTTGTGATAATAGCTTAAAGGCAAAAGATTTATCCTGATTTAGTAGATTCCAAAAGTGACAAAACGATAACAGTGAATCGTTCAATACCATTATGTTAAGAATCTCTTGTGGCTGAATGGCACATGTAAAAGTTTGAGTGATATGAAAGTTGATTCCATGAGATAAAGAATATTCATTAGCTTAATACGGAGTTTTGTTGGTTGGAGTTTTAAATGTATCAGAAAAGTGTTGAAAAAGAAATGAAGAGTAGTAAGATCAATGATGAGTTTATTGAAGTCTGATTTTAAGAGAATAAAGGGGATAGAAAGAGTTAAGATTTGGAAATGGCTAAACTAAATTAAAGGAAGAGTTGGATAAATGATGAAATAATGACGAGAAATATCAATGCTGAGTGATAAATTTGTGAATGAAAGGTTACAATGGTGACATAATAAAAGAGATAATGTGAAGTATTGTTATGGAAAATTATAAATTTTGTTGTAATCCAATTAAATGAAAAAAAGAGTTAATAATAAAACAAGATCTGGTATATGGTATATTGGAAATCCTTAAGGTAAAGTGAAATATGAATAGAGGAGTATGTATTTGAATATTTTAGTAAATACACATATGTCATTATAGAGAGAATATGTTTGGAGTATGGAGAAATAAACAAAAGGGTTAAGTATTCCCAAGGATGTTTAAATTCTTTAAGAGAAAATTTCAAAGCATATGTGACGAGTTTAATAAGTGTGGTCCTGAAATTGGCTAACGAGCCAAATGGCTAAATCATAAATTGAGTAATCACAGGTTGTGAGACATAAGACCTAGATAGATATTCCTAAAGAGAAAATAATTAAGAGCAAAGTATGATATGTTTATGAGAAAGAGTGAAATAAGAGGTAATGAAAGAGAACCCCGATAATGAAAATCTTTTAAATAGTTATGGAGACAGTGATCTAAAATTTTTTGAGACATATAAAGTTCAAATTGGTATAAATCTTGAATGACAAATCAATAGTGAAACTAATGATATTGCGTGAGATACAATCAATTGTGTCAAAGTAAAAATTTAAAGTATCACTGGAACTAGAAACTGTAGGTGTATCGCAAGCACTAGCCAGATAAAATGATATGATGATGCAACATTATATATGCAGTACAAAGAAATTTAAACATACACTTGGAAGTACCAAGAAATAGCATAAGAACATATGATTGATGCGGAATCATATATAGATATGATTAGAAGCGGTATGGATTACATGAGGAGTGATAGAAAATAATCTTAATAATGGAAATCTTCTAGTGGGTTATGAAAATTAGAAATTGTTTTAAATATATAGACTTGAGAAGCTTATTATGGATCCGAAAAACAATCTATACTTTTTTTTCTATAAACCAAACGCGTCGAGAGTATGTCAGATGTAACGTCGATTAAGTGTTAAAATGGCCTTGTTATGCTGCTGTAAATTCTATAAAGTTGGTGGATCATGATTAATAAAACATTGCAGTGAGGGTTGCCGTGGACTGCCTTTAGTAGGAGCACGAAAAAACCTGATTAATTGTTACCTCGGTCGTAGAGGCGAGCAGGGTAACTCTCGAGGTAATGTTACAATTCACTTCACGTTACACCACCGCGTGAAGATGAGTTTAGCCAACGCCAAGGATTGGCTGTACTTGAAAAAAATTATGAAATTCTCATAGCCTTGGTGGACTCGATTGGACGCTCTGATCAAGTGTCCACGAGTATGAGATTTGGCTTAAGCCTGATTTGTATAAATAAAACATAAGCCTTGGATTTTGTTAAATAAGATTGATTTGTATAATTGTATTAAATTGGTGCTATGAACTACATGATAGCATTGTGTTTTATTTATATTGTCTCCATCTACTAGACTTTAGATGTCGTGGATGGTAGTTATCTAACTCACTGGGTTGTAAAACTCACCCCCTCAATTTCCCCATTTCAGGCTCACAAACAGTTGTAGAGAGAGGATTTTCTTGAGGAGAAGGTTTAGAGTGATAACCTTCAGTGCACAGGTTCCTTTCTTAGACTGTATTTCTCTATTACGAGCCAACTTAGCATTGTAAATTAAATTTTATACTTCAGTAAACTGTGTTACTATATGTAATAATATATTTTGTTTTAAGCTGTAAAAATTATATCCGAATATCTATATAAAAATTGTTTTATAAGAAAATATTTTATTTTATGGAATATTATATTTTATTCCATTAAATGTAATTTTACTCAAATTTCATGTTTTAGATATATGATTTCAATTCCGACTGCGAATTATGAAATCTGTACGCGTAAGTAACATTTTTTTCAAATTTTAAAATTTTCGATGAGAAATGACCTAAATGCCCCTATGTAGTAAATTTCGTCTTTTTCCCTGTTTTGGTCCGAAATTGAATGAAATGCTTAGAAACATGAGGTTTGTACATATAAACTCACAAGGGAGTTGGAAAAACTAGTACGAGAGCCTTGCGAGGTCTCGATATGGTACTCGGGGGATGAGTGCATATTGAGACATCGCGTCGGTTGTCACGGACTTGAGGGTGGTTCCGGGTCGTGACATAGTAGCAGTCGCTTAATTCCAAGATCAACCTAGAAGGTAGAGGTATGTTAACTGTCCCCATAGCTGATGTAGCAACCTTTGCTCCATTTCCTACTTTTAGGACCACTTCTCCCTTTGTTAATCTTCTACTCGTTTCTAGTACCTTCATGCCATTACATAAGTGTGACTCACATCCAGTATCTAATACCCATGATGACGGATCAATAGCAAATAGATTTACTTTAATCATATGCATGGTCAAAGGTGAGACTTCAACAAGTTTCCTATTATTTGGCCTCGTCAAGAACGCAAGGATATCTTTCTTAATGACATCTATTCTTAATTGATATTTGAGAACGTTTCTCAACTTGATATACCAATCCAAACATTTTGGCCCGAATTTCATGATGACATCAAGTATGTTGCACAAAGTAATGTGTAATCACATTCTAACAACCTAGACATTTAAAGAACGTTTATGAGTAATCATGTATAATAATCAATTAAGATGAGATAGTAAATCTTAAATTGATTGCTTCCACTATTTTCTACAAGATGATAACCTCTATATCACCTCGAGAGATCTCTACTGGGATTCTTTTAGTGGGCTAGGATCCCATCCATCTAGTCATGGCCTTGAGTGTGCTCAACAAACCATGATAGATAGATTAGGTAGGTAACTGAGCTTACCAATTGTATCTCTAGACAACTCCTAGATCAGCTAGGTGACAACACATTGCCTAAACATATCATATATGTTTCGCCTAGCCTTTGCCTCTAGTTTCCATAATATTCAAGTTTCCAAGCATCTGGATTTTATGAAACTAGTTGAGTAAGACCCACCAATAGCTCAAACATACTCGTGTAAAAGTGTGACCTTGAGTGTGCTTAACAAGTCTTCGATTAAGAACAGCCAGGTTATTTTGCTATATGGTGGAAGGCAACTTAATCATACGCGATATGTGACCCAATATTTACCGAGGGATTTTCTTATTTTTTAACTTAGTTAAAGTCTCATCTTTGCATGCATAGCATTTATTAATTGCATAAATAAATCTATCTCATGCATACTACTTTGGATGATGATGGACTTTATCTATACTAATTTGCTTGAGCCATCGAAGGAAATTAGCTTGGTCAAACCTAGAGGATAATATACAACACATTGTAATCTTCCTCATTCTATCTTCACGGTGCCTTTAGGTTTTCATCTTCGAATTGTAAAATAACTCCTAAACTAATCCTAATTCTACACTTATATGTAACTAATTACATTTTAGTAAAGAAACCTCATGGTACATCCAAGGGGAGTTAGGTGAGGAAAGAATTTTACAATCCTTGCAAATCAAGAGAAAGGCAGGGTGCGCAGACCTTATTTAATAAATAAATACCATGATACAATTCAACCATCCATCCATAATCATATATGGGCCTAGTCCATAATCATCCACATTCATCCATCCATAACATAAAACTAAAACTATGTCTTATTCTAATTGTTAATCATATGAGGCATTTGAAATTAGAATACAACTAATTTCGAGTTCAGTTTTTAATTCCAAGTATGGAAACAGTTTTCTATATATGGAAGTCTTGACTAATAAGTATTAGAAATATTATCCATTCCTAATCTCATTAGGATTAGAATTAAAATATTATTACAAATTAAAACATTTTTAATTTGTAATCTTTAAACGTTTTAAGTAACTTTTACTAATCCTTTTAAATTAAAGATTATGTGTCTTCAATTATCTAATCTCATTAGATAATTTAAATATAATATTTAAGACATCACTATCTTTAATTATATTTAAATGTCCTATTTCAATTTTACCTCTTAAAAGAAGGAAATTAATTCGTGATATTTATCTTGTCCATATTTATCACACTCCTATATTTGTAGGAATCAAATTCCCAAATTTATAGATGTGATTAATTAAATTTTGATATCCTTATTTTAAGGAATCAAATTCCCTAATTTAAATATATCAAAAATTTTCTTTCGGAACTTTCCATAAGATATTGTTTAAAGAATTAGAGTTTTTAAGTGCACCAATTTAGGCTACAAATATGGACACTAAAATCCTAAAAACCATGACTTTACAAAATTCTGGCAGCATTGTACCAGTCACAGTTTTGCGGCTTGATGCGGAATCAAATCAGAAAATTTAATTCCCAAATTTTAACCATGGCCAGCTAACATATGGAACCTTTCCATATTAAAATTTCATAATTTTTGGACTTATTTAGCTAGTCAAAACCCCCCAAAAAACACAGCCTATGTATCCTGTACATAGCTGCAGTTTTTGGGTTGCATATGTGGCATTATAATGGCAAAAATCAAGGAATTAAATCCCTTAATTTTAGTGATCTTTTCAGGCATCTTTTGAACATATTCAAACTTCAAAAATTTATCCAAAAAGGTACAACAATTGCACAATTTTAAACTCTTTGAAGATGACTTTCTTAACAAAATCATGACTTTAAACTATTGTTGGTAGCAATGGTTTTGAGCTGGTAATTAATCATATTAAAACAATTTCAATGTAGAATAGTTCCAAATTTTTTCAGAATTTTCGGAGGCTTTTAGACCCCTGTTAAAAACTGAAAAGCAAACTAGATGCAAATCTGGACAGAATCGAATTCTATCACTAAGCCGCATCTTGTTTCCCATGAATTCGAATCCTTTTCTTGCCAAACTCTTTTGTGCATATCATGCACATATTGTTCTGCAAAATTGAGACAGTTAAACAAGATTAGTTGCTGAAACAAATAAGTACTAAAACTCAAAACTTGATAATGTGATAAACTACCTTAAAACATAATTGAAATTTAAGACTTACTTGTTTTCTTCCAAATACCTCACATCCAATCAGAATTGAAATTAAACAATAACAAGACATACCTTTGCATTAAAACAAGCGAAGGGAGGCTTTGATATCACCGCTAGGAACGGCATGATTAGAGCATCAATGCAGCAGAAAAAAAATTAAAACAAAATAAAATCATGCCTCATACCATTGGATCACCTTAGTTGTTTAATGCAAAATTAAGCATCACATAAATCAGAAAAATTGTACCTTTCCAGGTGATATCATAATCAAATGGATTCGTTTTCTTGACAAAACTTGAACACCTTTTGTGTGAAAGAATCCCAGCCACTCAATCACTTGGCCTCCAATGATGCACACACGATTGCAACGGATCCTTCTTAAAGAGAGAGCTTTATGCCACAAGCTTGTGCTAGGAAGTGGGCATATTTGTCCTCCTTTTACTTTTGATTTCCAGCAAAGAATCAAAAGAGAAGTTTTTAAAGAAAGAAAAAATAATAAACGTCTCAAGAGTGGCAGCACTTAAGAGAAAAAAAAAACCTTTTTTTGTTTCATATAAAAAAGAGTGGCTATAATGTGATATTTATATCTAGGTTTAACTTTTTCAAATTTGCAAAATAAGTCCTTAATATTATAACAATTATAATATTTAACCAAAGCCTAATTATACTCTTTTAATTAGGTCCTTAGTAGTTAAAACCTGGAATTTGATTTAAGTCTAACTTGAATCATCACACTCTCAATTTAATCTAAATTGCAACCTTTGTGTGTGACCAGTAGGTTCCTAAATGTTGGCAATGGAATTGAATTATATTATTAATTAATTAATTTAAATGAATCATATTCAATTTTAAATTAATATAATTCAATTCCATAGACCATGATTGGTATCTAGCAATGTATCATGGCCACCCAATTATTAGAAGAGTCAAAGGATTCTTTGACAACCTTTCAGTGTATAGTTTTTCAGTGTAATCCATTCCCTCATCATATATCCTGAAGATGATAAGAGCTTGGTGTTGTGCCTAGTTTTATTTATCTCCATATTTGTTCTTGCAGTTATATCATTAGCTTTATGAAGACATATGAAACTCATTTCATAATCTCTTAATAACCTTGGCCAAGGATTTGATTAACCTAATATCAACCAAGAACTAATGAGATATTCCCCCTTGAATCACTTAGGGTGATGATTCCTATCTTAACCACTCATTTGCCTTCACATGCTTCATGCTATACCTAAAAGCATCATGTTTTGGCATCTTTGGTTAGGCACTTGTAGGGATGAAATCAAAGCAGTGCACTCCACACATAAGATAACCTGGTGTCTCAAGTCTAGGGAATATTTACACAACTAATACATGAGAAGTATTGCATAGACACTTGAGCAAAATACCAAATGCACTTTTCATGGCGGGTTGTGAGACCTTGTAGAATTTGTTAAAAGCTGGTATTGTACCTAGTGGTATAATTAAGTTAAATCGAGCCTTGAACTAGTTGAAATAGAAATTCTAAGAGGAATTTGAAAATTCTGAAACCCATAGAATGACTTAGAATAGTGAGTCGGAGTTCAAGGTCTAGTTTGGAGTCAATCGGGAAAATTGATCAGTTAGGGACAAAATGGTCATTTCACCATTTGACGATAAAATGGAGATTTTTAGCCAAGATTTGATCATAGTTGACTAAGAATAATTATATGAAATACAATTACAATTATTGGAGCATAAAATGAAGTTTAGTAGTGAAAATTGTGATTCTCGGTATTTTTGGAACACATGGGCAAAATGGTAATTTTGCCACTAGAGGACTAAACAAGAATTTTTTTTGAAAAGATTTTTGCCCCATTTGATTAATATTGATCAATATTACTGTTATTTGAGGTTGAAAAGTAGAAATAATGTGATTTCGGTACATTTCGGGGTATAAGGGCAAAATCGTAATTTTACCATCTTGGGGACAAAATGGTAATTTTCCACCACCAGAACATATTTTTCCAGCCATGGTCAACTTTTAATCATATCTTGACTTAGACTAATCATGTGGAGAAAAAGAATTGGAAGAAAAAGTCAAAAAAGTAAAAAAATGGACTAATGGCATTTTGCCATGTGGCAAGCCATTTATTTTATGATGAAACTAAAAAAAATCAGCCATTTCAACTCACTTTCTCTCATCAAATTTGGCACAAACCTGCAGCAAAGGAAAACAAAAGAGAAAAAGGAGAAAAACAAGAAAAACAAGCCAAAAATTTAAAGAATTTCAAGATTTTTCAAGATTCAAGCCAAACAAAGGTGAGATTTCTTTAGATTTACTTCAAACCTAGCTTATCCATGCTTTTGTTCTTGATTTCCATGGATGAATATTGAGTTATAATGATGAATTCAATTTTGAGAAATGGGTATGGATGAGGATTTAATGTTGGATTGGCTTGATTCTAGACTATGTTAGTGTTTAGAGATAGGTTAGCATGTTAGTAAGCAAAACCGTAAGAAAAAACTTGATTTTCCCCATGAATCCTTCAAGGCCGAATATCTTAGGTTGTGTTTGGAAAATGAAATGAATTGGAAAATGACAATTTAAGGTGAAAAAGTTAAGTAGGAAAAATTACAGTGCTAATGCACTGTAATGGCTGAATTTTTCCATGAAGAAATGGAAAAGTTTTAATGATGGAATTGGCACTATTTAAATGGTATGTGGTGAATTAAGGTATTAGAAAAAGAATGGTGCAATTTGGAATCAAATCAGATGCATTGGCCAATTTATCGGGTAATCGGCCGAATTAGGTTAACACCGTGTTTAAGCGATTGACCGAGTATTTTATGCATCTGTATAGAAATTAGGTTAATTTTATACCTAATTAAACCCAACATAATAAATTCCCTAATTTTATTTTCTGTCAAGGTTGTGAGACATTCCAAAAAGGTAAAGGAATCGCGCTTGAGTACTATTAATCCGAGTGCACCTGGAATCCGGATTTTTGACAACTATGAGTGAATCTGCATTTCAAAAATTGTTTTGGGAAAATGAATATATTTGAATAAATGGTTTGAATGATTTGCATGAAATTTCTGGTTAAATATAAATAAGTCTCGGGAACAAGCCCTTGATAAATTGTCTCTATGTTGTGAAATGCGACTGTTGTGAATTTGGGAGTTATTACATTATATGGGTATATATCTATACATATATGTATATATGTTGTGCATTGATAGATAATATTGTGTAATGATTATTACCGTACGTGTGTACGATGATAAAGAGGCTCACAGAGGATGGGATAGTTCTGGGAACAATCTTTCGGAAATATTTTATGCTGTGATTATGTATTGTGTGAAAGGAAAATGGATGTCTGCTCGTTTAATGTGTTGATAATTATATGAATGAAACTGCAATGTGTAATAATGATCGAGGGTGTGCGAGTAGGAGTGCCCCCATGGTCATATTGCTATGATTAGTGGAAAAATGTACCCATGAGGTCCAGAGGCTTATAAGGACAGCGAGACGTAACGCCTGCACGTACTCTAATAGGTACTGAGTAAAGTAGGGACAGCGAGACGTAACGCCCACGATTTCTGGGAACTTTCCAACGAGAGGCTTGTAGGGATAGCGAGATGTAACGCCTACAAGTGCTCTAGTAGGTAGAGAGTGCACCCACCTAGAAGCTTGTAAGGATAGCGAGACGTAACGCCTGCAAGTACTCTGATAGGTAGGGCGTGCACACATGGTCTTATTGAGGCAGTGTATGAAATTGCACGTGATTTCTTTACATACACGTATATGCTTGCTATAGTATGAAATTATGAAATTGTGTTTGTATGGTATGTGAAACCCTGGTTCAACGACGGTTTGTGACAAACCGTCGATATTGCTTTCTTGCTAGAATGATTGGTGTACCTTCATGGTTGGCTTAGCATTGAATGTAGAATCAATTTTGAGTCAAAAGGGGAAGGGTTTAAATATTAGCTAGATCAAAATTGTCTCATTTTCAACCAATGCGTCATGGTTATTAAATCTCTTGGCTATTATCGCTTGTTCCCTTCTAATATTCATTCACTGAGTTTCGTACTCGCGTTTTATAAAAATTTATGTTTTCAGATCAAGAGACTGTTGGACCCTAGATCAAGGAGTCCTCATAGTGCATCTCCTGGTTAAAAGGTGGGCATTCAGTAACATCCCATTTCTTTTATTGTAAATGTCTCCGCTGGAAGTCATGGGTCCTTTTGTATTGTGAATACAATTTAACTATGTGAATATGTGTATGCAATGTAAATTGCTAAATACATGACTGGTATGGTGCATATATATTGTTGCTAATAATGCCATTATGAGTTGGCTTTGTGTGCACTGGGTGCATTGTGTGTGGATGCCTTACACGATTATACGTGGAATAAAGTAAGTGAAAATAAGCTTGCTTGGGCTCGGTGAGCTATGCTCATTGGGTCCATGCACCGGCCATGACCTGAAAATTGGGTCGTGACACGAGTCATGTTCAGTGAACTCGCTATCCCATGGCAAGCACCAACATGTTAGTTCCAAGTATCTCTATACTTCAACCTATGAAAATGATTGCTTACTTCACAATTAAGGAACATAACATGTGTCAATCTTTGAGCATTATTGATGCCTTGTCTCAATAATACAATGATCAAGAACTTTTAGGAACAATGCTTTAATGCATAAGGATTTCATAATTGTATCCCAATACAATTCCTTTGCAAGGCATATATAGTTCCATGGGCTTTATCGACATAAGTACAAAAAGTAATTAAATCACAAACTTATGGATAAAGAACTACCTCAATGTTATTATGAATAACAAAATGTCATACATGAATATCTCAAAATTGCAATTCCTATACAACCACATATTGGTTTGCAGGGCTTATACTAACATATAATCCCAGTGAATAAACAGATATCATCTAAAATATCTAAAGTCAAGTAAATGGAGATAGTTAAAATATATCGTCATAAGATAGTTCACAACATTTCAATTCCTTTCACTAGATAAAATAAATTCATTTTATTTGAATAGTTAACATGGCTTATGATTTCCTGAAAGATTGGCTCATGCGGAAAAGTCATACTCGATGACACCTTGATCAGAGGTATCCGACCAAGACCGCCAAGGTTGCTGAAATTTCATATATGTTCAAAACACAGCGGTTTCTTGACATTGGCTGAGTCACACCCTCACGTGGTTGTTCGGCGTGAAGTGAACACTGTCATACCTCAGGAGATACCCTACACGCCTCTCCAACCAAGGTAAAAATATAACCGGGTTTAACGTGCCCCTCCTAAAGGCTAGTCCACGGAAACACGTCTACTATAGTAGCTCATAATTCCACCAATCAATCAAATCTCCAATTGCATGATATGGCAATTATTTCACTACATAGTCTATCAAGACAAAGCAGCCAATTCGTAATTTTCAACACAAATATCAATTCAGCCAATCATGCCATTTTATCATAAGCCATTCAGTACATATCATAATTTATAACACGGCAAATGGTCTCCAATTACTCTAATTTCAAAACCATCATCCGATTTTCAAATTGATTTATAAAAATTCATTTTTATTTTACTAATTCACATTTCTTTCATAAAACAAAACAATTCACCATTTAAATTCATTTTTCCACAAAATCACCAAATCTAGTAAAATTTACTCTAGATAATTAAGGCGATAAGAAGTTTACTCACAATATCAAGAGTCGATGCACTCCTAGTCTCGATCTTCGAGTACAATTTTCTGTACTTTTTCGAGAATGCTGACCACCTATATACAATACATGACACATAATTTAATATATTGTGTCATACCATTATAAATCTATTTCAGGCTCTTTGTGGATGCTTGAAATGAGAAGTAAAATCCTCGGGAAGCTATCCAAATAAGGTATTGACCTAATTCAATTTATTACCTGATTAAATGGCCAATACGTCTTATTTAACTCCAATTAATTATATTTCTCTTTCAGCACTCCAATTCATCAAATACTAGTCAATTAACATGAAATGTGGCGAATTCGCCTTCACATTCCATTTTGGAATATTCGGCTATGGTGAGTGCACTAAGATTGTAATTTTTCATGCTTGATCCTCACCCCAAAAATCATTAATTCCAATTCAAATCACTTGTCATTCAATCAAATTCATCACGAACAATTCACATAGGAAATTCAACCTCTAAGGGTTTAATGTGAAATTTGTGGTTTCATGCTAAATATTATCATTTTCGGTTTCCATCACCACCATTCATGAAAACCATTAAATCCTAATCAATTAACATAAAATGTCTTAGGATTAATTTCCAATATCCACTCTATAAAATTCAGCCCTGATGGGTTATTAAAGAACATGTGATTTTCTCACTTGATTTTCTTTTCAAAGATGACAAACTAACTAAAAACACTAACATATCTTAAAATCTACCTAAAATCATCATCAAATCTTCTCTCTCTAAAATAGGTTAGCCATGAATCCTTCATGAAATCATGTAATCCAACCATGGAAATTGAAAAATAAAGCATAGGAAAGATAGAACACAAGCTAGAATTAAGAAATTTCACCTTTAATGGCTTGGTTCCTTGAAATCCACCAACTTCCCCTTGAATTTTTCACTCTAGGGTCTGTTCTTCCTCCTTTCTCTCTTTTTCCCTCTTTGGCCAACCAACATGAATGAATTTTGAGGGTTTATGGGCTAGTTTTTAAAGCTTTATATGCATGGTTATCATTTTGACACATGTCACCATTTTATTGGCCCGTGTGTAAATACTTAATAATTACGCTATCTCACTCCTCCGCACATAATTATCCATGGTATAAGATGAAATTCATGTGCTAGACATGTGTTAGGTGGTGTCAAATTACCATTTTGCCCCATATGGTCGAGAAAATGCCAAATTTAAGACTTTTCACTCCTTAAACTCGAATTATGCTCTAAATGGTCAATCTTGATCAAAAACCTCTTCCAACATTGAAATCTTGACCTCGAGTGGCAAAATGACCATTTTACCCCTAGATCGTGAAAATTTTGATTTGACTCCAAATTGATCATCGAACTCCAAATCACTTTTTCAAGTCATTCTGGGGTTTTAAAATTCTCAATTTCATCTTAAATTCTCTCTTTGGACTAGTTCGAGGCGTAAATCAATCTGGTTGTACCAATAAGTTCAATACCAACTTTTGACGATTTTCTTAGATACCAAAGTATGCCAGCATGTTGGCAAGCACATGAATGACATGGTAAATATTTCATAGAGTTGGGCTTCACAGTACTACCCCCCTTAAAAATAAAATTTTGACATCAAAATTTCACTTATCGACTAGGAGAAAAAATGGGGGTATTAGCTCTTCTTCTGATGTTCATTTTCCCATATCATCACCTTTTATAGGTAATTTTGATTTGTTCACCTCATTTACCACCAGTTCAACTTAAGTGCTTCTCTTATGTCTATTATTATCTTTAAGAATCAAATCAACAATAACTTTCACAATCATGATCTCTTATATCGAGACATCGAACATGTCTCTATTACTATTATTAAATTTAAACCGTAACTCCAGATCAATCGTATCGATTTCAATCACATTTTATATTTTTTTATGTATACCGTCCACCATCTTATTACTTCGTTCCCTATCAAACTTCTCGACATTCATTCATCCTATTCTCGCACACTATTGTGTAGTTTACAACATCATTAGCACGCCATATTCATTATTGTACATGTCTTCAGCATTAGGGAAGGTTAATGGCTTCAATTATTTCCACATACTTCATGCTTGCCTTTTATTTATAAAATTTCAATCTTCTTAATCATATTAATCCACCTCATATACCTTAATTGCACTATAAATTTCATTCCCTTGGCTATTTCTTCGAAATTCCTTAGGTCGCCATAAGTCAACTTCTGATAGGGTTCCCGACTGTTACATTATCTATACAACTCTTCAAATGTATTGAGTTCAAATCTCAACCCACCAAGAATCATTCTTCACTTTAAATGGGTACATTATTAACACTACATATATATATGTACACACATTCAAATATCCACATTCCTGATTATGTATATGAATCCCTATTTTCAAATGCCTTCAAAGTAATTTCTCTTTGTTCGTTTCCATCCATAACCAAGATTCAATAGAATGTTCTCCATAATTTATGTCATCATTCTCTTCTTATCATTTCCAATTATATACTTAAGTTTCCTTGTAATATATCTTATTACATCACAATGTCATTTTTATTGAATTGTAATTTAATATGTGTGTACGCTTTATAATACCATTGATGCTTCAAAGATTTGCCTTGACTTGATCATTGCATCTTATGCAATACCACAATTCCTAAAAGTTATCATTTTTCCTCATTTATCCTCCACGCACCTACATTCCATTGTATCCTTCTTGCATTCCGGTATTGATTTGTCATTTAAGACTTAAACTCATTTAAGTCAGGCATACCTCAAGCACTTTTCAAAATTCCAAATTTTTCGTAATATATTAAGAATGTTTCATTATCTGACTTCCATATCAAATTTAACTTCAATCATCTACTGTTCCATTCTTTCATATAAACACGACATCATTATCCCTTGGCCAATCTACAATTTGTTCTCAAAATTGCAAGACTTTAAACTAAATTCTCCTCAAATACTTTTCAATGTCAATACGAATATCGCTTTCAGCTTACGGCTTCCTTTTCATAACCACATGACTTAATGTGAGACCCCGTCAAGCTCGATTAAAAGATGGCATTGTACCAAGTGGTACAACCAAGTTAAATCGAGCCTTGAACTAGTTCAAATAGAAATTCTAAGAGGAATTTGAAAATTCTAAAACTCACAAAATGACTTAGAATGATGATTCTGAGTTCAAGGTCTAGTTTGAAGTCAATCAGAAAAATTGATCGATTAAAGACAAAATGATCATTTTGCCATTTAAGGATAAAATGGGGATTTTTAACAAAGATTTAATCACAATTGACCAAGAATAATTATATGAAATATAATATGATTATTGGAGTATAAAACGAAGTTTAGCGGTGAAAAATTATGATTTTCGATATTTTTGAAGCACAAGGGCAAAATGGTAATTTTACCACTAGAGGACCAAATGGGAATTTTTAAAAAAAGATTTTGGCCTCATTTGATTAAGATTGATCAATATTAGTGTTATTTGAGGTTAGAAAGTGAAAATAATGTAATTCCAGTATGTTTCAGAGTATAGGGGCAAAATCATAATTTTTTCATCTCGGGGGTAAATCGGTAATTTTTTTGCCCCAGCACTTGTCAAGACCAAGGGATTTTATTTGTGGTAGGATTGGATAAATACATGAATAATTGTGGTGGAAAATTCAATAGAAAAAGTCAGATAATTAAAAAAAATGGACCAATGGCTTTATGCCATGTGTCAAGCTTTAATATTTTAATATTAAAGCATAAAAATAGGCCATAAAACTCACTTTCTCTCACCAAAATCGGCATGAACCAGAATTGAAGAGAAAATAAAGGAAACAAAGGGAGAAAAGCAAAAACCTAGACAAAAATCAAGAGATTTCAAGTGTTTTTCAAGAATCAAGCAAAACAAAGGTAAAATTTCTTTAGTTTAGCTTAATGCTTAGCCTACCCATGCTTTATTCCTTATTTTTCATGGTTGAATATTGAGTTATCATGATGAATTCAATTCTGAAAAATGGGTAGGGAAGAGAAATTGATGTTGGATTGGCTTGATTTTGGACTATGTTGTTGTTTGGTGATAGTTAAGCATGGTTATGAACAAAAATACAAAAAAAATATTCAATTTTTCTAGGGTTCTTCATTGGCCGAACCATGAGGGTTGAATATCAAGGAGGAATTGTTTAAATTTCAAGGAAAATGAATTGGAAAAAATGAAGAATTTAGTGAGAAATGTGACTAGGAAAAATTACGATGTTATTACACCGTAATGATTGAATTTTTACCTGAAGAAATTAAGGCATTTCAACGCTGAAATTTAGTTATTTGAAATTTGATTGGTGAATTAAGGTCTTAGAAGAGAAATGGATTAATTTGGGGGTGATTTGGACACAATCGTTAATTAATCAGGCGATTGGTTGAATTTAATCGATACCACGTTTAAGCGATAATCGGACGCATTTTTGCATTTACCTATCAAGCATTAGTAATTTAAATTAGTTTATATTGGCTTAGGGACAATATAGTAAATTCTCTAATTTTATTCTTTGTCAAGGTGGTGAGACATCCCAAAAAGGCAAAGGAATCGCGCCTGAGGAATATTAGTCCGAGTGCACACAGAATCCAGATTTTTGACAACTGTAAGTGAACTTGCATTTCAAATTAGTTTGGGAAATGTACATGTACTGAGATGGATAATCTGAAAGATTTTATCCATATTTCTTAAAATGCGTGCCAGGGAACAAGCCCTTGATAAAAATGTTTTGATATGTGAATTGTGATGTGCATAAAGGCATGAATTCATGTGCCCCTATAATATGCTGCTATATATGTGTATATGTGTGATATGCATTGACAAATAATATTGTGTGACAATTATAACTGTACATATGCATGATTTAGGGGAGCACATGTCGGTGATGATGGGTGCAGATATATGGAGGATGATATTGCCTGTGCACGATGTGGGGTAATGCACACGATAACTCCAGCTATGTGCACGATGTCGGGGAGCACATGTCGGTGATGATGGGTGTAGATATATGGAGGATGATATTGCCTGTGTACGATGTGGGTTGCTCATGAGCTGGTCAGATAGTGGTGATATTTGTGTTTATCTATGTGAGTATATGTGTGAATTTGAGTAACCTTTCATTGTAAATTAATTTGAATTGGGGGAAAGGGTTTGATACTGAATTGAATCAAAATGGTTTTGTTCCAAATGTGAGCATCGTGGTTTTAAAATCCTTCTTGGATATTATTGCTTGTTCCCACCGAATGTTCGTTCACTGAGTTTCGTACTCACAATTTCCAAAAATTCATGTTTTTCAGATCAGGAGATTGTAAAATCGTAGATCGCGAGATTACTGTAGTTCGTCTCCTGGTAGGTGTCCAGCATTCAATGGTTGCTTGTTTTTCTTGTAAATTCTCCACTGGAAGTCATGGGCCTTTTGTATTGTGATTATGTACATGTAATGTACATTGTCAAATTTTATGTTTGACCGGTATGTATGTGTATATTTTATCTATAATGCCATTATGAGTTGGTTTTGTGTGCACTGGGTGCATTGCGTGTGGATGCCTCACACGATCATACGTCGAGTAAAGTAAATGAAAATAGGCTTGCTTCGGCTTGGTGAGCTAGGCTCATTGGGTCCATGCACTGGTCACGGCCCGGGAATTGGGTTGTGATACTTAATGTTCGTGAAAGTAAGCATGTGACCACTTATCCTGTGACTTAGCCGTTTGGCTCCTTAGATAGTTTCAAATCATACACCTTATACTTATTGCGTATAATTTATAATTCTTTTCTTTAGGGTGCTTAAACTTTCTAGAGACACCTAACCATTTATTTGCTTTTTCATACTTCGAATATATCCTTTCCATAAAGGCAGGCACTTGCTCACCATCATATTTAAATGTATACTCATTACTCATGCTTCAATTTATCTCCAAAGGTTTCTATCATGCCACTTAGTTTGCTTATGTTGTTACTAATCTTTTCCTTCCAACAAAATCAAGGCAATATTTGTAAATTCTTATAGCAATATTTTATATAAATTCATTTGCTATGTCGTTCTTGAAATCTCCATTCACACCTTCATCACTTGGTATTAACATCTTTTATCAATATCTCATACATTTATCTAACCTTTCCCCCTCTTTCTTTTTAGCCTTTAACAAGGTTTAATCTCTTGTCTCCTTTATTTCTTAAGATTTGACTTTAGTCAGCATATTATTCATCTCAACACTCCATATATTAATTTATCTTTACTTATCCATCTCGAAAACTCTCTAACTTTCCTTCTTTTACACGCCAATATATAAGGCAATAAAGATAATTTTTTTTTCAATTCATTTGTATCGATACCTTTCAAAAACCTTAAAACTCCAAATAACAAGATTTGGAATCAAATTCAATGATTTTAGTTCAACTTATAAGTTCAACTTCACATCTATCACATTTTATTCCTGTGTCCAATACAAGTCCTAGACATGAAGTGTTCCTAGCATCGCAGTACGATGGCTGTTGGAGTTTACTTAACCAATGTTATTCATTCAATTTAAGATTACTACCCTAATCATCCTTAACCGTTTGGTTTTCCTCCAAGCTTACATCACAATTTCCATAACCATTTATATTCCCTTGTGCTTATCACAAATGATAGGCAAGGTCAATATTTTCAAATTCATATTATCCTATAACACTTGTCAACAATCACCAAATTCCTCTTTAGAATATTCTTTCCATAATATATAGTAACTTCACCATATAGTATCACAGCGCTATGTTCCTCCATTCTACTATCATGCATACTCCATAGAAATTAATTAAAAAATTTATGTACCTTGACTAATACTAATTCCATTTAATCATATCATAAATACTTCGAACTTGTAAATTACAACTCCAAGTGTATGTCCACATATTTATAATCTTTATATGTATATATCATCATACACATAATTACTTATTACTTATGGTATACCTCTATTTCCATCATCCATTACTGATCATCTTTATCTTAACATTTCCCTAATGCATTGAAGACTCCAAATAACGAAGCTTAGCATCCAAACCAATGACCATATTTCAACTCGTGAGTCTTATCTTTCTGCCGCTCCCAATATCTAAATCCACGAAAAAGCTTTTCAATTCATGTAATATTCTCGTATGCTTTCTCCGTATGCTTCCAAATTGCTTAAACACATGCTTTAGTAGAAATTTGTTGAGGACTTAAACAATCAAAGATTCATCTTCAAAGCCATTTATAACTTTAACAATTTAATGTATGTCTATATATTGATAACCTCCATACATGTTATGATCATGGAAACCGTTATTTGTAAAGTTAACTTTTTATCACAAGTTTTCGATCAGAACTTTAGTCCCCATATATCTTGCTTGAATACGTTCCACTATTGACATTCATATACTTTCACCGTAACATTCAGTTAAATTTTATTAAGTAATGATTTCCAATTTGCTCTTAGCTATGTATCCATCAGATTGCATACCACTCATCGTCAAGAGCTCGACCTTACTCATCAGTTCCTAACTAATTACATTTATAAAATGAATAATTCATTGTCAGACTTTGTAGTTGCTTAATTCATTATTGACTTCATTCATCAGTCCACCATAATCATGTAAGATGATCAACTTGCCGCTAAGATAAATATTCTTCCTCAATAATGATTTTACTAGTCTAATTTTGCCATACCAAAAGATTAATATATAGATCTAACCATTTAAACAGCTACCTTATAGTCCGCACAAGTCATACAAAACAAAACAAACTCTTAATTTTTTTATGCAAATAACTACTACTATTTCCTTTTTCATTACATCTTCCTAAGGTCAAGATAGTACAAAATTCAACGAGACTGTTAAGATTCTATTCTCGTTTTTCCTCAAGATCCTCTTCCAAATCCTTTTCCATATCTTGAGATTTTCTTTTTGTTCTCTAATCCAAGCTTGTTGGATCCTCCAACATTCCTCGTCACTCGCTAGTGCAGCATTTCTTCCGCACCCCAGAGGAAAATGTCGCACGGCAGTCACTTTCCTAGGATGACACCTGCCTTCAGCTATCGCCACCTTCGCTCTTTCTTCAGCATATTTCTCGGATTCTTTCAAGCAAAAATTTCTTACACTTAGGTTAAGATCATTACTATCCTCACTTTCAGTAGTCTCTCTAGTGCCGAGGCTTTTCATTTCATGTAACCACATTTCCCAATCCAATGGAGTCCTAGATGAGTCACTTCGTGAACTACTCGGTCCTAAGTGCCTACAGCTCCTAGCTGTGGAATCTAATGATCCCTCACTATTACTCTGAAAGGAATCAGAGTCACCATTTCTTTTAGACATGATGGACTGATCATCAGCGTACCTCAAAACCTATACATAAATAAACTATAATTACCTACTTGTTTATGCATCCTATGAGTGGGTATGTTTCTCTATACAGATGCATGTATCCTATTTAACCTAACTTAACTTAGGGCCGTACTGACATTGTAGCTTTTTAAAACAACTTTTAAACTAAATACTTTGATCTTTAAAACCAAAAGCTCTAATACTACTTGAATTGTGACGACTTGAAACTCCCATCGAGCTTGTGACAATCGTCGCGATGTCTCGATAGATATTCCTACCCCGAATGCCGATCAAAACCTCGCAAGGCTTCCATATCAGTTTTCTCACCTCGCCTGTGATTATTAGTTACTAAAATTGTATTTTGAAGAAACAAGAACTATTTTCAAGTCGAAATCAGTCAAAAAGAAATTTCTACTACACAGGGGTATTTTGGTTATTTTCCTTGAAAATCTCGAAACCAGCTAAAAATGTAGTATGTGGGTGAAAAACATATTTTCTAAGATCAAAATAAATTTGGATGTCTAAAACCTTCATTAAAAGTGAAAATACAACTGTTGCAATAAAATAAAAATATTGAATAAAATATTCTATTTTCTTATAAAATAATATTTCCCGAAAGTTGCGTAAATAATTTTTAGGACGTAAAATTAAAATAAATTCAAACATACAATAGTAAAGTTAACCATAGTATGCAATTAAATTTACAATGACACGTGGGCCCTCGAATGACCACATTGAACTAAGGTTGTGAGTAGGTAAACCTTTGATTTTCAAGGTTGCAACTCCAAAATTTGTCTCTCGACGATATCGGCTAACTATTGACTATCTTGAGCCTGAAATGGATGGAAAGAAGGGTAGTGAGATTTTATAATCCCAGTGAGTAAACATATATCATCTAAAATATCTAAAGTCGAGTAAATGAAATCGGTTAAAATATATCATCATAAAATAGTTCATAACATTTCAATTCCTTTCACTAGATAAAATAAATTCATTTTATACGAATAATTAACATGGCTTATAATTTCCTGAAAACTTGGCTCATGTTGAAAAGTCATACTCGGTGACACCTTGATCAGAGGTATCTGACTGAGACCGCCAAGGCTGTTGAAATTTCATATACGTTCAAAACATAGTCGTTCCTTAGCATTGGCTGAGTCACACCCTCACGTCGTGGTTCGGCGTGAAGTAAACTTTGTCATACCTTAGGAGATACCCTACGTGCCTCTCCAACCGAGGTAAAAATATAACCGGGTTTATTGTGCCCCTCCTAAAGGCTAGTCCACGGAAACCCGTCTATTGTAGTAGCTCTTAATCCCACCAATCAATCAAATCTCAAATTGCATGATATGTCAATTATTTCACTACACAGTCTATCAAGATAAAGCAGCCAATTCGTAATTTTCAACAGAAATATCAATTCAGCCAATCATGCCATTTTATCATAAGCCATTCAAATCATATCATAAGTTATAACATGACAAATGGTCTCCAATTACTCTAATTTCAAAACCATCATCCGATTTTCAAATCGATTTATAAAAATTCATTTTTATTTTACTAATTCATATTTCTTTCATAAAACAAAACAATTCACCATTTAAATTCATTTTCCACAAAATCACCAAATCGAGTAAAATTTACTCTAGATAATTAAGGCGATAATAAGTTTACTCACAGTATCAAGAGTTGATGCATTCCTACTGTCACGACTCGAAACTCCCACCGAGCCCAAGACAACCGCCGTGATGTCTCAATAGGCATTCATACCAGAATACCGATCGAAACCTCGCAAGACTTTTATATCAGTTTTCTTACCTCCCCTGTGAGTGACAGTTGCTGAACCTCATGGTTTAACAAATTATAAGCCATTTTTAAATCAGAATAATCATAAAATAATTCTCGACTCATAGGGGTATGTCGTTCATTTTTTTCGAAAAATTTCAAACCTGGTTAAATGAGTAGCATATATGCGAAAACACGTATTTCGAAATCAGAAACGTGTTTCACTATCTAAAACATTCATTTTAAATGAAATGGTAACTATTAGAATATACTAAAAATATTTAATAAAATATTACCATTTCTTATAAAATAATATTTTTTGGACACTACGTAAATAATTTTTAGAACATAAAAGCAAAATAAATTCTTATATACAATACTAAAGTAAACCAGAGTATACAATTTCGTTTATAACGACACGTGGGCCCTCGAATGATCAAAAGTAAAGAGGACAGTAAACCTACTATTGTTGAGGTTGCAAAGCCAACTGTAGTCCTCAGCAAACTCATCTATCTACAAACTATTCTGAGCCTGAAAGGGTGGACAAAAGAGTGGTGATTTTTCACAAATCTGTGAGTAAACAAATATCTCCTAAAATATCTAAAGGCGAGTAAAAGGAGACAATGAAAACTTTTCATCTCAAAGAGTTTCATAACACGAAAATTCATTTCAATCAGTTAAATAAATTCATTTTTTCATAAATAATTAATAAGGCTTATGATTTTCAGAAAACTTGGCTCTTGCCAAAAATTCATTCTCGGGGATACCTTGGCCGAGGCATCTAATCGAGACCGCAAAGGTTGTTAAAATTTCATAATTTCTCAAAACGTAGCCGATCCTTGGTGTTGGCTGAGTTCACTCTCTCGTGGTGGTTCAGCGTGAAGTGAACTCTGTCATACCTCAAGAGTTAGCCTCTGCGCCTCTCATTAGAAGTATAATATACGGGCTTTACTATGCCCCTCTAAATAAGCTGGTCCACGAAAACCCGTCACTACAGTGAGAATTCTATAACCCACCAATTAATTAAATCTCCAATTGCATGATATGGCAATTAATTCACTACATAGTCTATTCAGACAAAGTAGAAAATTCATAATTTTCAATACAGATATCAATTCAGCAAATCATGCCATTTTACTATAAGCCATTTAGTTCAGATCATCATATATAACACAGTTCATGGTCTCCAATTACTCTAATTTCAAAATCATTGTCCAATTTTCAAATCAATTTATAAAAATTCATTTTATTTTGTAAATTCACATTTTTATCATAAAACAAGGCAATTCATCATTTAAATTTATTTTTCCACAAAATCACCAAATTGAATAAAATTTACTCTAGATATTTAAGGTGATAATAAGTTTTCTCACAATGTCAAGAGTTCGGATTTTGGGAGTATTCTGACTAGCGATCCTCAAGTGAAATTTCCTTGCCTTTATCAAGGACTCACCACCTTGACACGATACAAAATCAAGAAATTTACTACATTGGCTCTAAATTGTGATAAACTAATTTAGACTACTAATGCATGATATGAAATGCAAATTGTCCGAATATTGTCCAAACACAGTGTTGGCCTACTTTGGTCTTTCACCTGATTAAATGACCAACACGTCCAATTTAGTTCCAAATTGCTCCATTTCTTTTCTAATACTTCAAATAACCAAACATAAGCCAAATAACACAAAATTTAGCAAAACCATGTTCACATTTCTCCTTGAAAATTTCGACCATGGTGGTGCATCGAAACTAGAATTTTTCCTATTTAATTTTCTCAGCATAATTCATCATTTCCTAACCAATTCACTTGAAACAAAATCAATCCACCATCAATACTCTACATGTGAGATTTGGCCATGATGGGTTTCTAAGGAATATGTGATTTTCTTCACTTGTTTTCATACTACACATCATTAACTAACCAAAAGCACTAATCTAGCAAGAAATTTAACTAAATTCAAGCACAAAATCTCTTCCTTCATGTACAGTCAACCATGATACCCATTTGCAAACTTTGATTTCAGCCATGGATATGAGAAAATAAAGCATGGGTAATGTAGATCTCAAGTAAACATAAAGAAATTTTACCTTATCTTGCTTGATTCCTTGAATTTTCACACTTTCCCTTTGAATTTCTCCTCCTAGGGTTTTGTTCTTCCTTTGGTTTCCTTTTCCTCTTGCTTGGCCGAATATTGGGAATGAAATAGGGGGTTTTATGGGCTGATTTTTCAAGTTAAATATTAAAGAAATCATGGCTTGACATGTGGCATGATTTCGTTGGTCTATAATTGAAATATTTATCTTTTAAACTTTAATTCAGCACCACATAAAATATCATATTTATCCACACCAAAAATAAGTAAAATCCATAAATTTGACAAGTGTTGTGTGGTGAATATTTACCATTTGCCCTCGAGGTGGCAAAATTACCGTTTTGCCTCTATGCTCTAAAAATATCGAGAATTAAAATTTTTCACTGCTAAACCTCATATTATACTCCAAATGATCAATCTTGGTTAAAAATTTCATCAAACATTCAAATTTCAACTTTGGGTGGCAAAATGACCATTTTGCCCCTAAATCTTGAAAATTTCATATTGACTCCAAATCAGTCATCGAACTCCGAATTACCATTTTAAGTCATCCATGGAATGTGAAATTCCCAATTTCACCTTAAAATCCCTATTTTAACTAGTTCGAGGCATAATTCAACTTAATTGTACCTCAAGGTACAATATCGACTTTTATCTATTTTTCTTAGATATTTAAATATGCAGGCATGATGTCAAATATATAAATGACATGACAGATATTTTAGAGTTGGCTTTGACACCTAGTCCCGGTCTTCAGGTACAATTTCTTTTACTTTTTCTAGAATGCTCACCACCTATATACAATACATGACACATAATTCAATATATTGTGTCATACCATTATAAATCTATTCCAGGCTCTATGTGGATGCTTGAAATGAGGTGTAAAATCCTCGAGTAGCTATCCAAATATGGTATTGACCTAATTCGATTTATTACCTAATTAAATGGCCAATACATCCGAATTAACTCTAATTAATTCTATTTCTCTTTCAACACTCCAATTCATCAAATACTAGTCAATTAACATGAAATGTGGCAAATTCACCTTCACATTCCATTTTGGAATATTCGGCTATGGTAAGTGCACTAACAATGTAATTTTTCATGCTTGATCCTCACCCCAAAAATCATTAATTCCAATTCAAATCACTTGAAATTCAATCAAATTCATCGCCAACAATTCACATAGAAAATTCAGCCTATGAGGGTTTAATGTGAAATTTATGGTTTCATGCTAAATATCATCATTTTCGGTTTTTATCACCACTATTCATTAAAACCATTAAATCCTAACCAATTAACATAAAATGTCTCAAGATTCCTTTCCAATATCCTCTCTATAAAATTCAGCATTGATGGGTTCCCAAAGAACATGTGATTTTCTCACTTGATTTTCTTTCCAAACATGACAAAGTAACTAAAAACACTAATATATCTTAAAATCTATCTAAAATCATCATCAAATATTATCTCTCTAAAATGGGTTAGCCATGAATCCTTCATGAAATCATGGAATCCAACCATGGAAATTGAAAAATAAAGCATAGGAAAGATAGAACACAAGCTAGAATTAAGAAATTTACACAAGCTAGAATTAAGAAATTTCACCTTTAATGGCTTGGTTCCTTGAAATCCACCAACTTCCCCTTGAATTCTTCACTCTAGGGGTTGTTCTTCTTCCTTTCTTTCTTTTTCCCTCTTTGGCCGACCAACATGAATGAATTTTGAGGGTTTATGGGCTGGTTTTCAAAGCTTTATATGCATGGTTATCATTTTGACACATGTCACCATTTTATCGGCCCATGTGTAAATACTTAATAATTAAGCTATCTCACTCCACCGCACATAATTATCCATGGTATAAGATGAAATTCATGTGTTGGACATGTGTTGGGTGGTGTCAAATTACCATTTCGCCCTTGAGGTGATAAAATTACCATTTTGCCCCATGTGTTCGAGAAAATGCCAAATTTAAGATTTTTCACTCCTCAAACTCGAATTATGCGCTAAATGGTCAATCTTGATTAAAAACCTCTTCCAATATTCAAATCTTGACCTCGAGTGGCAAAATGACCATTTTGCCTCTAGATCGTGAAAATTCTTATTTGACTTTAAATTGATCCTTGAACTCCAAATCAGCATTTTAAGTCATTATGAGATTTTAAAATTCTCAATTTCATCTTAAAATCTCTATTTGGACTAGTTTGAGTCTTAAATCAACTTGGTTGTACCAATGAGTTTAATACTGACTTTTGACGATTTTCTGAGATACCCAAGCATGCCAGCATGTTGTCAAGCACATGGATGACATGGTAAATATTTCATAGAGTCGGGCTTTACACTGACGAAAGCCAATTATTCAATAATCTCCACAAGAAAAAAGAAGTAGTAATCGGGATATTTTTATTCCAAATAAATTTGAAAATTGAATTTACCATTTGTCACTGACGGATGCAATCCCAAGCAAATTTTGTAGAGAAAGACCCATCGAAAGTTGGAACCCAATATACAACATCTTCAATTGATGTGTTGACTGGGATTTGAAGTATTTTATCTACTATTTCCGTTGGCAATACCTAGCTCAATTTATTCTCATCCCATCTCCCATCATTAAAAAAAAATTCATCTGCTGCGTGGAGGAAACAAAAACAATGAAATAATGTACCAAAGGGTCCTCCCCCATCCGATAGTCATGCCAGAAGAAAACCTTACCCTTACCAAGCTGCCATCAAATGAGCTACTTCGTATCTGGATAGCATGCTAACATTCATTTCCATGTTTGAGAATCGTTAATTTTAGGCCGAACTTGTGTAGGAATCCTAGCCTTGCAATATTTAGCTTTCATGAATCATGTCCATAAGCTATTACACGTATGGAATCTCCAACACAGCTTCATGCTAAAGGCTGCAAGCACATCACTTAGGCTTCGTATATCCAAACCCCCTTCAAAAGAAGGAAATGTGATTTTCTACCAGGAAGCCCAATGAACTTTTCGTATATCTGTAAAATCACCCCACAAAAAACTATTAAATAATCTTTTAATTTTTTCAATGACACATTGGGGAGGTTTAAGAACCTGGAGCAAATAAAAAGGCATGGATGATAAAACACTCCTTAGTAAAGCCATCCTTCATCTTGTAAAAAGAATCTTATTTACCCATACTGATAGCTTCTTACGTAATTTTGTAAGCAAATCATCAAACAAAATCACCTTTTTGGGACCTTTATAAAAAAAAGCACCTAAATAAGTAATAGGTACACTTTTATGAGAAAAACTCGTTGTCTGTGAGATTATTTGTCTTCTGGAAGTGGAAATATTTTTATGAGAAATAAAACAGCTCTTGTTGGTATTGACTCTTTGCCCAAAAACCTCTTTATATTCCTGTAAAAACTTTAAAACTCGTTTTAAGGATGATTTTGCTCCATTAGTAAAAATAACAACATCATTTGTAAAGGCTAAATGGCTCACTGGTAGTGCGCATCCAAATTTATAATGAATAGAAAGGAACTGATTATAGAGTGCATTCAACCCTCTTGAAAGATATTCAGTTGCTAAGATAAAACCTAACAAGAAATTGAATCACCTTGACGAAGTCCCTTTTGTGATTTAAAATAACCTATTGTCCTGCCATTTATGAGTATTGAAAACCAACAATTCAACACACACCGTTGCACCATATCAATCCATTACGGGTCGAAGCCAAACTGTTGAAGCACTATATATAAGAAATTTCAGTCCAGCCTATCGTAAGCCTTCATCATATCTAGCTTCAGCACTATGTTACCTCCTCTTGCCTTCTGATCTAATCTCTTAATTAATTTATGTGCTAATAGAATGTTGTCACTAATCAACCTACCATTTATAAATCCACTTTGGTTTTCGATTATTATCGATGGAAGCAGTTTGGCTAAACGGTTGGCCATTATTTTGGTTATGACTTTGTTGAGAACGTTGCAAAGACTTATAGGATCAAACTCACTCCAGGTCATTGCATTAGTTTACTTTGGGAGGAGAACAAAAGTTGTTGAGGTTATCCCACGAGGTAATGTTGTCCCTTGAAAGAAATCCTGAACTGCTGCAAGAAGATCATCAGCAAGGATATCCCAACAATGTTGATAAAAGTAGGATGAGAAACCATCCGGCCCAACCATGCTATCCTTATCTTTGGCAAAGACAACATCTTTCACTTCCTATAAGGATGGTACTACACACAAAATATTATTGTCAGTTTCAGTAACTATAAAGGGAATAAGGGAGCTATTGAACTGAGACATGTCACATTGCTTTTTTTTCGTTAGAGTTGAAAAAAATTCTACAGCAGAAGTTTGTATCATCATCGGATCTCCAATCCAATCACCATCTAGGTTTTGTATTTTAAATATGTGGCTTTTTATCCTTTTTTGCTTAACTCTCATGTGAAAGAATTTAGTATTTCTTTTGCCCTCAACAAGCAATTTAGCCCCAAATTTTTGTTTCCAAAAAGCTTCCTCAATGTTGACATAATGGTTGAGCTTGGCATAGGCTTTGTTCATGGCATTTTTATTTTCTGCCGATTGCTCCTGTTGGAAGGCATTTCATATTCTGCTACTCTATTTTCAACCATTTTCAAGTTCTGAAAGATATCCCCAAAGACCTCTTTATTCCATTGTTTCAATGACTTCTTCAAGCGTAAGAGTTTACCCCAAAAAGCCTGCAAACTCGATCCATGAAAAGGCAAGTTCCATTCTATTTCAACAAAATTTTGAAAAACCATGGTGATGCACCCAAGCGTGTTGGAATCGAAAGGACCAAAGGCCTTTGTCTTGATGTTAGGAGCATGATATCAATACCGAACAATGGTCTGATCCATCCTTATTTAGATGTTGTATTCTAATAACAACAAAGAAGTCTGCCTATTGATGATTATACACCATTCCGTCCAGTCGTTGGAACATATGATTATTTGTCCAAGTGAAAAGATTTCCCTCAAAACCACCATCCATTAAGCCATAGTCAAATAAAGCTGACGCAAAATCCTCTATAGAACCTCTATTTGGCGCAGCACCATGAAGCCACTCCCCACTATGTAAGATGGCATTAAAATCACCCCCTACAATCCATGGAAGTTGGGTATTAACAACCAAGCTCCGTATGCAATCCCAAAGCTTTAAGCGTTCAGTCCTGTTACATTTTGCATAGACAGAAGAGGCAATCAATGGAAGTTCAAGCAATGACATAGAAAACTTAACATGTAAACATTGAACATGGTCAACCATCACTTCACAGCTCAAATCAAAAGAATGAAATAGCCAAATTTTTTGAGAGCAATTCATAAAGATTTTCTCAAACCTCAATTTTCTTATAATAAATTTAGCTTTATTCGCATCTACCACGGGCTTCAAGATGACCGGTATTTTGATTTTATGCTATAGCTTTAATTTTTTTATTCGTTTATGAATCACGACACTCAAAATGTCTCTCAAATTCCACACAAAGGCACTTATCATTGTTGAGTCCAAGCAGCATACCACATAGAGATGGATTCATCATTTGAAACTCTATTATTTTCCCCCATATCAACAGCAACCTCAAATGTAAGGCTTATTATTTTTCCATGAGCTGCTGCATCAACTGAGTTATGCCTACGGCTGACCAGGGGATGAACTTCAAGCTCCTCGATGTTAAGATCTGTGCCAGAAGGCACATCATTCATCTCTATATTATACAAGCATTTGCTTGAGGCTGACTCTAAAGTGGGAAGGCAATCTTCATCTCCGTCCACCCTTTCATGTGAGCAAGTCATTTTTTAAGCAACCCAAATTTGTCCTGCTAGGTACTACATTTGACTTGCACCTTGTCCATCTATTGGACTGTATTCTCCACTTCCTTCTACCATATCTACTAACAAATTTTTGTCTCTTACCTAATTCTTTGAATTTTATTATCCCTCTCCCTACCTATGGCCCGTTTCCTGCACTAACTACACACTAAAATAATTTTTTAAATTTTAATCTGCACCTTCCTGCAAAGAAGTCCCATCATTCTCTACAAGACTTGAAGATTGCTTAATCCCCATTCCCATGACAACTTCTATGGCTTGCTTGCCATGCACGTAAAGGGAAAAATGTAAAGCTAGTCGTTCTACTGCTAGTGCCAAAGATCGTTCATCCCCTAGAGGTACAGTCACACCACCCTCTTTTATCCTTGTGCTCCCACTTAATCCATTGGGATTATAACCATCGCTTTCCTTAGTTTGCATAACCTCCGTGCATGGAATAGTTTTCGCAACATGCTGAGTATCTTTTTTCAGCCACCTTATCCATCTCCATGCATGGATCGTCCGACCTAGGTTTTTGACTGGTCTGCATGTGTTCTATTTTCTCTACATTATCGATGTAGGCAACACCATTCAAACCATGCTCAGCATCCTCACTATTCTTTCATTTCATCCAACCCAATTTTGAACCTAAAGAAATTTTTTCTTCATAATTTCACTGTTCATGGCCACTGTTTGGTCCTGTATTTACACTCGATTATTGTCAGGCCCCATTTAAATATTCTTATCTTTCTTATCTTGTATAGAATTCCTAACTATATCTTTCATAGCATTCATTTCTTCTCTCTCGTCAATCATCACCTGTTGATGCAGGGTAAGTGTAGGCCTATCATTACTTTTGCTGTCTTATCGGGCTACCGAGCCTATCAAAGAGCCTAAAAAAATATTTTCCTTCACAAAGGTCTGGACCTCATTGTCCTCACTCGCAATCAGCTAATATCTATTGGAAACTAGGACATTGGCTTCTTTAAGTCCCTTTTCTGTACCAATCTCTATGTTCTGTTGATCTTGCGCACTACTTACACTACTTTTACCTACTGCTTGCCATCTTTTCCCCTATTTCACTGGATCTTTGGAGCGTAGACTCTTTTTACTTTCTAGAATTATTCCTTGGCTCCCTTCAATCGCCTTGGCCTTCTTCCCATCAGTATACCTGTTTAGCAGCTTATCACGTCCCTTAGTTTGCTGTTTACCAGATCCCGATGGCTTTGGTCTATTACCTAACACAATACTCTCGACTTCTTTATGCCCTAAATGACAACAATGGTTGCAATAGTCTGGCATCTGAGCGAATTCTACCCTTTAGGAATAAGCACTAGTGACTACACTCGTTTCTCTCTTTTGAACGACGATCCAAACTTGATTTACGGGTTAATTTCTGCAATCATACTCTATACAAACATGAGCCACACTTGGCCAAGAACCTTTGGCTGTCACCTCATCAACAAATAATGATTTGCCTAACATTTTAACAATCAATAATAATACAGACTTTTCGAAAAGATGTGCTTTCAGATTTAGAAAAAAAAAATCCATACAAGCACTATCGTAGACTCTTTCTCTAATTTAAAATCTAGGGACCATTTAGAAACCCTCATTATGGTTAGCAATAAACTAGATCTACTTTGTCCAGATCCGGTTGAAGTCTTGTTCGTTAGACAAATGGATGAGGACATGCTTATAGTCCAACCATTTGATCTCGTACACCCCTATAAGTCCAATTCCTTTGAATGCAGATCTGACATCGTTCAGTCTTAGCATCCGAGAAAATTTACCAACGAGGGACATCTTGAACGACTTTGCTAGGGTTTGTATTTCACCCTCAAAAAATGCAGCAGTAGGCCGATCGTTATACATAAAGGGATTACAGGTAAAAGGTATCACAGGTTGTTTTTCTCCTACAGTGATGGAAAGAAAAGATTTTTTCTAGAATCGAAGAGAAGTTGGCTGCTGAAGTTGCATATGCATGGCTTGTGGTAGGTCATGTGAATGTAGCGGCTATACCTTTCCTTCCTCCAATTGTCCTAAGGTTTGTACAGACACCTTTGGTACTGATGAAGACATCGAAAATGATCGGTTTGGAGGGTCTGACGTCCAACTAGCTGTCATTTTTGGGTGTAAAGGAGAAGGGGAAAATCCAAGTTAAAGTAAATATTATGTGATTGCATTTAATGTTTAAAGTTGATTTCCTTAAACATTTCACACGAGTTAAAAGACAACATGGCATCAAGTTTTGTTTATGGTATACAAAATTGCATGGTTTTAAAATGAGTGCATCATGTTTTCAAAAACCTTATGTATCGGTTGCTTGTTCCCTTCTTATATTCACTCATTGAGTTTACACTCACTGTTTTTCAACTTCATGTTTTCAAGTTCGTAGATAGTTAGGACCTAGATTGAGGTGTCCATTTGTGTTCACCATTTGGTACGTACCATGGCATCCAGTAGCAGTACCCATGCCCAGAGTCACTCTGTTAATAGTCAAGGTCTTCTGTATGTATAAATAGTTGTTTAAATGTAAACTATGAGAGTTTTGTGCACTTTGTATGTTTGGTTGGATTAACCATGTTGTGTGGGGTTGACAAACGATCACCTTACTTTTGAAAACTTTATATAATTGTATACTTGGTTCTCACAATTTAATTTAGAAAGAATTATTATTAGAAATTATGAGTATTAGATATTAAAGAAAAAGAGGCTTGCTTAGGTCTTGTGGACTATACCTATTGGGCTGTTGCGCCAGTCATGGCTTGGGAATTGGGCTATGATAGATTTTGTCTTACTTTTCTTAATTTGTTTTGTCATTCTTTTGTACCCTATACTGTTAAGCCCAGCCCTACCATATACTTGCCATGTCACCCATGTGCTTGACAACATGCTTGCATACTTGGAAAGCCCTGAAAAATCATCAAAAGTCGATAATGTACCAAGTGGTAAAATTAAGTTGATCTAAGCCTCGAACTAGTCCAAATAGAGATTTTGAGATGAAATTGAGAATTTTAAAACCCCAGAAAGATTTAATATGGTGATTCGGAGTTCGAGGACTGATTCGGAGTTAAATTGGAATTTTCATGATATAAGGGCAAAATGGGCATTTTGCCATCCCGAGGTTAAAATTGGAATGTTGTAAGAAGTTTTTGACCAATATTGACTATTTAGAACATAATTTGAGTTTAAGAAGTGAAAAATTTTAATTTTGACATTTTTTCGAGCATAAGGGTAAAATAGTCATTTTACCGCCCATGGGTAAAATTGTAATTTTACACCACCCAACACATGTCCAGCACATGAATTACACCCATTATTATCATGGATAATTGAGAAAATTTTAAGTGGTGGAGAGAGAATGCTTAATGAGTAAGTATGACACATGCACCAATTACATGGTGACATGTGTCAAATTTACATCATGCATACTTGGCTTTAAAAACCAGCACACACACACTCTCCATTCATTCTCATGGTCGGCCAAAGCAAGAAAAGAGAGGAAAAAAAAGAGAACAAACCCTAGCTAAGAAATTCAAAGGGAAATTGGTGGATTTCAAGAAAATAAGCAAAGTCAAATTTCTTAATTCTAGCTTGTGATCTACCTTTCCTATGCATTCTTTTGCATTTTCCATGGTTGAATCACAAGATATCATGAAGGATAGTGTTTTGGCCAAACATATAGAGAGAGAATTTGATGATGATTTTAGGTAGATTTTAAGGTATTTTAGTGTTTTTAGTAATTTGTTATGTTTGGAATGAAAACAAGTAAGAAAAACATCACATGTTCTTACCCACCCTTCATGGCCGAATCTTACTTGTGGTATATTGATGGTGGATTTGATTTTATTTCAAGTGATTTGGTTAGGAATTAATGATTTATGGTGTAAAAGTTAAGCATGAAAACCATAGTGTTTGTGCACTCACCATGGCCAGATTTTTCAAGAGGAATTGTTAGGATGATTTTACCATATTTCATGCTATTTAATTTGTGTTGATGATTTGGAGTATTAGAAGAGAAATGGAATTATTTGGAGTTGAATTGGACGTATTGGCCAATTAATCGGGTGATAAATTGAATTAGGCCATTACCATTTTATTCCGATCACAATTGATCCAACGTGTAACATCTTATTTAAGTGACTGTTCGAACAACCTTATGCATTCATATAGAGCCTGAAATAGATTTATAATGGTATGACACAATATATTGAATTATGTGTCGTGTATTGTGGATAGGTGGTGAGCCCTCTAACAAGGGTAAAGACATTGTGTTAGAGGACCAAGAATAGGAGTATTCTGAACTCTTGATATTGTGAGAAAACTTACTATCGTCTTAATTATCTAAGGTGGTTTTTATCCGATTTTGTGATTTTATGAAAAATGAGTTTAAATGATAAACTTTTATGTTTTATAAGCAAAAATGTGATTTAATGAAATGATTTTATAAATTTTCTTGAAATTGAATGATGGCTTTGAAAATAGAGTAATTGGAGACTGTTTGATTGAGCTGTAAATTATGATTTAAATTGAATGGCTTATGGCAATATTGGCATGAATGACTGAATTGGTATTGGTGCGAAAATATATGCACTGTTCGTTTTGCCTTGATAGGCTGGATAGTGATATAATTGCCATGTCATTCTGTTGGAATTTTTATTGATATGGTGGGATTAGGTGGTCACTGCAGTGGCGGGTTCCATGGACTGGCCTATTAGAGGGGCACGGTTCCTGGTTATATTCTTACCTCAGCTGGAAAGGCGCGTAGGGTAACTCCTAAGGTAAAACTTTAGAGTTCACTTCACGTCGAACCAGCACATGAGAGTGAGACTTAGCCAACGCCAACGAACGGCTATGTTTTTAAAATAAAATCATATTTTATGTGTACAAGTCTTTTTAACAGCCTTGGCGAACTTAGTTGGATGCCCCAGGCCAAGGCATCATCAAGTACGAGTTTTGGCAGGAGCCAAGCTTTTAAGAAATTCATAAGCGATGTTGATTATTTGAATGAAATAAATATTCATGTTATGAAACTTATGTTTGGATAGAATATTTTAAATTTGTCACCATTTACTTGGCTTTAGATATTTTAGATGATATCTGTTTACTCACTAGGATTATATAATCTCACCACCCTCTTTTCCACCCATTTCAGGCTCAGGATAGTATGTAGATAGTTGATTTCATCGAGTGCTACAATTGGAGTTGCATCCTCAAAAATAGTAGGTTCACAACCTTAGTTCACTTTTGTCATTTGGGGGCTCATGTGTCATTGTAAATTTGATTACACACTCTAGTTATCTTTATTACTATATGTATGAATTTATTTTGCTTTTATGCTGTAAAAATTATTCACATAACTTTCTATAAAAATTATTTTACAAGAAAATAGAATATTTTATTTAAGAATATTATTTTATTCTATTAGGTTCAATTTCACTCTAAATGAATGTTTTAGATGGAAAAACTTATTTTTGGTTATGAAATGTGTATTTTCCCCTTATGTATTATGTTTTCAACATGTTTCGAAATTTTTTGAGAAAAATGACCAAAATGCCCCTGTGTAGTAAAATTTTCTTTTTGACTGTTTTTGAATAAAAAATGGTCCATATCAATTTAAAACATGACTTTAGTAACTATGGCTCACAAGGGGAGTGAGAAAACTAATATTAAAGCCTTGCGAGGTTTCGGTTGGCATTCAGGGTAGGAATGTCTATCAAGACATCGCAGTGGTTGTCACAGGGCTCGATGGGAGTTCCGGATCCTGACACATATCGTATCAATAAAGGCATCCCATATTTCATTTGTGAACACTCCCTTGACATGACTTTGCAATCCTTGATGTTGTTGGTTTTGGCTTCGGTCATTGTTTTTTTTTTTTTGAAAACATGTCTTTTAATCGATCGGAACAAATTTTATCCCATATTCATTGAACCAAAACATCTTGATTTGTAAGCCAAACACATTTTTCTTACATCAAAATAATAGAGTAACTAAAAAAATTAATACAAATTAATTGAAAACAAAAAATTATAATTTAATTGAATAGCAAATATAGTATTTGAAATTTTTAAAACATTAATTCCTTTATGTCATTAGGGACTTTCCTCCTTGTCTACTATAGACCGTGGAAGTGGTTTTTTATGATCCTTGTAATGGGAGTCGTGACCCTTTACTCGAAAAAAGTACTTGCACAAGATAAAAAAAACTTATTGCATAATAAAATATATAATAAATATAACTATCTCATTATAATACAAGATAACATACCTCTTTCCAATAAGAGTTATACGTAAGCTTTCGGATGGATCTATAGGAGTCTATAATCCTACACCAAGGCCCCTACCCCTTGACCTTGAAGATGTAAAAATCTATAGTTGCACCTAAATCAATAAATGTAGATCTAGAAACATCATGAATAGATGTCTCATTATCTACTTGCTTTATATATGCACCTAACAAAAAAGGTGGCTTAAAGGGCATATCATTGACTTGTTGCATCTATGGTTGAGTGGATCGATCAATAAACACACTAGCATTTGTACTCAACGACATAATTCCAGAGGTATTTGTCACAGCCCCAATTCCCGGGCCATGACTGGCACATGGGAACAATGAGTATAGCTCACTAAGCCTAAGCAAGCTTTTTTCTTTTATTTTGCTCAATCTCTCATCCACCAATGCATTCATATGCATTTCACTAGTGTGAACATAGCCAACTCGAAATGGCATTATTGATTAAAATATGTATATACTATTCAAGACAATAACTTAGTAATTTACATTACTTGTGTATATTCACAATACAAAAGGACTTGTGACTTCCAGCGGAGAAATTTCAATTAAAAGGTTGCTATTGAATGCTAGACACATACCCAGGAGACGAGCTACCGGGATTCCTCGATCTACGATCCAACGGTCTCCTGATCTGAAAAACATGAATTTTTAAGATAGTGAGTACAATACTCAGTGAGCGAACATCAGAAGGGAACAAGCAATAATAGCCAGGAAATTTGATAACCATGATGCACTTATTGGAAAACGAGATAATTTTGATCTAGTTAACATTAAACCCCCTTTTTCCCTCAATTCAAGTCATTTTGCAATGAGGTAGTGTCACGACCCAATTTCCGGGCCATGACCGGCGCAAGGACCCAATGAGCATAACTCACTAAGCCCAAGCAAGCCTAATTTCACTTACTTTATCCCATACATGCTCGTGTGAGGCATCCACATGTAACACACCCAGTGTACATACAATACCAACTAACAGTGACATATCCAGTCACACATATACACACACACCCTTTCCGGGTGTGTACACAGCCAATTCACAATAACATTATTAATCACAGTATACATGCACTATTCCAGTCATGTATTTAGCAATTTACATTGCTCACACACTTACATTCATACCAGTCAGAAATAAACTTTAACAGTGTACATTACATGTACATAACCATCATACAAAACCCAAGACTTCCAGCGGAGACATGTACAATAAAAACGGCAACTAGTGAATGCCAGACACCTACCAGGAGATGGACTACTGTGATCCCGCGATCTAGGAATCTACAATCTCCTGATCTGAAAACATGAATTTTTTGAAAACGGTGAGTATAAAACTCAGTGAGCAAACATTAGATAGGAACAAGCAATAATATCCGGAAGGGTTATAAAACATGATGCACACAATTGGAACACATTCATTTTTTGTCCAATTATTTCCCAACCCTTTCCCCCATTTTAATTTAATTAATAACTGAATAATATTCAATTTCACACACAATCACACAAATATCACCAATATCTCACCAGCTCATGTGCATCCCCCCACATCGTGCACATAGCTGGAGTATCAGAGCACTCGGCAAGCGGTATCACTCAGCGTCGCTGCCAAGCTCCTGGACTTCAAATCACGCTTTACCACAATTCATGCGTGAACCTTTCCAGGAATCGTGGGCGTTACGTCTCGCGGTCCCCACTTTGCTCAATTCAGAATTTCAAGGAGTTAGTGGGCGTTACGTCTCGCGGTCCCCACTTTGCTCCATTCTGGCATATGCATTTTCCTTCTTCACACGTGCACGGTGGTAACACTTTTACAACACTTCTCAACCATCCATGTAAGCATCATCACAATGTACACATTTATCACACTCAAATTTCACATCAAATAAATAATATTTCATGCCTACATGCATACCACATAATTTCATGCTTTCAAGCATAAAACATAATTTTTATGCCTTCACGCATAACACATAATTACCACATAAAATCATTTTTATCAAGAGCTTGTTCCTGGCACGTATTTTTTTTAAAACTTTGGATAAATCATTTAATTATCCACATCAATACAATTTGCATTCCCCAAATAATTTGAAATGCAAGTTCACTCACCGTCTCACAAATCCGGATGCACTCGGATTAATCGTCCTCAATTACGATTCCCTTGCCTTTTCCGGACTTCTCACCACCTTAACACAGAATAAAATTAAGAAATTACTATAATGCCCCCAAACTAATACAAATTAATTTAAATTGCTAACGTATGATACGCAAAGGCAAAAATGCGTCCGATTATCGCTTTAACGCGGCATTGCCTAATTCCGACCGATTACCCGATTAATCGGCTATTATGTCCAATTTGGTTCCGAATTGGCCCATTCTTTTTCTAATACTTTAATTCACCACAAATCATTCAATTTAATGCCAATTTCAGCATCCAACCTTTTCCATTTCTTTATGGAAAAATTCGGCCAATGCAGTGCATTAGCACTGAAAATTTTCCTACTACATTTTTCACTTGCATTTGTCATTTTCTAATTTCCTTCATTTCAAATGAAATCATTTCATTTGAAATGAAAACAATTTTCCTCATGCACTCTCCACCCTAGGTTCGGCCTAACAAAGAACAACCATGAAATTCAATTTCCTTCTTTCATTTTTTTCCATAATCATGCTTAACTACTTCTAAACACTAACATAGTTTAAATTCAATCCAATCCAACATCAAATCCATACTCATACCCATTTTTCAGAATCCATTCCATCATGATATCTCCATATTTAACCATAGAATTCTAGAACAAAAGCATAGATAAGCTAGGGTTAGAGGAAATCTAAAGAAAAGTTACCTTTGTTTTGCTTGAATCTTGAAAAACACTTGAAATCTATGGATTTTTGGCTAGGTTTTATGTTTTTCTCCTTTGTTCTTCTTTTTTTTTCTTTCAATCTGGTGGGTGCCGACTTTTGAGTGAGAAATGAGGGTTAAAGGCTGATTTTTATGGCTTAAATAATAAAATAAACAAGTTGGCCACGTGTCATCACGCCATTGGCCCGTTTTAGTCTTTTTTTTTGACTTTTTCTCCCATTTGATCTCCACCACTTGATTAGTCAAGCCCAAATCTGATCCAAGGATGATCATGGCTGGAAAAATTTATTCTGGTAGTGAAAAATTACCGAAATGCCCCCGGGATGGCAAAATTATGATTTTGCCCCTATACTCCGAAATGTACCGGAATTTCATTATTTTCATTGTCCAACCTCAAATAACATCAATATAAATCAATATTACCCAATTGGGGCAAAATCCTTTCAAAAAAATTCACATTTAGCACTCCGGTGGCAAAATTACCATTTTGCCCTTGTGTTGCAAAAACACTGGGAATCACCATTTTACACTGCTAAACATCATTTTATGATTATGGGATCATAACTGTATGTCACATAATTATTTTTGGTCCAATGTGACCAAATCTTGGTTAAAAATCTCCATAAATCAACAAATGAGAAAATGACCGTTTTGTCCCTAACCGGTCAATTTTCCCGATTGACTCCAAACTGGACCTTGAACTCTGAATCACTATTCTGACCTATTCTGTGGGTCTCAGAATTTTGAAATTCCTCTTAGAATTTCTATTAAACTAGTTGAAGCTCGATTTAACTTAATTGTACCATTAGGTACAATACCGGCTTTTCAACCAATTAGACAGGGTCTCACAGGTAGAGAGTTCTTGAATTCACACACACATAAATATATATATATAAACACATATAATCACGTGCAATTTCATCCACCACAGCATTTTCCTCAAGTCGATTCACTTCTTACTCCCACAAAGCAATAAGACCATGTGTGCGCTCCTTACTCGCACAGCCGTTGGTCATCAAGTGTACATCCCCCACTAGTACATAGCAATATGACCATGTGTGCACTCCCTACTCGCACAACTGCTGGTCATCATGTGTATATTACCCATCCATTCATATCATTATCCACACAATAAATGAGCATGTATACCTTTTCTTTAGACAATGTACATACTCATAACATTAAAATAAATTTTTCAAAAGCTTGTTCCCGGAAGTCATCATTTGGATAAATTCATTTAAAACATTTTGCTCAAACACATTCATATTCCCAAATCAATATTGAAATACAAGTTCACTCACAGTATTAAGAGTCCGAATTACTCCTATTCGTGATCATCTGGCACAATGTCTTGCCTTTATCCGAGGGTTCACCACCTATCCATTGTACATGACACATAATTCAATAATTTGTGTCATACCAATATAAAACTATTTTAGACTCAATACTAAAGCATGAAAGCATAATGCTTGGGCAACTATCTAACTATGGTATTCTACTTAGGCTCCCTTGTGCACCTAAATAATTTGATATTGGCTTAATTCAATTTACTACCCGGTAAATTGGCTAATATACCCAATTCAACTTTAATTGATTCCATTTCTCATTTAATATTTCAATTCATCAAATTCTAATCAAATAACATGAAATGTTGAAATTTCATCATCACATTGTCTCTTGGAAAAATTCGACCATGCTAGTGCATTAACCATGCAAAATTTCCATACTTGATTCTCGCACCATAAATCATTAATTTTCAACCAATTCACTTGAAATAAAATCAATTTCAACATCAATATCTCACATAGAGAATTCGGCTTATGAAGGTTTTCCAAGAGCATGTGATTTTCTTCACTTGTTTTCATACTACACATCATTAATCATCTAAAAACACTAGTCTAAAAAGAAATCTAACTAAATTCAAGCACAAAATCCCTTTCCCCATATTCGATCAGCCATGATACCCATTTGCAAACTTGCTTCTCAACCATAGAAAATGAAAAGAAATGCATGGGTATTGTAGATCTCAAGTAAAAATTGAAAAATCTTACCTTTTTCCACTTGATTGCTTGAATTTCCATAATTTCCCTTTGAATTTCTCCTCCTAGGGTTTTGTTTCTTTTTTTTCTCTTTGCTTCTTGCTTTGGCCAAATATGGGAGTGAAATGGGGAATTATGGGCTGATTTTTCAAGTTAAATATTAAAGAAATCAAGGCTTGACATGTGTCATGATTTCATTGGTCCATAATTTAAATACCTATCTTTTAAACTTTAATTCACCAAAACATAAAATGTCATATTTATCCACACCAAAAAAATGAAAAACATCCATAAATTTGACAAGTGTTGAGTGGTGAAAATTACCAATTTGCCCTCGGGATGGCAAAATTATCATTTTACCCCTATGCTCCAAAAATTACCGGGGATTAAAATTTTCACTTCTAAACCTCAAATTATACTCCAAATGATCAATCTTGGTTAAAATTTCATCCAACATCCAAATCTCAACCTTGCGTGGAAAAATAACCATTTTGCCCCTACATAGTCAATATTCCCGATTGACTCTAAATCAGATCTCGAACCCCGAATCACCATTTTAAGTCATTTTAGGGGTTTTAAAATTCTCAAATTCCTCTTAGAATTTCTACTTGAACTAGTTTTAGGCTTAAATCAACTTGATTGTACCATTAGGTACAATACCATCTTTTAACGAGCTTGACAAGGTCTCACAGTATTTGTTGCTCTAGGTCTTGATTTTGAATGCTTCCCTTTAACCATCGTTCCTACAATATTTTTTTTAATTAAACTTCATACACGTTTTAGAAAAGAATTAAAACAAATTATAAAATCATCAAATTACAACAATCAAGAGTAATTCTAAATCATGTGTACAATAAAAGATGCCATTATAAAGTATTCACTTCAACCATTGAAAATATAAACTATAATACTTTAATAACATGTCAAGATCTGTCAATATTAATAACTAAGTGAAACAATTGTGTAACAAAAGATATAAAATGGATATCATATATGTCTACCATCATCAATCACTTTTAGAATTAGCAAACTCATGCTTTTCATTGTTATCACTATCATCACTAAAAGTTTCTTCATCTTCGTCTTCAACTTCTTCTTATTCATCTTCATCCTCATCTTCATTTTCATCTCCTTCCATGTCATTTTTTTTCATCTTCATCTCCTTGTATGTCATATTCTTCATCCTAAATCAAGAGATTAACCTCTTCATAATCAACACTTGCTAAAATTGTTGAGTTATCAAGTTCTTTTGAGGAAGTAACATTAATTGGAATAGACACATCATCTTCTTAGTACACTTTTTCATTCAAATCAATTTCATTTTCTCTATCTCCACAATTAGGAAGGTGGAATCTACTTCTACCTTTTGTTTTAAATACTACCCACTAATCACATCGATCTCTTTTGGTTGATGGATAACTACTATAATAAACTCGGTGAGCTTGTCCAGCTAAAACAAATGGTTCATTAATAGTAAGTATTGAATTGTGTTTGATTTCAACGAAACCATGAAAAGGGTCTACCTTAATACCTTTTTTAGTGTCAAACTAATGACACTTAAATAGCATAACTCTATTTCCAATACCCAAATACTCCAACTTGATTATATCTACCAAAATGCCATAAAAGTCACACTTATAATCATTGTAAAATCTCTCTTTTATGCATACCCCACTGTTCATTGTCTTACGATTTTGCCTATAGTCTAGAGTGTGAAACTTCAAACCATTTACAAAGTATCATTTGTAACACTTGATCATTCGTCTAGGACCATGAAAGATTTCAAGTATACATCAATCAATTTCATCCTTATGTTCAACAACCTACCAACACATAATAAAATATCAAGAATCGCTAATTTACATAAGTAATGCATATTTGTTATTACAAGTTCACTTCTAATTTACATAACTTACATATTCTTTAAACCATTTCACGAATCTTGCATCACATACTTTCTCTAATTCATCTTCCAACATATGCTCATATCTTTTCACCATATCATCAAATATTTTATCATCATATCCATAATTTACAAATTAAGTCCATTCTTATGATCAATCATTTAGGGTTATGGTAGAATGATACTTACTTATTATATGGGATCATTTCTTCGTAATTCATTAAAACATATAGCTCAGCAGTATAAAACTCATCCTCATCTAAAAATCAAGATTTATCTAATAGACCAAAAGCTCGCCCCAAATGAGTGAAAATTGAAAGGCGACCACGAGAGTCCACGTCTTCCCCATCATCATTATGTGGCACTCGATTTCATCCTATTCACATAATAGATTCAAAATACAATAAGTAGAATAAGGAGATTTCCTCAATCATATAAGGCTCACACATAGATCTTTCAAAAACAGCATAATTTTTTACTTTTTTCTCTAAATCATGCAAAAACCTAAACATCATAATATTCAAGATACTTAATAAGTACCCTAAACTCTTTTAATAAACTGTTAGAAAAAAAACAACAGATATAGTACCTTTCAAATGGATACATCCATCAATACTGAACGAAACCAACTTTTGCCTTATAAGGTAAATGAATGGCAAGTGCTCCATAGAGTTAAAGAAATCAGCAGCAAAGATCTTTTCTAGTTTGCATATAGTTTCACATATTTTTCCTTCCGAAGCTTCCATGTGATGTGCAGGTATTTCAATTAAGTATAAATCTCTAATAAAAAAGATATCTTAGTAATCACATCCTAAATTAAGTAAGTCACCATATCACGAAAGATAATTCGGAGCAATTGTTAAAAAAATGAGAATTAGAACTTTTCATCTCATAAAATTTGCGATTGATTTCATTAATGCACCAAGATATGTTTGATGCAAAACTATCAGGTAATCTCAATTTTTCACCCAAGCATAAACTATTTTTCTTTCCTCCTTACTTAAAGTGTACGAAGCCTTAGGTTTGAAAATGTTTTCATTATTTTCCACCAATTCTAATTCTGGACGCTTGCAATGCACCTTCAAATCTTGTCATGCCTTTAAGTTATCTTTCGTCTTTCGCTTAACATTAATCATTGTGTTGAATATATTCTCAAATATATTACGTTTAATATGCATCACATCTAGATTGTGATGAATAAGAACTATATGAAAATAAGGTAATTCTCAGAATATACTCTTTTTTGCCCAATTATGACTTACACCGTAACCCAAAATCTTTTGTTCACCACATTTTGTTCTGAATGGGATATTAGGAAGTGAATTCAACCGTGACAATATTTCTTTACTTTATAATCGAGGAATTGAGAAGTCACGTTCAACTTTTTCTTTAAGAAATTTATATGTTTGCCTTTTAAAAGGATGATTAAGTGGCAAGAATTGCCGATGACAATAAAAAATCAAGGTTTCCTACCATGCAATAAAGACATGATAATAGTCCATGAGTGCTTGACCCTGACAACATACCATAAGTACAAAATCATTAATTGTCCATAATAATGCTGCCCTTAGTTGGACATTTTGCTTCATATAAGCATCATACGTGATAACACCATCAATCCACCATACTTTCAACTCATCCATCAAAGGTTTCAAGAAAATATCTATGTTTTAGCTTAGACTTTTCTTCCCCGGAATAACCATATTAAGAAATAGATATGGTTGTTTCATATACATCCATGGGGGTAAATTGTATACAATGGGCATTGTTGGCCAAATATAATAAGGCTTTACAATTAGTCTAAAAGAATTGAAACAATCAATACATAACCTTAGTCTGACATTTCGAGGTTCCATTGCAAATAACTCATGTATGCAGTTGGAGTGTTGCCAAGCCTCACCATCAACAAGGTGTCTAAGTACTCCGTCATCACTTTGGTTTTGTGCATGCCATATCATACGTTCAATAGTTTTTCTTGACATATAAAGCTTTTGAAGCCTTGGAATAAGTGGCAAGTAATGCAAAATCGTATAAGGAATTCTCTTATACCTTTTGACACTTGATTTCATCATTTTATATCGAGGATGACCACATATCATACAGTGCTTGAAATCAATAGTTTCCTTATAAATTAGCAATTGTTTTTACTATCATGAATATTGAGATATTCAAGTCCAAGTTTTGCCATATTTTCTTCACTCTATAGAAGTCATTAGGGAAAGTTTCATCTGATGGTAACATTGTGAGACCTTGTCAAACTCATTAAAACTCGATATTTTACCTAGAGGTACAACCAAGTCGATTTACGCCTCGAACTAGTTAAAATAGGAATTTTAAGGTGAAATTGGGAATTTCACAGTATAGGGATAACTTAGAATGGCAATTCGGAGTTCGTGGGCTGATTTATAATCAATCGAGAAAATTGACCGATCAGGGGCAAAATGGTCATTTTACCATTTAAGGAGAAAATGGGAATTTTTAGAAAAGATTTTGACTAGATTTGATCAAGATTGATCATATGGAGTATAATATAATGTTTGGCAGTGAAAAATTTTAAATTCTCAGTATTTTTGGAGATAAGGGCAAAACGGTAATTTTGCCATACTAGGGGCAAAATGGTAATTTCTCACCCCCAACACTGGTTAAGCTTATACATTTTATTCATTAAGGGAATGGATAAATATGGCATTAAAATGTGGTGGAAAATTTAAGTTTAAAAGTCAAATATTTAAATTATGGGCCAATGGGAACATGCCACGTGTCAAGCTTGATTTCTTTAATATTAAACTTTAAAAATCACCCCATATCTTCTCAAGCACAAGTCCCATATTCGACCAAAGGAAGCAACAGCAAGAGGAAAGGAAAATAAACCCTAGCCAAGAGAAATTCAAAGAGAAAGTGAGGAAATTCAAGCAATCAAAGGGGAAAAGGTAAGATTTCTCAATTTTTACTTGAGATCTTCACTACCCATGCTTTATTTTCTTATTTCCATGCTTGAATGACATGTTTTCATGATGAATGAGTGGCTGGCATTATGGGTAGGGAGGGAAATTTGTGTTGGAATTAGCTTGATTTTGAGTTATGTTGGTGTTTATGGTTAGTTTAACATGTTTGGAAGCAAAACAACAAGAAAAGATTTCATTTTCCCCACAATCCTTCAATGGCCGAATGTCCCATGTTGTGTGGATATGGTGGATTGATTTTGTTTCAAGAGAAATGGCTTAGAAAATGATGAATTATGATGAGAAAATTAAGTAAGAAAAATCATGGTGTTAGTGCACAGTAATGGTCCAATTTTTCCATGAAGAAGTGTGGAAGTGGGTAAGCTGAATTTTAGGTAAATTGGCTTGTATTTGGTGAATTGAAATATTGGAAATGAAATGGTGCAATTTGGAGCTAAATTGGATGCGTTGGCCATTTAATCGGGTGATAGGCCGAGTTAGGTCAACACCGCGTTTAAGCGATGTTTGAACAATTTGCATTTCATATCATGCATTAGTATAAAGTCTAGATTAATTTATTACAGTCTAGCACCAATGTGGTAAATTTCTTGACTATGCAATATGTCTAGGTAGTGAACCCTCGGATAAAGGCAAGGCAATTGCATCCGAGAATTTATAATCGAAGTACCCAAAATTCGATTTCCGAAACCGATGAGTGAACTTGCATTTCAACTGTTTTGGGAATTCTAGTTAAGTTGAAATGAAATGGTTGAATGATTATATCTAACTCTCATTTAAAAATGAGTCTCAAGAAAAAGCCTTTAGTGAAAATATTTCTATGATATTGAATATAATTGTGATGAATTTATGTACATCTATATGATGCTTGCATGTATTGTTAACAAAATTTTGTGAAATTAATGTAACTGTGCTCGTGCGAAGTGGGTAGTGCACATGCCGATAATGTTGAGCAAAGTAGGGACGGCGAGATGTAACACCTACGATTCCTAGGAATCCTCACATGTGAACAGAGGCGATGTAGAGCTTGGAAGGGATGCTGAGTGATACCTCTTGCCAAATGCTCTGTTAGGCCTCCGCCCAGGAGCTTGGCAGCGAAGCTGAATGATACCGCTTGCCAAGTGCTCTGATGGGTACCTCTTTTGCCACCAAGGTTGAGGAAGACTTGGTGGTCTATGAAATTGCATGTGATTTTATTTACATATGCGTGATATAATGTGCATGGTGGAAAGATGTGAAATGTACGGTATGTGAAACCCTTGTTCTATGACGGTTTGTGATAAACCGTCGATTGGCTATCTTGCTAGAATAATTGGTGAAATTACATGGTCGCTTCATCATTGAATGTTTAATACTTCCGGGTTAAGTGGAAGGGGTTTTAAACATTAGCTAGATTAAAATTGTCTCATTTTCAATCAGTGCATCACGGTTATCAAATTTCCTGGCTAATATTGTTTGTTCCCTTGAAATGTTCGCTCACTGAGTTTCGTACTCACGTTTTTAAAAATTCATGTTTTCAAATCACGAGACTGTGGAACCCTAGGTCGAGGAGTTTCGAAGTTTGTCACCTGGGTAGGTGCTTGGCATTCGATAGCTTTCCTTTTTTTCTGTTGTCTCTGTTGGAAGTCACGGGTCTTTTGCTCTGTGAATACTTGTGTGCAATGTAAATTACTAAGATATGTGTCTTGAGCAGTACGTGTATACTGTTATTAATAATGCCATAGTGAATCGGCTATTTTCATGCTGGTTGAGAATTCGTATGGCTGCATTGGTTAACAAAATGTTTAGTAAAAAAAATAAATGTGATAGGCTTGCTTGGGCTTGGTGAGCTATGCTCATTGGGCTCATGCGCCGATCATGGCTTGACAAATTGAGGCTTTGACAAACATATTCTTTATTATCTCCATATTCTTTATTATCTCTAACAAATGATGAAAACCTAATTCGCTTAAATTAAACTCTGATTTAACATTTAGAAGTTATGACACAGTTGAAAGCACTATGTACTATATGCAACCTAACCACAAAGGTTCATTTGTGTTCCTCAATAAAGAGTAAAAGCTAGTTGCATTTGGATTTGGATCTTCCTCCCTAAACCTTGATTCATTATCATGACTAGAATTGAAAGCAACTTCCAGACCCATAACATACTTAATAATTCTAACATATGGATTTTCTATTTTCTCTTTATATGTAGGTTCTTCATATTCCCCATGTTCCCTATGACTAGCATATGGTTCACCTCTATCTCCACTTCTTGATGATTGTCTAACATCATATTCCCCATGTAAACTCCATACTGTGTAAGCTCTAGTAAAACCTTTTCTTAAGATGTGCTCCACCACTTTATCGAAATTTAGAAAATTCTTGTTGCTACACCAAGAACAAGGACATCTAATCTTATTCTCCCATATAAATGTAGGGTTAAAAAATGCAAAATCAATGAATTCTTTAACTCCATTTAAAAATTCATATCAAATGAATCCATCATAAGTTAGTCGATTGTACATTCAAGATTGATCTCCCGCCATTTTGTAACCTTAAGTTTCATAGAATATGACAATCAAGAGAAATTCCCTTTCATATTTACAATTAAAAATGTTAAAAAAAAGTCATTACAAAATACATTTAAATATTTTAAAAAATAAATTAAAATAATATAATAACATGTCAAGATAGTAAAATTGGTCTCGCATAATTTAAAAAAAAAAAGAAATATTGTAGAAGATTGTAATAAAAATATCTATCAAGCTAAGATCAAATTAATTTTTTAATTTGGAAATAGAAGATATCTAACTTAAATGTAACACAAAATATAATCTTAATAAATCAAACAATCCTATCTCGCTATCCAAAAAAACAATATTATATATATCAAGATCATCAGTGTGTAACTCACAAAGGAGTAAACTTATTCTCCACAAAGCTATACCAACCTGCAACCAAAAAGCCTTGTAATTATAGACAAACCAAAAGGATGTGCTGTTTTAAGAATGTTATGCTATCTCTAACCAATCAACCTGTGACAAATTAAAAGAAGTCTCAACCAAACTTGTCAATGTGGTTATGATGAATGCTTTAGTTTCTCTATTTAAGTAGTGCACTTTATACTAATTGAAAGCATCATTGAAAAAAAAAAGTTAAGAACAAAAAATGAGGAACCTAGCCATATAGTTCCTTGTCCAAAGTTTGATGCACAAAGCATGTCTTCAAACCATACATGCCTTTTTGATGCAATGCAATTTTATAGCCTCTTTGACCTTATCTTCCACATAATGTTTACTCTTAAATGTAGCCTGTGTAATTCCATATCGCTATAAAATCCTTAAGCTTAACTATAGTGAAATATTTAGAGATTTGATTTTAATATTAGTGAAACTCTTTCAATTTATCCAATAGTAGTGAAATGAATTTTATTTATTGATTTTTAATAGTAGCTAAACTACAAAGAATTTGATTTATTGATTTTGTTTAACCTAACACAATAGCACCATTATATGTACATTTTTCCTGTTTAACATTAAAATTAAAAAAAAATTATAGGATTTGCTTTGTGACTGATAAGGATTACAAGTACGACTCTAATGTTGAATTATTGTAATCCTTAATGGTGATATGGGATTTTTCAAATTCTACATTTAGGATGAATAGTGATGTAGCCAAAAGGTTTAGGGCAATTAGAACTTAATAATTAGGGCTAGAATATGATTGATTGTGTTACAACAATAGAAAGATAAATAAATATTCAAAATAACAAAAGATGATAATAATAATCATATATCTAGGGTCACCTATTTATAATAGCTAAGATAAATCCTAATCAAATAGTAATCCTAATCCAAAATAAAGACTTAAAAAACTAAAATTCAAATAAAGATAGGAAAAAGAATCTCAAATTGAATAAAATAAAGAAAATAAAATCCTCAGCTAAAAAAAATACTAAATAAAATAAAATTCTTAATGCGCCTGCATCAGTCCCCTCAAGTTAGAAAAAAAACTCAACTCCGACTAGTAAGCCTTAATACACTCCTCATAGATGTCTGGATTCACTTGTTTCAATTCCTTTTCATTACTACCTTCAGCTTCAAAATTTTCAACAGATAGATACCCAGCAATTTTGCTACTTATGGGGTTTGAAGTTGTTGATTTCTTAGTCTCTTCTTTAAGAGGATATAAAGCTATCTCTTGTTATTTTTGTAGAAGGAATAGGCATTTGGCTTCGTATTATGATCCATATCGTGATCATACAACCAAGGTCTACCAACAAGAATATGACTGACATCCATTGGCACAACATCAAGTTACCTCCCATAGTGAATTTCACCAAACATTGAGTAGTTATTGGTACTTCGTGTCTTTTCTTTAGCCACCTAATCTTGTAAGGATGGAGATGTTTGCTTGTAAGAAGCTTCAATTTGTCTACCGCCTCTTTTGAAATAATATTTTGCATGCATTATCCATCAATAACGAGATCACACACTTTACCTTCACAAACAACATGTGTGCAAAAAATACTTCGCCTCCTCCAATCTTCTTCCTCCTCATTGATTATTGTAGTCATCACTCTTTGTATTACTAAGGACTCACCTTGTACAAGATACACATTAATTTCCTTTATTTCCTTATCATATTTATCATAAATAGGTTCTAATTCCTCCTTAAATTTTACTAAATTCACCATTCTTTATGGGCAAACAAAAGAAGTGTTTCCCCTCTCCCCACAAGTAAAACATCGAATATGGGAATTGTTACCACCTTTATTTGTAGAAGAACCATAACTGTTTTGTCAAGCCCGGCCCTAAAATATCTACCATGTCCTACATGTGATGGATAACTTGTTTGCATATTTGGAGAGCCTCGAAAAATTATCAAGAGTTGGTATTGTACTTAGAGGTACAACTAAGCTGATTTATGCCTCTAACTAATTAAAATAGGGATTTTAAGGTGAAATTAGAAATTTCATAGTTCAGGGATTACTTAAAATGGTGATTCGGAGTTCGAGGTCCGGTTTGGAGTCAATCGAGAATATTGATCGATTGGGGCAAAATGGTCATTTTGCCACCTAAAGTTGAAATTTGACCATTTAATGAAAAGTTTAACCAAGATTAATCATTTGGAGTATAATATGGGGTTTAGCAGTGATAAATTTCAATTCTCGATATTTTTGGGGCATAGGGGCAAAATAGTAATTTTGTCGCCAGAGGACAAAACGAGAATTTTTAGAAAAGATTTTGACCCCATTTGATTAACATTGATCAATTTGAGTGTAATTTGAGGTTGAAAAGTGAAAAAAATGTAATTCCAGTACTTTTCAGAGTATAAGGGCAAAATCGTAATTTTTTCACCTCGGGGGCAAAACGGTAACTTTTCACTCCCAACATTTGTCAAGACCAAGGGATTTTATTCAGCATGGAAATGGATAAATATAAGAAAATGTGGTGGAGAATTAAAGGAGTAAAAGTCAAATATCTAAAATTTGACCAATAATAAAGTGCCCCGTGTCAAGCTTTTAATATTTTATTATTTTCTTTATAAAAGGCATAAAAATCAGCCCAAACCCTCCCACTCACTTACCATGGTAGGCCAAAAGGGTAAAAAGAGAAGAAAAGAAAAAGAACAAACCCTAAGTGGAGAATTCCAAGAGAAAAAGTGTGGAAAATCAAATAAATTAGTGGAAAAAGGTAAGATTTAGCAAATTAAGCTTAAGATCTATGTTTCACATGCATTTCTCCTTATTTTCCCTGGTTGGATTGCATGGTTTCATGGTGAAATCATGGCTGGCCAAATGGGTATGGAGAGAGAAATGATGTTGGATTGATTTGATTTTAGGTTATGTTAGTATTTTTAGTTAGTTTAGCATGTTAGAAAACAAAACAACAAGAAAACAATTCAATTTCTTCCACCCTCATCAATGGTCGAATTTCATGAAGAGTGTATTGATAATGAAATGATTTCATTTCAAGTGAAATGGGTTATGAAATGATGAATTATGGTGAGAGAATTAAGTGATGTTCGTGTTTTAATCGGTTAATGATTAATGGTGTGAAAATTAGTAAGAAAATAATATATTTTTCATTAAACCCTAAAGGGTCAAATATTCTAGGAGAGAGATTGATGAGGAATTTTGTGATATTTTATGGTACTTTGATGAAAATTGATGATTGGTGAAGGTAGAAATTAAATGGGAATATTTGGTATGAAAATTTGAATTTTTGCCTAATGTGTGGACATAGGTGATTTGTGGTCTAGAACTGATAAATTAAATTATATTCATAGTCATTAAGGTAATTCGAGTATAATTGGAGCATTGACAGTGAAATGGATTGAAGTGGAGTTGAATTGAAGGTTTTAGCAATTTAAACCGTGTTTAGGCAAATTGGGTCAGACACCGTAATTAAGCGATTGTCCAGACATTTCACACCCAATCTCATGCATACTTAGAGATAAGGGCCTGAAATAGTTTATAATGGTTCAACACAAATTATTGAATTTTGTGTCATCTACTATGGATAGGTGATGAGCCATTCGACACAGGTAAGAGACTGCACCCGTGAACCGAGAATATGAGTATTTCTACTCATAATACTGTGAGTAAATTTATTATCGTCTTAATTATCTAGAGTAGTTTTTATTCAATTGTGCGATTTTATATAATGGGTTTAAACGGTAAATTGCTATGTTTTAAGAGAAATTGTGATTTTATAAAATGATTTTACAAATCTTCTAGAAAATTGAATCATGGTTTCAAAAATAGAGTAATTGGAGACTGACTGCTTGTGTTGCAAATTAACTGTTTAAATTAAATGGCTTATGATATTTATGGCACAATTGGCTGACTTGTTAATTAAATTGAAAATTGTGAACTATTTGCTTTGTACTGATGAATTGGTTAGTAATGATTTTCCCAAGTCGTGCTATTGAACTTTTATTGAATTTGTGGATCATTAAATGGCCACTACAGTGTGCGGGTTCCGTGAACCAGCCTTTTAGAGGGGTACGGCTCCCAGGAAAAATATAAATTGTGCTTACCTTGGTTTAAGAGGTGCGTAGGGTATCTTTTGAGGTAGGATTTGAGTTCACTTCACGCCTAACCACCACATGGAAGTGAGACTCAGCCAACGCCAAGGCAAGGCTAGATTTTCAAATGTAAAAATATGTTCATGTGTGTACTACATTGAACAGCCTTGGCGATCTTGGTCAAATGCTTCGACCAGGGTATCCCTAAGAATGATTTTGGCAAGAGCCAAGATTTTGAGAGATTCATAAGCCATAGAAATTATTCGAGTAAAATGATTCTATTTTACTCAATTAAAATGAGTTGAGATAAAATGAATTGAAAGACAAGGAACGGATTTGAAATTTGCCTCCATTTACTCAACTTCAGATATGTTTTAGGATGTCTGTTTACTCATTGGGATTCTGTAATCTCACCCTTCTTCCTATCCATATTTTAGGCTCAGGACAATTGTGGATAGTCGATTAAGACGAGAATTAATCTCGGAGTTGTATCCTATAAAGTAAGAGTTCACAGTCCTATATCTTCATGGTCAATTGGGAGCCCACGTGTCATTGTAAAAGTAATTTCATACTTTGGTTATCTGCATTTTAACATGTATGAATATATTTAACTTTTACGCTATTAAAATTATTTACTGATGTTTCTATAAATATTGTTTTATAAGAAAATTGAGTATTTTATTGAATATTGTTATTATATTCAAATATAAAAAATTTCACTTCAAACCAATGTTTTAGACATTTAAATTTATTTCGAACTATGGAATATGTGTTTTCTACTCAATTATTACGTTTTGGCCTGGTTTTGAGATTTTCGAAGGAAAATGACGAAAACGCCCATGTGAGCCAAAAGACAATATATTAATGTTTTTGAATCGAAAATTATTTTTGATTCTTGAAATGTAACATTTACTAACTATTGCTCACCGGGGAGATGTGGAAACTGATGCTAAGCCTTGCGGGGTTCTAGTCGGCATTCCAGGTATGAGTGCTTATCAGGATGTCGCTATGGTTGTCACGGGCTCGATAGGGAGTTCCGGGTCGTGACATGTTTTGTCCATCATAAGGCATTATACTCTTACCTTTAGCGTTCTTTTCAACATTGGTTGCAACCCCATTAGTTTTATTAGGTGTGGTAGCCTTTTGATAATTTTGTTGGGATGTTTGGTAACCTTGTTTTGCTCTAGAATCGTTTTCCCAATCGGTGCCATATAAGGGCTTTCATGCACCATAACGTGAAACTCGTTTTTTTATTGATAAAGCATATTGACAAGCATCCTCAATGTTGTATAAACGAACTACTCCCATCTCATCTCTAATAGAATGATTCAAACCAGCAAGATAACGAGAAGTGATTTATTCATTACTCTCAACTAACCCAACCTGAATTGATAAGCTATTTAATTCTGATGTATACTCTTCAACAGTCATGTTATTTTGCTTCAAACAATGAAACTTTTCATATAATTCCATACTATAATCAGCAAGTAAAAATGGCTTTCGTAATTTACTTTTCATGTGCTATCAAGTGCTGATTTTAAGCTTCCCTTGTGTACATTGCTCTTTAACTCTCTTCCACCATTGAAATGCAGTACCTTTCAATTTCAACTTTATAAATAACACTTTTTGATTTTCTACATGCGTTTCCATTCAAAGTAATTTTCCAAACTAGCTTCCTAGTCTAAATTTTCCTCCACATGAAATTTCCCATGAAAATCAGTTACTTCGATCTTGATTCCTCCACCATTTAAATCAAAAGCATGTAATAACTGACCTTTCAATCTAACTCTTGCCACTTGATTTGCGAGTCCATCTCCATGAAAGGGTTCTCGTTCTCAAAATCATCATCATCCTCAAGATCTTGAATCTCAAGGGGGTTGTGGTCACCTTCCGGATTCTCCATTCAAGCTTCCACTGGTTCCTGATGCTATAAGGCTTGCACAGCTTGGGTCAAGTCATTAATCATTCTCCGCATCTCTGCCAACTAAGCTTGTTGGGACTAATTGCCTCTGCCTCGGCCAACCATAGTCTCCTACCTTAAATCTTTATCTTTGGTCTGATACCGCTTGATGTAGCCGAAAGGTTTAGGGCAATTAGAACTCAACAATTAAGGCTAGAATAGGATTGATTGTGTTAGAACAATAGAAAGATAATTGGGTTTTCAAATAAACCTCTTGAATAAATATTCAAAATAACAAAAGATGATAAAATAATCCTATATCTAGGGTCACCTATTTATAATAGGTAAGATAAATCCTAATCAAATAGTAATCCTAATCCTAAATAAAGACTTAAAATACTAAAATTCTAATAAAGATAGGAAAAAGAATCTCAAATTGAATAAAATAAAGAAAATAAAATCCTAAGCTAAAAAAAATACTAAACAAAATAAAATTCTTAATGCACCTGCATCAAATATGTAATGGAGAAATTCAAAATAGTTCAATATTTAATTGTTGCCTTTTATCAATAGTATGAAAAACAACTTCCACATGTGAAATTCCATTTTTAGGTGAGCAATGTCCTTTTCATTTCAATTTAATCATGTTTATATGATTTTTTTTAAAAAAAGAACATCAAGACTTTTATTGATGAAGGAAGACTGTACAGACAAGCACCTAAATTTATTATGATAAAATTTATGAGAGTAGCAAAGTTTTACTGACACAAATAGTAGACTAAAAACATCATGGCAATCTAGCAGAAACTAAATGTTAGTCTCAAATACTTAGCTACATACTAGCAACATAAAAGAGTTTTCAAACAATTCTACCTAATGTTAGTCTCAAATACTTAGCTACATACTAGCAACATAGAAGATTTTTCAAATAATGCTACGTTCAACAACAGCAATCATCGTGTCATCACACTTCTATCCTAGAAACAGAGTCACACAAAACAATAGGTATCAACCAAAACAGAAGATCAATGAATGTGTACCAATAAGAATTTAAACCCAACATGATACATATAATCAAAGTCATATATAATCCTGGGATGAAAAACAAGGTCAAATTTGCAAGTAATTTATTTTTTAAAATAGGTAACTTTGCTCAATTCATTAATAAGCGAGGAAACATAGTTCACCTCCAAAAGATATATAAAAGATACATGAGTGACTTTTAGCCATATCGTAAGGAATGAATTGAGCATACGACTCAAAATCCCAATTTGACTTTGCAGGTAAAAACATTCCATCCCTAATACTCACACCATCCGCTACAAAACCCCAGCAAATTGGCAGATCAATCCAAAGATAAAAAGATCAACTCTATGATTAGAAACAAACAAGTTGCATATACCTTAACCTAGCTAAAAATACAACAAGAACATTCTTGCAACAAACCATTAACTCTGTCACAATGACATTCAGGAACTGGTAAATGCTCTTCAAGCAGTCGTGAACAATTCTTTGTAGTTTAAATCCAAAAGCTAAACCCCACCAATCACAAAATAAACTTTTATAGTGTAACAACCCCTCTCCGGTCGCTTCCGGCGTCCGAGACCACCGGGAAAACCCGTCAAGTCTCGAACAAGCCTATCTAGAATTGCCCATCAGTTAACTATATACGATCACTATTCATATTAAATGCACAAATATTATACTTTCATAACATTAATTGAAACATACATATACTTATTTATTCAAACTTTTAAGCATTTAATCACAAGTTTATACATTGAAATTCACAATATTCAATTATTTACTTCTAAGAAAATCAATATCCTTTACAACTTAATAAATAAAGTACTACGACTTGACCTCTAACAGTGGAGGGACTCAGAATGGAAGGCTAAGAGATGCCTTTACCTATCTACGGTCGACCGTACGTGTCGATGATTATACATTTGGTCGATCCCTGCCTGCAATAGGGGAAAAAATGGGTGTGAGTCTCACAGACTTAATGATCATCGGCTCAACAAGTAAGGCGTAGATGGGAAACAAGCAAACGGTCGATCAGTTGAATATAAAAATGCAGGATTATCAAAGCAATTTGTTTCAAACGGGGGTTTTGTGCCTTATATAAAAATCGAGAATTTTTTATAAGGTATAATCAACCAAGGTGCATATCAAATCAGGTAATTAAAATTTATGCATTGAGAAGGTTAATAACCGTTTTCAAACCAAATCAGTACAACATCATTCCAAACCTTATGTTCGTAAAAGATCTTTGCAATCGAAATTATCTCATGTACTGCTCAAAGTAAATCAATAAAATTCGACAAACTCTTGCAAAACAAAACATTAATCGAGTGTATATGTTATTCACAAATTGCCTCGCACGTAAGGGTAAAATTCATATAACAGTAAAACTGAGGGTGAGTTGCGAAAAATCGTTTAATTCCATTTTCACCATGCCAAGAAATATAATTTATAATATTAAAACTTATTTCAACCCATATAAAACAATTACATTTTATCAAAAATAATCAACAAGGCTTATGATTTTCCTAAACCTTGGCTCATGCCAAAATTTCGTATTTGATTATACCTTGTGTCAGGGCATCCAATCGAATCCGCCAAGGCTGTTAAAACAATATATATACTTAAAACATATTTTTTACATTTGAAAATATAGTCGTTCCTTGGCGTTGGCTGAGTTCACCCTCACGTGGTGGTTCGGCGTGAAGTGAACTTAAACCTCACCTCAGGAGATACCCTATGCACCTCTCTACCGAGGTAAGATATAACCGGGTTTACCGTGCCCCTCTCATAGGCTGGTCCACAAAACCAGTCACTGTAGTGACTAATTAATTAAACCACCATATCAATAAAACTTTCGGTAGCATGGCATGACTAATATTATTTTACCCAGTCTATCCAAGTAAAAACGAAACAGTTCAGGTAATTCACACAAACACAAATCTAGCCATCCATGCTATCACATTGTCATAAGCCATCAATTCAAACTATATATATAACACAAATATGTATTCTCCGCTTACTCTTGAATCTCTTGGTTAAATAAAATCACTTTTAAAAGAATCCAAATTTGATTTTCAAGGGGATATTTTAAATCCTTCTAAAAATATCGATTCTCATATCACGTTAAAACTCTATTTTCGTAAAATGTTCATTGTAAATATTTGCATGATGTTTTTATATCAAGGTAGCATGGTGAATATGTAATAAATTTCATGAATGCACACCACACAAACAATAAGGCACAATTTTCTTTGATGTAAATCGTTTCGAAAAGCTTGTTTTCCGGTTTAAAACACTTTACGTATAATTTATATATATTCTAAATTATTTCTAAAAATAAATTGCACTTACAATTTCCTAAAATTTCTACCAGCTAATGCTATCCACAAATTTTGCACTTAACGTAAAATACACGTACATGTATATATATACGAAATTTTTTAAATTTACACCCCCTACTCAACTCGAAATAGCGGGATATTACATCGTTATTTTCTATTTGCCGATCGCTCGTCCGTTCCTCTGGCATGCCATTATAGTGCACTATATTCACTTAAGCACTTCCAAATTTCCACATTTGTTTTTCTTTTTTGGACTTTTCTTTTCCTTCTTGCCATTAGGCCTTTCCATGGGCTTTTCCATTTATTTCCTATTGGGCCATGCCCATTTTATTTCTTATTTTGGTCATGCCCATTTATTTGCTATTGGGCGATACCCATTTATTTGCTATTGAGCCATGCCCATTTATTTCTTTTCTATCATTTCATTTTCATTTTTTTTCTTTCTTTTTCTCTCTTCCACGTTTCTTCCTTCTTCTCTTTGGCTTTTCTTTCTTTCTCCCTTCACCACTGTGGCTTCCTTTCCCTTCACCACCACCGGTCACCATAAGTCCAGCTATCACGACCCGGAACTCCCACCGAGCCCGTGACAACTGCCGCGATGTCTCGGTGTGCACCCATCCCCAGAATGCAAACCGAGACCTCGCAAGGCTCTTGTACCAGTTTTCCACTCTCTTTTTTTAAAAAAAAAAAACAATTTACAAACGAAAGCTATACTTCTCTGAACTAAAAATAAGTTTAGAAATCTCTAACATTAATTTAAAAGCGGTTTTAAGATTAATAACACTATTTAAAAATATTAAATAAAAATATTTTAATTTCTTATAAAACAATATTTACCAACATATCTGAAAATAAATTTTCGCACGTGAAAGCAAAATAAATTCATACATACTGTAGTACAAATAACTATAATATGTATTTTAATTTTACAATGACATGTGAGCCCCACTATGTACAACTATGTACCTTAAATGTACTGGATTCTGATTCCGCCTAGTTTCTTGATGCCACAGCTATCTAGTACTTTTCTCGAGCCTGAAATGGGTGGAAGAGAGGGTGGTGAGTTTTACAACCCAGTGAGTAAATAACTACCATCCAAAGTATCTAAAGCCAAGTAGGTGGAGACAATATAAAAACGTTATGTCTCAATAATATTTTTAAAGCCAAAATTTATTCCAATCCATACCAAACAATTTCCTTTCATTTAAAACTTCCAGGTTTATGAATTTCTTAAAAACATTTAGCTGATGCCAAAACCTGTACTCGGGGATACCTTGTACCCGGGTATCTGACCGAGACCGCCAAGGCTGTAAAGTGTCCCATACCCATGCACATATTTTTCAAATCTGACACACACAGCCGTTCCTTGGCGTTAGCTGAGTCTCACTCTCACGTGGTGGCCCAGACATGAGGTGCACTCATATCTCACCTCAGGAGACACTTCACCCGCCATCTCTCCCTGGAGGTAAGTATATAAATTTTGGGTTACCATGCCTCTCTCATAAGCGACCCCCGGAAACCCCCATCACTGCAGTGACTATTTAATATACCACCAGACCCATAAAATTTCCAATAGCATAATATGGCAAATAAAATTTAATCCATTCTACCGAGACCAAATCAAAATTATTCATATATTTCATGCCAAAATCCCAAAAATTTTGCCATCATGCTACCACAATGCCATAAGTCATAATTTCAATTCATGGATATACAACACAAATAACAGTGTACGTCTCCACATACTCAATTTCCATAAAATCGGTATTTAATTTTAAAGCAGTATTTCATCGAAATACATTTTAAACGAAAATCATTATATTTTGAAAATTCCAATTTCACCATGCTTTAATAAGCATAAACTATAATAAATCCACTCTAGATATTAAAGACAATAATTTAACCACTCACCTCGTCACAGGAGTGCACGATACTCCTGTTTTAACTTCCACTATACTTTAATCTTTCCCGCGTCCAGGGAACCCACCACCTATGCACAATTCACGACACAAAATCCCATTATTTGTGTCCAACATAATAATTTATTTCAGGCTCTTCATAATGCATGAAATGCCATGCATCCCGTCCAAATTACCGTCTAAACAGGGTATTCGACCTAGTTCACCTACACACGTCGAATTGGCTAAAATCCTTATTTTAACTCCGATTTGACCCGTTTCAGTTTCTAATTGTTCGATTATATTCCAATTACCTAATGGTAGCAACTACGGGTCAATTTACCGGTCTGAGAATGCAAATTACCATTTTACCCTTAGTGGGTAAAAATTTCAATTTTTTTGCACCAAAATTTCTTAATTAATTCCTACACCCATAATTCATCAAATATTACTAAAATGCCACCAAACCTGAACAATTTGCTCAATTTCCAGCAGCTAGATTCACCTTAGAAAATTCAGCATTTAAAATCCTTCAATTTGTTCATGGAAAAATTCGATTATTACGGTGCACTTATACCGTAATTTTTCCTAGTAAATTTTCTCACTCTAATTCATCATTTTCCAAGCCATTTCTCTTGAAATTCAAACAATCTCTCATTGATACCCAACATACCAGGTTCAGCCAATGAAGAACACTATAGAGAATCAATTTTTTTCTTATGGTTTTGCTTATAAACATGCTTAACTATCCCTAAACATCAACATAGTCTAAGTTCAATCCAATCCAACATCAAATCCTTATTCATACCCATTTTTCAGAATTCCTTTCATCATGATATCTCAATATTCAAGCATGGAAATCAAGAACAAAAGCATAGGTAAGCTAGGGTTAGAGTAAATCTAAAGAAAAGTTACCTTTATCTTGCTTGAATCTTGGAAAACACTTAAAATCTATGGATTTTTGTCTAGGTTTTTATGGTTTTCCCTTTGTTCTTCTTTTCTTCCCTTCAATTGGTTTTTGTCCAGAATTTAGAGAGAGAAAATGAGGGTTAAGGCTGATTTTTATGGCCTTTTATAGTTGAATAAAATAATATTATTTTATTTATTTTTTTAATATTTTATTAATTCCTTTTTTTCTAGCCATCCATTTAATTTCAAATTTCCACCATATGTTTGTCTTACATATCCATAGCTTTCCAGAAATTTCTGGACCATTCCAAAATTTTGGTGGTGTAATTTTGCAAAATTACACTTTTGCCCCCGAAAAAGTGCAAAATTACATTTTTACCCCAAAAATTAAAAAATTGCCCATAGACATATTTTTCACCCCTCATACTCATACCATTCTCCAATTTGTCAAATTTAATCAAAATCCTCTTGAAAAATTAAATTTGGTCCCCCGGTGGGAAAATTACGATTTTGCCCTTACACTCCAGAAATCACAGAAATTAAACTTTTTCACTACCAGACCCTCAAATTACACTCCAATAAGTTTAACATGATCAATATCAATCAAATAGGATCAAAAAAATCTTTTTTTTCAAAAATTCCAAATTCATCATTTAATGGCAAAATTACTATTTTGCCCTTGTGCTCCAAAATTACCGAGAAATTAAATTTATCACTGCCAATTTCATTTTGTACTCTAATAAATCACATTATACTCCAAATAATTGATCTTAGTTAAATGTGATCAAAATCTTGGTTAAAAATCTCCATAAATCAACAAATGAGAAAATGACCGTTTTGTCCCTAACCGGTCAATTTTTCTGATTGACTCCAAACTGGACCTCGAACTCCGAATCACTGTTTTGAGTAATCCCTGGATTGTGAAATTGTGGATTTCACTCTTAAAATCCTTATTTGAACTTGTTCGAGGTTTGATCGACTCATTGGTATTACTAAGGGCAATATAGTCATTTAACTTGTTTGTCGAGGCAGTTCAATATACAAACATGCTGTCCAAAGCATATGAATGACCTGTCACAGATAAATTAGAGTCAGGTGTTACACCAGCTTCCTCTCTTCCTTTCCTTTCAAAATCGATAGCACAAGGTCTCATTTTCTAACCCTTTTTGCTGCCATTTTGTGCTCTAAAAATCAGCTCTCTTTTCCCTTTAAATTGGCAGCACAAAGTTGTCATTCAATGGTAGCAAAAACCTCTAAAAATTTCTAGCAACATAACCTCAAAATTCAATAGCAAAACCTCAATAATTTCAACCACAAAAACCTTAAAAATTTCAGCAACTAACCTTAAAAGTTTCAGCTTTTTCCTTCCTCCAAATATTACAACAAAAGCTCTATTTTTCATTCTTCAAATTTGCAGCAAACTAGCTTTCTTTCTCACTCAAAAATTTTGGGAACAAAATCGCCCCAAGGATGCAAAATTTTCTCTCTTTTCTCTTCCTCTCCCACGATATTTTCTCTCTTTTTTCTTTCTTCTCCTTTTTCCTTTCTTTCTTTCTTCCTTCTTCTTTCTATTCGTTTCAGCTTTGTTTGGCTTTCCTTCTCTCCCTCATAACCGACTTCTCTCTTTCTTTGTTTTTTCCTTGTTCAAGTGGTTGCCCTCCACTTTTTTACATTCTTCTCTTTTTTTTTGTTTTACTTGCCTTTTCTTCTCAAATCCTTGTCTCATTTTTCTCACTCGACTTGTCATTGCCTTTCCTGATTCTTCCTCTCTCTTGCTCAGCCCCATCTTTATTTTTCCTTTGTTTTTTTTTTTGCTTTTTTTCTTCATCTCTTTCTTGACTCACGTGGCCACTTATGCACATAAAACAATTATTTGACTTTTCAACATATTTTCTTCATTATTTCTCTCCCAATTCAATTCTTTTCTTTATTATTTTATCATTCATTTTATTTTTATTTCTTCAAATAATAAAATTTACATATTATCCCTTAACTTCATTTCATTTAATACACCTCCCTTAAATTTTCATATTCTAAAATTGATTCTTCCGACACGTGTAAAAATTCTAATTTCTTTCTATCTTTCTTCTCTTACACGTGTATAACCAAAATATTGAGATCGCATTCCAACGCGATGTCACCATAATATTCGAATATATACTTACCCGCGTTAGGTCGATTTATTAAAATTGCACTGTACAGTACAATTGTCGTCACATTCTTCCAAAATTCTTCTTTACTTCTTCTCCCCCACTTAAATTAGTGATATTCTATTTTTCATGACTAATTTCGATAACACTAAAATATTAATATTTTAATATGATTTTATTGAATAAAATATTATTTTATTTTAAAAAATTTCACTTGCGTTCTTTGGTCCCGAAACACATTATTATGTCTTGATTTACTTCCGAATCATCCTTTAGCTTACTAATTCATCTCCGACGAAAATATTATTATTTAATTGTTGTTCTGCGCATGCCAAATATTTTATTTTTGAGCGTTCCTTTCATCCTTTGTCATTCTTTAGCACGCCAATTCGCATCAAATAATCATTCGTTTGACCAATAAGGTCTTATTTGTGTCTAACGAGGGTATGGGGTATTACATATAGTACCCCCTAAAACAAAATATGTGGTTGTAACCAACCTTAACCCTAGAAACCTTATGGTTATAGCTAGCCTCAACATCTCATTTTCTAGCTTTTTTTTAAAAATATTATTATTACCAATAATTTGTTTACTAATTAAAATGGAATGTTTGCCCTTAATAATGTATTTTGAAAGGCTCAAGCTGTTAGTCTAGAAACTTTTTTTCTCGATTTGATGTTAAAGTTATATCCCTAGTCATCATCAACATTATCATTATTATTATAGTTGTTTTTACTTTTAAGAATCCTTGTTTTAGTCATGAAGAATAAGTTGTCAACGGAATGGCAAATACTACGTACACTTATTTGACAATCTTCATTTGGGTTGCTCATAGATCTTATTAGGTTTTTACTTTTGGTTAAAATCTAATGTTTATTTTCTTAGAAAAATATTACCTTAAAATCATATAAATAAATAAGGTCTAGATAGGCATTTTGATTATCTCATATTTGGGATTTTGTTTCATGTATGAAACAGCAAAGTTCCATTACAAACAGAATGTCTTATTGTTTGTCTTTTTATAATGATTCATAAGTCCCCCCCTAACTTATTTTGTTTATTTCATTTTTTCTCCATATAAATTGTTTATCAAATTAATATCTTCTTTTTTTATAGTAAAATTCTATACCATATAAGGGGGGAAAAACGATGGTGAAAGTAAGAGGGTACTTTAATCAAGGCTTTGCCACCAAGGTGATTAGGACATCACGACCCATTTCGTTTGGGTGTCCTCTGGGGTAGCTCTTTGTGATAGCATTTTGTAAGAAAAAGAAAAAAAATTATTTTAAAAATAAGCCATCCCATTACTTAACAGCAACATTCATTTACCCTCACACTTTCTTCCTTCAATTTTTTAATTTTGAAAAATTATATTAAGATAATATACCAAACCTTAACTCTATTTTTGTAATTTTTTTAATAAAGAAGATGATATACCAAATAAAACTTAAAAGCAGAAAAATAAAAAAAATAAAAAGAGAAAGGAAACAGAAACTCACAAAGATTTACGTACGAATCGTTTCTTTCTTACACAACTCCTTTATAAATCAAAAGGAGAGAAATCCCTATGAAAAGAGAAAGCAAAACATAAGATCACAAACCCTAGAAAACTATGCAATCCAAACCACAATCAGCCAAAGACAAAAAGAAAAAAATTGAAGCAAAAGAATCATACCAAAACAAAAGGAAAGAAGTTTTAGCCTAATGTTTGGAAGGTTCACAATCGATAAGGCTTGGCTTTAGTTTTTCTTTGGGAGTTCTTGGCTTTAGGTTTTGGTATATTTTAGAGCTTCTTTAGAGCTTTTTGTTCATTTCAAAAGGAAAGGAAAGGTGACAGAAAGCTGTAGAAAGCCCATTGGCAAATAAGGACGATAAAGGAAGACCAATTTGTTTCTAGGTTTTGTAGAGAGGGAAAAGGGATTGATATACAAAAAAACAAAAAAAAGGGAGAAAAATAGAGTGGCACGTCATTTAGTAGAAAAAATGCCCAAAAAAAAAAGTAAGGCTTAAGCTCGTGATAGCATATTAGGGAAAGTCCAAGGGTGTTGGGCTTAAATCAATCTAGCCCATTTAAGTAAGTCTTTGGACCCATTTTATATTTTTGATGTCAAGCCCAGTTCTACAATATATTTATTATGCCATTTATACATTAGAAAGGATGTTTGCATACTTAGGTGCCTCAGAAATTGCTAAAAGTCGATATTGTACCAAGTGGTACAATTAAGTTGATCTAAGCCTCGAACTAGCTCAAATAGAGATTTTAAGATGTATTTAAGAATTATTGAACCCCATAATGACTTAATATGGTGATTCGGAGTTTGATGACTGATTTAGAGTTGAATTGGAATTTTCATAACGTAGGGGTAAAATGGTCATTTTGCCACCTGAGGTTAAAATTGGAATGTTGGAAGAAGTTTCTAACCAAGATTGACTATTTAGAACATAATTTGAGTTTGAGAAGTGAAAACTTTTAATTTCGACATTTTTTCGAGCATAAGGGCAAAATAGTTATTTTGTCGCCTAAGGGTAAAATTGGAATTTTACACCACCATACATTTTTCCAGCCCATGGACTTCATCCATCATCATTTTGACCCATGGATAACCATGTGGTGGTGGGAGAATGCTTAATGGTTAAGTGTTACACATGGGCCAATAATATGGTGACACATGGCAAGTTTATAACCTTTTATAATTTTCCACATAAAACCAACTTAGGCCGTAGCCAAACTCATTCATATGGCCGGCCAAGTGAAGAACAAAGAGGACAAAAGGAAGAACAAACCCTAGCTAAGAAAATTCAAGGGACAATTGGTGGATTTCAGGGAAACAAGTGATTAAAGGTAAACGTTCTTAATTCTAGCTTGTGATCTACCTTTCCTATGCATTATTTTTCAATTTCCATGCTTAAGAACCAAGTTTGCATGAAGGATTCATGGCTGTCCAAACTTAGAGAGAGAAGATTTGATGAGTTATTGGGTTAGATTTCTAGATATCTAAGTGTTTTTAGTTGTTTTATGATGTTAGGTATAAAAAATATGCAAGAAAATAACATGTTCTTAAATCAACCTTCATTGGTCGAATTTTCCATGTAGCTTGTTGAGGATGAATTTGGTTGTATTTCATGTTATTTAGATGGGAATTAATGATTTATGGAGTTGGATGTTGAAACCGGGTATGAAAAAGTATAGACCCTTTAGAAATTGGCTTTATGGAAAATGAGGAAATTATGGTAAATTGACATGGATATGATTTCTAATGATATAGATGGATTTATTAGATTTTTGGAAGTGGAATGAATTTATTTGGAGTTAAATTGGATGTATTGGCCAATTAATCGGTGTATAGATCAAATTAGGCCAATACCATTTTATTTTGATTCATAATGGAATCCACATAGAATACCATATACAAAGGATTATCCGCACCTTTCGCATCCCGTTTCATGCATACATACAGAGCCTGAATTGGTTTTATAACGGTTTAGCACAAATATAGTAAATTGGTTGCTATACATTATGTCTAAGTGGTGAGCATTTTGGTAAGAGTACACAGATAGTACTTAAGGATCAAGAATCGAAGTATCCCGAACTCGATTCCCATTACAGTGAGTAACCTTATCATCATCTTGATTATCTAAAGTGAATTTTAATTCATTTTTGAGATTTTATGGAAAAATGAGTTTAAATGGTAAATCTTTATGTTTTATAAGCAAAATGTGATTCAATGAAATGATTTTATAAATTGTTTTGAAATTGAATGATGGCCTTGAAAATGGAGTAATTGGAAACTACTTGTTGTTTTGTAAATTATGGTTTGAATTGAATGGCTTATGATAATGTGGGCATGAGTGGCTGGATTGGTAATTGTGTTGAAAATATATGAACTGTTGTCTTGCCTTGATAGGCTGGTTAGTGTTATATTAGCCACATCATGCTGCTGAATTTTTATTGATATGGTGGATTATATGTTTAGCTTACTGCAGTGGGCGAGTTTCCGTGGACTGGACCTATTAGAAAGGCACTGTAAACCTCGTTATATATTACCTTGGTATGAGAGGCATGGAGGGTATCTGTCAAGCCCAGCCCTATGATATATTTGCCATGTCATTCATGTACTTGAAATAATGCTTGCGTACTTGAAAACCTCGAAAAAAAATCGTTGAAAATCGATAGTGTACCTAAAGGTACAACCAAGTTGAATTAAGCCTCGAACTAGACCAAATAGAGATTTTAAGATGAAATTGAGAATTTTGAAACCCCAAAATGATTTAATATGGTGATTCGGAGTTCGAGGACTAATTTAGAGTCAAATTGGAATTTTCACACTGTAGGGGCAAAACGGTCATTTTGCCACTCGAGGTTAAGACTGGAATGTTGGAAGAGGTTTTTGGCCAAGATTGACCATTTAGAACATAATTTGAGGTTACAAGTGACAAATCTTAATTCTGACATTTTTCCGACCATGAACGTAAAATAGTCATTTTTGCCACCCAAGGGCAAAATTATAATTTTACACCACCCAACACTTGTCAAGCCCATAAATTTCTGCCATTAGCATTTTATATCATGGATAATTGAAGGATTTTATGTGGTGGTGAAAGAAAGCTTAATTATTAAGTTGTTCAGTATGGACCAATAACATCGAGACAAGTGTCAAGCTTAGATTATTTTATCATTTGCTTTAAAAACTAGCACATAAACCCTCCCAACTCATTCCTCTTGGTCGGCCAAAGCAAGAAAAAGAGAGAAAAGAGAAGAACAAAACCCTAGCTAAGAAAATTCAAGGGAAAATTGTTGATTTTCAAGAAATCAATCCATTAAAGGTCAAATTTCTTAATTCTAGCTTGTGATCTACCTTTCCTATGCATTCTTTTGCATTTTCCATGGTTGAATCACAAGATATCATGAAGGATAGTGTGCTAGCCGAACATATAGAGAGAGAATTTGATGATGATTTTAGGTAGATTTTAAGGTATTTTAGTGTTTTTAGTTAATTTGTCATGTTTAGAATGAAAATAAGTAAGAAAAAAATCACATGTTCTTATCCACCCTTCATGGCCAAATCTTACTTGTGGTATATTGATGGTGGATTGATTTTATTTCAAGTGAATTGGTTATGAATTAATGATTTATGGTGTAAAAATTAAGCATGAAAAATCATAGTGTTTGTGCACTCACTATGGTCGAATTTTTCAAGAGAAATGTGAGGATGATTTTACCATATTTCATGCTATTTAATTTTTGTTTGATGATTTGTAGTATTGGAAGAGAAATAGAGTTATTTGGAGTTAAATTGGACGTATTGGCCAATTAATCGGGTGATAGATCGAATTAGTCCAATACCGTTTTATTTAGGCACACAATTGAGTTTAGGTTGAACATCGTGTTTACACAATAATCCGAACAATTCGTATTCCATTTCATGCATTCATATAAAGTCTAAATTAGTTTTATAACGGTTTAGCACCAATGTGGTAAATTGCTTGATTTTGCAATATGTCTAGGTGGTGAATCATTCGAAAAAGGCAAAGAAATTGTACCCGAGGATCAATAGTCGGAGTACTCCAAAATTTGACTCTCGAAATAGTGACTAACCTTATCACCATCTTGATTATCTAAAGTGAATTTTAATTTGTTTTTATGATTTTATGAAAAATGTGTTTAAATGGTAAATGTTTATGTTTCATAAACAAAATGTGGTTAAATGAAATGATTTTATAAATGATCTTGAAATTGAATGATGGCTTTGAAAATAGAGTAATTGGAGACTACTTGATGTGTTGTCAATTATGGTTTGGACTGAATGGCTTATGATAATATAATGACATGAATGGCTGAATTTGTGAATTTGTGGAATATATGGGTTGTTTTGTGTTGTTTTGATAAACCGGGTAAAATTATAATTGCCATGTCATGTTGCTGAAATTTATTGAATTGGTGGGATATTAATTAGCTTACTGCAGTGGCCGAGTTTCTGTGGACCGGCTTATTAGAGGGGCATGGTAAACCCTGTTACATTTTACCTCAGTACGAGAGGCGCTGAGGGTAACTCTTGAGGTAACGATTAGAGTTCACTTCATGCCAAACCACCACGTGAGGGTGAACTCAGCCAACGCCAAGGAACGTTTGTGTTTTCAAAAACAAAAATGTGTTTTATACATACATGAAATTTTTAACAACCTTGGTGGACTCGATTAGATCCCTTGGCCAAGGTATCCCCGAGAATGAGTTTTGGCACAAGCCAAGTTTTTCAGGAAATCATAAGCCTTGTTGATTATTTGGGTGAAATGAATCTAATTTATCTTATTGAAATGAGTTTGAAATGCTATGAATCATTTTATGCTAATCTATTTTAACTGTCTCCATTTACTCAGCTTTAGATATTTTAGATGATATTTATTTACTCACTGGGATTATATAATCTCACCAGCCTCTTTTCCATCCATTTCAGGCCTAGGATAGTGAGTAGATAGCCGATTTTGTAGAGGGCTACAGTTGAAGTTGCATCCTCAAAAAAAGTAGGTTCACAGCCTTAGTTCACTTTTGTCATTCGATGGCCATGTGTCATTGTAAATTAAATTACATACTTTAGTTAACTTTATTACTGCATGTATGAAGTTATTTTGCTTTTACACTGTAAAAATTATTCACATAGCGTTCTAAAAATATTATTTTATAAGAAAATAGAATATTTTATTAAATATTTTTATTATATTCTAATATCTACAATTTCACTTAAAATGAATGTTTTAGATAGCAAAACATATTTTTGATTGCGAATATGTGTTTTTCACTTATATAATACATATTTAACTGGGTTTGAAAAATTTGAAAGGAAAATGACCAAAATGCCCTTGTGAGACAAAAATTATTTTAAAATTGTTTTGCTTTGGAAATAGCTTATAATCCTTTAAAACATGATGTTCGGCAATTGTTGCTCATGGGGGAGGTGAGAAAACTGATATTAAAGCCTTGCGAGATTTCGATTGGCATTCCGAGTAATAGATGTCTATCAGGACTTCGCGGCGGTTGTCACGGGCTCAATGGGAGTTCTGGGTCGTGACAGTATCTCCTAAAGTAATGATTAGAGTTCACTTCACGCCGAACCACCACGTGAGGGTAAGCTCAGCTAATGCTAAGGAACAATTGTGTTTTAACATAAAAATGCGTTTTATGCGTATATGACTTCTAAACAGCCTTGGCGGGCTCGATTGCATACCTCTAATCAACGTGTCACCGAGTATGAGTTTTGGCACGAGCCAAATTTTTAAGAAACTCATAAGCCATGTTGATTATTTGAGTGAAATGAATTTATTTTATTTAATTGAAATGAATTTAAAACGTTATGAATCATAGCATGATGAGCTATTTTAAATTGTCTCCATTTACTCGACTTTAGATATTTTAGATGATATTTGTTTACTCACTGGGTTTATATAAACTCACCACCATCCTTTCCACCCATTTCGAGCTTAGGATAGTCTGTAGATAGCTGATTTCGTCAAGGGCTACAGTTGAATTGGCATTCTCAAAAATCGTATTTTCACAGTCTTTATTACTTTTGGTCATTCGGGAGCCCACATGTCATTGTAAATTAAATTACATACTCTAGTTATCTATGTTCCTATATGTACAAATTTATTTTGTTCTTACACTGTAAAAATTATTTACGTAACATTCTAAAAATATTGTTTTATAAGAAAATGGAATATTTTATTCAATATTTTTATTTTATTCTAAAAGCTGTAATTTCACTCTAATGAATGTTTTAGATATTTAAACTTACTTTTGATCGTGAAATGTGTATTTTTCACTCACATACGACATTTTTGGCTAGTTTCAAAATTTTCAAGGAAAAATGACAAAAATGCCCTTGTGAGACAAAAATAGTTTTTTTATCGTTTTGATTTGGAAATAGTTTATAATCCTTTAAAAAGTGATATTTAGTAACTATTGCTCACAGGGGAAGTGAGAAAATTGATATTAAAGCTTTGCAAGGTTTCGATCAGCATTCCGGATAATGAATGTCTATCGAGACATCACGGCGGTTGTCACGAGCTCGATGGGAGTTCCGGGTCGTGACACTTGAGGCCATACCATTTTCATCCACACACAAGTTTGAGTCTCTATAATCTCTATATCAACAAAAGTTTAAATAATTTATATTATATTAATTAATACATAAATTTTAAATATAAATAAATTTTGATACCTTTTTATTAAACTTCTTATGTAATGAATAATTAATAATAATAATAATAATATCTTTAAATATTCATAACATATTCGACATTAATGTATAACGTAACATATTTATTATTATTAAATTATAAACAAAATCAATATTGTTTTATTATTTATTTATAATATAATATTTGTTAAGTATTAACTAAATTTATCATTTTGTCAAATATTAATTACTTATATAAGTATAAGTAATTTTGTTTAAAGGTATGCAATTTTATTACTTGATACCAAAGTCAAAATAACTTTAAGGATATTATGTATCTAATATAATAACTCCCCACCGTAGAATACAATTAAAGGATTATAAAGCCATCTTTGATTTACAATCACCAATTATCACTAATGCTGCTATACCATAGCAACTTTCAATCCATGATTTTCTATCTATTACCAAAAGGCTAACCATTCACACCCTACAGCCATTTAAAGTATTTCCTTACTACCTATTTCCTATTCAATCATAAACTCTAGCGATCCACTTGACTTAAGTCTCTTTTCTAGTTAAACCAAAAAGTCCTAGTCAGGACTTTACTCAAGATAATTAAACTCAACTTGAAATCTGATATGTACAGTTCTTATCCATCACTAATCACTAATATGTTAATTTTATATAATATATATTTATATCTATTACTTTATTACATATATGTTATAACTCCTAATATGTTATAAAAACTAAGATAATAATTACTAATAAGGTTATTAAAATGCAATCATATAAATGTAATCATATAAATAAAGTTAATAAAGTTACTAATAAAGCTTATAATTACTAATAAACTATTATTAGTTTTTGTTTAATATATCATTGAATTTTATCACATATTTTTATGAAAGAAAACATATTTCAATTTTTAACATTATAAAATTTAGCATGTATATATTTAAATTTATTAATATCTTTCCAATAAAAAATTAATAAAATTTTAGAAATTTCTTAAAATATTTTAAATAAAAAAATTAAAAAATAGTAATATTGACGAAATTATTCGATGAAATATTCTGTTGGAAAACTTTTGTTGGTAATGTCATTTTTCGACAAAAAATTCCATTAGAAAATCTAGTGGGCTTTAAACTATTTTGGCTCCTTAAACTTTCCAATGGATTATTTTTTATTTGAAATTTCCAATAGATTTGTCTAAAATTTTGTTGGAAAGTTTGGTTGCAATAAATTTTTTTGATGCCAAAAACTGTTCTGACGGATTTCCACCAGAATTTATGCATTGGAATTATTTTATTGGAAATCCGTTGAAAATACTTCACAAAAAGTCAAAAGAAATTTTCGTTTGAATTCCGTTGGAAATTCATTTGAAATTTTCAATGAAAAATTTCTAACGAAATTTTTTCCTTTAGAAAAAACTAATTTTCTTGTAGTGAAAATGTAATGAGACCCAAATATCAAGTATCATCTTTGAAATTTGCCATTGCCATAGCATTACACCTTGTCATCTTCCAATGGCATTGGCTATTAGCTTTCCAATGGCGTGAGAATTGCATCAGTAGGACTTCCGTAGCGAGACTTATGGGCAAAATACTAAAGTATATAGAAATAGAATTCTGGGTCCTTCAAACACCTTGCTTTCCAAAATGAAGCCCAATTTCCTTAAATTCCCCAAAATCATAAAAACTAATAAATAATGGCCAAATTAAAATAGATAAATATAAAATTAAAATAACTCACAAAAATTAAACTAATTACAAAAAATTAAAATTAACTAAATTATAATTAAAAATTACAGACTTAGCTAATATTTAATAACAAAATTGAACTAAAATAATTCTATAAAACATAATTATCACCTACTTGCTAGCATCACTATTGGTGGAATATACATGGTCATAATGACATGGACACATTCAACCTCAAATCACATCATCATCCAAAAACATTCACGAACGAATCATACTCATCATTATCATTTTTTCATCATCTTACCATTGGACTTATATATTATCAACACCATAATTCACATTTTTATGCTTATCCTAGGCATAATCTTTTTAGGCATATTGCATAATTTTGGTAACATTCCCTAGTCTAGAAATAATGTCAAGTCTAGCCCTAAAATATCTGCCATGTTATACATGCGACTAATAGAGTGATTGTATATTTCAACAGCCCGGAAAAGTATTTAAAAGTCGGTATTATAACTAGGAGTACAACTGAGATGATTTAAACCTCGAACAAGTTCAAATAAGGATTTTAAGTGTGAAATCGAGAATTTCACAGTCTAGGGATGACTAAAAATGGCAATTCGGAGTTTGAGGTCCAGTTTGGAGTCAATCGAGAATAATGACCGATTAGGGGTAAAATGGTCATCTTGCCATCCAAAATTTAAATTTGGTTATTTGATGAAAATTTTGATGAAAATTTTGATCAAGATTAATCATTTGAAGTATAATATGATCATTTGAAGTATAATATGAGGTTTAGCAGTGAAAAATTGTAATTCTTGATATTTTTGTGGTATAGGGGCAAAGCGGTAATTTTATTGCTTGAGGATAAAACGGAAATTTTTAGAAAAGATTTTGACCCCAATTGCCCCATTGGAGTATAATTTGAGGTTGAAAGGTGAAAATTTTGAATTTTTACAGTTTTTGGAGTATCAGGGGCAAAATTGTAATTTTGCATAATTACGGGGATAAAATTATAATTTTTAAAAATTTGCTCCACCATGGCATTTGATAACACATGGAATTCAATTAATGCCTTGGATAATTGAGAAATAATATGTGGTGAAGAAAGAATGAATAAATTTTAAACAATTACACATGAACTAATAAAATGGTGCCATGTGTCAAGTAAAGAAATAATATTTTAATGGCTTATAAAAAGCTAAATTTCTTCAGCATTCTTACCCATTTTGGCCAACCAGCAAGGGAAGAGAAAGGGGAAAAGAAAACCAAGAAACCCTAGGCTGAATTTCAAGGGGAAAAGTGTGGAAATTCAAGGTTGATCAAGCTAAAGGTAAAATTCCTTTAATTTTCTTTGAAATCTACCTTACCCATCCATTTTTCTTCAATCTCCATGCATGAATCTCAAGTGGGCATACCAAACCAATGTTGGCAAAATTTTGTAGTAGTTTTGATGCTTGATTTTGGTAAATTTTAGGTTAAATTAGTGTTTTTAGTTAAGTAATAATGAAATGTACCAAAATCTAGCAAGAAAACCAAATTTTCCTCTCGAAACCCATTATGGCCGAATTTTATTGTCACGACCCGGAACCACCCTCGAGTCCGTGACAACCGTCGCGATGTCCCGATATGCACTCATTCCGTGAGTACCATATTGAGACCTCGCAAGGCTCTCGTATCAGTCTTTCCAACACCCTTGTGAGTTCTATTTATTACTTTCATACTTTAAAACATTTCGTCCAATTTTTTGATTCGAACAAGGAAAAAGATGAAATTTACTACACAGGGGCGTTTTGGTCATTTTTTGTCAAAAATTTTGAAATTTGGAAAATGTTACTTATACAAAAAGATTTCATAATTCGCAATCGGAATTGAAATCAGATATCTAAAACATGAAATTTGAGTAAAATTACAACTAATGGAATAAAATAAGAATATTCCATAAAATAAAATATTTTCTTATAAAACAATTTTTATATAGATATCCGGATATAATTTTTACAGCATAAAAACAAAATATATTATTACATACAGTAACACAGTTTACTGAAGTATAAAATTTAATTTATAATGCTAAGTGGACCCAAAATAGAGAAATACGGTTTACGAGATGAACCTGTGCACAGAAGGTTACCACTCTAAACCTTCTCCTCAACAGAGCCCTCTATCTACAACTATCTGTGAGCCTGAAATGGGAAAATTGAGGGGGTGAGTTTTACAACCTAGTGAGTTAGATAACTACCATCCACGACATCTAACGTCGAGTAGATGGAGACAATATAAATAAAACGTAGTGCTCTCATGTAATTCATAGCACCAATTTAATACAATTGTACAAGGCAATCTTATTTAACAAAATACGAGGCTTATGTTTTATTTATAAAAATCAAGCTTAAGCCAAATCTCATACTCGTGGACACTTGATCAGAGCGTCCAATCGAGTCTGCCAAGGTTGCAAGAATTTCATAATTTTTCAAATACAATCGATCCTTGACGTTGGCTAAACTCATCTTCACGTAATAGTTTCACGTGAAGTGAATTGTAACATTACCTCAGGAGTTACCCTACTCACCTCTACGATCGAGGTAACAATTAATTAGGTTAACCGTGCCCCTCCTAAAGGCAGTCCACGGTAACCCTCACTGCAGTGTTTTATTAGACCACCAAATTTATAGAAAATCCAACAGCATAACAACGCCATTTTATTTCTAACCAACCTACACGGCAAATAACAATTTATGCAATTTTTAACAAAATATACCAGCCAAGCATGCTCACCAACATCATAAGCCATAAAATTTAATTTTAATCCATAAACATAAATTTAACCCGGTCTCCACATACTCACTGTTATTAAATCGATTTTTTGATTTAAAAATCATTTATAAAATTCAATTTATTTTAATAGCACATAACCAAATAAAACTACTTCAGATATTGAAAACGGTAAATTATCCACTCATAGGTTTCGGTAGTCTAGAATACTCCTAATCTCTATCGTCCGACACTATTTCTTTGCCTTTGTCGGATGGCTCACCACCTACGCGTTACGCATCGCACGAATTTCAATAAATTAAATTAATTAATTATAATTGATTTCAAGCTCTATAATTTCTATATGAATGCATGAAATGCAATGTAAGCTGTCCAAATAATCGTCTAAACACGATTTTCGACCTAATTCGCCTGCACGCGATTAAATTGGCTACAGTCTCCAATTTAATTCTGAATTCATTTTTTTCAATTTCTATATTCTAATTACACTTAATTTGCCTTAGTGACTATGAATGTGATGCCAATTTGCAGTCCAAAACAGTTAGTGCACTAGTCTACAGTTTAGGCAAAAATTTCAGTTTTTGCACCAAAATTTCTCAAAATTTTTCTAGGCTCATAATTCATCAATTTACACTTAAATACCACAAATTAACATCAAAATAAGCAGCCAATATTCCCCTGAAAAATTCCGCATAATGGGTTTAAATGGGAGAAAATCATTTTCCTAGCTAGGTTTTGATATACTTGGTTATAACCTAACTAAATAACACTAAATTAACTTAAAATCAACTTAAAAATTATTCAAATCTCCCCCTTGAACATTCAGCCAGCATGATTTTACCATACCCAGAAGGGTTTCATGCATGGAAGAAAGAAAAGAAAGCACGGGTAATAAGAATAAATAGGAAAATTCAAAATTTTTACCTTTTAATCAGTTGAATATTTTATTTTTCCTTGGTTTCCCCTTGATTCAAGGCTAGGGTTTTGAGTTTTCTCCTTTTTCTTCTTGCTGCTAGTTGAGGCCGATCCTCCCAATGTGTTTGGTTATTTTTTGTGGCTTTTTCTCACTTAAATAAACAAATATTCAAATAATACACATGTTAATTATTTTTTTCATTATTTTATTATTTATTGATTTTCTTTTGACTTTCTTTTCAGCCACAATAATTTTCAGCACTTATCCTTTAATTTCATGAAGCTTCTAGACAATTTCCAAAGATTTTTATAGTGTAATTTTGTAAAATTACACTTTTACCCCCGAAAAAGTGAAAAATTGCCACAAGGCATATTTTTCAGTCCTAAAACTCATACCACACTCCAATTTATCAAATTTCATCTAAATTCTCTCAAAAAATTAAATTTGGTCCTCTAGTGGTAAAATTACCATTTTACCCCTATTCTCCAAAATGTATCGGAATTGCATTTCCTTTCCACTTTTCAACCTCAAATTATGTTTTAACTAGTCTAAATAATCAATCTAAATCAAATGGGGCCAAAATGCTCTTTAAAATTCTCGTTTTGACCCTTAGTGGTAAAATTACTATTTTACCCTTGTGTCCCAAAAAGATATCGAGAATTACACTTTTTCACTGCTAAACTTCATTTTATGCTCCAATAATCATATTGTATTTCTTATAATTATTCATGGTCATTATTCATGCTCCAAATTGAACCTCAATCTCAAAATCACAATTTTGAGTAATCCCTGGACTGTGAAATTCTCAATTTTACCTTAAATTTCCTCTTTGAACTAGTTCGAGGCATAATTGACTTATCAGTACCACTAAGGGCAATATCGTCATTTAACTAACTTTACGGGGCAATTCAATATGCACACATGCTTTCCAATGCATGTGAATGACATGTTAAAAATCTAGGTGGAAATCTAAGGAAAAGTGAGATTTTCAAGGAAAATCAATTGAAAAAGGTAATAATTCTTCACTTTGGCTTATGATCTACAATACCCATGCTTTTGTTCTTGATTTCCATGGTTGAATATTGAGATATCATGATGAGTTCATTTCTGAAAAATGGGTATGGATGAGGAATGATTATTGGATTGGCTTGATTCTAGACTATGTTAGTGTTTGGAGATATGTGAGCATGTTAGTAAGCAAAACTGTAAAAAGAAAATTTGATTTCCCCATGAATCACTCAAGGCCGAACCTAGGGTGTTGAGAATCAATGAGAAATTGTTTCATCTCAAATGAAAGAATTTCATTTGAAATGAGATAAATTAGAAACTGACAAATTAAAGTGAAAAAGTTTAGTATGAACAATTACAGTGCTAATGCACTGTAATGACCGAATTTTTATCCGAAGAAATTGAAGGGTTTAAATGCTGAAAAATTGTTATTAGAAATGTGTGTGATGAATTAAGGGTTTAAAGGAGAAATGGATTAATTTGGATGTGATTTAGACATAATTGCCAATTAATCGGGTAATTGGTCGAAATTAGTCAATACCGCGTTTTAGCGATAATCGGACGCATTTTTCATTTGCCTATTATGCAGTAGCAATTTAAATTAGTTTATATTAGCTTAGGGGCAATATAGTAAACTCCCTAATTTTATTCTATGTCAATGTGGTGAACCCTCGGATAAAGGCAAGAAAGTCGCAATTGAGGATTAGCAGTCGAAGCACTCGAATTCGACTCCCAGAAAACCTATTTGTGAATCTGCATTTTAAAAATGGTTTTGGGGAATATGAACCTATTTGAATAAAATGCTTGAATGATTTTATTCAATCTTCTCTAAAAAGAATGGGTACCATGGGAACAAGCTTTTTGTGAAGTATTATTTCATTGATGTGAATTTTGATTGTGCTAAATATGAACATTTATATGATATTTACGTGTATTGTTAAGAATGTTGTGACATTATTATCACTGTGCACGTGTGAAGGAGAAAATGCACATGCCTGAAATGGTGTGCAAAGTGGGGACGGCGATACGTAACGGCCACGACTCCTAGAAAATTCAGAATTGAGCAAAGTGGGGACGGCGACACGTAACGCCCGCAATTTCCTAAAAAATTCAAAATTGAGCAAAGTGGGGACGGCGGCACGTAACGCCCACGATTTCTGGAAATTATCACACTGAACTTTGGTGAAGCATGATTCGCTGTCTAGGGGCTTGCAGGGACGACGATACGTAACGCCTGCAAGTGCTCAGATAAAGGTCTTTGTGTATATATATATATGATTGCTCATGTCTCTGTGTATATATGGGATTGTATGGTATGCGAATTGCCTTAAATTGAGAAAAAAAGGTTTTACACGAAACCCTCGTACGGATGAGCGAAACCCTAGTGCAGCGACGGTTTTGATTTCGCTACATTGCAGCAAGAACGCCTTCCCGCTGCAGCAATAATTGTCGATAATTGTATTTAGCTAGAAAAAAAAATCTCAGGGTAAGTGGAAAGGGTTTAGATATTAGTTAGAAAGAAAAATTGTTTCGTTTTCAACTGGTGCATCATGATTGTCAAAATTCCTGATTGAGATTGCTTGTTCTTTTCTAATATTCACTCACTGAGTATTGTACTCACGTTTTATAAAAATTCATGTTTTCAGATCAGGAGACTGTTGGACCCTAGATCGAGGTGTACCCGTAGTGCATCTCCTAGTCAGAATGTGGGCATTCAGTAGCAACCCATTTCTTTTATTGTAAATGTCTCCGCTGAAAGTCATGGGTCTTTTTGTATTGTGAATACAATCTAACTATGTGAATATGTGTATGCAGTGTAAATTGCTAAATACATGACTGGTATAGTGCATGTATATTCTATTGATAATGCCATTGTTAATTGGCTTTGTATGCACACTGGGTGCATCACATGTGTTTGCATCACACTGTCGTACGATAAGTAAAGTAAATGGATAGGCTTGATTGGGCTTAGTGAGCTATGCTCATCGGGTCTTTGCGCCGGTCATGGCCCGAAAATTGGGTCGTGACACAAGGCTGTTATAAACATATTTCATTTAGAGATACAACTGTTCCTTAGCGTTGACCAAATTCATCTTCACGTGGTGGTTTTCTGTGAAGTAAATTTTAACATTACCTCAGGAGTTACCCTACTCGCCTCTCTAACTGAGGTAGCAATTAGTCAGGTTTACCGTGCCTCTCCTAAAGGCAGTCCACGGCAAAAACAAGAAAACCTAGGTGGAAATCCAAGGAAAAGTGAGATTTTCAAGGAAAATCAATTGAAAAAGGTAATAATTCTTCACTTTGGCTTATGATCTACAATACCCATGCTTTTGTTCTTGATTTCCATGGTTGAATATTGAGATATCATGATGAGTTCAATTCTTGAAAATGGGTATGGATGAGGAATGATTATTGGATTGGCTTGATTCTAGACTATGTTAGTGTTTGGAGATAGGTGAGCATGTTAGTAAGCAAAACTGTAAAAAGAAAATTTGATTTCCCCATGAATCACTCAAGGCCGAACCTAGGGTGTTGAGAATCAATGAGAAATTGTTTCATCTCAAATGAAATAATTTCATTTGAAATGAAATAAATTAGAAACTGACAAATTAAAGTGAAAAAGTTTAGTAGGAAAAATTACAGTGCTAATGCACTGTAATGATCAAATTTTTATCCGAAGAAATTGAAGGGTTTAAATGCTGAAAAATGGTTATTAGGAATGTGTGTGATGAATTAAGGTTTTAAAGGAGAAATGGATTAATTTGGATGTGATTTGGACATCATTGCCAATTAATCGGGTAATTGGTCGAAATTAGTCAATACCGCGTTTTAGCGATAATCGGACGCATTTTTCATTTGCCTATTATGCAGTAGCAATTTAAATTAGTTTATATTAGCTTAGGGGCAATATAGTAAATTCCCTAATTTTATTCTGTGTCAATGTGGTGAACCCTCGGACAAAGGCAAGAAAATCGCATTTGAGGATTAGCAGTCGAAGCACTCGAATTCGACTCCCAGAAAACCTATTTGTGAATCTGCATTTTAAAAATGGTTTTGGGGAATATGAACCTATTTGAATAAAATGCTTGAATGATTTTATTCAATCTTCTCTAAAAAGAATGGGTACCATGGGAACAAGCTTTTTGTGAAGTATTATTTCATTGATGTGAATTTGATTGTGCTAAATATGAACATTTATATGATATTTACGTGTATTGTTAAGAATGTTGTGACATTATTATCACTGTGCACGTGTGAAGGAGAAAATGCACATGCCTGAAATGGTGTGCAAAGTGGGGACGGCGATACGTAACGGCCACGACTCCTAGAAAATTCAGAATTGAGCAAAGTGGGGACGGCGACACGTAACGCCCGCAATTTCTTAAAAAATTCAAAATTGAGCAAAGTGGGGACGGCGGCACGTAACGCCCACGATTTCTGGAAATTATCACACTGAACTTTGGTGAAGCATGATTCGCTGTCTAGGGGCTTGCAGGGACGACGATACGTAACGCCTGCAAGTGCTCAGATAAAGGTCTTTGTGTATATATATATATGATTGCTCATGTCTTTGTGTATATATGGGATTGTATGGTATGCGAATTGCCTTAAATTGAGAAAAAAAGGTTTTACACGAAACCCTCGTACGGATGAGCGAAACCCTAGTGCAGCGACGGTTTTGATTTCGCTAAATTGCAGCAAGAACGCCTTCCCGCTGCAGCAATAATTGTCGATAATTGCATTTAGATAGAAATAAAAATCTCAGGGTAAGTGGAAAGGGTTTAGATATTAGTTAAAAAGAAAAATTGTTTCGTTTTCAACTGGTGCATCATGATTGTCAAAATTCCTGATTGAGATTGCTTGTTCTTTTCTAATATTCACTCACTGAGTATTGTACTCACGTTTTATAAAAATTCATGTTTTCAGATCAGGAGACTGTTGGACCCTAGATCGAGGTGTACCCGTAGTGCATCTCCTAGTTAGAATGTGGGCATTCAGTAGCAACCCATTTCTTTTATTGTAAATGTCTCCGCTGAAAGTCATGGGTCTTTTTGTATTGTGAATACAATCTAACTATGTGAATATGTGTATGCAGTGTAAATTGCTAAATACATGACTGGTATAGTGCATGTATATTCTATTGATAATGCCATTGTTAATTGGCTTTGTATGCACACTGGGTGCATCACATGTGTTTGCATCACACTGTCGTACGATAAGTAAAGTAAATGGATAGGCTTGATTGGGCTTAGTGAGCTATGCTCATCGGGTCTTTGCGCCGGTCATGGCCCGAAAATTGGGTCGTGACACAAGGCTGTTATAAACATATTTCATTTAGAGATACAACTGTTCCTTAGCGTTGACCAAATTCATCTTCACGTGGTGGTTTTCTGTGAAGTAAATTTTAACATTACCTCAGGAGTTACCCTACTCGCCTCTCTAACTGAGGTAACAATTAGTCAGGTTTACCGTGCCTCTCCTAAAGGCAGTCCACGGCAAAAACAAGAAAACCTAGGTGGAAATCCAAGGAAAAGTGAGATTTTCAAGGAAAATCAATTGAAAAAGGTAATAATTCTTCACTTTGGCTTATGATCTACAATACCCATGCTTTTGTTCTTGATTTCCATGGTTGAATATTGAGATATCATGATGAGTTCAATTCTTGAAAATGGGTATGGATGAGGAATGATTATTGGATTGGCTTGATTCTAGACTATGTTAGTGTTTGGAGATAGGTGAGCATGTTAGTAAGCAAAACTGTAAAAAGAAAATTTGATTTCCCCATGAATCACTCAAGGCCGAACCTAGGGTGTTGAGAATCAATGAGAAATTGTTTCATTTCAAATGAAATAATTTCATTTGAAATGAAATAAATTAGAAACTGACAAATTAAAGTGAAAAAGTTTAGTAGGAAAAATTACAGTGTTAATGCACTGTAATGACCGAATTTTTATTCGAAGAAATTGAAAGGTTTAAATGCTGAAAAATTGTTATTAGAAGTGTGTGTGATGAATCAGTACCAGCTTAAAAATCTGGTGTGTGTCGAAATTAGAGAGAGAAAGTGGGTGGAAATGGCTGATTTTTAAGCTGTAATAATAAAATAATCAAGCATGCCACTTGTCACATGCTTATTTGCCCATTTTTTCTAACTTTTGACTTTTTCTTCCAATTCTTTTCCACCACATGATTATTCAAATCAAGATCTGATCAAAAGATGACCATGGCTGGAAAAATATGTTCTGGTGGTGGAAAATTACGATTTTACCCCCGGGATGGTAAAATTACAATTTTGCCCCTATACTTCGAAATGTACTGGAATCACATTATTTCTACTTTTCAACCTCAAATAAACACTAATATTGATCAATATTAGCCAATTGGGGCAAAAATCCTTTCAAAAAAATTCTCGTTTAGTCCTCTAGTGGTAAAATTACCATTTTACCTTTGTGTTCCAAAAACACCGGATATCAAAATTTTACACTACTAAACATCATTTTATAATCCAATAATCATAACTGTATTTCATAAAATTATTTTTGGTCCAATGTGATCAAATCTTGGCTAAAAATCTCCATTTAATCATCAAATGGTAAAATGACCGTTTTGTACCTAATTGGTCAATTTTCCCAATTGACTCCAAACTGAGCTAGTTCAAGGTTCAATTTACTTAATTATACCACTAGATATAATACCGGCTTTTAACAAATTCGACAAGGTCTCACACCTTGGTGGACTCGATTAAATACCCTAGGCGAAGGCATTATCGGGTAAAGATTTTGGCTTAAGCCTGATTCTAAGAAAATCATAAGCCCTAATGATTTTATAATTTTGATGATTTTGATAATTTTGATGATAATTCATGAAATTGAAATAAATTGCTTGAATGGAATTCAAGTATGTACTATGAAATGTGTTATTACTCAATTTTTGCACTTGTCTCCATCTACTCGACTTTAGATGTCGTAGATGGTAATTATCTAACTCACTGGGTTATAAAACTCACCATCCTCTCTTCCCTCTTTAAGGCTCGAGATCACTGGTAAGCACTCAGAGTGCATATACAAGCTTGATTGAAGCCGCATCCTTAGCATACAAAGGTACATAGTTGTACATAGTAGCGCCCACGTGTCATTTTAAAATGATATATATATATTAGTTATTTACATATTAGCATGTATAAATTTATTCTACCTTTAAGTTTAGAAAACTGGATTTCGATATTTCTAAAGATATTATTCTACAATAAAATGTAATATTTTATTAATTTATCTTATTATGTGAAATTTTATTTTTAAGGGTTTTAGACATAAAAAAAATTCTTTTTGATTTCGAATTTTGCGCACTTTACTTGTATACTACGTTTTTACAAATTTTGAATTTTTGAACAAAACAAAAGACGAAAATGCCCCAGCATGGTTAATTACGCATTTTGACTGTTTTAATCTAAAATATAAATTTTATTCTCTGAAAAATGTTTCTTTGAAATTATTAACCATGGGAGAAATGGAAAACTGACACGAGATGCCTTGCGAGCTCTTGATAGAGTACTTGGGGATTGAGTGCTTATTGGGACATCGCGGTGGTTGTCACGGGCTCGATGGGAGATTTCGGGTCGTGACACCTCAAGTTTGAACCACCACATGAGAGTGAGACTTAGCCAACGCTAAGGAACGACTGTGTGTCAAATGCGAAACTATGTTTATGGGTATGGGACATTTAATAGCCTTGGCGGTCTCAGTGGGATACCTTAACGAAGGTACCCGCGAGAATGATTTTAACAGGGGTCAAGTTTAAGAAATTCATAAGTCAGGGAAACTTTGATGAAAAGAAATTGTTTGGTATAGATTGAAACGAATTTTGCGTTTTGAACATTATTGAGATATAATGTTTTATATTGTCTCTATCCACTCGGCTTTAGATGCTTTTGATGGTAATTATTTACTCACTAGGTTGTAAAACTCACCACCTTCTTTTTGCACCCATTTCAGGCTCGAAGGCATCTGTAGATAGTGAATTTTGTTGAAGAGTGCGTTTCGGAGTGACAACCTTAGTAATCCAAGATTTATCTCCTAGTACTTATTTGTTTATTGTAGGGCGCACATGTCATTGTAAATTGAATCTCATATTTTGATTATCTATATTTCTATTCATAAGAATTTACTTTGCTTTCACGTGCAGAAAAGTATTTACAGATATTTCTATAGATATTGTTTTATAGAAAATTAAATTATTTTATTGAATATTTTTATTATATTAAATTAGTCAAAATTTTACTTTAAAAGAACATTTAAACTCCTAAATTTATTTCTAAGCATGAAATATATGTTTTTTTACTTACCTACTCCGTTTTAGCCAGTTTTGAGATTTTCAAAAAAAAAAAAAGAAAATGACTAAAATACCCATGTGAGGCAGAAATAAATTTTCATTGTTTTTGGATGGAAAAATGGTCCATATTGTTTGAAAACATGATTTTAGTTACTGTCGATCACAGAGGAGGTAAGAAAATTGATACAAAAGCCTTGTGAGGTTTCAATCAACATTCGGGGTAAAGAATGTTTGACGAGACTTCATGGTGGTTGTCACAGGCTCGAAGGGAGTACCGGGTCATGACAAATAACATTTCTAGACATGTGTATCATATATACTTTAATAATAACATCATAGTTCTCAAAACATTGGTTCATAATCATAATAACATCATTTGGCCTAGGTAAACTATCTTTAGGCATATCACATCATTCATAGACATTTTCTAACCTAGGAATTCTACCTTTAAACATACATAGCATAAAACACAATACATGGCATTCATGCTATCATAGGGAGCATACATGCATTTAGTCATAATGCTCCTAATTCATAAATTCCCCACTCACCTTGACAATTCAAGCACTCATTTAGCAATCCAAGTTGAGTTCCTTACTCAGTAATTGTCTTTTCACCAAGCAATACTATTTAGCTCAATAATTAGGAAGCGGGTAGAATTCTTACTTCTATTTCACATCTAACAACAAACAATGCATGAACATTAACACTTATACAATCATTTTCCATTTCATAACCAATTCCTAGCTTTGAGATTATTTCCAACTTTTCAATATTGCTCAATCTATAACTATTTATCATACCATACTCCAATCTTTTAAATTCTTCAACATTGAGTTTAATCTCTACCTTAAACGTCCTTTTGGCTTGCTCAAACCTCAAATGTCCTGCCACATTCATTTGCAACAGCCACCAATGCTAAAACACATGATATCTACATTATTAACTGTTTAATTTAAAAATCAATCAGTCAAAGTCTTTGTTTTTATCTCAAGATTGATTTTCTAGCCTTCTAACACCTTTTTCCATACTCCAATTTTCCTCTTAAGAGGCATGCCTTCAAGGGGCAACAAGAGAGCTTCTCTTTCTTTTTTGTTTTCTAAATGGCAAACTACCGAAAGTATTTTTATTTTTGCAAGTTTTTATTCATTTATCGATAGATGACATGCATCTATCTATAGATCCTTTAAAGATCTTAAATTTTTACCCTTCATTTGTCAATAGAATTTTTGAGTCGATCGATAGATGACACTTTGTGCACTTTTCATTTTTTCTAGTAATGCAATCTATAAATTGTTTCAGTGCATCTATCGATAGATTGTGCCCCCATTCTCTTTACCATCATTTTCAAGCGTTGATCTCTCGATGCTTTTTGGGAATCTATCAATAGATCATGCTCTTACATTTTCATAAGACTTTTGGGTGGAGATGTATCAATAGTTTTCTTGTATCTATCAATAGTTCATGCTACAATTCCTTTCTCTCTATTTCCATGTGGACATCTATCAATACTTTCTATCCATCTATCGATAGATGCTCTTTGTCCTTTACTTTTATTTGCTTCTATCTTCCATCTATCGATAGACTATAAACATTTATCAATAGTTCATATTTAAACTGTACTTTTCAACATGTTTAACCTCCCAAATTCATTTGTCTAAGTTCTTCATACCTTTTCATATTGATAACCATCTTATTTCATCACATTATACTCATCATCATAGCATATATTCATCATATAACATTCCAATTCTTAATCATGCTTTATGTCACATAGTACGTCAATCATACTTAGCATAATTTACATACACGCCATGCTCATTCTAGTGCCAAACAATGCATTACATCAATTAAGTGCAAAACATATGCACAATATCATTTTCGGACTTTACATACCCATACATTTCAATATCACATCTCTATGGATATAGGCATTTCTTAAGCTCATAAACATACTCATTAAGGTTTAACTTGACCAACATCATAGTTTAAATCATACATAGTCATCATCAAGGTTGGGCTATTACATGAATAATCTCAAGGATACAATGAAGCCAATGTCTAACTTGGTCTTGCAATTACATGATTAAATCACTAAACATGACTAGAGGGTTGTAGAGTTGTCATTGCCTTATAGTCTACTTTTTGTAGCAAGTAGATTATAAGTAATTTGGATACTTTTGATGAACAGCAAAAAGTCACAATGTTTGTCTTTTTTAAATTTTTTCATCTAGGTCATCTCATTTTTTCTGTCATGTCAAAATGATTGCATGCAAGTTTTTGTATAGATGTGCAAGTGTCTCTTTACTAAGAACACAACTTTCATTGAGGTATATTTTTATCTTTAAATACAATATTTCACATTATAGCACATAACCTTTGAATAAAGGTGTCTTTCCAATAATCACCATATTATAGTACAAGACTCCTTTGAATATAGTCACATTATAAAGTGACAACTTTTCATTTTGAAAATTATCCAACAGTTTCAAGCAGTTAAAGAAGGTTTTTAATTTGCATTCTCCTCTCTTTGCAGCCGAATGGTACATCAACCTCATTTGCAGGCAATTCTTCTTGATCGTCTTCAGCTTTCTACTGTTTTTTTTTTTTCCTTTTTTTTGTTTTTTTGGTGCAGATCAAGAGCAATCTCTTGTTATAAGGAAGCTAACGATATAGCTGACCTTCTGTCTTGGAGGGCTGCTCGTATTGAAAGCCTTAATGAAATCTTGGGTATTGAAGTAGATAACATTTTATTCTAAATTATTATGATATATGATCTTTGAGACATATAATTTTTTACTATTTGATGGGGAAGTCATTTTCATGTATTATAATAAAGTAGGCTATACAGTACTTACACACGTGTTCTTTTTCCATGCTTTTAATATGATTCCCACATGACCATCATATTTGAGGCCAGTAGAGATGGAAATTTTATGTTAGCCACTTTTTTCTGGATGTAATAAATCCAACATGACCATATGATAGCGAATCGACAAGGCTACTTTATATATATATATATATATATTTGTCATTTTGTACATAACTGTGACAAGTGATAAATCAAAACAATAATATTAGTATCCACCCTTCAAAATAATATTTAAACAATACTTAGAGGTTAATTAAACATCAAATTCGAAAACTAATTCAAAGGAAAGTCAAATCAAAATATTCATGTAATTTGTTTTGTTCAATTACTCATTCATGTAATTTACCGATGAAAGCTAGAAATAGGATTTATTGATTGATTTATCAACGGAATATTCCGTTGATAAATCTCAATATCGATCAAATTTTGAGTTTTGTTGGCCGAATATTTCAAGGGTAAAAACCATTGTAGTGTTTTTTTTAAATAGATGGGCAAAACCCAAAAATAAACACGACATTCCTGTTACAATATCAACATTTGTCATAACAGCACTCCCACGAACATACAGAAAACAATTACATAACCATAATTAAGTGTTTGTATAATTGATACAAAGTAATTAATTTGATGGTTGGGTAATGCCAATGAGTAAAATAAATAATAATAACTGTTGTGTTGCTCAACCATTAGATTCAAAAAATTTTCCATCTATGGGACCACTTTTCATTCTTGCTAACAGCGACAATGCCAAAAGAAAATGTGAACAGTGGTTAATTATTTCTCTCTTTTGAAACCAAAATTATTTCTTTGGTCCCCATCGCAAGGACAGGACAGCTAAGGAGAAAGCAACATTTCAATTCAAAACAAGAGGAAATGGTCACGGTGGAGCAGATAAGGGCAACAGGCTAAATTGTTATACAGGCAGAGCAATTGTCTTGATCCAAATAATTATGCATTAATTCTTTGGCTGAGGAAGTGTTCGCTTTTTCCATTTTCCAAGTTCAATTAGACCCACGAGGGTTGACAAAGACCTTTAGAAATTAGTTCTATAGTGCCCATTTCTGATTATTATTTGGATTTCTATCCATGAATCACCAACTTTTTCTTTAGTATTTCCTAGAGCTCCAGATCTTACTCCTCCCTGCTATTCATTTCATGCTATTGTACAAGTTCTGTTTCCTTACTCTTTTCTTCCTTTTGTTCTCAAAATTACAAAGAGCAATTGCATATGAGGATCAGCTTGTTCTCAAACAATCAAGATTGCTTTGAAAGATCAATTTAATAAGTATTTTCATAACTTAAATATATGATATAATCTACAAGCATATTTCTTTTTGTGCACTCTTTATGAATTGATCACTTGCTACTCTAAAGCTTTATTGTTCAGACGAAGTTGGAATGAGCTAAAAAACTAATTATCTCTGGGTCAAAATAATTTTTGATGCAATAAAACATAATAACTGGTACAAATTGTGAGTAAAGAGCTATTTTTATTTTGATTTTTGCCTAGAGTGTATATTTCTTTGTTAATGAGTTACTAAGTAGCAATTAGGTTACTCAGACAAGGAAATGATACTTGGAAATCTTAATTTATACGTAGATTGCATAATTGACCAATTCCACTTTTTCTTTAAAAGGTTGTCCTTTAATTCTAGTACTAGAACCGTTAAATTATGCAATTAATCCTTATATTTAGGTAAATTGGTAGATTTAATATCTGTATAATAATTTGTAAAAATAGAGTTCTTGTATTTTTTTAAATTAACAATGTCAATCTAATTGTTAACAATATTAACTTTTTTTTTTGTTATTTATGTTCACATGACAGTTTCTTGCTAATGTGGCATTAAATATAATGATTTGTTAATGATAAGATAGCATTTTTTAATCTATTTCACAACATTAAATTATGTAGCATAGAAATTCAATTTTTCTTCATCTCAAAACACTCGATCCTAGAAACCTATTCTTATTTTTATTTGTTTCTTTTCGAATCCTATTTAAAACAATTAGCTCATATTGGATGATGCCATGATCACTCTTATAAGATTTAAGTTAGTGCTTGGTCATGCGATGTCGGCACTACTATTACATCATTAACGAAAATGTCAAGGCATCGTTGTCATAATATCAATTTCAATATCACATCAATCAAAAAATGCCACATTAACACAATTAAACATCATATCAACATAGATAAAAAAAAAATTTTAACATAATAGATTAATATTGTTAGTTTTAAAAAATACAAAAACTTAATTTTTATAAATTATTATTTAAGAACTAAATCCTCCGTTTTGATAAAGTGCAGGAATTACTTGTATAATTTGATCTACTAAAACTTTGGTCAAATTAACAATAATATGGTTCAAAAAAATATGTTCATGCTGCTTACCAATTTTAAAAACCTCGTTTATCGTGAAAGCTAGGTTCCCTGGTAGACTTTAGGGATTATCCTTATGGTGTAAATGATTACCAAGTTTTCTAGACCATGTGAAATTTATGTAAAATGCATAATATGAACGATTTGTTGCAATTGTTTTTATCAAATATGAGCAACATTACGCTAAGTTATCTTTTCTTTTTCTTCCTTTTTTTTTTTTACAAAATATATCATTAATTCCCCTCTTTGATTTGTTTTCGGTGTGGATTTCCATAATGCATTATTTTAAGATTTTGTTATTTCCCTTTCCTGTTGGTAAAACATTTCATTTCACTAGCTAATAATACTTCTAAATATGTATTGGATTACATGTCTCACATGGCTTGAGGTAATAATGCTATTTTTCTATACATCATATTTTAGGCTTTTTGACCCCTTTTCTTGGAGGCTGGTGATTTGTGCTATTAAATGCTAATAATTTCGTCTTAAAATAAAATATATGTATAAATATATAAATACCATACGATTCATTAATAATATTTAAAATATAATATAATAAGTTTATTATATGATATACATGACATAATATTATTAGCACATTTAACAAATTTTATATATAAATAATTCAATTAGTCGCAACTAGAATACTCAATTTTAAATATATTAATTGTGTTAGAGAATACTATTTGACTTTGCTTTTTGTTTTTTTTTGTTATAATTTGTCTCACCTGTTGCAGAGTTACAAAGCATTTTAGTGTAAAAACCTAAGGATAAAACGCAATATATATTTGTTAAAACTTTTGTTATTTATATAAATTTCATAAATGAAATTACAATATTTTCATAAATTTTATTAAATTTTATCTTGAAAAATTTAACAATTTAATTTATTAAATAAATGAACATATCACATGACTCCAACTTTTATCCTGTTTGTTTTTCTTTTTTTTTCTCTGTTTAAACAAGTCAATTATATTAATAAAATTACTTTCAAAGCATCACAGTTCAAATCCTTGAACTAATACAAAAAATCTTCACCTAAGAACGCTTAGTGAAGCACCTGTTAGTGAGAATATACATATAAACAAACTCTTGTCATGTTAATATTCCATTTATGTAAAATTCTTAAAGCTGTTTTAGGATTGCGGTGGGGGCAGCAATTCCCTACACCTACTAAAATTAGAAGCTCTTCTTAAACTAAAATTAGTAGCTCTTCTTAAACGGACATGGTTATAAACTGAATTTCACATAAAAATAATGAAATTTAATCAGATTTAAGTGTTTTTCTTTACGAAAAAAGTAAGGAGAAACAAACATTTAGAGCAAATTCATGAATCTTTCAAGCAGCAAGAAATTTATTCCAATAACACTTTTAGTAGATAGTGGTTCTTACAGATTTTTAATCATGATGATATTTTGTGAGGCAAAAATTAATGGGAGTAGACATTAAGGGTATTGTCACCACAATCAACAAAGTCATAGCTCACAATAAGGTGGCCTTGTTCATAGCCAGTCCCATCAGTGTCAATCTGTGTAAACACATTGTAGTCCAAATCTAATCCTCCATTGCCGCATTTATCAATGATTCTCACAATGGCCTGAGCTCCGGTGCCAGTGTTGGTCACCTACAGTGTATGCATGAATAAATTAAGTTTATAGAACAGAATTTTGATGAATGAACCAGCTATATACCTTTAAGCAAAGTCCCTAATTTTCCTTCAACACTCAGTTTATTATAATGTTCAACAAGGAGATAAAATCTAAGAGCTTAAAACGATTGCCTTACCCTTAAGCACTTGCCACAGGACTCTTCCCCTTGAGGGCCAATCGGTGCACAGAAGGCGGTCCATCCATATTTGCTGCGCCATTCCAGGGGCTTATCAGCGTACCATGTGGAGCAGAAAGCACTCACAGCAGTCAAGTCCCAGTTATTCTGCTCAGGATAGTAGTAATGGTAAGTAGCCCTCACATTAGAAGCACTTTGGGCAGTGGCAGAAGCCACCACGCAAGCCAGGAACAGAATGCTTATGCTAACTACTCTCTCCATTTTCTTTGTTGCTTAAATTCATGTCCTGGGTGCTCAAATTTATAGGGAAAGGTGCCCTGACCGACTTACAGGATAACCCTTATCATCATGTTAAGGTTAAACCTTAAAACTTTTCCAAGACCATGTGATCGTTTCTGACATCAGCAGCAAAAAGAAATACCTATGGTTCTCATTTCTTAGCTGATTTTTTTCTGGATGTAATATATCAACATATGATGAATATCTTAAACATATGATATAGAGTCAAGAGGGGTACTTATTTGTCGTTTTGTCAAAATTTGGGCCTAGTTTCTTGAAATCTGACGAATCAAAATTGAACTAATCACCAAAAAGGCTTAACAAGGATAAACCTTCAAAGGGAAAGCAAAACTTAAAATAAAGCATGTTCATTTGTGGCAAAATTTTTGTGTTAATGAGCCTAGGGGTCTAAGATTAACCTTGGGGAAAGACAAGCTGTTAAGTTTCCAACGGGAAATGATAGAGTATTGAATTTTAAGAAGATAAAAAAAATACAAAAAAAAAATCTACTGAAAAACTGATTGAGCAACAAAAATATGCAATCACCTATAACTCAAAACATAAACTCTATGAAGAACTGATTACACCCAAATCTAAGGGTGAATCTATCACAACCTAGTTCTCCCTTCGAGCCGGTAACAACCGCCGCAATGTCTCGATTGACATACCTTGCTCGGAATGTCAATCGAAACCTCGCAAGGCTCTAGCATCAGTTTTGCGCCTCCCTTGTGAGCAACATTTACTAAATATCATGTTTTAAAGGAATATAAACTATTTTCAAATAAAAAACAATCAAAAAGCAATTTCTACTGCACAAGAGCATTTTTGTCATTTTACTCAAAAATTCCAAAACCTGCTAAAAATATAGAATATAGATGAAAAATATACATTTCATGTCTAAAAATAAGTTTATTTGTCTAAATCATCCATTTAAAGTGAAATTATAGCTAATTGAACTAAATAAAAATATTGAATAAAATATTCCATTTTTTTATAAAACAATATTTATAGAATCATCTGTAAACAGTTACTGTAACGTAAGAGCAAAATAAATTTATACATATAAAAGTACACTGAGCCAGGGTATACAAAATATTCTATAATGACAGGTGAGCTCCAAAATAACAAAAAGGAACAAAACTGTAGGCCTATGATTTTGAAGGTTGCGAATCCAACGGCAAACCCTCGACTAAATCCGCTATCTACAAACTGTCCTAAGCTTGAAATGGGTGGAAAGAAAGGTGGTGAGTTTTTATAAACCCAGTGAGTAAGTAAAGATCATCTATAATATCTAAAGCCGAGTAAATGGAGACAATTAAAACATTTCATCACAATATGATTTATAACATTAAAACTCATTTCAACCCATATAAAAGAATTATATTCCATCAAAATAATCAGCAAGGCTTATGGCTCTCTTAAAAATGTGGCTCGTGCCAAAACTCATACTTGGTGACACCTTGGCCCGAACAACCAACCGAGTCTACCAAGGCTATTAAAAACAACATATACACATAAAACATGTTTGACGTTTAAAAACATAACCGTTCTTTGGCGTTGGCTGAGTTTCACCTTCACGTGGTGGTTCAGCTTGAAGTGAACTCTAAACTACCTTAGGAGATACCCTCCGCACCTCTCATACTAAGGTAAAATAGAACAGGGTTTACCATACTTCTCTAATAGTTCGGTATACAGAAACCCGCCCACTGCAGTAAGTTAATCAAATAACCCACCAAATCAATAAAATTTTGACAGCATGACATGGCTAATATAATATTACCCAGCCTATCAAGGTAAAACCAAACAATTCATATATTTTACACAACCATAAATCCAGCCAATCATGCTATCACATTGTCATAAGCCATAAATTCAAAACATATATATAATACAAGTATATAGTCTCCAATTACTCAATTTCCAAAACCAATATTCAATTTCAAAACAATTTATGAATCTTATTTCATTTAACTAACACTTCAGTTGTAAAACATAATATTTCACAGTTTAAAATCATTATTCTTTAAAATCACAAAAGCAAGTATAAACAACTTTAGATAATTAAGATGATGCTCTGTTTACTCACTATAACGAGAGTCGGAGTACTCCTATTCCTACTCCTCGGGTACAATATCCTTACCTTTACTAAAGGGCTCACCACCTATACATAATACACAACAAGTAATTTAATACATTTATGCCAAACTGTTATAAAACTACTTCAGGCTCTATATGAATGAAAGATGTTCAGATAATCACTTAAAGATAGTGTTCTACGTAGGTTCAATCGTTATCGGACTGAAATGGTATTCGACCTAACTCAAACTATACATTGTTGAATTAGCCAAAACATCCGATTCAATGTCCAAATATATTCATTACACTTTCGATATTCCAAATACACCAAAGTACCTCAATGAACTTGATTGTGACTTAATTTATCATATCCAAAATTCATTCCGATTCTAAACTAATGTGCTAATCAGTGTTAACACAATCCAATAAATCCACATATATCATTAAAAATCAAATCCAAGTCCATTTACTATGATTTTCACATCATTGTTCAAATCGTTTACTAAAGGAACTATACATTTCGATAATCGTTTTCGATATTCAACACCATAAATCATCAATTACGAGCTAAATAACATGAAATATAACAAAATTCATCATCAACATGTCACCTATAAGATTCAGCCAAGGAGGGTTTTGTCACAGCCTAATTTTCGGGCCATGACTGGTGCATGGGCTCAATGAGCGTAGCTCACCAAGCCCAAGCAATCTTATCCCATTTATATTGCTTAACGTCTTATCAACTAATGCATCCATACGCATTCCAATAGGTGTGAACGTAGCCAACTCATGATGGCATTATCGATTAAAATATACATATATTGTTCAAGACATGTTACTTAGTAATTTAAATTACATGAACATATTCACAAAACAAAGGACCCATGAGTTCCAGCGGAGAAACTACGATAAAAAGGTAGCTCTTAAATGCCAAGCACCTACCCAGGAGACGAACTATGGAGACTCCTTGACCTAGGACCCAACAGCCTCTTGATCTGAAAACATGAATTTTTAAAACAGTGAGTACAAAACTCAGTGAGCTAACATTAGAAGGGAACAAGCAATAATAATAAGGAAAGTTGAGAACCATGATGCACTTATTTGGAAACGAGACAATTTAAATCAAGTTAATATTAAAACCCTTTCCACTTAACCTTGAGTTATTAAACATTCAATGATAAAGCAACCATGTTCAACATGAATTGAGAAGAAAAGAAGTTTATAGTAATCATTCTAGCAAGGTAGCAAAACCAACGGGTTATCGCTGTAGCGGGAAGGCATTCTTGATGCAGCGAAGTTTAATCACAAACCATCACGGAATGAGGTTTTTGCTCAACTTTACGAGGGTTTTGTATTAGAACCTTTTTTCACAATTTCAATCAATTAAACACTTAACATTGAAATACACAATTAACCGGGAGGTAAAGAAGTGGAAAGGATAGTAAAAGCCAGTGAATGATACACAAGATAGAAAATTTTTTGCTGCAGCAAGATGCAGGGTATTTATGCCAAATGTGGCCTCTTTTGCATTAAACATTCCTCTTTGCGCTGCCATAAAAATCAATTTGCAGTAAAGGAGAATTTCTCAAGGTTCACATACCATACAATCACATATTTCCATCATGCACACTATATCACACACATATATATAAAATCACGTGCAATTACATACACCAATCCATTTTCCTCCACTATAGTGCACTCTCTACTCGCACCTAGCAATAAGACCATGTGTGCACTCCCTACTCGCACATCCCATAGTCATCATGTGTGCATCCCTTACTCGTACATAACAATATGACCATGTGTACACTCCCTACTTGCACAACCCCTAGTCATTTATACACATTGCCCATTCATTCATATCATCATCAACACAATAAATGAGCATGTATTCATTTTCTATACACAATGTACACACTCATAACAATAAAATAATTGTCAAAGGCTTATTCCCGAGACTCATTTTTTTTAAATAAAAAGTTGGAAACAAATCATTCTAGCATTTCATCTCAGCTCGATTAAAATTCCTAAAATAATTTGAAATGCAAGCTCACTCACCGAATTTGTTGAACCTCTAATAGGCTCTAATTTCCCTTAGTGATCCAAAGGAAGCTATTGAGTCTTGTTAGGACCTATCATGCACAAAACATCACAACCAATCCCATTACATTAATATTACTCTGAAAGTTATCTTTTAGATCTAGCTTTACTAGCCAATGCCAACTAACTTCCAATTACTAGCAAATGGCTATTATTTGCACTAGGCTAATCATATTAAAATAAATAAACGATCTGCAGCCATAAATCAACTCAAAACCCCAATTACTAACCATTAATAGAAATTTAAAATCAAGCCCAGTTCATTACTCACCTTAGGGTTTCTTAGTGATTGAATTTCTCCTTCTAAAAATTTTCGAATCAACGTGTAAAACCTCTTTCTCGCTCTAGAATTGTCAGGACCCAATTCTCGGGCCATGACCGGCGCAAGGACCCAATGAGCATAGCTCACTAAGCCCAAGCAAGCCTATTTTCACTTACTTTATTCCACATATACTCGTGTGAGACATCCACACGTAATGCACCCAGTGTGCATACAAAGCCAATTAACAATGGCATTATCAACATTAATATACATGCACGATACCAGTCATGTATTTAACAATTTACATTACTCACATATTTACATTCATACCAGTCAGATATAAACTTTGACAATGTACATTACATGTACATAACCACCATACAAAAGCCCATGACTTCCAGCGGAGACAATTACAGTGAAGGGGACTACTACCGAATGCCAAACACATACCCAAGAGATGCACTATGGGGACTCCTCGATCTAGGGTCCAACAGGCTCCTGATATGAAAACATGAATTTTTATAAAACATGAGTACAATACTCAGTGAGTGAATATTAGAAGGGAACAAGCAATATTAGCCAGGACATTTGATAACCATGATGCACTGGTTAGAAATGAAACAGTTTTTTTTTATCTAACTAAAATTTAAACCCTTTCCACTTACCCCGTGATTTATTCTAGCTAGATAGCAAAATCGACAATTTTCGCTGCAGCTGGAAGGCATTCTTGCTGCAGCGAAGAGTAATCATTACCTATCGCAGAACGAGGGTTTCGCTTAATCGTACGAGGGTTTTGTATTAAACCCTTTTTCCACAATTTAAAACAATTCACAGACTATACAATCACACATATATTCACAAATGCATAAGCAATCATATACACTGCTAATATTCACTATCCTTAGTGGAAAAACATTTATTAGGGAACTTGGCAAGTAGTATCACTCAGTTTTGCCGCCAAGTACCTGGGCGAACATCATTTGGTAAGGGGTATCACTCAGCATCCCTTCTAAGTTTCCGGGCAAGAATTTCTCGGTGAGAGGTATCACTCAGCATCCCTCTTTACACACCATTACAGACATGTGCATTACCCATTCCACACGTGCAGAATTTCATCAAATTCACATATATGACAACATGTTATAAGAACACATAATTTCATGCCTTCAAGCATACCACATACTTCCATGCCTTCAAGCATATCACATAATTTTATCACATAAAATCATTTTTATCAAGGGCTTGTTCCCGGCACGTATTTTTTAAAAAAAACTTTGGATAAATCATTTAATTATCCATTTCAATACAATGTGCATTTCCCCAAATTATTTTGAAATGCAAATTCACTCATCCTCTCACAAATCCGGATGCACTCGGATTAACAGTCCTCAATCACGATTCCTTTGCCTTTCTCGAACTTCTCACCACCTTAACACAGAATAAAATTAGAGAATTTACTATATTACCCCCAAACTAATATAAACTAATTTAATTTGCTAACGCATGATACGCAAAGGCAAAAATGCGTCCAATTATCGCTTTAACGCAGTATTGCCTAATTTTGACCGATTACCCGATTAATCGGCTATTATGTCCAATTTGATTCCAAATTGATCCATTCTTTTTCTAATACTTTAATTCATCACATACCATTCTAAATAGCTAAAATTTCAGCCTTTAAATCCTTAAAATTCTTCACATAAAAATTTGGACATTATGGTGTATTAACACCAAAATTTTCCTACTACACTTTTTCACTTTAAATTGTCTTTTTCTACTTTATTTCATTTCAAATGAAATCATTTCATTTGAAATGAAATCATTTCATTTTCCAATTACACCCTATGGGATTCGACCTTGAAGAACAACCAAGAGAATCAATTTCTTTCTTTCATTTTTGTTCATAATCATGCTTAACTACCTCTAAACACTAACATAGTCTAAATTCAACTTATTCCAACATCAAATCCTTATTCATACCCATTTTTCAGAATTCATTTCATCATGATATCTCAATATTTAACCATGGAAATCAAGAACAAAAGCATAGGTAAGCTAGGGTTAGAGTAAATCTAAAGAAAGGTTACCTTGGTTTTGCTTGATTCTTGAAAAACACTTGAAATCCCTTGATTTTTGTCTAGGTTTTATGGTTTTTCCCTTTTGTTCTTCTTTTGTTTTCCTTTGAATCGGTTTTTTCCAGAGTTTGGAGAGAGAAAATGAGGGTTAAGGCTGATTTTTATGGCCTTTATAATAAAATAAACAAGTTGCCACATGGCATTATGTCATTGGCCCATTTTCTTTACTTTTTGACTTTTTCTTCCATTTCTTTTCCACCACTTGATTAATCAAAGTCAAGATCTGATCAAGAGATGACCATGGCTGGAAAAATATGTTCTGGTGATGGAAAATTACGGTTTTGAACCCGAGATGGCAAAATTACGATTTTACCCCTTACTCCGAAATGTCTCAAAATTATTTTATTTTCACTGTCCCACTTCAAATAACACTAATATTAATCAATGCTAACCAAATGGGGCAAAATCCTTTCAAAAAAATTCCCGTTTAGTCCTCCGGTGGTAAAATTACTATTTTACCCTTGTACTCCAAAAATACCAAAAATCACAATTTTACACTACTAAACATCATTTTATAATCCCATAATCATAACTGTATTTCATGACATTATATTTTATCCAATGTGATCAAATCTTAGCTAAAAATCTCCATTAAATCATCAAATGAGAAAATGACCATTTTGTCCATAACCGGTTAATTTTCCCGATTGACTCCAAACTGGACTTTGAACTCCGAATCACTATCTGAGCTATTCTGTGGGTTTCAGAATTTTGAAATTCCTCTTAGAATTTCTATTTAAGCTAGTTCAAGGCTCGATTTAACTTAGTTGTACTACTTGGTACAATACTGTCTTTTAATCGAGCTTGACAGGGTCTCACAAGAATGCCCCAACTAATGAGAGAAGTGTTGAAATTGACCTTTCAAGGTTTATTTAGGGTAAAGGAGTAAAGAATATGGAAAACCCTACAACAAGATACATGTAACACGAAAATCGAGGTAGTTTTGAGAGAATGATGGAAGCTTTAGAGATGCTCCCATGAGGGAGAGAAAAACATTAGAGAGATGGGGAAATGAAAAAGAAGAAGCTGTTAGAAAAGAAATTTTTATATGTCAAAGTTATCCATTTTGCTTGCCAAATTACTAAAATGCTCTTTTTCAGGGCAATTTGCCTTTCTCCTTTTCCAGGTGAAATCTTTTCAGTCTTTTAACTTAAAGACAACATCTAGGATAGTTTAAATGCAATGACCACTCCCCAGTTGCTATCGACGTCTGAGACCCTCGAGATAACTCGTCAAGTCCCGAACAAGCCTATCTAGAATTGCCTATCAGTTAACTGAATACCATCATCATATTATATTGGTACTTTCATATATTAAATTAAATCATAAATATAAGAATCAATATAAACTTTTTGCCCTTTTATTAGGAAGTATATACACTAAAATCTATAATCTCCAAAATTTATGCTTAGATAAAATTAGAATCCGTTTACAACCTAATAAACAAATTGTTAAAATTTGACTTTGTTGTCTCAATTAGTTTTTGATGATAATGAAACATTCCCATGTCATTTGTGTCTAATATTTCTAACTAAGTGTGTAGGGCAAATGTTCATAAATGAGACAATATGTCAATCTTCCTATTGAACACCTAAAGATGTGATTTCGATAATGAACAAGGAAGATTAATATTGATGAAGCTCCCTGGTGAAACAAGGAAGATCATTGGTTCGAAAAAAGTCAAAGTGGAGAAGTGAAAGGGTAAAACTTGGTGAGAAACAGAATCGAGTTAGCCGACCAAGAAAATGAGGTTAGTCGACTAAGCGCTCTTTGGAATCTGCATCTGAAACAGAACCAACTTAGTTGACCAAGAGAAAAATTTTAGTCGACTAAGTGTTCTTTGTCTGCAACATCTGTCAAGCCACTACAAGATAGAAAAATGGCTAGAATCTTCCCAAAATTGTTTCTAACGGTCATAAACGTCCCAACAGCCATTAGACAAGCCTCTCTAACTACAAAAGGATCTTCAAATGCTAAGGAAACAATTTTTTTTTGGCTTCATCAACAAAGACTCCATCATATTCAAGCCAAAAAGAGTATAAAAACTTGAAAATCCTTTGTACTCTTCATTGCTCTCAAATGCCTATATTTAGGAATTGTGTTTAGCATTTAAACTTGTACCACATAGATCAACTGTGTGATCATTAGGTACTTTCTTCTTTCATCTTTGTATTCTTAGAGTGAGGGTTTCACTCTAAGTGTTTGATTCAAGCAAGGTTTGCTTGAATGCTTGTAGGTTCCAACTTAGCCTTGAAAAGTTAAGTGAAAGATTGTGGTTGAGCCTTGAAAAACCACCTTGGGGTTCTAGTTTAGCCCGTGAAAAACTAGTGATAGGTTATGGTTGAGCCTTGAAAAACCACATTGGGGTTTTAGTTTAGCCCGGGAAAAACTAGTGATAGGTTGTGGTTGAGCCTTGGAAAACCACATTGGGTTTTAGTTGATCCTGTGAAAACCTAGTGTAAAGGTTGTGGCTAAGCCTTGGAAAAACCATTGTAAAAGCTTGGTGGAAGCTTGTGAATTTTACCGTTTTAGTGTTTGATTTAAAAATCATTGGTTGGATAATCAAGGTAGTGGATGTAGGTCTTGGACCGAACCACTATAAATACTTTGTCCATTGCTTTCATTGTTATACTTTCTTTGTTTTGAGATCAAGTCTCAATCCCATCAAAAGAGACGAGATAATGCTATTCACCCCCTTCTAGCACCTATATTTGGGACCAGCAATTGGTATCAAAGCTAGTTCTCTGCATACAAGGTCTAACACCCTTAGAGAGGATCCAAATGGCTTTACAAAAATTAGTTGTAGTGGAGGGACAATCTACAAACAGACCACCTCTGTTTGATGGCTCTAATTACCCTTATTGGAGCATTAGGAAAACCTATCCTTGAGCATGAGCTTGTAAAAAGACTTCTTAGGAGTCTACCTAAGTCTTGGAAGCCAAATGTGACTGCCATAAGAGAAGCCAAAGATTTGAACATCATCACACTTGATGAAATTTATGGGTCTCTATTTACACATGAGCTGGAGCTCAAGGAATAAGAAAAGAAAGATAAAAGAGAGGCAAAATAGAAGAAGAATAACATAGCACTTAAAGCTAGCATCCTTGAAGAAGAGTTGAAAGAACTCTTATGCGATGATGATGATGAATTGGCATTTGTTGTTAGAAATTTCAAAAAACTGATGAGAAGAAAGAATCAAAGATTTACAAGAAACATCCTTAAGAGAAACCAAGGTTCTTCTTAGAAAAATAAAATAAAATTGACAGCAATAACAAGGTTGAAGTAATCTGCTACAAATGCAAGAAACCAGGGCATTACAAGTCTGAATGTCCATTGCTAAAAGAAGAAACTCCAAAGAAAAATAAAAAATCAAAAAGGGCAATGGTTGCTGCAACCTAGTTAGATAGTGATTCAAGCATAGAAACTGATGAAAAGAGCTCAGAGGAAAGAGCTAACATCTGCTTAATGGCAAAGGATGATGAAACAGAGGCATGCCCATCGACTTGTGATATTTCTATGAATGAGTTACAAGATGAGTATGACAATTTATGTGATGAGTTTGAAAGCCTATTTTCAAAGTACAAAAACTTGAAGAAAAAGGCTGCATCACTTGAAAAAAATTTGGAGAAAATAAAACATGAATTGAACTCTATTTTTGAACAAAGAAATTTGCTTCAAGTTGAACTAGAACACTTAAAAACAAATTTTGAAACCATGAAGGATGTCAAACCCTTCTTTATAAAATAATTATGATGTAATTTACATGCTCAATAGAATGTTTGAATATTTGGGAAGTTCGAGAAATCATTAAAAGACGATATTGTCCCTAATGCTACCATGAAGTCGATTAAACCTCGAATGAGTTCAAATAAGGATTTTAAGAGTGAAATCGAGAATTTTACAGTCTAGGGATGACTCAAAATGGTGATTCGGAGTTCAAGGATCAATTTAGAGTCAATCAGGAGAATTGACCGGTTAAGGGTAAAATGGTCATTTTGCAATTCGAGGACGAAATGGGAATTTTTAGAAAAGATCTTCTTAGCCCCATTTGACATGTTTGAGTATGATATAAGTATTGAAGTACAATTGGAAGATTTAGCAGTGAAAAATATGAGTTTTCAGTATTTTTGAAGTATAGGGGTAAAATGGTAATTTTACTACCTGGAATCGAAAATTGAATTTTCGAAAGGATTTTGAATCAAATTTAATTATTTGGAGTTTCATATGAGTATGAGGAGTGAAAATTATGCATTATGGTAAATTTTAAATTTTTGGGGTAAAAAGGTAATTTTTGAAAAGTTCAGGGGCAAAAGTGTAATTTTGAAAAATTTGCTCCACCAAAACTTTGGAAAAAATCTAAAAATTTCATCTAAGACTTGGATAAGTCAAAGGGAATGCATGGTGGAAAAAGTAGGAGAAGTGGATAGCTAGAAAAAAATGAATTAACAAAATATTCAAAATATGAATAAAATAATATTATTTCATTAAACTAATAAAAAGGCATAAAAAATCAGCCCATAACCCATTCTTCTTCTTCAACATTCGGCCAAGCAAGAAACAAGAGAGAGAAAGGAGAAAATAAAACCCTAGCCAAGAAATTTAAAGGGAAAATAGGTGGAAATTCAAAAATCAAGTGGGAAAAGGTAACGTTTCTTAAATTTGTCTTGTGCTTTACCTTTCCCATGCATTTTCCATCATTTTCCATGGTTGAATCATGTGATTTGAGGATGATTTCAATTCCGGTCATATGGGTTTAGAGAGAGAAAGTTGATGGAAATAATTGATTTTGATATATGTTTGTGTTTTTAGCTAGTTTAGCATGTATATAAGCAAAACTAGAAGAAATAAATTTGTTTGCCATAGTAACCATCCATGGCCGAACCTAGTGTTGTGTGTGTGGTGATGGAATTGATTTTATTTTGAGAGAATTGGATGGCAAAATGGTGATTTATGGTGTAAGAATCAAGTAGGAAAAAATAACAGAATGGAAAATTTAACTAGAAATGAAATGTTCTTCATTTAATCTATTTAGGCCGAAATTTCTAGGATGAATTTGAATGCTGGAAATTGAGCAAATTGTTGAGATTTAGTGGCATTTTGGTAATATTTGATGAATTATGGGTGTAGGAATTAATTGAGAATTTTTGATGCAAAAAAATTGAAATTTTTACCCGTTAGGGGTAAAATCATAATTTTCAGTCTAGGACTGATAAATTGACTCATGTACACTGTTAGTGGATAATGTGAATAAAATTGGACTATTAGAAATTGAAACGGATCCAATCAGAGTTAAATTGGAGATTTTAGCCAATTCGATGTGTGTAGGTGAACTAGGTCGAATACCGTGTTTAGACGATAATTCGGACTGGATGCATGGCATATCATGCATTATGAAGGGCTTGAAATAAATTATTATGTTGGACACAAATAATGGGATTTTGTGTAGTGAATCGTGCATAGGTGGTGGGTCCCCAAGACACGGGAAAGATTAAGGTGTAGTGGAAATTAAAACAAGAGTATCGTGTACTCATATGACGAGGTGAGTGGACAATTTATCGTCTTAAATATCTAAAGTAATTTTAATTATTGATGCTTTTATTAAATGGTGAATTTAAATTATAAAATATTATGTTTTTCAATTAAAATGTCTTTAAATGAAAATGAGATTTATATTGGTTTTCAAATCAAATATTGATTTGGGGGGGGGGGGGGGGGGATTGAGTATGTGGAGATGTACACTGTGATTTGTGTTGTATATCCATGAATTGAAATTATGGCTTATGGCATTGTGGTAGCATGATGGCTAAACTTTTATGTTGGCATGAAACGTATAAATTGTTTATTTCCTTGACAAGCTGGATTAAATTTTATTTGCCATATTATGCTACTGGAAATTTTATGGGTCTGGTGGTATATTAAATAGTCACTACAATGATAGGAGTTTCCGTGGGCTGCCTATGAGAGGGGCATGGTAACCCAAATTTTGTACTTACCTCCGGGGGGAGATGTTGGTTGAAGTATCTCCTGAGGTAAGATTAGAGTACCCCTCACGTTTGGACCACCACGTGAGAGTGAGACTTAGCCAACGCCAAGGAACGGTTGTGTGTGTCAAATGGGAAAACATGGTTATAGGTATGGGACAGTTAACAGCCTTGGTGGTCTCAGTGGGATACCTTGATGAAGGTACTCGCGAGAATGATTCTGGCAGGGGCCAAGTTTTATAAATTGTTTGGTATGGATAGGGACAAATTTTGAGTTATGAATATTATTGTGATATAACATTTTTATAGTGTCTCCATCTACTCGGCTTGAGATGCTTTTGATGGTAAGTGTTTACTCACTGGGATTTTATAATCTCACCTCTCTTCCTATTCACATTTTAGGCTCAAAATAGACTGTGGATAGTCGATCACAACAAGAAATAAATTCAGAGTTACATCCTTAGAAAGTAAAGGTATTAGGTCTTATACCAATCTGGTCAATTAGGGGCCCATATGTCATTGTAAAAGAAATTTTATATCTTGGTTATATGCATTTTAGTAGGTATGAATATATTTAACTTTTACACTATAAAAATTATTTACCGATGTTTCTATAAATATTGTGCTATAAGAAAATTGAGTATTTTATTGAATAATTTTTATTATATTCAAATATTCAAAATTTCACTTCAAACCAATGTTTTAGACCTTTAAATTTATTTTTAATTGTAAATTATGTTTATTCTACTTGTATGTAACGTTTTTATTGATTTTGAAATTTTTGGACAAAAAGGACAAAAATGCCCTTGTGAGCCGAAAGATTATATTTTAATGTTTTGGTTTGGAAATGTTTTATATTTCTTTAAAATATGATGTTTAATGGTTATTGCTCACCAGGGAGATGTGAAAGCTGATACAAAAGCCTTGCGAGGTTTCGGTAGGTGTTCGGGGTATGAATACCTATCGAGATTTCTAGGTGGTTGTCGCGAGCCTTACGGGGAGTTTCGGGTCGTGACAAAAGAAGAGTTGGAAACTAAAACTACTGCTTTACAAAATGCTCTTGATGAAAATACATCTCTTAAGTGTTTAAACAATGATTCTTTAAGGAAAAACTCATATAGTAAGAAGAATCACCATAAAGCATCATCTTGATGCTATTGTTGTGGAAAATATGGTCATCTATCTTATGATTGTGTCAAAAATATAAATGTGCAGAAAACTAGAAAAATCTGGGTGCCAAAAGGCTATTTTATTGACACTAACACTCAAGGACCCATCAAAGTATGGGTACCTATCAAGAAGAACTAAACCATGCTTTTGTAGGTTAAGCTGTACCTATAGGAAAAAGATTGAAAAACATGTATGTCATATTTCTTGAAGATCTAGAAAAAGATAGTGAAATGTGCTTAGTAGCCAAGGCTAAAAATGATAGCTGGTTGTGGCACAAAAGAATAGGACATGTCAGTTTGAACACTATGTCGAAACTAATTAAGAAAGATCTAGTTGTTGGAATGCCTAGCATTAAGTTTGAAAATGATAGACTATGTGAAGCATGTCAATTAGGAAAACAAGTTAGAACTTCCTTCAAAGATAAAAATGTTGTGTCAACATCAAAACCTCTTGAAATGCTGCACATATATCTCTTTGGTCCTATTAGCACCACAAGTTTAGCTGGAAAATCCTATGGCTTAATGATAATGGATGACTCTTCTAGGTTTACTTGGGTTTATTTCCTTGCTCACAAAAATGATGCATTATTAGCTTTCATTGGATATTGTAAGAAAGTTGAGCATGAAAGAGGTACATCCATTATTAAGATTAGGAGTGACCATGGAGGAGAATTTCAAAATGATGAGTTCGAGAAATATTGCAATGAAAAAGGGTTAGAACACAACTTTTCAGCACCTAGAACACCCCAGCAAAATGGAGTTGTGGAAAAAAAGAATAGAACATTAAAGAAATGGCTAAGACCATGCTTTGTGAGAATAATCTTCCTAAGTACTTTTTGGGCTGAGGCTGTCAATATAGCAGCCTATATACTTAACGGAGTTTCAATTAGAGCAATCATGTCAAAGACGCCATATGAGTTGTACAAAGGAAGAAAACCAAACATCTCTCACCTTAGGAGCTTTGGTTGCAAATGCTTTGTTCTAAATAATGGAAAACAACCATTAGGAAAGTTTGATGCTAAAAGTGATGAAGTAATATTTTTGGGATATGCCTTGAACTCAAAAGCTTATAGAGTTTTCAACAAAAAGACACTAAATGTTGAAGAATCTATCCGTATAGTTTTTGATGAATCAATCCACGTTGAAAAGGAAGCTCATGAGGATTATGAAGATTTAGAAAATCTAGGAAGACACATGAAAGAAATGAGTCTAAATGATAGCAAAAATAATGAGGAAGACTCATCTAGGGAAGAACTCGTAGCTCTATCACTTGAAAATTTACAAAGACAAGAAATCAAGCATAGTGACTTACCTAGAAGCTGGAGATATGTGAGAGATCACCCTCAAGAACAAATCATAGGTGGCATATCTCATGGAGTTAAGACTAGGAAAGGAACTAGAGAGACATGTGAATTTTCAGCATTCATTTCTCAAGTTGAACCTAAAAGTTTCGAAGAAGCTGAAAAAGAGAAAAGCTGGATTTTAGCCATGCAAAAGGAGCTAGATCAGTTCAGGAGAAATAATGTATGGTCACTAGTGCCTAAGCCTTCAAATCATCTTATAGTTGGCACTAAATGGGTTTTTAGAAATGAGGTTGATGAACAAGGAAATGTAGTGAGAAACAAAGCAAGATTGGTGGCAAAGGGATATAATCAAGAGGAAGGCATAGATTATGAAGAAACCTTTGCTTTGGTAGCTAGAATAGAAGCCATAAGATTATTAGTTGCCTTTGCTTATCATATGAACTTCAAGTTGTACCAAATGGATGTGAAGAGTGCATTCCTTAATATACTCATTCAATATGAGGTATATGTTGAACAACCTACTAGTTTTGAAGATTTTGAGAAACCAGATCATGTCTTTAGACTTCACAAAGCCTTGTATGGATTAAAACAAGCTCCTAGAGCTTGGTATGAAAGGCTTTTTAAATTTATGGTAGAAAAAGACTATGTTAGGGGCAGCATTGACACCACACTGTTTATCAAGATATACCTAAATGATCTAATCATAGTTCAAATATATGTTGATGACATTATATTTGGTACTACTAATGAATCTCTTTGCAAGAACTTTGCTAAGGAAATGCAGGGAGAATTCGAGATGAGCATGATGGAAGAATTGAAGTACTTTCTTGGCCTTCAAATCAAGCAATGCAAAAGAGGAACCTTTATCAGCCAAGACAGATACATTCAAGACATGCTCAAAAAGTTTGATATGCTGAAGTTGAAATCCATCAGCACACCAATGAGTGCATCTACAGAGCTTGATGCTGATGAGAAAAGTAAAGATGTAGATCAAAAGCTCTATAGAGGTATGATTGGATCTCTTCTTTACTTGACTGCAAGTAGACTAGATATTCAGTTTAGTGTGTGTTTATGTGTTAGATTTCAGTCTCAACCTAAAAAACCACACCTTACTGCTGTGAAAAGAATATTTAGATATCTCATAGAAACTCAAAGCTTAGGAATTTAGTATTCAAAAGAATCACCATGCAGTCTTGTAGGATATTCAGATGTTGACTTTGCAGGAAGTAGAACTAATAGGAAAAGCACTAGTGGAACGTGTCAGTTCCTAGGTAGCATGCTTGTATGCTGGTCAAGCAAAAAGCAGAATTATGTAGCTTTGTCCATAGCTGAAGCAAAATATGTGTCCCTAGGAAGTTGTTGTGCACAGGTTTTATGTATTAAGCAACAATTAAAAGACTATGGATTGTCAATGAATAACACTCCCATATATTGTGACAACACCAGTGCTATAAATATTTCAAAGAATCCTATACAACACTCAAGAACTAAACACATTGAGATTAGACATCACTTTATTAGAGATTATATAACTAAGGGAGAAATCAATATTGAATTCGTGAGCACATTGCATCAACTTGCTGACATATTTACAAAACCCCTTAGTGAGGATAGATTCTGTGAGATTAGAAGAAATCTAGGAATGTGCTGTTTGGAAGAGTTATAGGGAGAAGTCTAGACTAAATAGAGAAAAATAGAAGGGACTTAGTCGACTAAAGTGTGAAACTCAATCAACTAAGAGCATTCGGTTTCATTAGAACAAAAAAACTGATAGCTGAAATAATAAATGATTAAATTAATGAAGTTTTGTTCTTACTGGGTAAAGAAAAGAATGAGTAAAAATGAAATAGTAAGTAATTAACAGTTGAGAGGGAGTTTTTAAATTTCAAGAAAATTGAGGCAGTTGATAAAGAGGGAGGTAGACGGTTTCTAAGTTAGAAAATGTCAATCACTTCTCTTCTTCATCTTCTGATAACCGATTCTCTTAACCCTAGCAATGTCATTTGCTTTTTCTTTTCTTCTGAAATCAACCGAGAACCCTCATTCTGTCACATCTTGGAACCCTAAGTAAAAATCATCTTCAAAAATCGTAATGACCAAGTCGACCATGCTCAAGGATTTGTTGGCAAAGAAAAAAGGGAAGAGACTAGCAAAAGAAAACCCCGAAGCTAAACACGTAAAGAAGAAACAAAAAAGAGCTTCGAGTTTTGTAACAAAGATGACTAGTAAAGATTTTGGGAAGAAGAAACAAAAAGAGAAAAAGAAGAAGAGCGAGAAACTAGGAAAAAAGAGCAAATGAGAAAAAGGTACATCATCTACTTCATCTCTAAAATTTAAGAGCAAAATTCATGAAGAGAGGTTTAGGAAAATCGAAAATGCTCCTATTACATGCGGGAAACACTTTGACTAGGATAGTTTCAGTGAAACCCTTGAACTTCAAACTAGCCTAACAGACTATTTTAATGAATTGAGGATTAAGGAGTATAGCTCTTTGAAAGACAAGACATATAGTGCTAATTTAGTTAAAGAATTCTATGCTAGCATTGCATTTAGTGAGAGAGACCTTGATGATTCAGAGGACTTTTCAGAAGATAACTTGAATGTGTTTTTAAATGGGAAGGAGTTCTTAGTTACAGCTTCAAACTTGAGTAATCTGCTAGGAATTGAAGGAGAAAATAAAGAGTATGAAATGCTTGACAAGTATGATCCTGCATCTGTGTGGGAAATTATCACGAGAAAGAAAGAAAAATTCTATTCAAAGAGCAATACAGGACTAATCATTAGTCCACAATTCAAAATCCTGCATTACTTTGTAACTGTTAATCTGCATGGTAGAAGTGGTAGCTTAAGCTACATTAGCCTTCAAGACCTTTAGTTGATGAAGCACGCATTTACTAGAAAAGTACTAAACCTTGGAAGGTTCATGATCGAAACGATGAGGGCAGCATGTAAACTAGAAAAGATTCATTTGCCATATGGCAATGTAACCACATCCCTTGTTAAGAATAAAGGAATGTGGGCCAAAAGGTATGATATGGATATAGTCAAAAGCAGAGACCAACCAATCTACCTAGGAAGCTTAATCAAGATAGGATATAAGGTGTATGGGGACACTTTCAGTAAGACCTCCAAGATTACTTCAGTGTAGACTCAGCCAAAGACAACCCCCACACCACCAGAAACAGCAACCCCTTCATTCTCCAATGAGGTAATGTTCAATCTACTGATGATGATGGATGCCAAGCTCACTAATCAAGGAGCAAGGCTTGCAAAAATTGAGGAAAAAATGAATGAGATTGAAGCTAGCTTGAAAGCAAAATCTGACATACCATTTGGACCTGTTGATACTGAGTCCTTTACTACTAAGAGCATGGCACCAAAAGGACAAGGTGCTGAAGGATCAGCCCTGTAACGAAAAGGATCTGAATTTCAAGATGTAAGTCCTGAATTCCAAGCTGAAGGATTAGCCTACCAGAGTGCAAGCACTGGTCACCATGACCTTGAACCAGAACTTAAAGAACTTCACAAAACCACATCAGCAGAAAGAGAAACATTTTATCAAGGCACTGAGGTAGTTGGTTCACCACCTGGTCCTCCTGAGCATCAATCTTCACCACAGCCTAAATAGGAAGCATCCTTTCCTCATTCTGATGAAATGTCTATCATGGGACTTTTCAATTAGATGGTAAGTGAAGAGCAAGCAGAAAAAGAGGCAGCAATAGCTTAAGCTGCTCAAGCAATGACTTCAGAAAAAGAAGCTGCAGAAAAAGGCAAAGGAAAAGGAAAAATAAAAAATACAGCTCCAGCAATTAAGCCTCAGCCACCAGCCATGAAACATAAGAAGACAGCAAGAAAATCAGTACCTCCGAGGACAAAGAAGTCTTCAAGATTGGCAGAAAAAGAAAAATCACCTCCTGCAAGCACTCTTCAAGACCCAATAAAAGTTTCTGATCAGGCAACTCCAGAGAAAGCTATAGAGACGTCTCTTCAGCCTTCTCAGCAAACTTTTGAAGTAGCCTCTTAACCCCCTCTGAGACCACCCTCTCCTGTTCCCCTAAATCTTTAGTGAGAACAAACCATGTCCCCTGAATCCACACCTTCTACCTCTGATGAGTGATGCCTCAGACCCATTCCCTGATGATGACAAAAATAGGGAGTAGTAATTACAAGAAAAATAAAAAAATTTTAGGGTAAAAGTACTAGACTGTTAGGGAAAACATCAGAAAAATAAAAAAATCATGAGGGTAGAGGTACCAGACTTATAAGGTTGCTAGGAAAGAAAATTCACTCAAAGGCATTTTAGGAACAAATCTGCTGCTACTATTTTTGTTGGATATTTATGCCTTAATGGCATTCAAACACTAAATCTTAATCTTGGCTGACTTTATGGATGTATGAAATATGCTTGTTGACATCTATCTATGTTTCTTGAACTCTAAAATTGATATCTATGGCATTGTGAAGCGTTGCTCAAAATTTTCTGTTGATACTGTGCAATACTGATGCAATTTTCTGATATTGTGGTAATACTGAACAATTATGCTGATAAATCACTTCTGACATAAAAATGCAAAGCCGAATATTTCTTTGAGTACATATGGATGATGATTCATATGAGTCTGCTGGAAAAATGATAGTTTGAATGAAATCTGGAGCTAACATGATGAGATCTAGAAATTACAAACAATTGACAGAATTTGCAAAAATAGATAATTGATAAAATCTGTCAACATGTCATTTGCTCTTAAACTTGCATATATGAACATCCTCTATCCAAAGCAAGAGTGTACAATGTCACTATGAACATAACTTGGATAAAAACTTGCTAGAATAGATGAAATATATGCACACACTTAAGGGGAGCATGAACTTAGGGGGAGCAATCCTCATTTTCTGCAAAAACTAAAAAAGATCTAAAAGGACACCATGCTGTTAACGAATGGATGTTTTGTCATCATCAAAAATGGGGAGATGTTGGCTCCATTAGTTTTTTATGATAATAAAACATTTCCATGTAATTTGTGTCTAATATTTCTAACTAAGTGTGCAGGGCAAATATTCATAAATGAGACAATATGTCAATCTTCCTATTGAACACCTAAAGATGTGATTTGGATAAGGAACAAGGAAGATTAATATTGATGAAGCTCTCTGGTGAAGCAAGGAAGATCATTGGTTGAACAAAAATCATAGTAGAGAAGTGAAAGGGTGAAACTTGGTGAGAAACAGAATCGAGTTAGTCGACCAAGAAAATGGGGTAAGTCGACTAAGCCTCTCTACAATCTGTTTCTGAAATAGAACCAACTTAGTCGACCAAGGAAAAAATTTAGTCGACTAAGTGCTCTCTATCTGCAACATCCGCCAAGCCACTACAAGACAGAAAAACAGCTAGAATCTTCCCAAAACTGTTTCTAACGGTCATAAACGTCCCAACAGCCATCAAACAAGCCTCTCCAACTATAAAAGGATCTTCAAATGCCAAGGAAACAATTTTTTTGGCTTTATCAACAAAGACTCCATCATATTCAAGCCAAAAAGAGTAGAAAAACTTGAAAATCCTTTGTACTATCCATTGCTTTCAAATGCCTATCTTTAGCAATTGTGTTTAGCACTTAAACTTGTACCACATAGATCAATCGTGTGATCACTAGGTACTTTCTTCTTTCACCTTTGTATTCTTAGAGTGAGGGTTTCACTCTAAGTGTTTGCTTCAAGCAAGGTTTGCTTGAATGCTTGTAGGTTCCAACTTAGCCTTGAAAAGTTGAGTAAAAGGTTATGGTTGAGCCTTGCAAAACCACCTTGGGGTTCTAGTTTAGCCCGTGAAAAACTAGTAATAGGTTGTGGTTGAGCCTTGAAAAACCATATTGGGGTTCTAGTTTAGCCCATGAAAAACTAGTGATAGGTTGTGGTTGAGCCTTGAAAAACCACATTGGGGTTTTAGTTTACCCTAGGAAAAACTAGTGATAGGTTGTGGTTGAGCCTTGGAAAACCATATTGGGTTTTAGTTGATCCCGTGAAAAACTAGTGTAAAGGTTGTGGCTAAGCCTTGGAAAAGCCATTGTAAAAGCTTAGTGGAAGCTTGTGAATTCTATCGTTTTAGTGTTTGATTTGAAAATTCTTGGTTGGATAATCAAGGTAGTGGATGTAGGTCTTGGACCGAACCACTATAAATACTTTGTTCATTGCTTTCATTGTTATACTTTCTGTTTTTTGAGTTCAAGTCTCAATCCCATCAAAAGAGCCTAGATAGTGCTATTCACACCCCCTCTAGCACCTATATTTGGGACCAATAGACTTCTAGCAGTGGAGCGACTCAGAATAAAATGCTATGAGATGCCTTTACCTATCTACAGTGGACCGAACGCATTGATGACTGCACGTTAGGTCGATCCCTGTATGTAAAAATGGAAATAAAAAGGGTGTGAGTCTCATAGACTCAGTGAATATCATCGACTTAGCGAGTAAGGCGTAGATAAGAAACAAGCAAACAACAGATTAGTTGAACATAAAAATACAGGATTATAAGTATACTTTATCTCAAACGGAGGTTTTGTGCCTTATATCAAAATCAAGAATTTCATATAAAGTAAAACCATTTTCGTATCAAATTGATAATATTGGGAAGGTTCTCACGAAATCAAATACTAATCGAGTGTATACATTAATCACGAATCTCCTTGTACGCAAAGGAAAAATTCATATAATAGTAAAATTAGGGGGAGCTGCGAAAAATTGTTTAATTCAATTTTCTCGCCATGCCAAAAAAACATAATTCATAATGTTAAAACTTATTTCAATCCATATAAAAATAATTATATTTTATCAAAAATAAGCAACAAGGCTTATGACTTTTTAAAAACTCAGCTTGAGCCATAAAAATCATTCTCATACTCGGTCCTTAGGGATACCTTGGCTTGAGGCTATCCCAACCGAGTCTGCCAAAGCTATTAAAAGTCATTTATGTATAAACACATTTTTTCCGTTTGAAAATACAGTCGTTCCTTGGCGTTGGCTGAGTTTACCCTCACGTGGTGGTTCGGCGTGAAGTGAACTCTAAATCGTTACCTCGGGAGTTACCCTCCATGCCTCTCTACCTAGGTAAAATATAATGGGGTTTATTGTGTTCCTTTAAATAGGCCGGTCCATGGAAACTCGTCTACTGCAGTAGCTCCTAATCCCACCAATCCAATAAAAGTCAATAGCATGACATGGTGATTTTATCACTATCTAGCCTTTCAAGGCAAAATCAACAGTGCATATATTTTCACACAATTACTAAGTCAACCATTCATGCTAATATTGTCATACGCCATTCAATTTCAAAACAAATTAGGAATCTCATTTCCTTTATAAAAACTATCTTAAAATCATTTATATCCTTGAAGTATCGCTCAAAATTTATTGCCAAACATTCAATATAAAAGTCATAAAAATCTATGATTATGCTCACAAAATAAAGTTTAATGCATGATTCATAAAATACCGAACATAGGGAAATTAAACCTTGTCATCATGTATGCACAATACATAGATATATAAGGCACCATTTAAGAGATAAATCGGGTTGAAAAGCTTGTTTCCCATTTTTAAAACGCTTTTTCTATAAGGCATACTTAGACCTATCCAAAACAATTTCTAAAATAATTTACAACCACAATTTTCTTAAAACTTTACCAACGTATGCTTTTCACAGTAGTTCACGTGCAATAAATCATACGATAACATATATATATAGATATGTGAAAATTTTAAAATCGACATCCCCTACTCACCTCACAATAGTGGGATATTTCTTCATTATTGATTCGTACGCGTATATACTTATTCCTATTTGTCGAAACCTACTTTCTTTGGCACCCCTCCACAACAACTTTCCTAGCAACAATTTAAACTCAATATACTTAATCACACATTTGTATGGGTAGCAACTTAATTAAAATTCCTTCAACAACTTGCATATTTTTTATTCAAAATATGCACAATATTAAACTACCCATAAACCTTAAAATATAACATTAACTTACCATTGGGCCTTTTTCATTTCTTCATTACCTTTGGGCCCCTTCCATGGCTTCCCCAATTTTTTGCTATTTGGGCTAAGCCCATTCATTTCTTTTGTTGGGCCATGCCCACTTATTTACTATCTATTGGGCCAAGCCCATTTTTTTTCTTTTCTTTTCTTTTTTCCTTTTCTTTTCTTTTCTTTTCTTTTTTCCTTTTTTTTCTTTTTTTTTCTTTTTCACATTTCTTCTTTCTTGGTTCTCTTCTCCAGCTGAACTTCCTTTTCACCACCGTGACCTCCTTTCTCCTCCTCAAAACCAAGCACCAAAAACTTCAATTTTCATGGCAACTAAACCTCCAAAATTTGCAACAAACATACCTTAGTTTTCTTCCTCAATTTCAACAAAAATTTCTAGTAACCAACACCTCAAGAATGCAGCAACTTTAACCTTAATTTCTAGCAATAAATTTTTAGCAATAAAACCTCCAAAAATCAGCAGCAAATTCACACAATTTTAGCAGTAAAAACCTTGAATTTTCAGCACCAAAATCAACCATAAAAATTAGCTTTCTTACCTCCCTCAAAGTGCCAAATTTTCTTCTATTTTCTCTCCTTTTTGTTGCCAATTTTCTGCACTTAAAACCAGCCCCTTTTCTCCCCCAAAAGTGCAAAAAAATTCAGCTTTCTTCTCCCTCAAATGTGCTGAATTTCGACTTCCTTTCTTCTCCTCCTTCACGTCACTTTCTCTCCATTTTCTTTCGTTTTTGTCTTTCTCTTTTTGTTCGGCTCTTTCTTTGTTTCTTCCATCCTTTCTCTTCTTTCTCATGACCGATTTCTCTCTTCTTTTTCTCTTTTATCTTTTTCTTTCTTTGACCATCCTTCTAGTTTTCTCTTTTTATCTCTTTTTCCTTTCATTCATATCACATAACCGACCCCACCATCATTTCTACATTCTTCTCTTTTGTTTTCTTTTGTTTTGTCTTCATTTCTTTCTTTCTTTAAAGGTGTGACCGGCCCCCCATTTCCTTCCTTTGTTGACCAATTCAACCAAGCTAAAAATATTGATTGTTGACCTTTCTTTCATTTGCTTTTGCCTTGCTTGTTTTTACTCACATGGGATTGAAATGGAAAGTCAAAGCTTGTGCACCTTTTCAATTTTTCCATCCAACACACACACACACTTTTCTTTCTTTTGTTTTTGTCCTCATTCCATTCTTGACTCATGTGGTCACTCATGCACATATAAAAATATTGTTTGACTTTTCAACACTTTTTTCCTCATTATTTATCATCTATTTTATTCTCATAATATTTTTATTTCTTCCAAATAATTAAATTTACATACTATGCCTTAACTTTATTTTATTTAACATGCCTCCTTCAAATTTTCATAATTTAAAATTAATTCTTCTAACACATGTAAAAATTCTAATTTTCTTCTATCTTCCTTCTCTTACACGTGTATAACGAAAATGTTGAGATCGCATTTCAACGCAGTGTCACTGTAATATTTAAATATTTACTTACCGCGTTAACTCGTTTAATAAAATCACGCGGGCACAATTATCATCGTTTTCCTTCAAAATTCTTCTTTTCTTTTTCTCCCTCACTTGAATTAGTCATTTTTCATTTTTCATGACTAATTTCGATAATATATAAAATATTAATATTTTAAAATTATTTTATTAAATAAAATATTATTTTATTCTAAAATTTTTTGCTTGCCTTATTTGGTCCCAAAACACATTATTATGTCTTGGTTTACTTCCAAATCATCCTTTAGATTACTAATTAATTCCCAAAAAAAATATTATTATTTAATTATTATTTCTACGCGTTCGAAACATTTTATTTTTAAGCATTCCTTAGCATGCCAATTCGCATCAAATGATCATTTGTTTAATCAATAAGATCTTATTTGTGTCCAACGAGGGTACAAGGTATTACATTAAAGTACTCGAGTTCATAAAACTCATAAATTTTGGCTCGGGGTGCAAAATGACCATTTTACCCTTATGGTGAAAATTATTACCATCCTAGTTTTCTTCGCGCTCTATGTCATCATATGTCTTTTATAAATTTCCAAAAACCACTTGAACTTAAATAACTTTAGCAACCTATTTTTGGGAGCTTATTTAAAGGAATTGACAAAAATACCCATGACCCGTGTTATCGGGTTTACTTCTATTTATGGGTCTATAGAGGTCGAGGTCTCACAGGTTTGTTGAAGGGCATGTGATTCTCATGCTTGTTTTTCGTACTAAACATCACAAAACAGCTAAAAATAGTAAGATATCATGAAATCTAACAAAACCCATCATCAAAACTTCCCTTCTTAGGTTCGGCCAGCAAGTCTTCCTTCATGAACACTTGAGTTTCAGCCATGGAAAATGAAAAAGAAAGCATGGGAAAGGTAGATCTCAAGCTAAAATCATGAAATCTTACCTCCGATCACGTTGTTTTCTGATAACCGGTGAATTCTCTTGAATTTTTCTTCCTTAGGGTTTCTTTCTTTATTTTCCCCTTTTGTTTTTGGCTTAGCCAAACATGAGAGTGTGAGTGTGTCAAGCCCAGCCCTAAAATGTCTGCCATGTCATTTATGTATTTGACATCACACCTGCATACTTGAATGTTTCAAAAAATAGTTAAAAGTCGGTATTGTACCTAGAGGAACAACTAAGTCGATTTAAGCCTCGAACTAGTTATAATAAGCATTTTAAGATGAAATTGAGAATTTCAAATTCCAAGAATGACTTAAAATGGTGATTTGGAGTTCAATTGGCTGACTTGGAGTCAATCGGGAACATTGACTACTTAGGGGCAAAATGGTCATTTTGCCACCCAAGGTTCAAATTTGGATGTTTAATGAAATTTTTGACCAAGATTGACCATTTGGAGTATAATATGAGGTTTGGTAGTGAAAAATTTTAATTCTCGATATTTTTGGAGCATAAGGGCAAAATAGTCATTTTGCCACCTCATGCGTAAAATGGTAATTTTCACCACCCAACACTTGTCAAATTTATAGATTTTATTCATTTTTTGTGTGGATAAATATGACATTTTATGTGGTGGTGAATTAAAGTTTAAAAGATAAATATTTAAATTACGGACCAATGAAATCATGCCACATGTCAAGCCTTGATTACTTTAATATTTAACTTGAAAAATCAGCCCATAATTCCCCATTTCACTCCCAATATTTGGCCAACAAGAGGAAAAGGAAAACAAAGGAAGAAGAAAATCTTATGAGGAGAAATTCAAAGGGAAAATGTGGAAATTCAAGGGATCAAGCAAGATAAGGTAAAATTTTTTAATTTTTACTTGAGATATACACTACCCATGCCTTATTTTCTCATTTCCATGGTTGAAATCAAAGTTTGTAAATGGGTATCATGGCTGACTGTACATGGGGGAAGAGATTTTGTGCTTGAATTTAGTTAAATTTCTTGCTAGATTAGTGTTTTTGGTTAGTTAATGATGTGTAGTATGAAAACAAGTGAAGAAAATCACATGTTCCTTGGAAACCCATCTTGGCCGAATCTCACATGTAGAGTATTGATGGTGGATTGATTTTGTTTCAAGTGAATTGGTTAGGAAATGATGAATTATGGTGAGAAAATTAAATAGGAAAAATTCTAGTGTTAATGCACCACCATGGCCAAAATTCTCAAGAAGAAATTTGAAGATGGTTTTGTTGAATTTTGTGTTATTTGACTGGTGTTTGGCGATTTCAAGTATTGGAAAAGAAATGGAGTCATTTGGAGTTAAATTGGACACATTGGCCAATTAATTGGACATATTGGCCAATTAATCGGGTGAAAGACCTAATTAGGCCAACACTGTGTTTAGACAATATTCGGAAATTTGCATTTCATATCATGCATTAGTAGTCTAAATTAGTTTATTACAGTTTAAATCCAACGTAGTGAATTTCTTGATTTTGTATTGTGTCAAGGTGGTGAGTCCTCCAATAAAGGCAAGGAGATTTCACCCGAGGATCGCTAATCAGGATACTTCCAAAATCTAAACTCTTGACATTGTGAGTAAAGTTATTCTCGCCTTAATTATCTAAAGTAAATTTTATTCAATTTGGTGATTTTGTGAAAAAATAAATTTAAATGATGAATTGCCTTGTTTTATGAGAAAAATATGAATTTATAAAATAAAATGAATTTTTACAAATTGATTTGAAAATCGGACAATGATTTTGAAATTAGAGTAATTGGAGACCATGAATTGTGTTATATATTATGATCTGAATTAAATGGCTTATGATAAAATGGCATGATTGGCTAAAATGATATCTGTGTTGAAAATTACGAATTTTCTACTTTGACTGGATAGATTGTGTAGCGAATTAATTACCATATCATGCAATTGGAAATTTTGATTGATTAGTGGGTTATAGAATTCTCACTGCAGTGATGGGTTTTCGTGGAGCGACCTATTTAGAGGGGCACGGTAAACCCTGTTATTTTATACCTCTGATGAAAGGCGTAGAGGGTAACTCTTGAGGTATGACAGAGTTCACTTCACACTGATCCACCATGTGAGAGTGAACTCAGCCAACGCCAAAGATCGGCTATGTTTTCAGAAATTATGAAATTTTAACAACCTTGGTGGTCTCGATTAGATGCCTCGGCCAAGGTATCCCTAAGAACAAATTTTTGGCAAGAGCCAAGTTTTTCTGGAAATCATAAGCCTTTTTAACTATTTGGGTAAAATGAATTTATTTTAACTGATTGAAATGAATTCTCGTGTTATGAAACTCTTTTGGGATGAGAAGTTTTCATTGTCTCATTTTAATCGCTTTTAGATATTTTTGGAGATATTTGTTTACTCACTGAGTTTGTAAAAACTCACCATTCTCATTTCCAACCATTTCAGGTCCGAGATAGCCTGTAGATAGCAAATATCGTTGAGGATTACAGTTAGCTTTATTACTTCAAAAACTGTAGGTTTACTGCCCTCGACATTGTTTTCATTGTGGGCCCACGTGTCATTGTAAATTAGATTTCATATTCCGATTATCTGTATTTTAGTGCGTATGAATTTATTTTGTTTTTACATTACAAAAATTATTGACCGATAACTCTATAAATATTGTTTTATAAGAAAATAGATTATTTTATTGAATATTTTTATTATATTCAAATAGTCACAATTTCACTTTAAACGAACATTTCAAACATCAAAATTTAATCATGATCATGAAATATGTGTTTTTGACTCACCTATTACATTTTTGGTTGGATTCTAAAATTTTGAAAAAAAGAATTTGACCAAAATACCCTTATGAGGTGAAAATTAACTTCTTACTGTTTTAAGTTTGAAAAAGGTTAAAATCCTTTAAAACATGATGTTTAGTGATCATTAGTCACAAGGGAGATGAGTAAAATGGTACTAAAGCCTTACGGGGGTCCGGTGGGCATTCTGGGCGACGAATGTCTATCAAGACGTCGCGATAGTTGTCACGGGCTTGAGGATGGTACCGGGTCATGACAATTTTATTGGTATCAGAGCTTTTGGCTTTAAAATTGTTTTGAAATTTACAGTGTCAGTGTGGCCTTGAGTTAAATTAGGTTAGGTTGAGTCGCGTGTGTGAATCTATATATAGAACCTAAGGTTGATTAAACTTGCCTCGTTTCCTTTTCTAGACTATCATGCCTCCTCGACGAGAATTCCCACCCCTCACTAGATCAGTTGGGAGGGGAAGAGGTCATCCTAGGCACAGTCAGCTAGATCCTATAAAAGAGGAATCGGCTGCATCCTCTTTTCGAGCAGCGCTTGCTGTTAAGCAACCCGAAAGTCCTCTATATCCTTTACCTTCTTCGCCACTTATTAGCATTCCTGCCATGCCTCTTGAGGTGGTACAGGCATTGACAGCTTTCTTTACCACTATGGCTGGTCAAGCTTAAACTGGTCAGGTCCTACCTACAGTGCCACAACCTCCACCTCTTATTCCACCACTAATGCCGAAAGTCTCCATTTCTAAGAAACTAAAGGAGGCTAGGTAGCTCGAATGCATTTCTTTTACGAGTGAATTGGACGCAATCGTAATGAAAGACTGGATTAATCAAGTCTCGAAGATATTTTTCGATACGAGATTGGATGACGAGATGAAATTGATGGTGGCCACGAGGTTATTGGAGAAAAAAACCCGTACCTGATGGAACTCAGTAAACTCCTAAACTACTACTCCTTTAATTTAGTTAGATTTTCTGAGGGAATTTAATGCTCAGTACTATACTTATTTTCATCAGAAGGAAAAGAAGAGAATTTTTGAGCTTGAAACAAGAAAACTTAATGGTAGAGGAGTACGAGGCCCGTTTCAATGAGTTAATGTTGTATGTGTCGAAATTGGTGAGAACGGAGCAATATCAGGCTAGTTATTTTGGGGAAGGGCTTCGTAACGAGATTAGAGAACGGTTGATAGTAATAGGTAAGGAGCCACATAAAGAAGTAATACAAATGGCCTTAAGGGCTGAAAAGTTCACAAATGAAAATAGGAGAATGCGAGCCAAGTTTGCAAAGAGGAGGAATCCAAGTATATCTTCTAGTCAATCGCTAGAAAGAGGTAAAGACTCATCGGCTTCAGGGAGTACTACTTATGCATCAGTAACATCTCCTCGACCCCTATTTTTACAATCACTACAAAGGCCTACAAGATTTAGTAGGTCCGTGATGGCTAGTTCTAGGAAGAGCTCCAGAAGCTCTAATAAATGCATAAATTGTGGGGGAACTCATGTTGGGTTGTGCAGAGAGCTTGTATGATGTTATCAATATGGTCAGTTGGGTCACATCAGGAGCTATTGCCCATAATTTAAAAGGGCTATTGCGATTGCTCCATTTCTACCAACCCGTACAGATGTATCGGGGGAGAGATTTGGTTGGGTCACAGCAGAGGAAAGGTGTGACCATATGATTCGGAGTGGAAAGTAACACTCTAGCACATCTATCTTCTAGACCACCAGTTCACACTCTAGCGAGGGTTTTTGCAGTAACAGAAGAGGAAACGCGTTCGACCCAGCGCAGTGACAAGTATCATGTCTTTATTTGATAGAGATGCATATGTCTTAATAAACTCTAGTTCGGATAGGTCTTATATAAGTATGACATTTGCATCAGTTGTTGATAGAAACCTATCACCATTAGAGGAGGAAATTGTAGTTCACACCCCTTTAGGAGAACAATTAGTTAGAAACACTTATTATAGAGACTGTAGAATAATGGTTGGTGAAGAAAAATTTAAGGGTGATTTAATTCCTCTAGAGATTCAAGATTTTGATCTGATATTGGGTATGGACTAGTTAAATAGACATCGGGCGAATGTGGATTGCTTTAGAAAATAAGTTGTACTTTAGAATTTGGAGGCAACAGAAATGGTATTTGTAGGAGAATGTCGAGTATTACCGTCTTGTGTAATCTCGACTATCAAAGCTTTGAAATTGGTGCAGAAAGGGAATCCAGCTTATTTAGCACAAGTAATCGATACCTCCAAAGGAGAGCCTAAGTTAGAGGATGTCCCAATAGTAAGTGAGTTTTCGGATGTATTTCTTGATGAGTTACTAGGACTACCTCCTGATCAATAGTTTGAGCTTCCTATTGATCTAATTTCAGGCATTGCACTTATTTCCATCCCTTTGTACCGAATGGCTCTAATGGAGTTAAAAGAACTGAAAGTTCAGTTGCAAGATCTGGTAGATAAGGGTTTCATTGACCATAGTATTTCTCCTTGGGGAGCACCAGTCTTATTTGTCAAGAAGAAAGATGGCATTCTTCGATTGTGTATCGATTATCGTAAGTTGAATAGAGTGACCATCAACAATAAGTAACCTCTACCCCGGATCGATGATCTTTTTGATCAATTAAGAGGTGCTACGGTATTCTCCAAGATTAATTTGAGGTCTGGGTACTATCAATTGAAGATCAATGAGCAAGATGTACCCAAGACTGCCTTCAGGACTAGATATGGCATTATGAGTTTTGGTTTTGCCCTTTGGTTTGACTAATGCCCCCACAGCTTTTATGGATCTGATGAACATGGTGTTTCATCCATATTTAGACAAGTTTGTGATAGTATTCATCAATGACATCTTGGTTTATTCGAGGAATAATGATGAACATGTTGCCCATCTGCGTATTGTGCTACAGACTTTACGTGAGAGACAACTCTACGCCAAATTCTCTAAATGTGAGTTTTGGTTGAAAGAAGTGATTTTCTTGGGATATGTGGTATATGGAGTTGGAATTTATGTAGATCCCAAGAAGATTGAAGCAATCTTACAATGGGAGCAATCGAAAACGGTAACGAAGATTTGTAGTTTTCTTGGGTTAGCCAGTTATTATAGGAGATTTGTTCAAGGATTCTCACTGATAGCTGCTCCACTAACTCACTTAACTCATAAAAGAGTTAAGTTTCAGTGGGACAATGTCTGTGAGAGTCGATTTCAGGAGCTAAAGAGTTGATTGACCTCCGCTCCCATTTTAACACTTTCTGTGATTGGGAAAGAATTTGTGGTATATAGTGATGCCTCTAGGATGGGATTAGGGTGTGTATTGATGCAAGATGAGAAAGTAATAGCTTATACTTCCTAATAATTGAAGAAGCTTGAGGTGAATTACCCTACCCATGATTTGGAATTAGCAGCAGTGGTTTTCGCATTGAAGATTTGGAGGCATTACCTATATGGTGAGCACTGTCGAATTTTTACGGATTATAAAAGTTTGAAGTACTTGCTCACCCAGAAAGAACTCAATCTGAGACAAAGGTGATGGCTAAAGTTAATAAAGGATTACGACTTAGTGATCGATTATCACCCTAGAAAGGTGAATGTTGTAGCAGACGCCTTGAGTCGTAAATCTTCATCATCAACAGTAGAACTTTGGAGTTGTTATCTCTCTATGTTAATTGAGATGAAGTCTTTAGGGATCTAGTTGAATAATGGTGAAAATGGGTCATTACTCGCTAGTTTTATGGTAAGACCTTTATTGTTAGACCAAATCAGAAAATTACAGCAATCTGATGATGAGTTGAAATAGGAAGTTCAAAAGCTGCAAGATGGAAAAACTAGTGAGTTCAGGTTTGGTGATGATGGTACTCTGATGTTTAGGGACCGAGATTGTGTTCCAAAAGATGATCAATTGAGACAAGCAATTTTAGAAGAAGCACATTATTTTGCTTATGTTATGCATCCTGGAAGCACCAAGATGTATCAGGCTATTAGGGAAAATTAGTGGTGGCCAAGTATGAAACGAGACATAGCAGAGTTTGTAGCAAAATGTCTCGTATGCCAACAGACTAAAGTGGAACATCAAAAGCCGCCAGGTGCTCTTCAGCCTTTATCGATTCCCGAATGAAAGTGGGAACATGTGAGTGTGGATTTCGTATTGGGTTTACTACAGACACAGAGTGGGAAAAATGCTATATGGGTAATTGTGGATAGATTGACCAAGTCCACCAATTTCTTGGCTATCCATAGCACATTTTCTATTGAGAAACTGACTAAACTCTACATAGATGAGATATTGAGGTTACATGGAGTTCCAGTTTCTATTGTGTCGGATCGAGACCCTCGGTTTTCTTTTTGATTCTGGCCAAAATTTCAAGAAGCTCTCGGAACTAAATTGAGATTTAACATTGCCTTTCATCCGTAAACAGATGGTCAGTTTGAGAGAACTATTCAGACCTTGGAGGATATGTTACGAGCTTGTGTCATTGATTTCATTGGGAGCTGGGACAGACACTTGCTGATGGTGGAGTTCATGTATAATAACAATTTTCAGTCTAGTATTGGAATGGCACCATACAAGGCTTTGTATGGAAGAAAGTGTCGGACTCCACTATGTTGGGATGAGGTGGGTGAGAGAAAATTGGTTCATGTGGAATTGATTGATTTGACTAATGACAAGATCAAAGTTATTCGAAAGCAATTAAAGACGGCACAAGATAGACAAAAGAGTTATGCTAATAGAAGGAGGAAAGATTTGGAATTTAAAGTGGATGATAAAGTTTTTCTTAAGGTTTCTCCTTGAAAAGGTAACAATATGAAATTTTGAAATATGAAGTCTTGTTTGATTCCATTATTATGATAATTTGTGGTATCTATTGGTTAATGAAAGGTGTGATTCGATTCACAAAGCAGAGGAAGCTCAATCCAAGATATATTGGACCCTTTCAAATTATTGAAAGGATTGGGCCAGTGGCTTACAAACTTGAATTACCCCCAGAGTTAGATCGGATTCATAATGTTTTCCACGTCTCAGTATTAAAGAATTATGTACCTGATCCTTCCAATATCCTCAAGTCACCTCTGATTGAGTTGCATCAAGATTTAAAGTTCAAGGTGCAACTTGTACGCATTCTAGATCGAAAGGATCGAGTATTGAGGAACAAGAGCATTCCCATGGTCAAAGTGTTGTGGAAGATTGCTTGTATGGAAGAGATGACGTGGGAAGTCAAGCAACAGATAAGAAACCAATATCTGCATCTATTCTTCGAATCGGGTAAGTGAAATTGAGGTCAAAAATTTATTTAAGGGGAGTAGTGCTGTCAAGCCTAGCCCTAAAATGTCTACCATGTCATTATGTATTTGACATCACACCTGCATACTTGAATGTCTTGGAAAAATAATTAAAAGTCGGTATTGTACCTAGAGGTACAACTAAGTAGATTTAAGCCTCAAACTAGTTAAAATAGGGATTTTAAGATGAAATCGATAATTTCAAATTCTAAGAATGACTTAAAATGGTGATTCGAAGTTCGAGGGCTGGTTTGGAGTCAATCGGGAATACTGACTACTTAGGGGGAAAATGATCATTTTGCCACCCAAGGTTGAAATTTGGATGTTTAATGAAATTTTTTATCAAGATTGACCATTTGGAGTATAATATGAGGTTTAGTAGTGAAAAATTTTAATTCTCGGTATTTTTGGAGTATAGGGGCAAAATAGTCATTTTGCCACATTGGGGCAAAAATGGTAATTTTCACCACCCAACACTTGTCAAATTTATGGATTTTATTCATTTTTGGTGTGGATAAATATGACATTTTATGTGGTGGTGAATTAAAGTTTAAAAGATAAATATTTAAATTATGGACCAATGAAATCATGCCACATGTCAAGCCTTGATTACTTTAATATTTAACTTGAAAAATCAGCACATATGTCATCACTCAAAACTTTTATCGAGCCCGTGACAACCGCCGCGACATCCTGATAGGCACTCATTACCCGGAATGCCGACCCGAACCCCGCAAGGCTTACGTATCAGTTTTCTCATCTCCCCTATGAGCAATCGTTGTCAAATATCATGTTTTAAAGAACTTTAAGTTATTTCCAACTTAAAACGGTATAAAAATAATTTTCGTCGCACGGACATTTTAGTCATTTTTCCTAAAAAATTTCGAAACTAGTTAAAAACGTAGTATATAGGGAAAAACACATATTTCATAATTGAAATTAAGTTTAGGCATCCAAAACATTCATTTAATATGAAATTATAACTATTAGAATATATTAAAAATATTCAATAAAATATTCCATTTTCTTATAAAAAAAATTTTATAGAAGTATCGGTAAATAATTTTTGTAACGTAAAAACAAAACAAAATCATACATACTGTAATACGGATAATCAGAGTGCGCAATTACATTTACAATAACATGTGGGCCCTTAGATGACCAAAAAGGTATAAGCCTATATACCTTTGCTTTCTAAGGATGCAACTCCAAGATTATTTCTCAACGTGATCGTCTATCCACAGACTATCTTGAGCTTGAAATGTGTGGAAAAGAGGGTGGTGAGATTATATAATCCCAGTGAGTAAACAGACATTATCAAAGATATCTAAAGTCGAGTAAGTGGAGACCAATAAAATATCCCATCACAATGTGTTTTTCATAGCTTGAAAATTCATCCCTACCCGTATAAACCATTTCATTTCATTAATTTTTCAACAAGGCTTATGATCTCTTGAAAACCTAGCTGATGCCAAAATCTATACTCGAGGATACCTTGTACCCGGGCATCCGCTTGAGTCTGCTAATGTTGTGAAAATTTCATAAATGCTTAAAACACAATCGTTCCTTGGCGTTGGCCTAGTCTCACTTCCACGTGACGGTTAGGTGTGAAGTGAACTCAAACCTCACCCTAGGAGATACCCTTCGAGCCTCTCCAACCGAGATAAGAATCAACCGGGTTTACCGTGACCCTCTAGTAGGTTAGTCCACGGAAACCAGCCACTGCAGTGTAGAATAAACCCTACCATATCAATCAAATCTCAATAGCATGACATGGCATTTATTGATAGGTATGGGTCCCCATCACTTGACTACTGGCCAGTCACCTTACGACAGCTCCACAGCCCCCGGTAGAGGCTACTCGCCAAGCTTCGAATCCCAAACCCTTTAAAACTTTTCCTGAAGGAAACACTTATAATCATTTCAAATCCAGTCATTCAAGGCAAAGCAAACAATTCATATAGTTTCAAAACAGCTTTCAATTCAACCATTCATGCCAATATTGCCATAAGCCATTTGGTTCAGATCATAATTTATAACATAACTCGTGGTCTCCAATTACTCTAATTTCAAAACTATTGTCTGATTTTCAAATCAATTTATAAAAATTCATTGTATTTTATAAATTCATATTTTTCTCTTAAAACAAGGCAATTCACCATTTAAATTCATTTTCCATAAAATCACCAAAATGACTAAAAACCACTTCAGATAATTAAGATAATAGTAAGGTTACTCACAATACTAGGAGTTTGAAATACTCCTATCCTCGATTATCGGGTACAATCTCTTACCCCGTATCAAATGGGTCACCACTTATCCATAATACATGACACGAAATTCAATAATTTGGGTTAAACCATTATAATCTATTTCAGGCTCTTATCTATGTGTATGCATGAGATAGGATGAGAAAGGTTTGGGACAATCGCTTAATTACGGTGTTCGACCTACTTTGCCTATACATGACTTAAATTGCTAAAACCTTCAATTGAACTCCAATTATTTTCTTGCTTGATTTTTAGACTGCACATTACTAACTAAAAACACTAGATTACACCAAAATCTAACCAAATCAACCATCATTCTCTCCGTCTACATAGTCGGCTAGCATGGGTTCATCATGCAAACTTGAGTTCTAAGCATGGAAAATGAGAAAGAAATCATGGGTAATGTAGATCACAAGTAAAAATCAAGAAATTTTACCTTTACTTGCTAAATCCTTTGAAATCCCACACTTTTTCTTCAATTTTTCCTCCTAGGGTTTCTTTCCTTTCTTTCCTTCTTTTGTTCTTGCTTGGCTGACCATGATGAAGAGAATGGGATGGTGTGGGCTGATTTTTATAGCAAAATAATAAAATAATCTAAACTTGCCACATGTCATTTTATTATTGGTCCACTTTTTAAATACTTATCCTTTAAACTTTATTTCTCCACCATATAAAATGCCATAATTACCCACACCAATAATGAGTAAAATCCATAAATTTGACAAGTGTTGGGTGGTAGAAATTCCACTTTTGCCCCTAAGGTGGCAAAATTACCATTTTGCCCTTGTGTTTAGAAAATATTGGGATTACGATTCTTTTCACCTCTTAAACTCAAATTATACTCCAAATGATTAATCTTAGTCAAATGTGATCAAAATCTTTTCTAAAAATTCCCATTTTGTCTTCGGGTGGCAAAATGACCATTTTGCCCCTAAGTGGTCAATATTCTCGATTGACTCCAAATCAGCCCTCGAACTCTGAATCACCATATTAAGTCATCCTAGGAATGTGAAATTCCCAATTTCATCTTAAAATCTCCATTTGAACTAGTTTGAGGCTTAAATCAACTTTGTTGTACCTCTAGGCACACTACCGACCCTTGACAATTTTATGGGGCTTTCCAAGTTTGAAATCAGGTTATCCATCACATGTATGACATGGTAGATACTCTGTAAGGTCGGGCTTGGCAGCACTACCCCCTTTAAAATAAAATTTTGACCTCAAAATTTCACTTATCGAATTCAGAGAAAAATGAGGGTATTAGCTTCTTATTGGATGTTCAACTTCCATGTCATCACTTGTTATAGGTAATTTCGATTTGTTCACTTCATTTATCTCTAGTTCAACTTGAGTACTTCACTCGTGTTTATCATTATCCTATAGAATCATATCTACAACACCTTTCACAGTCATAATTTATTTTATATCGAGACTTCAAGCATGTCTCTATTACTATCATTAACTTTGAACAATAACTCCATCTCAGACGGCTCCATCTTATAAAGCTTAATCTTGTTATAGATTGCCTTCCCTTAACTACTTCTCCAAATTTCTTACATCAACATAGATAAACTTTCGATGTAACCTCTTATTGTTGCACTATCCATGTAACTCATCAAATATATTGAGTGCAAATCATGTATCGCTATAAATAATTATTTACTCTAATTGATCATATCATTGACTCCACATATATATGCACATGCACATTCAGATACCCATAATCCTCATAGCTTCACATCATTTGTATGTTTATACTCCTTCCTTATCATTTCCGATTGTATGCTTAAGTTTCATTGTATTATATGTCCTTGTATTACAATGTCATTGATGCTTCAAAAATGTCCCTTAGCTTGATCATTCGTATCATAAGTCACACTTTGAACCAAATAGACTGTAAATTGATATTTCAAGTACCGTATATATCAATCTCAATTATAGAACTCCATATGGCACTTAGACTAGATTCGACATTTCCAAGTCATTTAACCTCAAGTTGCCAAATCCACATGTGGCATCCCCCTTAAGGGACTACCTTTCCAAGGTATTGTTATGTTTGGGTCCTCAACCCTCCTGCTCGGTCTTCACTGCAGTCTGCAGCCTGCAGCTTGCCACAGCGAAGGTTTGAACCCAAGACCTTTTTCTTCCCTCAAAAGAAATGCCCTTAACCATTTCACCACATCTAGTCCTTTAATCCTATATCTCCCCTTTGCTATGCGTAGCAAAATTCAAGCTCACCCTTAAAGTAAATTTATTCACTAACTTTTTACTTCATGACCATACATCAATTATAGTAATCATTTATGCTTACTCTTGAGTTAATTTGTGTGCTCATATCTATAAACCGTAATAGATCCAATCAATTCTTGGAATCTCACATTCACCTAATTGAAATCAATACCAGCTCCTTCAAGCTGCTGTACATATTCAACGTTTATATGCTTATAAAATAATTAAGAAGTCTAACATCTTTTATATGTAAGCTTAGCAAGCTCAATTAACACAATACACTATTCTCCATGCACATAAGGATTAATTTACACCTCCTCAATACTTAGATTTATAAACTTCAAGTGAATCACAGCAATCGCCATTCATTTCAACTCAAGTGTACTCTTTATTGCCATTATCCGACGTATCCTTTTTATATTAACCTTAAATAATGACCCAATGGCATTCAATTTCTTCCCCACCAATAACCATAGGTTCAAATTATGATTCCACCAAACGAATAAACTATTACCAATCCATCAATCCAACTCCACTTTTCATTATCTTTAGTCGGGGGAATATATTGTTACGTTAACCTTCCATTATATGTATTTGCCCAAAAATCTCTCCTCAATAATTATATTGTTAATCCACCTTTATCCTGCCAAGAGACTCCCATATACATTCAGTTATTTAAACAGCTAATTATAATCCTTTCAAGTTATACACTTTAAAAGTCAATGTTAAAAGTTTGACTTTACACTACATTTATCTAGAGTTGAAGTAATACCAAACTCAAGGATAATACTAAGTATCACTAAGGTCATCCTTCTCTGAATCCTTTTCTATGACTTGAAATTTCCCTTTGTTATCTTTAATTCCTGCCTATTGGATTCTCTTACATTCCTCATCATTCACGAGTGTAGCGTTCCTTCCGCAACTAGGAGGAGAATGATGTACAATAGGTATAGATACTTTTCTAGGATGATAACGTCTTGCAACTATCATCACTTTTTCTTTCTTTTTAGCATACTCAATAGACTCTTTCAGAACATAATTTATTACACTTATTCTAAGGTCATTACTCTTTTCATTTTCAAGGGTCTGGCTAGTATCGAGGCTTTCCTCTTCACAAAGCCACCTTTCCCAATCCGATGGGGTCTTAGACGAGTCTCTTTCCAGACTACTCGGATTCGGGCGCCATCAGCTTCTAACCGTGGAATCTAGCGATCCCTCGCTAGCATTTTCAGAAGCATCAGGGTTACTATCCCTCTTAGACATAGTGATCTATAAGAAGAACAAAGCGAATTAAAATAGCCTTAGGTGCTATATGTTAATGCATACTTCTAACTCCCTTAACCCAACTTAACTCGAGGCTACACTAACACTGTAAATTTTAAAATGACTTTAAAACCAAAAGTCATGATCTTTAAACCAAAAGCTCTGATACCACTTCAATTGTCACAACCCATAACTCTCATCGAGCCCGTGACAACTGCCGCGACATCCCGATAGGCACTCATTACTCGGAATGCCGACCGGAACCCTGTAAGGCTTACGTATCAGTTTTCCAATCTCCCCTGCGAGCAATCGTTGTCAAATATCATGTTTTAAAGAACTTTAAGCTATTTCCAACTTAAAACAATAGAAAAATAATTTTTGCCTCATAGGGGCATTTTAGTCATTTTTCCTTTAAAATTTTGAAACCAGTTAAAAACGTAGTATATGGGGAAAAACACATATTTCATAATTGAAACTAAGTTTGGGTATCCAAAACATTCATTTAATATGAAATTATAACTATTAGAATATAATAAAAATATTCAATAAAATATTCCATTTTCTTATAAAAAAATTTTTATAGAAGTATCGGTAAATATTTTTGTAACGTAAAAACAAAATAAAATCATACATATTGTAATACAGATAATCAGAGTGCGCAATTACATTTACAATGACACGTGGGCCCCTAGATGACCAAGAAGGTATAAGCCTATATACCTTTGCTTTCTAAGGATGCAACTTCGAGATTATTTCTCGACGTGATCGTCTATCCACAGACTATCCTGAGCTTGAAATGTGTGGAAATGAGGGTGGTGAGATTATATAATCCCAGTGAGTAAACAGACATCATAAAAAATATCTAAAGTCGAGTAAGTGGAGACAAATAAAATATCCCATCATAATACGTTTTTTATAGCTTGAAAATTCATCCCTACCCGTGCAAACCATTGTATTTCATTAAATTTTCAACAAGGCTTATGTTCTCTTGAAAACCTGGCTTATGCCAAAACCTGTACTCGGGGATACCTTGTACCCGGGCATCCGCTCGAGTTCGCCAGAGTTGTGAAAATTTCATAAATGTGCAAAACACAACCGTTCCTTGGTGTTGGCTGAGTTTTACTTCCATGTAGTGGTTAGGCGTGAAGTGAACTCAAACCTCACCCTATGAGACACCCTCTGCGCCTTTCCAACTGAGGTAAGAATTAGTTGGGTTTACCGTGCCCCTCTAGTATGCTGGTCCACAAAAACCTGCCACTGTAGTGTAGAATAAACCCCACCATATTAATCAAACCTCAATAGCATGACATGGCATTTATTGATAGGTTTGGGTCCCCATCACTTGACTATTGGCCAATCGCCTTACGATAGCTCCACAGCCCCCGACAGGGGCTACTCACCAAGCTTCGAATCCCAAACCCTTTAAAACTTTTCCCGAAGGAAACACTTATAATCATTTCAAATCCAGTCATTCAAGGCAAAACAAACAATTCATATAGTTTCAAAACAGCTTTCAATTCAGCCATTCATGCCAATATTGCCATAAGCCATTTGGTTCAGATCATAATTTATAACACAACTTGTGGTCTCCAATTATTCTAATTTCAAAACTATTGTCCGATTTTCAAATCAATTTATAAAAATTCATTGTATTTTATAAATTCATATTTGTCTTTTAAAACAAGGCAATTCACCATTTTATTTCATTTTCCATAAAATCACCAAAATGACTAAAAACCACTTTAGATAATTAAGATGATAGTAAGGTTACTCACAGTACTAGGAGTTCGAAATACTCATATCCTCGATTCTCGAGTACAATCTTTTACCTGTATCAAATGGCTCACCACTTATCCATAATACATGACACAAAATTCAATAATTTGGGTTAAACCATTATAAACTATTTCAGGCTCTTATCTATATGTATGCATGAGATGAGATGTGAAAGGTTTGGGACAATCGCTTAATTACAGTGTCGACCTACTTTACATATACATGGCTTAAATTGCTAAAACCTTCAATTCAACTCCAATTCAATCCATTTCACTTTCAATACTCTAATTATATCCAAAATACCCCAATGATTGTGAATGTAATTTAATTTATCAGTCTTGAACCACAAAACACATGCGTCTATACATTAGGTAAAAATTCAGATTTTCATGCCAAATTTTCCCATTTAATTTTTAACATCACCAATCATCAAATTCCATCCAAATAGCATAAAATATCACAATTTCGAGCCTTAATATTCTCCCTATCAATTTCGGCTATAAAGGATTTAATGAAGAACAAATTATTTTCTTGCTTGATTTTTAGACTATACATTACTAACTAACTAAAAACACTAGATTACACCAAAATCTAACCAAATAGACCATCATTCTCTTTCTCTACATGTTTGGCCAGCATAGGTTATTCATGCAAACTTGAGTTCTAAGCATGGAAAATGAGAAAGAAATCATGGGTAATGTAGATCACAAGTAAATATCAAGAAATTTTACCTTTACTTGCTAAATCTTTTGAAATCCCACATTTTTTCTTCAATTTTTCCTCCTAGGGTTTCTTTCCTTTCTTTCCCTCTTTTGTTCTTGCTTGGCCGGCCATGATGAAGAGAATGGGATGGTGTGGGCTGACTTTCATAGCAAAATAATAAAATAATCTAAACTTGCCACATGTCATTTTATTATTGGTCCACTTTTTAAATACTTATCCTTTAAACTTTATTTCTCCACCACATAAAATGCCATAATTATCCACACCAATAATGAGTAAAATCCATAAATTTGACAAGTGTTGGGTGGTGGAAATTCCACTTTTGCCCCTAAGATGGTAAAATTACCATTTTGCCCCTATGTTCTGAAAATATCGAGATTACAGTTCTTTTCACCTCTCAAACTCAAATTATACTCCAAATCATCAATTTTAGTCAAATGTGATCAAAATCTTTTCTAAAAATTCCCATTTTGTCCTCGAGTGGCAAAATGACCATTTTACCCCTAAGTGGTTAATATTCTCGATTGACTCCAAATCAGCCCTCGAACTTCGAATCACCATATTAAGTCATCTTGGGAATGTGAAATTCCCAATTTCATCTTAAATCTCCATTTGAACTAGTTCGAGGCTTAAATCAACTTTGTTGTACCTCTAGGCACACTACCGACTCTTGACAATTTTACGGGGCTTTCCAAGTTTTAAATCAGGTTATCCATCACATGTATGACATGGCAGATACTTTGTAAGGTTGGGCTTGACACCATAATTACCCATTTCACTCCCAATATTTGGCCAAACAAGAGGAAAAGGAAAACAAAGGAAGAACAAAACCTAGGAGCAGAAATTTAAAGGGAAAGTGTGGAAATTCAAGGGATCAAGCAAGATAAGGTAAAATTTCTTAATTTTTACTTGAGATCTACATTACCCATGCCTTATTTTCTCATTTCAATGGCTGAAATCAAATTTTGTAAATGGGTATCATGGCTGACCATACATGAGGGAAGAGATTTTGTGCTTGAATTTAGTTAAATTTCTTGCTAGATTAGTGTTTTTGGTTAGTTAATGACGTGTAGTATGAAAACAAGTGAAGAAAATCACATATTCCTTGGAAACCCATCATGGCCGAATCTCACATGTAGAGTATTGATGGTGGATTGATTTTATTTCAAGTGAATTGGTTAGGAAATGATGAATTATGGTGAGAAAATTAAATAGGAAAAATTCTAGTGTTGATGCACCACCATGGCCGAAATTCTCAAGAAGAAATGTGAAGATGGTTTTGCTGAATTTTTTGTTATTTGATTGGTGTTTGGCGATTTGAAGTATTGGAAAAGAAATGGAGTCATTTTGAGTTAAATTGGACACATTGGCCAATTAATCGGGTGAAAGACCAAAGTAGGCCAACACTATGTTTAGACAATATTCGAACAATTTGCATTTCATATTATGCATTAGTAGTCTAAATTAGTTTATTACAATTTAGAGCCAACGTAGTAAATTTCTTGATTTTGTACTATCTTAAGGTGGTGAGTCCTTCGATAAAAGGCAAGGAAATTTCAATTGAGGATCACTAGTCAGAATACTCCCAAAATCTGAACTCTTGACATTGTGAGTAAACTTATTATCGCCTTAATTATCTAGAGTAAATTTTATTCAATTTGGTGATTTTGTGGAAAAATAAATTTAAATGATGAATTGCCTTGTTTTATGAGAAAAATATGAATTTATAAAATAAAATGAATTTTTATAAATTGACTTGAAAATCGGACAATGATTTTGAAATTAGAGTAATTGGAGACCACGAGTTGTGTTATATATTATGATCTGAATTAAATGGCTTATGATAAAATGGCATGATTGCCTGAAATGATATCTGTGTTGAAAATTATGAATTTCCTGCTTTGACTGGATAGACTATGTAACCAATTAATTACCATATCATGCATTTGGAAATTTTGATTGATTGGTGCATTATAGAATTCTCACTGCAGTGACGGGTTTCCGTGGATCGACTTATTTAGAGGGGCACGATAAACCCCGTTATTTTATACCTCTGATAAGAGGCACGGAGGGTAACTTTTGAGGTATGATAGAGTTCACTTCACGTCGAGCCACCATGTGAGAGTGAACTTAGCCAACGCCAAGGATCGGCTATGTTTTGAGAAATTATGAAATTTTAACAACCTTGGCGGTCTCGGTTAGATGCCTCTGCCAAGGTATCCCCAAGAACAAAGTTTTGGCAAGAGCTAAGTTTTTCTTGAAATCATAAGCCTATTTAACTATTTTGGGTAAAATGAATTTATTTTAACTGATTGAAATGAATTCTCATGTTATGAAATTTTTTCGGAATGGGAAGTTTTCATTGTCTCCTTTTACTCACCTTTAGATATTTTATGAGATATTTGTTTACTCACTAAGTTGTGAAAACTCACTCCCCTCCTTTCTAACCATTTCAAGCTCGAGATAGCCTATAGATAGCAAATATCATTGAGGATTACAGTTGGCTTTACTACAGAAAAACTGTAGGTTCACTGCCCTCGACACTTTTGTTCATTGTGGGCCCACGTGTCATTGTAAATTAGATTTCATATTCCGATTATCTGTATTATAGTACGTATGAATTTATTTTGTTTTTACGCTACAAAAATTATTTACTAATAACTCTATAAATATTGTTTTATAAGAAAATAGATTATTTTATTGAATACTTTTATTACATTCAAACAGTCACAATTTCACTTTAAACGAATTTTTTAGACAACCAAATTTAATCCTGATAATGAAATATGTGTTTTTCACTCACCTGCTATGTTTTTGGTCAAATTCTGAAATTTTGAAAAAAAAATTTGACCAAAATACCCCTGTGAGGTGAAAATTAATTTCTTATTGTTTTAAGTTTGAAAAAGGTTAAAATCCTTTAAAACATGATGTTTAGTGATCATTACTCATAAAGGAGATGAGTAAAATGGTACTAAAGCCTTGCGGGGTTCTGGTGGGCATTCCAGGCGATGAATGTCTATCGGGAGGTTGCGGTGGTTATCACGGGCTCGAGGAGAGTACCGTATCATGATAGAGTGAGGAAGAGTTTGTGTTGGTTTATAAAGGAAATTATAAAACAATCAAAGCTTGACACATGTCACCATATGATTGGTCCACATTTAAAACTTAACTATTAATCCTTTTCTCACCGCCACATAAAATACTTCAATTATCCAAAGTATAAAATGATAATAGGTGAAATTCATGGGTTTCACAAGTGTCATGGTGGTGTAAAATTTCAAAAATTTCAATTACGTCTTCGTGGACACGTGAAATGACCGTTTTGCCCTTATGCTCCGAAAAATGTCGAATTTGAAAATTTTCACTTCTTAAGTTCAAATTATGCTCCAAATAGTCTAACTTGGTCAGGAATTTCATCCAACATTCCAATTTTGCCCTCAAGTGGCAAAATGACCATTTTGCCCTTATGTTATGAAAATTACCGATTGGACTCTAAATCAATCCTCAAACTCCGAATCACCATATTAAGACATTTTAAGGTTCAATAACTCTCAAATACATCTAAAATCTCTATTTCGACAAGTTCGAGGCTTTGATCGACTTAATTGTATCACTAGGTACGATACCGACTTTTAACAATATTTCGAGGAATCCCAGTATGCAGACATGCTATCAGGTACATGAATGACATGGCAAGTATATTTTAGGGCTGGGCTTGATAGAATCAATCTTCAAAAATATGTGATCCATTCAATTTTGGTTCACCCAAGAGTCTAGCACAGAAATAACCTTACTTTTTTCAACAATTAATCACATATTGATACAAGAGTATATTATTAGGTTACTTGCATATTAAATTAGATTAAATTAAGTTATCTTTTACTATACTTGTACACCAAAGAAAATTTAGGTAAAGTTACTTCGTTATTTATTTATATTTGAACTTGTAATAATCTCACATAAAAAAAGTAAGAAGGCTCTCTTCCTTAGGAATAGTTGTATAAAGCCTTCTTGGGTTAATTGTTAAGCACATTGAAGTTGAGATTAAATAAAGAATATTTTTCTTAGTAAGTAAAAGTGCTTATTTTTCCTAGACTCTTTCAAAAGAGTAAGAAATCTTAGTATCTTAGTGTGGGATTTTGGCCATTGTTTACCTTAGTGTGGTTTTATAACCTCTCCAATATTGGTGTTCACCTTAGTGGGGTTTCTAACCTCACCATGATTGGTGTTTTCACAACATCTACGTGTCTTCACAATGTGCCAATGTCAGTTTGGTATTAGAACAAGTGGATCATTGTTCATTGTCGGGTTTTGACTTTCTTTTTTTGGGTAATTTTGTTCATTTAGTGTTTTGTAGTTGTCATCATTTTTTCTACATCACCACGTTGTTGGGATATGCCCTTGATAACTCTATGATATAGAGTTATTTAGGCTTAATTTTGATAACAATTTAGCTTAGTTTTTGTAAGAATGCATAGAAATTAGTAGGTTTTATTTAAATTATTTTAAATTAGTTAATTTAAGTGAGTCAATCTAATCTTAGTTAATTTGGTGTTAATGTGGTTAAGATAGGTTGTTACTGATTTATTTGTGCATTTGTAGGTGTTTGATGAAGGAAAATTTTTAATGAAAGAAGGAGAGCAATTTTTAAGTGCAGACTTCCACTGCATATGCTTTGGTATTTTAGCCATAACTCTCTTTACAGTGCTTCTAATGAGATGATTCTTAGACCATTAGATAGATAAAAGAAATATCTACAATCTCATGTTGACCACTTCACCCAGTTCTGATTGGAATGTGGTAAAAGTCTTGTTGAAGTTAATGCACAACAACAGTCATAGAGCAATTACAATTTTTGTTAATTAATTGGGCAAGGTTGCGACCCACATAGTCTGATTAGGAAATCCTAGCTAAAATTGACTTTTTTCTCCACCCAACATGGCCTAACTTCAAAGCTTTATAAAAACAACCTTTCATAGGACTTTTAAAAGGGAACAAAGCACCAGATTAACAGTTGAGAGTCAAGCCACAAAGTCATTGAAGTTAAGAAGAATTTAAAAGATTCAAGGAGATTTGGAGATCAATAATACAATCTTCAGTTTTTTATATCTTTTTATTATTCTCTTATTCTCTTCGTTTTTTTTTAATGTTAAAATTTTATTTAATGATGATGTGCTACTTGATGGGGAACTAATTCATTAATCTATGATTATGATTGAACTTAATATGTAGTTTGAATTATTTAGCTCTCTTTTACTTATGTTTGATGGATTTAAGTTGTCTATTTTATTCTACTCTTAATGCTTTTAATTGACTGACCACCAATTAGATTGAATTGGAAACTTAGGTTAAACCTTGATGAAGAAGATTTAGATAAACCTTGAATAGAATAATGTATGATCGAATGCACTTAGTTGATTATAAATAAAAGAAATATTGAAACTTACTAGAAATTTTAGGCAAACATGTTGAAATTAAGTGTAGAAGGGAAGAGATTGATAGGGGTAATAGGTATGGAGAAAGAAAGATGAAAGGGATATAATGGTAAGGGGAGAGTAAAGGAGAGATAGAGAAGAATGGGCAGAAAAAGAAAAGTAAAAATTGTAGAAAATTGCACTAAGAGAGGAGGGTAAGGGTGCTAGAGTGAACATGGGGGATTTATATAGGGGGCATGTATGGGTAGTTGGCCGCCTATTTTCGCAGCCCACATAAAAAGAGGTGGGGCGACCTCGCTTCTTGAGGACCATAGCTCACGTCTTTAGGAAGCCATGGCCCCAAGTGTCATGAACTATGCTCCTTCGCCTAAGTTTACGATAGTACATTGGCACTTGAGTGGACGTTTCCATGCAAGCTAGTCAAGACGTGTTTATATATGATCAAACATCAATAATAGCAACAAATCATACTAAGACAATGCACAACAAAATCATAGGCCATATCAAATGCCGTATATGCAACCAATAAGCCACAAAAAGGAAAAATGTTTTATTAATATGAAAATAAGTACAAAGGGATCAAGTCACACCATTATCGAGCCATAAGGGTAGCTTTAGATGACTCGCTACAAACACACATTTACTAGCAAGGCCACCTAATAATCCACTGATTGCTCACCCCTTATAAAGAGTTTACGAGAATTTACACATACTCTACCAATAGCCATTATAATGCTTGAGATGAAGACATTCTTTTCCTAAAGGTTTTTTGTGAGATCTTGTCAAGTTCGTTAAAAGTCATATTGTACCTAGTGGTACAACCAAGTTGATTTAAGCCTCGAACTAGCTCAAATAGAAATTCTAAGATGAATTTGAGAATTTAAAAACCCCCAGAATGACTTAAAATGGTGATTCGGGGTTCGAAGACTGATTTGGAGTCAAATTGGAATTTTCATGATCTAAGGGCAAAATGGTCATTTTGCCACCCGAGGCCAAAATTTGAATGTGGGATGAAATTTTTGACAAGATTGATCATTTTGAGTGTAATTTGAGGTTGAGAAGTGAAAAATTGTAATTTCGATATTTTTTGGAGCATAGGGGCAAAATAGTCATTTTGCCACCTCAAGGGAAAAATTGTAATTTTACACCACCCAACACTTGTCTAGTATATGAATTTCAACCATTATTATTATGGATAATTATGGCCTTTTATGTGGTGGTGGAAGAATGTTTAATGGTTAAGTTTTTAAACATGGACTAATGAAATGGTGATATGTGGCAAACTTGAATTATTTTATTATTTCCCTTTAAAAATCAGCCCACACCTCACCCACCTCATTCCTCATATTCGGCCAAGCAAGAGCAAAGGAAGAAAAGGAAGAAAACAAACCCTAGGAGGAGAAATTCAAAGGGGAATTGGTGGATTTCAAAGATTCAAGCTAGAAAAGGGTAAAATTTCTTGATTTAGTTTGTGATCTACATTACCCATGCTTTATTTTCTCATTTCCATGGCTAAAATCAAGGTTTGTATGAAAGAACCATGGCTAGCTGAACATGAGGGTGAGGCTTTTTGTGCTTGAATTTAGTTAGATTTCTTGTTAGATTAGTGTTTTTAGTTGATTAGTGATGTGTAGCATGAAAATCTAGTGAGAAAATTTCATGCTCTTGGAACCCCTTCATAGGTCGAATTCTCTATGTGGGATATTGATGTTGAATTTGATTTTATTTTAAGTGAATTGGCTGAAAATTAATGATTTATGGTGTGAGAATCAAGTATGAAAAATTTCATGGTTGATGCACCACCATGGTCGAATTTTTCCAAAAGATAATGTGATGTTGAAATTGCAAAATTTCATGTTATATGGTTAGCATTTGATGAATTGAAGAATTAAATTAGAAATGGAAATTATTTGGAGTTAATTGGATGTGTTAGCCAATTTACTGGGTGATAAATTGAATTAGGCCAATACCGTGTTATTTAGGTATACAATTAAAATTATATTGAATTATGTGTCGTGTACTGTGAATAGGTGGTGAACCCTCAAACAAGGGCAAAGGCATTGTGCCAGAGGGCCAAGAATAGGAGCATTTCGAACTCCTAATACAGTGAGTGAACTTGCATTTTGAAATTATTTTGGGAATGTGAATGATTGTATCCAACTTTTTCTTTAAAAGAACGGATGCTATGGGAACTAGCCTTTGGTGAAATATTTTTATGATGTGAAATATAACTGTGATGAATCTATGTGCCTCTATATGATTCTGATATGTATTGTTAAGGAATTTTGTGAAATTGATGTAACCATGTGTGTGCGGAGTGGGCATTGCACATGTTGGTTGAATGGCAAAATGTTGTGATAATCACGATCGTACATGTCCGGAGTGGGAAGTGCACATGTCAGTTAAATGACAAGGTTGTGATAATTACGACCATGCATGTACAGAGTGGGCAGTGCACATGCCGGTAATGATGTGTGAGTAGGGAATGCACCAGATTGGAGAAAAATGGTGTGGTGGATGTAATTACAGGTGATTTTATATATATGTATACATGTGTGAACTTGAGAACTCTCTTCCATTGCAAATTGATTTGAATTGAGGAATAAGGGGTTTTAATATTCAATTGATCTAAATTGATTTGTTTTCAAATAAGTACATCATTGGTTCTCAACTTTCTTGGTTATCATTGTTTGTTCCCTTATAATGTTCGCTCACTGAGTTTCATACTCGCAGTTTTAAAAATTCATGTTTTCAGATCAAGAGACTGTTGGATCCTAGATCGATGAGTCTTGGTAATTCATCTCTTGGGTATGTGTCTGGCATTCAATAGTAACCTTTTTATTGTAATTTCTTCACTGGAAGTCACAAGTCTTTTTGTATTGTGAATATACACAAGTAATGTAAATTACTAAGTTATATGTCTTAAACAATATATGCATATTTTAATCAATAATGCCATTTCGAGTTGGCTATGTTCACACCAGTGAAATGCATATGGATGCATTGGTGGATGAGACGTTGAGGAAAATGACAGAATTAGGCTTGCTTGGGCTTGGTGAGCAATGCTCATTGGGCCTATGCGCCGGTCATGGCCCGAGAATTAGGGCTGTGACAAACTTGGTATCAGAGCCCTATGTTGTTTAGGTCCTAGGATGTTCTTGTTTGGTCCAGCGAAGAGTCAGGTCTTTATGTGGGATTTTTTATTACGAACTGTGAACCGTAACACATCTCATAATCAAGGAACCACATAAATTCCCTATGTTAAAAACCACCTTACTTTCTTGACTGTGACTATAAAATGTGTTTAATAACAGGTGATGCTCTTGTCTAGGTAAGATTGCCACCTAAGACATGAGCTGCCTCAAGACGGATAGGGGGGCAAGATGCCCCCATTGAGGTGACTGATAGGCCATGGGTATCCACCCTTAGGGGCCGAGGTAGACATGGCAAGGCCACTATGCCGGTGAGGGCGGATATGCTTGTGAGTAAGAGAGAGGAGAGAGGAGGGACAGCCTTTAGGTGAGGTAGATAAGCCACCAACTGGAGGCTTTACTATTGAGGATTTGGCGGCAGGTCTGCAGAGAGTAGTAGAGGCCTTACTATCAGGTTGTAGAGATGATGGCAGCCTATATGGATAATATACAGAAAGTAGTAGAAGGGAGACATGTAGCACAAGCGTCCCCTAACTCATAAGGCCAGATCGAGCACCAACCTCCAGAGGGTGAAAGAGGTCAGTTAGAGGTTTCACTTATTGACTTTCTTAAGCTTAAGCCTCCATTGTTTACGGGGTCAGATGCATCAGAGAAACCCCATGTTTTCTTGGACAAAATGGAAAGGATTTGTAATGCCATGGGGAGTTCTAGCGTTAGATCAGTGGAGCTAGCAATTTTTCAATTGGAGGATGCAGCGTAGGAATGGTATGACTCCTTATGAAGGGGTAGGCCGACAGATGCTCCACTGTTGACTTGGAATGAATTCAGTACAGCTTTTTTAGATAGATTTTTATCACATAGTGTACGAAATGCCAAAGCTAGAGAGTTTTAGGCGTTGGTGCAAACTCCGAGTATGACAGAGTCGAAGTATGATATAAAATTCACGTAGCTGTTTCGATATGCACCTTATTTAGTTTCCACAGAAGAGATGAAGATTCAAAGGTTTGTGGATGGGCTGGCGGAACCATTGTTTAAAGCTGTGGCTTCCCGAATTTCAATACTTACTTTGTGACAGTAGATTGTGCTCAATGAATTGAGATGAGGACCAGTGAGAGTAGGGACACAAGAGATGGAGCAAAAAAGGCCAAGATAAAAGGTTATCAAGGTCGCAGAGATTTCGATAGTAGAATTTCATCTTCTAGCCATCGAGGTCCACCAAGGGAATCAAGGATAAGAACACCTAAGTGAATTTAGTGGTGTTAGACACCTTGGATTTTGACATGATATTAGGAATGGATTGGCTATCACCTTGCCATGCCAGTGTAGACTATTACCATAAGTTAGTTAGATTTAATTTCCTGAGTGAACCATCATTTAGCATTCAAAGGGACAAAAGCAATGTTCAAACCAACTTGATATCAACCATATCTGCCAGAAGGCTGTTAAGATAGGGTTGTCAAGGTTACTTGGCTATTGTGAAGGATACCTAAGCGAAGGTTGGAGATATAAGCAAGCGTCGGTAGTAAACGAGCCTATGGATCTATTTCTCAAGGAACTACCGGGATTACCTCTAGAGTGAGAGATTGAATTCTGTATAAATTTGATTCTTGATACTAGACCCACATCCATACTCCCGTATCGGCTGGCACCAGCAAAGCTTAAGGAGCTTAAGGATCAGTTGGAGGATCTGCTAGATAAAGGTTTCATTTGCCCCAACGTCTCACCGTGGGGAGCACTAGTGCTATTTGTAAAAAAAAAAGATGGGTCACTTAGACTATGCATTGACTATCGACAACTTAATAAGGTAACGGTGAATAATAAGTACCCTATCCTAAGAATAGATGATCTATTTGATCAGCTACAAGGGTCACAATGTTTCTCTAAGATAGATATGCGATCTGGGTATCATCAATTGAGGATACAGAATGAGGATGTGCCAAAGACCGCATTTCGAACCAGGTATGGGCATTATGAGTTCTTGGTGATGTCGTTTGGGCTTACTAATGCCCCTACAGCCTTTATGGATTTAATGAACCAAGTGTTCAAGCCCTATTTGGAAAAGTTTGTAATGATGTTTATTGATGATATCTTGATCTACTCGATGAGTCGAAAGGAGCACGAGTAGCGTCTTAAGATAGTGCTCCAAACTTTGAGAGAACATTGATTGTATGCCAAATTCTCCAAATGTGAGTTCTGGCTTGAAAGTGTTACATTCTTGGGACATGTGGTATGTAAGGATAGGGTACAAGTCGATCCAAAGAAAGTTGAAGAAGTGGAAAAATGGCCAAGGCCAACATCAGTTACGGAGATTATAAGCTTTTTAGGGTTGGCAGGCTACTATCGTCGCTTCGTCAAGGATTTCTCAAGAATAACCGCCCCTTTAACCAAGCTGACACGTAAAGATACAAAATTTAAGTAGTCAAATGCTTGTGAAGATAGCTTTGAGAAGCTGAAGACATGTCTCACCACAGCTCTAGTGTTAAGTCTACCATAAGGCATAAGGGGTTATATAGTATTTTGCAATGCATCGCTGGTTGGTTTAGGGTGTGTGTTAATGCAATGTGGGAAGGTAATTGTATATGCATCGAGACAACTAAAAAAGCATGAGCAAAATTATTCCGCACACGATTTGGAGATGTCAACAACCGTGTTTGCCTTAAAGATTTGGAGACATTACTTGTATGGTGAGACTTGTGAGATATATACGGACCACAAAAGTCTGAAATATATATTTTAGCAGAGAGATCTTCACTTGCGACAATGTAAGTAGATGGAGTTGTTAAAAAATTATGATTGTACTATTCTTTAACATCCCTGTAAGGCAAATGTAGTGGCTGATGGGGAGTTTGGCACATATCTCTACAAACAAGAGATTTTTGATTAAGGAGATGCATAGCTTGGGAGATATGGGTGTCCATCTAGAAGTTTTCGAGGCAGATGCATTGCTAGCACATTTCAGAGTTAGGCCTGTCCTAATAGACCAAATTAAAAAAGCGCAAAGTAAATATGAGTTCGCAGCTAAGACATTAGATGACCCTCAGGGAAAGAAAGAAAAGATGTTTACCAAAGGCACAAATAGAGTGTTGAGGTATGGAACTAGGCTTTATGTGCCGAATAGTGATGGATTGAGGAAAGAGATATTGAAAGAGGCACATATGGGAGCCTATGTGATACATCCATGAGCTACAAAGATGTATCAAGATTTAAAATGAGGTGTATTGGTGGGAAAGACTTAAGAAAGATGTAGCTGAGTTTGTTTCCAAGTGTTTAGTGTGTCAGCAAGTTAAAGCAAGGTACCAAAGGCCTGCAGGATTACTACAGCCGTTACTAGTGCCCAAATAGAAGTGGGAGCATATTGCAATGGACTTTGTGGGGGTTATGACTCGATTTGGGTCATAGTGGATCAGTTAACAAAATCAGCCCATTTCCTTCCAGTTAAAACTACATACAGAGCTACCTAATATGCCTAGCTCTATGTAGATGAGATCATATGGTTGCATGGCATTCTTGTTTCCATAGTGTCGGATAGAGGGACACAGTTCACTAGTAGATTTTAAGAAAAGTTACAAGAAACGTTGGGCACTAAGTTGGATTTTAGCATGGCTTTTCACCCCCAAACTGATGGACAGTCTAAACGGACAATACAGACATTGGAAGATAGGTTGAGGGCATGTGTAATAGACCTTGGAGTCAAATGGGATCGATATCTACCCTTAGTGGAGTTTGCTTACAATAATAGTTTCGAAACTAGCATCTAAATGGCACCATTTGAAGCATTATATGGACAAAAGTGCAAGTCTCTCATTGGATGGCTAGAGGTGTGGGAAATGAAACTTTTGGGGCTCAAGTTGGTGCAGGATGCCATTGATAAAATACGTATGATTTGCCAGAGGATGTCTACAACATAGAGTAGACAAAAGTCCTATGCTGATAGCCAATGAAGGGACTTGGAGTTTCAAGTGGGAGACCATGTATTTTTAAAGGTCTCACCAACCAAAGGGGTAATGAGGTTTGGCAAGAAAAGAAAATTGAGTCCTCAGTATATAGGACCTTTCGAGATTTTAGAAAGAGTTAGAGCAGTGGCATACCGATTGGCATTATCACCAAACCTTTTGAATATTCACCCGTGTTCCATGTGTCGATGTTGAGGAAATATAATCTGGATCCTTCTCATGTAATACAGTATGAAACTATTCAGTTGCAAGATGATTTGACTTACGAGGAACAACTAATAGCTATTCTTGATAGACAAGTCAAAAAGCTTCGATCAAAGGATAGGACCTCAATAAAAGTGTTGTGGCGGAATCACACTAATGAAGAGGTAACATGGGAAGCTGAGGAGGAGATGCAGACACAATATCCATACCTTTTTGATACATAAAGGTAAGCAACCTTACGTTGAATTTAAATTCGGGGATCGAATTTCTTTTAGTGCGAAAGAATGTGAGATCTTGTTAAGCTCGTTAAAAGTCGGTATTGTACCTAGTGGTACAACCAAGTTGATTTAAGCGTTGAACTAGTTCAAATAGAAATTCTAAGATGAATTTGAGAATTTTAAAACCCCTAAAATGACTTAAAATGGTGATATGGGGTTCGAGGACTGATTTTGAGTCAAATTGGAATTTTCATGATTTAGGGGCAAAATGGTAATTTTGACACCTGAGGCCAAAATTTGAATGTGGGATGAAATTTTTGACTAAGATTGATCATTTGGAGTGTAATTTGAGGTTGAGAAGTGAAAAATTGTAATTTCGATATTTTTCGAAGCATAGGGGTAAAATAATCATTTTGCCACCTCAAGGGAAAAATTGTAATTTTACACCACCCAACACTTGTCCAGCATATGAATTTCAACCATTATTATTATGGATAATTATGGCATTTTATGTGGTGGTGGAATAATGCTTAATGGTTAAGTTTTTAAACATGGACTAATGAAATGGTGACATGTGGCAAACTTGAATTATTTTATTATTTCCCTTTAAAAATCAGCCCACACCTCACCTACCTCATTCCTCATATTTGGCCAAGCAAAAGCAAAGGAAGAAAAGGAAGAAAACAAACCCTTGGAGGAGAAATTCAAAGGGAATTCGTGGATTTCAAAGATTCAAGCTAGAAAAGGGTAAAATTTCGTGATTTAGTTTGTGAGCTACATTACCCATGTTTTACTTTCTCATTTCCATGGCTGAAATCAAGGTTTGTATGAAAGAACCATGGCTGGCTGAACATGCTCACCCACCTCATTCCTCATATTTGGCTAAGCAAAAGCAAAGGAAGAAAAGGAAGAAAACAAACCCTAGGAGGAGAAATTCAAAGGGAATTCGTGGATTTCAAAGATTCAAGCTAGAAAAGGGTAAAATTTCATGATTTAGTTTGTAAGCTACATTACCCATGTTTTACTTTCTCATTTCCATGGCTGAAATCAAGGTTTGTATGAAAGAACCATGGCTGGCTGAACATGCTCACCCACCTCATTCCTCATATTTGGCCAAGCAAAAGCAAAGGAAGAAAAGGAAGAAAACAAACCCTAGGAGGAAAAATTCAAAGGGAATTGGTGGATTTCAAAGATTCAAGCTAGAAAAGGGTAAAATTTCGTGATTTAGTTTGTGAGCTACATTACCCATGTTTTACTTTCTTATTTCCATGGCTGAAATCAAGGTTTGTATGAAAGAACCATGGCTGGCTAAACATGGGGGTGAGGGTTTTTGTGCTTGAATTTAGTTAGATTTCTCATTAGATTAGTGTTTTTAGTTTATCAGTGATGTGTAGCATGAAAATCAAGTGAGAAAATTTCATGCTCTTGGAACCCCTTCATAGGCCGAATTCTCTATGTGGGATATTGATGTTGAATTTGATTTTATTTTAAGTGAATTGGTTTAAAATTAATGATTTATGGTGTGAGAATCAAGTATGAAAAATTTCATGGTTGATGCACCACCATGGCTGAATGTTTCCAAAAGACAATGTGATGCTGAAATTGAAATATTTCATGTTATTTGATTAGTGTTTGATGAATTGAAGAATTAAATGAGAAATGAAAATTATTTGGAGTTAGTTGGATGTGTTGGCCAATTTATCGGGTGATAAATCGAATTAGGCCAATACCATGTTATTTAAATATACAATTAAAATTATATTGAATTATGTGTCGTATACTATGAATAGGTGGTGAACCCTTAAACAAGGGCAAAGGCATTGTGCCAGAGGGCTGAGAATAGGAGCATTTCAAACTCCTAATATAGTGAGTGAACTTGCATTTCGAAATTGTTTTGGGAATGTGAATGACTATATCCAACTTTTTTTAAAAAAAAGAATGGAAGCTATGGGAACAAGCCTTTGGTGAAATATTTTTGTGATGTGAAATATAATTGTGATGAATCTATGTACCTCTATATGATGCTGATATGTATTGTTAAGGAATTTTGTGAAATTGATGTAACCATGTATGTGCGGAGTGGGCAATGTACATGTCGATTGAATGGCAATGTTGTGATAATCACGACCGTGCATGTACGGAGTGGGCAGTGCACATGTCGATTAAATGACAATGTTGTGATAATTACGACCGTGCATGTTTGGAGTGGGCAGTGCACATGCCGGTAATGATGTGCGAGTAGGGAATGCACTAGATTGGAAGAAAATGGTGTGGTGGGTGTAATTGCACGTGATTATATATATATACATGTGTGAACTTGAGAACTCTCTTCCATTGCAAATTGATTTGAATTGAGGAAGAAGGGGTTTTAATATCCATTTGATTTAAACTGATTTGTTTCCAAATAAGTGCATCATTGGTTCTCAACTTTCCTGGTTATCATTGCTTGTTCTTTTCTAATGTTCGCTCACTGAGTTTCGTACTTACAGTGTTAAAAATTCATGTTCTTAGATTAGAAGACCGTTGGATCCTAGATCGAGGAGTCCCAGTAGTTTGCCTCCTGGGTATGTGTCTGGCATTCAATAGCAATCCTTTTATTGTAATTTCTCCGCTGGAAGTCACAAGTCCTTTTGTATTGTGAATATACACAAGTAATGTAAATTACTAAGTTATATGTCTTGAACAGTATTTGCATATTTTAATCAATAATACCATTTCGAGTTGGCTATGTTCACACCAGTGAAATGCATATGCATGCATTGGTGGATGAGACGTTGAGCTAAATAAAAGAAATAGGCTTGGTTGGGCTTGGTGAGCTATGCTCTAGGCCCATGCGCCGGTCAAGGCTCGAGAATTGGGGTTTGTCAAGCTCAGCCTAAAAACGTCTGCCATGTCATTTATGTATTTGACATCATGCCTACACACTTGAATGTCTTAGAAAAATAGTTAAAAGTTAGTATTATACCTAGAGGTACAATTAAGTCAATTTAAGCCTCGAACTAGTTAAAATAGGGATTTTAAGATGAAATTGAGAATTTCACATTCTAGGAATGACTTAAAACAGAGATTCGGAGTTCAAGTGCTGAATTGGAGTCAATTTGGAATATTGACCATCTAAAGGCAAAATGGTCATTTTACCAGCCGAGGACAAAATGAGAATTTTTAAAAAAGATTTTGACCACATTTGACTAAGATTGATTATTTGGAGTATAATATGAGGTTTACCAGTGAAAAATTTTAATTTTCGGTATTTTTCGAGCATAAAGGCAAAACGGTAATTTTACCACCTCGGGGGCAAAATGGTAATTTTCACCCCAACAATTGTCAAAAACCAAGGATTTTATTTATTATGGGGATGGATAAATATGACAATTTATGTGGTGAAGAATTAAAGGTTAAAAGATAAATATTTAAATTATGGACCAATGATAAAATGACATGTGGTAAGCTTTGATTTATTAATATTTAACTTAAAAATCAGCTCGTAAAACCCCCATTTTCACTCCCATATTCGGCCAAGCAAGAGGGAAAGGAAACCAAAGGAAGAACAAAACCCTAGGAGGAGAAATTCAAGGGGAAAGTGTGAAAATTCAAGGAATCAAGCAAGATAAAGTGAAATTTCTTTATTTTTACTTGAGATTTACATTACCCATGCTTTAGTTTCTCATCTCCATGCCTGAAATCAAAGTTTGAAAATGGGTATCATGGCTGACCGTACATGAGGGAAGAGTTTTTGTGCTTGAATTTAGTTAGATTTCTTGCTAGATTAGTGTTTTCGGTTAGTTAGTGATGTGTAGTATGAAAACAAGTGAAGAAAATCACAATATCCTTGGTAACCCATCATTGGCCGAATGTTCTATGTAGTGTGTGGATGGTGGATTTGATTTTCTTGCAACAGAATTGGTTAGAAAATGATGATTTATGGTGAGAAAATTGAATAGGAAAAATTCTAGTGTTGATACACCGCCATGGCCGAATTTCCAAGGAACAATGTGATGATGATTTTTGAGATATTTCATGACATTAAGGTATTTGATGATTTGAAATATTGAGGGAAAAATAGAATTAATTGGAGTTAAATTTGGGTATATTGGCCAATTAATTGGGTGAAAAATCAATTGAGGCCAACACCGATTTATTTAGGTATAGAATAGAATTTAGAAAAAAATACCGTATTTAGATAATCACTTGAACATTTCATATTTCATTGTAAGCATCAGTATAGAGCCTGATTGGGTTTTATATCAATTTAGCATCAATTCTGTCACGACTCGGAACTCCCCATCAGGTTCGTGACAACTGCCGCGACGTCCCGATAGGGCACTCATTCCTAGAATGTCGATCGGAACCCCGCAAGGCTTAGCATCAGTTTCTACATTTCCTTGGTGAGCAACAGTTATTAAATACCATAATTCAAAAATCAAAAGTTATTTTTGATTCAAAAACAAAATTTTATTGTCTTTTGGCTTATAGGGGCATTTTTGTCATTTTTTGTCGAAAATCTTGAAATTTGCTAAAAATGTGGTAAATGTGTAGAAAACACATATATCATGATTAAAAATAAATTTAAGTATCTAAAACGATTGTCTGAGGTAAAATTTTAACTATTTGAATATAATAAAAATATTCAATAAAATAATATATTTTCTTATAAAACAATTTTTATAAAGTTATCGATAAATAATTTTCGCAGCGTAAAAACTAAATATATTTTTACGTACTATAATACAAATAGCCAAAGTATGAAATTAAATTACAGTGACACATGGGCCTACAACTAACCAAAATGTGTCGGAAGCTGAAAACCTACAGCTTTCACCGATTCAAGTCTAATGGATGGTCCTTGGCTAAATCCGCTAACTATGGAATACTCTGAGCCTGAAATGTGAGGAAATGAGAGGGTAAGATTATAAAATCTCAGTGAGTAAACAGATACCATCTAAACTATCTAAAAGCGAGTAAATGGAGACGATTAAATAAATCAGCATAAAATAATTTATAACATTTCATTTTCTTTCACTAAATGAATTAAGTTCATTTTACTCAAAAATTTGCATGGCTTATGATTTCTCGAAAATCGTGGCTAGTGCCATAAAAGCTCATGCTTAGTGACACATTGATCAAAGGTATTCAACCAAGCCCGCCAAGGCTGTTACAGATTTGATAATTATTCAAAACTCAATCGTACCTTAGCGTCAGCTGAGTTCGCCTTCACGTGGTGGTTTGGCGTTCACTTTCATACCTCAGGACAACCCTTTACGCCTCTACAACTGAGATAAAGATATATATATGGTGGGTTTTACCGTGCCACCTCTAAATAGGCCAGTCCATGGAAACCCACCCACTGTAGTAGATAACAATCCACCAATTAAATAAAAGTTTAATACCATGAATTGGCAATGTGATTGCTAAGCAATTTATTAGCACAAAGCATACAATTCACATTTTTCAATATAGTAAACAATTCAACCAATCATGCCATAAATATCATAAGCCAATTGATTTAAATCATAATTTATGATAACACACGTGGTCTCCAACTACTCTAATTTCAAAATAAATTGTTCAATTTTCAAGCCGATTTATTAAAATTCAATTTATTTTATAAAACCAATTTAGTTCATAAATTTCACAATTTCTTCATAAAATAGGCAATTCACCAACTAAAATGATTTTTCATAAAATCATCAAATTGAATAAAATCTACTCTAGATAATTAAGTCGATAATAAGTTTACTCATTGTGTTAGGAGTAGAAATACTCTTATTCTCTGTCTGTGGGTGTAGTCTTCTACCCGTGTCAAATGGCTCACCACCTATCCATCATACATGACACAAAATTCGATAATTTGCATTAATTTGTCATAATATATTTCAAGCTTTCTAAATCTAAATGAATACAAGCGATGGAATGCAACACGCCCGATTAATCGCTTAAATATGATTTTCGACCTAAGTCGCACTATACTCGGTCTAATCGGCTAAAATCTCCAATTTAATTCCAAATCAATTTTTTTCACTTTCTACACTCCAATTATACCTAAATTACCTCAATGACTATGAATGTGGTTCAATTCATCAGTCCGAATCACAAAATACACCGGTCTATACACTAGGGTTTAATGAAAAATATCATAATATCATAATATCATAAATGTCATCAATTTCCATCAAAATATCATAAAATATCACAAAATTCCTCATCAATCTCTCCCCTAGAATATTTGACCCTTTAGGGTTTAATGAAAAACATATTGTTTTCTTACTAATTTTCACACCATTAATCATTAACCGATTAAAACACCAACATCACTTAATTCTCTCACCATAATTCATCATTTCGTAACCCATTTCACTTGAAATGAAACCAATCCACCACACGCACACACACCATGGGGCATTCGGCCATTGAAGGTTAGTGGGGGAAATGGAATTTTTCCTTGTTCTTTTACTTATAAACATACTAAACTAACCTTACACACTAACACATTTTAAAATCAAACAAATTCCAACATCATTTCTCTCACCATGCCCATTTGGCCTACCATAAATTCATCATGAAACATCCTTCTCAACCATAGAAAATGAAAAGAAATGCATGGGTATTGTAAATCTCAAGTAAAAGTGAAGAAATTTTACCTTATTCCACTTAATCGTTTGAATTTTCACAATTTCTCTTGAATTTTCTTGATTTTTACTAACTAGGCTTTTGTTTTCTCTTTGTTTTCCCCTTTTTTTCTGGTTTTGCCCGACCATGGGGTTAAAATGGGCTGATTTTTATGCTTTTTATTAAGAAAATAATAAAATATTAAAAGCTTGACACATGGCATTTCTTTATTGGTTCAAATTTAAATATTTGACTTTTGATTCTTTAATTCTCCACCACACAATTTCTCATATTTATCCAATTCCATGATGAATAAAATCCCTTGGTCTTAACAAATGTTGGGGGCAAAAAATTACCGATTTGCCCCTAAAGTGGAAAAATTATGATTTTGCCCTTATACTCCAAAAAGTATCGAAATTACATTTTTTCCACTTTTAAACCTCAAATTACACTTCAATTGATCAATCTTAGTCAAATGGGGCCAAAATCTTTTCTAAGAATCCCCGTTTTATCCTCGAGCGATAAAATTACCATTTTGCCCTTGTGCTCCAAAAATATCGAGAATTAAATTTTTCACCTTTAAACCTCCTATTATACTTCAAATGTTTAACCATGATCAAAATTTTCATCAAATAACCAAATTTAAATTTTGGGTTGCAAAATGACCGTTTTGCCCCTAATTGGTGAATATTCTCGATTGACTCCAAATTGGCTCTCGAACTCCGAATTGCCATTTTAAGTCATCCCTGGATTGTGAATTCCCAATTTCACATTAAAATTCCTATTTTAATTAGTTCGAGGTTTAAATCGACTTAGTCATACCTCTAATTATAATATTGACTTTTAATACCTTTCAGGGGCATTCAAGTATGTAAACATTTCATCCAACACATGGATAGCATGACATATACTTTATAAAGTCGGGTCTTACAAATTCAGTGAATTGTTTGCTGTGTATTATGGATAGGTGGTGAGCAAACTACACTGGTAAAAGTAAAGACATTATGCCTGAGGATCAAGAATAGGAGTATTTTGGACTCCTAGTACTGTGAGTAAACTTATTATCGTCTTAATTATCTAGAGTAATTTTTATTCAATTTAGTGATTTTGTGGAAAAATAAATTTAAATGATGAATTGTTTTGTTTTATGAGAAAAATATGAATTTATAAAATAAAAATGAATTTTTATAAATTGATTTGAAAATTGTACAATAGTTTTGAAATTAGAGTAATTAGAGACATTTGTTGTGTTATAAATTATGATATGAACTAAATGGCTTATGATAAATTGGCATGAATGGCTGAATTGAAAACTTTCTTGAAATTATATGAATTGTTTGCTTTGCCTTGAATGACTTGATTTGAAATGATTATAAGTTGTCACGACCCAATTTCCCGAGCCATGACCGGTGCATGGACCTAATGAGCATAGCTCACCAAGCCCAAGCAAGCCTTTTCTGGTAATCATGTTTGGCATTTTATAGATCTTGCATTACTATTTTTGAACCAAAATTTTTGATTCACAATTCAATATATTTCAAAACATAACATGTATACCACATGTTTACAATTTCATTATCTCAAAGCACTGTCATTCAATGCCATCTCATCGAGGCATTATTAATCCAACATATATATATACATGTACATAGACAAAGACTCTCAACCATCAGCGGAGTAACTTTGAATAAAGGCATAGCTACTAAGATGCCGTAGTACCAACCAAAAGGTGATTATGCGTAGATGACTTGGTCTAGGCTCCAATTTCCTATAAATCTGAAAACATGAATTTTTATAAAACGTGAGTATGAAACTCAGTGAGTGAATATTAGAAGGGAACAAGCAATCTCAACCAGGAAATTTGACAATCATGATGCACCGGTTGAAAATAAGGCCATTTTCATCTCACTACTATTCCAAACCCTTTTTCCCTTACCTAGAAATTTATTACACATTCAAGAATTAAACATCCTTGAATTTACACTGATCATTCTAGCAAAGTAGTAAAATTGAAGGTTATTTACAAACTGTCACAAAACGAGGGTTTCGTGTTAAACCCTTTTTCTTCAATTTCAAACAATTTGCATACCATACAATCACACATATATACATAAATATCACTTACAATTTCATTCAACAATCATTCAATTTCATTCATTCATTATCCCATCTTTTCCTCTACTCTGTTGTACTCTCAACTCATACATCATTACTGGCATTGCACTTCCCACTCCACACATGCACGGTCATAATTATCACACTCTTTATCATTCAACCGGCATTGCACTTCCCACTCCGCACATGCAAGGTTGCATCAATTTCACCATAATTTATCAATAATGCATATCAGCATAATACAAGGGTACACAGATTCAGTACACTCAATTTCACACAATTTCTCAACAATACATGTAGGCATCATACAGATATACACAGATGCATCGTAATCATATTTAACATCATAGAAATATTTTCACTAAAGGCTTGTTCCCGGGATTCATTTTTAAATGGGAATTAGATATAATCATTCACGCATTTCATTTCAACTTAATTAGAATTCCCAAATAAATTTTGAAATGCAAATTCACTCACAGGTGTTGAAAATCCGGATTTCGGGTGCACTCGGACTAATAGTTCTCAAGCGCAATTCCTTTGCCTTTTTCGAATGTCTCCCCACCTTGACAAATAACCAAGTCGAGGACTTTACTATATTGTCCTTAAATTGATATAAACTAATTTAAATTACTAATGCTTGATATGTAATTGAAAAATGCATCCGATTATCGCTTAATCGCGGTATTGATTAAATTCGACCGATCACTCGATTAATTGACGATTGTGTCCAAATCACCTCCAATTTAATTCATTTCTCCTCTAATACCTTAATTCACCACATATTACTCAAATAAAGCCAAATTCAGCATTAGAACCCTCACATTTCCTTATAGAGAAATTCAGTCATTTGGTGCACTAGCACTGAAATTTTTCCTATATAAATGTTTCACCTTAATTCATCTTTTTCCAAGCCATTTTCCTTGAAATACAAACAATCCCTCATTGATTCTCAACACACCAGGTTCAGCCAATGAAGAACAACAAAGAGAATCAAATTTTTTCTTATATTTTTGTTCACAACCATGCTTAACTACCTCTAAACATCAACATAGTCTAAAATCAAGCCAATCCAACATTAATTCCTCTTCCATACCCATTTTTCAGAATTGAATTCATCATGATATCATCTCTCTCAACCATAGAAAATGGAAAGAAATGCATGGGTATTGTAGATCATAAGCTAAAGTGAAGAAATGTTACCTTTTTCACTTGATTTTCCTTGAAAATCACACTTTTCGCTTGAATTTTTTGCTAGGTTTTCTTGTTTTTCTCCTTGTTCTCTTTTGTTTTCCTTTGAATCGGTTTTGTGCAGCATTTGGAGAGAGAAAATGGGTTTTATGGCTGATTTTTAGGCTTTAATAATAAAATAATCAAGCATGCCACGTGTCACATGCTTATTGGCCCATTTTTTAAACTTTTTGACTTTTTCTTTTAAATTTTCCACCACAATTATTCTTGTATTTATCCAATCCCAGGAGGAATAAAATCCCTTGGTTTTGACAAGTGTTGGGGCAGAAAATTTACCGATTTGCCCCTGAGGTGAAAAAATTACGATTTTACCCCTATACTCTGAAATGTACCAGAATCACATTATTTTCACTTTCTAACCTCAAATAACACTAATATTGATCAATATTAACCAAATGGGGTAAAAATATTTTCAAAAAAATTCCCGTTTGGTCCCCTAGTGGCAAAATTACCATTTTGCCTTTATGCTCCAAAAATATCGAAAATCACAAATTTTCACTACTAAACTTTATTTTATACTCCAATAATCTTAATTATATTTCATATAATTATTTTTGGTCCAATGTGATCAAATCTTGGCTAAAAATCTTTGTTTTATCATCAAATGGTAAAATGATCGTTTTGTCCATAACTGGTCAATTTTCCCGATTGACTCCAAACTAGACCTTAAACTCCGAATCACTATTTAAGTCATTCTGTGGGTTTCAAATTCTCAAATTCCTCTTAGAATTTCTATTTGAACTAGTTCAAGGCTCGATTAAACTTGGTTGTACCACTCGGTACAACATCGTCTTTTAATCGAGCTTGACAGGGTTTCACAAAGTATTTCCTTCGGGAAAAGTTTTAAAAGGTTTGGGATTCGGAGCTTGGCGAGTAGTCCCTGCCGGAGGCTGTGGAGTTGTCACAAGGCGACTGGCCAGTAGTCAAGTGATGGGGACCCAGACCTATTAATAATTGCCATGTCATGCTATTGAGATTTGATTGATTGGTGGGTTATAGATTTCTCACTACAATGACGAGTTTTCGTGGACGGGGCCTATTTAGAGGGTCACAGTAAACCCTATATATTATACCTCTGATGAGAGGCGTGGAGTAACTCTTGAGGTATGACAGAGTTCACCTCACACCGAACCATCATGTGAGGGTGAACTCCGCTAACGCCAAGGAATGGTTGCATTTTGAGAAATTCTGAAATTTCTGATCAAGGTGTCACTGAGTATGATTTTGCTTGGCATGAGCCAGTTTTTCAGAAAATCATAAGCCATATTAATTTTTCGAGCAAAATGAATTTATTTTATCTAGTGCAAGGAATTGAAACGTTATGAATCATTTTACGATGATTTATTTAATCGTCTCCATTTACTCGACTTTAGATAGCGTATATGGTATCCGTTTACTCACTGGGATTTTACAATCTCACCACCCTCCTTTCCTCACATTTTAGGCTCAAGACAGTCTGTAGTTAGCGGATTTGGTTACTGACAACAGTTGGACTTGAATCATCAAGAACTGCAGGTTCACAGCTTCTGATGCTTTCGGTTAGTTGTGGGCCTACGTGTCACTATAATTTAAATTTTATACTTTGATTGTCTATATTATAGCATATATAAATATATTTAGCTTTTATGTTACAAAAATTATTTACCTATAATTCTATAAAAATTGTTTTATAAGAAAATAGATTATTTTATTGAATATTTTTATTATATTCAAAAGTCACAATTTCACTTCAAACGAATGTTTTAGACATTTAATTTATTTTTAATCATGAAATATGTGTTTTCTACTCACCTACTGCGTATTTAGCCTGTGTTGAGATTTTCGAAGAAAAATGACAAAAATGCCCCTGTGAGTCAGAAAATAATATTTGTCACGACCCGGAACTCCCATTGGGCCCGTGACAACCGCCGCGATGTCTCAATAGGTATTCATACCTTGAATACCGACCGAAACCTCGCAAGGCTATTGTATCAGTTTTCTTACCTCCCCTGCGAGCGTCGATTTCCGAACGTCATATTTTAAATAATTACTAGCCACTTTCAAACCAAAAGTGACTAGAAAATGATTCTCGACTCACAGGGGTATTTCGATCATTTTATAAAAAATTTCAAATCCAGATAATTACGTGTCAAATACTTAGAAAGTACATATTTGAAAATTAGAAACACGTTTTATTATATAAAACGTTTATTTTTAAACAAAATAGTAATTATCAGGATATAATAAAAATAAAAGAGAATATTTAATAAAATATCTTAGTTTCTTATAAAACAATATTTATAGAGTGTTCGGTAAACAAATTTTATAGCGTAAACACAAAATAAAATCATACATATTGAAATACAAATAAGCAGAGTACGCAAGTATATTTACAATGACTTGTAGGCCCACGAATACGCAAAAGTAAGGAGGACGAAACCTATTGTGGATGAAGTTGCAAAAATCAACTGTCGTCTTCCTCAAATACAGTTGTCTACAACTAGTCTGGTCGTGAAATGTTGGAAGGGAGAGTGGTGAGTTTACACAACTCAGTGAGTAAACAAATATCTCTTAAAATATCTAAAGGCGAGTAATAGAAGACAAAGAAAACCTTTTTACCACGAAAGGGTTTCATAACATGAAACTTTATTTGAATCAATACAAATAATTTCAATTCACTCAAATAATAACAAGTATGATAATAATAGTAATAAGGTTTATGATTTATCAAAATCGTGGCTCGTGCCATAAAATACATACTCGAGGATACCTTGGCCGAGGCATCTAACCAAGTCTTCCAAAGTTCAAATTTATAATTTTTTTTTTCAAAAAATGAGGTCGATCCTTGGCATTAGCTGAGTTCACCTTCACGTGGTGGTTTAGCATGAAGTGAACTCTGTTATACCTCAGGACAACCATGCACACCTCTACAACTGAGATAAAAGTATATAGGGGTTTTACCGTGCCACCTCTATATAGGCCGGTCCATGAAAACCCATCTACTGCAACATATAACAATCCACCAATTAACAAAATTTTAGCAGCATGACAAGGCTATTTTATTACTAACCAGCTTGCATGGCAAACAACAGTTCATATAATTTTTAACACAATAAACCAGCAACCAGTCATGTCACATTTCATAAGCCATATTGATTTAAAAATACAATTTATCATACAACAAATAGTGTTCTCCCAATACTCTAGTTTTCAAAACCACTGTAGATTGCTAAATAATTTATGACATAATTTCATTTAACACATCCATTCATAAAACATAAAAATTCATCTTTGAAATCCATTTTTTCATAAAATAGACCAAAACAGATAAAAAATCACTTTAGATAATTGAGGCGATAGTAAGTTCACTCACAGTTGTCGAAAATTTGAATTTCGGGTGTACTCGGGCTAATGGTCCTCAGGCGCGATCTCTTTGCCTTTTTCAAACATCTCACCACCTTGACACAAAAGAAAATTAGAAAATTTACTATATTACCCTTAAGTTAATATAAACTAATTTAAATTACTAATGCATGATATGAAATGAAAAATTCGTCCGAATATTGCTTAAACGCGTTATCGATTAAATTCGACAGATTGCCCGATTAAATGACGATTGTGTCCAAATCACTTCCAAATTGCTTCATTTCTCCTCTAATATCTTAATTCACCAATCACATTTCAAATAACTTAATTTCAGCATTAAAATCCTTCAATTTCTTCATGTAAAAACTAAGTCAATACGGTGCACTAACACCGTAATTTTTCCTAGTCACCTTTCTCACTTAATTCATCATTTTTCCAAACCATTTTTCTTGAAATACAAATAATCCCTCATTGATATTCAACCTTCATGATTCAGCCAACGAAGAATCCTAGAGAAATTGAGTGTTTTTCTTATAGTTGCTTAACTATCACCAAACATCAACATAACTAAAAATCAAATAATTTCCATTATCAAATCTCTCTCATACCCATTTGGTCTTCCTCATTTCAGCATGATAACTCAATATTCAACCATGGAAAATAAGAACTAAAGCATGGGTAAGCTAGGTTTAAAGCCAAACTAAAGAAATTTTACATTTACTTTGCTTGATCTTTGAAAAACCCTTGAAATCTCTTGATTTTTGGCTAGGTTTTTATTTTTCCCCATTTGTTTTCTTTCCTTTCCCTTTGATTCTGGTTTAGGCTGACTTTGGTGAGAGAAAATGAAGGTTAAAAGCTGATTTTATAGTTTAATAATAAAATACTAAAACTTGACACATGGCATAAAGCCATTAGCCCATTATTTTAATTTTTTTTGACTTTTTCTACTTAATTTCCCACCACAAATATTCCCATATTTATCCATTATATTTTCAAACAAAATCCTTGATTTTGGACAAATTTTAGTGGTGGAAATTACCGCTTTGCCCCCAATACGGTAAAAATACCATTTTACCCTTATACTTCAAAAATATTGGGAATTGAAAATCTTTCACCGCTAAACCTTATATTTTACTCCAAATAATTATTCTTGGTCATTTGTGATCAAAATATTTGTTAAAAACCCCCATTTTGTTCTTAAATGGCAAAATGACTGTTTTACCCCTAACCGATCAATTTTCTCAATTAACTCCAAATTGGCCCTAAAACTTCGAATCACTGTTTCGAGTAATCCCTAGACTATGAAATTCTCAATTTCACCTTAAAATTCCTATTTTAATTAGTTCGAGGTTTAAATCAACTTATTTGTACTTTTAAGTACAACACCAGTTTTTATCAACTCTATCGAACTATTCAAATATGCGAGCATGATGTCACATATATAAATGTCATGTCAGATAATTTAGGATTGGGTTTGACAATATTTTAATGTTTTGATCTGGAAATGACTTATGATTCTTTGAAATATGATATTTAATAACTGTCACTCACCGAGAAGGTGCGAAAGCTGATGCTAAGCCTTGTAGGGTTTCGGTCGGCATTCCGAGTAATGAGTTCTTATCGGAACATCGCGGTGGTTGTCACGGGATCGATGGTAGTTTCGGCTCATGACAGGTTGTGACAGTTTTTCCCCCTAAAGACCTAACGAGTACTTTTAGAGATGTCACCACGAGCCATTATAGTGTTTGAAAGAGGTACATTTCCCTTAGAAGTATAAAAGACTAAATCTTTTGAAAACTTTACCCTATCATAGTCTGATACAAGGTTGGCTCATGGCATCCTCCCCTATTCAATCTATCGACATCCTTATTGAGTGGTTGGCTTGAAATTCTTCAATCTTCTACTAAAAGGTGAGGAGATTGACTTCTTCTCATAAGTGATCTTATCTAGCTCCGAACCTTCCCATCTCACTAGGTATTTTTGTGTTGATTGTCGATTGATAATCATTGTCCTCATTGCTAAAATCTCATCCACTTGACATTGTGATGGTGGCTGGGTGCTTATGGTGACTCTTGTAGCTTGACTCATACTTGTATTTGGTGGATTTGCATGGAACGGCTTTAAATTGTTGACATGAAACATAAGTTATACCTTCATCCACTTGGGTGGATCAATCTTGTAGGAAGTCTTCCTCACAATTGGTACTAGACCTTCATACTTCCATACTAGTGTTTGATCTCTCTTCTTTAGGAATCAAAGTTGTTTAGGTACCAATTTCACCAGCACCAAGTATCCCACCTTAAAGTGTTGCTCCTTTCGATCTTTATCTACCTGCTTCTTCATGCGGTTGGAGGCTTTTTCTAAATAGGCTTTGGCAATTTCAGTGTTTTATCTCCACTCTTTAGCAAAGTTGAACGCTTGTGGACTCTTCCCGCTATATGATTTCATTGAGATATAGGGAAGTCTAGGTTTTTGTCTAGTGATGACCTAGAAAGGGGTTCTATTGGTGGTTAAGCTCTTTTGTGAGCTAAAACATAGTTGAGCCATATCTAGTAGGTTAGGCCATTTTTTCTAGTTCGCTTGTACAGAGTTTTGAAACTATTCTTCTAACAACCCGTTGAAGTGTTCTGTCTGATCATCTGTTTGCAGGTGATAATTGGAAGATATGTTGACTTCTGACAGCAATAGCTTGAAAATCTCTTTCTAGAAAAGCCTCTAAACATTGGATCTCTATCATTGATAATGCTTTTAGGAACACCCCAATATTTTACCACATGTTTAAAAGCTATGTGAGTTGTTTCTGCTGTGGAACCAAACTTTTGCATTGTAATAAATGTCGCGAACTTGGAGAAATGGTCTACCACTACCAAGATCACTGTCATATCTCCTACTTTAGGAAGTCCTGCGATAAAGTCCAAAGAAATACTTTCCCGCAGTTTGGTTGGCATTGGTACAGGTTCGAGCATTCCCATTGGTCTCTATCATCTGCTTTGTCTTGTTGGCAAATGAGGCACATCTTTGTAAAGTTCATCACATCTTGCTATATAGAAGGCCAATAGTAACTCTATTTCAATAGTACAATAGTCCACTTGCAACTTGGATGTCTTGCCTAAGGAGTGTCGTAACATTTTCGCATTAATTTCTACCTAAGCTATTTTATTTTTAGAAAAAATATTTGTCGTCCTTTTGTTAATGGGAGTCCATTTTCCACCCAAAAGTATTCCGACTTTCCATTCTCTGCCAACTTCCTAATGGCCATTGCTTAAAGATCTCTGTATAATTTTTCCTCAATAAGATTACGTATATCTGTGGTCACTTTGCTGGTTGTCATTGATGCAATCACTCTTAAAGTTGTGAATTTGGCCTTCTAGCTGAGGGCGTCTGCCACACGGTTTTCTTTTCCAACTTTATACTTGAAGGAGAAATCAAACTTGGTTAGGAACTCTTGCCATCTTGGTTGCTTGGCGATAACTTTTAGTTGTGTGAGGAAGTGACTTACGATTTTATTATTGATCTTAACCACAAATTATGATCCTAACAAGTAATGTAACCAAGCCCATAAATAGTAAATCATTGCTAGTAGTTCTTTCTCTTATGTCATGTATCTCTTTTCAGCTTCATTAAATTTTCAACTTTCGAACACAACCAGGTGCCATTCTTGTAACAACACTCCTCCAAGGGAAAAGTTTGATGGATCCGTTTGTACCTCGAAGGGCTTTGTAATATCAAGAAGTGATAAAATAAGATCTGTCATCATCATGTCTTCCAAACCTTATAAGGATTATTGGCACTACCACATCTAACTCCACTTATGTCCTTTTTTCAACAATTCTATCAGTGCTACTGTCTTTCTTGAATATCCTTCCATAAATCTATGATAACAATTTGCTAGCCCTAAAACTGAGTGAAGCTCAATTGTATTCTTAGGGGTAGCCTATTCTTTGATAGCCTTCACCTTTTGCATGTCCATCTAGATGTGCCCCTATTCAATTATGTGGCCAAGGAACTAAATTTGGGTTTGTGTGAATGCACATTTCTCCATTTTTACATACAATTGGTTGTCGTGCGACCTTTGAAAGACTTACGGCAAATGTTGTTGATGCTCTTCTAAGGTCGAACTGTATGCTACAATATCGTCCAAGTAGATTACCATGAACTTGTCCCGATAATCATGGACACTTGATTCATCAATGTGCGAAAGTAGTAGGAGCATTAGTTAGTCCAAAAGGCATAACAAGAAATTCAAATGTGCCATACTATGTTACACAAGTGGTTTTCGATTCATCTCCCTTAACCACTCTTAATTGATGGTATCCTAATCTTAAATCTAATTTGGAGAATTACTTTGCACCACTCAGTTGGTCAAAGAGACCTGCTATAAAAAAGATAGGATATTTATTCTTAGCTGTGACTTTGTTAAGAGCCTAGTAATCCACGCACAATCGTAAACTCCTATCTTACTTCTTTTGAAAAAGTATTAGGGCCATAAAAGGCATTTTTGATGGTCAGATAAATTCGGCTTGAATCAGCTCATCTAATTATTTCCTTAGCTCCGCTAACTTTGTAGGACCTATCTTATATGGCCCTTTTATAGGCGGCTTAACTTGTAGGAGTAATTCTATGTCGTGATCAATAGCTCATCGAGGCGGTAAGACCTGGGGTAGTTGTTCCGGCATCATATCTTGAAATTTTTCCAAAACTAGTTTCACTTCTTTGGGAATCAGATTCGTGTTATCTTTACCTTTGTAAATGGGCATGGCCATGTAGAAAGGCCTGCCTTTCTTGATCCCCTTCTTAAACTGCATAGTTAATACCACACATAGTCGTTCTCCAAAAAACATTAAACAACTCATAGCAGGGAAAAGGATGGCTAGTGCTTTCATCATAAAATCCAAGTCAAAGACAAATCAAAGTCATCTATAGTGGTAACAGTCAAGTTCATCTTTCCTTTCCCAAAAGCCAATCTTAATCTTTATGCCTTTGGCATTTCCCATGATAGCTAAAGTTGGTGAGTTAACTACTTTCATCTACCTAAAGTCTTTATCAATTTTAAGACCACATCTTTTTGCCTTTTTTGGGGTGATGAAGGTGTTTGAGGCCCCCTTGTCAAGCAAGGCTTTGGTATTATTCTCATTCAACAACACTTCTTCATACGTTAGACCTCACTGGGGTTTCTTCTCTATTTTTTCTAATTACGCTTGTAAGGTATTGAGGAAACGAACTAGCTTTTCCTCAACTTCTTCGATCGTGGTGTGGGGTGGGGGTGTCTCAACATTGGTAGTGCACATCTCATTGGGAGCTGTTCGGTGATGACAATCAGCTACTCAACGTGGTTCATGACCTGGAACTCCCATCGAGCCAGTGACAACTACCGCGACGGCCCGATAGGCACTCATTACCTGGAATGCTACTGGGACCCAGCAAGGCTTAGCATCAGCTTTCGCACCTCCAAGATTAGCAATAGTTATTAAATATCATAATTCAGAGAATTATAAGGCATTTCTAAATCAAAACATTAAAATATTATTTTTCAGCTCACAGGGGCATTTTTGTCATTTTTCTTCAAAAATCTAGAAACTAGCTAAAAATGCAGTGCGGAAATAGAAAACATATATTTCGAAATCAAAATATATGATTTGCTATCTAAAACTTTCATTTGAAGTAAAATTGAAACTATTAAAACAGAAATAAAAATATTCAATAAAATATTCTAATTTCTTATAAAACAATTTTTATAGAGTTATCGATAAATAATTTTTACAGTGTAAAAGTTAAAAATATTTTACATACTATAATGCAGATAGCCAAAGTATGAAATTTAAATTACAGTGACACGTGGGCCCACTACTAACCAAAATGCATCGGGAACTGTGAACCCACAATTCTTGATGATTCAAGTCTAACTGTTGTCCTTGATCAAATCCGCTAACTACGGGCTATTCTGAGCCTGAAATGTGAGGAAATAAGGGTGGTGAGATTATAAAATCTGAGTGAGTAAACAGATACCATCTAAACTATCTAAAGTTAAGTAAATTGAGACTATTAAAATAAACCATCATAAAAGGGTTCACAACATTTTAGTTCCTTCCACTATGAAAATTAATTTCATTTTGCTCAAAAAATTTATGTGGCTTATGATTTTCTGAAAACTTGGCTCATGCCAACAAAATCATACTCGGTGACACCTTGATCAGAGGTGTCTGACCGAGACCGCCAAGGCTGTTGAAATTTCATAATTTCTCAAACCGTAACTATTCCTTGGCGTTAGCGGAGTTCACCTTCACGTGGTGGTTCAGTGTGAGATGAACTCTGTGATACTGTCAGTTAAAAATCCACTACACAAGTATACGTATCGAATAGACAGTATATTAGCAAGTAGAGTATCGTTCCCACGGAGAATTGATCTAAAACTTTACTAATTACTAAAATTAAAACAATTTAATTTTATCCAAATAATCCAAATTAATTAATTAAAACTAATAAACTAGAATTTAAAATAATAAGAAAAATCAAAACAATAACAACTGGAGTAAATATCAAATTAAACAAGCCTAGGATTACAATATCCCTCACACTTCATCTAAATTTTACTTCTCCTCCTTAACTTATTTCAATGGGTTAAATTGCTAACCTAGAGTCCTAAATTATTTATAAGGGTCTCCCGACTCGTCCTATAAAAATATCTATTTTAACCAAAACATCATATCCCTATGTGAATTGAAATTAAAACAGACTCATTAAGTTCAGGCTCTAATCTGGCTACATATGGCTTATAGGTATATCCCTATCCTATAGGCAAATCATTTAACATGATCATATGCTATCCCAATTTTAGTCTACTCTAAACTCCCTCTCCCAAGTTTGTTTAGGTTCCTAAATCAGTTTAATTGGTGGCCAAGCAATCAAAAGCATTAAGAACAAATTGGAATAAACAATTCAATTCCCATTGAAAATAAGTAAGAAAGAGATTAAAAACTTAGACTACATGTGAGTTCAATTGCAATCCTAGAAAAAGAAAATTAGCTACTCATAATTGTAAAATCAAATAACATTGTATAAAGTTCAACCATTGAAAATAACAAGAAGAATAAAGCTAAAGAAGAAAACAAAATAATTGCCGCTTTGATCTCCGGGTTTCTGCTTCAACTTCTAGCTTCTTGAATCTCCAAAGGTTCCTTTTTAGGTCTCCAAAATATCCTATATATACTAACAAACTTAACCTAAATTTCTCCAAGTTGACCTAGGGTTTAATTGGGCTTAAAACATAATGAGAGGCCCAAAAAATCACTTAACAATCCTTACAAATTTCCATTCCCGGCACAGTACGTCCAGCAACTTTGCGATGCGATTTTCTCCATCTTCAAAGCAGAACTGGGCAAAGTGATCTTCATGAAAGTTGTAGCTCTATCTCTTAGCTTTCTAATGGTCTAAGAATCGCAGCAATTGGAGTTCTGTAGCTCGATATATGGCTAAAACACTGAAGTATATGCAAGCAGATTTCTGGATCTTTCAGCACCTTACTTTCCAAAATTAAACCCAATGACTTTAGGTCCTACCAAAAATATAAAAACTAATAAATATTAACCAAATTAAAGAAAATAACATAAAATTAAATAACTTACTTAAAAATAAACTAAATATAAAAATAACTAAAAATTAAGTAAATTATAATTAAAAACTAAGGACTTAGCTAAAATTTAATAACAAAATTGGAATAAAATAATTCTATAAAATAGAATTATCACACCCCCAAACTTAAGATTTTGCTAGTCCTCGAGCAAAAGAAAAGAAGAAAATGCAAACATGAAAATCCTTGAACGAGAGATAGAAATACCAAATCATGATTTCTCAATTTTTCCTCAGAAATTAACTCAAATTCTAGCTTAAGGTAACATACAGTTAATCCTTAAATTCATGCATCAATTCAAGCGAAACTTTATTTTTCGAATGGACTTCCGTGTGTGTGTGAATGCTCTTTTACAAAGAATATCATGCAATTCAAATTAGTTTATACCAAATCTAAGCATAGATTAGTACTTGGATCCCATAAGTTTGCTTTTCATCTCTCTCTCCACTAATGTAGATTAACACTTATTCAAGAATCAATAGGTCTTTATCAAGCTTGTAATGTAAGGCTAGGGTCGAGGTATGATAAATGATATATTTAAGCTCAAATTCACCCTAAGCACTTAATCAATCTAAGATACATAAAGAGCTCAAAAAAAAATTTTGTTTTTTTTAACACCCTCAAACTTGAAGTAAACTTTCCTTTGTAGCACACATTGCTTTCTTTCTTTTCTTTTTTTTTTTTTTCAACCCCCAAACTTATTTTTGACAGTTATAACAAGGGGTAATTTTTCCAACAACCTTCATCAATTTTTTTTTTCACACCTTTCTTCCTCAATTTATTCTTTAAGCTCAAATCATTCCTTAGAAAGATTAAAATACTTAAAAGGTGAAAGGTTCAAATTATTGGATTTAAACAGACAGGCCAAGGCTACATAATTAGGTAATTACAAAGAAAAGGTAAATTAAGCTCAAAAAGGGTGACTAAGGATAAATATAACAAGGTAGGCTCAAAAAGGCTCAAACGGTCCAAAGATGGCCTAAATCACTTCCTATCCTAAGTGTTATCTAAGATTTCGCCTCGAGAGAGAATCAAACAAATTCTAGAATCCATGACTTCACTACACTTTTTCATCAACATAAACTTTCTCTAAAGCACATAAAAATTCTAAGTAAAAGAGTATAGTGCTCAGTTTATTGGAAGTCACACTCTAAAATAAAATTAACACAAGAATATCACATAAAATTAAATCATAACAATATGCTTCCCAAAAGCTAAGAATCAAAAGATAATTAAAATATCATCCTAGGATTGGGACATTCATGAATAAGGCGCATCTATCTCAAATTTTTTTTTTTTTTTGAAATAAACAATTGAAACATGCAAAATATAAATAAACATGCAAAATAAATTCTAAACTAAAGCTATCTAAACATTAAAACAAAAAATTTCGATGCTACCCCCAAACTTAGAATAAACATTGTCCTCAATGTGATAAAAGAAATTAAAGAAAAAGGACAAGAATACTCCCCTGACTTCGAAACAGCAGACTATGAGTCCTCTGCATTGTCACCTCTAAGATCATCGTCAGAGTCAGAATCCGTAGGAAACGAAGGAAACGTAGTCATGTCCATCCCAATGTAGGCACCATAAGCTCTCATCATCTGTTCAAGTGCCCGATTTTGTCTTTCTTGACGATCTAAGCGACGATCAACACGTTCCATCCATTGAGCGATACTGCGTGTGGGCATTGCTTGGGAAGCTGGAGGAATAGCTTGTGAAGAGGAAGGGGCGGCTTGAGAAGAACTTCCAGCGACTGGTGCAGATGGCTCGAATCTCTGAAGAGTGCTCAGGGTGATTGGAAGCTTTGGTTGTTGCAATTCTTCGCCAGTGCTCCAAGTCACACCAGCTTTCGCACATAAAGCAGTAATTAAGGACGGAAAACCGATACCATCTCGTTTTGTGCGTCCCGTATGTAAGATGGCATGCGAGATCACCTTACCAATATCAATAGACTTATGAGTGACAATGGCATAGATAAGCACTGCACGATCCCTTGTGACATCACTGATATGAGTGGACGGGAGCAATCGTGCCGCTACAAAATGCAACCAAGCCTTGTACTCTGGTTTCATGGCGCTGCGTTTAAATGACACTGGCTCCCCATGTGATGTTTTCCATTGCGCTCCCTCAACACACAATGTCGATATAATCTCACGACAGTCTTGATGATCTCCCAAATATTGCTCATATTCATCATGCTCGATATTTGGGGTCCCAAAAAATGCATTGATAGCCTGGCTGTGAAAAGGTACTCGTTTACCACGGACAAAAGCTACATGATCAACATGCTCGACCGCATTGGCATAAAATTCGCGAACTACAGGTACAACTGCGGCTTCAGGTTGAGTGGTAAATCTGAGCCAAGGTCTATCATAAAGCATGTCAAAAAGCGCCTGGTAAGGTAAGGGAGGAATATGAATTCCTCGTTCAGGAATTGGCACTTTGTTGATCAAGGACGTGTGATAGCGCTCCGAGGCTTCAGCAGAAACGAATTTCGATCTATCAAAAGACCCACTGGAACTTGCTTTGGATCTTTTTGGTGCCATTCCTAAAAAATTAATTCGCAAAATAAGTCCAAAAGAAAAGAATAAGAATAACTGCAAGTACTGTTGCACAATCATGTAAAGGTAAAGGTGCATTGACAACCTTCATTCCAAAAGTGCATTGACAACTCACTAAGATGCAAACAACATGCAGGGAGTCTTCGCATTATCATAGTTGACACAATGCACAGGCCAACATAAAAAGAGAAATAATTTTTGACCAATGTACGCATGCAAAAAGATCAACCATGGCATGAGTGGCACCAACAATTCCAGAATGTATTCCTACTGGCTAATCCAAACATCAACAGTTAACCACAATATTAAACTATAGGTTCCTTCACCAACCAAGCAGTTAACAATTAGAGTGGCAGCAAATAAAGTCCAGGAATGCATGGAATGAGTGAAACAAATTAAGCATTAATCATGAAAAATAACTACACGCAGAGCATAAAGTAATGAGAAATAAATCAATAGAAAAAAAATAAAAATATCCACCAACCTGCACAAAGGAAACATTAAATGGGCAAATAGGTTTTTTTTTTTTTTTTTTTGTAGAGAGAGAGAGTGTGTGTGTGTGTGAGAGAAAGAGAGAGAAAGCTTACCTGGAGGGAGTAGTGAGGGTGGTGGGTGCAAGAGTAAAATATGACTCAACTAAAAAAAACTAAGTAGAAAACTTGTGTAAAAAAAAAAAACTTGAGTGAAAAGGAGAGAGAGAGAGAGAGAGAGAGTTGCAGAAAAAAAATAATGGAGGGGGAAGGGGGATGGGCTGCAGAAAGAGAGAAGGAGTGAAAAGTTAAAAAAAAATAATGAAAAAAACAAAAATTTAAAGGGGTTAGGGCTGTGCCCTAACCCAGCGCCGCGGCCAAGGCCGCGGCGCTCAAATGGTGCGTTACCCGAAGCGTGGCTTCGGGTTTGAGCGCCGCGGCGCTCAATGCCTCTGGTTGTGCTGCTTTTAGTAGCAGATTTGAGGGCCGCGGCTCTCAATTTGAGGGCCGCGGCTCTGATGTCCCCTTTTTTTTTTTTTTTTTTAAAAAAAAAAAATTTTGAAAATTTTTTTGAAATTTTTTTTTTTGAAATTTTTTTTTTTTTTTGAAAATTTTTTGAATTTTTTTTTTTTTGAAACCAATTTCCTGCAAAAGAAACATGAAAAATAAAAATTAGAATAAATAAAATAAAACTCATGACATAAAATAAAGATGAAAATAAATAAATAAGGTTTAAGAACTTGGGTTGCCTCCCAAGAAGCGCTTCATTTATAGTCTTCGGCTGGACTGTAGCGGACTCTAGGTCGTGTCAAGCAAGTGAATTGAGGACTTTTGACGATTAATTTCGCCTCCCCAATAATGCTTCAATCTTTGTCCGTTGACCTTAAATTTTTGACCATCTGTCCCTTGAACTTCAATTGCTCCATGTGGAAATACCTCATTGATAATAAATGGACCAGACCACCTTGATTTGAGCTTTCCCGGGAATAGCTTCAGACGAGAGTTATACAGCAAAACTGATTGTCCCGGTTCAAAACTTCTGTCCACTATCTTCTTATCATGCCATTGCTTTGTTTTCTCTTTGTAGAGTTTGGCATTTTCATAAGCTTGAAGGCGAAATTCATCAAGTTCATTTAATTGCAACAACCTTTTCTCACCTGCTGCTTGTAAATCAAAGTTCAACTTCTTCACAGCCCAAAAAGCATTATGCTCAAGTTCCACCGGTAAGTGACATGCTTTGCCAAAGATCATCTTGTAAGGAGACATGCCAATCGGAGTCTTATAAGCCGTCCTATATGCCCACAATGCATCATCCAATCTTTTTGACCAATCTTTTCTTGTGGGACATACAGTTTTTTCCAAAATCCTCTTGATTTCTCTGTTTGATACCTCCGCTTGGCCACTGGTTTGAGGATGGTATGCAGTTGCAACCTTGTGTTTAACTCCATACTTCGCTAAAAGTGCATCAAAATACTTGTTGCAAAAGTGGCTTCCCTCATCACTAATGATTGCCCTCGGAGTGCCAAATCGAGTGAAAATATTTTTCTTCATGAAATTGATCACCACCTTTGAATCATTATGTGGAAAAGCTGCCGCTTCAACCCACTTGGAGACATAATCAACAGCAAGCAAAATGTATTTGTTGTTGTTTGAAGATATGAAAGGACCCATGAAGTCAATACCCCATACATCAAAAATTTCAATCTCCATGATGTTGTTGAGAGGCATCTCATGTCGCCTTGAGATGTTGCCCACTCTTTGGCACCTGTCACAATGCAAAACAAAATTGTGAGCATCCTTAAATAATGTAGGCCAATACAAACCTGATTGGAGGACTTTAGCAGCAGTCCTTGTTCCTCCAAAGTGTCCTCCATAATCTGAAGAATGGCAGTGGTGAAGCACACTTTGAATTTCTTCTTCTGGAACACATTTTTTGAAAATCTGGTCTTTGCACTGCTTAAACAAGTAAGGCTCATCCCAAAAATAAAATTTGACATCATGCAAAAATTTCTTTTTCTGATGAAAATTTAACTCAGAGGGAATAATATTGCTTACCAAATAATTCACAAAATCAGCATACCAAGGAAGGGATTCCTTACCAACTTGAAGGATTTGTTCATCAGGAAAAGTCTCCTTGATTAAGGTTAAATCCTTACCTTGAGCTTCAATCTCCAATCGTGAGAGGTGGTCAGCCACTTGATTTTCTGTTCCTTTTCTGTCACGAATCTCGAGATCAAATTCTTGAAGCAAGAGAATCCACCTTATCAATCTTGGTTTCGCATCCTTCTTTGTAATCAAATATTTGATAGCTGAATGGTCAGTGTACACTATCACCTTTGTCCCCACAAGATAGGAGCGAAATTTGTCAAAAGCGAAAACTACAGCCAAGAGCTCCTTTTCTGTTGTGGTATAATTTTTCTGGGCATCATTCAAAGTTTTGCTAGCATAATAGATAGAATGAAAGACTCTATCCTTCCTTTGTCCCAAAACAGCTCCCACCGCATAATCACTCGCATCACACATTAGTTCAAAAGGGAGAGTCCAATCGGGACTAATTATAATAGGTGCAGATATTAATCTTTTCTTCAAATCATCAAAAGCAACAAGACACTCATTATCAAACTTAAATGGCACCTCTTTCTCCAATAAATTGCAAAGTGGTTTAGAAATTTTTGAAAAGTCTTTAATAAACCTTCTATAAAAACCAGCATGACCAAGAAAACTTCTAATACCTTTGACATTTATTGGAGGTGGTAGTTTTTCAATTGCTTCAATTTTTGCTTTATCTACCTCAATGCCCCTACTAGAGATCTTGTGCCCAAGGACGATACCTTCTCGTACCATGAAGTGACATTTCTCCCAATTGAGCACCAAATTTGTTTCTTCACATCTCTTGAGTACCCTAGCAAGATTCAAAAGACAATCATCAAAATTATTCCCAAAAACAGAAAAATCATCCATAAATACCTCCAAGCACTTTTCCACCATATCTGTGAATATGGCCATCATACATCTCTGAAAGGTGGCGGGTGCATTACATAATCCAAATGGCATTCTTCTAAAAGCAAAGGTGCCATAAGGACATGTAAATGTAGTCTTCTCTTGATCTTCAGGAGCAATAGCAATTTGGTTGTAACCAGAATAACCATCAAGAAAACAATAATATTCCTTACCAGCCAAGCGGTCCAACATTTGATCAATGAATGGAAGAGGGAAGTGATCTTTCCTTGTAGCCTTGTTGAGCTTGCGGTAGTCCATGCACACTCTCCATCCAGTCACAGTTCTTGTTGGAATGAGCTCATTATTATCATTGGTGACCACAGTCATTCCTCCTTTCTTAGGAACACATTGAACTGGACTTACCCATGAACTATCAGAGATAGGATAAACTATTCCAGCATCCAACCACTTGATGATTTCCTTTTTAACTACTTCCTTCATGATAGGATTCAATCTTCTTTGTTGCTCAATGGTGGCTTTGTGATTTTCCTCAAGGAGAATTTTGTGCATGCAAATAGAAGGGCTAATTCCCTTTATATCAGCTATGGTCCACCCAATTGCTTTCTTGAATCCTCGAAGTGTCCTCAATAACTTCTCCTCCTGCATGTTAGAAAGAGCAGCAGAAATAATAACTGGAAGAGTAGAAGATTTTCCAAGAAATGCATACCTCAAATGATTAGGCAAAGGTTTAAGTTCCAAAGTAGGTGGTTCCTCAATGGAAGGTTTAGAAGCTGGCATCAGGGAGGCTGAAACATCTAAAGACTCAAATTGATTGTTAGTCTTAAGTCTTGAGTGAGCATTTAACAAATTAGAATATTCAACAAACTCATCATCATCCCTGTTAGAATTAGCAACTAAACATGCTTCAAGAGGGTCTTTGGGATTTTCTTCTAAGAAAACATCATGTGTAAACTTATTTACCACACTCACAGCAAAACAGTCTTCAGATGTTACAGGCAATTTTAGAGCTTTGAAAATATTAAATGTTACCTGTTGGTCTTGCACTCGCAAAGTGAGCTCACCTTTTTCCACATCAATCAAAGCTCTAGCAGTTGCCAAGAATGGCCTCCCAAGGATGATTGGAATTTGCCTATCTTCTTCCATGTCAAGAATTATAAAGTCAACCGGAAAAATAAATTTATCTACCTTGACAAGAACATCTTCAATGATTCCCCTTGGGTACACATAAGAACGATCAGCCAATTGCAAGGTAACAGAAGTGGGTTTGCATTCCCCCAAACCAAGTTTCTCAAAAATTGACCAAGGCATTAAATTGATACTTGCACCCAAATCACTCAAAGCTTTTGTAAAAAATAAATTACCAATAGTGCAAGGGATAGTGAAACTACCTGGATCTTTGAGTTTTGGTGGCAGTTTATTTTGGAGAATAGCACTGCACTCTTCTGTAAGGGAAACAGTTTCAAACTCACCTAGCTTTCTCTTTTTGGAGAGGATGTCCTTCAAGAACTTGACATAACTAGGCATTTGTTCCAAAGCTTCAGCAAAAGGAATATTTATGTGTAATTTCTTGAAGACATCGATGAATTTTTGAAACTGCTTTTCAAGCTTTTGCTTTCGGAGCCTTTGTGGAAAAGGCGGTGGAGGGTGAATGACTTGCGAGGTTCTTTCATCTTCAACCTTTACATCTTCTCGCTGTTCACTTAACTTCTCACTCTCACATAATCTTTCTTTCTCAACAAGTTCATGTTCAGGTTCTACTGCTTTTTCACTCACCCTTTCAATCTCTTTTCCACTCCTTAAAGTGATTGCTTGGCATTGTTCCTTACCTTTGGGGTTGATTTGTGTATCACTTGGTAAGGCACCTTGGGGTCTATTGTTGATGGAATTCGCAAGCTGCCCCAATTGGATCTCAAAATTTCTCAAGGAGGCTCCTTGACTTTGAATCAAAGCTCCTTGACTTTGAATTAAAGCATCATTCTTGGACATATATTGCAAGAGAAGTTCTTCCAAGTGGGATTTCTTTTCAGGAACTGGTGGTCTGACTTGTTATTCCATGAAAAGTTAGGGTGGTTTCTCCAACCCGGATTATAGGTATTGGAGTAAGGATTATTCTGCTGTCTATTGAAGTTCCCCACAAACTGGACTGATTCAGAATTATATGGACATTGATCATGTGAATGGCCATCTCCACACATCTCGCAAACCACTGCTGAATTTTGAACTGCATGGACTCCCAGTGTGTCAATCTTTTTGGTCAATGCATCTACTTGTGAAGCTAATTGAGCAGTTAAGTTGCCAAGTGCATCAATTTCATAGGCTCCAACCACTTTTCTCGATCCCGACCTTTCTGAGGGCCATTGATAATTATTGGAAGCCATCTCTTCCAACAAGTTATAGGCATCTGCAGCATTCTTACTCATTAATGCCCCACCAGCAGCAGCATCAATTGTAGTTTTAATTGACCCAACCAGCCCATTGTAGAATGTCTGAACTTGCAACCAATCAGGAATCCCATGATGTGGACATCTTCTCAATAATTCCTTAAACCTTTCCCAAGCTTCATACAAGGACTCACCATCAAATTGTGTGAATGAGGTAATATCGTTCCTCATCTTTGCCGTCTTTGCAGGGGGGAAGAATTTTGCAAGAAACTTTTGAGCCAAGTCTTCCCATGTGGTGATAGACCCATTAGGTAGTGAATTAAGCCAGCTTTTTGCTTTATCCCTCAGAGAAAACGGAAACAGTCTCAATCTGATAGCATCGTCAGTTACTCCATTATATTTAAAAGTGTCGCAAATCTCCAAGAAATTTACCAAATGAGAATTAGGATCATCACTGGGTAACCCACCAAACTGGACTGAAGACTGAATCATCTGAATGTAAGCTGGTTTAATTTCAAAATTGTTGGCATTAATGGACGGTCTCCTAATACTTTGGTGCAAACCTTGCAATAGAGGAACAGCATAATCTCTCAGTGCTCTATTTGCTTCAGGAACCAGATTAATGGCATTATTGCCACCGTTATTATTATCCTCAGCCATTGTTTGATCTAAAGCAGCAACTTGTGAATTCTCCCTTCGTCGCCTTCTGAAAGTTCTTTCTATCTCAGGATCAAAAGGAACAAGATTCAAGTTGTTTCTTCTTTGCATACAATGACTAAAGATACCTGTAAACAAACAAAAACTAATATTAAAACAAGAAAAATAAAATTTGAAGTAAGACTAAATTGCTTGGTATTAGTATTAATAAAAATTCTAGAAACAACTCCCCGGCAACGGCGCCAAAAACTTGTCAGTTAAAAATCCACTACGCAAGTATACGTATCGAATAGACAGTATATTAGCAAGTAGAGTATCGTTCCCACGGAGAATTGATCTAAAACTTTACTAATTACTAAAATTAAAACAATTTAATTTTATCCAAATAATCCAAATTAATTAATTAAAACTAATAAACTAGAATTTAAAATAATAAGAAAAATCAAAACAATAACAACTGGAGTAAATATCAAATTAAACAAGCCTAGGATTACAATATCCCTCACACTTCATCTAAATTTTACTTCTCCTCCTTAACTTATTTCAATGGGTTAAATTGCTAACCTAGAGTCCTAAATTATTTATAAGGGTCTCCCGACTCGTCCTATAAAAATATCTATTTTAACCAAAACATCATATCCCTATGTGAATTGAAATTAAAACAGACTCATTAAGTTCAGGCTCTAATCTGGCTACATATGGCTTATAGGTATATCCCTATCCTATAGGCAAATCATTTAACATGATCATATGCTATCCCAATTTTAGTCTACTCTAAACTCCCTCTCCCAAGTTTGTTTAGGTTCCTAAATCAGTTTAATTGGTGGCCAAGCAATCAAAAGCATTAAGAACAAATTGGAATAAACAATTCAATTCCCATTGAAAATAAGTAAGAAAGAGATTAAAAACTTAGACTACATGTGAGTTCAATTGCAATCCTAGAAAAAGAAAATTAGCTACTCATAATTGTAAAATCAAATAACATTGTATAAAGTTCAACCATTGAAAATAACAAGAAGAATAAAGCTAAAGAAGAAAACAAAATAATTGCCGCTTTGATCTCCGGGTTTCTGCTTCAACTTCTAGCTTCTTGAATCTCCAAAGGTTCCTTTTTAGGTCTCCAAAATATCCTATATATACTAACAAACTTAACCTAAATTTCTCCAAGTTGACCTAGGGTTTAATTGGGCTTAAAACATAATGAGAGGCCCAAAAAATCACTTAACAATCCTTACAAATTTCCATTCCCGGCACAGTACGTCCAGCAACTTTGCGATGCGATTTTCTCCATCTTCAAGGCAGAACTGGGCAAAGTGATCTTCATAAAAGTTGTAGCTCTATCTCTTAGCTTTCCAATGGTCTAAGAATCGCAGCAATTGGAGTTCTGTAGCTCGATATATGGCTAAAACACTGAAGTATATGCAAGCAGATTTCTGGATCTTTCAGCACCTTACTTTCCAAAATTAAACCCAATGACTTTAGGTCCTACCAAAAATATAAAAACTAATAAATATTAACCAAATTAAAGAAAATAACATAAAATTAAATAACTTACTTAAAAATAAACTAAATATAAAAATAACTAAAAATTAAGTAAATTATAATTAAAAACTAAGGACTTAGCTAAAATTTAATAACAAAATTGGAATAAAATAATTCTATAAAATAGAATTATCAGATACCTCAGGAGTTACGCTCCGCGCCTCTCATCAGAGGTATAATATACGGGGTTTACGGTGCCTCTCTAAATTGTCCAGGTCCACAAAATCCCGTCTACTGCATTAGCTCATAAAACCCACCAATAAGTCAAAAATTCCCAATTTGCATGATACGACACTTCGCTAACAAATTTATCAAGACAGAATAGACAGTTAACATTTTGCAATACCATTATAAATTCAACCAATCATGCCACAAATATCATAAGCCATTTGATTCAAATAATAATTTACAATACAGCGTATGGTTTCTAATTACTCTGATTTCAAAACTATTGTTCGGTTTTCAAATCAATTTATAAAAATCCATTTTATTTTATAAAATCATATTTTTCTCATAAATCATAACAATTTATCATTTAAATTTACTTTTCATAGGATCACCAAATGGAATAAAAATTACTCTAGATAATTAAGGTGATAATATGCTTACTCATAGTTTTCGGAAATTGAATTCAGGTATTTCGACTATAAATCCTCGGATGCAATTTCCTTGCTTTTGTTAGAGGATTCACCACCTTGACAATTTACACAATTACACAATTACTACATTTATGTTAATTCAATATAAACTTAACCTAAATTCTATATGAATGCATTAAATGCTCGAGTAATCGTTAAATTACGGTGTTAACCTAATTCAGTCTATCACTTGATAAATTAGCCAATGCATCCAATTTAGCTCCAAATTGCACCATTTCTTTTTCCAATACTTCAATTCATGAAACACAATTCAAATAACCTAAAATTCAACATAATCACATTCACAATTCTTCTTGAAAATTTCAGCCATTGTGGTGCATTCATACTAAAATTTTTCCTATTAATTTCTACAGAATAATTCATCATTTTCTAACCAATTTCTTTTGAAACAAAATCAATCCACCATCCACACACAACATGGAACATTTGACCATTGAAGGGTACCAAAGATTATGTGATTTTCTTCACTTGTTTTCACACTACACACCATTAATCACCTAAAAACACTAACATATCTTAAAATCAAATCAATTTCAACATCATTCCCTCTCCATACCCATTCGGTCAGCAATGAATCCATTATGAAAACATGTAATTCAAGCATAGAAATGAGAAAATAAAGCATGGGTAGTGTAAATCTCAAGTAAAAACAAAGAAATTTTACCTTTACTTGTTAAATCCCACACTTTTTCTTCAATTTTTCCTCCTAGGGTTTCTTTCCTTTCTTCCCTTCTTTTGTTCTTGCTTGGTCGACCATGATGAAGAGAATGGGAAGGTGTGGGCTGATTTTTATAATAAAATAATAAAATATTCTAAATTTACCACGTGTCACCTTACTATTGGTCCACTTTTTAAATATTTATCCTTTAAACTTTAATTCTCCACCACACATGATTTCTCTCTTATCCATAATAATAATAAATGTATTTCATGTGCTGGACATGAGTTGGGTGGTGCAAAATTACAATTCTACCCTCGAAATGGTAAAATTATGATTTTGCTCCTATACTCTGAAAAGTACCGAAATTACATTTTTTTCACTACTCAACCTCAAATTACACTCCAATTGAACAATCTTCCTCAAATGGGGTCAAAATCTTTTCTAAAAATTCCCACTTTGTCCTCAAGTGGTAAAATTACGGTGTTGCCCTTATACTCCAAAAATATCGAGAATTAAAAATTTTAACCACTAAACCTCATATTATACTCCAAATGATTAATCTTGATCAAAAATTTCATTAAACATCAAAATTTCAACTTTGGGTGGCAAAATGACCATTTTGCCCCTAATAGTCAATATTCTCGATTGACTCCAAATCAGCCCTCAAACTCCGAATCACCATTTTAAGTCATCCCTGGAATGTGAAATTCTCAATTTCACCTTAAAATTCCTATTTTAACTTGTTCGAGGTTTAAATCGACTTAGTCGTACCTCTAGTTATAATACCAACTTTTAATACCTTTCCGAGGCCTTCAAGTATACAAGCATTCCATCCAGCACATGGATAACATGGCATATATTTTATAGGGTCGGGCTTTACAGCTCTACCCTTTTTAAAATAAAATTTTGTCCTCAAAATTTCACTGATTAATCATGGAGAAAAGATGGGGGTATTAGCCTTTCACCTAATGCTCAATTTCCTATATCATCACCTTTCATAGGAAGTTCGATTCGCTCACCTCATTTACCTCCAGTTCGACTTAAATACTTCACTCTTGTCTAGTATTGTCCTTTAAAATTATATTTGCAATATCTTTCATAGTCATGGTCTTTTATATTGGGACTTCAAGCATCTCTTTGTTACCATCATTAAGTTTGAACCATAAGTCCATCTTAATCATACCAATTTCAATCACATTTTATACCTATTTATCTATATCAATCAACGTCTATTTTCTTCATTCCTTATCAACCTTTCAGCATTCATTCATTTTTATCCTTACACCCTATTATACAGCTTACAGCATCATTAGCATGCCATAATTATTTTTGTACGTATTCTCAATCTCAGAAAAAATTAATGGGCTTAATTACTTTCGCATACTTCATGTTTATCTTGTATTTATATAACTTCCATATTCTTAATCATATTAGTCCATCTCATATGGCATAATCTTGCCATAGATTACATTTCCTTAATTATTTCCCCTAATTTTCCTTAGGTCGCCATAAATCAACTTCTAATAAGATTTCTGATCATTTCATTTTCTATTCAACTCATCAAATATATCGAGTTCAAATTCTGAATCTCTATGAATAATTCTTTACTCTAGTTGAGCATATTATCCACTCCATATATACGTATGTACATACACATCTAGATATCCACATCCTTCATAGCTTCATATCATTCACATGTTTATACTCCTTTCTTACCGTTTCCAATCATACACTTAAGTTTCATTGTATTATATGTCCTTACATTACAATATCATTGATACTTCAAAGATGTGCCTTGACTTGATCATTCGTGTCATAAGTGACACTTTAAACCAAATAGAATTTTAAATTGATCTCTCAAGTAATTTATATATATCAATCTCAATTATAAAACTTTATATGACACTTAGACTAGATTCAACATTTCTGAGTCATTTAATCTCAAGCTACCAATTCCTCATGTGGCATCCCCCTCAAAAGACTATCTCTCCAAGGTATTGTTATTTCTAGGTCCCCATCCCTCCAGCTCGGTCTTCCCTGCAGTCTGCAACCTACAGTTTGCCATGGGGAGGTTCGAACCCAAGACTTTTTCTTCCTCATGAAGGAACGCCTTTAACCTTTTCACCACATCTGGTCCTTTAATCTTGTAACTCCCCATTCTATGCATAGCAAAATTCAAGCTCACCTTTAGAGTAAATTTATTCACTAATTTTTTTACTTCATGACCACCCATCAATTATAGAAATCATTGATGCTCACTCTTGAGTTAATTCATGTACTTATATCTTTAAACCATAATATATCCAATCAATTATTGGAATCTCTCAATAGCTTAATTGAAATCAATACCAGCTCCCTCTAAGCTACTGTACATTCTCATCACTTATTTGCATACATAATATTTCGTAATCCTAACACCACTTATACACGGGCATAACAAACTCAATTAACATAGTGCACTTACCTTTATGCACATAAGTATTGGTTTACTTGTGTTATTACTATTCCTTTCCTTCAAATAAAGTTAAAACAATATTTAGAAATTTCCATAGCCATATTCTATATATATATTGTCAAGCCCAGCTCTACAGTATGTTTATTATGTCGTTTATATACTTTACAGCATGTTTATATATTAGAATGCCCCGATGAAATCATTAAAGATTGGTATTGTACTTAGAAGTACAAATGAGTCGATTTAAGCCTCGAACTAGTTCAAATAGGGATTTTAATGTGAAATTGGGAATTTCATAGTCCAGGAATGACTCAAAATGGTAATTCAGAGTTCGATGGCTAATTTGGGTTAATCGAGAATACTTATCGATTAGGGGTAAAATGGTTATTTTGCCACCCAAAATTAAAATTTGGTTATTTGATGAAAATTTTGATTAAGATGAATCATTTGAAGTATAATATGAGGTTTAGCGATAAAAATTTTTAATTCTCGATATTTTTGGAGCATAGGGGCAAAATGGTAATTTTGCCATCTAAGGATAAAACGAGAATTGTTAGAAAAGATTTTGACCCCATTTGACTAAGATTGATCAATTGGAGTATAATTTAAGGTTGAAAAGTGGAAAAATGAAATTTTGATACTTTTTGGAGTATAAGGGCAAAATCGTAATTTTACCACTTCAAGGGTAAATTGGTAATTTTTCAGCCCCAACATTTGTCAAGACCAAGGGATTTTATTCATTATGGTTATGGATAAATATGATATTATTTGTGGTGGAGAAATAAAGTAAAAAGATAAATATAAAGAAAATAGACCAATGAACGGGTGACACATGTCAAGCTTTATTATTTTATTATTTTTTATAAAAATCAACCCATATTTATCCCATTTCTCTCACCATATTCGGCCAAAGGAAGAAAATAAGGAAGAAAAAGGAAAAACAAAGAGGAAACAAAAACCTAGCTAAGAAAATCAAGGAAATTCATTGATTTTTCATGGAATCAAGCAAGATTAGGTATGATCTTTTAATTTTTGCTTGAACCTAGCATACCCATGCTTTGTTTTTTGATTTCCATGGCTGAAAATTGAGTTAGCATGATGAAACCCATGAAGGCAGAATGGGTATGGAAAGGATTTGTTGATGGAAATGACTTGATTTTGAGTTATGTTGATGTTTAGAGATAGTTAATCATGTTTAGAAGCAAAACCACAAGAAAAATATTCATTTTCCCTAGAATCCTTCATTACCCGAACCTAGCATGTTGTGTGTGTGTGATGAATTGTTGCTATTTCAAGAGAAATGGATTAGTAAATGCTGAATTATGGTGAGAGAATTAAGTGAAGTTAGTGTTTTAATCGGTTAATGATTAATGGTGTGAAAATTAGCAAGAAAACAAGATGTTTTTCATTAAACCCCAAAGGGTCAAATATTCTAGGAGAGAGATTGATGAGGAATTTTATGATATAGTTTGATAGAAATTGATGGTTGGTGAAGGTAGAAATTAAATGGTAAAATTCGGTATGAAAATTTGAATTTTTGCCTAATGTGTGGACATAGGTGATTTATGGTCTAGGATTGATAAATTGAATCTCATTTGCAGTCATTAAGTTATTTTGGGTATAATTGGAGCATTGAAAGTGAAATGGATTGAATTGGAGTTAAATTGAAAGTTTTAGCAATTTAAACCGTGTTTAGGCAAATTAGGTCAGACACCACAATTAAGCGATTGTCCAGACATTTCAAACCCAATCTCATGCATACTTATAGATAAGGGCCTGAAATAGTTTATAATGGTTTGACACAAATTATTGAATTTTGCGTCATGTATTATGGATAGGTGGTGAGCCATTTAACACGGGTAGGAGACTGCATCCGCGGACCGAGAATATGAGTATTTCTACTCCTAATACTGTGAGTAAATTTGTTATCATCTTAATTATCTAGAGTAGTTTTTATTCAATTGTGTGATTTTATAGAAAATTGGTTTAAATGGTAAATTGCTATGTTTCAAGAGAAATTGTGATTTTATAAATTTTTTGAAAAATTGAATAATGGTTTCAAAAATAGAGTAATTGGAGACTACTTATTTTTATTGCAAATTACTATTTGAATTGTGTGGCTTATGATGAATGTGGGCATGACTGGTTGTTTTCATGATATGATAAATAAGTGCATTGCTTGTTTTGCCTTGAGAAGCTGAATTTAAAGTGATAAAAAATGTTTCCTTCGGGAAAAGTTTGAAAAGATTTGGGGTTCGAAACTTGGCGAGAAGTTTCTACGGGACCTGTTGCGTTACCAATAAGTTCAATAAGTCAAGTGATGATGACCCAGACCTAGTAATAAATTGCAATGTCTTGCAGTTAAAATTTATGAAAAATGTGGTAAAAAATAAAATAATCCTTGCAGTGGAGGTTTTGTGCACCAGCCTATGAGAAGGGGCACAGGATCAAATATATATATATATATACCTTACCTCGATCGGAGAGCTGTGTGTAGGGTGTCTCTAGAGGTAAAGATTTGAGTGCACTTCACGTGGACAACAGCGTGAGAGTGAGACTCAACCAACGCCAAGGAATGGCTAGATTTTCAGAAGTAAAAATATGTACATGTGTGTACTACACTAAATAGCCTTGGCGGTCTCGGTCAGATGCTTTGACCGGGGTATCCCCAAGAATTATTTTGGTAAAAGCCAAGATTTTAAGAGATTCATAAACCATAGTAATTATTTGAGTAAAATGATTCTATTTTACTTAGATAAAATGAGTTGAGATAAAATGAATTGTAAGACAAAGAACGAATTTGAAATTTGTCTTAATTTACTCGACTTTATATATTTTGGAGGATGTCTGTTTACTCACTGAGATTATGTATTCTTAGCCTTCTTCTTATCCATATTTCAGGCTCAAGATAGATTGTGGATAGTCGAGCACGTTGAGAAATAATCTCGAAGTTGCATCCTTAGGAAGCAAAGGTTAATGACTTATACCTTCTTGGTCATCTGGGGGCCCATGTGTCATTGTAAATGTATTTGCATACTCTGTTTATTCGTAATACAATATGTATGATTTTATTTTGCTTTTACGCTAAAAAAATTATTCACCTATACTTCTACAAAAAATTTGTTTTATAAGAAAATAACATATTTTCTTGAGTATTTTTATTTTATTCCTTAGTTATAATTTTAATCAAAAAGGGTGCTTTAGATATCTAAATTTATTTTTAATTATGACATATGTGTTTCCCAATCACCTACTACGTTTTGGTCGAATTTGAAAATTTTGAAAAAAAATGACCAAAATGCCCCTGTGAGGCGAAAATTGATTTTCTACTGTTTTAAGTTGAAAGAAGTTAAAATCACTTGAACATGACGTTCAATGTTGATTACTCACTTGGGAGACGAGCAAAATGATATTAAAAGCCTTGCAGGGTTTTGGTGGGTATTCGGGGTATGAATGACTATCGAGACGTCGCGGTGGTTGTCACGGGCTCAATGAGAGTTCCGGGTCGTGACATATATACATATATATTCATTTACTATATCGTTCTTGAAATCTCTATTCACACTTTCATTACTTGGTATCAGCATCTCTTATCAATATTTTATGCATTCATATAACCTTTTTATCATTTTCTCTTTAACTTTTAACAAGGTTTAATCTCTTGTGTCCTTTATTTCTTAAGATTTGACTTTAATCAACAAATTATTCATTTTGATACTCCATATGTTAATTTATCTTCAGGTATCTATCTCAAACTTTCTCTAACCTTTTTCCTTCTCTTATATGCCAATATATATATATATAAGGCAATAAAGACAATATTCAATTCATTCACATCAATACTTTTCAAAAACCTTAAAACTCCAAGTAACACAATTTTGATTCAAGTTTAATGACTTTAATCCAATTCATACGTTCAACTTCACATTTGTCACATTTTATTCAAATCTAAGGTTACCACCCTAATCATCTGTCATGACCCAGAACCCCCATCGGGCCTGTGACAATCGTTGCGACGACCCGTTAGGCACTTATACCAGTAATGCCGACCGGAACCCTGCAAGGCTTAGCATTAGTTTCCTCATCCACCTCCCCCCTGGTGAGCAACAGTTATTAAATACCATATTTCAAGAATCAAAAGTTATTTTTGATTCAAAAACAAAATTATATTGTCTTTTGGCTCACAGGGGCATTTTCGTCATTTTATATCGAAAATCCCAAAATTTGCTAAAAATGTAGTGAATACGTAGAAAACACATATATCATGATTAAAAATAAATTTAAGTATCTAAAACGTTTGTCTGGGGTAAAAATTTAACTATTTGAATATAATAAAAATATTCAATAAAATAATATATTTTCTTATAAAACAATTTTTATAAAAACTATCAGTAAATAATTTTCGCAGCGTAAAAACTAAATATATTTTTGCATACTATAATACAAATAGCCAAAGTATGAAATTTAAATTACAGTGACACGTGGGCCCACAACTAACCAAAATGTGTTGGAAGTTGGAAAGTTACAGCTTTTGCCTATTCAGGTCCAATTGACGATCCTTGACTAAATCCGCTAACTATGGAATACTCTGAACTTGAAATATGAGGAAATGAGGCGGTGAGATTATAAAATCTCAATGAGAAAACAAATACCATCTAAACTATCTAAAGGCGAGTAAATTGAGACGATTAAATAAATCAGCTTAGAATGATTTATAACATTTATTTTTCTTTCACAAAATAAATTAAATTCATTTTACTCGAAAAATTTCATGGCTTATGATTTATCGAAAATCATGGCTCGTGCCATAAAAGCTCATGCTCGATGACACCTTGATAAGAGGTGTTCAACCTAGCCCGCCAAGGCTGTTACATATCTCATAATTATTCAAAACAAAGCCATTCCTTGGCGTTAGCTGAATTCGCCTTCACATGGTGGTTTGGTGTAAAGTGAACTCTGTCATACCTCAGGATAACCCTATACGCCTCTACAACTGAGATAAACGTATATATATGGGGTTTTATCGTGCCACCTCTAAATAGGCTGATCCACGGAAACCCATCTACTGTAGTAGATATTAATCCACCAATTAAATAAAGATTTAATAGCATGATTTGGTAGTTATTGATAGATTTGGGATCCTATCACTTGACTACTAGCCAGTCGCATTATCACGACAGTTGCATAGCCCCTAGCAGGGACACCTTGCCAAGCTTCGAATCCCAGACCTTTTTAAAAACTTTTCCCAAAGGAAATACTTATAATCATTTCAAATTAAATCATTAAAAGCAAAGCAAACAATTTATATAATTTCAAGATAGTTTCAATTCAGCCATTCATGCTAATTTATCATAAGCCATTTAATTCAGATCATAAATCATAACACAACAAGGTCTCCAATTACTCTAATTTTAAAATCAATTGTTCAATTTTCAAATCAAGTTATAAAAATTCAATTTATTTTACAAATCCAATTTATTTAATAAATTTCACAATTTTCTCATAAAATAAGAATTTTACCAAATAAAATGATTTTTCAAAAAATCATCAAATTTAATAAAATCTACTCTAGATACTTAAGACGATAATATGTTTACTCACAGTATTAGGAGTAGAAATACTCCTATTCTTGGTTCACGGTTGTAGTCTCCTACCCGTGTCAAATGGCTCACCACCTAGACATCATACATGACAAAAAATTCAATAGTTTGTGTCAATTTGTCAGAAACTATTTCAGGCTCTCTAAATGTAAATGAATGCCTGCGATGGGATGCAAAATGTCTGATTAATCGCTTAACTATGATATTCGACCTAAGTTGCACTATACTCTGTCTAATCGGCTAAAATCTCCAATTTAATTCCAAATCAATTCTTTTCACTTTCTACACCCCAATTATACTTAAATTACCTCAATGACTGCAAATGAAATTCAATTTATTAGTTCGAACCACAAAATACACCGGTCTATACACTAGGCAAAAATTCAAATTTTTATGCCAAAAATTCCCATTTAATTTCTAGTCTCACCAATCATCAACTTCGATCAAAATACCATAAAATATCACATAATTCCTCATCAATCTCTCTCCTAGAATATTCGGCACTTTAGGGTTTAATGAAAAACATATTATTTTCCTGCTAATTTTCACACCATTAATCATTAACCAATTAAAACAATAACATAACTTAATTTTCTCACCATAATTCATCATTTCCTAACCCATTTTACTTGAAATGAAACCAATCCATCACACGCACACACCATGGGGCATTCGGCCATTGAAGATTAGTGGGGGAAATGGAATTTTTCCTTGTTGTTTTACTTCTAAACATACTAAACTAACCTTATACACTAACATATCTTAAAATCAAACAATTCCAATATCATTTCTCTCACGATACCCATTTGGCCTACCATAAATTCATCATGAAAACATGCTTCTCAACCATAGAAAATGAAAAGAAATGCATGGGTATTGTAAATCTCAAGTAAAAGTGAAGAAATTTTACCTTATTCCACTTAATCGGTTAAATTTCCATAATTTCTCTTGAATTTTCTTGATTTTTCCTAACTAGGTTTTTGTCTTCTCTTTGTTTTCCCATTTCTTCTGGTTTTGGCTAACCATGGGGTTGAAATGGGCTGATTTTTATGCTTTTTATTAAGAAAATAATAAAATATTAAAAGCTTCACACAAGTTATTTCTTTATTGGTTCAAATGTAAATATTTGACTTTTGATTCTTTAATTCTCCGCCACACAATTTCTCATATTTATCCAATTCCATGATGAATAAAATCCCTTGGTCTTGACAAATGTTGAGGGCGAAAAATTACCGATTTGCCTTAAGGTTGGAAAATTTATGATTTTGCCTCTATACTCCGAAAAGTAGCGAAATTACAATATTTTCACTTTTCAACCTCAAATTACACTCCAATTGATCAATCTTAGTCAAATTACACTCCAAAATCTTTTCTAAAAATGCCTATTTTGTCCTCAGATGGTAAAATTACTATTTTACCCCTGTGCTCCAAAAATACCGAGAATTAAAATTTTTCATTGCTAAACCCCATTTTATACTTCAAATGATTAATCTTGGTCAAAATTTTCATTAGTTAACCAAATTTAAATTTTGGGTGGCAAAAAGATCATTTTGCCCCCAATCAGTCGATATTCCCGATTGACTCCAAATTGGCCCTTGAACTCCGAATCGCCATTTTAAGTCATCCTTAGACCGTGAAATTCCCAATTTCACCTAAAAATTCCTATTTTAATTTGTTCAAGGTTTAAATCGACTTAGTCATACCTCTAGTTATAATACCGACTTTTAATACCTTTCAGGGGCATTCAAGTATATAAACATTTCATTCAGCACATGGTTAACATAACATATATTTTATAAAGTTGGGTCTTACATATCCCTTCCTGATTGGTTTTCCTCCAAGCTTGCATTGTAATTTCCATAACCATTCACATTCTCTTGGCTTATCACCTATAATAAACAAAATCAATATTTTTAAATTCATCTCATCCTTGCAATTATGGGATCCAAATATCTTGAACCTGGGGTACAGAAGTCCCCTCTTCGAGCATGTCCTAATATTCATTCATTTCAAGTCTCACCTTAAAGCATCTTCCTCATACGGTGTAATGAATTCACAATACATCTCATCACGTACGTAATTATCCATAATTTATGGTGCCCCACCATTCTCATTATTCATTACTGATAATCTTCATCTTAACATTTCCCTAATGCACTGAAAACTCCAAAAAACAAAACTTAGCATCCCAATCCGATAACCATATTTCAACTCATAAGTCTTATCATTATGCCACTCCCAATATCTAAGTCCACGTAAGAGCTTTTCAATTAACGTAATATTCTCTTATGCTTTCTCCGTATGTTTCCAAATTGCTTTAATACATACTTTAGTAGAAATTTGTTGAGCACTTAAACTATCAAAGATTCATCCTTAAAGCCATTTGTAACTTTAACAGTTTAACATATGTCTATATATTAATAACCTCCATATTTGTTACAATTATGGAGACTGCCATTTGTAAAGTTAACTTTTTATTATAGTTTTCGATCAGAGTCTTTAGTCTCCACATATATTGCTTTGAATATGTTTCACTATTGATATTCATATACCTTCACTGCAACATTCAGTGCAATTTTATTAAATAATGATCTCTAATTTGTTCTTAGCTATGTATACCTCATATTGCATACCGTTTATCATCAAGAGTTCGACCTTAATCATCAATTCTTGATTAATCACATTTACAAAATGAATAGTTCATTGTCAGACTTTGTAGTCACTTAATTCATTGTTGACTTTCTTCATCAGTCCACCCTAATTACGTAAAATGTTCAACCAGGCCGCTAAAATAACTATTCCTTCGCAATAAGGATTTTACTAGTCTACTTTTGTCATACCAAAAGATTATCATACAGGTCAAACCATTTAAACAATTACCTTATAGTCTGTACAAGTTATACGAAGCAAAACAAACTCCTAGTTCTTTTGCAAAGATAGCTATGACTATTTTCTTGTTCACTACAACTCTCTAAAGTCAGGTTAGTACAAAATTCAACGAGAGTGTTAAGATTCTACTCTCGTTTTTCCTCAGAATCCTTTTCCAAATCTTTTTCCATCTCTTGAGATTTCTCTTTTTGTTCTCTAATCCAAGCTTGTTGGATCCTTCAATATTCCTCATCACTCACTGATGCAGCATTCCTTTTGCACCCAGGAGGAAAATCTCTCACAGTTGTCACTTTCCTCGGACGACACCTACCTTCAGCTATCATTACTTTCGTTCTTTCCTTGGCATACACCTCGGACTCTTTCAAGAGAGAATTTCTTATGCTTACATTAATGTCATTGCTACTAGTACTTTCGTCAATCTCACTAGTTCTAGAGCTTTCCGGTGTTTGAACCTGTGCTCTTAAATCTAATGGAGTCTAGTTAATAGGAACTCTAAACGAGTATCTTTTTGGACTGCTCTATACTGAGCGCCTACAGCTCCTAGCTGTGGAGTCCAATGATCCCTCACTAACACTCGAAGAAGTTTCAGAGTTATCATCCTTCCTAGACGTGGTGACCTATAAGATGAACAAAGTAAATTTAGATAACTTTAAGTATTATATGCTAATGCATACTTGCAACTCCCTTAACCTAACTTAACTCGGGCCACACTAACACTGTAAATTTTAAAACAATTTAAAACCGAAAGCCATGATCTTTAAAACCAAAAGCTCTTATACAAATAAATTGTCACGACCCAGAACTCCCATTGAGCTCATGACAACCGCCGTGATGCTCCGATACGCATTTATTACCAAGAATGCCGACCGAGACCCCGCAAGCCTTAGCATCAGCTTTCACACCTCCCTGGTGAGCAATAGTTATTAAATATCATAATTCAGGGAATTATAAGACAATTCTAAACCAAAATATTAAAATATTATTTTTCGGCTCACAGGGGCATTTTCGTCATTTTTCTTCAAAAATCTCGGAACTAGCTAAAAATGCAATACGGAAGTAGGAAACACATATTTCAAAATCAAAAATATGATTTGCTATCTAAAACTTTCATTTGAAGTAAAATTGAAACTATTAAAATGGAAATAAAAATATTCACTAAAATATTCTAATTTCTTATAAAATAATTTTTATAGAGTTACCGATAAATAATTTTTGCAGCGTAAAAGTTAAAAATATTCTTATATACTATAATACAGATAGCCAAAGTATGAAATTTAAATTACAGTGACACGTGGGCCCACTATTAACCAAAATGCATCAGGAACTGTGAACCTATAGTCTTGATGATTCAAGTCTGACTGTTGTCCTTGATCAAATCCGCTAACTAAGGGCTATTCTGAGCCTGAAATGTGAGGAAAAGAGGGTGGTGAGATTATAAAATCCCAGTGAGTAAACAGATACCATCTAAACTATCTAAAGTCGAGTAAATGGAGATTGTTAAAATAAACCATCATAAAAGGGTTTGCAACATTTCAGTTCCTTCCACTATGAAAATTAATTTCATTTTGCTCGAAAAATTAATGTGGCTTATGATTTTCTGAAAACTTGGCTCATGCCAACAAAATCATACTCGGTGACACCTTGATCAGAGGTGTCCGACCGAGACCGCCAAGGCTGTTGAAATTCCATAATTTCTCAGAACGCAGCCATTCTTTGACGTTAGCGGAGTTCACCCTAACGTGGTGATTCGGTGTGAGATGAACTCTGTCATACCTCAGGAGTTACCCTCCGTGCCGCTCATCAGAGGTATAATATACGAGGTTTATCGTGCCTCTCTAAATAAGCTCGGTCCATGTAAACTCGTCAACTACAGTAGCTCATAAACCCCACCAATAAATCAAAAATTCCCAATTTGCATGATATGGCACTTTGCTAACAAATTTATCAAGATAGAATAGACAGTTCACATTTTGCAATACCATTATAAATTCAGCCAATCATGCCACAAATATCATAAGCCATTTAATTCAAATAATAATTTAGAATACATCGTGTGGTCTCCAATTACTCTGATTTCAAAACTATTGTCCGATTTTCAAATTAATTTATAAAAATTCATTTTATTTTATAAAATCACATTTTTCTCAAAAAACAGAACAATTCATCATTTAAATTTATTTTTCATACGATCACCAAATGAAATAAAAATTACTCTAGATAATTAAGGCGATAATATACTTACTCGTAATTTTCGAAAACCAAATTCAGGTACTTTGACTATAAATCCTCGGATGCAATTTCCTTGCCTTTGTCAGAGGATTCACTAGCTTGACAATTTACACAATTACACAATTAGTACATTTATGCTAATTCAGTATAAACTTAACCTAAATTCTATATGAATGCATGAAATGCTCAGGTAACCGTTAAATTACGGTGTTGACCTAATTCCATCTATCACCCGATAAATTAGCCAACACTTCCAATTTAGCTGCAAATTGCACCATTTCTTTTTCCAATACTTCAATTCACCAAACACAATTCAAATAACCTAAAATTCAGCATAATCACCTTCACAATTCTTCTTGAAAATTTTGACCATTGTGGTGCATTCACACAAAAATTTTTCCTATTAATATCTACACCATAATTCATCATTTTCTAACCAAGTTATCTTGAAACAAAATCAATCCACCATCCACACATAACATGGAACATTCGGCCATTGAATGGTACCAAAGATTATGTGACTTTCTTCACTTGTTTTCTCACTACACATCATTAATCACCTAAAAACACTAACATATCTTAAAATCAAATCAATTTCAGCATCATTCCCTTTCCATACCCATTCGGCCAACAATGAATCTATTCTAAAAACATGTAATTCAAGCATAAAAATGAGAAAATAAAGCATGGGTAGTGTAGATCTCAAGTAAAAATAAAGAAATTTTACCTATACTTGTTAAATCCTTTGAAATCCCACGTTTTTTCTTTAATTTTTCCTCCTAGGGTTTCTTTCCTTTCCTCCCCTCTTTTGTTCTTGCTTGGCCTACCATGATGAAGAGAATGGGAGGGTGTGGGCTGATTTTTATAACAAAATAATAAAATATTCTAAATTTGCCACGTGTCACCTTACCATTGATCTATTTTTTAAATATTTAGCCTTTAAACTTTAATTCTCTACCACACATGATTTCTCTCATATCCACAATAATAATAAATTTATTTCATGTGCTGGACATGTGTTGGGTGGTGCAAAATTACAATTTTACCCCCAGGATGGTAAAATTATGATTTTTCTCCTGTACTCCAAAAAGTACAAGAATTACATTTTTTTCACTACTCAACCTAGAATTACGCTCCAATTGATCAATCTTAGTGAAATTGGGTCAAAATCTTTTCTAAAAATTTCCATTTTGTCATCGAGTGGCAAAATTATCATGTTGCCCCTACACTCCAAAAATACCGAGAATTAAAATTTTTCACCACTAAACCTCATATTATACTCCAAATGATTAATCTTGGTCAAAAATTTCATTAAACATCCAAATTTCAACTTTGGGTGACAAAATGACCATTTTGCCCCTAAATAGTTAGTATTCCCGATTGACTCCAAATCAGCCCTTGAACTCCGAATCACCATTTTAAGTCATCTCTGGAATGTGAAATTTCCAATTTCACCTTAAAATTCCTATTTTATCTAGTTCAAGGTTTAAATTGACTTAGTGTTACCTCTAGTTATAGTACAAACTTTTAATACATTTTCGAGGCCTTCAAGTATACAAACATTCCATCAAGCACATGGATAACATGGCATAAATTTTATAGGGTCGGGCTTTACATCTTTGCATAAAAACAAGATATCAGAGGTTGTGGCTTCAAATTCCATGGCTTGATTATTCTCAGTTAGGGTGAGTCTCTAATAGGTGGTCCTTTATTTCCTCCCTCACTTAAGGGTCTGCTCACTCTTCAAAAGTTTGGCCCCAATGTTTGAGCTAAAGCTACTGGTCTTGGATGGAGGGTCTTTCCTTTTGTTGGAGTTTCACTATAATCAGTAAGGTGCTTGATAGCTGCTATAATTGAAGTCACATCTTGTACCTTCTGTCATTGTAACACCATCCTTGCCCATGGTTTCAAAGCCTCGAGGAAATAGAATAATCTTTTTTATTCATATTCTTATTATCTAGCATTGAAGTAGAGAAGTTCCTCACGAACTCTCGCACTAATCCTATTATTAAAACTGCTGTAACTTTTATTGTGACATATATTGAACATTCTCAAGAAAAAATTGGTTCTTTAGTTCTTGCTTGAGGTTTGCCCAAGTGTTGATGCAGCAATCACCATCGATGAATTTGAAACACCACCATAAATTGGCGTTCCAGACAAGATACATTGAAACCATCACCACTTTATCCTCTTCTAACTCTATGTGCACTACTTGAAAATACCGTTCCATGTAAGAAAGGAAGTTCTCCAACTCTTTAGCATCCTTGACCCTTTAATATCGCTCGAGTTCTAGCATTTTGGATTTTTACCTCGATCTCCTAAATTTGCACTAGTATTACTTGTGACAATGACCAAAAAATTTACTTGAGCTTTCAATTCTTCAATCTTGCCTTAAAGAGTGCTTAATACATCCCTAATATCATCACTTAGGTATTAATCATCTCGGACAGTTCTCGTTTGATTGTCTCAAGTTCATTTATTCGCTCCCATGAAACCATTTGAGCTTTTACTAGGGCCACTAGCGGCCTCTAGCTTATCAATCCTCTGATGGTCCTTTGGTGAACTCCGTGTGGTCACCATTTGTACTTTATAGATCAGTATGTCTTACTCGTGCTCTGAAACCAACTATCATGAACAATGCTCGTTCGCCTCAGTATGCAATAGTTTGTGCAGTGCTTGAGTGGACACTTCCATGCAAGCCAACCAAGACTCATTTATATCTCATCAAACATCAATAATAGCAACAAACTAGACTAAGACAATGAACATCAAAACCATAGGGCATACCAATGCCATATATACAACCACTGAGCCACAAAAATGGAAGAATATTTTATTAACATAAAAATAAGTACTAAAGGACCAAGAAACGCCATTGTTAGGCCATAGGGGCAGCCTTAGATGATTCGTTACAAACCTACTTTTACCAATGAGGCAGCCCAATAATCTGTCGGCTGCTCACATAAAGAGTTTACAAGATTTTACATGTATTCTACCGATAGCCATTACAACACTTGAGATGAAGACATTCTTTCTTGAAAGGTCTTTCCCCCAAAAGACCTAACAAGTATTTTTAGAGATGTCACCAAGAGCCATTACAATGTTTGAAAAAAGGACATTTCCTTTACAAGTACAAAAGACTCAATCCCTTAGACAGCTCTACCCTATTATAGTTTGATACAGGGTTGGCTCATGACACTGAGTAAGGTTCTTTTTTTTTTCTTTACTGTGGGCTGCCCAAAGTTGGTAGCCCATAAAAACATGAGGCCTCGACCTGCCCCTACTATGGCCCATAACGATCATTCCCTAAAGCCACATGGCTACAACCTTGCTTAGTGAGTGATGTGGCCTGCGTTGGTTGGTTTTCTTGGGCTATGGCCTACCCCATCCCCAATTTTTTTTAAATAGGGGACATGGCTTAGGGCTTTAGTGGGCTGCAACTTATGTCTTGGCAAGTTCGTGAAGCCATGGCCTCTCCCCTCTTAAAATGGTTTTTTTTAATTTTTTTGAATTTTGTTTTAAGAAAAAGGGGCTATACATGTAATTTAAAATAAAAACAAAGTGTTAATAATCTAAAATATTTAAAAATAAATAAAATAAAATAAAATAAAGTTGCTTAGAGTGCTTGGGTTGCATGCCAATAAGCACTTGATTTATAATCTTCAGTTTGTCTTCTTTTTGTAGATTCTTGCACTCTTATAAGCTTCTTGACAAAATTCATCCATCTCATTGAGTTGCAAAAGACGCTTTTCTTTAGCTACTTGAAGATCAACATAGAGCTTTTCAATTGCCCAATATGCCTTGAGTTCTGTTGTTGATTTTGCACATGCAAGTATACATATTGAACAAGTAATATAAACAGTAAGTCCAGAATCATATCCCACAGGGATTTGCTCCTAATTCTTCACTAAGTACTAAAATTATGACAACTTAATCTTATTCAAGCAACTTGATGTTTTAGAAAATTAATTACTTAACAGAAACTAAAAATTCACTTGAGAATGGCAATATATTAAAATCTAGGATTATGGGTTCATTCAATACTTCATCTGATATAGCTTGTCTTGTTATTTATCTTTCTTGGGTGATTAAACTAACCTAAATCCAAAGCCGTGGACAAGTCTCCATCAAGTTGCCTGTACAAATACCTAACTTAATTAGTTCACTATATGTCTATAGGAATCAATTAAATTAAGTTCATTAAGCAAGTATCCTAATGTGGCTATGTATGGTAATTGGCGTATGTCTACTCGAATCGTGAATTAGATTACCTAAGTGACATGAACATACACTGTTCAAACCTTAGTCTAATTTAACATCTCTCTGTTGAGTCTTAATAAGATTCATAAATAAGTTAAATGTTGGCTGGACAATCAAAAGCATTAAAAACATATTCGAATAAGCAAAACTACACCCATTCATGATAAATAAAAGAGAAATTAATATTCAAACTACATGTTGAAATCCACCATAATCCTAGAAAGATAATTTAGCTTATAATATCTAATAAAAACAATATCCAAAGAAATTTAGCCAAGAATCCAAGTCAAAGAAAATAAGAAAAGCACAAAAGTAGAGAAAGAAACTAATTATTGAAGCTTTGTAATCTCACTTCTTACTCAAATTCTTTTGTTTTCTTGCTTTACTCTTGGCTTCAAATCTCCAAAATAGTTGCTTGTTGCCCATTCCTTAAAACCTTTGAAAAATGTCCTTTAAATAGGATCCAAGTAAACTAATTTCCACAATTGCATCAAATTTTTATTTTTGCAAAATCGCCCAGTGGCTTGGCCTTGATTTCTTGGCACTGGGATAGTGGTTTTTCTTCTATAGTAGCATTACAACATTAAACTCTTGGGAAAATTGTATGGTGAGCTTGTTTTCACCAATGCTACAGCCTTGTTCTCACAATACTATAGAGGTTTATCAACTTCAAATGTGATTTTCACCCTGATTTGGCCCGAAATGGGAAAAGTAAAACACATAAAAGTTGTATCCCTACCTCTCAACTTTCCAATAGGTTAACAATTATGTTAATTGAACTATGGGATTGAAAGATATGCTCCAAACACTGCATCATGCTCAATCCATGGACACTCTTACCGTGCACCAACTTAGACAAATATTTTGACCATGATCCAATCTAAAATGGCTGAAGTGATAAAAATAAAAGTTATAGTCCGTCATTGTAGAAGTCTAGTGGTTAAAGAATCATTTCATTTGAAGTTCTGTAGACAGAGATATGGTCAAAATACCACAATATATATGAATGAAGCGATCACCATACTTGCACAGATTTTCGTCAAATGAGCCTTTTTCATTAAACTTCTTATAAAAGCAATAAGAGAAATTACTAATACTATTGCTCAAGTAATTTAAAACAAAATAGTGTAAAATTTAACTAAAATAACTTAAATTAGCTACTCAACATGTAATCAAACTTAAACTCGAAAAACACCTAAAATGCTATGATTCGAACCTAAAATCTCAAAGGTATAACTACTTAAGCCCTTAAAATGTGTCAAAATAACTTTGTATAATAGAGTTATCAAGTTCAAGCTCAACTAGAAGATGGCAAGCTTTTCTAAACACCAATTTATAAGGAGACATCATAATTGGAGTTTTATATGCAGTATTATATGCCCACAAAACATCATCTAGCTTTTTCAACTAATTTTTTCTAGAAGGGTGAGCAATCTTTTCCAAATTTTCTTAATTTCGTGATTTGAAACATCATCTTGGCCACTTGTTTAAGGATGATAAATAGTGGCTATTTTGTTGTTGACTCCATATTTGGTTAAGATTGCCTTAAAATTTTTGTTGTAGAAGTGAGTCCTTTTATCACTAATTATGGCTTTAGGTGTACCTAAACTTGTGAATATGTTCTTTTGCAAAAAGTTTATCACTATGTTGAGTTATTCCTTGGTAATGCAACAACTTCGACCCATTTAGAGACATAATCAACAACAACCAAGATGTATTCATTGTTAAAGGATGGAATGAATGGACTTATAAAATCAATTCCCCACACATAAAAAATTTTGACTTTTAGGATGTTATTGAGAGGCATTTCATGTCACCTAAATATATTGCCCATCTTTTCACATCTATCACATCTTTCAACAAAATTATGAGCGCATTTGAAAGAGAAGGCCTATAAAAACATGATTGTAGAACCTTTGTGCAACAACCCCTCTCCGGTCGCTTCCGGTGTCTGAGACCTTCGGGAAGACCAGTCAAGTCTCGAATAAGCCTATCTAGAATTGCTTATCAGTTAACTATAAACGATCACTATTTCATATTAATGCACAAATATTTTACTTCATATCATAAATTGAAACATACACATACTTATTTATTTAAACTTTAAGCATTTAATTACAAGTTTATACATTGAAATGCACACTATTCAATTATTTACTTATAAGAAAATTCATATTCTTTATAACTTAATAAATAAAGTACAACGACTCGACCTCAAACAGTGAAGCGACATGAGATAAAATACTAGGAGATGCTTGTATCTATCCATGGTGGACCGAATGCATTGATGATTACAAGCTAGATTGATCCCTGTTTGCAAAAAAGGAAAAGAGGGGTGTGAGTCTCACAGACTCAGTGATCATCGACTCAGTGAGTAGGGGGTAGATAGGAAACAAGCAAATGACAAATCAGTTGAATATAAAAATGCAAGATTATAAAAGTAATTTGGTTCAAACGAGGGTCTGTGCCTTATATTAAAATCGAGAATTTCTTATAAGGTGTAATCAACCAAGGTGCATATCAAATCAAGTAATTAAAATTTGTACATTGAGAAGGTTAATAACCATTTTCAAACCAAATCAGTAAGATATCTTTCTAAACCTCGTATTCATAAAAGATCTCTATAGTAAAAATTATCTCATGTACTGCTCAAAGTAAATGAACAAAATTTGGCTAGCTCCCACGAAACCAAACATTAATCGGATGTATACACCATTCACAAATCGCCTCGCACGGGAGGGTAAAATTCATATAACAGTAAAACCAGAGGGAGTTGCAAAAAAACCATTTAATTACATTCTCACCATGCAAAGAAATATAATTCATAATATTAAAACTTATTTCAACCCATATAAAATAGTTACATTTTGTCAAAAATAAACAACAGCGCTTATGACTCTTTTAAAATCTTGGCTTATGCCAAAAACTCATACTCGGTGACACCTTGCGCAAGGGAATCCAACCGAGTCCACCAAGGTTGTAAAAAAAAAAATTCATGTACACATAAAACATATTTTTACGTTTGAAAACACAGTTGTTCCTTGGCGCTGGCTAAGTTCACCCTTACGTAGTGCTTTAGCGTGTAGTGAACTCTAAAGCTTTGCCTCAGGAGATACCCTCTGCGCCTTTCGTATCGAGGTAAAATATAATCGGGTTTACCGTGCCCTTTTAATAGGCTGATCCACGGAACCCGCCACTATAGTGACTAGTCAATTAACCCACCATATCAATAAAAACTTTAGCAACATGACCTGGCTATCCATGCTATCACATTGTCACAAGCCATCAATTCAAATCATGTATATATAACACAAGTTTGCAGTCTTCGCTTACTCTTGAATCTCTTGGTTAAAATAAAATCACTTTTTAAAAGAATTCAAAATTTGATTTTCAAGGGAATATTTTAAATCCTTCTAAAGGTATTGATCCTCGTATCGCATTAAAACTCTCTTTTTGTAAAATGTTCATTGTAAATATTTGCATGATATTTTTATATCAAAGTAGCATGGTGAATATGTAATAAATTTCATGAATGCACACGACAAACAATAAGGCACAATTTTCTTTGACGTAAATCATTTCAAAAAGCTTGTTTCCCGGTTTAAAACACTTTACGTATAATTTATATATGTATATTCCAAATGATTTCTAAAAATCAATTGCACTCACAATTTCTTAAAATTTCTACCAGCTCATGCTATCCATAAATTTTGCACTTAACATAAAATATACGTACATGTATATATATATATATATGAAATTTTTAAAATTGACACCCCATACTCACCTCGAAATAGCAGGATATTACATTGCTATTTCTACTTGATGGTCGCTCATCAACTCCTCTGGCACGCACTATAATGCCCTATATTCCTTTAAGCACTTCCAAGTTTCCACATTTATTTTCTCTTTTGGACTTTTCTTTTCTTTGTTTCCATTGGGCCTTTTACATTTCTTCTTATTGGGCCATGCCCATTTATTTCCTATTGGGCCATGCCCATTTTATTTCCTATATATATTTTCATTTTCCTTTTCTTTTCTTTTCTTTTTATTCTGTTTTCCACGTTTCTTCCTCCTTGACAATCAATAGCACTTCTTTTTTTTTCCTCTCAAAATCAGCTTCCAACCTTTCTTACCTCCCTAAAAAATTGTCAGTACAAAGTCCCTTTCCTTTCTAAAAAATTGACAGTCAAAGCTGCCATTTTCCCCCCTCAAAACCTGTCAAACCCTGCTCTATAAAGTAATTTCAATGTCATTCACATGCTCAATAGAATGTCTACATATTGAGGAAGTCCAAAGAAATAGTTAAAAGACGATATTGCCCTTAGAAGTACAATTAAGTCGATTAAACCTCGAACAAGATAAAATTGTGATTTTAAAGATGAAATTGAGAATTTCATAGTCCAGGGATGACTCAAAATGGTAATTCGGAGTTCGAGGATTAATTTGGAATCAATCAGAAAAATTGACCGATTAAGGGTAAAATGGTCATTTTACAATTTGAGGACAAAATGAGAATTTTTAGAAAGATTTTCTTAGCCCCATTTGACATGTTTGAGTATGATATGAGTATTGAAGTACAATTGGAACATTTAGCAGTGAAAAATATGAGTTTTCGATATTTTTAGAGTATAAGGGCAAAATGGTAATTTTACCACCCAGAATTGAAAATTGAATTTTTGAAAGGATTTTGATGAAATTTAATTATTTGGAGTGCGATATGAGTATAAGGAGTGAAAATTATGCATTTTGGTAAATTTTCAATTTTTGGGATAAAAATGTAATTTTTGAAAAGTTCAGGGGTAAAAGCGTAATTTTAGAAAATTTGTTCCACCAAAAATTTGGATGAGTCTAGAAATTTCATGGAAGACATGGATAAGTGAAGAGGATTGAGTGGTAGAAAAAGAAAGTCAAAAAGATGGTTAGAAAAAAATAAAATAATAAAATATTTAAAAGGTAAATAAAATAATAATATTTTATTAAGCCTATTAAAAGGCTTAAAAATTCCAGATTTCTTCATTTGGAGGGTCAGTCAAAACTGGCAAGAGAGGGAGAGAAATAAGAACAAACCCTAGAGTGAGAAAATTCAAAGAAAAAGTGTGATTTTTCAAGGAATCAAGTGTTTAAAGGTATGATTTTTCAAGCTTAGCTTAAGATCTACCATTTCTATGCATTTCTTCTTTTTTTCCATGGTTAAATTATGTGTTTTGATGATGGATTCAAATCTGATCATATGGGTTTAGAGAGAGAAAGTTGTTAGATTAATTTGATTTTGAACTATGTTAGTGTTTAGTGTTAGTTTAACATGTTTATGAGTAAAACAACTAGAAAAATATTCATTTTCTCAATGAATTTCTCTAGGCCGAATCTAGCCAATGGTGTGTGAGGATGAGGTTGACTTTATTTTAAGAGAATTGGATGGAAAAATGATGAATTATGAGGTTGGAAATTAAATAGGAATTTTCGGTGCAAAAATTAGAATTTTTACCCACTAGGCGTAAAAGCGTAATTGGTGGTTCGGATTGATAAATCGGACCAAATTCACAGTCATTGAGGTATTGTGGATATGATTGGATAATTGAAATTGAAATGCATGGAATTGGAGTTGAATTGGAGATTTTAGGAATTTACACCGTGTATAGGCGAGTTAGGTCAGACACTGCAATTAAGCGATTATTCAGACATTTCAAACCCTATCTAGTGCATACGCATGGATAAGAGCCTGAAATAATTTATGATAAATTCACACAATTTATTGAATTTTGTGTCATGGATTGTGGATAGGTGGTGAGTCAATTATTACGGATAAGAGACTGCACCTGAGGGCGGAAGATAGGAGTATTTCTACTCCTAATATTGTGAGTATTCATATATCGTCTTAATTATCTAGAGTAGATTTATTAAACTCTGTGATTTTATGAAAAATGGTTTAAATGGAAAATTATTGTATGTATAGGAAAATGTGATTTTATAAAATGATTTTATAAATTTTCTAGAAATTAAATGATGATTTTGGAAAAAAGGAGTAATTGGAGACTGACTGGTTATATTTGCAAATGGAATTGTTTAAATTGGATGGCTTATGATAAATGTGGGTATGACTAGCTGTTTTAATAATGTGTTGAATATATGAACTACTTTGATTTACTTTGAATGAGTTATGTGGGCCATGTCATACTATTGTGATTTTATTGACTGGTGGGATATATATATGTGTATACATATATATAGAGAGAGGGCACTGTAGTGACGGGGGTTCCGTGGGCTACCTATTGGAGGGGCACGATTCCCATTTATTGAGCTTACCTCGTTCGGAGAGGCTCGTAAGATAACTCCTGAGGTAGGATTTGAGTACACTTTACGCTAGCCACCACGTGAAAGTGAGACTCAGCCAACGCCAAGGAACAATTGTGTTGTCAGAGGTAAAATATGTTTGTGTGTGTGTGGCAATAAACAGCCCTGGCGGTCTCGGTAAAGATGCCTCCACGGGGTATCCCCGAGAATGGATTTTGGCACGGGCCAAGTGGCAAGAACTTGGAAGAGGGAAGCAGAGAGCCTTCGCAAGGCGAGGCGGGATGCACCTCTAGCCGAGTACTCTGATAAGCCAAGTGTTTGAAAAGCTCATAAGCCATATTGAGAAATTAATTGAAAAATAATTGTTTATATGGGTTGGGATGAATTTCCAAGTTGTGAAATGTGATTTGCGAAGGGATATTTTTATTGTCTCCTATTACTCGGCTTTATATTATTTTGATGATATCTGTCTACTCACTGGGATTATATAATCTCACCCCTTCTTCCTAAACATTTTTCAGGCCTAGAGTAGGTAATAGACCATCAGTTGCATCAAGAAGAAAAACTTGGAGTGGCATTTGAGAAAGTAAGGGTTCGTAGTCCTATACTTTCGTGGTCAATTGGGGGGGCCCACGTGCCAATGTAAATGAAATCTTATACTTTGCTTATTTATATTACAGTTTATAAGAATTTATTTTGATTTTACACTGCAAAAATTATTCATGGACTTCTCTATAAAAATTATTTTATAAAATAATAGAATATTTTATTCAATATTTTTATTATAAACAAATAGTTACATTTTTGTTTTAAATACCAGTTTTAGATCGTAAAACTTATTTTTGATTTTGAAATATGTGTTCTCTACTCACTTACTACGATTTTTTGTAAATTTTGAAATTTTTGACAAAAATGACGAAAATACCCCTGTGAGGTGAAAATTATTTTCTACGGTTTTGAGTCTGAAAAAAAAAGGTTAGAATTTTCTAAAACATGATTTCAGTAATGGTTGCTCACAGGGGAAGTGAAAAAGCTAATGCGAAAGTCTTGTGGGGTTCTAGTTGGCATTCGGGGCTATGAATGTCCATCGGAACGTTGCGACGGTTGTCACGGGCTCGATGAGGGTACTGGGTCATGACAAAACCGATTACCAAAAGGCTAAAAAAAGTAATCTCTTCTTCCTCCAAAAAATTATAGAAAATTTGTTTCTTTTTCCTCCTTCAAAGGCAGCCAAACTGCCCTTCTTTGTCCTGCACAAACCGGCAAGAAACAACTCCAATTTTTCCTGCACAAACTGGCAAGAAATAGCTCCAATTTCCACAACAAACCGGCAACAAATAGCTTCAATTTTCCTACACAAGTAGGCAGCAATGCAACCCCTTTTTCTCACCCTCCTACTGCCATGTTTTGCTCATTCACCAGTGCTCTTTCTCTTTTCTTCTTTACCTTATCAACAACACTCTCCAGTTGCCATTTTCTGCTCTCTCTTAATCGACTTCTTTCTTTCCTTTTCCTTTGTTCAAGTGGCTGGGCCCCACCTTTACTAGACATGATTTAAATGGGTTTGACTTATCTTTGTTTTTCTGCCCTTCAATCTCTTTTATCTCACTTGGTCACTCACCATTTTCCTTATTCTTTGTCCGTTCTGTAATTAGGCCAGCCCTACCATTATCTAACTTTAAAATATATATATTTTTTGTATTATGATATTCTTTTCTTTTTCATTTCATTATTATTTTTTTGTATTTATTTTATTCCTTTTTATTATTAAAATTTACATATAAATTCTCAACTTCATTTTATTTGCTACACAACCTTCCAACTTTCGTATTTTAAAATTTAGTCCTTCCGACACTTTTAAAAATTCTAATTTCATTCTATTTTTCTTCCTTTATGTGTGTACAATAAAAATGTCGAAGTAGTACTTCAATGCGGTATCACCATAATATTTAAATGTTTACTTACCACGCTAGTTCGATTTAATAAAATCATGTGGTTTCACTTACGTTATTTATCTCTGAAATTTCTTCATACTTCTTCTCCCCCACTTGGATTAACCATATAGTCTCTCTTCATGACTAATTTCAACGCTCAATTAACTTTTAAATTTTAATATTATTTAATTAAATAAAATTTTATTTTATTTTAAAATTTTTTGCTTATTTTTTTTGGTCTCGAAACGCATTATTATGTCTCGGTTTACTTCCAAATCATCTTTTAACTTACTAATTCATCCTCGATGAAAATATTATTATTTAATTGTTGTTTTTGAAGATGCGAAACATTTTACTCTTGAGTGTTCTTTTCATCATTTGTCATTTTTTAGCACGCTAATTCGCATCAATCAGTCTTTGATCTTTCTAAGATAATTACGTTGTCCACTATACGCAAGCACGTGGTGTTACATTTTGTAATTGTTTGTTTTCCCCCATAATGTCCTCCACAATCAGACGAAGGGCAATGGTGAAAACTATTGGCAAATTCTTCTTCAAGAGCACACTTTCTAACGATTTGATCTCCACAATGTTTTTAAAGAAAAGGCTTATCCCACATGTAGTATTTAACATTCACGCAATAATTTCTTCTTTTGTTGAGAATTAAATTTAGGAAGGAAGAGTTTACTCATGAGATGGTTTACAAAATTAGCATACTATGGGCAATTTTTCTTCTTTTCTTTATGAAACAATTATTCATCAGGAAAGGTCTCATTGATCACTGTTGAATTCTGAATTTGCTCTTCATTCTCCAATCTCGATAAATGATCTACCACTTGATTTTTTGCACCTTTCCAATCTCAAATTTTGAAGTCAAATACTTGAAGCAAAAGTATCCATCTTACCAAATGTGGTTTTGCATTCTTATTCTCAATCAGATATTTAATAGCTGCATAGTTAGTGTAAACCATTACTTGAGTACCAACAAGATAATAACAAAATGTATCGATAGGAAAAACAATAGCAAGGAACTCCTTTTCAGTGGTGGTGTAATTTGCTTGAGCCTCATTCAAGATAATAAATAGGATGCACAATCTTTGCTTTTCATTGGCACAAAACTGTGCCAATTGCATAATCACTAGCATCACACATTAGTTCAAAAGGGAGATTGTAATTAGGAATAGTGATAATAGGAGCTGAAATTAATCTCTTTTTCAATTCAATGAAAGCATCATGGCAAGCATTGTCTAAATTAAAAGGAGTATCCTTTCCAACAAATTACAAAGTGGTTTAGAAATTTTAGAAAAATATATAATGAATCTTCTCTAAAGTCCAACATGTCCTAAAAACTATGAACGCCTTTACAGAGGTGGGAGGTGGAAGTTTTTTAATTGTTTGAATTTTTACTTTGTCTACTTCTCAACTTTTACTAAAGTGTGAGACCTCGACCTCTATGGACCCGTAACTAGGAGCAGACATGGTAACACCGACTAAGGGTAATTTCATCATTTTCCTGAGTGAGCTCTTAGAAGTAGGTTTCAAATAATATTAAGGTCTAAGTAGGCCTAAGGCATAAATGAGTGATGAAAATGAGGGTAACATAATGAAAGAAATAGAAATAATGAGGATTTCCATAATAAGGCCAAAATGGTCATTTTTCATTTTGGATCGAAATTTTGAAGTTTTCATGAACCCAAGATTTCTAGACTATTATGGACTTGGTCCTAGTGTTAAAAGAGTAAAAAGATTGCACAAGAAAAAAGAGGAAGACAAATTAACTTGTTAAAGGCATTTTGATAATTTAAGCAAAATTGGATAAGCCTTAGATATAAATATCTAAATTCCAGTAGCTTCTTCCTCTCATCTTTCTCTTCATCTTACGTTTCTTCATCTTCCATGGGGGTTTTACTTCAAGCTTCCATAACTCTCTCAAGTTAGCCTTAAATTTTCATGCTTTGTGCACCTTTTTACAAGTCCTTTGTGCTCTCTTACTCTTTCCCCTTAAAACCCCAAAACTCTTACCTTAATACTTTCTCTCACTAGCTAGGTGCTTCAGAAAGAGAAAGAGAAGCCTTCCATAATAGCTTGGGAATTCTTGAGGAGGAATTCAATTACAAAACTAGCAAGGTGAGTAATGAAATTGAGCTGATTTTTGAATTGGTTAAGGATGGCTAGTGGGTAGAATTGTGAAGGGGTTTATTGTTGAGATTAATTATTCATTTTAGTGTAACTAGAGTAATGCAAATAATAGCCATTTAATATTAGTCAGAAGCTAGCTAGAAATGAATATAGAACTTGGTTTAAGAAATAGCTTTTGGAATGGTATTAATGCCAAGTTGGGTTCAAAGTGATATTGTTGTGTGATAGGTTCCAACGAGGCTCCACATCCCCATCCGGAACATTAGTTGAAGCTAGTGTCAATCAAAACGTTAATAAAGACCTATGAGTAAACATGCATTAAAATTGCTTGGAAAATAAACGCATGTACGTTGATTATATCACTTGAAATGTTTTTATTGTTTTAGCTTCAAAATGTGCACGGGAGCAAGCTTTTATTGAAATGTTTATGTGTTATGAAATGTGATTGTAATGAATTTGCAAAATACCTTTATATGTCGATATGTATATATATATATATATGTATTGTACATTTGTAGATGATATTGTGTAATGAATATGACCCTGCGTGTGCACGATGTGGGGGGATGCACATGCCGGTGATGACTAAGTATGACCGTGCGTGTGCACAATGTGGGGGGATGCACTTGCCGGTGATGACAAGGTGTGGGAGTGTGGAGGATGACATTAGTTGTGCATGATGTGGGGGTTGCACATGAGCTAGTAATGTGGTGGCGATATTTGTGCTTATATATGTGTAGATATACTTATGAAATTGAAAGTTTATGAATATGGTTTATGGTTGCAATGTACGTGAATCGTGTATGTTGTACCTTGAGAAATGCTAAGTATTTATTACAGCAAAAATGGTTTCCTTTGTGTTCAACAAAAACTCTTTCTTTTTTATGCTCTGTTTCTAGCTGTAGCAAGACTGTTTTTTGGCTGCAGCTAGAAACTCTCAGGTGGTTCCAGAGTTCTATGCCCTGCTTTTTAATTTAACAATTTTTTGGCTATCGTTCGTTCAGAATAGGGCAAAGTGGTAAACATGAAAGTTATATCCCAGTATCTTAGCTTACTAATGGTAAAAATACCATGTCAATTGGACCTTTGTAGTGTGAGATATGATTGAAAAACTGAACCATATGCAAACCCAAAATACCTTTCTACTTCAGTGAAAGTACTTTCATTTTGAAAAATATTTTAACCACCTTCTAGTTAGAACTAGGTAAAGTGGTCAACATTAAAGTTGTATCCCAGCCTCTTATCTTTTTAATGGTATAAAAATAAGGTCAATTGGACCTTTGTACCATAGCATATACTTTAAAAACCAAAACATATGTGAACCTAGAATACCTTTATGCTCCAATGAGTGTGCTTTCACTTTGAAAAATATTTTAACCACCTTCCAATTGGAACTAGGCAAAGTGGTCAACATAAAAGATGTAGCACAGCCTCTTCTGTTTCTAATGATATAAGAATAATGTCAATTAAACTTCTATAGTGAGAAATATACTTGAAAAACTGAAAAATATGCAAACCAAGAATGCCTTTCACTACTGTGAGAAATGTGCTATCACGTTGGTACCTTGCTTAGTTCTAATATAATTTTTCTTTCACTCCTTTCCCTTCATGATGGGTTTTTGCAACACAAAGAGTTACTAATTGATGTTTGAAATGAAGGGTTGTAATAAGAGGTTAAATTAAATTGCATTGTTTCTAAAACAAGTGTATCATTATTTTCACATTTTCCTTATCGTTGCTTGTTCCTTTCTTATGTTCACTCACTGAGTTTACACTCACTATTTTCAACTTCATGATTCCAGATTCGAAGGTGGTTGAGACCTAGATAAGGGTGTCCCCGTATAACCTTTGGTAGGCATCAACGGCATTCAGTAGCTACACACTCACCGTGGTCATTCCGCTAGACGTCAAGAGTCATTTTTGTTTGTGAATACATTTATGTGATGTAAAGTACTAAGTTACATGTCTTAGACACTATATGTATAGTTTGATTGGTAATGTCACTATGAGTTGGAAATGGTTAACTTTATTTTGAGTTAGTATAAATGCAAGTATTTGAAATTTATAGGTTGGAACTATGAAATGTGATGTGAAGAGTAGTTAATGGAATGTTGAGCAGGGTTACATAAATAGGCTTGCTTGGGCTTAGTGGTCTACACCCATTGGGTCCATGCGCCGGTCATGGCTCAAAAATTGGGTCTTGACATAAAGACTCGATGACCTAAGACTATGCCTTCTTGCACCATAAAGTAACATTTTTCCTAATTCAAAACTAAATTAATTTCTTCACATATCTTAAGTACTATGGTTAGATTAAATAGACAATCATCAAAATTATCCATAAAAAATAAAAAATCATTCATAAATACTTCCAAAAACATTTTAACCATATCAGAAAAAATTACCACCATACATCTCTAAAATGTGGATAGAGCATTTCAAAGTCCAAAAGGCATTATATGAAAGGCAAAAGTTCCATAAGGACAAGTAAAGGTGGTTTTTTCATGGTCTTCAAGAGCAATGGCAATTTGATTATAACTAGAATAACCATCCAAAAAGCAATAAAAATCATTACTTACTAGTATATTAAACATTTGATCAATAAAAGGGAATGGAAAGTTATCTTTTCTAGTGGCTTGTTTAATTTTTGATAGTCCACACTTACTTTTGATCTAGTCATAATTCTAGTGGGAATGAGCTCAATATTTTCATTAGAAACAATAGTCATTCCTATTTTCTTAAGGACACATTGGATTGGACTTACCCATGAACTATCAGAAAAAGGATAGATAATACATGCATCTAGCCACTTGATAATTTCTTTCTTTACTACCTCTTTCATGATCGGATTTAGCCTTCGTTGATGCTCAATGGTGGCCTTATAATTTTCATTGAAAAGAATTTTGTGCATGCAAATTGATGGACTAATTCCTTGGATGTTTGTGATGGTCCACCCAAATGCTTTTTTGTAGTTTCTTAAAACTCGAAGGAGTTATTTTCCTATTCATCAAAAAGAGAAAAAAAAATAATTACTAGTAGCGTAGAAGAATTTCCTAAAAAAGCATACCTTAAATGATTAGGCAGTGGTTTGAGCTAAGTGAATAAGGTTCTTCAATAAAAGGCTTGATCAGTGAAGTTGTAATTGATAATTCCAAAGACTCAATTGGGATTTTAGGAGACGTGATGGGGCATCAAGATGGTTAGCATATTCAAGAACTTTTTCATTAATAATAACACATGAAGAACTCAAAAAAGTTTCTACTGGATCATGATGATTTTTAATAAACACATTATTTGTTATGTCATCCACCACATTAATTGAGAAACATTTATCATGTTTATTGGAAAATTTTAATGCTCTAAAAATAATAAATGTCAACTATTGATCTTCAACCTTCAAAGTTAGCTCACCTCTTTGCACATCAATTAATGCTCGAGCAGTTCTCAAGAATGGTCTCCCAAGAATGATCAATATTTCATCAATTAATGCTCGAGCAGTTCTCAAGAATGGTCTACCGAGAATGATCGATATTTCACTATTTTTTTCCATATCAAGAATAATAAAATCCATTAGAAATAAACTTACCAACTTTTATGAAAACATATTCCACAATACCATAAAGATAGGTGATGGATCGATCAACAAGTTGCAAAGTCATAGACGTTGGCGTAATCTCTTCCAAACCCACATTTTTATAAATGACAATAGCATCAAATTTATACCTGCACCCAAATCACAGAAAGCTTTAACAAAGTAGAGAGCACCAATAGTGCAAGGAATAATAAAGCTACTTGCATCTTTAAGCTTTGGTGGAAGCTTATTCTGAATGATGGCACTGCACTTTTCAATAAATGCAATTATTTCAAGCTCACCTAATTTGCCCTTTTTAGATAGGATGTCTTTCGAAAATTCAACATATCTTGGCATGTTTTCCAAAGCTTCAACAAAAGGAATATTAATATGTAACGTTTTAAACACATCAATAAATCTCTGAAATTGTTTGTCAAGTTTTTCTTTATGAAATCTTTAAGGAAAAGGTGGTGGAGGCATGGGAGCAGATTTTAATTGTGATTTTTCTTCTTTTAAAGTTTCAGAAGATTGTTCGGCTTCAATTGTTTTTTCAAATCTTTTTCAATTTCTTTCTTTTATGATTGAATTGAAGTTTCAGAATTTAAAGATTATTACTTACCTCTTGACTTACTTTTTCCCCATTACGAAGATTGATTGCCTTATAATGCTCTTTACCTTATTTTCATGGATCGGGCTCAGTATCACTCAATATGGTGCCATAAGGTTTGTTATTTAAAGCATTAGCGAGTTGGCCTACTTGTGTCTCAAGATTTCTTATTAATGTTGTTTGACTTTGAATGAATACATCAGCTTTTATCGTGTATTGCATGAACTTCTCCTCCATTGAAGGCTTTTTCTCTAGAATGGGGCTCTAGATGAAATTAAGAGGAAAGTTGACTTAGATGTTAATAAAGACTCTTGGTTGTCATTCCATGAGAAATAAGGATGATTCCTTCAACTAGGATTATAAGTGTTTGAATATGGATTGTTCTGTTACCTATTTCCAATAAATTGACAAGATCCTGAATAGATGAGACAATTGTAATTGGAATGTCAAGCCTAATTCTATAATATACTTGTCATGTCATTCATGTACTTGATAGCATGTTTGCATATTGGAATGCCACCAAAAAATCGTTAAAAATTGGTATCATATCTAGTGGTACAATTAAGTCGATTAAAGCCTTGAACTAGTCCAAATAGAGATTTCAGGATGTATTTGAGAGTTATTGAATCTTAGAATGTCTTAATATGGTGATTCGGAGTTTGATGATTGATTTTGAGTCTAATTGAGAATTTTCATAATGTAGGGGCAAAATGGTCATTTTGCCACCTAAGGGTAAAATTGGAATGGTGGACAAGATTTTTGACCAAGTTTGACTAATTAGAGCATGATTTGAATTTGAGAAGTGAAAATTTTCAATTTTGACTTTTTTTCATACATAAGGGTAAAACGGTCATTTCATGTGTCCTCAAGGACGTAATTAGAATTTTTGAAATTTTACACCACCATGACACTTGTCAAGCCCATGAATTTCACCTATTATCATTTTATACTTTGGATAATTGAAGTATTTTATGTAGTGGTGAGAAAAAACTTAATAATTAAGTTTTAAATGTGGACCAATCATATGGTGACATGTGTCAAGCTTTGATTATTTTAGCACTTCCTTTATAAACCAGCACAAGCCCACCCCATTTCACTTCCTCATGTTCGGCCAAACCAAAGAAAAGGGAGAGAAGAAGAAAAACAAACCCTAAGGAAAAAATTCAAAGGGAAATTCACCGGTTATCGATAAACGATGAGGTTGGAGGTAAGATTTCACGATTTAGCTTAAGATATACCTTTCCTATGCTTTCTTTTCATTTTCCATGGTTGAAACTCAAGTTTTCATAAAAGGATTCTTGTTGGCCGAACCTACGGGAAGGAGTTTTGATGATGGATTTCGCTAGATTTCATGCTATCTTAGAGTTTTTAGTTGTTTTGTGATATTTGGTATGAAAAACAAGCAAGAAAATCACATGCTCTTCAACAAACCCTCCTTGGTCGAATTCCATAGACAATAGATTGATGATGAATTTGGTTATATTTCATGTTATTTAGCTTGTATTTGATGAATTGTGGTGTTAGATATCGAAAAGGGTTATTGAAAAGTATAGCACTTTAGTAAACGATTTGAATGACAACAAGGAAATCATAGTAAATGGACTTGGATTTGATTTCTAATAATATATATGGATTTATTGGATTGTGTTGACACTGATTAGCTGTGAGACCTTGTCAAGCTCGTTAAAACTCAATATTGTGCCTAGAAGTACAACTAAGTCGATTTATGCCTCGAACTAGTTAAAATAGGGATTTTAAGATGAAATTGGGTTTATAGTCTAGGGATGACTTAAATTGGCAATTCGGAGTTCGAGGGCCAATTTGGAGTCAATAAAAAAAATTGACCGATCAAGGGCAAAATGGTCATTTTACCATTTAAGGATAAAATGGGAATTTTTAGAAAAGATTTTGACGACATTTGATCAAGATTGATCATATGGAGTATAATGTGAGGTTTGGCAGTGAAAAATTTTAAATTCTCGATATTTTTGGAGTATAGAGGCGAAACGGTAATTTTGCCATATCGAGGGTAAAATGGTAATTTTTCACCCCAAACACTGGTTAAGCTTATAGATTTTATTCATGAAGGGAATGGATAAATATGGCATTAAAGTGTGGTGGAAAATATAAGTTTAAAAGTCAAATATTTAAATTATGGGCTAATGGGAACATGCCACGTGTCAAGCTAATTTCTTTAATATTAAACTTTAAAAATCAGCCCATATCTTCCCAAGCACACCTCACATATTCGGCCAAAGGAAGCAAAAGCAAGAGGAAAGGAAAATAAACCCTAGCCAAGAGAAATTCAAAGAAAAAGTGTGGAAATTCAAGCAATCAAAGGGAAAAAGGTGAGATTTCTCAATTTTTACTTGAGATCTTCACTACCCATGCTTGATTTTCTCATTTCCATGTTTTCATGACATGTTTTCATGATGAATGAATGGCTGGCTGAATGGGTATGGAGAGAAATTCATGTTGGAATTGGTTTGATTTTGAGGTATGTTAGTGTTTTTAAGTGTTAATGATGTGTACCATAAAAACAGGTGAAGAAAACCACAAAATCTTTAGTACCCTTCAATGGTCGAACCTTATATGTTAAGCATTGATGGTGGATTGTTTTGTAGCAAATGAATTGGTTAAGAATTGATGAATTGTGGTGTGAAAATCGAATAGGAAAAATTTTAGTATGAATGCACCCACCATGGCTGAAATTTTTAAGAAGAATTGTGAAAGTTGTTAGGCTAAAGTTTAGGTAAATTGGCTGGTATTTGGTGAATTGAAATATTGGAAATGAAATGGTGCAATTTGGAACTAAATTGGATGTGTTGGCCATTTAATCAGGTGATAGGCCAAATTAGGTCAACACCATATTTAAACAGTTACTCGAACATTACATGCATTCATATAGAATTTAGGTTAATTTTATACCAAATTAGCACAAATGTAGTGATTGATTGATTGTACTGTGTCAAGGTGGTGAAACCTCTAACAAAGGCATGGGAATTTCACCTGAGAATTTATAATCGAAGTACCCATATTCAGTTTTCAAAACTGGTGAGTGAACTTGCATTTCAATTGTTTTGGGATTTATAGTTAAGTTGAAATGAAATGCTTGAATGATTATATCTAATTCTCATTTAAAAATGAGTCCCGGGAACAAGCCTTTAGTGAAAATATTTCTGTGATGTTGAATATAATTGTGATGAATTTATATACATCTATATGATGCTTACATGTATTGTTAAGAAATTTTTGTGAAATTAATGTAACTGTGCACATGCAGAGTGGGTAGTGCACATGCCGGTAATGTTGAGCAAAGTGGGGACGGTGAGACATAACGCCCACGATTTCTGAGAATCCTCACATGTGAATAGAGGCGATGCAGAGCTTGGAAAGGATGCTGAGTGATACCTCTTGCCAAGTGCTCTATTAGGCCTCCAATCAGGAGCTTGGCAACGAAGATGAGTGATACCGCTTGTAGAGTGCTTTGATGGGTGCCTCTTTTGCCACCAAGGTCGGGGAAGACTTGGTGGTGTGTGTGTAATTGCAAGTTATTTTATTTACATATGTGTGATATGATGTGATGATGGAAAGATGTGAAATATATGGTATGTGAAATCTTTGTTCAGTGACAATTTGTGATAAATCGTCGATTTGCTATCTTGCTAGAATGATTGGTGAAATTACATGGTCACTTCATCATTGAATGTTTAATACTTTCGAGTGAATTGGAAGTGGTTTTAAACATTAGCTAGATCAAAATTGTCTCGTTTTCAATCAGTGCATCATGTGCATCATGGTTATCAAATTTCATGGCTAATATTACTGGTTCCCTTCTAATGTTCATTCACTGAGTTTCGTATTCACGTTTTTTTTAAAAAATTCATGTTTTTAGATCAAGAGACTGTGGAACCCTAGATCGAGGAGTTTCGAAATTTGTCACCTGGGTAGGTGCTCAGAATTTGATAGCTTTTTTATTTTTTTGTTGTTTCCGCTAGAAGTCACGGGTATCTTGCTCTGTGAATACTTGTGTGCAATGTAAATTGCTAAGATACCTGTCTTGAACAGTACATGTATACTGTTATTAATAAAGCCATTGTGAATTGGCTATTATCATACTGGTTGAGAATGCATATGGCCGCATTGGTTGACAAAACGTTTGGTGAAAATAAATGTGATAGGCTTGCTTGGGCTTGGTGAGCTACGCTCATTGGGTTCATGTCCCGGTCATGGCCCGGCAAATTGGGCTGTGACATTAGCACATTAGTTTGGAATCAGTATAAATTTTGGATATAGAGCCTGAAATAATTTTATAACAATTTGGCACAAATGTATTAAATTACTTGTTGTGTATTATGTATAGGTGGTGAACCCTCTAGTAAAGGTAAGGATATTGTACTCGAGGACCAGGAATAAGAGTACTCTGACTGCCGTTATTGTGAGTAAACATAGTATCATCTTAACTATCTAAAGTAGTTTATACTTGTTTTTCTATTTTCAAAGAATAATGAACCTTGTCAAGCCCAGCTCTATAATATACTTGCCATGTCATTCATGTATTAGACTACATGCTTGCATACCTGAACACCTAGGAAGAATTGTTAAAAATCGGTAGTTTGCTTAGTAAGATCATTAAGTTGAATTAAACCTTGAACTAGTCCAAATAGGAAATTTTAAGATGAAATTGAAAATTTCAAAACCCCAGAATCATTTAATAAGGTGATTTGGAGTTTGAGGGCTAATTTGGAATCAATCGGGAATATTGACTACTTAGGGGCAAAATGGTCATTTCGCCACCCAAGGTTGAGATTTGGATGTTGGATGAAATTTTTCACTTAGATTGATCATTTGGAGTATAATTTAAGGTTTATAAGTGAAAAATTTTAATCTCGGCATTTTTCGGAGCATAGAAGCAAAATAGTCATTTTGCCATCTCGGGGGCAAAATGGTAATTTTTACTACCCAACACTTGTCAAATTTATGGATTTTATTCATTATTGCTGTGGATAAATATGGCATTTTATGTGGTGGAGAAATAAAGTTTAAAGAATAATTATTTAAAGTATGGACCAACGAAATTATGACAAGTGTCAACTTAGAATTCTTTATTATTTAACTTAAAAATCAGCCCATATTTCCCCCCATTTCATTCCCAATATTTGCCTAAACAAGAGGAAAGGAAAACAAGAAAGAAACAAAACCCTATGAGGAGAAATTCAAAGGGAAATTGTGGAAATTCAAGCAATCAAGTGGAAAAAGGTAAGTTTTTTCAATTTTTGCTTGAGATTTACATTACCCATGCTTTATTTTCTCATTTCCATGGCTGAAATCAAGGTTTGCAAGTGGGTATCATGGCTGGCCGAACATGGGGGGAGGATTTTTGTGCTTGAATTTAGTTAGATTTCTTACTAGATTAGTGTTTTTGGCTAGTTAGTGATGTGTAGCATGAAAAGTAAACAAGAAAAATTCATTTTCTCCCATCACCCATCATTGCTCGAATTTTCCATGTAGTGTGTGGATTGTAGATTTGATTTTCTTTCAAGTGAATTGGTTAGGAAATGATGATTTATAGTGAGAAAATCAAGTAGGAAAAATTTTAGTGTTGATGCACCACCATGGCCGAATTTCCAAAGAACAATGTGATGATGATTTTTGTGATATTTCATGACATTTAGCTAGTGTTTGATGATTTGGAGTATTGAAGGAAAAAAATGGAATTATCTAGAGTTGAATTGGGTATATTGACCAATTAATCGGGTGAAAAATCAAATGAGGCCAATACCGATTTAATTTAGGTACACAATGGAAATTTAGAAAGGATACCATATTGAGATAGTTACCTGAGGATTTTTATCCCATTCCATGCATTCATATAGAATTTAGATTAATTTTATACCAATTTAGCATAAATGTAGTAATTGTTTGATTGTGCAATATGTCTAGATGGTGAATCCTTTGATAGGGGCAAAGAAATCGTACCCGAGGATTAATAGTTAGCGTACTCAGATTTGATTCTCAAAAATTGTGAGTAAACTTATTATCACCTTAATTATCTAGAGTAAATTTTATTCAATTTGGTGATTTTGTGGAAAAATGAATTTAAATGGTGAATTACCTTGGTTTATGAGAAAATGTAAATTTATAAAATAAAATGATTTTTTATAAATTGATTTAAAAATCGGATGATGGTTTGAAAATAGAGTAATTGGAGACCTATTTGTCGTGTTATAAATTATGATATGAACTAAATGGCTTATGATAAAATGGCATGATTGGTTGAATTGATATTTGTGTTGAAAATCACGAACTGGCTGCTTTGTCTTGATAGACTGTGTGGTGAAATAATTGCCATATCATGCAATTGGAAATTTGATTGATTGGTGGGATTAGAAGCTTATTGCAGTGGGAGGGTTCCATAGACCGACCTATTAGAAGGGCACGGTAACCCGGTTATATTTTTACCTCAGTCGGAGAAGCACGTAGGGTATCTCCCGAGTATGAAAGAGTTCACTTCACGCCTAACCATCACGTGAGGGTGAAACTCAACCAATGCCAAGGAACGACTGTGTTTTGAGAACTTATGAAATTCTAACAGCCTTGGCAGTCTCAGTTAGATGCCTCGGCCAAGGTATCCCCGAGAATGAATTTTTTGCAAGAGCCAAGTTTTTCAAGAAATCATAAGCATTGTTAATTATCTAAATAAAATGAAATTTTTTTTCCAAATGTTTGAAAAGAAATTTCATGGTACGAAACTCTGTTTAGATGAGAAGTTTTTCATTGTCTCTTTTTATTTGCCTTTAGATATTTTAAGAGATATTTGTTTACTCACTAAATTGTGAAAACTCACCACTCTCTTTTCCACCCTTTTCAAGCCCAGTGTAGTTTGTAGATAGTTGAGTTTGCTGAGGACTACAGTTGGTTTTGCATCCTCACCGATAGTAGGTTCACTGTCCTCTCTACTTTTGATCATTCGGGGGCCCGCGTGTTGCTGTAAATGAAATTTTATACTCTGGTTTACTTTAGTATTGTATATAAGAATTTATTTTACTTTTACGTCCCAAAAATTATTTATGTAGTATTCTAAAAATACTATTTTATAAGAAATTATAATATTTTATTAAATATTTTTATTATATTCTAATAATTACCATTTCATTTAAAACAAATGTTTTAGATAGCAAAACATGTTTCTGATTTCAAAATATGTGTTTTCCACAATATGCTTCACATTTATTTGGGTTCAAAATTTTTCGAGGGAAATGACCAAAATGCCATTGTGAGTTAAAAATTATTTTATGATTGTTCTGGTTTGAAAGTAGCTTGTAATTTGTTAAAACATGATGTTTGGTAACTGTTGCTCACAGAGGAGGTATGAAAACTGATATAAAAGCCTTGCAAGGTTTCGATCGGTATTCGAGGTATGAATGCCTATCAGGGCGTCGCGACGATTGTCACGAGCTCGATGAGAGTTCCGGGTTGTGACAAACTTAAACTATGAATTATGATGTTTTACAATTTATGTGTTGGTTAAATGAAATATGACTTAGAAATTGTTTTGAAATTGATTTCTGATTTTGGAAATTGAGTAAGTGGAGACTGTATACTTACAATTGATATATGGTTTGAATTGATGGCTAGTGACAATGTGATGGCATGAATGGTTGGATTTGTTGTCAAGCCTAGCTCTATTATATACTTGCCCTGTCATGCATGTATTTGAGAGCATGTTTACATACTTGGATGCCTCGAAAAATTTTTAAAAGTCGATATCGTACCTAGTGATACAATTAAGTTGATTTCAACCACGAACTAGTCCAAATAGTGATTTTGAGATGCATTTGAGAGTTGTTGAACCTTATAATGACTTAATATGGTGATTCGGAGTTCGAGGATTGATTTGGGGTCTAATTGGAAATATTCATAACCTAAGGGCAAAATGGTCATTTTACCACCTAAGGGCAAAATTGAAATGTTGGATGAAATTTTGACCAAGTTTGACTAATTGGAGCACAATTTGAATTGGAGAAGTGAAAATTTTCAATTTTGACATGTTTCGAACCTAAGGGCAAAACGATCATTTTATGTGTCTACGGGAACGTAATTGGAATTTTTAGAATTTTTCATCACCATGACACTTGTCAAGCTCATGAATTTCACCCATTATTTTTTTAAGTGAGAAATTATATGCGGTGGAAATGGAATGCTTAATTATTAAGTTTTAAACTTGGACCAATTATGTGATGACAATTGTTAAGCTTTAATATTATTTTAATTGCCTTTATAAACTCACTTAAAACCCTCACATTCACACTCTCATGGCTGGCCAAACAAGGGAATAAAGGGGAAAAGAAAAGAACAAGCCCTAGGAAGGAAAAATTCAAGAGAAATTGTTGGAATTCAAGGAATCGAGCAAGGTAAGATTTTTTTGATTTTAGCTTGTGATCTACCTCTCCTATGCTTTCTTTTTCATTTTCTATGATTGAAATTCAAGATTTCATGAAGAATTCTTTGCTGGCCAAACATGGGGGGAGAGGTTTTGAGCTTGAATTTTGCTAGATTTCATGTTTTTTTAGTGTTTTTAGTTGTTTTGTGATGTTTAGCATGAAAAACAAGTAGGAAAATTTCATGCCCTTCACCCACACTCATCGGTCGAAATTTTCAAGAGAGATATTGATGGTGAATCTTGTGACATCTCATGTCATTTGGCTTGAATTTGATGAATTGTGATGATGGAAACTGAAAATGGTGATTTCAAAAATATAATTCCTTTGGAAACCGATTGAATGGCAATGAGAAAATCAAGTACATTGAGGTACCTTGGATGTATTTGGAGTGTTGGAAGTGAAATGAATTTATTTGGAATGGAAATAGATGTTTTGATTAATTAAACAATGTATGATTTGAGTTAGGTTGAATGCCAATTTAATCCGATAACAATTGGACCTGCGTAGAACAGCGTCTTCAAATGATTATTCAAACATTTCTCATCCCATTTCATGCATTCACATAGAGCCTGAAATAGTTTTATAACAATTTGGCACAAATGTATTGAATTGCATGTTGTGTATTATGTATAGGTGGTGAGCCCTCTAGTAAGGGTAAAGAGATCGTACCCAAGGATCAAGAATAAGAGTACTCCATACTCCCGTTATTGTGAGTAAATAGATGCTCATCTTAATGATCTAAAGTAGTTTATAATTGTTTTTATGATTTAAAAGAAAAATGAATTTGAATTGTAAATTCTTATGTTTTATAAATGAAGTGTTGTTTAAATGAAATAAGATTTATAAAATTGTTTTGAAATCGAATGATGGTTTTGGAAAATTGTGTAAGTGGTGATTACCTATGTGTGTTATGCCTATGTTTTGATTATTGTTTGTTGTGCCGAACTTGCTTTGTAATAAATGTATAGGCATAATGGGATTTGAAATTGATATATGGTTGGAATTGATGGCTTATGACAATGTGTTGGCATGAATGGCTGAATTTGTGTTTGTGTAGAATATACAAATTGCTTTGTTTTGCCTTGACAGGCTGGGTAATATTATATTAGCCCTGTCATGTTGTCGAAATTTTATTGATTTGGTGGGTTATATGATTAGCTTATTGCAGTGGGCGGGTTTTCGTGGACCAGCCTATGAGAGGGGCACGGTAAACCCAGTTATATTCTACCTTGGTATGAGAGGCGCAGAGGGTAACTCCTAAGGTAAACGTTTAGAGTTCACTTCAGGATGAACCGTCGCGTGAGGGTGAACTTAGCCAATGCCAAGGAATAGCTATGTTTTAAAACATACAAATATGATTTATGTGTATATGTCTTTTTAACAGCCTTGGCGAACTTAGTTGGATGCCTTTGTGTAAGGTGTCACCAAGTACAGGTTTTAGCACGAGCCAAGTTTTCAAGAAAGTCATAAGCCTTGTTTAATATTTTGATGAAATATAATTGTTTTATATGGGTTGGTATGAATTTTAATGTTTTGAATTCTATCATGATGAGATATTTTTGTTTGTCTCAATTTACTCGGCCTTAGATGTTATAGATGATCTCTATTTACTCACTAGGTTTATAAAAATTCACCACCCTCCTTTCCACCCATTTCAGGCTCAGAATAGTTTGTAGATAGTCGATTTCGTTGAGGAATACTTTTGGAGTTGCATCCTTAGAAAGCAAAGGTTTACAATCCCACACATTCTTAGTTATATTAGGGGCCCACATGTCATTGTAGAATATTTTGTAGACCTGGTTACGTGTACCACTATATGTATGAATTTATTTTGCTTTAACGCTACAAAAATTGTTTACGTAGTATTCTAAAAATATTGTTTTATAAGAAAATAGAATATTTTATTTAATATTTTTATTTAGTTCAATTAGCTATATTTCCACTTTAAATGGATGATTTAGACAACTAAACTTATTTTTAGACATGAAATGTATACTTTTCACTTGTATACTATATTTTAACAGGTTTTGAGATTTTTTGGTAAAATGATCAAAATACCCCTAATGTAGTAGAAATTACTTTTTAACTATTTTTGATTTAAAATTAGTCTATATTTCTTTAAAACATGATTTTAGTAACTGATGCTCATAGGGGAAGTGGAAAAACTGATGTTGGAGCCCTACGAGGTTTCGGTTGACATTCCGGGAAATGAATGTCTATCGAGGCTTCACGGTGGTTGTCACGGGCTCGAAAGGAGTACCAGGTCGTGACAAATTGTGATAGTTTAAAGCTTGGAACAAAGTAATGTGTGAATGCGTGTTGTTGTTAAAGGTTTAAAAGGCTATGAATGTTTGTGTGCATGAATCAATATTAATGTTATGCTTGGTGGTAGCATGTAAATGATAATTGTGGTGCATTTGGACTTAGCAAATGCTTGATGAAAGTAGATTTATAGTTACTGCTATATGCTAGGTTATTGGTGTGGAAATGATGGCTACACTCAATAAATATTCTTAGAAATGATTAATATGTGTGCTAGAGTCATAAATAAGTTGCTGGTATTTATAATCTAAAGAATTACTGTAACACCCCGTACTTTGATATAGTGACTACTAATGTTCATCGAATGCCAATTAAGGTTAACAGAATGTTTAAAAAGGTAATTCGAAAGTGAACCAAGGCAAAGAAAGATGTTTTGGAGCCCTAGAAGGCTAGAGGAAAATTTTAGAATAAAATAATACTTTATTAATAAAATAATATTAAAATATTAATATTTTATTAATTATTGAAATTAATCACGAAGAAGGAGTATATAACTAATCCAATTGGGGGAGAAGAAATAAGAAAGAATTTCGAGGAAAAGCGACGTTAGCAAGCCTGCGTGCCTTTATTAAATAGAGCACAAGCAGGTAAGTATATATTTACATATTATGGTGACACCACGTTGGAGTACAAACTTTATATTTCATTTGTACATGTGTAAAAGAAGATAATATAAGGAAATTGGAATTAAAAGATTATTGGGAGGACTTAATTAAAAAGGGTAAAAACCTTGGAAGGTTAAATAGTAATTTTGTCATTAACTTTGTCAAAGCTTCCAATTTAATTTCTTCTATGGCTGGCCATCCCATGTAGGACTATTTGGAATATAAGTTACAAAAAAAAAAAAGAGGGGGGAGGGAAGGAAATAGAAGAAAAAGAAAGAAAAAAGAATTTTTGTCACTATGCATTATTTTGACCAAGAGAAAAAGCTTTACCTTTCTTCATTGACTCTTTCTTCTTTCTTTCACTTGGCCAGCCAATTAAGGCCAACTTTTCTTATTTTTGTTCTTATCCAAAAGGCTTCTAGAACTTTCACTCTTCAACACTTTACTCATTTCTTTTTCTTTCTTCTTATCCGCCACATCAAGCAATAGCAAAAATGGCTTTGTTTTGCAAGATAAACCCATACTCTTGAAAGAAAATAGATAAGATCAGTTGGAAGAAAGGAGAAAAGAAAGAAAGGAGAAAGGAAAAAAAAGAGAAGAAGAAAGGAAAAGAGAGAAATGAAGGAAAAGCTTGGTTTTGTGATTCAAGCAAGGAAAGGTAAGGATTTTCGTGTTTTAAGCTCATGGTCGGTTAAATCTTTGGAGAAATAATGTGTGAATCATTTTGGTAGCTTGATGATTAATGTTTTGAAGGAACTTTGGATCGCATGTATGGGTCAAGCAACCATAAAGGTAAAAACGAATGATGTTTTAAGTATAGTTGAGAAATCTTGAGAAATGGTTATTGTTCTGTAGTTGAAAATTGTTAAGTTTGTGTGGCATTTTGTTTAAAAGAAATGAAAAAGGAATAATGTGGATGGAGGATTGAGAAGCAAAGTATTGAAAGTTAGATAAATAATGAAGCATGTAAACTTGGAAATAATTGAATGAAATTGAGAATGATTGTTGCTGCCATATATGTGGTTTATGTATGAAAATATAAGACGAATTTGAACGAAAATTGTTGGAAAGGTTAATATGGGTGCTAGAGTCATAAATAAGTTACTGATAATTATAATTTAAATAATTATGCAAGCAAAGGATAAAGGCAACTTGGGTAAAATTGTGTCAAGATATATGTCAGTCAAATAAGGATTCATGACTGCATGAAAAAGAGAAGTAGAGATTATGTATGCTAAAGATATTGAATTTGGATTGTTGCGAGGCAGTGTAAAAGTAAAGATAGTGTACTGTAGTGGCGTGCTGGAGGAAATAACAAGCAACCGACAAGTGAAAATAACAAGAGTTGCCTCTAAACTAATAGCAATGTAATATCCCGCTATCATAAGGTGAGTGAACTTGCATTAAAAATGTTTTGAACAAGTGCATATGTGTTGAATGAAATGCTAGAATATCTTTGATTGACTTTTTTAAAAACTATGCACTGGAACAAGTTTTTCACAAATGATATTTTTATGTGGTTGAACACATAATGTGTTGAGTTATGCGCTTGGAATATTATATTGATTTGCCAATTAAATTGTGGCATGTGATGTATTGGAAATCTGGAGGTGTTCTAAACAATTGGCATAATGATTAATATTATTCTCTTTAGGTGTTGGATTATGCAACTATGTCTATGACTAGTAAAATTGTCAAGGCCAGCTCTACAATATATTTATTATGCCATTTATGCATTAGAAAGCATGTCTGCATACTTGAACGCCTTGGAAATTGTCAAAAGATGGTATTGTACCTAGTGGTACAATTAAGTTGATTTAAGCCTCGAACTAGTCCAAATAAAGATTTTAGAATGTATTTGAGAGTTATTGAACCTTAGAATGACTTAATATGGTGATTTGGAGTCAAATTTGGAATTTTCATAACGTAAGGGTAAAATGTTCATTTTGCCACCCGAGGGAAAAATTGGAATGGTGGATGAAATTTTGACCAAGTTCTACTATTTGGAACATAATTTGAGCTTAAGGAGTGAAAATTTTCAATTTTGACATTTTCCAAGTATAAGGGCAAAACGGTCATTTCACGTGACCATGAGGACGTAGTTAGAATTTTTGAAATTTTACACCACTATAAACTTGTCAAGCTCATGAATTTCATCTATTATTATTTTATACTAAGGATAAATGAGGTATTATGTGTGGTGGTGGGAGAATACTTAATTATTAGATTTTGGACCAATTAAATGGTGACAAGTGGCAATCTTTAATTCTTTTAATATTTCCTTTATAAAGCCAACTTAAACTCTTCCACATTCATTCTTCATGGCCGGCCAAACCAAGAGAAAGGAGAAAAACATAAAACACAAAACCTAGCTAAGAAAATTCAAGAGAAATTGTTAGATTTCAAGGAATCAAGCAAGTATAGGTAAGATTTCTTGATTTTAGCTTGTGATCTACTTTTCCCATGAATTTTTTTCCACTTTCCATGGTTGAAACTCAAGATCTCATGAAGGATTCATGGCTGATCGAATTTAGAAAGAGAAGATTTGATGATTTATTTGGTTAGATTTCAAGATTTCTTAGTGTTTTTAGTTGTTTGGTGATGTTTAGCATGAAAAATAAGCAAGAAAATTTCATGCCCTTCACCCACACTCATTGGTTTAATTTTTCAAGAGAGAAATTGGATAATGGCCTGTCACGACCCAATTCCTAGGCCATGACCCGCGCAAAGACCCAAATAGCATAGCTCCCTAAGCCCAAGCAAGCCTATTTTCATTTACTTTACTCCACGTATGATCGTGTGAGGCATCTACACGCAATGCACCCAGTGCACACAAAGCCAAATTCCAATGGCATTATAGATAATAATATACATGCACTATACCAGTCATGTATTTAGCAATTTACATTGCACACACATATTTACATTGTTTGAGTGTATTCACATTACAAAAGACTCATGACTTCCAGCAGAGACATTTACAATAAAAACGGGCAACTATTGAATGCCGGACACCTACTAGGAGACGAACTACAGTGATCCCGCGATCTAGGATTCTACAATCTCCTGATCTGAATGCATGAATTTTTGAAAACGGTGAGTACAATACTCAATGAGTGAACATTAGGTGGAAACAAGCAATAATATCCAAGAAGGATTTTAAACCATGATGCACAAATTTGGAACAAAACATTTTTGATCCAATTTATTATCGAACCCCTTCCCTCAACTCAAATTAATTTACAACGAAGGAGTATTCAATTCCATACATATGCACACAGATGAATACAATATCCCGCTATCTCACCAGCTTATGTGCAACCCCCACATCGCGCACATAACTGAAGTTATCGTGTGCATCCCCCCACATCGTGCACAAACAATATCACTCTATCTCACCAGCTCATGTGGAACCCCCACATCGCGCACATAGCTGGAGTTATCGTGTGCATCCCCCCACATCATGCACAAACAATATCACTCTCCATATCTCTGCACCCATCATCACCGACATGTGCTCCCCACATCGTGCACATGTACAGTTATAATTATCACATAATATTATTGGTCAATACATATCACACATCTACACATATATGTCAGCATATTATAGAGCACATGAATTCATGCCTTTATGCATATCACAATTCACACATTAAAATATTTTTTTTTCAAAAGCTTGTTTCCAGGCACGCATTTTAAGAAATTTAGATAAAATCATTCAGATTATCCATTTCAATCCAAGCACATTTCCCAAAATAATTTGAAATGGAAATTCACTCACAGTGTCGAAAATTCGAATTTCGGTTGCACTCGGATTAATAATCCCCAAGCATGATTCCTTTGCCTTTTTCAGACGTCTCACCACCTTGACACTAAATAAAATTAGTGAATTTACTATATTACCCCTAAGCTAATATAAACTAAATTTAAATTGCTAACGCATGATAAGCAAATGAAAAATACGTCCGATTATCGCTTTAACGCTGTATCGATTAAATCCAACCGCTCACCCGATAAATTGGCCAATACGTCTGATTTGATTCCAAATTGCACCATTCTTTTTCTAATACCTTAATTCACCACATACCATTTAAATAGTGCCAATTTCAGCGTTAAAACTTTTCCATTTCTTCATGGAAAAATTCAGCCATTACAGTGCATTAGCACTATAATTTTTCCTACTAAACTTTTTCACTTTAATTTGTCATTTTCTAATTTATTTCATTTCAAATGAAATCATTTCATTTGAAATGAAACAATTCCTCATTGATTCTCAACACCCTAGGTTCGACCAATGAAGATCAACCAAGAGAATCAATTTTTTTCTTACGGTTTTACTTACTAACATGCTAACCTATCTCTAAACACTAACATAGTCTAGAATCAAGCCAATCGAACATTAAATCCTCATCCATACCCATTTTTAAGAATTGAATTCTTCATGATATCATGCCTCTCAACTATAGAAAATGGAAAGAAATGCATGGGTATTGTAGATCATAAGTAAAAGTGAAGAAATATTACCTTTGTCACTTGATTTTCCTTGAAATCACACTTTTTTCTTGAATTTTTGGCTAGGTTTTCTTATTTTTCCCTTTGCTCTCCTTTCCTTTCCCTCGAATCTGGTGTGTGCCGAATTTAGAGAGAGAAAATGGGTTGAAATGGCTGATTTTTAGGCTTTAATAATAAAATAAACTAACTTGACACATGGCATAATGCCATTGGCCCATTTTTTAACTTTTTTGACTTTTTCTTCCACTTCTTTTCCACCACATGATTATTCTAAGTCAAGATATGATCAAAAGATGACCATGGCTGGAAAAATATGTTCTGGTGGTGGAAAATTTACCGTTTTACCCCCAAGATGTAAAAATTATGATTTTGCCCCTACACTCCGAAATGTACTGAAATCACATTATTTGTACTTTTCAACCTCAAATAACACTAATATTGATCAATATTAATCAAATGGGGCAAAAATCTTTTCAAAAAAATTCCTGTTTAGTCCTTCAGTGGCAAAATTACCATTTTGCCCTTGTACTCCAAAAATACCGAGAATCATAATTTTTCATTGATAACTTCATTCTGTACTCCAATAATCTTAATTATATTTCATATAATTTTTTTTGTCCAATGTGATCAAATCTTGGCTAAAAATCTCCATTTATTCATCAAACTGCAAAATGACTGCTTTGTCCCTAACAGGTCAATTTTTTCGATTGACTCTGAATTGGACATTGAACTCCGAATAGCTATTCTAAGCCATTCTGTGGGTTTCAAAAATTTCAAATTTCTCTTAGAATTTCTATTTGAGCTAGTTCAAGGTTTGATTTAACTTAATTGTACCACTATGTGTAATACCAGCTTTTAACAAATTCAATAGGGTCTCACACTCTCCCCCACTAATAGAAATTCGGTCTTCGAATTTAAATTCAAAGTAGAGTGGCTTACCTTTACATATCGAAGAGCTATGGATACTTTGTTCGCATTTCCTCCTCATCTTCCCGTGTTACCTCTTCACTAGTGTGATTTTGCCACAACACTTTCACTGAGGCTACATTCTTTGATCGAAGCCTTTTGATTTGTCTGTCAAGGATAGTTACTGGTTGTTCCTCATAAGTCAAATCATCTTGCAACTGAACGATTTCATAGCGTATTACGTGTGAAGGATCTGGATTATACTTCCTCAACATAGACACATGGAACACGGGGTGAATACTCGAAAGGTCTGGCGGTAATGCCAATCGATATGCCACTGCTCTGAACACTTCGCACACTGTACGATAAAAATCGATCTAGGAAAGCTGTACTGAATTCATTCCAGGTCAGTGGTACAGCATCTATAGGTCTACCCCTTCACAAGGAGTCATACCATTCCTGTGCTACATCCTCCAACTAAAAAGCTACTAGCTCCACTGATCTAGAACTAGAGCATCTCATAGCGTTACAAATCTTCTCCATCTTATCTAAGAAAACCTGGGGTTTCTCCGACGCATCCGACCCCGTACATGATGGAGGCTTGACTTTCAGGAAGTCAGTGAGTGAAACTTCGACCTGACCTCTGTCACTTTCGAAACGTTGGCGGTCTGTCTAGCCTTGGGAACTAGGGGACTCTTGCTCCACATGTCTCCCCTGTATTATTTTCTGTATATCTTCGATACGGGCTGCCATCATTTCTACAACCCGATTGACTCCCTGCAGTCCCGTCGCCAAGTCCTCAACAGTAATGCCCCCAGTCGGTGGCCTAGCAATCTCACCTACAAGCTGTCCATCATCTCTTCTACTCTAGGGGCGTATCTACCCTCACCGGCCTAGTGTCCCTACCACGTCTACCTCGCCCCCTACGAGTGGGTGCCTGTGGCCTATCGGTCATCTCAGTGGGGACATCTTATTCCCCCACTTGTCTCAAGGTGGCCCATGTCTTAGGTAGCATTCTTACCTAGACAAGAGCAACACCCATTATTAAACACAATTATGAAAATAAGGTGGTTTCTAAGATTGCGAATTTATGTGATTTCTCAATTATGAAATGTGTCGCGGTTCACAGTTCATTATTAAAGATCCCACATAAAGACCCGACTCTCCACTAGACCCGACCATAACACCCTAGGACTTAACAACCTAGGGCTCTGATACCAACATTGTCACGACCTAATTCCCGGGCCATGACCGGCTCAAGGACCCAATGAGCATAGCTCACTAAGCCCAAGCAAGCCTATTTTCATTTACTTTACTCCATGTATGATCATATGAGGCATCCACACGCAATGCACCCAGTGCACACAAAGCCAAATTCCAATGGCATTATAGATAATAATATACATGCACTATACTAGTCATGTGTTTAGCAATTTACATTGCACACACATATTTACATTGTTTGAGTGTATTCATAATACAAAGACCCACGATTTCTAGCGAAGACATTTACAGTAAAAACGGGCAACTATTGAATGCTGGACACCTACCAGGAGACGAACTACAATGATCCCGCGATCTAGGATTCTACAATCTCCTAATCTGAAAACATGAATTTTTGAAAACGATGAGTACAATACTCAGTGAGTGAATATTAGGTGGAAACAAGCAATAATATCCAAGAAGGATTTGAAACCGTGATGCACATATTTGGAACAAAACATTTTTGATCCAATTTATTATCAAACCCCTTCCCTCAACTCAAATTAATTTACAACGAAGGAGTATTCAATTTCATACATATGCACACAGATGAATACAATATCCCACTATCTCACCAGCTCATGTGCAACCCCCACATCGTGCACATTGCTGGAGTTATCGTGTTCATCCCTCCACATCATGCACAAACAATATCACTCTATCTCACCAGCTCATGTGCAACCCCCACATCGCGCACATAGCTGGAGTTATCGTGTCCATCCCCGCACATCGTGCATAAACAATATCACTCTCCATATATTTGCACCAATCATCACTGACATGTGTTCCCCACATCATGCACATGTACGATTATAATTATCACACAATATTATTGGTCGATACATATCACACATCTACACATATATAGCAGCATATTATAGAGCACATGAATTCATGCCTTTATGCATATCACAATTCACACATTAAAACATTTCTTTTTTCAAAAGCTTGTTTCCATGCACGTATTTTAAGAAATTTGGATAAAATCATTCAAATTATCCATTTCAATACACGCACATTTCCCAAAATAATTTGAAATGCAAATTCACGTACAGTGTTGAAAATCCGGATTCCGGGTGCACTCGGATTAATAGTCCTCAAGCAAGGTTCCTTTGCCTTTTTTGGACGTCTCATCACCTTGACACAAAATAAAATTAAGGAATTTACTATATTGCCCTAAGCTAATATAAACTAAATTTAAATTGATAACGCATGATAGGCAAATAAAAAATGTGTCCGATTATCACTTTAACGCGGTATCGATTAAATTCGACCATTCACCCGATAAATTGGCCAATACGTCCGATTTGATGCCAATACGTCCGATTTGATTCCAAATTGCACCATTATCTTTCTAATACCTTAATTCACCACATACCATTTAAATAGTGCCAATTTTAGCATTAAAACTTTTTCATTTCTTCATGGAAAAATTTAGCCATTACAGTGCATTAGCACTATAATTTTTCCTACTAAACTTTTTCACTTTAATTTGTTATTTTCTAATTTATTTCATTTCAAATGAAATCATTTCATTTGAAATGAAACAATTCCTCATTGATTCTCAACACCCTAGTTTCGGCCAATGAAGATCAACCAAGAGAATCAATTTTTTTCTTACGGTTTTGCTTACTAACATGCTAACCTATCTCTAAACACTAACATAGTCTAGAATCAAGCCAATCCAACATTAAATCCTCATCCATTCCCATTTTTCAGAATTGAATTCTTCATGATATCATGCCTCTCAACAATAGAAAATGGAAAGAAATGCATGGGTATTGTAGATCATAAGCAAAAGTGAAGAAATGTTACCTTTGTCACTTGATTTTTCTTGAAATCACACTTTTTTCTTGAATTTTTGGCTAGGTTTTCTTGTTTTTCCCTTTGTTCTCCTTTCCTTTCCCTTGAATCTGGTGTGTGCTGAATTTAGAGGGAGAAAATGGGTTGAAATGGCTGATTTTTAGGTTTTAATAATAAAATAAACAAACTTGCCACATGGCATAATGCCATTGGCCCATTTTTTAACTTTTTTGACTTTTTCTTCCAATTCTTTTCCACCACATGATTATTCTAAGTCAAGATAAGATCAAAAGATGACCATGGCTGGAAAAATATGTTCTAGTGGTGGAAAATTTACCGTTTTAGCCCTGAGATGAAAAAATTACGGTTTTACCCCTACACTTCGAAATGTATCGGAATCAAATTATTTCTACTTTTCAACCTCAAATAACACTAATATTGATCAACATTAATCAAATGGGGCAAAAATCTTTTCAAAAAAAATTCTCGTTTAGTCCTCTAGTGGCAAAATTACCATTTTGCCCTTGTGCTTCAAAAATACCGAGAATCACAATTTTTCACTGATAGCTTCATTCTGTACTCCAATAATCTTAATTATATTTCATATAATTTTTTTTTGCCCAATGTGATCAAATCTTGGCTAAAAATCTCCATTTATTCATCAAATGGTAAAATGACTGTTTTGTCCCTAACTGGTCAATTTTCCCGATTGACTCCAAACGTTTGGACCTTGAACTCCGAATCACTATTCTAAGCCATTCTGTGAGTTTCAGAATTTTCAAATTCCTCTTAGAATTTCTATTTGAGCTAGTTCAAGGTTCGATTTAACTTAATTATACCATTAGGCCCAATATCAGGTTTTAACAAATTCGACAGGGTCTGACATGGCCTTTGATGAATTTCATGCTATTTAGGTGTTTTTAGTTGTTTTGTGATGTTAGGTGTAAAAATCAAGCATGAAAAACCACATATTCTTCATGAACCCTCTGTGGCAGAATTTCCCAGGAGAAAATGTTGATGATGATTTTGCTATATTTCATGTTATCTAACTTGTATTTGATGATTTGGAGTGTTGGAAGTGGAATGAATTTATTTGGAGTTGAATTGGATGTATTGACCAATTAACCGGTGTATAGATCGAATTTGGCCAAAACTATTTTATTTCAATACACAATTGAACCTACGTAGAACACCGTATTTAAATGATTATCCAACGATTTCGCATCCCATTTTCCACATTCATATAGAGCTTGAATTAGTTTTATAAATGTTTTAGTACAAATATAGTAAATTGCTTGTTGTGCATTATGTCTAGGTGGTGAATCCTCCGATCAGGGTAACGAGATTGTACCCGAAGACAGAGACTAGGAGTACATTGACTCCCGAAATAGTGAGTAGACATATTATCATCTTAACTATCTAAAGTAGTTTTTTTTCATTTTTGTAATTTTAAAGAAAAATGAGTTTTAATTGTAAATATTTATGTTTTATGATTGAAATAGGACTAAATAAATTGAGTTTTATAAATCGTTTTGAAATTGAATGATGATTTTAAAAATTGAGTAATTGGAGACCTTGTTTTACTTGTGAAAAATATATACATATATACTTGGTTTGAGTTGATGGCTTATGATGATACAATGACATGAATGGCTGAAATTACGGATTTGTGGAATATATGAGTTTTTTTGTGTTGTTTTGATAGGCTAGATAAAATTATATTTGCCATGCCATGCTGCTGAAATTTTTATTGATATGGTGGGTTAATTGATTAGTCACTGCAGTGGCGGGTTCCGTGGACCAGCCTATTAGAGGGGCATGGTAAACTCGGTTATATCTTACCTTGGTAGAGAGGCGCAGAGGGTATCTCCTAAAGTGAGGTCTTAGTTCACTTCACGCTGAACCACCACGTGAGGATGAATTCAGCCAGTGCCAAGGAACAACTATGTTTTCAAATGTAAAAACATGTTTTATCTGTAAATGGCTATTTAACAACCTTGGCAAACTCGGTTGGATGCCCCTGTCAAGGTGTCCCCAAGTATGAGTTTTGGCACAAGCCAAGTTTTTTAAGAAATTCATAAGCCTTGTTGTATATTTCGATGAAATATAACTGGTTTAGATGATTTAAAAGGTGTTTTGATGTTCTGAACCATTTTATGATAATCTGTTCTAATTGTCTCTATTTACTCGACTTTATATATTTTAGATGATATTTGTTTACTTACCGGGTTTATATAAACTCACTACCCTTATTTTCACCCATTTCAAGCTCAGGACGATTTGTAAAAAGTTATTACGTTGAGGGTTACTATTGGATTTGCATCCTTAGAAATTTTAGGTTTACAACCTTAGTTACTTTTGATCATTCGGGAGTCCACATGTCATTGTAAATTAAATCAGATACCCTGGTTATATGTGTTACTGTATGTATGAATATATTTTGCTTTTACACTACAAAGAAATGGAGTATTTTATTTAATATTTTTATTTTATTCTATTAGCTATAATTTCATTTTAAATAAATGTTTTAGATATCTAAACTTATTTTTAGTTATGAAATGTGTATTTTCCATTCATATACTACATTTTTAACAAGTTTCAAAATTTTTGAGAAAAATGACCAAAATACCCCCGTGTGGTAGAAATTTCTTTTTGACTGTTTTTTAATTGACAATAGTACATATCCTGTTAAAACATGATTTTAGTAACTATTACTCAGAAGGGAAGTGGAAAAATTAATGTTGAAGCCTTGCGAGGTCTTGGTTATCATTCCAAGAATCAATGTCTATCGAGGCTTCACGGTGGTTGTTACAGGCTCGAAAAGAGTACCGAGTTGTGACAAAAATAATGATATATGCCATGTGAGGTGTGGGAGTGCACACAACAATGATGATATTAGCCATGTGTGGTGTCGAAGTGCACATGAGGATATTAGCCATGTGCGATGTGGGAGTGCACATGAGTTGAGTTGGGATTGGCAGTGGTATGTGCAAAGCCATGTTGACTAGTGATCCGAAGTTCAAGGTCCAATTTGGAGTCAATCGAGAAAATTGACCGGTTAGGGACAAAACGGTTATTTTGCCATTTGATGATTAAATGGAGATTTTTAGCCAAGATTTGATCACATTGGATCAAAAATAATTATATGAAATATAGTTATGATTATTGGATTATAAAATGATGTTTAGCAGTGAAAAATTTTGATATCTGGTGTTTTTGGAGCACAAGGGCAAAATGGTAATTTTGCCACTAAAAGACTAAACGGGAATTTTTTTTGAAAGGATTTTGCCCCATTTGGTTAATATTGATCAATATTAGTGTTATTTGAGGTTGGATAGTGAAAATAATATAATTCCGGTACATTTTGGAGTATAGGGGCAAAATCATAATTTTACCATCTATGGGGCAAAACCGTAATTTTCCACCACCAGAACATGTTTTTCCAGCCATGGTCATTTTTGATCATATCTTGATTTAGAATAATCATGTGGTGGAAAATTATGGAAGAAAATGTCAAAAAAGTTAGAAAAAATGGGCAAATAAGCATGTGACACGTGGCATGCTTGATTATTTTATTATTAAGGCACAAAAATCAGCCCATTAAATCCCTAATTCCCTCACATATTCGGCCTGAGCATCCAGCAACAAGAACAAAGGAAGAACAAAGGGAAAAACAAGAAAACCTAGGTGGAAAATCAAAAAGAAAGTGAAGAAATCAAGGAAACAAGCTAGGTAAGTTAGAAATTCTTTAAATCTCCTTGATACCTAGCTAATCTATGCTTTTGTTCTTGATTTCCATGGTTGAATATTGAGATATCATGGTGAATTCAATTCTGAAAAATGGGCAAGGAAGAGGAATTGTTGTTGGAATAATTTGATTTTAGACTATGTTGATGTTTAGAGGTAGTTAAGCATGGTTATGAACAAAAACACAAAAGAAATATTCAATTTCTCTAGGACTCTTTGTTGGCCGAACCTAGGGTGTTGAGAATACATGAGGAATTGTTTTATTTCAAATTAAATAATTTCATTTGAAATGAAATAAATTAAAAAAATGACAAATTAAAGTGAAAAAGTTTGGTAGGAAAAATTTCAGTGCTAATGCATTGTAATGGCTGAATTTTTCCATGAAGAAATGGAAAAGTTTAAATGTTTAAATTGGCACTATTTAAATGGTATGTGGTGAATTAAGGTATTAGAAAAAGAATGGTGCAATTTGGAATCAAATCGTACGCATTGGCCAATTTATCGAGTAATCGGTCGAATTAGGTCAACACCGCGTTTAAGTGAGTGACCAAGTATTTTATGCTTCTGTATAGAAATTAGGTTAATTTTATACCTAATTAGCACCAATATAGTAATTAAATTATTGTGCTGTTTGTCAAGGTGGTGAGATTTCTGATAAAGGCAAGAAAATCGCACTAGAGGATTAGCAGTCGAAGCGCTCGAATTCGACTCCCGGAAAACCTGTGAGTGAATTTGCATCTCAAAAATGATTTTGGGAAATATGAACTTATTCAATAAAATGCTTGAATGATTTTATTCAATCTTCTTTAAAAGAATGAGTACATGGGAACAAGTTTTTCGTGAAATATTATTTTATTGATGTGAAATTTTATTATGTTGAGTATTGCTCATCTATATGATTGCAATGCATCTGTGCACCTTTATATGGTGCTTACATGTATTGTTAATAAATTATATGAAATCGATGTAATGGTATGCAAAGTGGGGACGATAATACGTAATGCCCACAATCTCCTAGAAATTTAGAAATGAGCAAAGTGGGAATGGCGATGCGTAGCGCCCACGATTCTTAGAAAATTTAAGTTGAGTAAAGTGGGGACGGCGATACGTAATGCCCACAATTTCCTAAAAAAATTCAGAATTGAGCAAAGTGGGGATGGCGACATGTAACGCCCACGATTCCTGGAAATTATCACGTGTGAACTTTGGTGAAGCGTGATTCGCTGTCTAGGGGCTTGCAGGGATAGCGATATGTAACGCCTGCAAGTGCTCAGATAAATTTCTCTTTTGCCACCAAGGACAGAGGTGACTTGGCGGTATATATATATATGATTGCTCATGTCTTTGTGTAGATATACATGATTACTCATGTTTGCGTGTATATATGTGATTGTATGGTATGCGAATTGCCTTAAATTGAGAAAAAGGGGTTTGACACAAAACCCTCGTATGGATGACTGAAACCCTCGCGCAGTGACGGGTTTTGATTTCGCTTCGCTGCAGTAGAAATTTCGCTGCAGCGATAATTGTCGATTTTGCTATCTAGCTAGAACAAATCTCGAGGTAAGTGGAAAGGGTTTAAATATTAGTTAGAAAGAAAAATTATCTCATTTTCAACTGGTGCATCATGATTGTCAAATTTCCTAATTGAGATTGCTTGTTCCCTTCTAATATTCACTCACTGAGTTTCGTACTCACATTTTATAAAATTCATGTTTTCAGATCAAGAGACTGTTGGACCCTAGATCGAAGAGTCCCCGTAGTGCATCTCCTGGTTAGAAGGTGGGCATTCAGTAGCAACCCGTTTCTTTTATTGTAAATGTCTCCGCTAGAAGTCATGGGTCTTTTTGTATTGTGAATACAATATAACTATGTGAATATGTGTATGCAGTGTAAATTGCAAAATACATGACTGGTATAGTGCATGTATATTCTATTGATAATGCCATTGTTAATTAGCTTTGTATGCACACTGGGTGCATCACTTGTGTTTGCATCACACCGTCGTATGATAAGTAAAGTAAATGGATAGGCTTGCTTGGGCTTAGTGAGCTATGCTCATCGGGTCCTTGCGCCAGTCATGGCCTGGGAATTGGGTCGTGACAAAGTTGGTATTAGAGCCCTAGGTTGTTAGGTCTTAGGGTGTTATGGTCGGGTCCAGCGGAGAGTCGGGTTGTTATGTGGGATTTTTAATCATGAACTATGGGCCACGGTAAATTTCATAATTGAGGAACCGTATAAATTCCCAATCTTAGAAACTACTTTTTTTTAATTGTGTTTAATAACGGGTGTTGCTCTTGTCTATTTAAAAATGTCACCTAAGACATGGGCCAGCTCGAGACGAGTGGGGAAGCAAGATGTCCCCACTGAGATGACCGATAGGCCACGGGCACCCACCCGTAAGGGGCGTGGTAGACGTGGTAGGGTCACTAGGCCGAGGATGGTAGATACGCCCAAGAGTAGGAAAGAGGATGGACAGCCTGTAGGTGTGACTACTAGGCCACCGACTAGGGGCATTACTGTTGAGGACTTGGTGACGGGTTTGCAAGGAGTCAATCAGGTTGTAGAAATGATGGCAGCCCGTATGGAAGATACAGAAAATGGTAGAAGGGAAACATGTAGAGCAAGAGTCAACTAGTTCCCAAGGCCAGACAGACCGCCAACGTCTCGAGGATGACAGAGTTCAGGTAGAGGTTTCGCTCCCTGACTTCCTGAAACTTAAGCCTCCATCATTTACGGGGTCAGATGCTTTGGAGAAACCCTAGGTTTTCTTAGACAAGATGGAGAATATTTGTAACGTTATGGGATGCTCTAGTTCTAGATCAGTGGAGCTAGTAGCTTTTCAGTTGGATGATGTAGCACAGGAATGGTACGACTCATTGCGAAGGGGTAGGCCTACAGATGCTGTAGCACTGACCTGGAATGAATTCAGTACAACTTTCCTGGATCGATTTTTATCACAAAATGTGCGAAGTGCCAGAGCTAGAGAGTTTGAGGCATTGGTGCAGACTTCGGGCATGACGGTGTTAGAGTATGATATAAAATTTAAGCAACTATCTCGATATACACCATATTTGGTTTCCACGGAGGAGATGAAGGTCCAAAGATTTGTGGACGGACTGGTGGAACCACTGTTTAAGGCTGTGGCCTCTCGAGATTTAAGTACTTACTTTGCGGCAGTGGATTGTGCTCAACGGATTGAGATGAAGACCAATGAGAGCAGAGCCGTAAGAGATAGAGTAAAACGGGCCAAGACAGATGGTTATCAAGGAAGCAGAAATTTCGACAATGGGATTTCATCTTTTAGCCGTCAAGGCCCACAGAGGGAGTCAAGGTTACCCCAACGGGGGAGTGATGTGACCAGTACTAATGTTGGGTCAAGGCAGAGAATTTTTAGCGGAAGGAGGCAGCAACAAGATTCAAGGCAGAGTAGTCAGCCTATTCCTCCCTATGATACTTGTGGGAGACAACATAGAGGACGATCCTATTATGCTACAGGAGCTTGTTTTAATTGTGGCTAGCCCAGACACATTTGGAGGAACTGCCCAATCACTCAACAACCGCAAGGTTATATTCGCGATTCTACTCGGCCAGCTTTGTCTGCTCCTTCGGTAGTTGTCTCAACTGGCCAGGAGGTTAGCGAGACACAAGGTAGAGGTGCTGGTGCTTCTTCTCAGGGTAGACCAGCTGGGTCTGGACATCAAAGTTTCGCAAGAAGAGGCTAGGTAAGGGTATATGCCTTAACTCCCCAAGATGCTCAGATGTCCAATGTAGTAGTTTCAAGTACTCTTCCCATCTGTGATATGGATGCTAGAGTATTGTTTGATCCTGGATCTACTTATTCTTTTATCTCTCCATGCTTTGCATTTCGATTGGGTAAAGACTGTGTTAGGAGAGAAGAACAATTAGTGGTATTTACTCTTTTGAATGAGGCATTTGTGGCTGAATGGGAATATTAGTCCTGCGTAGTCCAAATCAAAGATAAGAACACCCTAGTGAATTTAGTGGTGTTAGATACCTTGGATTTTGATGTGATATTGGGAATGGACTGGCTGTCACCTTGTCATACCAGTGTAGACTGTTACTATAAGATAGTTAGATTTGATTTCTCGGGTGAGCCATCATTTAGCATCTAGGGGGATAAAAGTAATGTTCCGACCAACTTGATATCAGCCATATCTGCCAGGAGGTTGTTGAGGCAGGGCTATCAAGGTTACTTGACAGTGGTGAGGGATAACCAAGCAGAGGTCGGAGATATAAGTCAAGTGTCGGTAGTGAATGAGTTCGTGGCTGTATTTCACCAGGAACTACCAGGATTACCTTTGGAGCGAGAGATTGAATTTTACATAGACTTGATTCCTGATACTAGACCCATATCCATCCCCCCATATTGGATGGCACCGGCAGAGCTCAAAGAGCTCAAGGATCAGTTCGAGGATCTGTTAGACAAAGGTTTCATTCGCCCCAGTGTCTCACCATGGGGAGCACCGGTGCTATTCGTAAAGAAGAAATATGGGTCACTTAGACTATGCATTGACTACCGACAACTTAATAAGGTAACAATGAAGAATAAGTACCCACTCCCAAGAATAGATAATCTGTTTGATCAGTTACAAGGGGCACAATGTTTCTCTAAGATAGATCTGCAATCTGGGTATAATCAATTAAGGGTCCGGAATGAGGATGTCCCAAAGACCGCATTTTGGACCAGGTATGGTCATTATGAGTTCTTGGTGATGTCGTTTGGGCTTACCAATGCCCCTGCGCCTTTATGGATTTGATGAACAAAGTGTTCAAGCCTTACCTGGAGAAGTTTGTAGTGGTATTCATTGATGATATCCTGGTCTATTCAAGGAGTCGAGAGGAACATGAGCAACATCTTAAGATAGCGTTCCAGATTTTGAGAGAACATCGATTGTATACCAAGTTCTCCAAATGTGAGTTCTTGCTTGAAAATGTTGCATTCTTGGGATATGTGGTATCTAAGGATGGGGTACAAGTGGATCCAAAGAAAGTCGAGGCAGTAAAGAAATGGCCGAGGCCAACATTAGTTACGGAGATCAGAAGCTTTTTAGGGTTGACAGGCTATTATCGTCGCTTTGTTAAGGATTTCTCCAGAATAGCTGCCCCTTTAACCAAGCTAACACGTAAGGATACAAAATTTGTGTGGTCAAATACTTGTGAAGATAGCTTTGAGAAGCTTAAGACATGTCTCACCACAGCTCCAGTGTTGAGCCTACCACAGGGCACATGGGGTTATACAGTATATTGTGATGCCTCGTTGGTTGGTTTAGGATGCGTGTTAATGCAACATGGGAAGGTGATGCATATGCATCAAGACAACTTAAAAGGCATGAACAGAATTACCCCGCACACGATTTGGAGATGGCAGCAATCATGCTTGCCTTGAAGATTTAGAGACATTATTTGTATGGTGAGACTTGTGAGAGATATACAGACCACAAAAGTTTGAAATATATATTTCAACAGAGGGATTTGAATTTGCGGCAACGTAGATGGATGGAGTTGCTAAAGGATTATGATTGTACTATTCTTTACCATCCCGGTAAAGCTAATGCAGTGGCGGATGCCCTGAGTCGAAAGTCGATGGGTAGCCTAGCACATATCTCCATAGACAGGAGATTGTTGGTTAGAGAGACACATAGCTTGGGAGACATGGATGTGCATTTAGAGGTTTCTAAGGCAGATTCATTGCTAGCTCATTTCAGAGGAAGGCCTGTCCTAATGGACAGAATTAAGGAAGCACAGAGTAAAGACGAGTTTGTAGTGAAGGTGTTAGAGGATCCTCAAGGAAAGAAAGAGAAGATGTTTATCAGAGGCACATATGGAGTGTTAAGGTATGAAACTAGACTCTATGTGCTAGATATCGATGGGTTAAGGAGAAAGATATTGGAGGAAGCTCACATGGCAGCCTATGTGATACATCCAGGAGCTACAAAGTTGTATCAAGATTTGAAGGAAGTGTACTGGTGAGAAAGACTTAAAAGAGATGTGGCTGAGTTTGTCTCCAAGTGTTTAGTGTGTCAACAGGTTAAAGCAGAGCACCAAAGACCTGTAGGATTACTACAGCCATTACCAGTGCCTGAATGAAAGTGGGAGAATATTGCAATGGATTTTGTAATTGGTTGGCCTCGAACTAGTAGGGGTTATGACTCGATCTGGGTCATAATAGACCAATTGACAAAGTCAGCTCATTTTCTTCCAATTAAGATCACTTATGGGGCTGCTCAGTTTGCCCAGCTTTATGTAGATAAGATAATACGGTTACATGGCATTCCTGTTACTATAGTGCCGGACAGAGGGACACAGTTTACTAGTAGATTCTGGGAAAAGTTACAGGAAGCATTGGGCACTAAGTTGGATTTTAGTACAACTTTCCACCCCCAAACTGATGGACAGTCTGAACGAACCATATAGACTTTGGAAGACATGTTGAGGGCATGTGTAATAGACCTTGGAGTCAAATGGGGTCGGTATTTACCCTTAGTGGAATTTGCTTACAATAACAGTTTCCAAGCTAGCATCCAAATGGCACCATTTGAAGCACTATATGGAAGGAGGTGCAGGTCACCCATTAGATGGCTAGAGGTGGGTGAAAGAAAACTGTTGGGGCCTAAGTTGGTGTAGGACGCCACTGATAAAATCCGTATGATTCGTCAGCGGATGCTTAAAGCCCAAAGTAGGCAAAAGTCCTATGCGGATAACCGACGGAGGGATTTGGAGTTTCAAGTGGGAGACCGTGTATTTCTAAAAGTCTCGCCAACCAAAAGGGTAATGAGGTTTGGCAAGAAGGGTAAATTAAATCCTCGGTATATAGGACCCTTCGAGATCTTAGAGAGGGTCGGAGTAGTGGCATATCGATTGGCATTACCGTCAGACCTTTCGAGTATTCACCTCGTGTTCCATATGTCTATTTTGAGGAAGTATAATCCAGATCCTTCACATGTAATGCGGTATGAAACCGTTCAGTTGCAAGATGATTTGACATATGAGGAATAACCAGTAGCTATCCTTGATAGACAAGTCAAAAGGCTCTGATCAAAGGATGTGGCTTTAGTGAAAGTGTTATGGCAAAATCACACTAGTGAAGAGGTAACATGGGAAGCTGAGGAGGAAATGCGAACAAAGTATCCACACCTCTTCAATATGTAAAGGTTAGCCATTCTACTTTGAATTTAAATTTGGGGATTGAATTTCTATTAGTGGGGGAGAGTGTGAGACCTTGTCCGATTGGTTAAAAGCCGGTATTGTACCTAGTGGTACGATTAAGTATGGTAGGAAAAATTTCAATGTTAATGCATTGTAATGGCTGAATTTTTCCATGAAGAAATGGAAAAGTTTAAACACTAAAATTGGCACTATTTAAATGGTATGTGGTGAATTAAGGTATTAGAAAAAGAATGGTGCAATTTGGAATCAAATCGGACACATTGGCCAATTTATCGGGTAATCGGCCGAATTAGGTCAACACCGCGATTAAGTGAGTGATCGAGTATTTTATACATCCGTATAGAAATTAGGTTAATTTTATACCTAATTAGCACCAATATAGTAATTAAATTATTGTGCTGTTTGTCAAGGTGGTGAGATTTCTAATAAACGCAAAAAAATCACACTCGAGGATTAGCAGTCGAAGCGCTCGAATTCGACTCCTAGAAAACCTGTGAGTGAATTTACATCTCAAAAATGGTTTTGGGAAATATGAACCTATTGAATAAAATGCTTGAAAGATTTTATTTAATGTTCTTTAAAAGAATGAGTACCATGGGAACAAGTTTTTCGTGAAATATTATATTATTGATGTGAAATTTTATTGTGTTGAATATTGCTCATCTATATGATTGCGATGCATCTGTGTACCTTTATATGGTGCTTACATGTATTATTAATAAATTATGTGAAATCGATGTAATGGTATGCAAAGTGGGGACTGCGATACATAGCGCCCACAATCTCCTAGAAATTTAGAAATAAGCAAAGTGGGGACGGCAATGCGTAGCGCCCACAATTCTTAGAAAATTTAAGCTGAGTAAAGTGGGGACGGCGATACGTAACGCCCATAATTTCCTAAAAAAATTTAGAATTGAGCAAAGTGGGGACGATGACACGTAACGCCCACGATTCCTGGAAATTATCACATGTGAACTTTGGTGAAGCGTGATTCGCTATCCAAGGGCTTGCAGGGACGGCGATACGTAATGCCTGCAAGTGCTCAGATAAATGTCTCTTTTACCACCAAGGACAAAGGTGACTTTGCGGTATATATATGATTGCTCATGTCTTTGTGTATATATACTTGATTACTCATGTTTGTGTGTATATATGTGATTGTATGGTATGCGAATTGCCTTAAATTGAGAAAAAGGGGTTTGACACGAAACTCTTGTACGGATGAGCGAAACCCTCGTGCAGTGACGGGTTTTGATTTTGCTTCGCTGCAGCGATAATTGTCGATTTTGCTATCTAGCTAGAACAAATCCCGAGGTAAATGGAAAGGGTTTAAATATTAGTTAGAAAGAAAAATTGTCTCATTTTCAACTGGTGCATCATGATTGTCAAATTTCCTGATTGAGATTGCTTGTTCCCTTCTAATATTCACTCACTGAGTTTCGTACTCACGTTTTATAAAATTCATGTTTTCGGATCAAGAGACTGTTGGACCCTAGATCGAGGAGTCCCCGTAGTGCATCTCCTGATTAGAAAGTGGGCATTTAGTAGCAACCCATTTCTTTTATTGTAAACGTCTCCGCTGGAAGTCATGGGTCTTTTTGTATTGTGAATACAATCTAACTATGTGAATATGTGTATGCAGTGTAAATTGCAAAATACATGACTGGTATAGTGCATGTATATTCTATTGATAATGCCATTGTTAATTGGCTTTGTATGCACACTGGGTGCATCACGTGTATTTGCATCACACCGTCGTACGATAAGTAAAGTAAATGGATAGGCTTGCTTGGGCTTAGTGAGCTATGCTCATCGGCTCCTTGTGTCGATCATGGCCCGGGAATTGGGTCGTGACATGCTAATACTTTCATTGTATGTAACGGTACTCTTGAATCTAGTTATATTTTGAAGTCTATCATTTTTAATGAATTTAAGTCAAGTATAGGATTTCATTAGAAGGATATATTCAATTAGGTGGCAAATCGCGTAGAGTTAAAAAATTGTTGGTGACTCTTCTTTAAATTGTCTGATCCAGTTCATAAACTCGCATTTTGTGATATATGTTTATATACAAATACATTGTCTATCAAGATTCAAAATTCAAATGTTTGTTACTATTAAGAAATCAATTAACAAAATGATATGGAAGTATGATTTCCATAAATGATTTGAATTACATGGAGTTCTTGTGATCAGTTTACGAATTGAACCATAACTAGCTTGCTATTTGGTTTGAACAACATTACTTAGCTTGCTCTAATTTGGATTGTTGTTGACTTTATGTTACGCTTGTTTGTTGCCAAGATTCTATTTATTGCTAAGCTTCCACTTATTGCTCTGCTTTTGTGGAGCTTAGTCTAATGTTGATATTTGTGTTGAACTTGCTGCATTAGTTCTAATCCTTGTTCTATACTCTTTATGCCATTTCAAGATAGTGGAGATTTTAGTTACTCTAATTTTGGATCTTAAAAATAGTTTAATCACTTTCAACTTAAAATTGCCATGAAAATAGTCCATTTTGATTATTCACTTTATGCTCACGTTATTACTTCAAAAATTCATCTTTCGCTATTTCTATAATTACTTCCAATAGTGTATATCGTCACGACTCGATACTAACTTCGAGTCCGTGACAACCGCCGCGACGCCCTAATAGACATCCATTTCTCGAGATACCAATTGAGACATCGCAAGGCTTACGTATCAGTTTTTCTACTTCCCCTGTGAGTATTAGTTACTAAAACCATGTTTTAAAGAAGTATGAACCATTTCTGATTTGAAAACAATCAAAAAGAAATTTTTACCACACAGAGGTATTTTGGTCATTTTTCAGTGAAAATTTCAAAATCAATTAGAAATGTAATATATATTTAGAAAACACATATTCCATGATCAAAAATAAAATTTGGTGTCTAAAACGTTCGTTTGAAGGGAAATTACAACTATTTGAATAAAATAAAAATATTCGTTAAAATATTCTATTTTCTTGTAAAACAATTTTTATAGGAATATCCATAGACAATTTTTACAGCATAAAAGCAAAATAAATTACTTCTTACATTGTTATAGATAACCAGGATATAAACTTTCATTTATAGCGACATGTGGGCCCCCAAATGACAAAAGTACTCAAAGGTAGTGAACCTACGGGTTTTTGAAATATTATGGCCAACTGTAATCCTCGACGATTTTCGACTATCTACAAGCTACTCTGAGCCTGAAATGGATAGGAAGAGGGGGTGAGATTATATAAAATCCCAGTGAGTAAACAAACATTACCTAAAATATCTAAAGTTGAGTAATTGGAGACATTTAAAATAAACTATTGTACCATGGTTCACAAAATTTCAACCAAATAAAATAAATCCATTTCACTCAAATAATTAGCATGGCTCATGAATCTCATAAAACTAGGCTCGTGCCATAAACCCATTCTCGAGGATACCTTGGTCGAGGCATGCTACCAAGACCGCCAAAGCTGTTTAAAACTTGTATATAAGTATAAAACAGGTTTTCGTTCTGAAAACGCAACCTTTCCTTGGCATTAGCGGAGTTCACCCTCACGTGGTGGTTGGGAGTGATGTGAACTCTAACCATACCTTAAGAGTTACCCTCTACGCCTCTCATACCGAGGTATAATATAACGGGGTTATCGTGCCCCTCTAATAGGCTGGTCCACGGAACTCGCCCACTACAGTAAGCTAATTAACCCACCATAATTAATAAAATTTTGTCAGCATAACATGGCTTAAACAATATTATCCAGCCTGCATGGGTAATATTTCTCAACAGCACAATTATCAATCAGCCATTTATGCCAGCAATTCCATGAGCCATTCGATTTCAAGTCACAGTTTACAACACAAATATAGCAAGTAATAGCCTCCAAGTACTCTATTTAAAAATCATTGTTTATTTTCCAAACAATTTGTAAAATTATATCATTTATGCATATTTGTTTATAAAACATAAAATGTACCTTTCAAGACCCATTTTCCATAGAATTCATTAAATCAGATAAAACTACCTTAGATAATTAAGGTAATGATAAGCTTACTCACAATGTCCGAAGTTTGGATTTTTGAAGCACACAGTCTAATGATCCTCTGGTGCTATCTCTTTGCCTTTATCGGATGTCTTTCCACCTTGACACAATACCAAAAATCGAGGAATTTACTACATTGATGCTAGGTCGAAATAAACTAATTTAGACCCTATTCTAATGCATGATATGGAATGCAAAATACGCGAATATTGTCTAAATGCGGTATTGATTTAATTTGACCCATTACCCGATAAATCGACCGACGTGTCCGATTTAGCTCCAAATCGTCCTATTTCTTTTCTAACATTCCAAACCATTATACATAAGCCAATTTTTTATAAAAATTAGCAAAACTACCTTCACATTTCACCTAGGAATGTTTGGCCATAATGGGTGCATCATTGCTAGAATTTTTCCTACTTGATTTTTCTTTCCTTAATACATTAATTTCCATATCAAAAACCATGATTTCATAATCAAACCACCTAAAATAACATCACTTTCTTCTTCACCACTGACTTGAAGATTCGGCTATGGCTAGATAACGGGGAAAATGAATGTTTTTCTACATGTTTTGTTTACTAACATGTTAAACTAACATTAAACACTAATATATATTAAAATCAATTAAATCCAAAAATTTTCTCTCCTAAACCCATTGAACCAGCCAAGAATTTATCATGATTTGAGGCATTTCAAGCATGGAAAACATGGAGAAATACCTAAGAATAAGAGAACTCAAGCTTAATAGAAAAAATCTTACCTTTTTCACTTAATTCCCATGAAATTTCCATGCTTTTTCTTAGTTTTTTTGCACTTAGGGTTTTGTCTTAAGTTTCTCTCTCTATTTCTGGTTTTGGCCGAATAATGGGATGGATATGGGGGATGATGGGCTGATTTAATAAGGAAATATTAAAATATTTAAACCTTGCCATGTGTCATAAGCTTATTTCCCCAATTTTTCTTTTTATGCTTTAAAAATTGACTTTTATTCTCCACCACTAGATTAGTCAAAAGTCAAAATATTGATAAGGGAAGACCATGGCTAGAAAAGTGTCTTGGTGGTGGAAAATTACCATTTTGCCCCTGAAGTGACAAAGGTAACATTTCTTCACTTTTGCTTATGATCTACAATACCCATGCATTTCTTACCATTTTCTATGGTTGAGAGGCATGATATCATGAAGAATTCAATTTTAAAAAATGGGTATGGATGAGGATTTAATGTTGGATTGGCTTGATTGTAGACTATGTTAGTGTTTAGAGATAGGTTAGCATGTTAGTAAGCAAAACCGTAAGAAAAAAATTGATTCTCTTGGTTGATCTTCATTGGGTGAACCTAGGGTGTTGAGAATCAATGAGGAATTGTTTCATTTCAAATGAAATTATTTCATTTCAAATGAAATTATTTCATTTGAAATGAAATAAATTAGAAACTGACAAATTAAAGTGAAAAAGTTTAGTATAAAAAATTTTAGTGCTAATGCACTGTAATGGCTGAATTTTTCCATTAAGAAATGGAAAAGTTTTAATGCTGAAATTGGCACTATTTAAATGGTATGTGGTGAATTAAGGTATTAGAAAAAGAATGGTGAAATTTGGAATCAAATCGGACGTATTGGCCAATTTATCAAGTGAGCGGTCGAATTTAATCGATACCGCATTAAAGCGATAATTGGACGCATTTTTCATTTGCCTATCATGCGTTAGCAATTTAAATTTAGTTTATATTAGCTTAGGGGCAATATAGTAAATTCTCTAATTTTATTTTGTGTCAAGCTAGTGAGACGTCCGAAAAAAGCAAAGGAATCGTGCTTGAGGACTATTAATCCGAGTGCACTCGGAATCTGAATTTTCGACACTGTGAGTGAATTTACATTTCAAATTATTTTAGGAAATGTGCATGTATTGAAATGGATAATCTGAATGATTTTATCCAAATTTCTTAAAATGTGTGCTTGGAAACAAGCTTTTAAAAAAATGTTTTAATGTGTGAATTGTGATATGCATAAAGGCATGAATTCATGTGCTCTATAATATGCTGCTATATATGTGTAGATGTGTGATATGTATTGACCAATAATATTGTGTGATAATTATAACCGTACATGTGCACGATGTGGGGAGCACATGTCGGTGGTGATGGGTGCAGAGATATGGAGAGTGATATTGTTTGTGCACGATGTGTGGGGATGCACACGATAACTCCAGCTATGTGCGCAATGTGGGGGTTGCGCATGAGCTGGTGAGATAGCGTTATATTGTTTGTGCACGATGTGGGGGGATGCACCCGATAACTCCAGCTATGTGCGTGATGTGGGGGTTGTACATGAGCTGGTGAGATAGTGGGATATTGTATTCATCTGTGTGCATATGTATGAAATTGAATACTCCTTTGTTGTAAATTAATTTGAGTTGAGGGAAGGGGTTTGCTAATAAATTGGATCAAAAATGTTTTGTTCTAAATGTGTGCATCATGGTTTAAAATCCTTCCTGGATGTTATTGCTTGTTTCCACCTAATGTTCATTCACTGAGTATTGTACTCACCGTTTTCAAAAATTCATGTTTTCAGATCAGGAGATTGTAGAATCCTAGATCGCGAGATCATTGTAGTTCGTCTCTTCGTAGGTGTCCGGCATTCAATAGTTGCCCGTTTTTATTGTAAACGTCTCCGTTGGAAGTCGTGGGTCTTTTGTATTGTGAATACACTCAAACAATGTAAATATGTATGTGCAATGTAAATTGCTAAATACATGACTGGTATAGTGCATGTATATTATTATTTATAATGCCATTGGAATTTGGCTTTGTGTGTACTGGGTGCATTGCATGTGGATGCCTCACACGATCATACGTGGAGTAAAGTAAATGAAAATAGGCTTGCTTAGGCTTAGCGAGCTATGCTCATTAGGTCCTTGCGTTAGTCATGGCCCGAGAATTGGGTCGTGACAAACTTGGTATCAGAGCCCTAGGGTGTTATGGTTGGGTCCAGCGGAGAGTCGGGTCTTTATGTGGGATCTTTAATTATGAACTGTAAGTCGCGACACATTTCATAATTGAGAAACCGCATAAATTCCCAATATTAGAAACCACCTTATTTTCATAATTGTGTTTAATAATGGGTGTTGCTCTTGTCTAGGTAAGAATGCCACCTAAGACACGAACCGCCTCGAAACGAGTGAGGGAGCAAGATGTCCCCACTGAGATGGCTGATAGGCCACGGGCACCCACCCATGGGGGGCGAGGTAGACATGGTAGGGTCACTAGGCTGGTGAGGGTAGATATGCCCGAGAGTAGAAGAGAGGGTGAACAGCTTATATGTGAGACTGCTAGGCCACTGACTTGGGGCATTACTATTGAGGACTTGACGACGGGTCTGTAGAGAGTCAATCGGGTTGTAGAAATGATGGCAGCCCGTATGGAAGATATACGGAAAATAGTAGAGGGGAGACATGTGGAGCAAGAGTCCTCTAGTTCCCAAGGCTAGATAGACCGCCAACGTCCCGAGAGTGATAAAGGTCAGGTTGAAGCTTCACTTACTGACTTCTTGAAACTCAAGCCTCCATCATTTACGGGGTCGAATGCGTCGGAGAAACCCCAGGTTTTCTTAGATAAGATGGAGAAGGTTTGTAATGCTATGGGATGCTTTAGTTCTAGATCAGTGGAGCTTGTAGCTTTTCAGTTGGAGGATGTAGCACAGGAATGATATGACTTCTTGCGAAAGGGTAGACCAACTAACACTCCACTGTTGATTTGGAGTGAATTTAGTACAACCTTTCTAGATCGATTTTTATCGCACAGTGTGCAAAGTGCCAAAGCTAGAGAGTTTGAGGCATTGGTGCAGACTTCGGGCATGACGGTGTCGGAGTATGATATAAAATTTACGCAACTGTCTCGATATGCACCATATTTGGTTTCCACAAAGGAGATGAAAGTCCAAAGGTTTGTGGATGGACTGGTGGAACCACTGTTTAAGGGTGTGGCCTCCCGAGATTTCCATACGTACTCTATGGTAGTAGACTGTGCTCAACGAATTGAGATGAAGACTGATGAGAGCAAGGCTGCAAGAGATAGAGCAAAAAGGGCCAAAACAGAGGGTTATCAAGGCCGTAGAGATTTCGGTGGTAGAATTTAGGGGATTAAGGTTTCCCCAACGGGGAAGTGATGTGACGAGTGTTAGCGTTGGGTTAGGACAAGCCACTTTTAGTGGAAGGAGGCAGCCGCAGGATTCCTGGCAGAGTAGTCAAGCTATCCCTTCTTGTGATAATTGCGGGAGACCACACAAAGGACAATGCTATCACCTTGTAAGGACTTGTTTTAATTATGGCCAGCCTGGACATAGTTGGAGGAACTGCTTGACAGCCCAACAACTATAAGGTTCGATTTGCGGTTCTACTCGGCCAGCTTTGTTTGCTCCTTCGGCAGCTGTCTCAACTAGCCAAGAAGTTAGTGAGACACGCAGTAGAGGTGCTGGTGCTTCTTCTAGGGGTAGACCAGTTGCTTCTGGACATCAAAGTTCTGCAGGAAGAGGCCAGACAAGGGTGTATGCTTTAACTCCGCAAGATGCCCAGACTTCCAATGCAGTAGTTTAAGGTACTCTTTCCATCTATAATATGGATGCTAGAGTATTGTTTGATCCTGGATCTACTCATTCTTTTATTTCTCCATGCTTTGCATTTCGATTAGGTAAAGACTGTGTTAGAAGAGAAGAACAATTAGTGGCATCTACTCCTTTGAAGGAGGCATTTGTGGCTGAGTGGGAATATCAGTCCTACGTAGTCCAAATCAAGGATAAAAACACCTTAGTGAATTTAGTGGTGTTAGACACCTTGGATTTTGATGTGATATTGGGAATGGATTGACTGTCACCTTGTCATGCCAGTGTAGACTGTTACCATAAGATAGTTAGATTTGATTTCTTGAGTGAGCCATCATTTAACATCCAGGGGGATAAAAGTAATGTTCCAACCAACTTGATATCAACCATATCTGCTATGAGGTTATTATGGCAGGGCTGTCAAGGTTACTTGGCGATAGTGAGGGATAACCGAGCAGAGGTTGGAGATATAAGTCAAGTGTCAGTAGTGAATGAGTTCGTGGATGTATTTCCTGAGGAACTACCGGGATTACCTTTAGAGCGAGAGATTGAATTTTGCATAGACTTGATTCCTGATACTAGACCATATCCATACCCCCATATCAGATGGCACTGGTAGAGCTCAAGGAGCTCAAGGATCAGTTGGAGGATCTGCTAGACAAAGGTTTCATTCGCCCTAGTGTCTCACCATGGAAAGCACCAGTGTTATTCGTAAAGAAGAAAGATGGGTCACTTAGACTATGCATTGACTACCGATAACTTAATAAGGTAACAGTGAAGAATAAGTACCCACTCCCAAAAATCGATGACTTGTTTGATCAGTTACAAGGGGCACAATGTTTCTCGAAGATAGATCTATGATCTGGGTATCAACAATTAAGGATCCGAAATGAGGATGTGCCAAAGACTGCATTTCGGACCAAGTATGGTCATTATGAGTTCTTGGTGATGTCATTTGGGCTTACCAATGCCCTTGCGACCTTTATGGATTTGATGAACGGAGTGTTCAAGCCCTACTTGGACAAGTTTGTAGTGGTGTTCATTGATGATATCTTGGTCTACTCGAGGAGTCCAGAGGAGCATGAGCAGCATTTTAAGATAGAGCGTCAGATTTTGAGAGAACATCGATTGTATGTTAAGTTCTCCAAATGTGAGTTCTGGCTTGAAAATGTTGCATTCTTGGGACATGTGGTATCTAAGGATGGGGTACAAGTGGATACAAAGAAAGTCGAAGCAGTGGAGAAATGGCCAAGGCCAACATCAGTTACGGAGATTAGAAGCTTTTTAGGGTTGACAGGTTATTATCGTCGCTTTGTTAAGGATTTCTCCAGAATAGCCACCCCTCTAACTAAGTTAACACGTAAGGAAACAAAATTTGTGTGGTCAAATACTTGTGAAGATAGCTTTGAGAAGCTTAAAACATGTCTCACCATAACTCCAGTGTTGAGCCTACCATAAGGCATAGGGTGTTATACTGTATATTGTGATGCCTTGTTGGTTGGTTTAAGATACGCGTTAATGCAACACGAGAAGATGATTACATATGCATCAAGACAACTTAAAAGGCATGAACAGAATTAGCCCGAACACGAATTGGAGATGGCAGCAATCGTGTTTGCCTTAAAGATTTGGAGACATTATTTGTATGGTGAGACTTATGAGATATATACGAACCACAAAAGTTTAAAATATATGTTTCAACATAGGGATTTGAATTTGCAGCAATGTAAAGATATTGTACTATTCTTTACCATCCCGGTAAAGCTAATGTGGTAGCGGATGCCCTGAGTCGAAAGTCGATGGGTAGCCTAGTACATATCTCCATAGACAGGAGATTATTGGTTAGTGAGATGCATAGCTTGAGAGACATGGATGTGCATTCGGAGGTTTCTGAGGCAGATGCATTGCTAACTCATTTCAAAGTGAGGCCTGTCCTAATGGACTGAATTAAAGAGGCACAAGGTAAAGATTAGTTCATAGTAAAGGTCTTAGAGGATCATCAGGGGAAGAAAGAGAAGATGTTTACTAGAGGCATGGAATGAGTGTTGAGGTATAGAACCAGACTCTATATGCCTGATAGTGATGGGTTGAGGAGAGAGATATTGGAAGAGGCTCACATGGCAGCCTATGTGATACATCCAAGAGCTACAAAGATGTATCAAGATCTAAAAGAAGTGTATTGGTGGGAAGGGCTTAAGAGAGATGTGGCTGAGTTTGTCTCCAAGTGCTTAGTGTGTCAATAGGTTAAAGTAAAGCACCAAAGGCCTGCAGGATTACTACAACCATTACTAGTGCCCGAATGGAAGTGGGAGCAGATTGCAATAGATTTTGTAACTAGTTTGCCTCGAACTAGTAGGGGTTATGACTCGATCTGGGTCATAATAGACCGGTTGAGAAGTCAGCTCATTTTCTTCTAGTTAAGACCACCTATGGGACTGCTTAGTATGCCCAGCTTTATATGGATAAGATAATACGATTACATGGCATTCCTGTTTCTATAGTGTCGGATAAAGGGACACAGTTTACTAGCAGATTCTGGGAAAAATTACAGGAAGCATTGGGCACTAAGTTGGATTTTAGTACAACTTTCCACCCCCAGACTGATAGACAGTCTGAACGAACAATCCAGACTTTGGAAGACATGTTGAGGGCATGTGTAATAGACCTTGGAGTCAAATGGGGTAGGTATTTACCCTTAGTGGAATTTGCTTAAAATAACAATTTCCAATCTAGCATCCATATAGCACCATTTGAAGCATTATATGGAAGAAGGTGCAGGTCACCCATTGGATAGCTAGAGGTTGGTGAAAGGAAACTTTTGGGGCCTGAATTGGTGCTAGACCTTTCGAGTATTCACACCGTGTTCCATGTGTCTATGTTGAGGAAGTATAATCCAGATCCTTCACACGTAATACGGTATGAAACCGCTCAGTTGCAAGATGATTTGACTTATGAGGAACAACCGGTAGCTATCGTTGACAGACAAGTCAAAAGGCTCCAATCAAAGGATGTAGCCTCAATGAAAGTGTTGTGGCAAAATCAATCTAGTGAAGAGGTAACATGGGAAGCTGAGGAGGAAATGCAGACAAAATATCCACACCTCTTCAATATGTAAAGGTAAGTCACTCTACTTTGAATTTAAATTCGGGGATTGAATTTCTAATAGTGGGGGAGAGTGTGAGACCTTGTCGAATTTGTTAAAAGCCGGTATTGTACCTTATGGTACAATTAAGTTAAATCGAACCTTGAACTAACTCAAATATAAATTCTAAGAGGAATTTTAAAATTCTGAAACCACAGAATGGCTTAGAATAGTGATTCGGAGTACGAGGTCCAGTTTGGAGTCAATCGGGAAAATTGACCGGTCAGGGACAAAACAATCATTTTGTCATTTGATGAATAAATGGAAATTTTTAGCCAAGATTTAATCACATTGGACAAAAAAATAATTATATGAAATATAATTAAGATTATTGGAGTACAGAATGAAGTTATCAGTGAAAATTTGTGATTCTCGGTATTTTTGGAGCATAAGGGCAAAATGGTAATTTTACCACTAGAAGACTAAACGGGAATTTTTTTGAAAAGATTTTTACTCCATTTGATTAATATTGATCAATATTAGTGTTATTTGAGGTTGAAAAGTAGAAATAATATGATTCTTGTACATTTCGAAGTATAGGGGCAAAATCATAATTTTATCATCTCGGGGGCAAAACAGTAATTTTCCACCACCAAAACATTTTTTCTTCCAGCCATGGTCATCTTTTGATCATATCTTGACTTAGAATAATTATGTGGTGGAAAAGAATTGGAAGAAAAAGGTCAAAAAAGTTAAAAAATGGGCCAATGGCATTATGCCATGTGGCAAGTTAGTTTATTTTATTATTAAAGCCTAAAAATCAGCCATTTCAACCTATTTTCTCTCTCTAAATCTGGCACACACTAGATTCAAGGGAAAGGAAAGGAGAACAAAGGGAAAAACAAGAAAACCTAGCCAAAAATTCAAGAAAAAGGTGTGATTTCAAGGAAAATCAAGTGACAAAGGTAACATTTCTTCACTTCTGCTTATGATCTACAATACCCATGCATTTCTTTCCATTTTCTATGGTTGAGAGGCATGATATCATGAAGAATTCAATTCCTAAAAATGGGTATGGATGAGGATTTAATGTTAGATTGGATTGATTGTAGACTATGTTAGTGTTTAGAGATAGGTTAGCATGTTAGTAAGCAAAACCGTAAGAAAAAAATTGATTCTCTTGGTTGATCTTCATTTGCCAAACCTAGGGTGTTGAGAATCAATGAGGAATTGTTTCATTTCAAATGAAATAATTTCATCTGAAATGAAATAAATTAGAAAATGACAAATTAAAGTGAAAAAGTTTAGTAGGAAAAATTTCAGTGCTAATGAACTGTAATGGCTGAATTTTTCCATGAAGAAATGGAAAAGTTTTAATGCTGAAATTGGCACTATTTAAATGGTATGTGGTGAATTAAGGTATTAGAAAAATAATGGTGCAATTTGGAATCAAATCGGACGTATTGGCCTATTTATTGGGCGAACGGTCGAATTTAATCGATACTGCGTTAAAGCGATAATCAGACGCATTTTTCATTTGCCTATCATCCTTAGCAATTTAAATTTAGTTTATATTACCTTAGGGGCAATATAGTAAATTCCCTAATTATATTCTGTGTCAAGGTGGTGAGACGTCCGAAAAAGGCAAAGGAATGGTGCTTGAGGACTACAATCCGAGTGCACCTAAAATCCGGATTTTCGACACTATGAGTGAATTTGCATTTCAAATTATTTGGGAAATGAGCGTGTATTGAAATGGATAATCTGAATGATTTTATCCTAATTTCTTAAAATGCATGCTTGAAAACAAGCTTATGAAAAAAAATTGTTTTAATGTGTGAATTGTGATATGCATAAAGGCATGAATTCCTGTGCTCGATAATATGCTGCTATATATGTGTAGATGTGTGATATGTATTGACCAATAATATTGTGTGATAATTATAACCGTAAATATGCATGATGTGGGGAGCACATGTCAAAGATGATGGGTGCAGAGATATGGAGAGTGATATTGTTTGTGCACGATGTGAGCGGAAGCACACGATAACTCCAGCTATGTGCGCGATGTGGGGGTTGCACATGAGCTGGTGAGATAGAGTGATATTGTTTGTGCACGATGTGGGGGGATGCTAATAACTCTATTATACAGAGTTATCATAAACTATTTTGGGGTATGAATTGTGCTAAGTCTTTGAGTTTTTAATGCAATCCTTAGGAAATTTTTATGCTTTTTAGTAGTGGTTAGTGTATGCGGCAACAATTTCTATTTATGCAAATTTAGCTTAATCTTATGCCAAAGATACTCATTTCAGCCTTTAATCATTTAATCTTTTAATGTTGAAGGTAATGCAAGGAATTGGACCATAATTGCAAAGGAAGGTGCAATGGAAATTTAATGGCAACTAAACATACTGAAATGATTAAGGCATAAATCGAGCTGTGGAAGTCCGATTGAGGTGAAGCTTGAACCAAAGGAAAGCCAAGACAATGAGTTGCAACTTTGGTGTTAAACACTTCACCCACATCTGAACAAATCATGATCAATTATGGAGCTAAAAATTGAAGACTGCAACAGCTTATACAGAGCAAACAGAAAGTTTCTGGCTGCAGCGAGAACCAATTCTCGCTACAGTCAAAATGCTGTTGTTTACAAAGCCAAAACAGAAAGTTTCTGGCTATAGCCAGAACCTAATCTTGCTGCAGTCAGAACACGTCAGACAAAAATTTTTGACATGGGATTCTAGGTTAAGCTGAGATAGGAAGGGGTATAAATAGATAATTTTGCACTGAAAAAAAAGGGGATTTTGGAGAGGCTACTTTGGGTAAGCTGAGGCAAGAACAAAAGGGGAAAAGGGAAGAAGAATCAAAGGCTGGAAATCAACAAAAAGGCTGCTTCAAAACATTTTCTTTCTTTTCAGATTTGATTCTCTCTCTATCTCATCTTGTAAAACAATGCTTCTGCTTGCTGAAATGTGTACTCTCTTCTTTAGTATGTTGAGCTAAAACTTTTACACTAGGATTATGGTTGATTTTAATTGTAACTGAGATATTTGGTTGGTTTATTGCTTATTTTCAATGGAAAAACTGATGTTTACTCAAATTAGTGTTTATTGCCCATTTATTTACTTGATCACCATTTAAATGTGTTTAGGTATTTAGATGATACTTGAAAGAGTTGCTCTAAGTTAGGCCCTGATTTGGGTAATGTGTGTTTAATTCACTTAGAAAGAAATTTCAGTGTGTTGATTTGCAATTAGAGTAGACATACATTTAATTGCCATACATAGTCACTTTGTAAAACCTTGGCTTAAAGAACTTAAGTTAGTTGTCTCCTATAGACATATAGTGATTCAATTAGACTAAGTAGATGTGTAATATCTAGACGGAGAGTTACACATGCTTTTGGATTCTAGACTAACATCAAGTTTCATTGAAATTAAGTAATTGAGCCAACCAAACTCCAAGTGAAATATTAAAGGATACCATAATCCTAGATTATTAGACTATAGTTCCCACCTCAATTTATTAATTGCATCATTTAGGTTAGAATTAGATAATTAGGTTGCATTTTAATTATCATTTTAAAATCGGTACTTGGATAAAATTAGCTTGTGTTAATTTTAGTACTTAGCAACAATTGTTAGATCGACTCCTTGAGGACGATAACTCAACTCACTTCTTTACTACTTGTAACGATTGCGTCCACTTGCGCGTAATCTTTGCTTGCATTTTGCATTCAGTTTTGAACATATCTCATATTGCTTAAGCTAAAGATAAAATTTTCATAATCAAGCAAGAAGTTTTTGGCACCGTTGCTAGGGAGTTGTTTTCTATTCTTATGCTAATATTAATACTAAGCAAGCTAGTCTTAGTTCAAGCTTTATTTTTCTTTGTTAATAGGCACGTAAAACCATCATGATATGAGAAGAGTAAGAAGCTTGGAATGGGTTTTGCATGATTCGGAGATAGGGGAAACTTTTCAAAGACTACTTAGACAAGATCCCTAAGAAGGAGAGCAAGTTGAAAATATGGTTGAGAATCCGAGGGAACAACATGTTAGGGAACATGAAGTAGCAGATAATAGATCTTTGAGAGATGTTGCAGTCCCACTAGTACAAGGTCTTCATTCAAGTATTCAGAGGCCAACAATTCAAGCAAACAACTTTAAGATCAAGCCGGCCATGATCCAAATGATACAAACATCAGTTCAATTTGGAGGCTTGCCCAACAATGACCCCAATGCTCTCATTGCTAATTTTTTTGGAGATTTGTGATACTTTCAAGCACAATGGGGTTATCGATGATGCTATACGACTAAGGTTATTTCCTTTCTCATTGAGGGACAAGGCAAAAGTTCGGTTGAACTCTCTTCCTACTGGCTTCATCACTACTTGCGACGACCTTGCACAGAAGTTTCTAGCCAAGTTCTTTCCTCCAGCAAAGACTACAAAGATGAGGAACGACATCACTTCTTTCACACAATTTGATTCTGAGTCTTTATACGAAGCATGGGAGAGGTATAAAGACTTGCTCAGGAGATGTCCACACCATGGACTGCCTAAGTGGTTGCAAGTGCAGACTTTCTACAATGGGTTGCTAAACTCGATTCGAACTACCATTGATGCAGCAGCTGGAGGTGCTCTCATGGCAAAGTCTATCAACAATGCATATGACCTCTTGGAAGAGATGTCATCCAACAATTATCAATGGCATTTCAAGAGAGCTTTACCAAGAAGAGTAACTGGGGCTCATGAGCTAGAAGCCATCAATGCATTGATAGCTCAAGTGGCTACTCTTACGAAGAAAATCGATGCTTGCGGAGTCCATGCTGTATAAAGTCCATTTGTTACTTGTGAATATTGTAGGGATGGGCATGCTATTGAGCAATGTCCAATGAACACGGAGTCGGTGCAATTTGTGGGAAACAAGCAGTAGAATTTCCCAGAATAGAACAACCCATATGCAAACACATATAACCCAAGGTGGAGAAATCACCCTAATTTCTCTTAGGGCGGCCAACAAGGGTTTTCATTAGCTCCATGTCCACATTTTCCTTCAGGTTTTCCTCAACAACCTAGACCCCCAATGTAGGAAAAGAAGCCTTCTATGGAAGCCTTACATATGCAGTACATGGCAAAGACAGATGCTCTTATTCACAGTCAAGCGGCCTCGTTGAAAAATCTAGAAACTCAAGTGGGGTAGTTAGCTAATGCTGTCAATGCTAGACCACAAGGAACATTGCCTAGTGACACAGAGCCAAATCCAAGAAGAGAAGGGAAAGAGCATGTGAAGGCCATCACTCTTAGAAGTGGAAAAGAATTGGTTGGCAGTAGTAGTAAGCAAGAAAAGCCTGTAGAAAAACAAAGTGATAATGAAGCTGCAATTGAAAGTTCTGACCAACAGGAGCAAGTCAAGGATACACAAGTCTCAAACCTACCACCACCTCCATTTCCTCAACGTCTCCAAAAGCAAAAGTCAGAAGCTCAATTTCAGAAGTTTTTGGAAGTGTTCAAAAAGCTCCACATAAACATACCTTTTGTTGAAGCATTGGAGCAAATGCCTTCATACGTCAAGTTCTTGAAGGATATCTTGACAAAGAAAATAAGACTTGGTGTGTATGAAACTGTGGCTTTAACTGAGGAGTGTAGTGCCATTATTCAAAACAAGCTCCCGTCAAAGCTCAAGGGTCTAGGGAGTTTCACTATACCTTGCACTATTGGGGCATTGTTATTTGCTAAAGCTTTAAGTGACTTAGGGGCCAGCATAAATTTGATGCCTTTGTCAATTTATCGAAAGTTAGGATTGGGGGAAATCAAGCCAACCACGGTGACACTATAGCTAGCTGATCGTTCTCTCACTTATCCTCGAGGTATTGTGGAGGATGTGTTAGTCAAGGTTGATAAATTCATTTTCCCGGTGGATTTCATTGTTCTTGACATGGAAGAGGATCGGGAGGTACCAATCATACTTGGGAAACCCTTTTTACGCACAGCAAAAGCTCTTATTGATGTGGAAAAAGGAGAGCGTACTTTAAGAGTTCAAGACCAAGAGGTAACATTCAATATTCTTCGAACTCTAAAGTTTCCCAATGATCATGATGAATGCCTTGCTGTAAGTATTGTCAATAGTGTCACCCATGAGGTATTTGAGGAGAGTTACCCCCATGACCCTTTAGAGGCATCTTTCGTAGCTAGTTTTGAAAGAAATGATGATGATTTGGTTGAATGTGTCAAACTATTGGATGCATCTTCTCAAGTGTCACGGACAACATTTGAAGCATTAGATTTTTTTGCTACTTCATCATCAACAAAGCCATCCATTGAGGAGCCCTATTTATTGGACCTTAAGCCATTACCTTCACATTTGAGGTATGCATTTCTTGGTAGTTCATCTACTCTTCCTATTATTATTTCCTCTGCTCTTACTAACTTGCAGGAAGAGAAACTTTTGAGAGTGTTGAGGGAGCACAAAAAGGCTATAAGATTGGATATTACAAACATAAAAGAGATTAACCCTTCCATTTGCATGCACAAAATCCTTTTGGAGGAGGATCACCATACTTCGATTGAGCACCAAAGGAGACTCAATCCTATTATGAAGGAGGTGGTAAAAAAGGAAATTATCAAATAGTTGGATGCCGGCATCATCTACCCCATTTCAGACAGCTCATGGGTGAGCCCAATTCAATGCGTCTCGAAAAAAGGTGAGATAATTGTGATCCCCAATTCAAACAATGAGCTGATCCCTACGAGGACAGTAACCGGATGGCGAGTATGTATGGATTATAGAAAGCTCAACCGAGCAACAAGAAACTATCATTTCCCACTTCCTTTTATAGATTAAATGTTGGACCGCTTAGCCGGTAAGGAATTTTACTATTTTTTAGATGGTTACTTGGGTTATAATCATATTGCTATTGCCCCCAATGATCAAGAGAAGACTACATTTACTTGTCCTTATGGCATTTTTGCCTTTAGGAGAATACCTTTTGGTTTGTGCAATGCTCCAACAACTTTTCAAAGATGCATGATGTCTATTTTTTCTGATATGGTTGAAAAATGTCTTGAAGTGTTTATAGATGATTTTTCTGTGTTTGGCAATAATTTTGATGAATGTCTTTCAAACCTTGCTAGGGTCCTTCAATGATGTGAAGATACTAACTTAGTGCTGAATTGGGAAAAATGCCATTTCATGGTTGAAAAATGTATTATGTTGGGACACAAAGTTTCCAGCAGAGGCTTGGAAGTTGACAAAGCTAAAATTGAGATAATTGAGAGGCTTCCACCACCAACTTCAGTGAAAGATATTAGAAGCTTTTTGGGTCATGCTGGTTTTTATAGAAGGTTCATTAAGGATTTTCCAAAAAATTTCCAAACCTTTGTACAATTTGCTAGAAAAAGATGTCCCATTTAAATTTGATGATGCATGTCAGGCTGCATTCTTATAATTGAAAAGGAAATTAGTTTCTGTTCCCATCATTGTAACTCTTGATTGGAATCTTCCCTTTGAGCTGATGTGCGATGCTAGTGACCATACTGTAGGAGTAGTACTAGGCCAAAGGAAATCCAAAATTTTTCATTCAATTTATTATGCAAGTAAAACATTGAATGAAGCTCAAATGAACTACACCACCACTGAAAAAGAATTGTTAGCTGTAGTATTTGCATTTGATAAGTTTCGTTCTTATTTGGTTGGCACTAAGGTTATTGTATACACTTACCATTTTGCTATTAAGTATTTGATTACAAAAAAAGATGACAAACCAAGGTTGATTAGGTGGATCTTGCTGCTTCAAGAGTTTAATCTAGAGATTCGTGACAAAAAGGGAACAAAAAATCAAGTTGCAGACCACCTCTCAAGATTGGAGTTGGAACATCAAGGTCAGAAGGAAACTTTCATCAAGGAAACATTCTCGGATGAACAAATCCTTCATGTGAATGAGAAATCAATTCCTTGGTATGTTGACTTTGTCAATTATTTGGTAAGGAACATTATTCCCTTAGATTTAAATTTTCACCAGAAAAAGAAATTCTTGCATGATGTTAAGTCTTATCTGTGGATGAGCCTTTTTTGTTTAAGTAGTGTAATGATCAAATTTTGAGAAAATGTGTACCAGAAGAAGAAGTTCATAGCGTTCTTCATCATTGCCATTCTTCAGACTATGGAGGACATTTTGGAGGAACAAGAACTGCTGCTAAAGTCCTCCAATCAGGTTTGCATTAGCCTACATTGTTTAGAGATGCTTACAAGTTTGCTTTACATTGTGACAGATGCCAAAGGGTGGGAAATATCTCCAAGCGATAAGAAATGCCTCTCCACAACATGCTGGAAGTAGAAATTTTTGATGTGTGGGGCATTGATTTCATGGGGCCATTTATATCTTCATTCAACAATAAATATATCTTGCTTGCTGTGGATTATGTTTCCAAGTGGGTGGAAGCAGCAGCTTTTCCTCACAATGAGTCTAAGGTGGTAATGAAGTTTATCAAGAGGAACATTTTCACTCGATTTGGCACTCTAAGAGCAATCATTATTGATGAGGGGAGTCATTTTTGCAACAAATATGTTGATGCATTGCTTGCAAAGTATGGAGTTAGACACAAGGTTGCAACTGCGTACCATCCTCAAACTAGTGGCCAAGCAGAGGTGTCCAATAGAGAAATCAAAAGGATCTTGGAGAAAATGGTCTGTCCTTCAAGAAAAGATTGGGCAAGTAGATTGGATGATGCATTGTGGGCTTATCAGATTACTTACAAGACAACAATTAGCATGTCTCCATACAAGTTAGTCTTTGGAAAAGCTTGTCATTTGCCGGTGGAACTTGAGCATAAGGCTTATTGGGCAGTGAAGAAATTGAATTTGGACTTACAGGCAGCTGGTGAGAAGAGATAGTTGCAATTAAATGAGCTTGATAAATTTCGCTTGCAAGCTTACGAGAATGCCAAATTGTACAAGGAGAAAACAAAACTATGGCACGACAAAAAGATAGTGCAATGAAACTTTGAGCCAGGTCAATTGGTGTTGTTGTACAATTCTTGATTGAAACTATTCCCGGGAAAACTAAAATCGAGGTGGTCAGGGCCGTTTATTGTTTCCAAAGTCTTTCCACACGGTGTTGTGGAGGTAATGGATAGCAAGACAAATGAAACTTTCAAGGTTAATGGACAACGTTTGAAGCACTACTTTGGAGGTATCGTTGATTGTCAACGTTCGTTTATCCATTTAACTGACCCTCATTAAGCTCTCGTAAAGTCTGGCTGAAGAGTTAAAAGCAGGCGCTACTTAGGAGGCAACCCATGTTCTTTACCCCTAATTCTCTTATTTTAAAGTTTAGTCATTAGGTTATAGAATGCTTTAAATTTTGATTCTTGCCAAAATTTACTTTGATACTTTAATTTTTAGTGTTATTTAAAGAATTTTTTCTTCCATTTTTGCTTGGATATGATCATTGTTAATCTTGTTTACTTATCATTTTCATGCATAACATCATAGTTTTAACTTTGTCTTTTTAATTTTTGACAGAAAAAAAAGGGGAGCAACACAGTGAATTTTGGATAGCAAACATAGGCAAAAACAGAAGGCTTTTGGCTGCAGCGAGCTCCTGACCTCGCTGTAGGAAGAACTGTGAAGCAGAAAATTGAAGAAACAAAAAGTTTCTCGCTACAGTGAGCTCTCAACCTCGCTGCAGCTGAAAAAAATAAGAGAAAAATTTTAAATTGAAAAAAAAAACAACAAACAAAAAAATGAAAAAGAAAAAAAATGAAAAAAAAAGAAGAAAAAAATGAATTGAAAAAAAAAACAACAAATAAAAAAATGAAAAAAAATGAATTGAAAAAAAAAACAAAAGAAAGAACAAAACAATTGAAAAAAAATTGAAAAAAAAAAGCCTGCAGGACCCCTGAACCAGTGGGGTCCTCACTGCAGCAAGCTCCCCCCCTCGCTGTAATAGGGTCCTTGCTGGGTTAAGGACCTCAGGCCGAGAGAAACTTGCTGTAGCGAGCCCTCCCTGGGTCGCTACAGCGGGTCCCTGCTCTGGAGCCTCCCCCACGCCCCAGAGAATGGTGTTGCAACGAGCTATCAAGCTCACTACAGTGGGAACTTGCTGGGGAGTAGATCCTTGTCCAAGACAAAGGTGCTGCAGCGAGCTCCCCTGCTCAGTGCAGCGAAGTCCTTGCTGGGTTGCCCCCCCTCCCCCTCATTCCCTTGCTCGAGAGAACCAGGCTACAGCAAGCTCTTCTACTCGTTGTAGCAGATGCACTTGCTGGGTTGACCCCCCTTCATTCCTTTGCTACCCAAGAGAAGCATGCTGCAGGGAACCCCTCTTCTCGCTGTAGCAGGTATGTGCGGGCCTCTTAGCTGAGACTGCTGAGCTGCAGCGAGCCCCCCTGCTCGCTGCAGCAGATCATAGGCCCCCCTCCCCTTTTTACTCGAGACAATGTGGCTGTAGCGAGCTATCAAGCTCACTACAGCGACCTTCTGCTGGGGTGAGCCCCCTTTGACTGAAAGCAACAGGTTGCAGTGAGGCCCCCTGCTCGCTGTAGCAAAGCTTTCCCTTTCCCCACAATAAAATAGTCACTCTCTCTTTCTCTTCCCCCCATTCTCTCTCTTCTTCCTATTTCTTTTAAATTTTAAACCCTAACCCCTTCTCCCTCTAAAATCTCTCTACTAACCCCCTGCTGCAACAAGCATCCCCAGCCCCACCCACCTACTATAAAACCCACACTTTCCCTCTCTCTCTCTCTCTCTTCAATTTTTTCTAAAATTCTAACCCTCACCAGTCACCCCCCTCTCATTCTCTCTTCAATCTCTTTAAATTTCCAACCCTCACCCCATCTTCCTCTAAAATCTCTTTTACTAACTTTCAACCAACCTCACAACCATTACCAAAAACTCTTCATAAATCATCAACTTCTGTTCCTCAAATTCAAGATTTGAAAATGTTACTTGAGGTTCTTCATCACCGATCAAAATTTGAGGTGGTGTTAGACTTGTATTAGGCAGTGTCAAGTGGACAACTAGGAGAGAAACATGGCACCTAAAAAAGCCAAGACTCCCAGCTCCTCACAAACAAATGACACTGCCACAGTGAATGAATGCTTAGAGCAACGAATGGGGAATATAGAGCAAATGTTGAAAGCAATGGCAGAGCACATGGGGATGGATATGGCTAATTTCCCACAACCAACTGAAGGCACAATTGGTGAGGAGGATGGAGAGGGGGAAAATGAGTCTTGTTGAAAAGGAGTTCTCTTTCCTTAACTTTTATTAACATTGAGGTCAATGTTAGGTTTAAGTTTGGAGGGGAGTTTTAAAAAGAAAAAAGCTTTAAAACTTTTATTTTATATGTCTTGTTTTTAGATATTTGTGATAGTTTTTTTTACTTTTGAATTTCAAGTTAGTAAGTTAGCTTAATTAATTTTTGAAAATGATAGATTGAATAATTCATTGCATCAATTGTTTAGGCTGCTTATCCAATGAAGAAACATAGTAGCCTTTTATTCTTCTACTCTTAGTGAATAGGAATATTATGCAAGTGCTGTATTGAACTCTGTTGATAAACATCATTGTAAATTGTGATTTTCCACCTTATTGTTCACTTGTTTCTTACTTTAACTAGTTGTCATCATTTAGAGAAAGGTTATGCAAATGTGAATCTTTGAAACAAGTCTTGAGTTTTAGAATTTGTTCTAGTTTCTCTCGAGGCGAAATCCTAGGCTACACTTAGTTAGGGAGATGACTTAGGCCATCTTTGGATCGATTGAGCTTTTTGAGCCTACCTTATATAATTATATCCTTAGTTTCCCTTGTTTGAGCTAAATTTTTTCCTTTATTTCATTACACATTTAGCAAAAGCCTTAACCCATAAATAAAATATCCACTTTAACACCCATCACTTCTAAGTGCATAGGTTATTTTTAGGAGATGTTTTGAGCTCAGCATTGGTGAAAAAAGTAGAGAAATGGAATTTACTCAAAAAAAAAAAAGAAAGAGTATAGAATTACACCCCACGACTTATCATAAAATGACATAAGTTTGGGGGTGGCAATTCAAAAAAAAAAAAGTGAATAAAGTGTTTGATGAAATTAAAGGATGATGAATGGAAGAAAAAAGGGTATGATTAGGAGCAGTGCAAAGCAAAGCTCATTAGAGATCCTAGAATAATCATATGCTTAGGGTGATTTAAGCTACATCTTATCCTTTATCATACCTTGACCTAAGCCCTTCATTACAAGCTAGATAAAGTCCTAAAGATCCTTGATTGAGTGCTAGCCTACATTAGTGGAGAAAGAACCAAAGAACAAACATACAAAACTTTTAATTAATTTAAATTCTTGCATGAGCATAACCTGATCTGAGTGACGTGATGAGTATTGCAAGGAATTTTGCACACACTCATGGGAAACCAATTGAAAATGAGCTTGCAATTTTGTTGATACATGAACTTGCATAATATTGGTGATTTGCTGTGAGCTGGGATATTAGGCAACTTACGAGGAATTTAAAAGCAACCTTTGGGTTGGTGCAATGAATTTGTCAGTTAATGTTTTCAGTTCTTAGGTATCTTTTAGCATTTTATGTTTTACTTGAGGACTAGCAAAATTTAAGTTTGAGGGTGTGATAACTCTATTATATAGAGTTATCATAAACTATTTTGGGGTATGAATTGCGCTAAGTCTTTGAGTTTTTAGTGCAATCCTTAGGAAATTTTTATGCTTTTTAGTAGTGGTTAGTGTATATGGCAACAATTTCTATTTGTGCAAATTTAGCTTAATCTCGTGCCAAAGATACTCATTTCAGCCTCTAATCATTTAATCTTTTAATGTTGAAGGTAATGCAAGGAATTGGACCACAATTGCAAAGGAGGGTGCAATGGAAATTTAATGGCAACTGAACATACTAATATGATTGAGGCATAAATCGAGCTGTGGAAGTCCGATTGAGTTGAAGCTTGAACCAAAGGAAAGCCAAGACAATGAGCTGCAACTTTGGTGTTTAACACTTCGCCCAAATCTGAACAAATCATGATCAATTATGGAGCTAAAAACTGAGGACTGCAGCAGCTTGTACAGAGCGAACAGAAAGTTTCTGGCTGCAACCAGAACACGTCAGACATAAATTTTTGACACAGGATTCTAGGTTAAGTTGAGATAAGAAGGGGTATAAATAGATAATTTTACACTAAAAAAAGAGGATTTTGGAGAGGCTACTTTGGGCAAGCTGAGGCAAGAACAAAAAGGGAAAAATGAAGAGGAATCAAAGGCTAGAAATCAACAAAAAGGCTGTTTCAGAACATTTTCTTTCTTTTTAGATTTGATTCTGTCTCTATCTCATCTTGTAAAACAATATTTTTACTTACTGAAATGTGTACTCTCTTCTTTAGTATGTTGAGCTAAACCTTTTACACTAGGATTATGGTTGATTTTAATATGTAACTGAGATATTTGGTTGGTTTATTGCTTATTTTCAATGGAAAGACTAATGTTTACTCAAATTAGTGTTTATTACCCATTTATTTGCTTGATCACCATTTAAATGTGTTTAGGTATTTAGATGACACTTGAAAGAGTTAGTCTAAATTAGGCCTTGATTTGGGTAATGTGTGTTTAATACACTTAGAAAGAAATTTCAGTGTGTTGATTTACAATTAGAGTAGACATACAGTTAATTGCCATACATAATCACTTTGTAGAACCTTGGCTTAAAGAACTTCAGCTAGTTGTCTCCTATAGACATATAGTGATTCAATTAGACTAAGTAGATGTGTAATATCTTGACGGAGAGTTACACATGCTTTTGGATTCTAGACTAACATCAATTTTCATTGAAATTAAGTAATTGAGCCAACCAAACTCCAAGTGAAATATTAAAGGATACCATAATCCTAGATTATTAGACTATAGTTCCCACCTCAATTTATTGATTGCATCATTTAGGTTAGAATTAGATAATTAGGTTGCATTTTAATTATCATTATAAAATCGATACTTGGATAAAATTAGCTTGTGTTAATTTTAGTACTTAGCAAAAATTGTTAGATCGACTCTTTGAGGACGATAACTCAACTCACTTCTTTACTACTTGTTACGATCGTGTCCACTTGCACGTAATCTTTGCTTGCATTTTGCATTCAGTTTTGAACATATCTCATATTGCTTAAGCTAAAGATAAAATTTTCATAATCAAGCAACAGATGCACCCGATTACTCCAGCTATGTGCGTGATGTGGGGCTTGCACATGAGCTGGTGAGATAGTGGGATATTGTATTCATCTGTGTTCATATGTATGAAATTGAATACTCCTTCGTTGTAAATTAATTTGAGTTGAGGGAAGGGGTTTGATAATAAATTGGATCAAAAATGTTTTTGTTCCAAATGTGTGCATCATGGTTTAAAATCCTTCCTGGATATTATTGCTTGTTTCCACCTAATGTTCACTCACTGAGTATTGTACTCACCGTTTTCAAAAATTTATGTTTTTAGATCAGGAGATTGTAGAATCCTAGATCGCGAGATCACTGTAGTTCGTCTCCTGGTAAGTGTCCGGCATTCAATAGTTGCCCATTTTTATTGTAAATGTCTTCACTGGAAGTCGTGGGTCTTTTGTATTGTGAATACACTCAAACAATGTAAATATGTGTGTGCAATGTAAATTGCTAAATACATGACCGGTATAGTGCATGTATATTATTATCTATAATGCCATTGGAATTTGGCTTTGTGTGCACTGGGTGCATTGCGTGTGGATGCCTCACACGGTCATACGTGGAGTAAAGTAAAAGAAAATACGCTTGCTTGGGCTTAGTGAGCTATGCTCATTGGGTCCTTACTCCAGTCACGGCCCGAGAATTGGGTCGTGACAAGAACCAACCTAGTCGATTAAAATGTGAGTTAGTTGAAGAGGCTATTGCCAAAATCTGGACTTCAAGACAAAACTAACTTAGTCGACCAAGAAATGGGTTAGTTGATTAAATGCTCCTTGTCAGAATTTGCAACTAGAAGACAGAACCAACTTAGTCTACCAAAGAAGAAGTTAGTTGACTAAGAGCTCTCTATCTACAATATGAATAAGAGCACTAGAAGACAGATTAATGGCTAGAACCAACTCTCAACTGCTCCCAACGGTCATAAACTACCAAACAACTATCAAACTTGTTTCTCCGAGTATAAAAGTGTCATGATCCGAAACTCCCATCGAGCCTGTGACAACCGCCACGACGTCCTGATAGGCACTCATTACCCAAAATGCCAACCGGAACCCCATAAGGCTTACGTACTAGATTTCTCATCTCCCTATGAGCGATCATTGCCAAATATTAGGTTTTAAAGGTTTATAAGTCGTTTACAAATCCAAACGTTAAAATACTATTTTTTGGCTCACATGGGTATTTTCATCATTCTTTATGAAAATTTTCGAAAACAGATAAAATGTAGTATACAAGTGGAAAACACGTATGTCATCACCAAAAATAAATTTAAATGTCTAAAACTTTCAATTAAAGTAAAATTATAACATTTAGAATAAAATAAAATATTAAATAAAATATTCTAATTTCTTATAAAAAAATTTTTATAGATGCATCTGTAAATAATTTTCATAGCGTAAGAACAAAATAAATTCATACATATTGTAAAACCAAAAATCAGAGCATGCAGTTGCATTTACAATGACACATGGGCCCCAACTGACCAAGAAGGTATAAGCCTATATACCTTTACCTCTTAAGGATGTAACTTCGAGATTATTTCTCGACGTGATTGACTATCTTGAGCCTGAAATGTGAAAAATGGAGGGTGGTGAGATTATAAAATTCCAGTGAGTAAACAAACATCATCAAAAGTATCTAAAGTCGAGTAAATGGAGACCAATTAAAATTTGTTCTTCGTATTACAGTTCATATTAGCTCAACTCATTTAAATCGAGTAAAATAGAATCATTTTACTCGAATAATTAATATGGCTTATGAGTCTCTTCAAAACTTGGCTATTGCCAAAATCATTCTTGAGGATACCCCGGTCGAAGCATCTAATCGAGACTGCCAAGGCTGTTCAGTGTAGTACACATATAAACATATTTTTACATTTGTGAACCTAACCATGCCTTAGCGTTGGCTGAGTCTTATTCTCACGTGGTGGTCCATATGAGGTGCACTCAAATATTTACCTCCAAAGACACCCTTCACATGGCTCTCCGATCGAGGTAAGGTATATATCCGATCCTATGCCCCCTCTAATAGGTTGGTCCACAGAAATTTCACTGCAAGGATTATGGATTATTTTATTTACCACCTGATTTATAAAATTTCTTCTACATGACATGGCAATTTATTGCAACCTAGCTTCTCAAGGCTAAATACACAGTACGTATAATTCTAACACAAAAACCAGTTTAGCCATTCATGCTCATATATCGTCATAAGCATAAATTTAAACAAAATTTGTAATACAACAAACAAACAATCTCCAATTACTCTATTTTTCCAAAATCATCATTTAATTTCTGAAAAATTCATAAAATTTATTTCTTTAAATCACATTTTGTTTATAAAACAAAATGATTTTTCCATTTAAACTCATTTTCTATAAAATCATAAAATCGAATAAAAACCTACTTTAGATAATTCATATGATAGTAAGATTACTCACCGTACTAGGAGTTCGAAATACTCCTATCCTCAGTTCTCGGGTACAATCTCTTACCCGTATCAAATGGCTCACCACCTATCCATAGTACATGACACGAAATTAAATAATTTGGGCTAAACCATTATAAACTATTTCAGGCTCTTATCTATATATATGCATGATATGAAATGGAAATTCATCCGAATATTGTTTAAATACGGTGTTGACCTAATTCGACCGATTACCCGTTTAAATGACCGACACATCCAATTTTATTCCAAATTGCTCTATTCCATTTCCAATACTTTCAAATCACTAATTGCAAGCCAACTAACCTAAAATTCAACTTAAATTAACTTCACATTCCTTCATGGAAATTTCGACCATAATGGTGCATTATCACTAAAAATTTTCCTATTCCATTTTCTAACCATAAATCACCATTTTCTAAGCCATTTTTCCTGAAACAAAAATCAATCCACCAACACACACAACATGAGGCATTCGGCCATTGAAGGATGGTGGGGAAAATGAATCTTTTTCTTGTGGTTTTGCTTCCGAACATGATTAACTAACTCTAAACACTAACATAACTCAAGATCAAGCCAATTCCAACATTAAATCTTCCCCATACCCATTCGGCCAGCCACTAATTCATTATGAAAATATGCAATTTAGCCATGGAAATGAGAAAATAATGCATGGGTATTGTAGATCTCAAGTATAAATAAAGAATTTTCACTTTACCTTGCTTGATTCCTTAGATTTTCACACTTTCCCTTTGATTTTCTCCACCTAGGGTTTTGTTCTTCCTTTGGTTTCCTTTCTTCCTTGCTTGCTGAATATGGGAGTGAAAATGAGGGTTTATGGGCTGATTTTTCATGTTTAATATTAAATAAATCAAGCTTTGGCACATGGCATAATATATTGGTCCATAATTTAAATATTTGACTTTTTCACTTAAATTTTCCACCACATAATTTCTCATATTTATCCATTTTCATGATGAGTAAAATCCCTTGGTCTTGACCAGTGTTGGGGATGAAAAATTACCGTTTTGCCCCCGAGGTGACAAAATTACCATTTTGCCCCTATGCTTCGAAAAATATCGAAATTAAAAATTTTCACTGCTAAACCTCATATTATACTCCAAATGATTATTCTTCTTCAAATGTGATCAAAATATATTTTGAAAATTCCCATTTTGTCCTCAAATGGCAAAATGACCAATTTGCCCCTAGATTTCAAAAATTCTAGATTGACTCCAAATCTGACCTCGAACTCTGAATCACCATTTTAAGTCATCCCTAGATAGTGAAATTCTCAATTTCACCTTAAAATTCCTATTTTAACTACTTCGAGGCATAAATCGACTTAATTGTATTTCTAGGGACTATACCAGCTTTTATCTAATTTTTCAAGATATTCTAGTCTGTAGGCATGATGTCAATTATATGAATGACATGACATATATTTTTAGGACTGGGCTTGACAAAAAAGGTCTTCAACTAAATAGAAATAAGTTTTTTTCAAAGATCAATACTTCCAAGTCCAAAAAGAGCAAGAAAACCATCAAAACTCTCTATTTTTTCACTGCACTTAACTCCCATCTTTGTAATTGTTAGCTTCACTTTAACTTGTGCCAATTAGATCAACTTAGTGATCACTAGGTACTTTTTTTTACTTTCTTTACCTCTATTTTTAGAGTGAAGGAGTCACTCTAAGGGCTGTTTCAAGCTAGGTTTGCTTGAAAGAGTTAAGGTTCTAACTTAGCCTTGAAAATTTAAGTGTTGGGTTTTGGTTAAGCGCTTGAAAAACCATTGTAAAGGTTGTTGCTAAGCTTAGTAAAAGCCATTGTAAAAGCTTAGTGGGAGCTTGGTAATTCCACCATTTCTTAGTGAATTTTGGTGAATAGCATTGGTTGGCTAATAAAGGTAGTGGATGTAGGTTTTGGACTGAACCACTTTAAATCCTTGTCCATTGTCTACTTAGTTTTATTTTCTTTGTTATCTTGATTAGTTCCCCATCTTGTTTAAGAGCCGAATTAGTGCTATTCACCCCACCTCTAGCATTTATATTTGGGACCAACAAGTGGTATCAGAGCTAATTCTCTGTTTTTAAGGTCTAACACCCTTTGGATGGATCCATGGCTCTTCAAAAATCCATTGTAGCTGAAGGACAATCAACAAATAGACCACCTATATTTGATAGCTCTAATTACCCTTGTTGGAGCACTAGAATATGAATATACATTAGAGCTATAGACTATGAAATGCGGGATGTCATAACTGATGGACCTTTTATTCTCTCAACTTTAAATGTTGTCACCAATGAACTGATGACTAAGCCAAGGTCTGAATGGACCGAGGCTGAGACTAAGAGAGTTCAAACCAACTTTAGGGCCATCAATATATTGCATTGTACCTTAACTCCCACCGAATTCAATAAAGTGTCAAACTGTACAACAACTAAAGAAGTGTTGGATAACTTAGAATAATTCATGAAGGGACTTCTCAAGTTAAGGAGTCCGAGATATCCTTCTTAACACACAATTATGAGATGTTCAAAAGGGAGCTAGGTGAAGACATCACCAGCATGCTAGATAGATTCACAAATATCACAAATAAATTGAGTCAATTAGGAACGCTAAGACTTGAGCATGAAATAGTTAAGAGACTTCTTAGAAGCCTATCGAAAAATTAAAAGCCTAAAGTGACTGCTATCTAAAAGGCTAATAATTTAAATGTCATTACATTAGATGAAATATGTGGCTCTCTCCTTACTCATTAGTTAGAGCTTAAGGAAGAAGAATAAAAAGATATGAGGGAAGTAAAAGAAAAGAAAAAGAGGATTGCACTTAAAGCCAACTTCCTTAAGGAAAAGTTAGAAGAACTTTCCTACAATGATGTTGAGGACCTGGCACTTGTTGTAAGAAAATTCAAAAAACTGATGCGCAGAAGGAACCAAGGACTAGTAAGAAAAGGATTAAGAAAAGATCAAGGTTGTGAGACCTCGACCTCTATAGACCAGTAAATAGAAGTAAACCCGATAACATGGGTCAGAGGTATTTTTGTCAATTCCTTTAAATAAGCTCCCAAAAATAGGTTTTTAATGTCATTTAAGTTCAAGTGGTCTTTGGAAATTTATAAATGACATATGATGACGTAAAGTGCGAAGAAAACTAAGATGGCAGTAATTTTTGACCATAAGGGTAAAATAGTCATTTTGCACCCTGAGTTGAAATTTATTAGTTTTATGAACTCGAGTACTTTAAACTATCCTAGATGTTGTCTTTATGTTAAAGACTGAAAAGAATTCACTTGGAAAAAGAAGAAGGCAAGTTGCCTTGAAAAATGGCATTTTAGTAATTTGGCAAGCAAAATGAATAAACTTGAAATATAAAAATCTCTTTTCTAACAACTTCCTCATCTTTTCCAGCAGCTTCTTTTTCTTCATTCCCCCATCTCTCTCACATTTTTTTCTCCTCCATGGGAGCATCTCTCAAGCTTCCCTCACTCTTTCAAAACTACCTCGGTTTTCATGCTACACGTATCCTATTGTAAGGTTTTTCATATTCTTTACTCCTTTACCCTAAATAAACCTTTAAAGGTTAGTTTCAACACTTCTCTCATTAGTTGGGGTATTCTAGAGAGAGAAAGAGGTTTTACATGTTGATTTGTAAATTTTTGAAAGGTGAAATTCAGTCACAAAGAAACCCTAAGGTGAGCAATGAACTGTGCTTGATTTTAAATTTCTATTAATGGTTAGTAATTGGGGTTTTGAGTTGAATTGTGGCTGAAGATCGTTTATTTATTTTAGTATGATTAGCCTAGTGCAAATAATAGCCATTTGCTAGTAATTGGAAGTTAGTTGGTATTGGCTAGTAAAGCTAGATCTGGAAAACAACTTTCAAAGTAATATTAATGTAATTGGATTGGTTGTGATGTTTTGTGCATGATAGCTCCTAACAAGACTCCATAGCTTGCTTTGGATCACTAAGGGAAATTAGAGTCGGTTAGAGGTTTAACAAATTCTGTGAGTGAGCTTGCATTTCAAACTGTTTTAGGAATTTTAATTGAGCTGAGATGAAATGCTTGAATGATTTCTATTCAACTTCTTATTAAAAAAAATGAGTTCCGAGAATAAGCCTTTGACAATTATTTTAATGTTATGAGTGTGTACATTGTGTAAAAAAAATGAATACATGCTCATTTATTGTGTTGATAATGATATGAATGAATAGGTAATGCGTATAAATGACCAGGGGTTGTGCGAGTAAGGAGTGCACACATGGTCATGTTGCTATGTACGAGTAGGGGATGTACACATGATGACTAGGGGATGTGCGAGTAAGGAGTGCACACATGGTCTTATTGCTAGGTGCGAGTAGGGAGTGCACCAAAGTGGAGGAAAATGGGGTGGAGTATGTAATTGCACGTGATTATATATATATACGTGATATAGTATGCATGATGGAAAAATAAGATTGCATGGTATGTGAACCTTGAGAAATTCTCCTTTATTGCAAAATGATTTTTATGGCAGCACAAAGAGGAATGTTTAATGCAAAAAGAGCCACGTTTGGCATAAATGCCCTACATCTTACTGCAGCGAAACACTTTCGGTCTTGTGTATCATTCTACTGACTTTTGCTATCTTTTCCACTTCTTTACCTCCCGATTGTTTGTGTATTTCAATGTTCAGGGCTTAATTGATTTAAATTGAGGAAAAAAGTTCTAATACGAAACCCTCGTATAGTTGAATGAAACCTTCATTCTGTGATGGTTTATGATAAAACTTCGCTGCAGCAGAATTTCATGTTAGAAGAATGCCTTCCCACTGCAGCGATAACCCGTCGGTTTTGCTACCTTGCTAGAATGATTGCTATAAATTTCTTTTCTTCTCAATTCATGTTGAACATGGTTGCTTTATCATTGAATGTTTAATAACTCAAGGTTAAGTGAAAAGGGTTTTTAATATTAACTTGATTTAAATTGTCTTGTTTCCAAATAAGTGCTTCGTGGTTCTTAACTTTCCTTATTATTATTGCTTGTTCCCTTTTAATGTTCGCTCATTGAGTTTTGTACTCACTGTTTTAAAAATTCATGTTTTTAGATTAGGAGGCTGTTGGATCCTAGGTTGAGGAGTCCCCGTAGTTCATCTCCTAGGTAGGTGCTTGGCATTCAATAGCTACCCTTTTACCATAGTTTCTCCTCTGGAAGTCACGACTCCTTTTGTTTTGTGAATATGTTCATGCAATGTAAATTACTAAGTTACATGTCTTGAACAATATATGTATATTGTAATCGATAATGCTATCATGAGTTGGCTACGTTCACACCCGTTGAAATTTGTATGGATGCATTAGTTGATAAGACGTTAAGCAATATAAATGGGATAGGCTTGCTTAGGCTTGGTGAGCTACGCTCATTGGGCCCATGCACCGGTCATGGCCTAGAAATTGGATTGTGACAAAGGTTCTTCTTGGAAAAAAAACAAAAATGACTTCAATAAAAAAGAGGAACTGATATTCTTCAAGTGCAAGAAGCCATGTCACTTCAAATCTGAATGCCCATTATTAAAAGATGAGACTCCAAAGAAAAATAAGAAATCGAAAAAGGCAATGGTGGCAGCAACATGGTCGAATAGTGACTATTTAAGCACTGAATCTGAAAATGAAAACTTTAAGGAGAAAGAAAATTTTTTTTAATGGCTCAAGATGATGAAACCGAGGTATGCTCATCACCTTGTGATATTTTGATGGATGATTTACAAGATGAGTATGACAGCTTTTATGATGAATTTGAAAAATTATTTTCAAAGTACAAAACTTTAAAGAAAAATGTTGTATGTCTTGAAAGTGATTTAGAAAAGATAAAATGTGATTATAACTTTCTTTTTGAGCAAAGAAACCTTTTGCAAATTGAGTTAGAACACTCCAAAATAGATTTTGAAGTTTTAAAAGTTGAGTTGGATAGTAAGTTTGAAGCTTTGCAAAAAAACTCTTGATGAAAACATAACACTTAAATGTTTGAGAAATGAAAAATCAGTAAGAACTTTACATTTTAAGAAAAATTCTAATGTTGCATCTAAATGTTATAGTTGTGGAAAGTATTGACACCTATTTTATGATTGTTTTAGAAATAAAAGTGTGCAAAAGATTAGAAAAATTTAGGCTCCAAAAGGATCCTTTATTGCAACTAACCCTCAAGGACCCATCAAGGTATGGGTACCTATAAAGAGAAATTGAAAATATGTTTTGTAGGTTGAGCTGCACTTAAAGAAGACATGCTCAAGAGCTCAACTCAAGAGAAAGCAGTTCTGGTACATGGATAGCGGCTGCTCACGACACATGACAAGAGATGAATTGCTGTTTGCTCAGCTGGACAAGAGAAAGAAAGGTACCGTATCCTTTGGTGATAATTCAAAAGGTAGAATCCAAAGGATGGGTACGATTGGTAAGAACTTCCAAACTCAAATCAATCATGTGTTGTTAGTCAAGGGCTTGAAACATGATTTGTTAAGCATTAGTCAGTTATGTGATAAGGAATTTAAAGTTTACTGTGATTCTAACAAATGTGAAGTAATAGATATAAGCACAAACCCACATTCATAGGAAAAAGATTGAAGAATATGTATGTTGTTTTTCTTGAAGATCTTGAAATAAATAGTGAAATATGTTTAGTTGCAAATGTTGAAAATGATAACTGATATGGCGTAGGAGTTTAGGACATGTAAGCTAGCATACCATGTCAAAATTGATTAAAAAGAACTTAGTGGTTGGATTGCCTAATCTAAAGTTTAAGAATGACAAGATATGTGAAGCTTGCCAACTAGGAAAACAAGTTAAAACATCCTTTAAAACCAAGAAAATTGTGTCAACATCTAGACCTCTTGAATTGCTACACATTGATCTATTTGGTCCAATAAGTACAACTAGTCTAGGTGGAAAATCTTATTGCTTTATGATAGTTGATGATTTCTCTGGGTACACTTGGGTTTATTTCCTTACTCATAAGAATGATGCTCTACCAGCATTCATAAGCCATTGTAGGAAAGTTGAGAATGAAAAAGGTTTAGCTATTGTTAGCATTAAGAGTAACCATGGAGGAGAATTTGAAAATGATGAGTTTGAAAAGTTTTGCAATGAAAAGGGGTTGGATCATAACTTTTCTGAACCTAGGACACCCCAACAAAATGAAGTTGTAGAGAAGAAAAATCAAACCTTGAAAGAAATGGCTAGAACTATGCTTTGTGAGAATAACCTTCCAAAATATTTCTGGGCTGAAGTAGTAAACACTGTAGCTTATATTCTCAATAGAGTATTAATTAGAGCCATGATCTCAAAGACTCCCTATGAGCTATACAAGGGTAGAAAACCAAACATTTCTCACCTTAGGAGCTTTGATTGCAAATGCTTTGTTTTAAACAATGGACAACAGGCACTTGGAAAGTTTGATGTGAAGAGTGATGAAGCTATATTCTTAAGATATGCCTTAAACTATAAAGCCTATAGAGGTTTTTAACAAAAGGACATTAAGTGTTGAAGAATCAATCCATGTAGTTTTTGATGAATCAATTACCTTAGAAAAGGAAGTTCATGATGATGATGATGATTTTGAAAGCTTAGAGAAGCATATGGATGAAATAAGCCTAGATGACAACAAGAATAATGAAGAAGGCTCATCTAGAGGAGAAACCATAGCTCCACTACTTAAAAGCTTACAAAGACTAGAAATGCAACATAGTGATCTACCTAGGAGTTAGAGATATGTAAAGGATCATCCATAAGAACAAATTGTAGATGACATATCTCAAGAAGTTAAGACTATGAGAGCAACTAGAGAAACATGTGAATTTTCAACCTTCAAATCTCAAATTGAACCTAAAAACTTTGAGAAAGTTAAAAAAGAGGAAAGCTGGATTTTGGCCATGTAAGAAGAGCAAGACCAATTCAAGAGAAATAATGTATGGTCATTAGTGCCTAGACCTTCAAATCACCTTATAGTTGGAACAAAATGGGTGTTTAGGAATAAGATTGATGAACAAGGAAATGTAATTAGAAATAAAGCTAGATTGGTAGCAAAAGGATGTAATCGAGAGAAAGGTATAGATTATGATAAGACTTTTGCACTCGTAGCTAGGATTGAAGCCATAAGGTTCTTAGTAGCTTTTGTATGTTATATGATTTAAGTTGTACCGAATGGATATAAAAAGTGCATCTTTAAATGGATTCATTCAAGAGGAAGTGTATGTAGAACAACCAATAGGTTTTGAAGACTTTGAAAAACTAGACTATGTTTTCAAACTTCATAAAGCCTTGTATGGATTGAAACAAGCTCCTAGAGCTTGGTATGAAATGCTTCCAATATGTCTGGTTGAAAAAGATTATGTTAGGGGCAGCAGAGATACAACATTATTCATCAAAAGATATTTAAATGATTTAATTATAGTTCAAATATATGTGGATGACATAATATTTGGTGCAACTAATGAAACTCTATGCAAGACCTTTACAAAAGAAATGTAGGGAAAGTTTGAAATGAGTATGATGGGAGAGTTGAAGTACTTTCTTGGCTTTCAAATCAAGCAATGCAAGGAAAAGATTTTCATCAGCCAAGATAGATACATTCAAGATATGCTCAAGAAGTTTGATATGTTGAAGCTAAAGCTACTTAGCACACTAATGAGTCCATCCACCAGATTCGATGCTGATGAAAAAGGAAAAAATGTAGACCAAAAGCCATATAAAGGTATGATTGGATCACTACTTTACTTAACAGCAAGTAGACCAGACATTCAAATTTAGTGTGTGTTTCTAAGCTAGATTTCAATCACAGCCTAAAGAATCACACGTAACAGGTATTAAGAGATTATTTAGATAGCTCTTAGAAACTCAAACTTTAGGAATATGGTACTCTAAAGAATCGTCATTTAGTCTTGTAGGCTATTCAGATGCAAACTTTGCAAGAAGCAAAACTAATAGATAGAGCATTAGTGGAACATGCCAATTTCTAGGGAGTATGCTAGTGTCTTGGTCAAGCAAAAAACAAAATTCTATAGCACTATCCACAGCAGAAGCAGAGTATGTGTCCTTAGGTAGTTTCTGTGCTCAAATTCTATTGATTTAGTAACAACTTAAGGACTACGAGTTATCAATGCATAATACACCTATATTTTGTGATAACGCAAGTGTTATTATTATATCCAAAAATCCTATACAACACCGTAGGACTAAACACATTGAGATTAGGCATCACTTCATTAAAGACCATGTAGCTAAATGTGAGATTAAGATTGAATTTGTAAATACATTGCATCAACTAGCTAATATCTTTACTAAACCTCTGAGTGAAGACATATTTTGTGAGATTAGAAAAAATCTAGGAATGATCTGTTTGCAGTGTTGGCTCCATTAGTTTTTGATGATTATAAAACATTCCCATCCGTGTGTGTCTAACATTTCTATCCAAGTGTACAGAACAAATGTTTACAAAAAACAATAAGTTAATCTTTCAAATATACACATAAAAGGTTGATATGGATAAAAAAATGAGATTAACCAGCATAAAAGAAGCTCCTTGGATAAATAATGAAGAACATTGGTTGGCCAAAATTCAAATTGAAGAAGTGACAAGCTTAAGTATATTGAGAAACATAATCAATTTGTCAACCAAGAGAATGAGTCAATCGACTAAGTGTTCTCTACTAGAATCTGTGAACAAGACAGAACCAACTTAGTCGACGAAAGAAAAATGTTAGTCGACTAAGAGCTCTTTGTCTGCAACTTACACCAAATCACTATAAGACATATTAACGACTATAACCTACCCTAAACTATTTCCAACGGTCACAAATTGCTCAACAGCCATCAGACATGCTTCTCCAAGTATAAAAGAGCCTTCCAAGGTTAGAGAAGAAGCTTTTTGATAGATTTCACAATTCCAAGTCCAAAAAGAGTAAGAAAACCAGAAAAACTCTCTACTCTCTCACGGCACTCAAACACCAATCCTTTGTGTCTATATTCTGCACTTAACTTTGTACCATTTAGATCAACTTGTGATCATAGGTAATTTCTTTTTCACTTACCCTTGTATTCATAGAGAGAGGGATTCACTCTAATTGGTTGTTTCAAGCTAGGTTGCTTGAAAGAGTGAAGGTTCTAACTTAGCCTTGAAAAGTTAGGTGTTGGGTTTTGGTTGAGCCCTTGAAAAACCATTGTAAAGGTTATGGCTAAGCTTGGTAAAAGCCATTGTAAAAGCTCAGTGGGAGCTTGGTAATTCCACCATTTGATAGTGAGTTTTGGTGAAAATCCTTGGTTGGATAATCAAGGTAGTGGATGTAGGTCTTAAATCGAACCACTCTAAATACTTGTGTATTGTCTTCTTTGTTTTACCTTCTTTGCTTTTAAAATTAGTTCTTAATCTTGTTAAAGAGCCGAATTGTGCTATTCACCCCCCCTCTAGCACATTTTATAGGGACCAACAAGCGGTATCAGAGCTAGTTCTTTGATTTTAAGGTCTAACATCATTAAAGAAGATCCAATGGCTCTTCAAAAATTTGTAATTGTTGGGGAACAATCTACAAACAGACCACCTTTGTTTGATGGCTCTAATTACCCTTATTGGAGTACTGGAATGTTGATATATATTAGAGCTATTGATTATGAAATGTGGGATGTCATCACAGATGGTATTTTTATTCCCTCAACCGTAAATGTAGTCACAAATGAGTTGATGCCTAAGCCAAGGTCTGAATGGACTGAGGTTGTACAAACCAATTTTAAGGCCATCAAAACCTTACATTGTGCCTTAACCCCCACAGAATTTAACAAAGTGTCAAGCTGTTCAATAGCAAAGCAAGTGTGGGACAAGTTAAAGATAATTTATAAAGGGACTTCTCAAGTTAAGGAGTCAAAGATAGCCCTCATAACCCATAATTATGAGATGTTCAAAATGGAGCCTGGTGAAGACATCACTAGCATACTAGATAGGTTCACAAATATTACAAACAAATTGAGTCAGTTAAGTAAGCCAATACTAGAACACAAAATAGTTAAAAAACTTCTTAGAAGCCTACCAAAGAATTGGAAACCAAAAGTTACTACTATCCGAGAGGCCAAAGATTTAAATGTCATCACACTTGATGAAATATGTGTTTCTCTCCTTACATATGAGTTAGAGCTCAAGGAAAAAGAAGAAGAAGATAAGAATGAGGCAAAAGAAAAGAAGAAGAATATCACACTTAAAGCCAGCATCTTTGAAGAAGAGTTGGAAGAGCTTTCATGTGAAGATGATGAAGAATTGGCACTTGTTGTAAGAAAATTCAGAAAACTGACGAGTAGAAGAAATCGAAGAATAGCAAGAAAAAGGTTGAAAGAGATCAAGGTCCTTCATGGAAAAAAAACAAAAATGACTCCAATAAAAATGAGGAATTGATCTACTTCGAGTGTAAAAAACTATGACATTTTAAGTTTGAATGTCCATTGCTAAAAAATGAAACACCAATGAAGAATAAGAAGTCAAAAAAGGCAATGGTAGCAACAGCTTGGTCAGACAGTGATTCCTCAAGCATTGAAGCTAATGGTGAAAGTTCAAAAGAAAAAGCAAACATTTGCTTAATGGCCCGAGATGATGAAACTGAGGTATGTTCATCAGCTTGTGATATTTCGATGAATGATTTACAGGATGCGTATGACAGCTTGTGTGATGAATTTGAAAATCTATTTTCAAAGCACAAAACCTTAAAGAGAAAGGTTCCATTTGTAGAAAAAGACTTTGAAAAGATAAAATATGACTACAACTTTATTTTTGAGCAAAGAAATCTTTTGCAAATTGAGTTAGAACACTCAAAAACATATTTCAAAATTATGAAAGTGGAGCTAGAAAATAAATCTGCAGCTTTGCAAAAATCTCTTGATGAAAATACAGCTCTTAAGTGTTTGAAAAATGATATATTAAAGAAAAATTCTTATGTTAAGAAAAATCATCACAGTGCATCATCTAGATGTTATTGTTGTGAAAAACATGGTCATTTATCTTATGATTGTGTTAGAAATAAAAACTTGCAGAAAATAAAAAAAATTTGACTGCAAAAGGTTCATATATTGCCACTAACACTCAAGGACCCATCAAAGTATAAGTACCTATCAAGAAGAACTGAACAATTGCTTTGTAGGTTAAGTTGCACCTAAAAGAAACATGCTCAAAAGCTCAACTCAAGAAGAAGCAGCCATGGTACATGGATAGTGACTACTCACAACACATGACAGGTACGGTTGGTAAGAACTATCACACTAAAATCAATCATGTGTTGCTTGTCAAAGGTTTGAAACATAATTTGTTAAGCATTAGTCAGCTGTGTGATAAAGGATTTAAAGTTTGTTTTGACTCCAACTGTCAAGCTCAACCTTATAATATATTTGCCATGTCATTCATGTGCTTGATACAATGCTTGCATACTTGAATATCTCAGAAAAATTATCAAAAGTCGGTAGTGTACCTAGTGGTACAACCAAGTTGATCTAAGCCTCGAACTAGTCCAAATAGAGATTTTAAGATGAAATTGAGAATTTTAAAACCCTAGAAAGATTTAATATGGTGATTCGGAGTTCGAAGACTGATTTTGAGTCAAATTGGAATTTTTATAACGTAGGGGCAAGATGGTCATTCTGCCACTCGAGATTAAGATTGGAATGTTGGAAGAGGTTTTTGACCAAGATTGACTATTTTGAACATAATTTGAGGTTGAGAAGTGAAAAATCTTAATTTTGACCTTTTTTTGAGCATAGGGACAAAATAGTCATTTTGTCGCCCAAGGGCAAAATTATAATTTTACACCATCCAACACATGTTCAGCACATGAATTACACCCATTACTGTCATGGATAATTGAGGATATTTTAAGTGGTGAAGAGAGAATGTTTAATGAGTAAGTATAACACATGCACTAATTACATGGTGACAGTGTCAAATTTTCATCCATGCATACTTGGCTATAAAAATCAGCCCATAACTCTCCCAAGCTCACTCATATGGCCGGCCAAGTGAAGAACAAAGTGGAGAAAAGGAAGAATAAACCCTAGCTAAGAAAATTCAAGGGAAAGTTGGTGGATTTCAAGGAAACAAGTGATTAAAGGTAAAATGTCTTAATTCTAGCTAGTGATCTACCTTTCCTATGCATTATTTTTCAATTTCCATGGTTGAGAACCAAGTTTACATGAAGGAGTCATGGCTGACCGAACATGTAGAGAAAGAATTTGATGATGAGTTTAGGTAGATTTTAAGATATGTTAGTGTTTTTAGTTAATTTGTCATATTTGGAATGAAAACAAGTAAGAAAAAAATCACATGTTCTTATCCATCCTTCATGGCCGAATCTTCCTTGTGGTATATTGATGGTGGATTCATTTTATTTCAAGTGAACTAGTTAGGTGTGAGACCTTGTCAAACTCGATTAAAAGACGGTATTGTACCGAGTGGTACAACCACGTTAAATCGAGCCTTGAACTAGTTCACATAGAAATTCTAAGAGGAATTTGAAAATTTTGAAACCCACAGAATGACTAAGAATAGTGATTCAGAGTTCAAGGTCTAGTTTGGAGACCATCAGGAAAATTGACCGGTTAGGGACAAAACGATCATTTTGCCATTTGATGATTTAATGGAGATTTTTAGCCAAGATTTGATCACATTGGACCAAAAATAATTATATGAAATATAATTAAGATTATTGGAGTATAAAATGATGTTTAGCAGTGAAAAATTGTGATTCTTGGTATTTTTGGAGTACAAAGGTAAAATGAAAATTTTGCCACTAGAGGACTAAACGAGAAATTTTTTTTTTTTAAAGATTTTGCCCCATTTGGTTAATATTGATCAATATTAGTGTTAGTTGAGGTTAGAAAGTGAAAATAATGTGATTCTGGTACATTTCGGAGTATAGGGGCAAAATCATAATTTTTTCAGCCCGGGGGCAAATCGGTAAATTTTTCACCCCAGCACTTGTCAAGACCAAGGGATTTTATTCCTCTTGGGATTAGATAAATACAAGAATAATTGTGGTGGAAAATTGAAAAGAAAAAGTCAAAAAGTTTTAAAAAAATGGGCCAATAAGCATGTGACACGTGACATGCTTAATTATTTTATTATTAAAGCCTAAAAATCAGCCATAAAACCCATATCCTCTCTCCAAATTCTGCACCAAACCGATTCAAAGGAAAACAAAAGAGAACAAGGAGAAAAACAAGAAAACCTAGCCAAAAATTCAAGAGAAAATTGTGATTTTCAAGGAAAATCAAGTGAAAAAGGTAACATTTCTTCACTTTAGCTTATGATCTACAATGCCCATGCATTTCTTTCCATTTTCTATGGTTGAGAGGCATGATATCATGCTGAATTCAATTCTGAAAAATGGGTATGGAAGAGGAATTAATGTTGGATTGGCTTGATTTTAGACTATGTTGATGTTTAGAGGTAGTTAAGCATGGTTATGAACAAAAATATAAGAAAAAATTTGATTCTCTTTGTTGTTCTTCATTGGTCGAACCTGGTGTGTTGAGAATCAATGAGGGATTGTTTGTATTTCAAGGAAAATGGCTTGGAAAATGATGAATTAAGGTGAAACGATTATGTAGGAAAAATTTCGGTGCTAGTGCACCAAATGACCGAATTTTTCTATAAGGAAATGTGAGGGTTCTAATGCTGAATTTGGCTTTATATGAGTAATATGTGGTGAATTAAGGTATTAGAGGAGGAATGGATTAATTTGGAGGTGATTTGGACACAATCGTCAATTAATCAGGTGATCGGTCGAATTTAATCGATACTGCGATTAAGCGGTAATCGGACACATTTTTGCATTTACATATCAAGCATTAGTAATTTAAATTAGTTTATATCAATTTAGGGACAATATAGTAAATTCCTCGACTTTGTTATTTGTCAAGGTAGTGAGCCCTCGGATAAAGGCAAGAAAATCGCACCCGAGAATTTACAGTTGAATTGCTCGAATTCGACTCCCAGAGAAATTTGTGAGTGAATTTGCATTTCAAAATTTATTTGAGAATTCTAATTAAGTTGAAATGAAATGCGTGAATGATTATATCTAATTCCCATTTAAAAAAATGAATCTCGGGAACAAGCCTTTAGTGAAAATATTTCTGTGATGTTAAATATGATTGCGATGCATCTGTGTATATCTGTATGATGCATACATGTATCATTGAGAAATTGTGTGAAATTGAGTGTACTGAATCTGTGTACCCTTGTATTATGCTGATATGCATTATTAATAAATTATGGTGAAATTGATGCAACTGTGCATGTGCGGAGTGGGAAGTGCAATGCCAGTTGAATGATAAAGAGTGTGATAATTACGATCGTGCATGTGCGGAGTGGGAAGTGCAATGCTGGTTTAATGATAAAGGTTGTGATAATTACTACCGTGCCTGTGCAGAGTGGGAAGTGCAATGCCGGTAATGATGTATAAGTTGAGAGTACAGTAGAGTGGAGGAAAAGATGGGATAATGAATGAATGAAATTGAATGATTGTTGAATGAAATTGTAAGTGATATTTATGTATATATGTGTGATTGTATGGTATGCAAATTGTTTGAAATTGAAGAAAAAAAGGTTTAACACGAAACCCTTATCTGTGACGGTTTGTAAATAACTGTCAGTTTTACTACTTTGCTAGAATGATCGGTGTAAATTCAAGGATGTTTAATCCTTGAATGCATAATAAATTTTTGGGATAAGTGGAAAGGGTTTAAATATTAGCTAGATAAAAAAAAAAAAACAAAACAGTCTCGTTTTCAATCGGTGCATCATGATTGTCAAATTTCCTGGTTAAGATTGCTTGTTCCCTTCTAATATCCACTCATTGAGCTTCATACTCACGTTTTATAAAAATTCATATTTTTAGATCAGGAGACTGTTGGACCTTAGATCGAGGAGTCCCCATAGTGCATCTCTTGGTTAGAAGGTGGGCATTCAGTAGCATCCCATTTCTTTATTGTAAATGTCTCTGCTGGAAGTTATAGGTCCTTTTGTATTGTGAATACAATCTAACTATGTGAATATGTGTATGCAATGTAAATTGCTAAATACATGACTAGTATGGTGCATGTATATTGTTGCTAATAATGCCATTGTGAGTTGGCTTTGTGTGCATTAGGTGCATTGCGTGCGAATGCCTCACACGATCATACGTGGAATAAAGTAAGTGAAAATAGGCTTGCTTGGGCTCAGTGAGTTATGCTTATTGGGTCCTTGCGCCGGTCATGGCCTGGGAATTGGGTCGTGACATTAGGAATGAATGATTTATGGTGTAAAGATTAAGCATGAAAAATCATAGTGTTAGTGCACTCACCATGGCTGATTTTTTCAAGAGGAAATTTGAGGATGATTTTACCATATTTCATGCTATTTAATTTGTGTTTGATGATTTGGAATATTGGAAGAGAAATGGAATTATTTGAAGTTGATTTGGACGTATTGGCCAATTAATCGAGTGATAAATCGAATTAGGCCAATACCATTTTATTCCGATCATAATTGAGCCAACGTGTAACATCGTATTTAAGTGACTGTCCGAACAACCTTATGCACTCATATAGAGCCTGAAATAGATTTATAATGGTATGACACAATATATTGAATTATGTGTCGTGTATGGTGGATAGGCAGTGTGTAAAACCCGACTCTATAAAATATATGCCATGTTATCCATGTTCTGGATGGAATGTTTGTATACTTGAATGCCTTAGAAAGGTAATAAAAGTCGGTATTATAACTAGAGGTATGATTAAGTCGATTTAAACCTCGAACTAGTTAAAATAGGGATTTTAAGGTCAAATTGGGAATTTCATATTTCAGGTATGACTTAAAATGGTGATTCGGAGTTCAAGCGCTAATTTGGAGCCAATCGAGAATATTGACTATTTAGGGGTAAAATGGTCATTTTGCTACCCAAAGTTGAAATTTAGATGTTTAATGAAATTTTTGACCAAGATTAATCATTTGGAGTATAATACGAGGTTTAGTAGTGAAAAAAATAAAATTTCTGTACTTTTCAGAATATAGGGGTAAAATCGTAATTTTACCACCCGAGGGGCAAAATGGTAATTTTCACCCCCCAACACTTGTCGAATTTGTGGATTTTATTCATTCATGGAGTGGATAAATATGACATAAAATGTGGTGGAAAATTTAAGTGTAAAAGTCAAATATTTAAATTATGGACCAATTATATTATGCCATGTGTCAAGCTTTATTTACTTTATTATTTCTTTATAAAAAGGCATAAAACTAGCCCATTTCTCTCCATAAGGGCTGGCCAAAGAGAAGAAAGAAAGAAAACAAGAAAAACAAACCCTAGCCAAGAGAAAATTCAAGAAAACTTATGAAAATCCAAGGAATCAAGCAAGATAAGGTGAAATTTCTTTATTTTTACTTGAGATCTACAGTACCTTTGCTTTATTTTCTGATTTCCATGGTTGAATTGCATGTTTTCATAATGAATTCATGGTTGGTTGAATAGGTATGAAGAGATATTGATGTTGGAATTGGTTTGATTTTGAGTTATGTTAGTGTTTTCGGTTAGTTAATGATATGTAGTATGAAAACAAGTGAAGAAAATCACATATACCTTGGAAACCTTCAATCGTCGAATGTCCTATGTTGTCTGTGGATGATGGATTGATTTTGTTTCAAGAGAGATTGGTTAGAAAATGATAATTTATGGTGAGAAAACTAAGTAGAAAAAATCACGGTGTTATTGCACCACAATGGCTGAATTTCCCATGAAGGAATGTGAAGGTTGTGATGCTGAATTTTGTGTCAACTGACTAGTATTTAGTGATTTGAAGAACTGGAAAAGAAATGAAGCAATTTAGAACTAAATTAGACGCGTTAGTCATTTAATCGATTAATAGGCCGAATTAGGTCAACACCGTGTTTAGACAATATTCAGACAAAATTTGCACTTCATATCATGCATTAGTAGTCTAAATTAGTTTATTACAATCTAGGGGCAATGTAGTAAATTTCTTGATTTCATACTGTGTTAAGGTGTTGAATCCTCTGACGAGGGCAAGGAAATTGTACTCGAGGATTTATAGTCGAAGTATCGAAATTCGATTTCCAAAAACTGTGAGTAAACTTATTATCACTTTAATTATCTAAAGTAATTTTTATCCTATTTGGCGATCTTGAGGAAAAATAAATTTAATTGATGATTTGTGCTATTTTATGAGAAAAAAATGTGATTTTATAAAATAAAAATGAATTTTATAAATTTACTTGAAAATCGAACAATTAATTTTAAAATTAGAGTAATTGGAGACCACACGCTGTAATGTGAATTATTTTTTGAATCAAATGGCTTATGATATTTGTGGCATGATTGGCTGAATTTATAATTGCATTGAAAAATGTGAACTGTCTGCTTTGTACTGATGAATTGCTTAGCAATGAAATTGCCAAGTCATGCTATTGAAATGTTTATTGATTGGTGGGGTTATGAGCTACTGCAGTAGGCGGGCTTTTGTGGATCGGGCCTATTTAGAGGGGCACGGTAAACCTGGTATATACATATTTGATGAGAGGCGCGAAGGGTAACTCCGGAGGTATGACAGAGTTCATCTCACGCCGAACCACCACGTGAGGGTGAACTCCGCTAACGCCAAGGAATGGCTATGTTTTAGAAATTATGAAATATCAACAGCCTTGGCGGTCTCTGTTGGATACCTCTGATCAAGGTATCACCGAGTATGATTTTGTTGGCATGAGCTAGGTTTTCAGAAAAATCATAAGCCATATTAATTTTTCGAGCAAAAATGAATTTATTTTATCTAGTGAAAGGAACTGAAAGGTTATGAACTATTTTACGAGGATTTATTTGATCGTCTCCATTTACTCGGCTTTAGATAGTCTAGATGATATCTGTTTATTCATTCGGATTTTATAATCTCACCACCCTCATTTCCATCCATTTCATGCTCAAGATATTCTATAGTTAATGGATTTTGTTAAGGACATCAATTGGACTTGAATCGGCAAAAGTTGTAGGTTCCCAGCTTTCGATGCATTTTGGTCAGTGATGGGCCCATTTGTCACTGTAAATTAAATTTCATACCTTGGTTGTTTGTATTATAGTATGTAAGAATATATTTAGCTTTTACGCTATAAAAATTATTTATCAATAGCTTTATAAAAATGGTTTTCTAAGAAAATAGATTATTTTATTGAATATTTTTATTATATTCAAATAGTCAAAATTTTTACTTCAAACGAATGTTTTAGATACTTAAATTTATTTTTAATCATGAAATATGTGTTTTCTACTCATCTACTGCATTTTTGGCCGGTTTCGAGATTCTCGAAACGAAATGACGAAAATGCCCCTGTGAGCAAGAAAATAATATTTTAATGTTTTGATCTGAAAATGATATATGATTCTTTGAAATATGATATTGTATAATTGTCACTCATCGGGGAGGTGCGAAAGCTGATGCTAAACTTTGCGAGGTTTCGGCCAGCATTTCGGGTAATAAGCGCCTATCGGGAGTCGCGACGGTTGTCATAGACCTGATAGGAGTTTTAGGTCGTGACAATTGAAGTGGTATCAGAGCTTATGGTTTTCAAAGATCAGAGTTTTGGTTTTAAAATGTTTTAAAAATTTACAGTGTTAATGTGGCTTGAGTTAAGTTAGGTTAAGAGAGTTACAAGTATGCCTTAGCATATAGCACCCAAGGTTATGTAAATCTACTTTGTTTATCTTATAGATAATCATGTCTAGAAAGGATGATAACTCTGAGACTTCTTGGAGCGTTAGTGAGGGATCATTGGGCTCCACAGCTAGGAGTTGTAAGCACTCAATATCGAGCAGTCCAGAAAGGTACCTGTATAGAGTTCCTATTAACTAGACTCCATCAGATTTAAGAGCGCAGGTTCGAACACCGGAAAGCTCTAACAGTAGTGAGGCCGATGAAAGTGCTAGTAGTAATGATGTTAATGTAAGTATAAGGAATGCTCTATTGAAAGAGTATGAGGCATATGCTATGGAAAGAACAAGAGTGATGATAGCTGAAGGTAGGTGTCGTCTTAAGAAAGTGACAATTGTGAGAGATTTTCCTCCTAGGTGCGGAAGGAATGTTGCCCCAGTGAGTGTCGAGGAATGTCAGAGGATCCAACAAGCGTGGATTAGAGAACAAAAAGAAAAATCTCAAGAGATGGAAAAGGATCCGGAAAAGGATCCCGAGGAAAAACAACAGTAGAATCTTAACACTCTCGTTAAATTTTGTACTATCCTGACCTTAAGGAGTTGTAGTGAAAAAGGAAATAGCAGTAGTTATCTATGTAAAGGAATTAAGAGTTTGTTTTGTTTTGTATAACTTGTACGGACTATAAGGTAACTGTTTAAATAACATGATTTGTATAGTAACCTTTGGGAATGACAAAAGTAGACTAGCAAAATCGTCATTGCGAAAGAATAATTATTTTAACGGCTTGATTGAACATTTCACATAATTATGGTAGACGGATGAAAGAAGTCAGTAATGAATTAGGCAACTACAAGTCTGAAAATGAACCATTCATTTTATAAACGCAATTAATCAAGAATTGATGAATAAGATCGAACTCTTGACGATAAGTGATATGTAATCTGGAGTATACATAGCTAAGAGCCAATTAGAGATCATTACTTAATAAAATTGCACTGAATGTTGCAGTGAAGGTATATGAATATCAATAGTGAAATATATTCAAAGCAAGATATGTGGAGACTAGGATTTTGATCGAAAACTGTAATAGAAAGTTAACTCTACAAATGGCAGTCTCCACGATTATAACAAGTATGAAGGTTATTAATATATAGACATACGATAAATTGTTAAAGTTATAAATGGCTTTAAGGATGAATCTTTGATAGTTTAAGTCCTCAATAAATTTCTACTGAAGCATATGTTGAAGTAATTTGGAGGCATACGGAGAGAGCACAAGAGAATATTACATGAATTGAAAACCATCTTTGTGAACTTAGATATTGGGAGCGGTATAAATATAAGACTTATGAGTTGAAATATGGTCATCGGTTGGAATGCTAAGTTTTGTTATTTGGAGTCTCCAGTGCAATAAGGAAATGTTAAGATGAAAATGATCAATAATGAATAATGAGAATGGTGGGATACCATAAATAATGGATAATCACGTAGGTGATGATATGTATTGTGAATTCATTACACCGTATAAGGAAAATGTCTTAAGGTGAGACTTGAAACGTATGAATCATAGGAAATACACTTGGAGTTATAATTTACAAGTTCGAGTATTCAAGATATGAATAAATGGAATTAGTATTAGTTGAGGTACGTAAAACTATTTAATTAATTTATGTGGAGTATGCATGATAATAGAACAGAGGAACATAGTGTCGTGATACCATTTGGTGAAGTTACTATACATTATAGAGAGAATATTTTAAAGTGGAATTTATTGATTGTTGACAAGTGTTATAGGACAGAATGAATTTGAAAACATTAACTTTGTCCATCATATGTGATAAACCAGGAGGATATAAATGGTTATAGAAATTGTGATGTAAGCTTGGAGGAAAACCAAATGGGTAAGGATGATTAAGGTGGTAAACTTAAATTTGGATGAATAATATTAGCTAAGTCAACTCCAACAGCCACTGTGCCATAGTGTTAGGGACACCTCTTGCCTAGGACTTGTCTAGGATGCAGGAATAAAATGTGATATATGTAAAGTTAAGTATATAAGTTAGATTAAAGTTATTAAACTTGATTCAAAATCTTGTTAATTGGAGTTGTAAAGTTTTTGAAAGGTATCGATATGAATGAATTGAGAATTGTCTTTATTGCTTTTACATATTGGCATATAAGAGAAGGAAAGTTAGAGAATTTTCGAGATGAATAGGTAAAGGTAAATTAATATGTGGAGCGCTGAGATGAATAATATGTTGAATAAAGTCAAGTCTTAAGAAATGAAAAAGATAAGAGATTAAACCATGTTAAAGGCTAAAGAGAAAGTGATGCAAAGATTAGATGAATGTACGAGATAGTGATAAGAGATTCTTGATACCAAGTAATGAAAGTGTGAATAGAGATTTCAAGAATGATATAGCAAATGAATATATATATATATATAGAATATGGCTATGAAAATTTCTAAATATTGTTTTGACTTTGTTGGAGGGTAAAGATTAGTAACAACACAAGTAAACCAATATGTATGTGCATGAAGGTAAGTGCACTATGTTGATTGAGTTGTTATGCCCCTATATAAGTGGTGTTAGGATCTTCAAATATTTTATATGTGAATAAGTGCTGAATATGTATAGTAGCTTAGAGGGAGCTGGTGTTGATTTCAATTAATCGACTGTGAGATTCCAAGAATGGAATGGATCTATTCTGGTTTATAGATATAAACACATGAATTAACTTAAGAGTGAGCATCAATGATTACTATAATTGATGTGTGGCCATGAAGTAAAAAGTTTATGGATAAATTTACTCTAAGGGTAAGCTTGAATTTTGCTATGCATAGCAATGGGGAGTTACAGGTTTAAAGGACTAGATGTGGTGAAATGGTTAAAGGCGTTCCGAAGAAAAGGTCTTGGGTTCGAACCTCTCCATGGCCAATTGCAAGCTGCAAATTGCAGGGAAAACCGAGCAGGAGGGATAGGGACCTAGACATAACAATACCTTAGAAAGATAATCTTTTGAAAAGGATGCCACATATGGAATTGGCAGTTTGAGATCAAATGACTCGGAAATGTTGAATCTAGTCTAAGTGCCATGTAAAGTTCTATAATTAAGATTGATATATATATAAATTACTGGCAAGATCAATTTAAAAGTCTATTTGGTTCAAAGTGTGACTTATAACACAAATGATCAAGTCAAGGCACATCTTTGAAGTATCAATGATATTGTAATGTAAGGACATATAATACAATGAAACTTAAGTGTATGATTGGAACGATAAAAAAGAAGTATAAACACATAAATGATGTGAAGCTATGAGGAATATGGATATCCAGATGTGTATGTATATATGTATATATGGAGTCGATAATATGCTCAACTAGAGTAAAGAATTATTCATAGAGATTTAGAATTTGAACTCGGTATATTTGATGAGATGTATAGGAAATGAAACAATTAGGAATCTTATTAGAAGTTGAATTATGGTGACTTAAGGAAATTTTGGGGAAATAATTAAGGAAATGTAATCTATGGCAAGATTTAGCCGTATGAGATGGACTAATATGATTAAGAAGGCGAAAATTATATAAATACGAGATAAACACAAAGTATGTGAAAATAATTAAGACTATTAACATTCTCTGAGGTTGAGAATACGTATAGAAATGAATATGGCATGCTAATGATGCTGCAAGCTATATAATAATGTGTGAGGATGGGAATGAATGAATACTGAAAGGTTGATAAGGAATAAAGAAATAAGATGGAGATAGATATACATAAATAGGTATAAGATGTGATCGAAATTGGTATGATTGAGATGGACTTATGGTTCAAACTTAATGATGGTAACAAAGACATGCTTGAAGTGTCGATATAAGAGATCATGACTGTGGAAGATGCTGTAGATATGATTTTAAAGGACAATGTTAGACAAAAGTGAAGTATTCAAGTCGAATTGAAGGCAAATGAGGTGAACGAATCAAAATTCCTATGAAAGGTGATGATATAGGAAATTGAACATTAAGTGAAAGGCTAATACCTTTATTTTTCTCCGAGATTAATTAGTGAAATTTTGAAGATAAAATTTTATTTTAAAAGGGGTAGTGCTGTAAAACCTGACTCCATAAAATATATGCCATGTTATCCATGTGCTGGATGGATTGTTTGTATACTTGAATGCCTCGAAAAGGTATTAAAAGTCGGTATTATAACTAGAGGTACGATTAAGTCGATTCAAATCTTGAACTAGTTCAAATAGGGATTTTAAGGTGAAATTGGGAATTTCGCATTCTAGGGATGACTTAAAATGGAGATTCAGAGTTCGAGGGCTGATTTGGAGTCAATCGGGAATACGACTATTTAAGGGCAAAATGGACATTTTGCCACCCAAAGTTGAAATTTGAATGTTTAATGAAATTTTTGACCAAGATTAATCATTTGGAGTATAATACGAGGTTTAGCAGTGAAAAAATATAATTCTGGTACTTTTAGGAGTATAGGGGCAAAATGGTAATTTTGCCACCCAACACTTGTCAAATTTGTGGATTTTATTCCTTCATGGAGTGGATAAATATGACATAAACTATGGTGGAAAATTTAAGTGTAAAAATCAAATATTTAAGTTATGGACCAATTATATTATGCCATGTGTCAAGCTTTATCTACTTTATTATTTTCTTTATAAAAAGACATAAAACCAGCCAATTTCTCCCCATAAGGGTTGGCCAAAGAGAGGAAAAAAAGAAAACAAGAAAGACAAACCCTAACCAAGAGAAAATTCAAGAGAAATTGTGGAAATCCAAGGAATCAAGCAAGATAAGGTGAAATTTCTTTATTTTTACTTAAGATCTACAGTACCCATGCTTTATTTTCTCATTCCCAATGGTTGAATTGCATGTTTTCATAATAAATTCACCACTGGCCAAATAGGTAGGGAGAGAGATTGATGTTGGAATTGGTTTGATTTTGAGTTATGTTAGTGTTTTCGGTTAGTTAATGATATGTAGTATGAAAACAAGTGAAGAAAATCACATATACCTTGGAAACCTTCAATGGCCGAATGTCCCGTGTTGTGTGTGGATGAGGGATTGATTTTGTTTCAAGAAAAATTGGTTAGAAAATGATAATTTATGGAGAGACAACTAAGTAGGAAAAATCACGGTGTTAGTGCACCACAATGGTCGAATTTCCCATGAAGGAATGTGAAGGTTGTGATGCTGAATTTTGTGTCAATTGACTAGTATTTAGTGAATTGAAGAACTGGAGAAAAAATTGAGCAATTTAAAACTAAATTGGACGCGTTAGTCATTTAATCGGGTAATAGGCCAAATTAGGTCAACACCGCATTTAGACAATATTCGAACAAAATTTGCAGTTTATATCATGCATTAGTAGTCTAAATTAGTTTATTACAGTCTAGGGGGCAATGTAATAAATTTCTTGATTTCATATTGTGTTAAGGTGGTGAATCCTCTAACAAAGGCAAGGAAATTGCACCCGAGGAGTTACAGTCGAAGTACCGGAATTCGATTTCAGAAAACTGCGAGTAAACTTATTATCACCTTAATTATCTAAAGTAATTTTTATCCTATTTGGTGATTCTGTGGAAAAATAAATTTAATTGATGATTTGTGTTGTTTTATGAGAAAAAAATGTGATTTTATAAAATAAAAATGAATTTTATAAATTGACTTGAAAATCGAATAATTGATTTTAAAATCAAAGTAATTGGAGACCACACGTTGTATTGTGAATTATTATTTGAATCAAATGGCTTATGATATTTGTGGCAAGATTGGCTAAATTTATAATTGTATTGAAAAATGTGAATTGTTTGCTTTGTACTGATGAATTGCTTAGCAATGAAATTGTCAAGTCATGTTATTGAAATGTTTATTGATTGGCGGGGTTATGAGCTACTGCAGTAGGCGGCTTTCTGTGGACTGAGCTTATTTAGAAGGGTACGGTAAACCCGATATATATACCTTTGAAGAGAGGCGCAGAGGGTAACTCCGGAGGTATGACAAAGTTCATCTCACGCCGAACCACCACGTGAAGGTGAACTCTATTAACGCCAAGGAATGGTTACGTTTTGAGAAATTATGAAATATCAACAACCTTGGCGATCTCGGTTGGATACCTCTGATCAAGGTATCACCGAGTATGATTTTGTTGGCTTGAGCCAGGTTTTCAGAAAAATCATAAGCCATATTAATTTTTTGAGCAAAAATGAATTTATTTTATTTAGTGAAAGGAATTGAAAGGTTATGAACTATTTTACAAGGATTTATTTAATTGTCTCCATTTACTTAGCTTTAAATAGTCTAGATGATATCTGTTTCGATCGGCGTTCCATGTAATGAGTGTCTATCGGGACGTCGCGGTGGTTGTCATGGGCTCGATGGGAGTTCTAGGTCGTGACATGGTGAGCCCTCTAACAAGGGTAAAGACATTGTGTCAAAGGACCAAGAATAGGAGTATTACGAACTCCCGATATTGTGAGTAACCTTACTATCATCTTAATTATCTAAGGTAGTTTTTATATGATTTTGTGATTTTATGAAAAATGAGTTTAAATGATAAACTTTTATGTTTTATAAGCAAAAATGTGATTTAATGAAATGATTTTATAAATTGTCTTGAAATTAAATGATGGCTTTGGAAATAGAGCAATTGGAGACTGTTTGACTATGTTGTAAGTTATGATTTGAACTGAATGGTTTATGGCAATATTGGCATGAATGGTTGGATTAGTAATTGTGCTGAAAATATATGAACAATTGTTTTGCCTCGATAGGCTGGATAGTGATATAATTGCCATGTCATGCTATTGGAATTTTTATTGAATTGGTGGGTTATAGGGTGGTCACTGCAGTGGCGGGTACCGTGGACCAACCTATTAGAGGGGCACGATAACCTAGTTATATTCTTACCTTAGTTAGAGAGGCATGTAGGGTAACTCTTGAGGTAAAACTTTAGATTTAACTTCACGCCGAACCACCATGTGAGAGTGAGACTCAGCCAATGCCAAGGAACGGCTATATTTTTAAAATAAAATCATGTTTTATGTGTACAAGTCGTTTTAACAGCCTTGGTGGACTCGATTGGATGCCTCAGGCCAAGGCATCATCGAATACGAGTTTTGGCAAGAGCCAAGCTTTTAAGAAATTCATAAGCCATGTTGATTATTTGAATGAAATAAATATTCATATTATGAATATCATATTTGGATAGAATATTTTAAATTTGTCTCCATTTACTCGGCTTTAGATATTTTAGATGATATCTGTTTACTCACTAGGATTATATAATCTCACCACCCTCCTTTCCACCCATTTCAAGCTCAAGATAGTTTGTAGATAGTCGATTTTGTCAAGCCCGACATTTCTACATGCATGTCATGTCATTTACATGCCTGACGAAATAGTTGCAAATTTAGGAAGCCCCAAGAAATCGTCAAAGGACGATATTGCCCCTAATGATACTGTTAAGTTGATTAAACTTCGAATTAGTCGAAAGAAAGATTTTAAAGATGAAATTGAGAATTTCATAGTCCAAGGATGACTTAAAATGAGGAGTCGGAGTTCAAGGTCCGATTGGGAGTCGATCCGAAAATTTCACTACCTAAGGGTAAAATGGTAATTTGCCACCTAAGGACAAGTTGGGGATTTTCAGAAAAGATTTTTATATCACATTTGATTAAGATTAATCACATTTAACTTATTGGAGTATAATTTGAGGATTTAGCGGTGAAAAATTTTAGTTTCTGGTATCTTTGGAATACAATGGTAAAACAGTAATTTTACCATTTAAAGACAAGACAAAAATTTTTAGAAAAGGTTTTGGCCTCATTTGATTAATAATGGTTAATTGAAGTGCTATTGGAGGTTGAACAGTGGAAAAAGATGTAATTCCAGTACATTACGGAGTATAGGGGTAAAATCGTAATTTTACCACCAGGGGACAATTTAATTTTTCAAGAGAATCTAAATCAAATTTGGCAATTTTTTAGTTTTTGGGACAAAAATGTAATTTTTCACTTTTACGAGGGTAAAAGTGTAATTTTGAAAATTTGTTCCACTAGGACTTTGGATAAGTCTAAAAACTTCATAGAAACTATAGATAAGTGAGAAAAATAAGTGGTGGAGAAGAAAGTCAAAAAGAAAAGATTTTACACATTAAATAATAAAAAAATGCCATGTGTTAAAGAAAATATTATTTTTTTATTTACCTTATAGAAAGGCTTAAATTCATCTAGAATTCTGCATTTTCTTCCTCAAGAGACCGACTAGCAAAGGAAAAAGAAGAAAAAAGGAAAACTAAGAACCCTAAGTGGAAATCAAAGGGGAAGTGTAGAAATTCAAACAATTTCACAATAAAAGGTAAAATTTCTTTAAATTCTTCTTGATCTCCACTACACATACTTTCTTTTCAATTTTCCATGCATTAAACATGAGTTTGCACAATGAACCCTATGCTAGCCGAACCTAGGGGAGGGATTTTTGAGTTTGATTTGATTGAATTTCAAGGTAATTTAGTGTTTTTAGGTAGGTTAGTAATGTGTAATAGGTAAATTTTGCAAAGAAATAATTGTTTCCCATTTTTCCTAGCTTAGATTGAATTTTAGAGAGAGGAATTGGTTGCTGAAAATGATGTTAAATTGAGGAATTTAGATGAATTATGAATATAGAAAATTTAATGGGAATTTTCGGAGCAAAAATTGAAAATTTACCTAATAGGGGTAAAATCGTAATTTGTAGTCTCAGACTAATAAATTGACCCGTGATCACTGACATTAAGTAATGTGGATGAAATTGGATGGTTAGAAATTGGAATGGGTCAAATCAGAGTTAAATTGAGGGTTCTAACAAATTGGAATGTTGATGAAAATTTACTTTCGCATACTGAAAATAGATTTTTGAGATTTCTAAAAATATTGTGCTGTAATTAAAATGTAATATTTTATTTAATGCTTTTATTTTATTCTATTATCTAAAAAAATTAAATTTTATAAGGGTTTTAGGTATCAAATTTTATTTTAGTTTGCGAATTATGTTTATTCTACTTGTATACAATGATTTTATTAATTTTGAAAACTTTTGGACGAAAATGAACCTGTGTGGTGAATTGTGCGTTTTAATCATTTTAATTTAAAAATTTGGATTGTTATTTGTTGAAAAATGTTTTTGGAAACTAATACCCACGAAGGAGATGGAAAACTGGTACAAGAGCTTTGCGAGGTCTTGATATGGTACTCGAGGAACGAGTGCATATCGAGACATCGCAACGGTTGTCATGGACTCGAGGGTGGTTCCGAGTCATGATAGATTTTGTCGAGGGCTATAGTTGGAGTTACATCCTCAAAAACAGTAGGTTCATAGCCTTAGTTCACTTTCGTCATTCGAGGGCCCACATGTCATTGTAAATTAAATTACATACTCTGGTTATCTTTATTACTATTTGTATGAATTTATTTTACTTTTACGCTATAAAAATTATTTACATAGCTTTCTATAAAAATTGTTTTGCAAGAAAATAGAATATTTTATACAATACTTTTATTATATTCAAATTGTTATAATTTCACTTTAAATGAAGGTTTGAGACATCTAAACTTATGTTTGATTATGAAATATATGTTTTTCACCCACATACTACATTTTTAGCTGGTTTTGAAGTTTTCAAAAAAAAAATCACCAAAATGCCCATGTGAGACAAAAATTATTTTATGATTGTTTTGGTTTGGAAATGCCTTATAAATCTTTAAAACATGATGTTCGGCAACTCTTGCTCACAGGAGAGGTGAGAAAACTGATATAAAAGCCTTGCGAGGTTTCGGTTGGCATTCAGGGTAGGAATGTCTATCGAGACATCGCAGCGGTTGTCACGGGCTCGATAGGAGTTCCGGGTCGTGACACCAACAAATGTGAAGTGATAGATGTAGGCACTAACAAAATCACCTTCATAGAAAATAGATTGAAAAATATGTACGTTGTCTTTCTTGAAGATCTTGAGAAAAATAGTGAAATGTGCTTAGTAGCAAATGCTGAAAATGACAGCTGTCTGTGGCATAGAAGACTAGGACATGTAAGTTTGAACACCATGTCAAAGTTGATTAATAAAAACTTAGTGGTTGGATTACCTACTCTAAACTTTGAGGGTAATAGGATGCATGAAGCTTGTCAACTAGGAAAGCAAGTTAGAACCTCTTTCAAAGCTAAGAATGTTGTATCAACATGAAGACCTTTTGAAATGCTATATATTGATCTTTTTGGTCCAATAAATATACTACTCTAGGTGGAAAATCTTATGGCTTAGTGATAGTTGATGATTTCTCTAGGTTTACTTAGGTCTATTTTCTTGCACATAAAAATGATGCATTATCAGCATTCCTAAATTATTATAGAAAAGTTGAGAATGAAAAAATTATAGCCATTGTTAGCATTAGGAGTGACCACGGAGGAGAGTTTGAAAATGATGAGTTTGAAAAGTTTTGCAATAAAAAAGGATTGAACATAATTTTTCTACACCAAGAACACCCTAACAAAATGGAGTTATGGAGAGGAAAAATCGAACATTAAAAGAGAGGGCTAAGACTATGCTTTGTGAAAACAATATTCTAAAGTACTTTTGGGCTGAAGTTGTAAACACAGCAACTTATATACTTAAAAGAGTTTCGATTAGAGGAATTATCTAAAAAACTCTTTATGAGCTGTACAAAGGAAGAAACCAAACATCTCTCACCTTAGGAGTTTTGGCTGCAAATGCTTTCTTTTAAATAATGGAAAATAGCCATTAGGAAAGTTTGATGCTAAGAGTGATGAAGCAATATTTCTAGGATATGCCATGAACTCTAAAGCTTATAGAGTTTTCAACAAGAGGACATTAAGTGTGGAAGAATATGTCCATATAGATTTTTATGAATCAATTAATTTAGAAAAGGAAGTTCATGATGATGATTAAGATTCAGAAAGTTTAGAAAAACACATGGATGAAATGAGCCTAAATGATAGCAAGAACAATGAGGAATGCTGATATAGAGAAGAAACCATAGCTTTACCTCTAGAAAGCCTACAAAGACTAGAAATCCATTATAATGATTTACCTAGAAGCTGGAGATATGCAAAAGATCACCCACAAGAGCAAATCATAGGTGACATATCACAAGAAGTTAAGACTAGGAAATGAACTAGAAAAACATGTGAATTTTTAGCCTCATTTCTGAAATTGAACCTAAAAGTTTTGAAGAAGCTGAAAAGGAGGAAAGTTGGATTTTAGCCATGCAAGAAGAGCTAGATCAATTCAAGAGAAACAATGTATGGTCACTAGTGCCTAAGCCCTCAAATCATCCTATAGTTGGAACAAAATGGGTATTTAGAAATAAGGTTGACTAACAAGGAAATGTGATTAGAAACAAAGCTAGATTAGTACCAAAGGGATACAATCAAGAGGAAGGCATAAACTATGATGGGACCTTTGCTCCCATAGCTGGAATTGAAGCCATAAGATTACTAGTAGCCTTTGCTTGTCATATGAACTTTAAGTTGTATCAAATCGATGTAAAGAGTGCATTTTTAAATAGACTTATTCAAGAAGAAGTATATGTTGAACAACCAATTGGTTTTAAGGATTTTGAAAAACCAGATTATGTTTTTAGACTTCACAAAGCCTTGTATGGATTGAAGCAAGCTCTTGGAGCTTGGTATGAAAGGCTTTCCAAATTTCTAGTTGAAAAAGACTATGTTAAGGGCAGCATAGATACTACATTGTTCATCAAGAGATGCTTTAATGATTTAATCATAGTTCAAATATATGTGGATGACATTATATTTGGTGCAACTAATGATTCTCTTTGCAAGAACTTTGCTAAAGAAATGTAAGGAGAATTCGAGATGACCATGATGGGAGAGTTGAAGTACTTCCTTAGCCTTCAAATCAAGCAATGCAAGGAAGGAACCTTTATCAGCCAAGATAGATATATTCAGGATATGCTCAACAAGTTTAATATGTTGAAGCTAAAACTGACCAGCACACTAATGGGTTCATCCACCAGACTTTTTGCTGATGAAAAGGGTAAAAATGTAGATCAAAAACTCTATAGAGGTATGATTGGATCTTTTCTTTACTTAACAGTAAGTAGGCCAGGTAAACAGTTTAGTGTGTGTTTGTGTGCTAGATATTAGTCACAACCTAAAGGAACACACCTAATAGCTGTTAAGAGAATATTTAGATACTTTTTAGAAAACTTTAGGGATTTGGTACTCCAAATAATCATCATTTAGTCTTGTAAGGTATTTGGATGCAGACTTTATAGGAAGTAAAACTGGTAGGAAAAGTACTAGTGGAACATACCAACTTTTAGGGAGTATGGTTGTATCATGGTCAAGCAAGAAACAAAACTCTGTAGCTCTATCCATAGTAGAAGTAGAGTACATGTCCTTAGGTAGCTGTTGTGCACAAGTTTTATGGATCAAACAACAATTGAAAGACTATGGATTGTCAATGAATAACACTAAAATATATTGTGATAATACCAGTGCAATTAACATCTCAAAAAATCCTATACAGCACTCTAGGACTAAGTATATTGAGGTTAGACACCACTTGATTAAAGATTATGTAGCTAAAGGTGAAATCAATATTGAATTTGTAAGTACTTTGCATCAACTAGCTGATGTTTTCACTAAACTCCTTAGTGAAGATAGATTCTGTGAGATTAGAAGAAATCTAGGAATGATTTGTTTGGAAGAATTATAAGGTGAAGTTTGGACCAAGTAAAGAAAAACAGAAGGCACTTAGTCGACTAAAGTGAAAAACTTAGTCAACTAAGAGGATTCTGTTTCATTAAAGCTAAAGCACAAACAACTAAATAAAGAAAGATTAAAATAATGAAAAATTGTATCTATCGAGTAATAAGAAAAAGAAGAAAAGTTGACGATCAAAATAGTGAAAATTTTAGAGGGAATTTTGAAATTTTAGGAAATAAAATGAGGCAATAGTTAAAGGGGAGGCAAACAGTTGTTAGAAAAAAAAAACTGCCAAAAACTCCCACTATCTTTCTTAAAAATCGACTCTTCAAAACCTAAGAAATCCTTTCTGCATTCCCTCATCTGAAACCAACCAAAATTCCCTTTTTCATCATCGTTTGAAATCCGAAGTGTCAAAACCTCTTTGAGAACTCAAAATGGCAGATTTGACTCTACTCAAGGAACTTCAAGAAAAGAAGAAAGGCAAAAAACCACTAGAGGAAGAATTTGAAGCCACATTGCAGAAGAAGAATAAATTAAAAAATGGGTCTACCTCATCAAGTTCAAAATTCAAGAAATCACTAAAGGAAAAGAAGAAGAAATCAGAGAAAAAGAAAAAGAAAAACAAGGAAAAAATGTCACAAAAAGGTACTTTATCCTTCTCTTTTCTCAAATTTAAAAATAAAGATCATGAGGAGAGATTTAAAAAGATTGAAAATGCTTCCATCACTTGCGAAAAATATATTGATTGGGACAGTTTTAGTGAAACCCCAAAAATTCAAACCAGTTTGATAGATAATTTTATTGAAATGAGAATAAAAGAATATAGTTCTTTTAAGGAAAGATCATATAGTGCTAGCCTGGTGAAGGAATTTTATGCAAGTACAGCCTTAAGTGAGAAAGAACATGATGACTCTGAGGATTTCTCTAACAATAGTCTAAATGTATTTTTGAATGGAAAATAGTTTATGGTTACTACTGCTGACCTAAGTAATTTGCTGGAAAGAGAAGGTGAAGAGGGAGAATTTGAAATGCTAAAGAAGCATGACTTATCATCTATATGGAAGATCTTTACCGGAAAAAAAGAGAAATACTCTTGAAAGAGTAATGCAGGACTACTAATAGGTCCACAATTTAAGATCCTGTAATATTTTGTTCTAGCAAACTTGCATGGTAGAAGTGACAGCCTGAGTTACATCAGCCTCCAAGACCTATAGCTGATGGAACATGCTTTTACTAGAGTTACTTTTAACCTTAGGAGGTTTATGATTGAAAAAATAAGAGCAGCCTATAAGCTGGATAAAATTCATTTGCCATATGGGAATGTCATTACTTCCCTGGTAAAGAAAAAATGAGTCTGGCTAAGAGATATGATTTGGACATGGTCAAAAGTAGATACCAGCCTATCTACCCGAGAAGCCTAATAAAAATGGGATATAACGTGTATGGAGAAACCTTCACTAAGACATCTAAGATTACATCCATACCAGCTCAACCAAAAGTAGCCCCTGCACCACCTGAAGCAACACTTTTTTAATTCTCTAGTGAAGCCATGTTTAACTTGCTCATGAGGATGGATGCCAAGCTAACTGACCAAAGAGCAAGGCTTCTAAAAATTGAAGAAAAGCTAAATGAAATGGAAACAAACTTGAAAGAAAAGTCAGCAATGCGTTTTGGACCTGCTATAACTGATACTTCTGCCATTCCAAGCATGGCACCAGAAGGACAAGGTGTTGAAGGATTAGCTCTACAACCAAAAGGTTTTACCTTCCATGATACTAGTCATGTATTTCAAGTTATGGGTTCAACTTATCAAATTGCAAGTCCTGGTCACCAACAAGAAGACCCTAAACTAGAGATTGATTAGCCTATCAAATCCCCCTCAGTAGAACAACAGACCAAAGAGCATTTTGACCAAGGAATAGAAGTACTTGGTTCTCCAGTTGCAAGTCCACCTCTTGAAATTCCTCCATAACAAGAGCCTCAACAGCAAGTATCCTTTCCCCACTCAGAAGATGTGTCTATTATGGGACTTTTCCATTAAATGGTGAGGGAAGATCAAACAGAAAAGGAAACTGTTACAGCACAAACAGAAAAAGAAGCTACTGCAACACAAGTAGAAAAAGAAACTACTGCAGCACAAGAAAAAGAGAAAAGAAAAGCAAAAGACTTAGCTCTTGCAACTAAGCTCCAACCACCTGCCATGAGGAAAAAGAAAATTGCTACAAATATAGCACCTTTCAAGAGAAAGAAGTCCTCCAGGTTAGCAGAAAAGGCCAAATCTCCACCTGCATCCTCTCCTCAAGCACCATTGGAAGTTTCAGACAAATGTTCTCCTAAACCATCTCCATCCCCCCTGCGTGAACCTTCTCTTTTCCCTCTCAATCCCTTCTATGGCACTGAGTCTTCACCCTCTACATTAGAAGAATAGAGCCTCATCCCCTCTTTTTTTTTTAATGATGATAAAAATGGGGAGTAGTAAAATCAAAGAAAAAAAATCATAAGGGTAGAGGTACTAGACTTTTAGGGAAAAGAAGAAGAAAAATAAAAAAATCATAAGGGCAAAAGAACCAGGTTTCTAAGGAAGATAGAAAACAAAAACTAGTTTAGGGGTATTTTTGAAACAAATCTGTGGTTTTTTGTTTTATTGTTATTTGTGCCATGATGGCATTCAAACACTAATATTTGACTTTTATTGCTATGTTTAACATTTGATGCTATGGTTATGATCATGATTAACATTTGCTGCTATGGCTATGTATGGAAAATGAATGCTAATAAATGACTGCTGATAATGATATTATCTATAAATTTTTGCTGCTCATAATGTGTTGATGAAAACTTTATGCTGATACTCTGATAATTTGAAATGTATACTGACAGCTAAGAATCATTGTGATGTTAACAAATTGTGTTTAAGAACGAGGATGAATGCTATGAGCAATATACTAGATGAATGATTAATGATGCAGACAAAATCTGATATTGCATTGATGTGCTGATTTTAAGCTATTGTGATGATGAATAGTTTTTGTCATGATATTATAAATTGAATATGTTTATGAATATATGTGGATGATGATTCATAAAGTATTTGCTGGAAAATTAATAGTATTGATGAAATTTGGAATCAACAAGCTATTGACAGATAATTAGAGAAATGAAAAACTGATAATGTCCTGTCAATTTGACATTTTGCTTTTAAACCTACATATATGAACATTTTTTGTCGAAAGCTAGAATATGCAATGTCACTATCTATATAACATAAATAAAAACTTGCTGGAATGATTGAAAAATATGCACACACTAAGGGTAGCATGCACTAAGGGGGAGAAATCCCTAACTGTTTACAAAACTAAAAATGAACAAATAGACATTGCGCTTTCAACCAAGGAATGTTTTGTCATCATCAAAAAAGGGGAGATTGTTGGCTAAGAGCTCTCTGTTTGCAACTTACACTAGAGCACTACATGACAGATTAACGGCTAGAACCTACCCCAAACTATTTCCAACGATCATAAACTACTCAATAGCCATCAGACATGTTTATCCAAGCATAAAAGAGCCCTCTAAGGTTATAAAAGAAGCTTTTTGGGAGATTTCACAATTCCAAGTCCAAAAAGAGCAAGAAAACAAAAAAAAAAAACTCTCTACTCTTTTATTGCACTCAAACGCCAATCCTTTATGTTTATATTCTGCACTTAGCTTTGTACCATTTAGATCAACTTGTGATCATAGGTACTTTTTTTTTCACTTACCCTTGTATTCATAGAGTAAGGGATTCACTATAAATGGTTGTTTCAAGCTAGGTTGCTTGAAAGAGTAAAGGTTTTAACTTAGCCTTGAAAAGTTAGGTGTTGGGTTTTGGTTGAGCCCTTGAAAAACCATTGTAAAGGTTGTGGCTAAGCCTAGTAAAAACCATTGTAAAAGCTTGGTGGAAGCTTGGTAATTCAACTGTTGGATAGTGAGTTTTGGTGAAAATCCTTGGTTGGATAATCAAGGTAGTGGATGTAGGCCTTAAACCGAACCACTCTAAATACTTGTGTATTGTCTTCTTTGTTTTACCTTTTATGAGGCCTCGACCTCTATAGACCTGTAAATAGAAGTTGTCAAGCCCAGCCCTATAAAATATTTACCATGTCATTCATGTGCTTGATAGAATGCTTGTATACTTGAAACACCTCGAAAAAAAAATTATCAAAGGTCCAAATTCTACCAAGTGGTACAATCAAGTTGAATTAAGCCTCAAACTAGTCCAAATAGAGATTTTAAGATGAAATTGAGAATTTTAAAACCCCAAAATGACTCAGTATGGTGATTCAGAGTTCGAGGATTAATTGAGAGTCAAATTGGAATTTTCACTCCATAAGGGAAAAATGGTCATTTTGCTACTTGAGGTTAAGATTGGACTATTAGATGAAATTTTTGACTAAGATTGATCATTTGGAGTATAATTTGAGATTTGGAAGTGAAAAATCTTAATTTTGATATTTTTTCGAGAATAAGGGACAAAATAGTCATTTTGCCACCCCAAGGGCAAAATTGTAATTTGACACCCCCAACACTTGTGAAGCCCATAAATTGTAGCCATTAGCATTTTATATCATGGATAATTGAAGGATTTTATGTGGTGGAGAATGAAAGCTTAATTGTTAAGTTTGAAAAAAATAAGCCAATAGTAATGTGACAAGTGTCAAGTTTTAATTTCTTTGTTATTTTCCTCATAAATTAGCACAAAACCAGCCCATTTCTCTTCAGTATAGTTGGCCTCACCAAGGGAAAGCAAGAAAAAGAAAGAACAAAACCCTAGATAACAAAATTCAAGGGGAAAGTGTTGAATTTCAAGGAATCAAGCAATAAAATGTAAGATTTTTCAATTCTAGCTTGTGATCTATCTTACCCATGCATTCTTTTGCATTTTCCATGGTTGAATCACAAAATATGATGAAGGATTCATGGTTGACTAAACATTTAGAAAGAGAATTTAATGGCTAATTTGATTAGATTTTAAGAAATCTAAGTGTCTTTGGCTAGTTTGACATGTTTGAAAGGAAAAATAAGTGAGAAAATCACATGCTCTTTGACACCCATCATTGGCCGAATTTTCCCCATGGTGTGTTGATGGTGGAATTGATTTTATCTCAAGTGATTTGGTTAGGAAATAATGAATTATGGTGTAGAAATCAAGTAGGAAAAATCATAGTGTTAATGCACCCACCATGGCTGAAATTCCAATGAGAAAATGTAAAGGTGATCTTGCTAAATTTTATGTTATTTGACTTGTGTTGGATGAATTAGAAGTATTGGAAGAGAAATGTAGTTATTTGGAGTTAAATTGGATGTATTGGCCAATTAATCGGGTGACAGATCGAATTAGGCTAATACTGATTTATTTAGGTACACAATTGAATTTGTGTAGAACACCGTGTTTAAATGATAATCCAAACAATTGCATTCCATTTCATGCATTTATATAGAATCCAAATTAGTTTTCTAATGGTTTAGCACCAATGTGGTAAATGGTTTGATTATGCATTATGTCTAGGTGGTGAATCCTACGATATGGGCAAATAAGTTGTACCCGAGGATCAATAGTCGGAGTTCTTCAAAACAATTCAAACTCCTAATACAGTGAGTGAATTTGCATTTCAAATTGTTTTGGGAATGTGAATGTAATTGGACAAAACGTTTGAATGATTTTATCCAACTTTTCTTTAAAAAGAACGTGTACTACGGGAAAAATCCTTTAGTGAAATATTTTAATGATGTGGAACATGATTGTGATGAATCTATGTACCTCTATACGATGTTGATATGTATTGTTCAGAAGTTTTTGTGAAATTGATGTAACCATGCATGTGCGGAGTAGGCAGTGCACATGTCGGTTGAATGACAATGTTGTGATAATTACGACTGTGCATGTGTGGTGTGGGTAGTGCACATGCTGGTAATGATGTGCGAGTAGGGAGTGCACCAGAGTGGAGAAAAATGGTGTGGTGGATGTAATTGCAAGTGATTATATATATGTCTGTGAACTTGAGAACTCTCTCTCTCATTGCAAATTGATTTGAATTGAGGAAAAATGGGTTTTATTATTAACTTGATCTAAATTCACTTGTTTCCAGATAAGTGCATCATGGTTCTCAGCTTTCCTTGTTATTATTGCTTGTTCCCTTCTAATGTTCACTCACTGAGTTTCGTACTCATTGTTTTAAAAATTCATGTTTTCAGATCAGGAGACTGTTGGATCCTAGATCGAGGAGTTTTGTAGTTCGTCTCTTGAATGAGTGTTTGGCATTCAATACTAACCCTTTCTTTTCCATAGTTTCTTCGCTGGAAGTCACAAGTCTTTTTGTTTTGTGAATATGTTCATGTAATGTAAATTACTAAGTTACATATTTTGTACAGTATATGTATATTTTAATCGATAATGCCATTATGAGTTGGCTATGTTCACACCAGTTGAAATGTGTATGGATGCATTGGATGATGAGACGTGAAGAACAACAAATGGAATAGGCTTGCATGGGCTTGGTGAGTTATGCTTATTGGGCCCATACACCAATCATGGCCCGAAAATTGGGCCGTGACACCTTTTTTGCTTTTAAGATTAGTTCTTAATCTTGTTAAAGAGTCGAATTGTGCTATTAAACCCCCTTTAACATAGTTCATAGGGACCAACATGCATGATCTGTAAGGAAGAGTCTAAACAAAACAGAAAAAAACAGAAGGCACTTAGTCGACTAAAGTAAAAACTTAGTCTACCAAAAGTATTCTGTTTCATTAAATAATAAGACTCGGTCATTTAAAATGAAGAAAGAATAAAATATTGAAAGAATGTATTTATCGTGTGGAAAAAGAAAGATGAAAAACTTCTTCAGTGAATAACCAAAGTTTAGAGGGAGTTTTGAAATTTTTAAAAAATGAGGCAATATTTAAAAGGGAGGTAGATGGTTTTTGGAATCAAAAACTGCTGAAAAGCTTTATTTTCTCTCTCTTGAAAATCTATCATCTGAAACTTAAGCCATCTTCTTTACATTTTCCCTTCTTAAACCAACGGAGACCACATACTCTCTCTATTCATTGAAAAACCCTAAGCCTCAAATTTCCATTAAAGAAAAAAAATGGCAAAATCTTCTCAGCTCGAGGAACTTTTAGAAAAGAAAAAGGGAACAAGACCATTAGAAGAGAGTTCAAAGGCTATAATGTAGAAAAAGAAAAACTTGAAGATGGGGTTTGCTTCAACAAGGTTGAAATTTGAGAAATTGCTGAAGGTGAAGAAGAAAAAAAATCATAGAAAAAGAAGAAGAGCAGATATTCAACACATACTAAAGGTGCTACTTCTTCTTCTAAGTTCAGGAACAAAATACATGAAAAACGATTTAGAAAAATTGAGAATGCCTCAATTATGTGTGGAAAATACATTGATTGGAATAGTTTTAGTGATGCTACAGAGATTCAAACCAGTTTATCGAATTATTTTAATGAAATGAAAATGAAGGAATATAGCACATTTAAAGAAAGATCCTACAGTGCTAGCCTAGTGAAAGAGTTCTATGCAAATATAGCTTTAGGAGAAGAGGAACTTGATGATTCTGATGACTTCTTTAATAGTAGTTTGAATGTATTTTTAAATGGTAAAGAATTCATGGTTACAGTTGCTAATCTTGGTAATCTATTAGAAGTTGAAAGTGAATAGGGAGAATTTGAAATCCCTAAGAAATATGACCCAACATCTATATGGGAGATCATTACCAGGAGAAAAGAAAAGTACTCTTTAAAGAGCAATGCAGGGCTGATAACAGGTCCACAAGTTAGGATTATGTAGTATTTTGTTACAACAAATGTACATGGAAGGAGTGGCAGCCTGAGAGCTACATCAGCCTCCAAGACCTCTCGTTGATGGAACATGCATTTAATGGAGTTACTTTCAATCTCGGGAGATTTATGATAGAAAAGATGAGAGCAGCTCGTAAGCTTGAGAAAATTCTTCCGTCATATGGAAATGTTATCACTTCCCTGGTAAAGAAGAAAGGAGTCTGGGCAAAGAGATATGCTTTGGATATGGTTAAAAGCAGAGACCAGCCCATCTACCTAGACAGCTTAACAAAAATAGGATACAAGCTGTATGGAGAAACCTTCACTAAGACATCCAAGATTTCTACCATGCAAGTCCAACCAGAGATAGCACTATCCTAGTTCTCGAATGAAGTGATCTTCAACTTGCTCATGAGGCTTGATGGAAAGCTAATAGACCAAGGAGCAAGGATTTTGAGAATTGAAGAAAAGTTCATTGAATTAGATACCGAAATGAAAAAAAAAAAAAAGTCTACAATGCATCCTCATCCTGTTGCTGTTGATACTTCTGCTACCCCAAGTGCTGCACCAATAGGACAAAAGGTTGAGGGTTCAGCCTTCCATGGTGAAACACTTGCCTTTCATGCTACCAGTCCTGTTCTACAAGTAGAAGGTTCTACTTTTCATTATGCCAATCCTATGCTTCAAGCTGAGGGCTCGACTTATCAAACTACCAGTCCTGGTCAACAACCACAAGACCTTGAGCCAAGGATTGACTAGCCCCATAAATCCCCCTTAGTAGAACCTCAGACAAAAGAACCATCTGAACAATGAGCTGAGATACTTGGTTCTCCAATTGGAAGTCCACCCCCTAAGACTCAACCGCAGCAAGAACCTCAATAGCAAATATCCCCTCCCTATTTTGGAGAAGTTTTAGTCTTGGGACTTTTCTACCAAATGGTAAGAGAATAACAAGCAGAGAATGAAACTATTAAAGCATAAGCTTCAAAGAAAGTGTCTTATGAACCAACCATTTCAACCAAAGGAAAATCAAGAAAAGGAAAAGAAAAAGCCCCTGCAACTTAGTCTAAACCACCAGCCAAAGGAAAAAAGAAAATGGCCACTAAACCTGCACCTTTCAAAACAAGAAAGTTCTCCAGACTGGTTGAGAAAGCAAAACTAGCAACTGTCTCTTCTCATCAACAACCAATGGAAGTTTCTAATAAGTCCTCTCCTAAGCAACCTTAAAAAAAATCCCTTAAACCATCCCCCCTCCGTGAACCCTCTCCCTTTCCTCTCAATCCCTTATATGGTCGTGAATCCACCCCCATTCCATCCTTAGAAAAATAAAGCCTCATCCCCCTTTGATGATAACAAAAAAGGGGAAAAGCTTAGTGAAAATTAGAAAAGCAAACAAATGTTAGGGTAGAGGTACCAGACTCTTAGAAAGGAAAACAAGAAAGAAAATCGTTAGGGTAGATGTCCTAGGTATATAGGGGAGAAAAGAAGCAAAAACTGATCTAGGGGTATTTTTGGAACAATTAACTGTAAAAATTGTGGTTGTTTGCAAATTGTGCCATGATGGCATTAGAACACTAGAATTTAATTTTTGATGTTTATATGACTTTGTGAAATATGGATACTGATATGCTTATGATATTTTGACTACGGTTGTGAGGTTATTTATGGAACTCTATTACCCATAGTATTTTTTTTTTGTCGATAAAAACCTTATGTTGTACTAATAAATTGGATTGTATGCTAACAACTGAGTTTTGTTATAACATTGTTCACAAATTGTGTTTGAGGATGAGTGAGAATATTGTGTACAGTATATTAGATGAATGATGATTGATATAACCTGAATATGGTAATATTGCATTATTCACAGAACAATGTTGAAACCTGAAAAAATAATCTGTCAACATTCATTAGCTAATTCACTCTATAAATTTTGCATATATACATACTCTGAATGTATGATGTCATTTTCTTTAATGCCATAGATAAAATTTGTTTAAATGAATGAGCAAAAGATGTACATTTCAAGGGGGAGCACACACCAAGGGGGAGCAATCCTTTTTTTTTAGAACTAAAAAGAACAAAATGACATTATGCTGCTAATCAAGGAATGTTTTGTTATCATCAAAAAGGGGGAGATTGTTGGCTCCATTAGTTTTTGATGATAATAAAACATTCACATCCTTGTGTGTCTAACATTTCTACCTAAGTGTGTAGGACAAAATGTTTGCATGACAATATGAGATCAATTCTTCAAAAAGTGTATATTAAAAGTGATATGTATTAAGAGACAAGATTGATTAACAAGAAGAAAGCTCCTTAGTTGAATAATGAAGAATTTTAGTTGGGCAAAATTCAAATTGGAGAAATAGCAGGCTGAAGAGTGTTGAGAGATAGAACTAACTTAGTTGACCAAAATGTGAGTTAGTTGACTAAGAGGCTACTATCAAAATCTGAACTTCAAGACATAACCAACTTAGTTGATCAAGAAATGGGTTAGTCGACTAAATGCTTTCTGCCAGAATCTGCAACCAGAATACAGAACCAACTTAGTTGACCAAGGAAGAAGTTAGTCGATTAAGAACTTTCTGTCTGCAATTTGAACCAGAGCACTAAAAAATAGATTAATGGCTAGAACCAACTTTCAACTGCTCCCAACAGTCATAAACTGCCAAACAATCATCAGACTTGCTTCTCCAAGTATAAAAGGCTCTTCAAGTGATTAGAAATCAATTTTTTTGAGAGATCAATACTTCCAAGTCCAAAAAAAGCAAGAAAACCAGCAAAACTCTTTATTTCCTCACTACACTCAACTCCTATCTTTGTAATTGTGAGTTGCACTTTAACTTGTACCAATTAGATCGGTTTAGTGATCACTAGGTACTTTTTTTTACCTTATTTACCTCTATTTTTAGAGTGAGAGAGTAACTCTAAGGGTTGTTTCAAGTTAGGTTTGTTTAAAAGAGTTAAGGTTCTAACTTAGCCTTAAAAAGTTAGGTGTTAGGTTTTGGTTGAATCCTTAAAAAATCATTGTACAGGTTGTGACTGAGTTTAGTAAAAGCTATTATAAAAGCTTGGTGGGAGCTTGGAAATTCCATCGTTTCTTAGTGAATTTTGGTGAAAATCCTTGGTTGGATAATCAAGGTAGTGAATGTAGGTATTAGATGAAACCACTCTAAATCCTTGTCCATTGTCTACTTAGTTTTATTTTCTTTTTTATCTTGATTAATTCCCTATCTTGTTTAAGAGTCGAATTAGTGCTATTCACCCCGCCTCTAGCACTTATATTTGGGACCAACAAATAAGTCCTTCCATTTTGGAATGATTGATTCAAGCTTAAGTTGTAAAGAAAAAAAAAAGAAAAAAAAAAGAGGGGAAATAAGAAAGTAAAAGAAGGGTAAGGAAAGCTAGTAGTGACACTATGCATTTAAAGATATTCCAATAATACTAAAAGTGGAAAAACAAAGAAAAATCAACCTTTGATCTTAAATTCTTCCTTTCGAGGGATTGCACTTCAATATAAGTAACCATAGTTGAGAGGATAAATAACCATGTTTCATTTTCCCTTCACCAATGAGAAATTATCCATTTGCTACTCCTTTGAGCCTATCGAATTTTCTCTACAATGCAACTCAACCAAGGATTACCTCCCACATTGGGAGGAAATTATGAAGGAAAATATTTGTCAAAAGCATGGATGATGAAAAATTCATTCCAAGGGACAAATAAACATTCTATATATCAAAGAGGTAACTGCAAATTTAAGTTCTTGCGAATTTGAGTTCTTAAAAATTTCAAACTCAATTCATCAATATGAAAATTAAAAAGAATGCAAAAAAAATGCATATAAAAAAAGAATAAAGGAAGAAAGAAAAAGCATAGAAGGGGAATGGTGGAAAAAACATGCTTTGAAAAAGGACAAATGTCTTAAAAGAGTCCTTTGCGCAATAATAAATGATCCTTGGTTTAAGCACCTTTAAATGCATGTTTTGGGCCTTAGTATTCATTTTTTTTTATGAACCTTTAACCATAGCCTGCATTACATGCTTGAAGAAGTCCATGTTGATCAAGTGTGGATACTTAAATTGAAAAGCTATCTTATAGAAAAAGATCATCACATATAAAATGAGACCTTGACTTCTTTTCTTTGCCAAAATTATCTTTTTGAATCCATCAAGTCATTTAGGACCAAGTTTGAAATTTTCAAGTGAATGATGGAACAAGTAATAATAATAAAAAAAGAGAAAATAGAAAAAGAAGAAAGAAAAAAAGAAAAAATGAGTGAAAAAAGATGAAGCTCTAAGGTGAAAACCCAAAAGAGCAATCTAAAGTGAAGATGGGAACTTATGTAACCACTCATGATTTTAACTGAGGTGATAACAAGAAGCACCAAAGAAATACCATTTCAAGGTAGCTAGAATGCGTTGGACACTTTTTAAGTGCTTAAAACTCTCAAGCACCTTTAAAGATTCAAGATCTATTAGAAAAATCCATACTGAATTTTGAGCCTATCTCTTTCAAAATAGCCTTCTATGATGTTAAACCTGTAATAGCTACTATTGACAACTATCATCTTGCCACACATCATGAGGCTTAAAGAGTGTCAAATTTGATTGTGATTTGAAAGGAATCTTCTTGCAAAATTTGATTATAAATCACCATACATTTGTCAACTTAGACAAAAAAGCTTTAACTTTTCTTCTTTTCCCCATGAAATGCTGAGAAACTTTAATTGTTGACCAAGACCTTGATGTGTTAAACCATGCTATCCATTTGCAAGACCAAATTGTCATTTGGCTCATCCAAAATCATTTCAAGCTGTAATCATCAATTTTCAAGAGATTCAAGTATCACACATTGGAACAATGTCAAATTGACTCAAAATATTCCAAAATTTAACTACCTTTATTCATGAAAAATTGGTTTTGTGGGATAATTTTAGCAAAATTTAAGATGCTTTGAAAGTAATAGAGAGTTCTTCATTTTTGTAAAGTAACTTCTGCTATTGTGATATGAATATCAAAAGTTTTAAATGATGAGATAAGCATGTTTATGAATTCTTTCTCAAGGATTAGAAAGCATGAAACCATTGAAATCAAATTTGAATTGATACACGATCCCTTGGTGATATCCATCTTCCGGAAATGACTTCAAATATTGGGAATGATATGACAAGACTAGTAAGAAAGTCCTTTTGTGACAAAGTAGTTGGCAACTGAACAAAAATCACAAAAGAGTGTGCAAAAATAGGAAGAATAGCTTTCAATAAAAGAAAGCATTGAAATGAAATGATGACATAAGAGTCATTCCCTTTTAGACATGCAATCATGCATACATAAACATGACCATGCAGCATTGAGGTTAGAAATATTTATGCAATAGTCAACATTTACATTTTTTATGCATTTGGAAAGGAGCCCATCCAACACTAGAATCTTACAAAGATATCAAGCTTTGATCAATTTAAGAACCACTTTACAAATTTTTAGATAATTAATATCAAGATTTCTTTAAAGCTGCATAGCCTTATTTTGAGATAAGGAAAAACCTTTTTCTTTTAAAACCACTGGGTGCATTTTCTGAAACCTTCGAGTACATTTTTAAAACCCTAGGTACATTTTTAAAACCTCTGGGTATATTCTCCAAAACCTTTGCGTAATTAGTTTCAAGATTTCTTTAAAGTTACGTAGCCTCATTTTGATATGAGGAGCAAACTTTTCTTTTAAAACTTCCAGGAGGATTTTCTAGAAATTTCGAGTACATTCTTAAAACCTATATGTGCATCTTCAAAACGTCCGAGTATATTCTCCAAAACCTCTGGTAATTATTTTCAAGATTCTTTAAAGTGGCGTAGCCTCATTTTGAGATGAGTAGCAACATTTTCTTATAAAACCTTTAGATACATTTTTTAGAACCTCTAAGTACATTCTTAAAACCTCCGGGTAATCATTTATTTTCTTTAAAGTTGTGGAGCCTTGCATGAAGGGTTGTTTATCTTTTTTCTAAATTATTTTTTTCAAGATTGTAAAGCTTCGAATGAGGAGTTAGTTAACTCGGTCAAACATAGTGTCTACATCTTTGCATTATTCCTAATCTCAGGAATGCGCAAAGAGGGGAAGCTGTAGACAATAGTTATTTTGTTTATTTATTTATTTATTTGTAATGTAGAGGCTTTTATTTTATTTTCATTTTTATATCCTACTTTAAATGTTTATTTTATTATTATTTAAATCAAGTCCATAGATCAATTGGCTTTGGGCACCCTAAGCATTATATTAATGTCCATTTGGGAGCAGAGAGCTTAAACTCAAGCCCAAAGTCTGAACCAACTACTAAAAAAGGGCCTAATGTGATTAAAACTAAGCTAAAACGGACCAAACAAGGTTAACACTAATGAATTAAGATGATAACTAACTACACTTAGGAACTTTCTAGAAAGTGAGAAAAATAATGAAAAATTGAAAAATGAAAAATGAAAAAAGGCCAACCAGGGCAATACGGCAGGGTGCGTTTTGCACCATGTCAGAGATGACAGTACCTGGCCAAACGTGAGAAATCCACATCTAGGAAAATTCTTCATCGAAGTGCTAGGTAAGTAGCTATAAAACTGCCTTTTGCTTGAAATCAAATGGGGGGAACAATCGAAAACAAATGCTTCTTTTCTTTCTTGTGAAAATGGCCTTACCGCAGCCAAACCAAAAATTTTTAAAAAATGCTTAGCAACCAAAAACCTAGGAATCAATTTTCAAAAATTACAACAAAAAATGCCTAGAATACAATCCTAGAAATCTAGTAGCCAACATAACCACAATCAAACAATAACCAAAAAAATAAAAAATACATAGGCAAAATGGAAAAGCCAGGAGGTTACTTTTGGAAGGATATTTTGTTGGAGTTTTCTAAAAGGACTATCGGTCATAGGGGTAGTCGGCAAACCGAAAGAGGGAGTGAGTGGGGAATTGTCAAGTGGTTGATAAACCAAAAGAGAGAGAGGTTTGTTTTTTGGTTAATCGACAAGGTTAGAGGAGGAAGGTCGATTTGGGTGGTTGGTGAAAAAGGAGAGATCTAGTTTGAGTGCTAGCTGAGGAGAGAGACAAGATTCAAACTGTCGGAATATGAGAGAAAAGAGAAAGGTTATGAATTAAGGAAAGATCGGATCGGTGCCAAGGGGATAGAAAAAAAAAGTGATCGACATCAAAAGGAAAGGGGAAAGTTTGATCGGTAGCAAAAAGAAAGGTCCAGCTAGGTAAGGGCTACGAGGAAGTGGAAGATAAGAGAAGAAAGGTTTAGAGAGAATGGACAATAAAAAGGGTAGTTAGAGAGTGAAACAGAACAGAGGCAAATAGGGAGAAATGAGAGAAAAAAAGGATTAAATAGCTAGGGTTGGGGGAGTGTGAAAAGACATTGTTTGGAGCTTGCTTATAGTCCTCCTTCATTGATTCGAAACAGTGCTGTTTTTAGCACTAAAATGGTGGTTTTACAAAACACCGAGTAGTGCATTTTTGGACCAAATCGTCGACCCCACTGCACCGCTACTTGACATGAGAATTCTTAAGACTCGACTAAACCTAGGGCTTTAATACCAAGTCTGTAACGGCCTCTATTCCAGTCGTTACCAGCATTCAAGACTTGAGAGTAAACTCGCCAAATCCTGAACAAGCTTAAGTTGAAATTCCGGTTAATTACATCAGATATACTTGTACGAATACAATCGACTATTGTTAATGATGTTATCCTTTACTCAATCCAAATAAAAATTTAAAATTTCATACTGAATTACTAAATGACAAAATCTCAAAAGTCAATAAACAAATTTCCACAATTTAACATCAAACTAGTGTTCCACACACAACCACAAAGTCTTTAACAAATACATGTCTATTTTGTTAATACTACTTTATAACATCAAACGGTTTTACGTGACACGACCTTAGATAGCAGAGCGACTTGGACTAGAGGCTAAAAGATTCCATTACCCACACCTACAATGATCGCTTATTTGCAAAAGAAGATGAAAGGGGTGAGTCTCACAAACTCAGTGATCATCAACTTCATGAGTAAGGCGTATATGGGAAACAAGCTAAAAGTAGAGAATTTTAATATGAAAAATATAAGAATATGTAAACAGTTTAACTTAAAAAGGGATGTGTACCTTATAGGTAAATCAAGAAATTTTAATACAAGACAATTAATTCAAACCACATATGTATATATATCAAAACCAGTATGGATAAAAGTTCCTACCATTAAAACCTTTTTATACCTTACTCAAGCAAAATCAGTGTAAACATGCATGCTCCCATAAAATCAAACCTTTGAAAACTTATAATGAAATCTGCAAATCCCCTTATGTGCAAGGCATTAAATCCACGCCGTTGTATCAACAGGGGAGCTACTAGAAATCTTATAATTCTCACCACGCATAAAAACACGAGTTTCAAAACCCAAAAAGATTTTAGTCTCGAGTAGGAAATAAAATAAAAACTCGTGGACCCGTTTTCAAGTAATAACATCCAGAGCCTCACTACACTGGATCCCATAGCCACGGTAGTCTCAATGATGTTGGCGAACATCGGAGAAATCAAGCGGTGGCAACTACGTTTATCAATGGTGGCCTAGCCACATACATATCACACATCATAGCCCCAACCACATCTAACAGCCCGTCGATGACCCAAAGGTTCTCTAGCTAAAGCTCACTCGTGCACGAGGGTCACACTAACCGAATTGACATCTGGCCTACTCTCAAATCTCCCGATTTAATAAAACCATTTAAAAATCGAGTTATGTTCTCAAAAACTCATTTCAAAACTATTTCTGAAACATTCAATACAATATTACGACGAAATCCCCTTGCAAGCTTTGTAACATAAAATCGTTACATGAAGTTAAAATATAAATCCGCATGGTGAATATATGTTATTTCATGAATGCACATCGCACAAACATCAAGGCACATTTGATAGAAAATCAGGGTATAAAGGCTTGTTTCCTAATTTAAAAACACTTTACGTATCTAGCTTATATATATAATCAAAACATTTTCAAAGACTTAAACATTCACAAAGTTCTTAGAATTCTACCAGCTCATGCTTTCCACAATTTTGCATTTAAAATAAACCATAGGTATTTATATATGTATAAGTACAAAAATTTTTAAAATAAACACCCCTTACTCACCTCACAATAGCTGGACACTATGTTGCTATTGGTTCATACATGTATATAACTAATCCTATTTGCCAATCACTTTTTACCTCATTTGGCACTTCACCATAGCTCACTTCCTCTTTTTACACATTCCCTAGCAGCCATTCAAAGACAATTCTCTTATGTACTCATGCACGGCAGCAATTATAAATCTATTTTTTTATCAAGCATTTTTCTAAGTTTGCATGCACCACAATTTTTATTCATATGCTGCCACCAAGCACAACATCAATAATCATCCATGCAAACTAACATTAATAACCTTAATACTCCTCTAATATTTCACTCACCAAGCTGTCAACAATTGCACAATTATTCCTCACAACATTAACTAACCATAAGCCTCAAAATGTAGTATCAAACTTGCCATTTTTCTTTCACTTCAAATCCACTATCACTTATGGTTTTGGTGGCTTGCATGTCACCAAATTGTCTCCAATCAAGTTGATCTTTGCTGCCACAAAACATTTCTTTTAGTCACCATCTCATTTTCAAAGATTACTCAAGCTAAAAGCAAGAATCCTTACCTTTTCTTGCTTGAATCACCAAAACTGAACCTTATTCTTCCATTGACACTCCATAGCCTCTTCTTTGAATTTGAAAACTCTTTGATTGATGAAACAACACAAATTTTCTAGGTGAGGGTGGAAACCCTGCGGTTTTCTCTCAAATTTGTGCAAATTGTTGCTTTCCTTTCTTTTGTTTCCTTTCTGTTTTCTTCTTTCTTTCTTCTCATTTCCCTTTTTATGCTTTCTTTCTTCTATTTTCTCTTTCCTCTTTTGCTATGGATGGATTCTCCAAGGTCAAGCCATGCAAAATGTTTTGCTTTTCTTGTTTGTTTTGCACCTACATGGTCAGATTGCCCAATGTTTCCTTTTTCCTTATTTTTTTTTCTTTCTCCTTTATTTCCTTTTCATGGGCAGATTTTCCAAGGTCCATAGCTTTTTTACTTTTCATTCCACTTATTTTATGTGTTAAAATCACAAAGCAAGGCATTGAAACTTTTTCCACTCGCCACTCACCTTTCATTCTTTACTTTCCATCATTTTTCATTTCTTTATTCTTTACACCTTGATTACTTTTTGTTTTATTTATTCCTTCGTTGTCTCATTCAAAACACACTCACCCCATTTTAGTCTTCCTTCATTTGACCACCATTGCACTAATCACCTTTCATGCAAACTAATTTTAATTTTATTCTTTCTTTTGCTTCACATGGTGGGGGTCTCACATGTCCCCCACTAACTTTTCCTTTTTGCATGCTATGATTACATGTAATAGTAACTTTTACATGTACATCACATGTTCCAATTAGTCTAACCTTCCTTGGCTAGTAAATTCTCCTTTTTATCTTCAAATATTGAAATTGCAAACAAGTCCTCAACTTTTTTTTGTTTACCATGTGACCCCTCCAACTTTCATTCTTTACAATTGGGTCTTTCCAACATTTCTTAAACTCCATTTCCGTTCTATTTTCCTTCCTTTGCATGTTTACAAACAAAATATAAAGTTTGCATTCCACCACGGTATCACCATAATATTTAAAATATATTTTCACCCACGTTAGCTTTATTTAATAAAGACACATGAGCCCCATCAACATTGTTTTTCTTTCAAAATCCTTTCTTACTTCTTCTCCTTCACTTGGATTAGTCATATAACCCTTTTTTTTTGACTAATTTCAATAGTATATAGAATATTAATATTTTAATATTATTTTATTCATAAAATATTATTTTATTTTAAAATATTCTTTTTGTCCGTCATCGCTCCTTAACACCTAAATTTACGTCAAATGACCCTTCATCTCATCAATAGGGTCTTATTGGCTTCTAAATGAGGGTACGGAGCGTTACACCTACTATGTTTAATTAAAATCTATTTGCTTGATAATATATAGGGTTAATTTCATTTTATTGTAATGTTTCAAGATTTTAGGATAATATTCTAAGATTAAAGAATTAAAACTTAGAGAAGAATATGAAAATGAAAATGTTAATAGTAGGGAATAGTCAAAGTATTTTAAATATTTTAGTCACAAAAAGAAATTTTTGGAACTTAGTTGAATAGATATTTATGAAGATATGTGAAAATAGGTAAGTCAAAATATATATAAAATAGAAAATAAATGCCTAAACAAAGTATAGTTGTAGTAATAGATTTAGTTTAATTAGAAAAATAGATAATAAAAAGGAAAAAGGGAAATATTTATAGTATAAATATATTTAGATACTTGTAAATATAATAAATAAAAAATGCATAATACAAATATAAAAATTACAAAAAAAATGAAATGATTATTTTACGTGATCCAATGATAGAATTCCACCTAAAGAGGGCAAAGAGTTACCTTTTTCGGGGTGGGTTTCTTAGGTGCAGAGTTTGGGAAGGATTTTCTTCGAAGCGTCGGAATAAATCAAAACTCTAAACTCCAATACCCATTAAGGCAAATAATCATTTTTTTAGCTTCAACATTACTAAATAAATTAAATGTTTATTTGATAAATTATATAGCTAAGTAAAATATATTAATCTATAATGTTAGTTAAATAATATAGATAAAAAGCTCTTCAAAAATATATAATAAGAAAAGAAAAACAATAATAAAATAACAAATAATTAAAAAATAATAAAAAAGTTATATGAGCAAGGTAATAAACCACCCTAAACTATTAAACATTTTATTGCATGAATTATGAATCAACTAAATTAACAAATGCGTTCATGTAGATATCATCATTTTATCATGTCATAGCAAGCCACTTTTATATTGTTAAAAAGACGAGAATTTTGATGATGGGATTTCCTCAAAGAGCTCACAAAGACGAGTTCTTCTAGGGATATCCCTAGGTGAGGAAAACTTCAAGAATTCACCAAAGTGTCGGGATAGTCTACGAATGATTTTCAAATAAAGGATTGTAGATCTCATTATTTAAAATTGAACAAATCATGGCATCATTTTACAACTGCATCATGTGCATCTGTGAAACCAAATAAAAGATTCAATCTGTTAATATAATAAAGAATTAGTTAATAAATAGGGATTAAGGAAATATAAGAATAAAATCAAGGCTGCAATAGGATAATGTAAGGTTAAATGGTGTCGTTCGTGGAATAGGCACCACGATGGTGCTAAACATTCCCCGTCCGTAACTGCACTCCCGAACCCATCTCTGAAAATGAATGTAGACTAGTTCTCATTCTTTCAAAGGACCTAAATTTAATTTAGGACTTCGTTGATTAGAACTAAGTCAATAGGTGACCAATCGCACCTAGATTCAAAAGATTGGTGGAGACTTCAAACCTATTTTTATTTTTCCCACATCTAGCGGTCGAGTTCCTAGACTCGTACGATATGACACTAGGATTGTCCCAATCCACTTATATAGATAAGGTGCTAAAGAGGTTTAGCATGACTGACTCTAAGAAGAAACACTTGTTTATGTCACATGGCATTCATTTCTCAAAGGATATGTGTCCAAAGGACACAAGATGAGAGGATGAGGATGGATAGGATACTGTATGCATCGGCTATAGGATGCATCATGTATGCCATGTTATGTACTAGACCAGATATGGGCTATGCTCTCAATGTCACTAGCAAATACTAATCAAATCTAGGTGAGTGTCACTAGATTGCTATGAAAAATATCCTTAAGTACTTATAAAGAACTAAAGATGTTTTCTTGGTCTATAGAGAGGCTGAACTCAAAGTTAAAAGATATGGAGATGCTATATTCCAATCCGATAAAGATGATAGCAAATCACAAAGTACGTTCATATTTACCTTAAATGACATTGCTATCAACTGGGAAAGTTCCAAGTGGGCACAAACTGCAGATTCTATAATTGAGGCTGAATACATCTCCACGTCTAAGGTAGCAAAAGAAAGAGTTTGGATCAAGAAGTTTGTAACTAAACTTGATGTGGTTCCTATCATTATCAATCTTGTAACTTTGTACTATGACAATAGTGGAGCCATTGTGCAAGCAAAGGAATCGAGGTCTCCTTAACAATCCAAACATGTATTATGACGTTATCACTTGATCAGGAAGATCATTGGAAAAGGCAATATTAATATAAAAAAAGTACACAAAGAAGAAAACATAGCTGACCCTCTCACTAAAGTTCTGTCCCAATAGAAACATGATTGCCACTTGGAAGGCTTTGGTATTAGATACATAGGCAATTGGCTTTAGTGCTAGTGGGAGATAGTTAGTATAAGCCCTACAAGCCAATCAATTTTGTGCTTGTAAAACACTACATTAATTAGTCACAGTTCATGTCAAATAAATTATGGAAATTTTGAGAATTAAAAAAAAAATGGGCAAGTGGCACTAGAAACCACCTACTCAAAATGTGGGTAACTGATTATTCACTCCCCATAAAATACACCTCACCTACTCAGAAAGTCAGTTACATTGAAAATCAATATCCAAAATGTCATGACCCGAAACTCCCCTTCAGGCCCATGATAATCGGCGCGACATCTCGATAGGCACTCATCACCCGAAATGCTGATCGGAACCCCGCAAGGCTTAGCACCAACTTTCGCACATCATCGGTGAGCTATAGTTATTAAATACCACATTTCAAGGATCATAAATTGTTTCAAAATTACAAACAAAAAATATTATTTTCTGGCTCACAAGGGCATTTTCGTCATTTTTTCTTCTAAATTTTCAAATCCGGCCGAAAACGTAGTAGATGCATAGAAAACACATGTTTTATGATTAAAAATAAATTTTAGAGTCTAAAAGATTTGTTCGAAATAAAAATTTGATTATTTGAATATAATAAAAATATTTCATAAAATAAATTATTTTCTTATAAAACAATTTTTATCAAACTATTTGTAAATAATTTTCACAGCGTAAAAGCTAAATATATTATTACATCCTATAGCATGAATGACCAAAGTATGAAATTTAAATTACAGTGACACGTGAGCCCACAACTAACCAAAATGCATCGGAAGTTGGGAACCTACAACTTTTACCGATTCCAGTCCAACTGATGGTCCTTGACAAAGTCTGCTAACTATGGAATTTACTGAGCCTGAAATGTAAGGAAAGGAGGGTGGTGAGTTTACACTAATCAGTGAGTAAACAAATATCACCTAAAATATCTAAAGGCGAGTAAAATGAGACAATGAAATCTGCCTATCTTAAAAGGGTTTCGTATCGTGAAAATTCACTTAAATCCATCACAGTAAATTCATTTCATCCAAATTATTAATAAGACTTATGATTTTTCTAAAAACCTAGCTTATGCCAAAACTTGTACTCGGGGATACCTTGTATAGGGGCATCCGCTCGAGTTCGCCAAGGTTGTGAAAATTTCATGATTTGCTCAAAACACAACCGTTCCTTAGCGTCGCTTGAGTTTCACTTCCACGTGGTGGTTAGGTGTGAAGTGAACTCAAACCTTACCCCAGGAGATACCCTACGCGCCTCTCCAATCAAGGTAAGAATTAGTCGAGTTTATCGTGCCACCTCTAAATAGGTTGGCCCACGGAAACCCACTACTGCAATGTAGAATAAATCCCACCATAACAATAAAATCACAATAGCATGGCATGGCGATTTCATTGCTAAGCAATTTGTCAATACAAAGCAGACAATTCACATTTTTCAATACAATAAACGATTTAGCCAATTGATTCAAATCATAAGCCATTTGGTTCAAATCATAATTTACAATAACACATGTGGTCTCCAATTACTCTAGTTTCAAAATCAATTGTTCAATTTTCAAGTCAATTTATAAAAATTTAATATATTTTAGAAATCCAAATTATTTCATAAATTTCATAATTTTCTCATAAAATAAGTAATTCACCAAATAAAATAATTTTTCATAAAAGCATCAAATTGGATAAAAATTTCTCTAGATAATTTAGGCGATAAATAGTTTACTCACAACATTAGGAGTAGAAATACTCATATTTTCGGTCCACAAGTGCAATCTCCTACCCGTGTCAAATGGCTCACCACCTATCTATAATACATGACACAAAATTTAATAATTTGTGTCGATTTGTCATAAACTATTTCAGGCTCTCTAAATCTAATTGAATGCAGGTGATGGAACGCATAATGTCTGATTAATCACTTAAATATGATTTTTGACCAAAGTCGCACTATACTCGATCTAATCAGCTAAAATCTCCAATTTAATTCTCAATCAATTCTTTTCGCTTTCTACACTCCAATTATACTTATATTACCTCAATGATTGTGAATGAGATTCAATTTATCAGTCTCGGGTCAATAATCACACATGTCAATACTTTGAGCAAAACTTCAAATTTTCACACCAAAATTTCCCATTTAATTTCTAACCTCACCAAACATCAATTATCACCAAAATATCATCAAATATCATCAATTTCAGCATCAATTCTCCCCCTAGAAACTTTAGCCTAAATGGGTTAAATAAAGGACAAGTATTTTTCTTACTAGATTTTCATTCCATTTATCTCTAAATAACTAAAAACACTAAATTCCATTGAAATCTATCAAAATCAAGAACCAAAACCTCTCCACAGGTGTTCGCCCAGCATGGGTTTGGTATGAAATCTCAAGTTTTAAGCATGGAAAATGGAAAGAAATGGATGGGTAAGATGGGTTACAAGCAAAATCAATGAAATTTTACCCTTGCTTGATCAAATCCTTGGATTCCCACACTTTTTCTCCAATTTTCCACCTAGGGTTTGTTCTTCCTTTTGTTTTTTCCATTCTTCTAGTTTTGGCCGACCATGGGGTTGAGAATGGGCTGATTTTTATGCCTTTTATAAGGAAAATATTAAATAATTAAAAGCTGGACACATGGCATGTTTTAATTGGTCTATACTTTAATTATTTGACTTTAATTCTTTAATTCTCCACCACACAATTTCTCATATTTATCCATTTCCATGGTGAATTAAATCCCTTGGTCTTGACAAATGTTGGGGGCAAAAAATTACCAATTTGCCCCCAAGGTGGTAAAATTACGATTATGCCCCTATTCTCCGAAAAGTACCAGAATTACATTTTTTCCACTTATCAACCTCAAATTATACTCCAATTGATCAATCTTAGTCAAATGGGGCTAAAATCATTTTTAAAAATTCTCGTTTTGTCCTCTAGTGGCAAAATTATCGTTTTGCCCTTGTACTCCAAAAATATCAAGAATTAAAAATTTTCACTGCTAAGCCTCATATTATACTTCAAATGATTAATCTTGTTCAAAATTTTCATTAATTAACCAAATTTAAATTTTAGGTGGCAAAATGACCATTTTGCCCCTAATCGGTCAATATTCCCGATTGACTCAAATCAACCCTTGAACTTCGAATCACCATTTTAAGTCATTCATGGACTGTGAAATTTTAAATTTCACCTTAAAATTCCTATTTTAATTAGTTCGAGGTATAAATCGACTTAGTCATACCTCTAGGTACAATACCGACCTTTAGTGATTTGTTAGAGCACTATAATATATAAACCTGCTGTCGAGTATATAAAGGACATAGTGAGCATGTTGTATAACTGGGTTTGACACAAAAGCTTTTAGATTTTCTTCTTTATTTTTCTTTGAAACTCGAGAAACCCTAAGAAAGAAAATCCCATGGTAAAAGTATCTTTTACCCACAAAGTAGCTGAAAAGGAAAAAAAAAGTTGATTATCCTCCATCATATCCTTTTAAAAAGAAAGGAAAAATCAAAGAATCTTCAATATAAAAGAAAAAGGGAAACAAAAAGAAAATGGCAAAGAAAAAGAAAAAATCAATAGATTCAAGAGCCTACGTAAGGAAAGGTACTAGTTCCTCTTCTCAATTTCGAAATGACATGCATGTTGATAGATTTAGGAAGATTGAGAATGCTATACTTTCTTGTGGGAAATTTTTTGACTAAGAAAGTTTTCATGATTCTCCTATAGTAAAAAATGATCTAGAGGGATATTTTGAAATATTGAAGTTAAGGTATATGAGTACATTTAAAAATAGATTGTTTAATCCTTCTTTGATTAAGGAATTATATTCTAGCATTGCTATTGACAAAACTAAACTAGTAGATCAAGAAGAATTTGTAGAGAATAGTTTAAATGTGTTCTTAAATGGTAGAGATTTTTAAATTAATGCTCAAGATTTAAGAGAATTTCTCAAAACTAAATTTGAAGTAGAAAAGTACAATATGCTTGAGAAATATGAACCGAACTATCTATAGGAGATTATCACTAGAATAAAGGAGAAGTTTCCTTCTAAGAGCTATGCTAAGGAGATAAAGAATACTCAACTTAAGATTTTCCATTATTTTATTGCAACAATTCTGCTTGAGAAAAGTAGTAGTTTTAGTTATGTGAGTGCATAGTACTTATGGTTGATGGAAGTAGTTTTCAATGAAATTTCACTAAATGTGGGAAGGTATATGGTAGAAAGAATCAAGGCAACCCTACCAGGGAACAAAGTAAACTTGCCTTATGGCAACATTCTTATAGCTTTGGGGAAAAAAAAGGGAATCTGGAATGGAAGATTTCAATCTAATCTGACTAGAAACAAGGATAAGGGGATATTTTTAGGTAGTGTGCTACAGATGGATTACAAGATTGAAAGAAATAAGTGTATTAAGATCATAAAAGGTATACCTCTGCCCTTTCTAACTAGTAGTCCTTCAACACCCTTCACTAAGGCTAATTAACTCCCTTATCAAAATGACATGATGTTTAATCTCCTCATGAGAATCAATAGGAAGTTGACTGATCAAGCTAAGAAGATTGTAAAGATTGATGACAAACTTCAACAAATTAAAGCCTTGTTTCATCAAGCCAAGGAAAAAAAAATCCCTAGAAGCTTTAACCTTTGCTCCAAACCAATCTAGTGAAAGGACTACTACAGAACAATTGGAAATTCTAGCTTCTAATCATAAAGGGGAAACTATAAAAGAAATGCCAGAAACTGAAGACATGGATCAAAATAAAATGGGGAATTATGAAAACAAAAAAGCTAAACCTGAAAAGGAAATCATGAAAGAGCAAAAAACAAGGCAAAGAGAATGATGCTATGTTTATATGCAAGAAAGGAACAATAGATGATTGAAGTTCAATTTGATAAGGAAGTCAGATAAGGAAACATTCTTAATATGTTACGGAAATTGGAATTTGAAAGTGCTTGAGGTATGCCTGACTCAAATGAGTTTAAGTCTTAAATGACAAATCAATATCGAAATGCAAGAAGGATACAATGGAATGTAGGTGCATGGAAGATAAATGAGGAAAAAAGATGACCTTTAGGAATTGTGGTATTGCATAAGATACAATGATCAAGTCAAGGCAAATCTTTGAAGCATCAATGATATTATAAAACATATATACATATTAGGTTGCAATTCAATAAAAATGACATTGTGATGCAACAAGATATAGTACAAGGAAACTTAAACATATAATTGGGAATGGCTAGAAGAGAGTGTAAGTATGTAAATGATGTGGAATTATGCATAGGCATGATGAGAATTTGTATGGCTTACGTGAGAGATAATTTGAGGTAAAAAACAAGTTGAATGGTATGTAAAATGCATAATGAGGAATATAGACAACTGAATGTGTGTACATATATATATGTGTGTGGAGTTGATGATGTATCCATCTAAAATGAAGAATGATTCTTGGTGGTTTGATATTTGAACACAATACATTTGAAGAGTTGTATAGATAATGTAACAGTCAGAAGCCCTATCAGAAGTTGACTTATGGAGACCTAAGGAATTTTAGGGAAATTATGGCTTAACCATACTATAAACCATATGAGATGGACTAACGGGATTAAAAAGATTGAGATTTCATAAACACGAGGTAAATATGAAGTAAGTGGAAATGATTGAAGCCATTAATCTTCTCTAAAGTTGAGGACATGTACAGGAATGAATACTGAGAAGTTGATAAGGAATGAAGTAATAAGATGATGATCGGTATACATGAATAAGTATAAAATACAATTGAACTTGACACGATTGATATGGAGTTATGGTTCCAATTTAATGATAGTAATAGAGACATGCTTGATGTCTCGATATAAGAGATCATGATTGTACAAGGTACTATAAATATGATTTTAGAGGATAATGATAGACATGAGGGATGTACTCAAGTTGAACTAGAGGTAAATGAGGTGAACGAATCAAAATTTCCTATGAAAGGTGATGATATAGGAAATTGAGCATCAGATGGAAGACTAATACCTTCATTTTCTCTCTAAGTTGATAAGTGAAATTTTGAGGATAAAATTTTATTTTAAGAGGGGGTAGTGTTGTAAAACCCGACTCTATAAAATATTTACCATGTCATCCATGTGCCTGACAACATGTTGGCATATTTGGGTATCTCAGAAAATCATCAAAAGTCGGTACTGAACTCATTGGTACAACTGAGTTGATTTAAGCCTCGAACTAGTCTAAATGGAGATTTTAAGATGAAATTGAAAATTTCAAATTCTCAAAATGACTTAAAATGGTGATTCGGAGTTCGAGGATCAATTTGGAGTCAAAACAAAATTTTCACGATCTAGGGGCAAAATGGTCATTTTGCCACCCAAGGTCAAGATTTGAATGTTGGAAGAGGTTTTTGATCACGATTGACCATTTAGAGCATAATTTGAGTTTAAGGAGTGAAGAATTTTAATTTTGGCATTTTCCTGAACATAGGGACAAAATGGTAATTTTACCACCCAAGGTTAAAAATTGGAATGTTAAATGAGATTTAGACTAAATTTGACTAATTGGAGTATGATTTGAAGTTGACAAGTGAAAATTTTTAATTCTGGCATTTTTCAAAGCATAAGGGCAAAATAGTAATTTTGCCACTCTATGGGTAAAATGGTAATTTGACACCACTCAGCACATTTCCAGCACATGAATTTCAACCACTATTGGTATGGATAATTATGGCATTTTATGTGGTGGAGAAAGAAAGTCAAATGGATGAGTATTAAAAAAATAGACCAATAATATTGTGATAAGTGTCAAGCCTTGAATTCTTTATTAATTTCCTTATAAAATCAGCCCATAACCCTCCCATCTTTTTCATAAGGTTCGGCCAAAGCAAGAACAAAAGAAAGAAAGAAAGAACAAAACCCTAGAGTGAGAATTTCAAGAGAAAATCATTAGAATTCAAGGAATCAAGCAACCAAAGGTAACATTTCTTAATTCTAGCTAGTGATCTACCTTTCCTATGCTTTATTTTGTAATTTCCATGGTTGAATTACATGATTTCATGAAAGATTCATGGCTAACCCATTTTAGAGAGAGAAGATTTGATGATGATTTTAGGTGGATTTTGAGATATGTTAGTGTTTTTATGTGTTTAGTGAAATGTTGCATAAAAATCAAGCATGAAAAATACATTTTCTTCATGAATCCATTAATAGCCGAATATATGGAGTAAGGGTTTGATGATGAATTTGAATGGGTTACATGATATTCAAGTGTTATTGGTAGTTTGGTGATGTGTGGAATGGAATGCAAGCAAGAAAAAAAATTTATGTTCTTACATCACCTTCATTGGCAGAATTTCCAATGTGGTTTATTGATGGTGGAATTGATTTTATTCTAAGTGATTTGATTAGCAAATAATGGTTTATGGTGTGGGAATTAATGATTTATGGTGTAAGAATTTAGCTTGAAAAATCTTAGTGTCAGTGAACCCACCTTGGCCGAATATTCCAAAATGGAATGTGAAGGTGATTTTTGCCACATTTCATGTTAATTGACTAGTAATTGATGAATTGGAGTGATGGAAGAGAAATGAAATTAATTGGAGTTGAATTGGACGTATTAGCCATTTAATCGGGTAATAAATTGAATTAGGTCAATCTCGTAGTTAGATAGTTACTCGAGGATTTTACATCTCATTTTAAGCATTCTTATAGAGCCTGAAATAGATTTATAATGATATGACACCATATATTGAATTATGTGTCATGTAATGTATATAGGTGGTGAGCATCCTGACAAAAGTACAAAGATTGTACCCGAGGACCGGGACTAGGAGTACATCGACTCTTGAAATTGTGAGTAAACTTATTATCGTCTTAATTATCTAGAGTAAATTTTATTCAATTTGGTAATTTTGTGAAAAAATGAATTTAAATGGTGAATTGTTTTGTTTTATGAAAGAAATGTGAATTAATAAAATAAAAATGAATTTTTATAAATCGATTTAAAAATCGAATGATGGTTTTGAAATTATAGTAATTAGAGACCATTTACCGTGTTATAAATTATGTTATGAACTGAAGGGCTTATGACAAAATAACATGATTGGCTGAATTGATTTTATGTTGAAAAATATGAATTGTCTGCTTTGTCTTGATAAATTGGATAATAATGTAATTGCCATGCCATGCTATTGAGATTTGATTGATTTATGGGATATTGATTAGCTTACTACAGTGGGAGGGTTCCGTGGACCAGCCTAGTAGAGGGGCACAGTAACCCGTTATATTTTACCTCGGTTGGAGAGGCGCGTAGGGTATCTCCTGGGGTATGAAAGAGTTCACTTCATGCCTAACCACCACGTGAGGGTGTAACTCAGCCAACGCCAAGGAATGGCTGTGTTTTGAACATTTATGAAATTTTAACAACTTTGGCAATCTTGGTTGGATACCTCTATCAAGGTGTCACCGAGTATGACTTTTTGGCATGAGCCAAGTTTTCAGGAAATCATAAGCCATGTAAATTATTTGAGAAATATGAATTTATTTTATCCAGCTAAAAGGAATTGAAATGTTAAAAACCATTTTATGGTGATACATTTTTACCGTCTCCATTTACTCGACTTTAGATATTTTAGATGATATATGTTTAGTCACTGGGATTATAAAATCTCACCACCCTTCTTCTATCCATTTCAGGCTCAAGTTAATCAGTAGTTAGTCGATATCGTCGAGAGACAAATTTTAGAGTTGCAACCTTAGAAATCAAAGGTTTATCGACTCACAACCTTAGTTCAATTTGGTCATTCGGGGGCCCACGTGTCATTGTAAATTTAACTGCATACTCTGGTTAACTTTATTTCTGTATGTAAGAATTTATTTTGCTTCTACGTCTCAAAAATTATTTACGCAGCTTTCTAAAAATATTGTTTTATAAGAAAATAAAATATTTTATTCAATATTTTATTTTATTCCAACAGTTGTATTTTCACTTTTAATAAAGGTTTTAGACATCCAAATTTATTTTTGATCTTAGAATGTATGTTTTTCACCCACATACTACACTTTTAGCTGGTTTCGAATTTTTCGAGGAAAATGACCAAAATACCCTTGTGTAGTAGAAATTTCTTTTTGATTGGTTTTGACTGGAAAATAGTTCCTATTTCTTCAAAGTATGATTTTAGTGACTAATACTCACAAGGGAGGCCAAAAAACTGAAATTAATGCCTTGCGAGGTTTCAGTAGGCATTCCAGGAAATGAATATCTATCGGGACATCGCGGCGGTTGTCATAGGCTCAATAGGAGTTCCAGGTTGTGACAGGATGAAAGGAACGCTCAAGAAGAAAATGTTTCATACATGCAGAAACAACAATTAAATAATAATATTTTCATCGGGGATGAATTAGTAAGCTGAAGGATAATTCAGAAGTAAACCGAGACATAATAATGTGTTTCGAGAACAAAGAAGGCAAGTGAAAAATTTTGAAATAAAATAATATTTTATTCAATAAAATAATATTAAAATATTAATATTTTATATGTTGTCGAAATTAGTCATGAAAAATGGAATATGACTAATTTAAGTGGGGGAGAAGAAGTAAAAAAGAATTTTGAAGGAAAATGACAGTAATCGTACAACATGATTTTTTTTTTAATCGAGCTAACGTGATAAGTAAATATTTAAATATTATTGTGACACCACATTGAAATGCGATCTCAATATGTTGGTTATACACGTGTAAGAGAAGGAAGATAGAAGGAAATTAGAATTTTTACACGTGTCAAAAGAATCAATTTTAAAATATGAAAAATAAAGGGAGGTGTGTTAAATAAAATGAAGTTAAAGGATGATATGTAAATTTTATTATTTTGAAGAAATAAAAATAAAATGGATGATAAAATAATGAAGAAAAGATGTTGAAAAGTCAAACAAATTTTTTTGTGTGAATGAGTGGCCACATGAGTTAAGAAAAGAATGAAGACAAAAGCAAAAGAAAACAAAAGAAGAAAGTAGAAAGATGTGGGGACCGATTAATGCACATAAGGAAGGAAAAAATTACAAAGAAAAGAAAGGAGAAATAAAGATGAGGCTGGTCAATTATGAGGGAAAACGATAAAAGAGAAAAGAAAATAAAAGTCTAGAGAGTGGCCGGCCAAAGAAGAAGAAGAAAAGAAAAGAAAGGAACAAAGGAAAAAAAGAGAAAAACTGTGGGAGAGGAAGAGAAAAGAGATAAAATTCTGCTCTTTGGTGGGGCAGTTTTGCTGCACTTTGAGGGAGGAAAAAAGAGCCTTTTGCTGTAATTTTTGGAAAGAGGAAAAGCTGAAAATTTTTAAGGTTAGTTGCTGAAACTTTCAAGGTTTATTTGCTGAAATTTTTTAGGTTTTTGTGGATGAAATTATTGAGGTTTTGCTGCTGGTTTTGGAGCTGGAAATTTGTTGATTTTGAGGCTGAAAGAAGCAGATTTGGCTGCTAAAAATTGGAGCTGTTTGCTGCTAGTTTGTGTGTAGGAAAATTAGAGTTGCTTGCTGCCAATTTGTGTAGAAAAATTGGAGCTGTTTACTGCCAATTTGTGCAAAAAAATTGGAACTGTTTGCTGACAGAACTTTGAGGTTTAGCTACTGAAAAAAAAATTGGAAGTTTTATTGCTTAAATTTTGAGGGAGAAAAGAGCAAAAAATGGCAGCAAAAAGGGTGAGAAAATAAGGCTTATGCTATCGATTTTGTGAGGAAAGGAAGAGAGGAAGCCACGGTGGTGAAAGGAGAAAGGAAGAAAAGCCGAAAAGAAAAAGGAAGAAACATGGAAGAGAGAAAAAGAAAGAAAAAAATGAAAATGATATGATAAGAAAAAATATGGGCATGGCCCAAATAGAAAATAAAATGGGCATGGCCCAATAGCAAATAAATGTGCATGGCCCAATAGGAAAAAAAATAGAAAAGCCCATGGAGAAGGCCCAATGGCAAGAAAGAAAAGAAAAGCCCTAAAGAGAAAATAAATGTGGAAATTTAAAAGTGCTAAATTAACAATAGTGCACTATAGTGGCGTGCCGGAGGAATTGACGAGCAATCAACAAGTAGAAAATAACGATGTAATATCTTGTTATTTCAAGGTGAGTAAGGGGTCTCAATTTTAAAATTTTCATATTATCTATAGATATATATATTTACGCCTGATTTATCAAACGCGTACAATTGTGGAAAGCATGTGTTGATAGAATTTTTAAGGAATTGTGGATGTAAGTTATTTTTTTGAAATCATTTGAAATATATATTTATATTATACGTAAAGTGTTTTAAACAGGGAAACAAGCTTTTCGAAATGATTTACATCAAAGAAAAATGTGCCTTATTGTTTGTGTGGTGTGCATTCATGAAATTTATTACATATTCACCATGCTACTTTGATATAAAAATATCATGCAAATATTTACCATGAGCATTATACGAAAAGAAAATTTTAACGTGATACGTGGATCTATATTTTGAAAAGAATTTAAAATATTCCTTTGAAAATTAAACTTGAAGTCTTTTAAAAGTGATTTAATATAACACAAGTTTGAATTGATGGCTTATGACAATGTGTTGGCATGAATAGCTAGAATTGGGTTTGTGTAGAATATGCAAGCAGTTTGTTTGCCTTGACAGGTTGTGTAATGTAATATTAGCGATGTCATGTTATCAAAATTTTTATTGATATGGTGGGTTATTAGATTAGCTTACTGTAGTGGGCGGGTTTCCGTGGACCAGCCTATTAGAGGGGCACGGTAAACCCCGTTATATTATACTTTGGTACAAGAGGCACGAAGGGTGTCTCCTGAGGTATAGTTTGAGTTCACTTCACGCCGAACCACCACGTAAGGATGAACTCAGCCAACGCCAAGGAACGACGATGTTTTCAAATGTAAAAATATGTTTTAAATATATATATATATATGTTGTTTTAACAGCCTTGGCGAATTCGGTTGGATGCCCCAGCGCAAGGTATCACCGAATATGAGTTTTTTTGGCACGAGCCAAGTTTTTTCAGAGTCATAAGCCTTGTTGATTATTTTGACAAAATGTAATTGTTTTATATGGTTTGAAATAAGTTTTAATATTATGACTTATATTTCTTTGCATGGTGAGAATAGAATTAAATGGTTTTCGTAGCTCCTGTCAAACCATGTTCTATAAAGTAATTGCAATGTCATTCACATGCACGATAGAATGTTTGCATATTGAGGAAGTTCCGAGAAATTGTTAAAAGACGATATTGCCCTTATGGTACAACTAAGCCGATTTAAACCTCGAATGAGTTCAAATAAGGATTTTAAGGGTGAAATAGAGAATTTCATAGGCTAGGATTACTCAAAACAATGATTTGGAGTTCGAGGTCCAATTTGGAGTCAATCAAGAAAATTGACCGATTAGGGATAAAACGGTCATTTTGTTATTTAAGGACAAAATGGAGATTTTTATAAAAGATTTTGATCACATTTGACCAAAATTAATCATTTGAAGTATAATATGATTATTTAGAGCATAATATGAAGTTTGGCAGTGAAAATTTTAATTTCTCAGTATTTTTGGAGCACAAGAGTAAAATGATAATTTTACCGCTAAAGGACAAAACGAGAATTTTTAGAGAAGATTTTGGCCCCATTTGATTAAGATTGATTAGTTAGACTAGTTAGAACATAATTTGATGTTGATAAGTGAAAATTTGTGATCCCGGTGAATTTTTAGTGTATAGGGGCAAAATCATAATTTTACAACCCAAGGACGAAATTTAAGTTTTCGAGAGAATTTGGATCAAATATGATTAAGTGGAGTAGGATATAAGTATGAGGAATGAAAAATATGAATTTTGACAATTTTTTCAGTTTTTGAGGTAAAAATGTAATTTTTCACTTTTACGGGGGTAAAAGTATAATTTTTGAAAATTTACTCCACCAAGACTTTGGAAAAATCTAGAAACTTCATCTAAGACATGGATAAGTGAAGAGGAATGTATGGTGGAAAAAGAAAGTCAAATGGATGGCTAGAAAAATATAAATTAGTAAAATATTCAATATGTAAATAAAATAATATTATTTTATTTAGCTTTTAAAAAGCCATAAAAATCAACCCATTCAACCCCTTGGTCAGCCAAAAACTAAAAAAGAGAGAGAGAAACCAAAAACAAACCCTAGAGGGAGAAAATTCAAAGAAAAAGTAAGGAAATTCAAGGAAATCAAGAACAAAAAGGTATGATTTTTCATTTTTGCTTGAGATCTCTTATTTCTAAGCTATTTCTTTTATTTTTCCATGCTTGAAATGCATGTTTTCATGGTAGATCAAGGGCTGGTCAAAAGGGTTTAGAGAGAGAAAGAGGTTAGATTGAATTGATTTTGAACTATGTTGGTGTTTAGAGTTAGTTAAGCATGTTTAGAAACAAAACAACAAGAAAAGAATCAATTTTCCCCACAAATTTTCCATGACCAAATGCCTTAGGAAATGTGTGTGAAATGAAATGATTTCATTTGCAATGAAATGGTTTTGAAATTGATCAATTATGGAGAAAAAAAATTAAATAGGAAAATTTTGGTATTAGTGCACCATTTTTAGTCAAATTTTTGGAGAGAAATTGGCTGCTGGAAATTGAGGAAATTTATGAGATTTTAGGGCATTTTAGTACTATTTGATGAATTATGAAGGTAGGAATTAAATGGGAATTTTCAGTGTAAAAATATGAATTTTTACCTAATAAGGGTAAAAGTGTAATTTGTAATCTAGGACTGATAAATTGACCCGTGTTCGCTATCATTAAGTATTATGGATATAATTGGATTGTTAGAAATTGAAATGGGTCAAATCGGAGTTAAATCGAGGGTTTTAACAAATTAGGCTGAGTGTAGGCAAATTGGCCAGACACTGCGATTAAACGACTGTCCGAACAATTTCCATCCCATTTCCATGCATGTAGAGCTTGAAATAATTTATGATAAATTGACACAATTTATTGAATTTTGTGTTATGGATTATGGATAGGTGGTGAGCAAATTGATTCGAGTAAGAAACTGCACCCGAGAACGGAGGATAAGAGTATTTCTACTCCTAATACTATGAGTAAATATATTATCATCTTAATTATCTAGATTAGTTTTATTTAATTTTTTGATTTTATGGGAAAATGGTTTAAATGGAAAATTATCATGTTTTATAAGAAAATGTGATTTTTAAAATGATTTTATAAATTTTCTAGAAAATTCAATAATGGTTTCAAAAATAGAGTAATTGGAGTTTGCATGCTTATGTTTTTCTGATTTTAAATTGAACGTCTTAATTATAATTGTTTTTACGGGTTGAAACAAATTTTCATGTTATGCATCACATGTGGTGATGGGATATTTTTATTGTCTCCCTTTACTCGGCTTTGGATACTCTAGATGGTATCTGTTTACCCACTGGGATTATGTAATCTCACCACCCTTCCTATACATTTTTTAGGCTCAGGACAATTTGTTGATAGCCGATTAAGACGAGAATTAATCTCGGAGTTGCATTTTAGAAAGTAAGGGTTCATAGCCCTACATCTTCTTGGCCAGTTGGGGGGGCCCACGTGTCACAGAAATTTAAAGTTCATACCTTGGTTCACGGTATGATAGTATATGTGAATTTATTTTGTTTATTAATGTGAGACCCTGTCAGATTGGTTAAAAGCCGGTATTGTACCTAGTGGTACGATTAAGTTAAATCGAACCATGAACTAGCTCAAACAGAAATTCTAAGAGGAATTTTAAAATTCTGAAACCCACATAATGCCTTAGAATAGTGATCCGGAGTTCAAGGTCCAATTTAGAGTAAATCGGGAAAATTAACCGGTTAGGGACAAAGCAATCATTTTACTATTTGATGATTAAATGGAGATTTTTAGCCAAGATTTGATCACATTGGACCCAAAATAATTATATGAAATACATTTATGATTATTGGATTAAAAAAATGATGTTTGGTAGTGTAAAATTGTGATTTTCGATGTTTTTGGAACACAAGCGCAAAATGGTAATTTTATCGCTAGAGGACTAAACAGGAATTTTTTTTGAAAGGATTTTGCCCCATTTGGTTAATATTGATCAATATTAGCGTTATTTGAGGTTGAACAGTGAAAATAATATAATTCTGGTATATTTCGGAGTATAGGGGCAAAATCGTAATTTTACCATCTCGGGGGCAAAATCGTAATTTTCCACCACCAGAACATATTTTTCCAGCCATGGTCATCTTTTGATCAGATCTTGATTTGAATAATCATGTGGTAGAAAAGAACTGGAAGAAAAAATCAAAAGTTAGAAAAAATGGGCAAATAAGCATGCGACACATGGCATGCTTGATTATTTTATTATTAAAGCTTAAAAATCAGCCATTTCAACCCATTTTCTCTGTCTAATTTCTGCACACACCAGATTTAAGGGAAAGGAAAGAAGAACAAAGGGAAAAACAAGAAACCTAGGTGGAAATCCAAGGAAAAGTGAGATTTTCAAGGAAAATCAATTGAAAAAGGTAATAATTCTTCACTTTGGCTTATGATCTACAATACCCATGCTTTTGTTCTTGATTTCCATGGTTGAATATTGAGATATCATGATGAGTTCAATTCTGAAAAATGGGTATGGATGAGGAATGATTGTTGGATTGGCTTGATTCTAGACTATGTTAGTGTTTGGAGATAGGTTAGCATGTTAGTAAGCAAAACCGTAAAAAGAAAATTTGATTTCCCCATGAATCACTCAAGGCCGAACCTAGGGAGTTGAGAATCAATGACAAATTGTTTCATTTCAAATGAAATGATTTCATTTCAAATGAAATGATTTCATTTCAAATGAAATAAATTAGAAAATAACAAATTAAAGTGAAAAAGTTAGTAGGAAAAAATTACAGTGCTAATGCACTGTAATGACCGGATTTTTATCTGAAGAAATTGAAGGGTTTAAATGCTGAAAAATTGTTATTAGAATTGTGTGTGATGAATTAAGGTTTAAAGGAGAAATGGATTAATTTGGATGTGATTTGGACATAATTGCCAATTAATCGGATAATCGGTCTAAATTAGTCAGTACCGCATTTTAGCGATAATCGGATGCATTTTTCATTTGCCTATTATGCAGTAACAATTTAAATTAGTTTCTATTAGCTTAAGGGTAATATAGTAAATTTCCTAATTTTATTTTGTGTCAAGGTGGTGAACCCTCGAATAAAGGCAAGAAAATCGCATTCAAGGATTAGCAGTCAAAGCGCTCGAATTTGACTCCCAGAAAACCTGTGAGTGAATTTGCATCTCAAAAAATGGTTTTGAGAAATACGAACTTCTTGAATAAAATGCTTGAATGATTTTATTCAATCTTCTCTAAAAAGAATGGGTACCATGAGAACAAGCTTTTTGTGAAGTATTATTTCATTGATGTGAATTTTGATTGTGCTAAATATGTACATTTATATGATGTTTACATGTATTGTTAAGAAATGTTGTGAAATTATTATCACCGTGCACGTGTGAAGGAGAAAATGCACATGCCTGAAATGGTGTGCAAAGTGGGGACGGCGATACGTAACGCCCACGACTTCTAGAAAATGCAGAATTGAGCAAAGTGGGGATGGCGATACGTAACGCCCACAATTTCCTAAAAAAATTCAGAATTGAGCAAAGTGGGGACGGCGACACATAACACCCATGATTTTTGGAAATTATCACGCTAAACTTTGGTGAAGCGTGATTCGCTGTCCAGGGGCTTGCAGGGACGGCGATACGTAACGCTTGCAAGTGCTCAGATAAATGTCTTTGTGTATATATATATATGATTGCTCATGTCTTTGTGTATATATGGGATTGTATGGTATGTGACTTGCCTTAAATTAAGAAAAAGGGGTTTTACAAGAAACCCTCGTACGGATGAGCGAAACCCTCATACAGCGACGATTTTGATTTCGCTACGCTGCAGCAAGAACGCCTTCCTACTGCAGCGATAATTGTCGATAATTGTATTTAGCTAGAAAAAAAATCTCGGGGTAAGCGGAAAAGGTTTAAATATTTGTTAGAAAGAAAAATTGTCTCGTTTTCAACAGGTGCATCATGATTGTCAAATTTCCTGATTGAGATTGCTTGTTCCCTTTTAATATTCACTCACTAAGTTTCGTACTCACGTTTTATAAAATTCATGTTTTCAGATCAAGAGACTGTTGGACTCTAGATTGAGGAGTCCCCATAGTGCATCTCCTGGTTAGAATGTGGGCATTCAATAGCAACCCATTTCTTTTATTGTAAATGTCTCCATTGAAAGTCATGGGTCTTTTTGTATTATGAATACAATCTAACTATGTGAATATGTGTATGCAATGTAAATTGCTAAATACATGATTGGTATGGTGCATGTATATTGTTACTAAAAAAAAAAGGCCATTGCAATTTGGCTATGTTCACACCCGAGAGAAGGTGTGTGTGTGTGTATGCGTGATATGATAAATTTGTTAAGTAAAAGTAAATGGATAGGCTTGCTTGGGCTTAGTGAGCTATGCTCATTGAACTCATGCGTCGGTCATGGCCTGGGAAATTAGGTCGTGACAATTAAGCTATAAAAATTTATTTTTAGATATTTCTAAAAATATTGTTTTATAAGAAATTAGAACATTTCATTGAATATTTTTATCTATATTCAAATAGTTACAATTTTACTTCAAATAAATGTTTTAGACCTCTAAATTTATTTTCGGTTACAAAATATGTGTTTTCCACCCACACATTGCATTCTTCGCTTGTCTTGAAATTTTCAAGGGTAAATGACCAAAATGCACCTGTGAGGTTAAAATTACTTTTCTATTGTTTTAAATTGAAAAAAAATTTAAATCCTTTAAAATACGATGTTTCGTAATGACTACTCACAGGGGAGGTAAGAAAACTGGTATGAAAGCCTTGCGATGTTTCGGTCGGTATTTGGGGTATGAATGCCTATCGAAACGTCGCGACGGTTGTCACAGGCTTAATGGGAGTTCCGGGTCGTAACAGCTCCCCTATTTGTTTTTCTGTGAAATGAATTAGTAATTCCTTGTGTATGGACGAGCTATGATTTGTGCATGATTTTAAAAATTATTTGGTTTCGAGGGAGCTTACCCAATTTTATCGATTTGATTCGAAAATGGTTATTAACCTTCTCAATCCACAAATGTTAATTACCTGATTTGATATGCACCTTGGTTGATTGCACCTTAAAAAAAATTCTCGATTTTTATGTAAGGCACAAAACCGCCATTTGAAACAAATTGCTTTTATAATCCTGCATTTTTATATTCAACTGATCTGCCATTTCCTTGTTTTCCATCTACGTCCTGTTGGCTCCATTAGTTTTTGATGATAATAAAACATTATCATGTCATTTGTGTGTAACATTTCTACCTAAGTGTGCAGGGGAAATATCTACAAAGAAAAAATATTTCAATCTTCTTAATGAGCACTTAAAGATGTGATTTGAATAAAGAACAAGGCTAATTAATAGAAAGGAAGTTCCCTAGTTGAACAAGGAAGATCATTAGTTGAACAAAAGTCAAAGTGGAGAAGTGGAAGGCTGAAGCTTGGTGAGAAACAGAATCGAGTTAGTCAACAAAGAAAATAGGTTAGTCAATAAGTGTTCTCTACCAAATCTACGTCTACCACCTCTGTTTGATTGCTCTAATTACCCTTATTGGAGCAATATACATTAGGTCAATAGATTATGAGATGTGGGATATCATTACCGATGGTCCTTTCATTCCAATGATTACAAATTCGTTAAATGGTAAGAAAACTCTCAAACATAAAAGTAAGTGGACAGAAGTAGAAATTAAGAGAGTGTAAACTAATTCTAAGGCCATGCATACACTCATTTGTGCACTTGATTATAGAGAATATGATAAAGTTTTCATGTGCAAAAGTGCCAAGGAAATTTAGCAAAGATTAGAAGAGTTATATGGAGAAACATCTATGGAAAAAGAATTGGAAGACAACTCTTGTGAGAATCAATGCTCAACAAGCAACACGGCAAATGGAGACAAAGAATCAAGTAAAGATATGTACTCAAATCAAATTGAATTATGCTTCATGGCTCTTGAAGACATAAAGGTAACTTATTCATCATGTGAACTTAATTCATATGCTTTTGATGAATTACATGATGCTTTTGAGGATTTAGCATTTGAGTTTGAGAAAATGAATATGAAAAATAAAAAAATCATTTCCACACTCGATGTTGAAAATGAATTTATGATTAAAACAAAATTTGACTTGGAAAAAGAAAATGAAAATTTGGAAAAGGATTTTAAAGCTTACCAAAATAAAATTGACATTTTGGAAAAAAGAAATTTTGATGTGAAAATAAAATTTGAAGATTTATTAAATGAGAAAGTGGAGGAAAGTGCAAACTTATGCTTGATGGCCCGGAATGATGAAATAGAGGTATGCTCATCGACTTGTGATATTTCTATGAATGATTTACAAGATGAGTATGTAAATTTATGTGATGAATTTGAAAGTCTGTTTTTAAAGTATAACGCCTTGAAGAAAAAAGCTGCATCCCTTGAAAAAAACTTGGAAAAGATAAAACATGATTTCAACTCTGTTTTTGAACAAAGAAATTTTCTACAAATTGAGTTGGAACATTCAAAAACAGATTTTGAAATTATGAAGGTAGAGCTGGAAAATAAAACTGCTGCTTTGCAAAAAGCTCTTGATGAAAATGAAGCTCTCAAGCATTTAAAGGATGATTCATTAAAGAAAAATTCTTATGTTAAGAAAAATCTTCATAATGCATCATCTAGATGCTATTGTTGTGGAAAATATGGCCATTTATCCTATGATTGTGCTAGAAATATGAATGTGCAGAAAACCAAAAAAATATGAGTGCCAAAAGGTTCTTATATTACTACTAACACTCGAGGACCCATCAAGGTATGGGTACCAATCAAGAAAAACTAAAAATTTGTTTTGTAGGTTGAGCCAAATCAAAGAGACATATGCTCAAGAGCTCAACTGAAAAAAAATGGGTGATTTCTATACTAAATTTTTTATGAGAATCTTGATTGCTTTTTTATTGAATGTTCCCTTCAATTGGCTTGGTTTCTAAAATTGTTTGCTTTTCTACATTGAAAATTTTGGTTGCCTATTCTTGCTTGAATATTAAGTGCTTAATTCTTTGAGCTTTATTGATAAACCATGACTATGTAACTTTATTTAATATGATACATGCTATAAGTTGCAAAAAGGTATGAATCTAAAGATTAAATATGTACTTATATTTGATCTTGAATATATCATCACTTTTATCTTGAGAAAATTATTTTAACAAGATTGCTTGATTATGAAAAATTGTTTCTATAAAATTTTCTCATGTTTTGTGAAATTATTTCCATACTTCTTCTTTGAGGAAAAATGATTTTTCAGCATAATTTTGAAACATTAAAGGTTGAATAATGTGATAGAAATATAAGCATACTTAATGACTTTTACTCACACTTATTAAGGAGCCCAAGACAAGGAAAATTGAGTTTAAAAAAATTGTCCTTGATTTCCTTGTGCCAACATAAGTCAACCATTTGAACAATCTTGATTTATATTCTAGAACTTCTTTGAATAGTTCAAGATGGTTGATAATGAGCTTGAAAGTTTTGACTACTTTAATTGATACTTTTAAAGCAAAATGACCCTATATGAGAAAAATGTTTGCCATCCTTAAGTTTATAATGATTTATGAATTGAACAGGTTTGTTTCACAATGAAAATACTTGTGACTTGTTCTTATTAGATGTGCATGCTTGCTTGTAAGCTTGAATGGTTATAAGGGTATTTTTGGAACATAATTGTGAGATATTTGCAAATGACCCTTGACATGCATAAACATGATTCATTATACCCATTGCATATTTTATAAATCATTTAGAGCATAATGAAACAAAATTGAGTGACATTGAGCCTATGATTTTTCACAAAAGCAAGTTTAATCTTGAATGTTTCAAGTTAAAAAGTTTACAGAGAAAGACAAAATCTTTATCAATTGATATTCTTGCAAAATCTTTTTATTCTCTTTGATTGAAATTGATACATTGTTTTTGACAATATAGCATGGTTGAGCAAAATTGATTTGATACATGAATTAACTTAATCCCATTTTACTTGGTATTTCTCTCATGATTGATGAAAATGATTTAAAGGGATTTCTTAAGCATGACTTTGAGTGTGATAATTTGGCATTGATGGCATTTTTCAAGCAAAGGAACAAATTTTCTTGTAATGCATGAGGCTATAATGATTTTGATGATACAAAACCTGAACAAGTGTGCCTTATGTTAAAAATGCTTTTATAACTTGATCTTATTGTAAATGAATGCTTGAATGACCTTAAGGGCATCTTTGTCCATATGCTGGAAAATTGTAGAAAATGCTAAATTTAATGTTTGTTATGCTTGAACATTGTTTAAATACTTGATTGCACATGTTATAAGTCATGGTCACGCATCATGATGTAAATTGAATATGTTTGAGCATATTAAAGGCATGATGCTTCAAATGAGCATTTCAACTTTTTTGCACTTGTGAACCATAAGCAATAAAAGCTAAAATTTGAGTTCACATGTTTTTCTTGAAGAATCTTTGATCATACATGTCCAAAATGATGCTCCAAACATGGTTGAAATGAAATTCTAAATTGCTTTCACACAAATCCATGTTTTGAGATCATTATGCCTTGGAACATTGCATGTTTTGCACCTTTTTCTACTTTTTCAATATGCAGGAATCAAGCATAATTGACTCTTTAGCATAGCTAGTCGATTATTGGAGAACAAAATGGAACAATGCTGTTGGAATGATAGAAAATGGACCACAAGGATATGAAGTCGACTCTTGAATGCTTTAAAGCCAAAATGGACAGGTTTTGCATTTCAAAATGTCTTTTTATTTTACTTCTTGTCCATTACAATATTTTCTTTCCTAAATTTCCCTATTAAAGATGATTCTTGACTCTCAAAAACTTGCATTATGAACACTCTCATGATCATTTGGTGCAAGTACATGTTCTTGAAATTGTAAAACTTGCTAAAAAATGAGAAATCCTCTTTTATGACATAAATCTATTAATTCCCAAGCATGACACTCTTATTGATTCCATAAATCTTCATGTATTTACAATGATAAAATAGAAATATGTGAAATTGTTCATCAATGCTTAAATTTGTTAATTCGATTGGATTTCATGTGCTTATATAGAAAATGTCTTATGAAAATTGAAATGTTCAAATGCTAATCTGTGAGACCCTGTCCAAGTTGTTAAAAGCCAGTATTGTACCAATGGTACAATTAAGTTAAATCGAGCTTCAAACTAGTTTAATAGAAATTCTAAGAGGAATTTCAAAATTCTGAAACCCACAGAATAGCTTAGAATAGTGATTCGGAGTTCAAGGTCCGGTTTGGAGTCGATCGAGAAAATTGACCGATTAGGGACAAAACGGTCATTTTCCCATTTGATGATTTAATGGAGATTTTAGCCAAAATTTGATCACATTGGACCAAAAATAATTTTTATGAAATATAGTTATGATTATTGGATTATAAAATGATGTTTAGCAGTGTAAAATTGTGATTCTCGGTGTTTTTGGAGCACAAGGGTAAAATGGTAATTTTACCATCGGAGTACTAAACGTGAATTTTTTTGGAAGGATTTTGTCCCATTTGGTTAATATGGATTAATATTAGTGTTATTTGAGGTTGGACAGTGAAAATAATGAAATTTCGATATATTTCAGAGTATATGGGTAAAATTGTAATTTTACCATCCCGGGGGCAAAATCGTAATTTTCCATCACCAGAACATATTTTCCAGCCATGATCATCTTTTGATCAGATCTTGATTTGAATAATCATGTGGTGGAAAAGAAACGGAAGGAAAAGTCAAAAAGTTAGAAAAAATGGGCAAATAGGCATGTGACACGTGGCGAACTTGATTATTTTATGGTTAAAGCTTAAAAATCAGCCATTTCAACCCATTTTCTCTCTCTAATTTTGGCACACACCAGATTCAAGTGAAAGGAAAGAAGAACAAAGGGAAAAGCCATAAAACCTAGGTGGAAATTCAAGACAAAGTGTGATTTTCAAGGAAAATCAATTGAAAAAGGTAATAATTCTTCACTTTGGCTTATGATGTACAATACCTATGCCTTTGTTCTTGATTTCCATGGTTAAATATTGATATATCATGATGAATTGAATTCTGAAAAATGGGTATGGATGAGGAAGGATTGTTGGATTGGCTTGATTCTAGACTATGTTAGTGTTTGGAGGTAGGTTAGCATGTTAGTAAGCAAAACCGTAAAAAGAAAATTTGATTTCCCCATGAATCACTCAAGGCCGAACCTAATGTGTTGAGAAACAATGAGGAATTGGTTCATTTCAAATGAAATGATTTCATTTGAAATGAAATAAATTAGAAAATGACAAATTAAAGTGAAAAAGTCTAGTAGGAAAAATTTCAGCGATATGCACTGTGATAGTTGAATTTTTCCATGAAGAAATGGAAAAGTTAAATGCTGAAAATTTAGTATTAAAAATGGTATGTGGTGAATTAAGGTATTAGAAAAAGAATGGTGCAATTTGGAATCAAATCGAACATATTGGCCAATTTATTGGGTGAGCGGTCGAATTTAATCGATACTGCGTTAAAGCGATAATCGGATGGATTTTTGCATATGCCTATCATGCGTTAGCAATTTAAATTAGTTTTATTAGCTTAAAGGTAATATAGTAAATTTCCTAATTATTCTGTGTCAAGGTGGTGAGACGTTCGAAAAAGGCAAGGGAATTGCGCCAGAGGACTATTAATCCGAGTGCGCCTGAAATCCGGATTTGTGACACTGTGAGTGAACTTGCATTTCAAATTATTTTGGGAAATGCACAATGTATTGAAAATGGATAATCTAAATGATTTTATCCAAATTTCTTAAAAATGTGTGCCGAGAACAAGCCCTTAAAAAATAAATGATTTTGTGTGATGAATTGTGGTATGCATGTAAGCATCAAAATTACGTGATGAATTGTGATATGCATAAAAGCATGAAATTATGTGATGAATTGTGGTGTGCATGAAGGCATGAAATTGTGTTGTCATATATGTGTAAATATGTGAGATGTATTGATATTCAATTAGGTTGATGTATTGATATTTAATTATGTTGATGTATTGATATTTAATTGTGTTGATATATAATGTACAATTGTACGATGATTCCAGCTATGTGAGCGATGTGGGGTTTGCACATGAGCTGGTGAGATTGAGTGATATTGTTTGTGCATGAGATGCACATGATGACTCCAGCTATGTGAGCGATGTGGGGGTTGCACATGAGCTGGTGAGATTAAGTGATATTGTTTGTGCATGAGATGCACATGATGACTCCAGTTATGTGAGCGATGTGAGGGTTGCACATGAGCTGGTGAGATTGAGTGATATTGTTTGTGCATGAGAAGCACACGATGACTCCAGCTATGTGAGCGATGTGAGGATTGCACATGAGCCGGTGAGATAGTGGTGATATTGTTTGTGCATGAGATGCACATGATGACTCCAGTTATGTGAGCGATGTGAGGGTTGCACATGAGCTGGTGAGATTGAGTGATATTGTTTGTGCATGAGAAGCACACGATGACTCCAGCTATGTGAGCGATGTGAGGATTGCACATGAGCCGGTGAGATAGTGGTGATATTGTGTGTTTGTGTGTGAAATTGATTATTATTTAATTATAAATTAAATTGAAATGAGGGGAAGGGTTTGATAATAAATTGGATCAAAATGAATGTGTTCCAAATGTGTGCATCATGTTTTATTAACCCTTCCTGATATCATTGCTTGTTCCTATCTAATGTTTGCTCACTAAGTTTTGTACTCATCGTTTTCAAAAATTCATGTTTTCAGATCAGGAGATTGTAGAATCCTAGATCGTGGGATCATTGTAGTTCATCTCCTGGTAGGTGTTTGGCATTCATTAGTTGCCCGTTTTTATTGTAAATGTCTCCGCTGGAAGTCATGGGCTTTTGTATGGTGGTTATGTACATGTAATGTACACTGTCAAAGTTTATATTTGACTGGTATGAATGTAAATATGTAAGCAATGTAAATTGCTAAATACATGACTGGAATAGTGCATGTATATTGTGATTGATAATGCCATTGTGATTTGGCTGTGTTCACACTCGGGGAAAGGTGTGTGTGTATGTATGATTGGATATGCCATTGTTAATTGGCTTTGTATGCACACTGGGTGCATTACGTGTGGACGCTTCACACGAGCATAAGTGGAATAAAGTCAGTGGGAATAGGCTTGCTTGGGCTTAGTGAGCTATGCTCATTGGGTCCTTGCACCAGTCATGGCCTAGGAATTGGGTCGTGACATAATCTAGGAATAATGCTTGAAATATATTTCAAGTTTATACTCAAATGATTGTTTCAAAATTGATTTCTTGATTATGCATACTTATTCAATTAGGATGAACTCATCAAACTTACTAAAAATATTCTTGTTTCATCTACTGTCTTGGTTAAGACATATGCTTATATGATTTTCTTTATGCTTGACCTTAAGGTTTGAAGTCTAAAACTTGACTTGAGCTATGCATGTGAATATGAATTTAATTGTCAAGTTTGATCATGGCATATATTGTGAGTTGACATAGTTGAAATTTATTATAAATATACATTTAAATGTTAACTATGTCTTCATTGAGCCGTAATGTTTACATGATCTAAAGATCTTGTCTGAATCCAACTTTAGCTTTTAGGTCACCATAAACAACTTGACATGTGAAATAAAATATGGCCTATAGCTTTAGTTAGCAATGAATGCCTAACGTGCTTTAATTAAATATCTCTTTTTTGAATCTTGATAATTGGTATTCATTGATGATTGAATGTTCACTTTGAATATATCAATGAGTTGAACGCTTTACTTTCAATATTCTATAACAATTGATATCACTCATGAATCATGATTTATTGAGAAATTGCAAATACCTTGAACTTCAATGGTTTCATTTTTTTTTGGGTATATGTCTATATTCAACTTATGCTTGCATTTTGATGAGAAAAATTAGAATCATGATTAAGGAATATAGCCATGTTATTTTTTTTAATCATGCTAATGCTTACTTGATCACAATTTTCTTTTACATGATTGCAATAAGTGTAAATTGCTTTGGTCATGCTTCATTAATAATGATATATGCCTTTTGTGAAAGTTCTTCTTGCATTGACAATTTCATAAATAATGTGAAAGAATACTCACTAAAAATGCTTAATGATGGTACTTTTAATTTCTCCTTGAGTTGCTATTGTTTAGGGAATTTCCTGGAAATACTTGATTAATACTACTTGGCTTATTGATATTGAGAATAAATAATGAATGCTTGATGATAATTGAGGATGATGCTTGAAAACTAATGATACCTTGGATATGCCTAAGAATTATTTTACAAATATTTCTTGAAATGTGAGTATTCAATGAATATGATGAAGATTTATTTGAATGCTTATATTTTTTTTTTTGTTCCATGAATACTTGAGTATTAGGAAAATAAATTGAATATCCATTTGAAAGCTCATTTGTTCTAGGCTCATGATTTCTCTCCTAATATTTTATCTATTGAGGATCTTTAACAATTTTTCTTGAGCATATGATCTCTTAAGGGGGAGTTAATCATTGGCATTGACATCATAAGGAATTAAGATCTCCAACAACAAGATTTGATGAGATTCAACATTTGGTGTTCTTCACTACCGATAACATCTTTCTAAATATAAAAATAGATATCGTGCCTTATATTGCTTCTCACTTAAACTAGAATGTTGAAATGAATAATTAGTATTAACCCTCAAGTTTTCTCAATTAGTGTGCATCTTTAAAATTAGCTTCAAGCTTTATAATTGTCTCTTTTCTCTTGAGCTATAAATTGATCATATCTTTCTTAAATGTTTTGAGCCTTGAAGTTGATATGTTTGGAATGCTTAGTGATACGGGAAGTCTTTACTAATGCTTTACCAATTGATATAATGAGCTTTAAAATGATTCCATCTCTCATAATTGATATTATGCTTTTACAAAATGGGAGGTTTTAATTATATCTATCAATTGGTATATTGAGGTTTAACACTTGATATTAGAGTTGAAATATGGCTTATGTACTTATTGAACATCTTTATGCTTGTCTTTCTTGAACTTCATAAATGTTATTTCCACACTTTGCTTATAAAGATACACATATGTGGTTTTCTTGTCGATGATGCTCTTGATGAATTAATACTTGAATGTGCTTAATGGGTTTATTTCTTAATGACTTGGTTGAAGATATTAAGTGCATATATATGATGACTTGGAGACTTTATGGTTGCATATTCATGGTCTTAATGGTTATGTTCTTGATGGATTTTGCTAACCATTTTTTTTCTTGAAGCTTTAGTGTTTAATGCTCACTTTTTAACCTTTTTGATATAACAAAAAAGAAGAGAAGGTTTATGAGAAAATTTAATGCATATGTTGAGGGGGAGATTTTAAAATCATTTCAAATGCAAATTATGCTCATAGTTTTGTCATATCAAAAAGGGGGAGAAGTAGAAAATATGAGGAAAAATAAAATAAAAAAATGTTAGGGAAGAAGAACAAAAAAAACAAACAAACAAACAAAAAATTGTGAGGGTAGAGGTACCAGACCTTTAAGGAAAAGCACAAGAAAAACAAAAAAATCATGAGGGTAGAGGTACCAGGTTTCTAGGAAGATGGGAAGTGAAAATAGCTCTAAGGGTATTTTAGGAACAAATTTGCAATTACTGTTTTTGTTGGATATTTATACCGTAATGGCATTCAAACATTGAATTTTAACTTTGATTGGCATTACGGGTGTATGAAATATGCTTGTTGACATCTATTTATGGTTCTTGATCTTTGAAAATGGTGTGTATGGTATTATGAAGTGTTGCTGGAAATTTTTCTGCTGATATTGTAAAAAGGTGCTATCAATTTTTACTGATAAACCTGATGTTGCACCAATATGTTGATTTTAAAATGATGATATGCTAAACCATTTCTGACATGATATTGCCTAGTTGAATATGCTTTTAAGTACATATGGATGATGATTCATAGAGAGTTTGTTGGAAAAATGATGGTTTGAATGAAATCTGGAATCTACATGTTGTTGACAAAAATCTGCAGAAATAGAAAATTGATAATAATTTGTCAACCTGTCATTTGCTCTTAAAATATGCATATATGGACATTCTCTAACTAAAACATGAATATACAATATCAAAATCCATATAGCATAGATAAAAACTTGCTGAAATACATGAAAAATATGCACACACTTAAGGGGAGCATGAACTTAAGGGGAGCAATCCTCATTTTCTGCAAAAACTGAAAAATGAGTTAAAAAAACACCATGATGTTAACTAAGGGATGTTTTGTCATCATCAAAAAGGAGGAGATTATTGGCTCCATTAGTTTTTGATGATAATAAAACATTCCCATGTCATTTGTGTCTGACATTTCTACCTAAGTGTGCAGGGGAAATATCTACAAAGAAACAATATTTCAATCTTCCTAATAAGCACTTAAAGATGTGATTTGAATAAGGAACAAGGATGATTAATATAAAGGAAGTCCCCTAGTTGAACAAGGAAGATCATTGGTTGGACAAAAGTCAAAGTGGAGAAGTGGAAGGCTGAAGCTTGGTGAGAAACAGAATCGAGTTAGTCGACCAAGAAAATGGGTTAGTAAGCTAAGTGTTCTCTGCCAAATCTACGTCTGGGACAGAACCAACTGTCGACGAAGAGAAAAATTTTAGTCGACTAAGTGCTCTCTGTCTACAACATGCACCAGGCCACTACAAGACGTTATAACGGCTAGAACCTTCACCAAACTATTTTTAATGATCATAAACGTCCCAACAGCCATCAGACAAGCGTCTCCAACTATAAAAGGATATTCAAATGCCAAGGAACCAACTTTTGATAACTTTTGATAACTTTTGACAACTTTTGGAAGATTATTGAGAGATTTCATTATATTCAAGCTGAAAAGAGCAGCAAACTTGAAAATCCTTTGTACTCTTCATTGAACCTCAACGTCTATCTTTTGTGTTTGAGTTTAGCACTTAAACTTGTACCACTTAGATCAACCGTGTGATCAATAGATACTTTCTCTACTCATCTTTGTACTCTTAGAGTGAGGGTTTCACTCTAAGTGCTTCAAGCAAGGTTTGCTTGAATGCTTGTAGGTTCCAATTTAGCCTTCAAAAGTTGAGTGTTGGTTTTGGTTGAGCCCTTGAAAAACCATTGTAAAGGTTGTGGTTGAGCCTTGGAAAACCACATTGGGGCTCTAGTTTAGCCCGTGAAAAACTAGTGATAGGTTGTGATTGAGCCTTGGAAAATCACATTAGGGTTTTAGTTTAGCCCGTGAAAAACTAGTGATAGGTTGTGGTTGAGCCTTGAAAAACCACCTTCGGGTTTTAGTTTAGCGCGTGAAAAACTAGTGTAAAGGTTGTGGCTAAGCCTTGAAAAAGCCATTGTAAAAGCTTGGTGGAAGCTTGTGAATTTCACTGTTTTTAATGTTTAGTTTGAAAATCCTTGGTTGGCTAATCAAGGTAGTGGATGTAGGTCTTAGACCGAACCACTATAAATACTTTGTCTCCTGTCTTCCTTGTTTTACCTTACTTGTTTTAAGATTAGTTCTTAATCTTGATAAAAGAGTTGAGATAATGCTATTCACCCCCCTTCTAGCACTAACTTTGGGACCAACACATCCTACTTGCTGAGTTGATGATTGTCACTAAGTCTATGAGACTCACACCCCTTTATTTCCTTTTTTGCAGACAGGGATCAACCTAGAGTATAGTCATCGACGCGTTCGATCCACCGCGGATAGGTAAAGGCATCTCCTAACATTTTATTCCGAGTCACTTCGCTGTCTAAAGTTTAGTCACATGAAATTTCTACATGTTATCAGTGTTGTAAATTCATAAATATGTATTGTTAAAAAACTTTGTGTTTTAAACTTAATTACAATGATTATTATTATTAATCATTTACATACGTGTTAGCATATTTAATAAATGTCTTGGGAATTTCGTAAAGGCTTGTTCGAGACTTGGTGTGATCTCTCAAAGGTCTCGGATGCCAGTAGCGACCGAGGAGGGGTCGTTACACAAGCAGCTACGAATGGAAGCTAACAAGTACCGAGTCCTAGAAGAGCCCTGATGGCCCTCTTGTATCATTTGTACCACAACTTTTACATCCATTTCAATTCAAATTCTAGTAACATTGTGCTCCATGCATAACCGTAAGCCCCTATGTAAAGCCATTAATTCTGCTTGTAGTGAATTATGCGGTCCAAAATTTTTAAAGAACCCGAAAATCATGGTACTTGTATGATCTCGGAGAAGACCACCTCTTGCAGCATTTTGAGAATTAAGCTTGGAGCTACCATTAACATTCAACTTAAACTCAACTATTAATGGTTTATACCAAGAGAAAATTTTTGGTGGTTGTGGGGAAGCTTGTTGGAATGATAGCCCCCACGCTTGGACAATCTGTAAATCACCCTTCCATTGCCACCGGTGAAATTACTTCCCATAGAATAATTAGTGGATGAGTTTTAAAACTCTCCATTCCACTATAATAGGATACATACCTAGGTCCCTATGTTTTGCATCATTCCTTTCAACCCATAACAACCAGAAAATAAATAAGGGCATTAACGTGCGTATGCGTCCTTTTTTCGTGAAGACACCAAAATAATACCATGCCCATATGATGTGATGAACAGTCTAGGGGTGAATGATATTGATTTGGAAAATTTTCAAAAAATAATTCCAAACTTGTGAAGCAGTTGGGCATTCCCACATAACATGCATGAGAGACTCCTCTGAGTTGCAGTGTGTCACGACCTGAAACTCCCATCGAGCCCATGACAACCGTCGCAATGTCTCAATAGACATTCCTACCTCGAATGCCAACTAAAATCTCGCAAGGCTTTAATATCAGTTTTCCACTTCCCTTGTGAGTAACAGTTACTAAATATCATATTTAGAGAAATATAGATTAATTTCAAATCAAAAACAGTGACAAAATAATTTCTACTACAGAGGGGTATTTTGGTCATTTTTCTCAAAAATTTCGAAACCAATTAAAAATGTGGTATATGAGTGAAGAATACACATTTCATAACTAAAAATAAGTTTTAATGTCTAAAACATTTATTTAGAGTGAAATTGTAGCTAATAGAATAAAATAAAAGATTAAATAATATATTCCATTTTCTTATAAAACAATATTTTTAGAACTTTGCATAAATAATTTTTACAGTGTAAGAACAAAATAAATTCATACGTATAGTAATACAGATAACCAGAACACGTAATTTAATTTACAATGACATGTAGGCCCCAAAATGACCAAAAGTAATGAAGGCTGTGAGCCTACGGTTTTTGAGAATGCAAATCCAACTATAGCCCTCGACGAAATCAACTATCTACAGACTATCCTGACCCTGAAATGGGTGGAAAGAAGGGTGGTGAGTTTATATAAACTCAGTGAGTAAACAAATACTTTCTAAAATATCTAAAGTCTAGTAAATTGAGACAATTTAAAATAGTTCTTCGTGTTATAGTTCACCACATTTCAACTCATTTGGACTAATTAAAATTAAATTCATTTTACTCAAATAATCAACATGGCTTATGAATCTCTTAAAAACTTGGCTAGTGCCAAAACTTATACTCGGTGACACCTTGATCAAAGGTATCTAACCGATCCCGTCAAGGCTGTTTAGGAGTCATATATGCATAAAACATATTTTTATGTTACAACACAATCGTTCCTTGGCATTAGCTGAGCTCACCCTCACATGGTGGTTCGGCGAGAAGTGAACTCTAACCGTTACCTCAGGAGATACCCTCTGGGCCTCTCATACCGAGGTAAGATATAACGGGGTTTACTGTGCCCTTCTAAATAGGTCTAATCCACGAAAACCTGCCCACTACAGTAAGCTAATCATATAACCCACCATATCAATAAAAACTCAGCAGCATGACGTGGCTAATATAATATTAACCAGCCTGTCAAGGTAAACAACAATTCATATATTTTCAGCACAATTTCCAATCCAGCCACTCATGCCCACATTATCATAAGCCATTTAATTCAAACCATAATTTACAACATTGCAAGCAGTCTCCAAATTACTCCATTTTCAAAGCCATCATTCCATTTCAAAACAATTTATAAAATCATTTCATTTAATCACATTTTGCTTATAAAACATAAAGATTTACCATTTGAACTCATTTTTCATAAAATCACAAAAATGTTTTAAAATTCACTTTAGATAATCAAGATGATAAAAAGGTTACTTACTGTAATGGGAATCGAGTTTGGGATACTCTGATTCTTGATCCTCGGGTACTATCTCTGTACTCTTACCAGAATGCTCACCACCTAGACATAATGTACAGCAACCAATTTACTATATTTGTGCTAAACCGTTATAAAGCTAATTCAGGCTCGTATGTTTGCATTGTTGGCTCCATTAGTTTTTGATGATAATAAAACATTCCCATGTCATCTGTATATAATATTTCTAACTAAGTGTGCAGGGCAAATTTTCATAAATGAGATAATATGTCAATCTTCCTATTGAACACCTAAAGATGTGATTTGGATAAAGAACAAGGAAGATTAATATTGATGAAGCTCCCTAGTGAAACAAGGAAGATCATTGGTTGAACAAAAGTCAAAGCGAAAAAGTGAAAGGGTGAAGCTTGATGAGAAACAAAATCGACTTAGTCGGCCAAGAAAATGGGGTTAGTCGACTAAGCGCTCTCTAGAATCTGTGTCTGAAGCAGAACCAACTTAGTCGACCAAGGGAAAAATTTTAGTTGACTAAGTGCTCTTTGTCTGCAACATCCACCAAGCCACTACAAGACAGAAAAACGGCTAGAATCTTCCCAAAACTGTTTCCAACAGTCATAAACATCCCAACAGCCATCAGACAAGCCTCACTAACTATAAAAGGATCTTCAAATGCCAAGGAACCAACTTTGGTTTCATTAACAAAGACTCCATCATATTCAAGCCAAGAAAAAGTAGAAAACTTGCAAATCCTTTGTACTCTTTAGTGCACTCAAACGCTTATCTTTAGCAATTGTGTTTAGCACTTAAACTTGTACCACTTAGATCAACCGTGTGATCAATAGGTACTTTCTCTTCTCTTTTTTGTATTCTTAGAGTGAGTGTTTCACTCTAAGTGTTTGCATCAAGCAAGGTTTGCTTGGATGCTTGTAAGTTCCAACTTAGCCTTGAAAAGTTGGGTGTTGGGTTCTAGTTTAGCTTGTGAAAAACTAGTTTAAAGGTTGTGGTTGAGCCTAGAAAAATCACATTGGGGTTCTAGTTTAGCCCGGGAAAAACTAATGATAGGTTATGGTTGAGCCTTGAAAAACTACCTTGGGGTTTTAGTTGAGCTCGTGAAAAACTAGTGTAAAGGTTATGGCTAAGCCTTGGAAAAGCCATTGTAAAAGCTTGGTGGAAGCTTGTGAATTTCACCGTTTTAGTGTTTGGCTGAAAATCCTTGGTTAGATAGTGGATATAGGTCTTGGACCGAACCACTATAAATCCTTTGTGCATTGTGCTTCATTGTTTTACCTTTCTTGTTTTGAGATTAAATCTCAATCCTGTAAAAGAGCCGAGATAGTGCTATTCACCCCCTATAGCACTCACTTTGGGGCCAACAATTGGTATCAGAGCTAGCTCTCTATGTACAAGGTCTAACACCCTTAAAGATGATCCAAATGGCTATACAAAAATCAATTGTAGTTGAGAGACAATCTACAAACAGACCACCTCTGTTTGATGGCTCTAATTACCCTTATTGGAACACTAGAATGTCAATATACATTAGGGCCATAGATTATGAAATGTGGGATGTCATCACTGATGGTCCCTTTATTCCCTCAACTGTAAATGTTGTTACAAACGAGTTGATGCCTAAGCCAAAGTCTGAATGGACTAAAGCTGAAACCAAAAAAGTGCAGACCAACTTTAAGGCAATCAACACCTTACATTGTGCCTTAACTCCCACTAAGTTTAACAAAGTCTCAAGCTGTACAACAGCTAAGCAAGTGTAAGACAAGTTAAGAATAATTCATGAAAGGACTTCCCGAGTTAAGAAGTCCAAGATAGCCCTCTTGACCCACAGCTATGAGATGTTCAAAATGGAACCTGGTGAGGACATCACCAGCATGTTTGATAGGTTCACAAACATTACAAATAAAATTAACCAATTAGGAAAACCTATCCCCGAGCATGAGCTTGTAAAAAGACTTCTTAGAAGTCTACCTAAATCATGGAAGCCAAAGGTGACTGCCATTAGAGAAGCCAAAGATTTGAACATCATCACACTTGATGAATTTTTTGGGTCTCTGCTTACACATGAGCTAAAGCTCAAGGAAAAAGAATAGGAGGATAAAAGAAAGGCAAAAGAGAAGAAGAAGAACATAGCACTTAAAGCTAGCATCCTTGAAGAAGAGTTAGAAAAACTCTCATGCAATGATGATGATGAACTTGCACTTGTTGCAAGAAACTTCAAAAAACTAATGGGAAGAAGGAATCGAAGATTTGCAAGAAAAATCCTTAAGAGAGACCAATGTCCTTCTTGGAAGAAAAACAAGAATGACAACAATAACAAGGAAAAAGTGATCTACTACGAATGCAAAAAACCAGGACACTACAAATCTGAATATCCATTGCTGAAAGAAGAAACTCCAAAGAAAAATAGAAAATCGAAAAAGGCAAAGGTTGCTGCAGCCTGATCAAATAGTGATTCAAGCATAGAATCTGATGAAGAAAGCTCAGAAGAAAGAGCAAACATTTGCTTAATGGCAAACGATGATGAAACAGAGGTATGCTCATCAACTTGTGATATTTCAATGAATGATTTACAAGATGAGTATGACAATTTATGTGATGAGTTTGAAAGCATGTTTTTAAAATACAAAAACCTGAAGAAAAAGGCTGCATCACTTGAACAAGATTTAAAGAAAATAAAACTCGATTTTAACTCTGTGTTTGAACAAAGGAATTTTTTGCAAATTGAGTTAGAGTATTCAAAAATAGATTTTGAAATTGTAAAAAAAGAGCTGGAAAATAAATCTACTACCTTGCAAAAATCTCTTGATGAAAATACAACTCATAAGTGCTTAAACAATTATGTTTTAAAGAAAAATTCATATCGTAAGAAGAATGATCACAATGCATCATCTAGATGCTATTGTTGTGGAAAATTTGGCCATTTATCCTATGATTGTGCCAGATATATGAATGTGTAGAAAACCAGAAAAATCTGAGTGCCAAAAGGCTATTTTATTGCCACTAACACTGAAGGACCCATCAAAGTATGGGTACCTATCAAGAAGAACTGAATCATGTTTTTGTAGGTTGAGCTGCACCTAAAGGAAACATGTTCAAAAGCTCAACACATTAAGAAGAAGCAGCCTTGGTACATGGACAGTGGCTGCTCTCGACACATGATAGGAGATGAAATGCTGTTTTCTCAGCTTGACAAGAAAAAGGGAGGCACCGTGTCCTTTTGGAGATGATTCAAAAGGAAGAATTCAAGGGATAAGAACGGTTGGTAAGAACTCTCACACTCAAATCAGTCATGTGTTGCTTGTTAAATGTTTAAAGCATAATCTGCTAAGCATCAGTCAGCTTTGTGATAAAGGATTCAAGGTTTGTTTTGATTCCAACAAATGTGAAGTAATAGATATAGGCACTAACAAGACCACATTCATAGGAAAAGGATTGAAAAACATGTATATTATCTTTCTTGAAGACCTAGAAAATGATAGTGAAATGTGCTTAGTAGCCAATGCTGAAAACGAGAGCTAGTTGTGGCATAGGAGATTAGGACATGTAAGTTTGAATACCATGACAAAACTGATCAAGAAAGATTTAGTTGTTAGACTACCTAGCATTAAGTTTGAAAATGATAGAGTATGTGAAGCATGTCAATTAGGAAAACAAGTTAAAACTTTCTTCAAAGCTAAGAATGTTGTGTTAACATTGAAACCTCTTGAAATGCTGCACATAGATCTCTTTGGTCCTATTAGCACCACAAGTTTAGGTGGAAAATCCTATGGCTTAGTGATAGTGGATGACTATTCTAGGTTTACTTGGGTTTATTTCCTTGCCTACAAGAATAATGCATTATCAGCTTTCATAGGCTATTGTAAGAAAATTGAGAATGAAAAAGGTACACTCATTGTTAGGATTAGGAGTGAGCATGGAGGAGAATTTGAAAATGATGAGTTCAAGAAATATTGCAATGAAAAGGGGTTGGAACATAACTTTTCAGCACCTAGAACACCCCAGCAAAATAGAGTTGTGGAAAAAAAGAATAGAACATTGAAAGAGATGGCAAAAATTATGCTTTGTGAGAACAATCTTCCTAAGTACTTTTGGGCTGAAGCTGTCAATACAGCAGCTTATATACTTAATAAAGTTTCAATTAGAGCAATCATGTCACCCCATATGAGCTGTGCAAAGGAAGAAAGCCAAACATCTCTCACCTTAGGAGCTTTGGCTACAAATGCTTTGTTTTGAATAATAGAAAACAACCATTAAGAAAGTTTGATGACAAAAGTGATGAAGCAATCTTTTTAGGATATGCCATGAACTCAAAAGCTTATAGAGCTTTCAACAAAAGGACACTAAATGTTGAAGAATCTATCCATATAGTTTTTGATGAATCAATTCATGTTGAAAAGAAAGTTCATGAGGATGATGAAGATTTAGAAAATTTAGAGAGACACATGGAAGAAATGAGCCTAAATGATAGCAAGAATAATGAAGAAGGCTCATCGAGAAAAGAAATAGTGGCTCCACCTCTTGAAAATTTACAAAGACAAGAAATCCAGCATAGTGACTTGCCTAAAAGCTGGAGATATGTGAGAAATCACCCACAAGAACAAATCATAGGTGACATATCTCATGGAGTTAAGACTAGGAAAGGAACTAAAGAGACGTGAATTTTCAGCATTCATTTCTCAAGTTGAACCTAAAAGTTTTGAAGAAGCTGAAAAAGAGAAAAGCTGAATTTTAGCCATGCAAGAGGAGCTGGATCAATTCAAAAGAAACAATGTATGGTCACTAGTGCCTAAGCCCTTAAATCATCCTATAGTTGGCACTAAATGGGTATTTAGAAATAAGATTGATGACTAAGGAAATGTGGTAAGAAATAATGCAAGATTGGTAGCAAAAGGATATAATCAAGAAAAAGGGATAGATTATGAAGAAACATTTGCTCCAATAGGTAGAATAGAAGCTATAATATTATTTATTGCCTTTGCTTGTCATATGAACTTCAAGCTATACCAAATGGATGTGACGAGTGCATTCCTTAATGGAATTATTGAAGATGAGGTATATGTTGAACAACCTACTGGTTTTGAAGACTTTTAAAAACCAGACTATGTGTTTAAACTTCACAAAGCCTTATATGGATTGAAACAAGCTCCTAGAGCTCGGTATGAGAAGCTATTAAAATTTCTGGTAGAAAAAGACTATGTTATGGGTAGCATAGACACCACATTATTTATCAAAAGATGCTCAAATGATTTGATCATAGTTCAAATATATGTAGATGACATTATATTTGGTGCTACTAATGAATCTCTTTGCAAGAACTTTGCTGAGGAAATACAGGGAGAATTCGAGATGAGCATGATGGGAGAATTGAAGTACTTTCTTGGCCTTCAAATCAAGCAATGCAAAGCAAGAACCTTTATTAGCCAAGATAGATACATTCAAGACATGCTCAAAAAGTTTGATTGATATGCTGAAATTGAAATCCATCAGCACACTAATGAGTACATCTATAAAGCTTGATGCTGATGAGAAAGGTAAAGATGTAGATCAAAAGCTCTATAGAGGTATGATTGGATCTCTTCTTTACTTAACATCAAGTAGACTAGATATTCAGTTTAGTGTGTGTTTGTGCTCTAGATTTTAGTCTCAACCTAAGGAAACACACCTAACTATTGTGAAAAGAATATTTAGATATCTCATAGAAACTCAAAGTTTAGGAATTTGGTATTCAAAAGAATCACCATTCAGCCTTGTAGAATATTCAGATGCTGACTTTGCAGGAAGAAGAACTAATAGAAAAAGCACTAGTGGAACGTGTCAATTCCTAGGTAGCATGCTTGTATGCTGGTCAAGCAAAAAATAGAATTCTGTAGCTTTGTCCACAGCTGAAGCTGAATATGTATCCTTAGGAAGTTGTTGTGCACAGGTTTTATGGATTAAGCAACAACTGAAAGACTACGGGTTGTCAATGAATAACACACCTATATATTATGACAACACCATTGCTATAAATATTTCAAAGAATCCTATACAACACTCAAGAACTAAACACATTGAGGTTAGACATCACTTTATTAGAGATTATGTAACTAAGGGAGAAATCAATATTGAATTCATGAACACATTACATCAACTTGCTGACATATTTACAAAACCCCTTAATGAAGATAGATTCTGTGAGATTAAAAGAAATTTAGGAATGTGTTGTTTGGAAGAGCTATAGTAAGAAGTCTGGGCTGAGTAAAGAAAATAGAAGGGACTTAGTTGACCAAAGTGTGAAACTCAGTCAACTAAGAGCATTCTGTTTCATTAGAATAAAAGAACTAACAGTTGAACATTAATGGATTAAAATAATGAATTTTTGTGCTTATCGGGTAATGAAATAAAAAGAGAAAACCTAGAGCAGTAAATAGTAAAAACATTAGAAAGAGTTTTGAAATTTAGTAAAATAAGGCAATTGATAAAGAAAGAGGTTGACGATTTCTAAGTTAGAAACTGTCAATCACTTCTTGATCTTCTGATAACCGATTTTTTCAACCCCACAATCTCATTTGCTTTTCTTTCTCTTCTGAAACCAACCGAGAACCCTTATTCTGTCACACCTTGGAACCCTAAATAGAAATCATCTTCAGAAATCATAATGGCCTAGTCGACTCTGCTCAAGGATTTGCTAGCAAAGAAAAATGAGAAGAGACCAATAGAAAAAAACCTCAAAGTTGAGCACCCAAAGAAGAAACAAAAAAGAGCTTTGAGTTCTATAACAAAGAAAACTGGGAAATATTCTGAGAAGAAGAAACAAAAAGAGAAAAAGAAAATGAAAAGATTGAGAAACTGAGAAAGAAGAGCAAAGGAGAAAAAGGTACATCATCTGCTTCATCCCTAAATTTTAGGAACAAAATTCATGAAAAAAGGTTCAAAAAAATTGAGAATGCTCCCATTACATGTGGAAAGTACTTTGACTGGGAGAGTTTCAATGAAACCCCTGAACTCCAAACAAGCTTAACAGACTGTTTTAATGAATTGAGGATTAAGGAGTATAGCTCTTTCAAGGACAGGACGTATAGTGTTAGTTTAGTTAAAGAATTCTATGCTAGCATTGCATTTAGTGAAAAAGAGCTTGATGATTCAGAGGACTTTTTCGGAGGATAACCTTAATGTATTTCTAAATGGGAAAGAGGTTTTAGTCACAGCTTTAGATTTTAGTAATCTGCTTGAAATTGAAGAAGAAGATAGAGAGTATGAAATGCTTGACAAGTATGATCTTGCATCTGTGTGGGAAATTGTTACCGGAAAGAAAGAAAATTTTTCTTCAAAAAACAATGTAGGACTGATCATTAGTCCACAATTTAGAGTCATGCATTACTTTGTGGCAGCTAATTTTCATGGTAGGAGTGATAGCTTAAGCTACATCAGCCTCTAAGATCTTTGGCTGATGGAGCATGTTTTCACTAGAGATGTTATGAACCTTGAAAGTTTCATGATTGAAAGAATGAGAATTGCCTGCAATCTTGACAAAATTCATCTACCATACAAGAATGTAATCACATCCCTTGTTAAGAAGAAATGAGTATAGGCCAAGAGGTATGATATGGATACAGTCAAAAGCAAGGACCAACCAATCTACCTAGGAAGCTTAATCAAGATGGGATACAATGTGTATGGGGACACCTTCAGTAAGACCGCCAAGATCACTTCAGTGTAAACTCAGCCAAAGGCAGCCCCCACATAACCAAAAACAGAAGCCCCTCTATTCTCCAATAAGGTAATGTTCAATCTGCTGATTAGGATGGATGCCAAGCTCACTGATCAATAAGCAATGCTTGTAAAAATTGAGGAAAGAATGAATGAGATTGAAGCTAGCCTGAAAGCAAAATTTGAAGTACCATCTAGACCTGCTGATGCTGACTCCTCTGCTACTGAGGGTATGGCACCAGAAAGACAAGGTTCTGAAGGATCAGCCTTGCAACTAGAAGGTTTTGAATTCCAAGATGCAAGCCCTGAATTTCAAACTGAAGGATCAGCCTACCAGAGTGCAAGCCCTAGTTACCATGACCTTGAACTAGAACTTAAAAAACCTCACCAAACCACCTAAGCAGGAAAGGAAACATCTGATCAAGGCACTGAGGTAGTGTCTGTCATGGGACTTTTCTATCAGATGGTAAGAGAGGATCAAGCAGAAAAAGAGGCAACAGAAACTCAAGCTGCTCAAGCAATGACTTTAGAAAAAGAAGCTATAGAAAAAGGCAAAGGAAAAGGAAAAACAAAAGATGCAGCTCCAGCAACTAAGCCTCAGCCACCTGCCATGAGATAGAAGAAGACAGCAAGAAAATCAGTAGCTCCAAAAACAAGGAAGTCTTCAAGATTGGCAGAGAAAGCAAAATCACCTCATACAAGCACTCCTCAAGCCCCAATAGAATTTTCTGATCAGGCCACTCTAGAGAAAGCTACAGAGACACCTCCATAGTCCTTTCAGCAAACTCCTTAAGCAACCACGCAGCCACCTCCAAGACCACCCTCTCCCTTTCCTCTAAATCCTTGTTGGGAACAAACAATGTCCCCTGAATCCACACCATCTCTTTTTGAAGAATGATGCTTGAACCTCTATTTGATGATGACAAAAAAGAAGGAGTAGTAATTACAAGAAAAATAAAATAATCAGATGGTAGAGGTACTAGACCTTTAGGGAAAACATCAAGAAAAATAAAAAATCATGAGGGTAGAGGTGCCAGACTTCTAAGATAGATAGGTAGTAAAAACAGGTCTAGGGGCATTTCTGAAACAAATTTCTGATTACTGTTTTGTTAGATATTTATGCCACAATGGCATTCAAACATTGAATCTTAATCTTGGCTAACTTTATGGATGCATGAAATATGCTTGTTGACATCTATCTATGCTTCTTGAACTCTGAAAATGATATATATGCTGCTGCAATTTTCTGATATTATGCTAATATTGAACAATTATGCTGATAAATCACTTCTGACATGATAATGCAAAGCTGAATATTTGTTTGAGTACATATGGATGATGATTCATAAAAGTCTACTGGAAAAATGATAGTTTGAATGAAATCTGGAGCTAACATGATGAAATCTGGAAATTACAAATAGTTAACAGACATCTGCAAAAATAGATAACTAATAAAATCTGTCAACATGTCATTTGCTCTTAAACTTACATATATGAACATTTCCTATCCAAGGCAAGTATGCACAATGTCACTAGGAATATAACTAAGATAGGAACTTGTTGGAATAAGATGAAATATATGCACACACTTAGGGGGAGCATGAACTTAGAGGGAGCAATCCTCATTTTTTGCAAAAACTGAAAAAGGAATTAAATAGACACCATGCTGTTAACCAAGGGATGTTTTGTCATCATCAAAAAGGGGGAGATTGTTGGCTCCATTAGTTTTTAATGATAATAAAACATTCTTATGTCATCTGTGTCTAATATTTTTGACTAAGTGTGCAGGGCAAATGTTCATAAATGAGACAATATGTCAATCTTCCTATTGAACACCTAAATATGTGATTTAGATAAGGAACAAGGAAGATTAATATTGATGAAGCTTCCTAGTGAAATAAGGAAGATCATTGGTTGAACAAAAGTCAAAGTGGAGAAGTGAAAGGGTGAAGCTTGGTGAGAAATAGAATCGAGTTAGTCGACTAAGAAAATGGGGTTAGTTGACTAAGCGCTCTCTGGAATCTACGTCTGAAACAGAACCAACTTAGTCAACCAAGGGAAAAATTTTAGTTGACTAAGTGCTCCGCCAAGCCACTGCAAGATAGAAAAACAACTAGAATCTTCCCAAAACTGTTTCTAACGATCATAAACATCCCAACAGCCATCAGACAAGCCTCTCCAACTATAAAAGGATCTTCAAATGCCAAGGAACCAACTTTTGGCTTCATTAACAAAGAATCCATCATATTCAAGCCAAGAAATAGTAGAAAACTTGCAAATCCTTTATACTCTTTAGTGCACTCAAACACATATCTTTAGCAATTATGTTTAGCACTTAAACATGTACCACTTAGATCAATCGTGTGATCAATAAGTACTTTCTCTTCTCTTCTTTGTATTCTTAGAGTGAGTGTTTCACTCTAAGTGTTTGCACCAAGCAAGGTTTCCTTGGATGCTTGTAGGTTCCAACTTAGCCTTGAACAGTTGGGTGTTGGGTTCTAGTTTCACTCGTGAAAAACTAATGTAAAGGCTGTGGTTGAGCCTTGAAAAACCACATTGGGGTTCTAGTTTAGCCTGGGAAAAACTAATGATAGGTTGTGGTTGAGCCTTGAAAAACCACCTTGGGGTTTTAGTTGAGCCCGTGAAAAACTAGTGTAAAGGTTGTAGCTAAGCCTTGGAAAAGCCATTGTAAAAGCTTGGTGGAAGCTTGTGAATTTCACCGTTTTAGTGTTTGGTTGAAAATCCTGGGTTGGATAATCAAGGTAGTGGATGTAGGTCTTGGATCAAACCATTATAAATCTTTTGTCCATTGTGCTTCATTGTTTTACCTTTCTTGTTTTGAGATTAAGTTTCAATCCTGTAAAAGAGCTGAGATAGTGCTATTCACCCCCCCTCTAGCACTCACTTTGGGGCCAACATGCATGAAACGGGATGCGAAGTGTGCAAATAATCCTTTCTATACAGTATTCTATGTGGATTCAATTGTGTATCGAAATAAAATGGTATTGGCCTAATTTGACCTATTCACCGATAAATTGGCCAATACATCCAATTCAACTCCAAATAAATTCATTCCACTTCTGAAAATCCAATAAATCCATCATATCATTAGGATTCATATCCATGTCAATTTACCATACTTTCCTTATTTTCCATAAAGCCAATTTCTAAAGGGTCTATACTTTTCGATACCCGGTTTCAACCTCCAACACCATAAATCATTAATTCCTATCTAAATAACATGAGATACAACCAAATTCGTCATCAACAAGCCACATGGAAAATTCGACTAATAAGGGTAATTGAAGAACATAAAATTTTCTTGCTTACTTTTCATTCTACACATCATAAAACATCTAGAAACACTAAGATATGATGTAATATCACAAAATCCATCATCAATATCTTCTTTGTAAAATTTGACCATTGAAGGTTTAGTGTAGATCATGTGATTTTCATGCTTGATTTTTACACCTAACATCATAAAACAACTAAAAACACCTAAATATATTGAAATCTAACCAAATAAACCATCAAATCTTCTCTCTCTAAATTTGGTTAGCCATGAATCCTTCATGATATCTTGTGATTCAACCATGGAAAATGGAAAAGAATGCATAAGAAAGGTAGATCACAAGCTAGAATTAAGAAATTTTACCTTTAATCACTTGTTTCCTTGAAATCTACTGATTTTCCCTTGAATTTTCTTAGCTAGGGTTTCTTCTTCCTTTTCTCCACTTTGTTCTTCACTTGGCCGGCCATATGAATGAGTTTGGGAGGGTTTAAGTTGGCTTCTATAAGGAAAGTTATAAAAAGTTATAAACTTGCCATGTGTCACCATATTATTGGCTCATGCGTAACACTTAACCATTAAGCATTCTCCCACCACCACATGATTATCCATGGGTCAAAATGATGATGGATAAAGTCCATGGGCTGGAAAAATGTATGGTGGTGTAAAATTTCAATTTTGCCCTTCGGTGGCAAAATGACTATTTTACCCTTATGCTCGAAAAAACGTCGAAATTAAAATTTTTCACTCCTCAAACTCAAATTATGTTCTAAATAGTCAATCTTGGTGAAAAACTTCTTCCAACATTCCAATTTCAACCTCAGATGGCAAAATGATCATTTTGCCCCTATGTTATGAAAATTCTAATTTGACTCCAAATCAGTCCTTGAACTCCGAATCACCATATTAAATCATTCTGGGGTTTTAAAATTCTCAATTTCATCTTAAAATAACTATTTGGACTAGTTCAAGACTTAATTCAACTTAATTGTACCAATAAATACAATACCGACTTTTAATGCTTTTACGAAGCATCCACATATGCAAACATGCTTTCTAATATATAAATGGCATAATAAATATATTGTAGAGCTGGGCTTGATAGCACTACCCCCCTTAAAATAAAATTTTACCCTCAAAATTTCACTTTTCGAACTCGGAGAAGAGATGGGGGTTTGGGCTTCTTATCTGATGCTCAATTTCCCATGTCACCTCCTTTATAAGGAATTTCGATTTGTTCACCTCATTTACCTCCAGTTCAACTTGAGTACTTCTCTTATGTCTAATATTATCCTTTAAAATCAAATCAACAATTACCTGCACAATCATGATCTCTTATATCGAAACTCCGAACATGCTTCTATTACTATCATTAAACTTGAACCATAACTCCATCTCATTCATACCAATTTCGATCACATTTTATACTTATTTATGTATACCAATCACCATCTTATTATTTCATTCCTTATCAAACTTCTCAACATTCATTCATTCATTCTATCCTCATACTCTATTGTGTAGTTTATGGGATCATTAACATGCCATACTCATTCCTGTACATATCCTCAGCGTTAGGGAAGGTTAATGGCTTCAATTATTTCCACATACTTGATGTTTACCTTGCATTTAAGAAACTTCAATCTTCTTAATCCTATTAGTCCATCTCATATGACTTAACCGTACTGTAGATTATATTTCCTTGACTATTTCCCCAAAATTCCTTAGGTTGCCATAAATCAACTTCTGATAAGATTTCTGACAGTTACATTATCTATAACAACTCGTCAAATATATTGAGTTCAAATCTCGAACCACTAAGAACCATTCTTCCCTTTAGTTGGGTATATCACTAACTCCACAAATACATATGCACATGCACATTCAGATGTCCATATTCCTCATTATGTATACGAGTCCCTGTTTTCAAATACCTTCAGATTAATTTCTCTTTGTTCATTCTCATCCATAACCAAGATTCGATATAATAATCTTTATAATCCATGTTAACATTTTCATATTTAAACTTCGAACACTGGCTACACTTAATTTCAGATTGCCCTTTTTTAATTGTTTAAACTACCGTTCAACTTGTTTCTTACCTCAAATTATCTCTCACATAATCCATATGATTTCTGATCATGCCTGTGCATAGTTCCACATCATTACATACTTATACTCTTTTCTTGTCATTTCCAATTAGATACTTAAGTTTCCTTGTACTATATATCATTGCACCATAATGTCATTCTCATTGAATTGCAATCTAATATGAGTGTATGCTTTATAATGTCATTGATGCTTCAAAGATTTTCCTTGACTTGATCATTGCATCTATGCAATACCATAATTCCTAAGAGTCATCATTTTTCCTCAATTATCTTTCATGCTTCTACATTACATTGTATCCTTATTGCATTCTGATATTGATTTGTCACTTAAGACTTATTCTCATTTGAATCATGTATACCTTAAACATTTTTGAATTCCAATTTCCATAATATATTAAGAGATTTTCATTATTTGACTTCATTATCCAGGTTAACTTCGATCATCTTTTGTTCCACTTTTCAATATGAACATAACCTCATTCTCCCTTAGCTAATTTACAAATTGTATTTGAAATTGCAAGACTTGAAACTAGGTCCTCCCCAAGTACTTTTCAATGTCAATACGAACATCATTGTCAGCTTACAGCTTCCTTTTTATAACCACATAACTTAATGCTTGCTTTTACAAGATCCATAACAGAACTTCTCTTGAGTATTTCCTTGGGGATATCTATCTTAAACTTATGTTTCACAGAATGTGTTCACTTAACCGATGACTTAGCCATTTGGCTCCTTAGCAAGTTTCAAAATCACACATCTTATACTCATTTCGTATAATTTATAATTCTTTCTCAAAGGTGTTTGAACATTCTTGAAACATTTAATCACTTATTCGCTATGTCATTCTTGAAATCTCCATTCACACTTTCATCACTTGGTATTATGTCACGACCCAATTTCACGGGCCATGACCGATGTATGGGCCCAATGTGCATAGCCCACTAAACCCAAGCAAGCTTTTTTCGATAATCATGTTTGACATTTTGTAAATCTTGCATTACTATTTCTGAACCAAAATTCGTGATTCACAACTCAATATATTTCAAAATATAACATGTATACCACATGTTTACAATTACATTATCTCAAAGCATTGTCATTCAATGCCCTCTGATCAAGGCATCATCAATCCAACATATATACATATATACTTGTACACAGACAAAGACTCTCGACCATCAACAGAGTAACTTTGAATAAAGGCACAGTTACTGAAATGCCGTAGTACCTACCAAAAAATGAGCCTACGTGGACGACTTGATCCAAGTCGCAATTGCCTCTAAATCTGAAAACGTGTATTTTTTATAAAATGTGAGTATGAAACTCAGTGAGCGAACCTTAGAAGGGAACAAGCAATATCAACTAGGAAATTTGATAATCATGATGCACTGGTTGAAAATGAGATAATTTTTCTCTAGCTAATGTTTAAAACCCCTTCCACTTAACCTGGAAGTATTAAACATTCAATGATGAAGCAACCATGTAATTACACCAATTATTCTAGTAAGATAGCAAGTCGACGATTTATCACAAACCGTCATAGAACAAGGGTTTCACAGACCATACATATCACATTTTTTCATTCATGCACACTATATCAAGCATATATATAAGATCACATGCAATTACATACACCACCCCACTCTCTTCAACTCTGGTGCACTCCCTACTCGCACCACACACCATCCCACTCTCTTCAACTCTGGTGCACTCTCTACTCGCACCAAGCAATATCATCATCTGTGCACTCCCTACTCGCACATAACAATTAACCATGTGCATTATCCACTCTGTAACACCACGTACTTTCGTTGGACATAAATAAGATTTTATTGATCAAACAAGTGATCATTTAATGTGAATTGGCAAGCAAAGAAACGCTTAAGAATAAATTATTTCGCACGTGCAAAAGTAGTAATTAAATAATAATATTTTAGTCAGAGATGAATTAGTAAGCTCAGTGATGATCCGGAGGTAAATCGAGACATAATAATGTGTTTTGGGACCAAAGTAGGTGAGTGAAAATTTTTAGAATAAAATAATACTTTATTTAATAAAATAATATTAAAATATTAATATTTTATATAATGTCAAAAATTAGTCATGAAAAATAGAATATGACTAATTTAAGTGGGGGAGAAGAAATAAAGATTAATTTTGAAGGAAAACGACGAAAAATGTGAGACGTGATTTTTATCGAGTTAACGCGGTAAGAGAATATTTAAATATTATGGAGACACCGCGTTGACAGGCTATTTTAATATTTTGATTATGCACGTGTAAGAGAAGAAATATAGATGGAAATTGGAATTTTTACACATTTCGGAAGAATTAATTTTAAATTATGAAAAGTTTGAGGGAGGTATGTTAAATAAAATGTAATTAAGGAACTATGTGTAAATTTTAGTACTTTGAAGAAATAAAAAATAAAATGAAAGTAAAATAGGTGAAGAAATAATAAAGAAAGGTGGTGGAAAAGTCAAAGAAACATTTGTTTATATACATGAGTGACCACATGGACATGAGACAAGAAGAAAAGCTAGACAAAATAAAAGAAAAGTCAAAGTAAAGGAAATGAAGAAAAGAAGTGATAGGGCCGACCATGTGAAATGGAATAAGGAAACAAAGGAATAAAGTGAGGAAAAAAAGAAAAGAAGTATAGGGTGCTCTGTCAAAGGAAGTAAAAGAAAACAAAAGAAATAAAAGACCAAGGAAGAGTCTAGAAAAGAGAAGGGAGATAAGGTCTGTCAAGCTAGAAAAAGATAAGAAGAAATGAAACAAAGTAAAGGCAAAGGAAGAAGAATAAAAAGAAGAGAAGAGTCGGTCATGAAGAAACAAAGAAAAATCCAGCAACAAGGGAGAAAAGAAAAGAAATGAGAGGACGAGAAAAAGAGAGGAAAAGGTAGTAAAAAAAATCGTGAAATACAAAGAGAGAAGGAGGGCCGAAATTCGACAAGATTGAAAAGATAAGGAAATCTAAAAATTTCTGGGTTTTTGCCCCAAATTTTGAGGTAAGCGAGCTAATTTTTTTGAGGTTTTTATGGTTGATTTTAGTTCTGAAAAATTGGTGAATTTGATGCTGAAAATTGAGCTAAAAATTGGTTGATTTTTTAGGCTTGAAGGTGCAGTTTGATTGCTGACTTTGTGCAGAAAATTAAGCTGGAAATTTATCGTTTTGGGGGGTTAAAATTTGCGGCATTTTGAAGTGGAAAAAGGGGCAGCATAGCTGCTGATTTTGGAGCCAAAAAGAGCTGAATTTGTGCTACCAATTTAGTGCAGAAAATGGAATAGTGAAGTGTAAAAAATTTTTACTGAATTGTGCAGGAAAGGGAGATTAGTTGTTGTAGGTTTTAAGGCTAAAAGTGAGCAGCTTGATTTTTGAATTTTTGAAAAAGGAACGGTAGCATAATGCTGCCACCAAAGGAGAAGGAAAACGAGCCAAAGGAAGAGCAGAAAAAGGGGGAGGCTCGACTTGAAAGAGGAAGAAAGTGACGGGCAGCCACCACCGGCAGAGGATGAAGGCCACGGTGGGAGAAGGCCACAGGCTGGGAAGAAAGAAGGAAGAAAAACGTGAAAGGAAGAAAGAAAGAAAAAAAATAAGAAAAGAATAAAATGGGCCAAGTAGGAAAAAGAAAATAAAATTGGGCATGGCCCAAATGGAAAAAAAATGGGCAAAGCCCACTAGGAAAAATAAACAGGCCTAGCCCAATGGAAGAAGTAAAAAAGCCCATGGAAAGTGAGGTCCAAAAAGGAAAAAAAAATTGGACAAGGTCCAAATGGTAAGTGAATTATATATTTAAAGATTTATGGGTAATTAATATTATGCATATTTTGGATGAAAAATATGCAAGTTACTTGAGGTATTTTTAATTAAATTAATACACATATAAATGTATGATTAAATATATAAGATTTAAATTTTACGCTGCTAGGAACGTTTATCGAGGAGGAGAAGTAGTGTGACAAAGGATCGAGAATAGAAGTACTAGAACTCTTAGTACAGTGAGTAAACTCATTATCGTCTTAATTATCAAGAGTAGATTTTATTAAATTTGATGATTTTATGAAAAATCATTTTATTTAGTGAAATATTTATTTTATGAGAAAATTCTGAAATTTATGAAATAAATTGAATTTACGAAATAAATTGAATTTTTATAAATTGATTTGAATATGGAACAATTGGTTTTGAAATTAGAGTAACTGGAAACTTCCTGTTTGTGGTTTAAATCGTATGGCTTATAGCAATATGTGAGCATGAATGGATAGACTGGCTTGTGTAAAAATAATATATACTGTGTATTCAGCCTTGAGAGGCTAGATTGTGATAAATTGCCATATCATGCTAGTTAAGATTTTATAAATAAGGTGGTAGATAAAATAATCACTACAGTGTTACCGGTTCTGTGGGCCAGACTAAGAGAGGGGGCACAGAATCAGATTTACCTTACCTCGATCGGAGAGTAGTGAGTGGGGTGTCCTTGAAGTAAAGTTTGAGTGCACTTCACGTGGACCACTGCGTGAGAGTGAGACTCAGCCAACGCCAAGGCATGGCTAGATTTTTAAATGTAAAAATATGTTCATGTATATACTACATTGAAGGGCCTTGGTGGTCTCAATCAGATGCCTCAGCTAGGGTATCCTCGAGAAGGATTTTGGCAAGAGCCAAGTTAAGATATTGAGAAATTCATAAGCCATAATATTTATTCAAGCATAAGTAATATTAATTAATCGAGTAAAATGATTCAATTTTGCTCGATAGAATATTTTACTTGTCTCTACTCGATTGGAATGAGTTGAGATAAGATGAACTGTAATACAAAGAAAGTATTTTAATTTATCTCCTTTTACTTGACTTTACATACTTTAGATGGTATCTATTTACTCATTGGGATTATGTAATCTCACCACTCTTCCTATCCATTTTTCAAGCTCAAGATAGTTCGTAGATAGCTGACACTGTCGAGAAATACATTTGGAGTTACGATCTTAGAGATCAAAGGTTTATCTTCTAGCATTTTATCTCGAGTCGTTCCGCTGTACCCGTTTCTATTATGTTAGAGTTCAAGTCGTAGTAATTTATCTATTAAGTTGTAAACGAAATCAAAACTTTATATGTAGCATAAATTGGAAAATTTTATATTTTTGTGTATATACTTGTAAATAAATAAGGAAAAAGTTTGTACTGGTTTTTATATTTATGATTTAATTCAGTACATGAAAGTAATAATATTATATAAAGAGTGAAAAGTGTGAATTAACGAGTAAATCGAGACAGGCTTATTCGAGACTTGGCCGGTCGTTCCCGAGGTCTCGAACATCGGTAGCGACTAAGGAAAGTGGTCGTTACAATGTTAGTGAGTCCTAGGAATTCTTGTGTCAAACAGCGAAGTAGTGGAGTCGACGTAGAGTCTTGTTTATAGTTAGTGACTGCAACACCGATTATAAGTAGGAGGCTACATAGACTCTTTATCCTAGAAAACCACCCTGTGTAATCATAAGTAGTGAGTAAATAACGAAAATAAATTATCGATGTTAGGGTTTGAGATGCCACCTGAGACACGAGCAACCGTTAGAAATATTTTAAGCATATACTTTTAATGAACGGTTGATATGATGATATACCCCTTCAACCAAAAGTGAAGGAAAACAAAATCGGATAAATAAGTCTGTAATAACTTATTTAATTAGTGGAGCTAATTTTGAATTCAATTAAGTGACAATGAGATCCCAAGGGTTGATTGAACTATGATAGGTTGTAGTTATTACTGTATGAAATAGCTCAAGGTTGAAAATAGATATTGATGATAATGTTGAGGGACACTTAAGTAAAATTTATATTAAGTTTTATAGATATCAGAGTTACGCAATGAAAGCGTGGTGGGCCCATAACCCACAGGTAAATGAGATACGAGAATGAAAATGGTATGGAAGTATGTAAATCGAAATAAAATGGATTGAGAAGTAGACCGGTAGTCAATGGTTATATAAATGTTCAAGTGTTAGAAGGTTTGATAAAAGATCACAGTAAAGGAATTGTGGATGGCTATGTAGACATGCATAATTGATGATTCAAGAATGATTTGATGAAGGTGTGACTAAGATTAACGATATATTTATTTTCTCTTTATAAGAAGAAGAAGAATGTTGATTTAATTCAAGAAGTGTGGTACTTACAATTAAATGTATGGTGACCTTGTTCAGTTTTCTACAAAGATTGGAAATTGATATAATTTGTAAGATTGAGATCTTATATGGTGAATGTCCAATGAAAGTGATGTGAAGGAATTTTAGAATTTTGATTATTCACCGTACGTTGGTTTGAATTCAATGACGAATTTATTTTTAAGTGGGGGAGGATTGTAACACCCCGTACCTTCGTTGGACATTAATAAGATTTTATTGATAAAACAAGTGATCATTTAATGTGAATTGGCATGCTAAGAAACGCTTAAGAATAAATTATTTCGCACACGCAGAAGTAGTAATTAAATAATAATATTTTAGTCGGAGATGAATTAGTGAGCTCAAGGATGATTTGGAGGTAAACCAAGATATAATAATGTGTTTTGGAACCAAAGTAGGGGAGTGAAAATTTTTAGAATAAAATATTATTTTATTTAATAAAATAATATTAAAATATTAATATTTTATATAATGTCAGAAATTAGTCATGAAAAATAGAATATGGCTAATTTAAGTATGGGAGAAGAAATAAAGATTAATTTTGAAGGAAAATGATGAAAAACGTGAGATGTGATTTTTATCGAGTTAACGTGATAAGAGAATATTTCAATATTATGGAGACACCGCATTGACAGGCTATTTTAATATTTTGGTTATACACGTGTAAGAGAAGAAATATAGATGGGAATTGGAATTTTTACACGTTTCGGAAGAATTAATTTTAAATTATGGAAAGTTTGAGGGAGGTATGTCAAATAAAATGTAATTAAGGAATTATGTGTAAATTTTAGTACTTTGAAGAAATAAAAATAAAATGAAAGTAAAATAGGTGAAGAAATAATAAAGAGATGTGGTGGAAAAGTCAAACAAATATTTGTTTATATGCATGAGTGACCACATGGACATGAGACAAGAAGAAAAGCAAGACAAAATAAAAGAAAAGTCAAAGTAAAGGAAATGAAGAAAAGAAGTGATAAGGTCGGCCATGTGAAATGGAATAAGGAAACAAAGGAATAAAGTGAGGAAAGAAAAGAAAGGAAGTAAAAGAAAACAAAAGAAATAAAAGACCAAGGAAGAGTCTAGAAAAGAGAAGGGAGATAAAGTCGGTTAAGCAAGAAAAAGATAAGAAGAAATGAAACAAAGTAAAAGCAAAGGAAGAAGAATAAAAAGAAGAGAAGAGTCGGTCATGAAGAAACAAAGAAAAACTGAGCAACAAGGGAAAAAAAAAGAGAAAGGAAAGGATGGGAAAAAGAGAGGAAAAGGGAGCAAAAAAAATCGTGAAAAACAAAGAGAGAAGAAGGGCCAAAGTTCAACAAGATTGAGGGGAGAAGGAAATCTGAAAATTTTCAAGTTTTTGTTGCAAATTTTGTGGTAAGGGAGCTGATTTTTTTTTTAGGTTTTTATGGTTGATTTTAGTGCTGAAAAAGTGGTGAATTTGATGCTAAAAATTGAGCTAAAAATTGATTGATTTTGGAGGCTTGAAGGTACGATTTGATGGCTAACTTTGTGTAAAAAATTGAGCTGGAAATTTGTGGTTTTGGGGGGCTAAAATTTGATGGATTTTGGGTGGAAAAAGGGGCAGCATAGCTGCTGATTTTGGAGCCAAAAAAAGCTGAATTTGTGCTACCAATTTAGTGCAGAAAATGGAATAGCAAAGTGCAAAAAATTTCTATTGAATTGTGCAAGAAAGGGAGAATAGTTGCTGCAGGTTTAATGGCTAAAAACCAGTAGCTTGATTTCTGAATTTTTTAAGGAGGAACAGTAGCTTGATGCTGCCACCAGATGACAAGGAAAACGAGCCAAAGGAAGAGCAGAAAAAGGGGGAGGCTCGGCTGGAAAGAGGAAAAGAGTGACGGGCAGCCACCACCAGCGGAGGATGAAAGCCATAGTGGGAAAAGGCCAAGGGCTGGGAAGAGAGAAGGAAGAAAAACGTGAAAGGAAGAAAGAAAGAAAAAAAATAGGAAAAGAATAAAATGGGCCAAGTAGGAAAAAGAAAATAAAATTGGGCATGGCCCAAATGGAAAAAAAATGGGCAAAGCCCATTAGGAAAAATAAATGGGCCTAGCACAATGGAAGAAGTAAAAAAGCCCATGGAGAGGGAGGCCCAAAAAGGAAATAAGGAATTGGACAAGGTCCAAATAGTAAGTGAATTATATATTTAAAGATTTATGGGTAATTAATATTATGCATATTTTAGATGAAAAATATGCAAGTTACTTGAGGTATTTTTAATTAAATTAATACCCATATAATTGTATGATTAAATATATAGGATTTAAATTTTACGTTGCTAGGAACGTTTATCGAGGAGGTGAGGTAGTGTGACAAAGGATCGAAAATAAGAGTACTACGAACTCCTAGTACAGTGAGTAAACTCATTATCGTCTTAATTATCTAGAGTAGATTTTATTAAATTTGATGATTTTATGAAAAATCAATTTATTTAGTGAAATATTTATTTTATGAGAAAATTGTGAAATTTATGAAATAAATTGGATTTACGAAATAAATTGAATTTTTATAAATTGATTTAAAAATGGAACAATTGGTTTTGAAATTAGAGTAATTAGAGACTGCCTGTTTGTGTTTTAAATCATATGGCTTATAGCAATATGTAAGCATGAATGGCTAGACTGGTTTGTGCAAAAATTATATATACTGTGTATTCAGCCTTGAGAGTCTAGATTGTGATAAATTACCATATCATGCTAGTTAAGATTTTATAAATGAGGTGGTAGATAAAATAATTACTATAGTGGCATCGGTTCTGTGAGCCAGCCTAAGAGATGGGGTACAAAATCAAATTTACCTTACCTCAATTGGAGAGCCGTGAGTGGGGTGTCTCTGGAGGTAAAGTTTGAGTGCGCTTCACGTGGACCACAGCGTGAGAGTGAGACTCAGCCAACGCTAAGGCATGACTAGATTTTTAAATGTAAAAATATGTTCATGTGTATACTACACTGAAGGGCCTTCGTGGTCTCGGTCAGATGCCTCGACCGAGGTAGGAGCCAAGTTAAGATTTTGAGACATTCATAAGCCATAATGTTTATTCAAGCATAAGTAATACTAATTAATTGTGTAAAATGATTCTATTTTGCTCGATAGAATATTTTATTTGTCTCTACTCAATTGGAATGAGTTGAGATAAGATGAATGGTAATACAAAGAAAGTATTTTAATTTGTCTCCTTTTACTCAGCTTTAGATACTTTAGATGGTATCTGTTTACTCACTAGGATTATGTAATCTCACCCCTCTTCCTATCCATTTTTCAAGCTCAAGATAGTTCGTAGATAGCTGACACTGTCGAGAAGTACATTCGAAGTTATGACCTTAGAGATCAAAGGTTTATCTTCTAGCATTTTATCTTGAATCGCTCCGTTCTACTCGTTCTATTATGTTAGAGTTCAAGTTGTAGTAATTTATCTATTAAGTTGTAAACGAAATCAAAACTTTATATATAGCATAAATTGGAAATTTTTATATTTTTGTGTATATACTTGTAAATAAATAAGGAAAAAGTTTGTACTGATTTTTATATTTATGATTTAATTCAGTACATGAAAGTAATAATATTATATAAAGAATGAAAAGTGTGAATTAACGAGTAATTCGAGACAGGCTTGTTCAAGACTTGGAGGGTCGTTCCCGAGGTCTTGAACGCCGATAGCAACCGAGGAAAGTGGTCATTACACACTCTCTCATGGGCATTACGTCTCGTTATCCCCACGTTGCACACCATTACTAGCATGTGCATTATCCATTCTCTCGTGGGCGTTACTTCTCGCTGTCCCCACGTTGCACACCATTACAGGCATGTGCATTTTCTCATTCACACGTGCACGGTTACAATAATTTCACAACATTTCTTAACAATACATGTAAGCATCATAAAGATGTACCTAAAGTCATCACAAACATATTTAACATCATAGAAATATGTTTCACTAAAAGCTTGTTCTTGAGATTCATTTTTAAATGGGAATTAGATATAATCATTCACGCATTTCATTTCAACTTAATTAGAATTCCTAAATAAATTTTGAAATGCAAGTTCACTCACAAATTTCTGGGAGTCGAATTCAAGCACTTCGACTGCTAATCCTCGGGTGCGATTTCTTGCCTTTATTTGATGGCTCACCACCTATCCATAATACATGACACAAAAGTTAAGAATTTGTGCCAATTAGTCATGAACTATTTCAAGCCCTCTAAATCTAAATGAATGCAGGCGATGGAAATCAAAATACCCGATTAATCGCTTAAATACGTTTTTCGACTGATTACCCAATAAAATAGCTATTGTGTCCAATTTCACTCCAAATTACTCCATTCTTTTTCTACTACCTCAATTCATCAATTACCATTTAAATCATGCCAAATTCAGCATTATAACCCTTACACTTCTTCATAGGTAAAATCGGTCATTTCAGTGCACTAACACTGTGATCTTTCCTAGTAAATTTTCTCACTCTAATGCATCATTTTCCAAGCCATTTTTTTTGAAACAAGAATCAATCCATCAACACACACAACACACTAGGTTCTACTAATGAAGAATCCTAAGGGAAATGAATATTTTCCTTGTTGTTTTGCTTATAAACATGCTTAACTATCTCTAAACATCAACATAGTTCAAAATCAAGCCAATCCAATATCAATTTCTCTTCCATACCCATTCAGCCTCCATGATTTCAGCATGATAACTCAATATTCAGCCATGGAAAATAAGGAATAAAGCATGGGTAAGCTACGTTTCAAGGAAAATTAAAGAAATTTCAACTTACCTAGCTTGTTTCATTGATTTCTCTCACTTTCCCTTTGATTTTCCACCTAGGTTTTCTTGTTTCTCCCTTTATTCTTGTTACTGGTAGCTTTGGCTGAATATGGTGAGAGAAAAGGGGTTTTATGGGGTGATTTTTATGCTTTAATAATAAAATAATATGGTTTGTCATGTGTCACAAGCTTTTGGTCCATTTTTCTTTTTTTACTTTAATAATTGACTTTTAATCTCCACCACACATTTCTCATGTTTATCCATTTCCATGATGGATAAAATCCCTTGGTCTTGACAAGTGTTGAGGGTGAAAATTTACCGATTTGCCCCCGATGAGGTAAAATTATGATTTTGCCCCTATACTCCAAAAATTCACCAAGATCACAATTTTCCACTTCTCAACCTCAAATTATGTTCTAAATAACCTAAATAGTCAATCTTATTCAAATGTTATCAAAATCTTTTCTAAAAATTTCTATTTTGTCTTTAATGGCAAAATGACCATTTTACCCTTGATCAGTCAATTTTTCCGATTGACTCCAAATTAGACCTCGAACTCTGAATCACAGTTTTAAATCATTCTGTGGGTTTTGGAATTCTCAAATTCCTCTTAGAATTTCTATTTGAACTAGTTAGAGGCTCGATTTAACTTAGTTGTACCACTTGGCACAATACCATCTTTTAATGAACTTGATAGGGTCTCACATATTGACATCTCTTATCAATATCTCATACATTCATCTAACTTTTTACTCACTTTTTCCTTAACCTTTAACAAGGTTTAATCTCTTGTCTTCTTTATTTCTTAAAATTTGACTTTAGTCAACATATTATTCATCTTAACACTCCACATGTTAATTTATCTTTATGTAGCCATCTCAAAAACTCTCTAACTTTTCCTTCTCTTATATGCCAATATATAAGGCAATAAAGAAATTTTTCAATTCACTCATCATTTTTATATTAATACTTCCCCAATGCACTTAAGACCCCAAATAACAAAGCTTAGCATCAAAACCACTAACCATATTTCAACTCGTAAGTCCCATCTTTATGCTGCTCACAATTTGCTCATGCTTTCTAACCATAAGGGGTTCTTAACCAATTACATATATAAAGTGGATAATTCACTTAATTATTGTATCTCGTCCTTGTAGTTATAAGATCAAGATATCTTGAACTTAGGATGCAGAAGTTCCTTCCTAGAACATATCCAAAAATTCACATTTTCTAAGCCCATTACCTTTGGAGAAATCACTTTCAAGACTGATCATTTGTATCATAAACCGTACTTTGAACCAAATAGACTTTTAAATCGATCTTTAAAGCAATTTGTATATCAAGCTCAATTATAGAACTCCGTATGGCATTAGACTAGATTCAATATTTCTAAGTCATTTAACTTCAACTACCAAATACACAACTAGTCCTTTAGTCCTTTGACTTTACGCTAAGCATAGCATAATTCAAGCTCACCCTTAGAACGAATTGTTTACTAGCCTTTTACTTCATGATCACACATCAATTATAATTAATCAGTGATTTTTAACTCTTGAGTTAATTTATGCAATTATAACTATAAATTATAATAGTTCAAATTAAATCTTGGAATCTCACAGTTACTTAATTGACATCAAAACCAACTCCATCTAAGCTGTTATACACAAATTCCACACAAATTCACATATAAAATATTTCGGATGCCCAACACCATTTATTTGTAAACAGAGCAAGTCAATTGGTACGGTGCACTTACTTCCATGGACATGAGTATTGGTTTACACCTCTCACAATACTGATAGCTATAAACCTCAAGTGAATCACAACTATCACTTTTTGTTCTAGTCAAACTATGCCCATTGTTACCATTATCGCACCGCTCCTTTATAGTATCCTCAATTCCAATCCATAGTGATTTAATTTTCTTCCCATTGATAATCATGGGCTCATATTATACTCTACTTTCCTCCATCCTTAGTCGAAGGGGTATATCATTACATCAATCTGTCATTAAGGGAACTTGCTTAAAATCTTTCCAATAGCAGCTCGTGTCTCAAGCAACATCTCAAATTCAGACGACAGTGCTACTTATAACTTTTATTTAACATTAGTAGAAGGTAGGATACTAAGAATAGGAGTTTATATAACCTTAGGCATACAAGCTCAATAAGCCATTTATAAAAATGAAATAGTTGACAATCAAGTTTTAAGATCGTCTCCTTTTACAGTTAACCAGATCACGCTCACCATCTTGTGATGATTACATAAAGCCAATTTCAATGTTTTATTTCCATACAAAAGTCAATCGTTAATCGACGCCATCTCTGGACACCATATGTCATAAAATCAACTTTACTTAATCAAAATTCATATTCTAATATCATACCTATAGGTCATGGCTCATAACCAAAGTCTTTACTTACTCAATTTCCTCTTCTAAAGGTGCCAGGTTTCTATATACAGATGCATGCATTCCACTCAACCTAACTTAACTTAACTTGAGGCCACACTGACACTGTAGTTTTTAAAATAACTTCAAAACCAAAAACTCTGATACCACCTGAATTGTCACGACCCGGAACTCCCATCAAGCCCATGACAACAGCCGCAATGTCTCAATAGACATTCCTGCCCCAAATGCCAACCGAAACCTCATAAGGCTTTAATATCAGTTTTCCACTTCCCCTATGAGTAACAGTTACTAAATATCATATTTAGAGAAATATAGATTAATTTCAAATCAAAAACAGAAAAAAAGTAATTTCTACTACACAAGGGTATTTTGGTCATTTTTCCTCAAAAATTTTGAAACCAGCTAAAAACACGGTATATGAGTGAAGAATACAAATTTCATAACTGAAAATAAGTTTTAATGTCTAAAACATTCATTTAGAATGAAATTATAGCTAATAGAATAAAATAAAAATATTAAATAATATATTTCATTTTCTTATAAAATAATATTTTTAGAACTCTGCGTAAATAATTTTTATAGCATAAGAACAAAATAAATTCATACGTATAGTAATACATATAACCAGAGCACATAATTTAATTTACAATGACTTGTGGGCCTCCGAATGACCAAAAGTAATGAAGGCTGTGAACCTATTGTTTTTGAGAATGCAAATCCAACTGTAGCCCCCGACAAATTCAGCTATCTACAAACTATCCTGAACCTAAAATGAGTGGAAAGAACGGTGGTGAGTTTATATAAACCTAGTGAGTAAACAAATACCATCTAAAATATCTAAAGTCAAGTCAATAGAGACAATTTAAAATAGTTCATCGTGTTATAGTTCATCACATTTCAACTCATTTCGACTAAATAAAATAAATTCATTTTACTTAAATAATCTACATGGCTTATGAATATCTTAAAAACTTGGCTCGTGCCAAAACTCATACTCAGTGACACCTTGATCAGAGGTATCCAACCGAGCCCGCCAAGGCTGTTTAGGAGTCATATATGCATAAAACATATTTTTACGTTACAACATAGCTGTTCCTTGGCGTTAGCTGAGCTCACCCTCACATGGTGGTTCGGCGTGAAGTGAACTCTAACCGTTACCTCAGGAGATACCCTCTGCGCCTCTCGTACCGAGGTAAGATATAACGGGGTTTACCATGCCCTTTAAATATGTCCAGTCCAAGGAAACCCGCCCACTATAGTAAGCTAATCATATAACCCACCATATCAATAAAAATTCAGCAGCATAACGTGGCTAACATAATACTAACCAGTCTGTCAAAGCCAACAACAGTTCATATATTTTCAACACAATTTCCAATCCAGCCACTCATGCCCACATTATCATAAGTTATTCAATTCAAACCATAATTTACAACACAGCAAGTAGCCTCCAATTACTCCATTTTCAAAGCCATCATTCCATTTCAAGACAATTTCTAAAATCATTTCATTTAATCACATTTTGCTTATAAAACATAAAGATTTACCATTTAAACTCATTTTCCATAAAATCACAAAAACGATTTAAAATTCACTTTAGATAATCAAGATGATGATAAGGTTACTCACTGTAACGGGAATCGAGTTTGGGATACTCCGATTCTTGATCCTCGGGTCCTATCTATGTACTCTTACTAGAATGCTCACCACCTAGATATAATGTATAGCAACCAATTTACTATATTTGTACTAAACCGTTATAAAACTAATTCAGGCTCTGTATGTATGCATGAAACGGGATGCGAAGTGTGCGGATAATCCTTTATATATGGTATTCTACGTGGATTCAATTGTGTATCGAAATAAAATAGTATTGGCCTAATTTGACCTATTCACCGATAAATTGGCCAATACATCCAATTCAACTCCAAATAAATTCATTCCACTTCCAAAAATCCAATAAATCCATCTATATCATTGGGATTCATATCCATGTCAATTTACCATAATTTCCTTATTTTCCATAAAGCCAATTTCTAAAGGGTCTATACTTTTTGATACCCAGTTTCAACCTCCAACACCATAAATCATTAATTCCTATCTAAATAACATGAGATACAACCAAATTCGTCATCAACAAGCCACGTGCAAAATTCGGCTACTAAGGGTAATTGAAGAACATAAAATATTCTTGCTTACTTTTCATTTTACACATCATAAAACATCTAAAAACACTAAGATATCATGTAATATCACAAAATCCATCATCAATATCTCCATTGTAAAATTCGACCATTGAAGGTTTAGTGTAGATCATGTGATTGTCATGCTTGATTTTTACACCTAATATCATAAAACAATTAAAAACACCTAAATATCTTGAAATCTAACCAAATAAACCGTTAAATCTTCTCTCTCTAAATTCGGTCAACCATGAGTCTTTCATGGTATCTTGTGATTCAACCATGGAAAATGGAAAAGAATGCATAGGAAAGGTAGATCACAAGCTAGAATTAAGAAATTTTACCTTTAACCACTTGTTTCCTTCAAATCCACCAAATTTCCCTTGAATTTTCTTAGCTAGGGTTTGTTCTTCCTTTTTCTCCACTTTGTTCTTCACTTGGCCAGCCATATGAATGATTTTGGGAGGGTTTAAGTTGGCTTTTATAAGGAAATTTTAAAAGGTTATAAACTTACCATGTGTCACCATATTATTGGCCCATATGTAGCACTTAACCATTAAGCATTCTCCCACCACCATATGATTATCCATGGGTCAAAATGATGATGGATGAAGTCCATGGGCTGGAAAAATGTATGGTGGTGTAAAATTCCAATTTTGCCTTTGGACGACAAAATGACTATTTTGCCCTTATGCTCAGAAAAATGTCAAAATTAAAATTTTTTACTCCTCAAACTCATATTATGTTCTAAATAGTCAATCTTGGTCAAAAATTTCTTCCAACATTCCAATTTCAACCTCAGGTGGCAAAATGACCATTTTGCCCCTACATTATGAAAATTCTAATTTGACTCCAAATCAATCCTCAAACTCTTTATCACCATATTAAATCATTATGGACTTTTAAAATTCTCAATTTCATCTTAAAATCTCTATTTGGACTAGTTCGATGCTTAATTCAACTTAGTTGTACTAGTAAGTACAATATCAACTTTTAATGCTTTTTCGAAGCATCCACGTATGCAAACACCCTTTCTAATGTATAAATGGCATAATAAATATATTGTAGAGCTGTGCTTGACACAGTGTTGGCATTTAGAAGCAAACTAGAACCCCTTTCTTTTCAGTCGTTCTTCAATTGGGATCCAATCGTGTAACATCCTCCATAGAAAGAAAGAGATAGTTAAAAGAATACTTGTATGCCAAATTAAATTAAAACCTAGGTTTATCAATTGCCATTGCCAAATAATCTCCCAAGCGGACTTAGTAGTGAATTGACCATCCGAGGTAAGTGCCCAGTATGCCCTATCATCACTGGAAAGATCTATTGAAATTTTTAGAATTTTTGCCACAACACCCTCCGGCAACACATTGTTCAGCTTTTCCATATCCCATTTACCGTCATCATAAAAATAAGACACTCTTGTCGTACACGAAGTAAATAATGGAAACCGATTAACTAAGAGTGCTTCACCCATCTAACAATCATGCCAAAAAAAAATAGCTCACCCTTACCAATTCGCCACATAATATGTTGTTCTATAACTGGGTAGCTGGCTAATATTCATTTCCATGTTTGTGAGTCATGAAGTTTTGGCTGAACGTACCTTGGAATTTGGCCAACACAATATTTCATCCGCATAAAACGAGTCCAAATACTATTACATGATGCAAACCTCCACCAAAGCTTCATGCTAAAGGCCTTAAACACATCACCTAGGCCTCGGATGTCCAGTCCACCCTCACTAGTTGGGAGAGTGGTCTTCTGCCAAGAGCCCCAATGAATATGTCTGGTACCTGTTGAGCCTTTCCACAAGAAATTGTTGAACATTCTGTCAATTTTTTCAACTACACAATTAGGGGGTTTGAGGACCTGCAAGAGATAGATAGGGAGAGAAGACAATACACTCCGTAATAATGTTATTCTTCCACTTAGGGTTAAAATTTTGTTGTCCCATCCTTCTATTCTTCCCAGGATCTTTTCCACCAATTCATCGAATAGCATTACCTTTTTTGGTCCTTTGTAAAGTAGTACCCCCAAGTATGTGATAGGTAAGCACTTTTGAACAAAGCCAATGGTTTGGGAGATGATCTATTTCCGTGCGCTTGCCATAGTGCGATGAGTTATGAAGTAGCTCTTAGACTGGTTTATTCGCTATCCAGAAATCTCCTCATAATCCTACAAGAAAGTTAGAATTTTCTACAAGGAAGATTTTGCACCATTAGTGAATATAATAATATCATCCGCAAATGTCAAGTGGCTAACTAACATGGAGCAACCAGAGCAATAATGAAAGGATGGATATTGGGCCAATAGGGCATTCAATCCGTGGGATAAATATTTTACCGCCAAAATAAACAATAGGGGGAAATTGAGTCACCTTGTCTGAGTCCCCTTTCTAACTTGAAATAGCCTACGGTCCTACCATTAATCAACAAGGAAAACCAGCAATTAGATATCCAACAATGAACCATATAAATCCACTAAAAATTAAATCCAAACTGCTGTAGCATTCTGTAAAGAAAATCCCAGTCGAGCCGATCATATGCCTTCATCATATCCAGCTTCAGAACAACATTTCCTCCTCTTGATTTTCGATCAATCCTTCCAATGAGTTCTTGTGCAAGTAAGATATTGTCACTGATCAATCTTCCTCCTACAAAGCCACTCTGATTCTCTGTAATAATGGACGGGAGCACCTTTATGAGACGGTTGGCCAAAATCTTAGTAATGATTTTATTTAGAACATTACAAAGACTTATTGGTCTAAAATTGCTTCATTTCAAGGCATTGTCAGTCTTAGGTAGCAGCACTATTGTTGTAGACGTGATTCCTTTCGAAAGATCAGCCCATGAAAGAATTTGACTACTGCATCCAAGAGGTCATTGACAACAATATCCCAGTATTGTTGATAGAAGTATGAGGAAAATCCATCCGAGCTAGCAACACTGTCCTTATTGATATTGAAAACTGCCCCTCTCAACTCTTTTCTAGATGAAACTGCACATAAACTCAGGTTATCATTCTTAGAGATAATAGCAGGAATCAAAGAAGCATTAAACTTGGCCATATTACACGGTTCCTTTATCATAAAGAAGGAAAAAAATTCCACTGCAGAGAGCTTTACTGCATCCGGTTCTTCGATCCAATTGCCATCTAGATTTTGAATCTTGAAAATGCAGCTTTTGATTCGTTTCTTCTTGACTCTCATGTGGAAAAACTTAGTGTTACGCTCACCCTCCACAAGCCACTTTATACCAGATTTTTGCTTCCAAAATAATTCTTCAACACTAAGACAATGATTAAGCTGAGCATAAGTTTTATTCATTGTTGCACGATTCTCAATTGACTGTTCTTGTTGGAAGACTAACTCACAATCTGCAGCCTTTTGTTCCGCTACCTTTAAGGTGTGAAAGATGTCTCAAAATACCTCTTTGTTTCATCGTTTAAGAGCTTGTTTCAACCGACATTGCTTTGCCCAAAAGGCATGTATTCCCGACCCAATAATAGGAAAATTCCAATTCTATGCCACAAAATTTTTAAACCCATGATAAAGCACCCACGCATGCAAGAATTGAAAGGATGAGGGGGTTCTATCCTGGTCTGTAGAGCAGGAAATCAGTAGAGGACAATGATCTGACCCGTCTCTATTGAGATGTTGTATGCGCGTAGAAGTAAAGAATTATGCCCAATGGTGATTGAATACCATTCTATCCAACCTTTGAAACATACGATTATTTGTCCAGGTGAATGGGTTCCCTTCATAGCAGCCATCTAGTAAACCACAATCAAGCAGAGCTGTAGCAAAATCCTCCATAGAACCACCATGCGGTACAGCTCCATTTAACCGTTCTCTTCTGTGTAAAATGACATTGAAGTCTCCCCCAACTATCCATGGTGTTTGAATATTAATTGATAAGCTCTTCAAACAATCCCACAAAGCTAACCTTTCTGATCTGGTGCATTTTGCATAGATGAAGGATGCAAAAAGCGAGATTCTCAGCCACGGCATGGTTAACTGAACGTGTAGACATTGAACATGATCTAGCAACACTTCACAACTCAAGTTAAACAAGTGAAACAACCAAATCTTCTTAGAGCAATTCATAAGAACTTTTTCAAAACCCAATTTTCTTCTAATGGAGTCAGTTTTGGAAGTATCAACCATGGGTTCCAAAATAACTAAAATTTCTATTTTATGCATTAATTGTAATTTTTGTTATTCTTCTTTGAATCACAGCTATCAAGCCCAGCCTTATAATATATTTTCCATGTCATTCATGTCCTTGATATAATGCTTGCATACTTGAATACCTCGAAAAAATTATTAAAAATCGATAGTGTACCTAGTGGTACAACTAAGTTCAATTAAGCCTCGAACTAGTCTAAATAGAGATTTTAAGATGAAATTGAGAATTTTAAAACCCCAAAATGACTTAATATGGTGATTCAGAGTTCAAGGATTGATTTAGAGTCAAATTGGAATTTTCATAACGTAGGGACAAAATGGTCATTTTGCCACCCGAGGTTAAGATTGGAATGTTGGAAGAGGTTTTTGACCAAGATTGACTATTTAGAACATAATTTGAGATTTAGAAGTGAAAATTTTTAATTTTGACATTTTTTCGAGCATAAGGGCAAAATAGTCATTTTGCCATCCAAGGGCAAAATTGTAATTTTACACCACCCAACACTGGTAATGCCCATGGATTTCAGCCATTAATATTTTATATTATGGATAATTGAAATATTTTATGTGGTGGAGAAAGAAAGCTTAATTGTTAAGTGTAAAATATGGACCAATGTATGGTGACAAGTGGCAAGCTTATATTTCTTTATAATTTACATTAAAAACCAGCACATAAACCCTCCCAACTCATTTCTCTTGGTCATCCAAAGCAAGAAAAAGGGAGAAAAGAAGAAGAAGAAAACCCTAGCTAAGAAATTTAAGAGAAATTCATTGATTTTCAAGGAATCAAGTGATTAAAGGTAAAATTTCTTAATTCTAGCTTGTGATCTATCTTTTCTATGCATTCTTTTACATTTTCCATGGTTGAATCACAAGATATCATGATGGATCTCTTGCTGGCCAAACATATAGAGAGAAGATTTGATGATGAATTTAGTTGGAAAACATGTTATTTTAGTGTTTTTAGTTGGTTAGTGATATGTAGCATGAAAAGCAAACAAGAAAAATTCATGTTCTTCCATCACCCTTCATAGGCTGAATCTTCCTTATGGTATGTTGATGGTGGATTTGATTTTATTTCAAGTGATTTGGTTAGGAATCAATGATTTATGGTGTAAAAATTAAGTATAAAAAACCATAGTGTCTATGCACCCACCATGGTCGAATTTCATAAAGAACCTAGTGATGATGATTCTTGTGATATATTGTGTTATTTAGGTAGGATTTAATGAATTGTGGTGATGAAAACCGAAAATGGTTATGGAAACCAAAAATGGTGATTTTTAAGTATAGTGCTTTTAGTTAACAAGTTGAATCACAATGAGAAAGTCAAGCTTATTGAGGCACTTTGGTATAATTGAGATATTGGAAATGTAATGAATATATATTTGGAGTCAATTTCGATGTTTTGATTAAATCAAAGATGGAGAATTCAAATTAGGTAGAAAATCGATCCATTTCGATCACAATTGAACCAACGTGTAACATCGTATTTAAGTGATTGTCCAAACAACCTCATGCATTCATATAGAGCCTGAAAAAAAAATTATAATAGTATGACACAATATATTGAATTATGTGTCGTGAATTGTGTATAAGTGGTGAGCCCTCTAACAAGGGTAAAAACATTGTGTTAGAGGATCAAGAATAGAAGTGTTTCAAACTCCTGATATTGTGAGTAACCTTATCATCATCTTGATTATCTAAAGTAAATTCTAATTTTTTTTGTGATTTTATGGAAAAATGAGTTTAAAGGGTAAATCATTATGTTTTATAAGCAAAATGTGATTAAATGAAATGATGTTATAAAACTGTCTTGAAACTGAATGATGGCTTTGAAAATGGAGTGATTGGATACTACTTGCCGTGTTGTAAATTATGATTTGAAATGAATGGCTTATGGCAATATTGGCATGAATGGCTGAATTGGTATTTGTGTGAAAATATATGCACTGCTTGTTTTGCCTTGATAGGCTAGATAGTGATATACTTGCCATGTCATGCTGTTGAACTTTTATTGAATTGGTGGGTTATAGATTGGTCACTATAGTGATAGGTTCTATGGACCAGCCTATTGAGGGGTGTAGATGGAGAAAAAAATCATGAGCCAATTACATGCCGCCACATGGATTTGATGATGTCATAACCATGTAATTAATTATAAATAATTAATTTATTGGTTGGATTATTTTAAAGACATATAGTTGAACCAATTCACTTATTGGTAAATAATATTCATATTTTTGACCAATCAAAATTTAGTTATTGGTCACACAATTTATCTCTAAATAAATCATTATAATTTAGAGATAATGTTCACATTTTTGACCAATCAAAATTTAATTATTGGTCATTTAATTTATCTCTAATACTTACAATAATTTAGAGATAAAAATCAAATTTAATTATTTAATTTATCTCTAAATAAATTAAGATAATTTAGAGATAATATCTAATTTCAGCCAATCAAAATTCAAGGATTCAAGGTCCGGCCAATCAAAAATTTTTTGATAAGTCATCATGATTTATCTCTAAATAAATTAAAATAATTTAGAGAAATTTAAAGAGATTATATTCTCATCAAAGTCTCCCACCAAACATTATAAATAGAGGGCTCTTCCAAGCCATTTGATTCATTCAGAGGCATTCGAAGGCATTAGGAGGCATTCAAAGATTGAGAGCATTTTAGAGATCAAAAAAAGTATAAGATTTTTGAAGTGAAGATCAAGCAGAAGCGAAGTTCGTGATCAAGATATCAAGCAAAGTTAATGATCAAGATATCAAGCGGCAACGAAGTTTGTGATCAAGATGTCAAGCGAAGTTCGTGAAGCGAAGATCAAGTCGTAAAGACCCTTGAAGCAAAGATCAAGTGTTCGTGATCAAGATCAAGTCGTAAAAACCCTTGAAGCGAAGAAAAAGTGTTTATGATCAAGATCAAGTCGTCAAGACCCTTGAAGCGAAGATCAAGTGTTCGTGATCAAGATTAAGTCGTAAAGACTCTTGAAGTGAAGATCAAGTGTTCATGATCAAGATCAAGTCGTCAAGACCCTTGAAGCAAAGATCAAGTGTTCGTGATCAAGATCAAGTTGTCAAGACCCTTGAAGCGAAGATCAAGTGTTCGTGATCAAGATTAAGTCGTCAAGACCCTTGAAGCGAAGATCAAGATTAAGTTGTGAAGACCCTTGAAGCGAAGATCAAGCAAGTTCGTGATCAAGACTAAGTCCAAGTTCATGACTCTTGAAAACGAAGTGAAGAAATTAATCAGAGAAATTTCCAGATATCATAACTCACATAATCAAATATTTATATTTGTCTCATAATTTTCAAGTCAAGAAATTTTGACGAGAAATTTATGTGTACAAATTTCTGGCACGCCCGACGGGACCATCTCTGCCTCACATCTTCTTTCTTCCAACAAATCTCTAAATATTTTCAAGTTGAAATGGCTCCTAAGAAAACTTTCGCCAACAAACCTACTACCAAGCCTGCTAGAGCGAATCCTGCAGTCTTCCCAACCTCATCATCAAGCATAGATGTTCCAACACATCCATATAGTACTCGGAGAAAGACAGAAGCTCTTACTAAATTGTATGAGCAAACTCTCCCAGTCCTCAATCAAAATCCTCTGTATGATGCTTCTTCCCCAAGCTCTGAAGAAGTCTCGACTATGCAACTTGCTTCCTCCAAAGGATGAAGTACCAATCAACTTAGGGAGCATGATGGCTACTCAAGCAGTAGCTCTGTTTCATCGTCCCCTCGTAAAAGTTCTTCATCAAAAGTAGATTCTGGAATGATGGTTGTCATGACAACTAGAACAACATCTCTAGAAGAACAAGTTGCGTTTCTCGCAAAGACTGTGGAATCTCTGACAACAAGCATCAGAGAAAAAGATGAACATATTGCCTCAATGATGGCAAAAATTAGTAATTTTACCGGAAAAGCACCAATGGACCTTGACCAAAATCAATGCCAAGATAATGAGGAGAATTCCACTAAGGAAGTGGAAAATAATCTCCAACAAAAATCTAATGAAGTGGTCACCGCCAACCAATTGAAGGAATTCATCAATAAGGCCATCAAGGAACAAGTGGAAAGTGTCACTCAACCTTCGTACACATATGCCAAGCCATACTCTCAAAGGATTGATCGCATAAGGATGCCACTAAACTATCAACCACCAAAGTTCCAACAATTTGATGGTAAAGGAAATCCTCGTCAACATGTTGCACACTTCATAGAAACTTGCAACAACGTTGGCACTTATGGTGATCTCATGGTGAAGCAGTTTGTTCGAGCTTTAAATGGCAATGCCTTTGATTGGTACACAAACTTAGAGCCTGGAATGATTGATAATTGGGAGCAATTAGAATGTGAGTTCCTTAATCGCTTTTATAGCACTCGACGTGTGGTAAGTATGATTGAACTCACAAGTTCGCGCTAATGGAAAGATGAGCCTGTGATTGACTATATCTACAGGTGGAGAAATCTTAGTCTTAATTGCAAAGAGCGACTGTCTAAGTCCTCAGCTCTTGACATGTGCATCCAAGGGATGAATTGGGGATTACGTTATATTCTTCAAGGCATTAAGCCTAAAACTTTTAAGGAATTAGCTACTCGTGCTCATGACATGGAATTAAGCATGTCAGCGATTGAAAATCAAAGACCTCCAGTGCAAGAACAACGAAAGGGTAAACAGGATGTCCGCAAAGGGGGCAAAGCTTTGGCAGATAAGGGTGAAGGAAAACAAGCTATGACTATAAATACCAAACCCATTAAAGTGACTACCAATTCAAAGAAGATGAAAGAAATGAAGCTTTATCCCTCACAAGATAGAAAGAAGGTGTCTTTGAAAGAAAAACAAGAGAAAAAGTATCCTTTCCCTGACTCAAATATTGTAGGAATGTTGGAAGAACTTTTGAAAGCTAAGCTCATTCAATTGCCAGAGATGAAGCGACCAGAAGAAACTGATCAAGTAAATGACCCCAACTACTACAAGTACCATCGTTTAATTGGTCACCCCATAAAAAAATGTTTTGTCTTAAAAGACAAAATCATGGGTTTATACCATGATGGGAAAATTGAGTTTGAAGAAGAAACGGCTACGGCAAATGTAGCATCAACAACCAACATACTTTCTCCACTTAATGTAGAGAGTAACATAAAATTTGGATCCTTCGACTATATAATGTTGGCTCCAAATATAGAGAAAATTTATACTTCTCAAGATAATGGGGGCAAAGCTTGTAGTGGGGACCCAGACAATGAAGGATGGATTATTGTTACTCGTCAGAGAAAAGGAAAAAAAAGTCCTCCCAAGAACAAGCAAGCATCAAGAAGATCCAAAATGGCGAAACAACCATCTAGGGAGATGATGCGAAAGGTAATGCCAAGAAAAATAAGTACGGGCCAGTGTGAAGATTCAATGGTGCAAATGACTAAATGACCAATCACCTTGAATGATTTCATGCCAATGCAATTCAAAAATCAAAATCCAATTCCCACATCATGTTTCCAAATTGATGACGATGTTCTAAATGAAAAAAAAATTAAGTTCGATTCTAATTCCTCTTATGGTGTAGAAATTACATTTTCTGACGAAGACTTATTATTGGTGTCAACCCCTCATAATCGGCCTCTTTTTGTTCAGGGATATAGTCATGAACAGAAGATCAATCAAATTCAAGTAGATGATGGATCTGCTGTTAACTTACTCCTACTAAAAACAATGAAAGAGCTTGGAATTCCACTCGATGAATTATCAAAAAGTCGCTTGATGATCCAAGGTTTCAATCTTGAAAGGCAAAGAGCTATCGGAAAAGTTAGACTTCAACTTGCCATTGACGATATGGAATCCAATCCGTTGTTTCATGTGATAGATGCTAACACAACATACAACATGTTGTTAGGACAGCCTTAGATACATCAAAATGGTGTAGTATCTTCAACACTTCATCAATGCTTCAAATATTGTAGAAATGGACAAGTGAAGACAATCATAGTAGATGCTAAGCCATTTACTACAGCAAAAGCACATTTGGCCGATGCCAAGTTCTATTTAGAAAGTACTTTTATGGAAAAGGTACAATCTAAAGGCGATCCGGCAAATGATGAAGGAAAATCATCAAAGGAAAAAAAATCGTCTTCCTTTACAAAGAAAAATAATGATCTTATTGAAGGCTTAAAAAATTTGACTTTACCACTCACTAGTCTGGAAGGGTCAAAATACACTAAGTCTACATTGAAGGGATTTGTAAGGCCAATAAAAGGGCCATTAGTTGAACATGATGATCTTCCCTCTCAAAGAGCTAATGGTTTCGACCCTAATGCTTATAAGCTCCTAATAAAGGTTGGCTACGAACAAGAAGAAGTTTCTAAGTTAGTATACGAGCCTAGCAAGCCAATTAAAGAAGCTCCACAAGATTTTTCCAAGAATCGTAAAGTTTGGCAGAAAAAGATAAATGTTGTCAAAGCTACAAAATCAGGGCTGGGATTTACACCTTTAAAATTGAAGATTCATAAAGAAGCTTCAAGATATATAACGATTGAAGAAGTCAACGAGGATGAAAAATTCCCAGTGGAGTCATCCAAAATTTGAATTTTCGATCACTTGGGCACAGCCACAACTCGAACATCAGTTTTTTATTGATTAAGCATGCCTTCAAATTGAGGTTCAGTGTTTAATCGTATCAAGAAAGATTATACAAAAAGGACTTTAGGAGATTCCATCAACTCAAGGTTAAAAGGAAAACCCTCACAAAAGAGGAATAAAAAAAGCCTCGTGACACATGAATTAAAGGATTTTCATAGCATCATCCCTTCACGAATGAAAAGAAAAAGTGAATGGATTGTAACAAATGATGAAACATTAAATGCTAGAAAGTGCACTGTGGTTGTGACTAAACAAACCTCATCTGCAGAAAATGAAGAGCAAGAAGAAATGGAGATCTTCACCTGTGATCACGTGTCTATATTAGAAAGTGATGAAAAATCTGAAGAAGAACATATCCAAGAAGCTCCTCCATCATTAGAAGAAGGAAATCGACCTACAATTAATGAATTAAAAGAAGTTAACATATGCACTATAGAAGATCCTCGCCCAATCTTTATAAGTGCTAATTTAACTTCTGAAGAAGAAAAGTTTTATCTTGACCTTTTGACAAGGTATAGAGACGTCTTTGCATGGACTTACAAAGAAATGCCAAGATTGAAGCTCAAAGTTGCTATGCATCATCTAGCAGTAAAGAAAGGCGTTCGACCAATTAAACAAGCTCAACAACGTCTTCACCCTAACTTGATTCCCCAAATAGAGGCTGAGGTTAATAAACTCATTGAGGCTGGCTTTATTCGAGAAGTCAAGTACCCTACTTGGATCTCAAATATTGTTCCAATTAGAAAAAAGAATGGCCAAATACGAGTTTGTGTGGATTTTTGAGACTTGAACAATGCTTGCCCAAAGGATGATTTTCCTCTCCCTTTGACAGAAATAATGGTGGATGCAACAACTAGCCATGAAGCTTTATCTTTTATGGATGGCTCATCTGGTTATAATCAAATTCGCATGGATCCAAAGAATGAAGAACTCACCGCATTTCGAACTCCTAAAGGAATATACTGTTACAAAGTTATGCCTTTTGGATTAAAGAATGCAGGTGCTACTTATCAAAGAGCAATGCAAAAGATTTTCGATGATATGCTACACAAGAATGTTGAATGTTATGTGGATGATTTGGTGGTTAAGTCCAAAAAAAGGATTGACCATCTTGAAGATCTTCGTCAAGTATTTGAGAGATTGCGACGATATCAATTGAGGATGAATCCCTTAAAATGTGCCTTCAGAGTATCTTCGGGAAAATTTTTGGGATTCATAGTACGCCATCGTGGAATTGAAATTGATCAATCAAAAATAGATGCAATCATGAAAATGCCTGAACCAAGCAATCTCCATGAACTTAAAAGTTTGCAAGGAAGATTGGCTTATATTCAACGCTTCATATCCAACTTGGCTAGTAGATGTCAACCATTTAGTCGATTGATGAAGAAAGATACACCTTTTGTTTGGGATGAGTCTTGTAGTAATGCTTTTAAAAGCATAAAGTCTTATCTACTAAGGCCTCCAGTTTTAAGGGCTCCAACACCAGGATGTCCATTGATCCTTTATATTGCAGCACAAGAATGCTCTTTAGGAGCACTTTTGGCACAACAAAATGATGAAGGATAGGAAAATGCACTTTACTACCTTAGTAGAACTCTTAATGGCGCAGAATTAAATTATTCTCCTATTGAGAAAACGTGCTTGGCATTAATGTTTGCAATTAAGATATTAAGGCATTATTTGCAAGCTCATTCTGTTCACTTAATTTCACGAGCAGATCCCCTCAAGTATCTTTTGTCAAAATCAGTGCTTAGTGGGAGATTGGCAAAATGGGCTCTTTTGCTACAGGAGTTCGACATCACATATATCCCTCAAAAGGCTGTCAAAGGATAAGCACTTGCAGATTTTCTTACAGATCATCCAATTCCAGACGATTGGAAATTCTCTGAAGATCTCCTTGATGAAGACGTTCTCTACATTGAAATCTCTAAGCCATGGACGTTATACTTTGATGGAACAGCTAGACAAGATAGGGCAGGTGTAGGAGTCATCTTTATCACCCCAGAAGGAGAAGTATTGCCTTACGCATTTACTCTTATGGAAAATTGTTCTAATAATGTAGCAGAATACCAAGCCTTGATCATAGGTTTGGAGATGGTGATCGATATGCAAATCACCCAACTTAAAGTGTTTGGAGATTCCAAATTAGTTGTGAACCAAATTCTTTCACTTTATGAAGTTAAAAAGCCTGAACTCTTGCCATATGTCAACTATGTTAAGAAACTTTTGAAGTGGTTTGACAAAGCTAGCATAAAACATTTGCCTAGAAAAAAAAATAGGCAAGCAAATTCTTTAGCTAATTTGGCATCAGCAATTGCATCGCCAAATGCAGAATTAAAGTTGCATCTTTGCAAGCGATGGATTGTTCCACCAATCACTCTAGGTGAAGAAGTTGATGTAGAGTCTAATGTCATCTCAGTCTTTGAGGTGGGAAAAGAAGATTGGCGACAGCCGTTAATTGACTACTTAGAGCATGGGAAGCTTCCTAATGATCCAAGACATAAAACGGAAATAAAATGTCGAGCCCCTCGATTTATTTATTTTAAAGGTACACTCTATCGTCGTTCCTTTAACTGAGTCTTTCTTCATTATTTAGGAGATGAAGAAGCATACAAGGCTTTACAAGAAGTTCATTCAGGAATTTGTAGAGCGCATCAATCTGGAGCCAAGTTGCACTTCCAAATCAAAAGAATGGGGTATTATTGGCCAACAATGGTGAAGGATAGTATGGATTATGCTAAAAGATGTCAAGCATGTCAATTTCATGCTAATTTCATTCATCAGCCCCCTGAGCCACTCCACCCAACAGTTACATCGTGGCCATTTAATGCTTGGGGACTTGACTTGGTTGGACCATAACCTAACAGTTCCGCAGGGCATCTCTACATACTTGCAGCCACAGACTACTTTTCAAAATAGGCGGAAGCAGTATTTTATTGGGAAGTAAAGAAAGAAACTGTTGCCACTTTTATTAGAACAAACATCATCTATTGTTATGGCGTACCAAGATACATCATAACAGATAATGGAAAGCAGTTCGCAATGGAGAAGTTATGTGCACAATTTAACTTCAAGCAATATAATTCTTCCATGTACCACGCACCAACAAACGGATTAGCAGAAGCTTTCAACAAGACTTTGTGCAATCTTCTCAAGAAAGTTGTTAATCGCGCAAAGAAAGATTGGCTAGAGAAAATAGGGGAAGCTTTATGGGCTTATGTACGACATTTCGTACACCTACTCAAGCTACTCCATATTCACTTGTTTACGGTGTGGAAGCTGTTCTCCCATTAGAGCGTCAAATTCCATCATTGAGAATTGCCATTTAAGAAGGTCTTTCAAATGAAGATAATGTTCGCCTACTCCTCGAAGAACTTGAAGCGTTGGATGAGAAAAGGTTGGAAGCACAACAACGTTTGGAATGTTATCAAGCTCGATTATCCAAAGCTTTTAACAAGAAAGTTAAACCATGATCATTCCAGTAGGAGACTTAGTCCTTGCAGTGCAAAGGCCCATAAACATTACACATCGTATGGGTAACAAGTTCCTCTCAAAATGGGATGGACCATATGTTGTTCAAGAAGTCTACACTAATGGTGCATACAAAATTGTTGATCAAGATGGAGTAAGAGTTGGCCTAATTAATGGTAGATTCTTGAAACATTACTATGCTTGAAGGTCAAATGCTCATTGGCAAGAGCTTAAACTGCATCAAAAACAAAAAAAAGCCTATTAAGTTGAAAATCCTTAACAGGACGACTTGGGCAAAAGTTAAGGCAAAAAAAAAATTGTATATGAACTACATTATGACTTGATCCTTCTTCATATTAGGAGGTACGTAGGTAGCTTGGTCTCATTGCCAAGTTCAGTCACACAAAAAAAAGAAAAAAATCTCTTGCATCAAGCATGGCTCCATTTTTTATGATGATGAAGCTACCAAGATAGAGGATTGAAGAATAAATTACGTGTTTGATGAAAGAAGAATTTTAATGGAAAAAGAAGATGGCCAAAAATTGCGTCGAAGTTGACGCACTACACTACAACTATTTTAAGGTGCAGACGTTCACTGGATATGCTTCGGTATTTTAGCCATAACTTTCTCTAAAGAGCTCCAAATGATGCAATTCTTCAATCATTAGAAAGATAAGAGAAAATTAAACAACTTTCCTGTTTACCACTTTATCCAGTTCAGCTTGGAAGATGGTTAAAATTTGCGTCGAAGTTGATGCACTACAGCTATTTTAAGGTGCAGACTTTCACTGGATATGCTTCGGTATTTTGACCATAACTTTCTCTAAAAAGGCCCAAATGATACGATTCTTAATCTATTGGAAAGATAAGAGAAAAATATATAACTTTTATTTTTACCACTTTACCTAGTTCAGCTTGGAAGATGGTCAAATATTATGTCTAATTTGACACACTGCAACTATCCTGAGGCAATTACGATGTTTAACTAGGCAAGGCTGCAACTCACATTATTCAAATTGAACTTGGATCGCAAGTATACCAAGACATATTAAGATTTTAAGAAGTCCTAAAATATTTTTAAAACTTCAAGACTTGCCCACTTGTCATATTCAAAATCATGTGTGAACAAGTCTTGAGGGGGCATTTGTAGATGGAGAAAAAAATCATGAGCCAATTACATGCCGCCACATGGATTTGATGATGTCATAACCATGTAATTAATTATAAATAATTAATTTATTGGTGGCATTATTTTAAAGACATATAGTTGAACCAATTCACTTATTGGTAAATAATATTCATATTTTTGACCAATCAAAATTTAGTTATTGGTTATACAATTTATCTCTAAATAAATCATTATAATTTAGAGATAATGTTCATATTTTTGACCAATCAAAATTTAATTATTGGTCATTTAATTTATCTCTAATACTTACACTAATTTAGAGATAAAAATCAAATTTAATTATTTAATTTATCTCTAAATAAATTAAGATAATTTAGAGATAATATCTAATTTCAGCCAATCAAAATTCAAGGATTCAAGGTCCGGCCAATCAAAAATTTTTTGATAAGTCATCATGATATATCTCTAAATAAATTAAAATAATTTAGAGATAATTTAAAGAGATTATATTCTCATCAAAGTGTCCCACCAAACATTATAAATAGAGGGCTCCTCCAAGCCATTCGAAGGCATTGGGAGGCATTCGAAGATTGAGAGCATTTCAGATATCAAGAAAAGTAGAATATTTCTGAAGTGAAGATCAAGCGAAAGCGAAGTTCGTGATCAAGATATCAAGCGGCAACGAAGTTTGTGATCAAGATGTCAAGCGAAGTTCGTGAAGTGAAGATCAAGTGTTCGTGATCAAGATCAAGTCGTAAAGACCCTTGAAGCGAAGATCAAGTGTTCGTGATCAAGATTAAGTCGTCAAGACTCTTGAAGCTAAGATCAAGTGTTCGTGATCAAGATTAAGTCGTCAAGACCCTTCAAACGAAGATCAAGTGTTCGTGATCAAGATCAAGTCGTCAAGACCCTTGAAGCGAAGATCAAGTGTTCGTGATCAAGATTAAGTCGTCAAGACCCTTGAAGCGAAGATCAAGATTAAGTCATGAAGACCCTTGAAGTGAAGATAAAGCAAGTTCGTGATCAAGACTAAGTCCAAGTTCGTGACTCTTGAAAACGAAGTGAAGAAATTAATCAGAGGAATTTCCAGAGATCATAACTCACATAATCAAATATTTGCATTTGTCTCATAATTTTCAAGTCAAGAAATTTTGACTAGAAATTTGTGTGTACAAGGGGCAAGGAATCCGATTATATTCTTACCTCGGTTGGAGAGGCGTGTAGGGTATCTCCTGAAGTGAGGTCTGAGTTCATTTCACGCCAAACCACCATGTGAGGATGAGATCAGCCAACGCCAAGGAACGACTGTGTTTTAACGTAAAGATGTGTTCTATGAGTGTATGTTGTTTTAACAGCCTTGGTGGGCTTAGTTGGATGCTTCTGATCAAGGTGTCACCGAGTATGAGTTTTGGCACGAGCCAAGTTTTTAAGAAATTCATAAGACATGTTGATTATTTGAGTAAAATGAATTTATTTTATTTAGTTGAAATGTGATGAACTATAATACGATGAACTATTTTAAATTGTCTCCATTTACTCAGTTTTAGATATCTGAGCTGATATTTGTTTACTCACTAGGTTTATATAAACTCACCACCCTCCTTTCCACCCATTTCAAGCTCAGGATAGTCGGTAGATAGTCCAGTTCGTTGAGGATCTACTTTTGGACTTACATCCTTAGAAACCGAAGGTCTACTTTTTTGTACATATTTGTTTATTATGGGGCCCACATGTCATTATAAAATATTTTGAATACCTGGCTGCGTGTGCCACTGTATGTATGAATTTATTTTGCTTTTACACTACAAAAATTATTTACGCAGAGTTCCAAAAATATTGTTTTATAAGAAAATAGAATATTTTATTTATTATTTTTATTTAGTTTGAATAGCTACAATTTCACTTTAAACTGATGATTTAGACAACTAAATTTATTTTTACACATGAAATGAATGTTTATTACTTGTATATTGTCTTTTTACCCAATTTTAAAATTTTTGAAAAAAATGACTAAAATACCCATGTATAGTAGAAATTACTTTTTCACTATTTTTTATTTGAAATTAGTCTATATTCTTTTAAATATGATATTTAGTAACTGTTACTCACAAGGAAAGTGAAAAACTGATATAAAAGCCTTGCGAGGTTTCAATTAGTATTTTGGGTAATGAATGTTTAGCGGGACATCACGGCAGTTGTCACGAGCTCGATGGGAGTTCCGAGTCATGACAACAGCATTGGAAATGCCTCTTACATTCCACACTAGTGCACTGATAATGGTTGGGTTCTGGCTGCATAACTCGCTAAGATAGAATCATGATCAAAGACCCCATCATTTTCCCCTAAGTCAACTTCTTCCTCTGAGGCTAAAATGAGGATTTTCCTTATTGAAGCTTCAATATCTGAATGCCTTATGTGCTGCTCCCGTGGATGGTTTTCTTTTCTGCTAAATTAGCTCCTGAAACCACTAGACCATCACTTAGCTCTTTATTATACATGCACTTACCCGAGGCAGACTCTTGGGTGGAGGGCGTGTCAATATGGCTTGCCATCCTTTTTTGTGGGAGTGCTTCAGTTGAGTTAGCTCGGATATTTCCACCAAGGTTCTGAGTCTGATTGGCACCTGGCCTGCTCATTGGGCTGTGTTCTCCACTGCCTTCCAAATTGTCTTATGATAAATTTTGGTCTCTTGACTCACTCTCTGCCCTCTGTTGATTTTCCCTTTGCAAAGAAATATTTGCCTTTTCTAATGGTTTAAAAAAATGATGTTTTGATTTTTTTTTTCTTGTGTCTTTGCTTGCCAATTTATGCACCCACGCCTTATCTGCCGCTTCATGCATTGTCAATGCCTTATCCTTCATGCTTATGGCACTATTTGGTGGGTCCTACTGCTCATGCAAGTGTCACGGGGGTTTTCTCGAAGACCCGTGCGGCCTAGCCTTTGCCTATCCGAGGGTGCTTAGAAACGCTAGCAGCCTTCTCAAGTTTAGCTAGTTAAGATCGTTATGGCAAGCACACAAGAGAGTAGAGAGAACAAAGAAAGAGCTTTTATTGATAGCAAGTTCATATAAGAGGACATTGTATGTAAATGAGGGGTTCCAAGGGGTTTATATAGGCCTAGCACCCCTTGGAGCCGTTACAAGGGTGTTCCTAACAGCTATGAGCTGTTTTGGGGCCTGTTGGAGCCTACTGACGCGCCCCTAGCACTGTTGCCAACGGTAGGCAACGGCTGCCCCGTGGGTCCAGGGGGAGCCAGTGTTTCCCATGCATCTGGCAAACTGCCTGGGCAGTTCCGCACCCAGTCTACGCTTCAATCTACTAGCCCGCCTGCGCGTTAAATTCCTACGCACCGATGCGCGCCATCTGCGTGTTGGCCCTCGAACACTACCTGTCCGTCGAGCTGTGCGCCTGGTCTGCTCGCCTATCCGCACACTGGCCTGCTTGCGAGTGCCGATGCCATCGAGCCCCTTGGCACCGAGTGGGGTTTCCGCGCACCTTGGTCGTCCATCCTCGAGCTGGCTCGCCTACTCTCGAGCCTTAAGCCCCTGTCATCAGACTATCCCGCCCATGTCCACAAAATGGGCGTGACACTCTCCCCTACCTATTCTGGCAACGCCTCTATTGCCTAGTGTTCGTGGAACTGCTCCACCAGCTCCTCGAACTGCCACAAAGCGTGGGCTAGTTCCCAACTCGTCTTGTTCACAAGCTGTCCCTCATCGGGCATCTGGCTGATTGTTGCCAATGCCGCATTGCGGCTCAACGCGTCTGCTACCCGGTTGGTGGCACCTGGTTTGTACTCCATCGAAAAATCAAATTTCGCCAAGTAGACCTGCCACCTAGCTTGCTTAGGGGTCAACTTCTTCTGTGTCTGGAAGAAGCTGTTGGCAACGTTGTCCGTCTTCACCACGAACCGTGCCCTGAGCAAGTAGTGCCGCCACACCCTTAGGCAGTGCACCACTGCGGTCATCTCCTTTTCCTGGGCAGTGTAGCCCCGCTCTATGTCGTTGAGCCTTCTGCTCTCGTATGCCACCGGGTGTCCTTGCTGCATGAGGACGCCCCCTATGGCGTAGTCTGATGCGTCTGTGTGGACCTCGTACGCCATCGTCAGGTCTAGCAGTTTCAGCACTGGCTCTTCGATCATGGCCCGTTTCAGCTGCTGAAATGCCTGCTCGCGATTTACGCCTCATTGCCACGCTTGGTCTTTGCGCAGCAAATCCGTCAAAGGTGCCGCGATGCGAAAATAGCCCCGCACAAACTTACGATAGCAGTTGGCCAGCCTTAGGAAGCTCCGTAGTTCTATTGCCTTGGTGGGTTGCTCCCACTCATCGATGGCTCGGACCTTGGCAATGTCTATCTTGAGTTGGCCTCCCCCGATGATGTGGTCGAGGAAGGGGATCTCTGGTTAAGCAAAAGAACACTTCTCCCGCTTTACATAGAGTCGGTGCTGCCTTAGGCGCTCGAACACCGCTCGCAAGTGCTCAACGTGCTCCCCCATTGTCCTGCTATATACCACAATGTCATCAAGGTATACCACAACGAATTTGTCAAGGAACGTTGACAATACCTTGTTCATGAGCGTGCAAAACGTTGCGGGGGCATTGGTCAAGCCGAAGGGCATCACAAGGAACTCGTAGTTGCCGTAACGACTTACGCAAGCAGTCTTTTCTCGATCACCCTCGGCAATCTTTACTTGGTAGTACCCAGACTAGAGGTCGACCTTGGAGAAGACTCACGCTTCACCTAGCTGGTCGAACATCTCAGAGATGTTCGGGATCGGATAGTGGTTCCGGATGGTTAGCTTGTTGAGCGCTCGATAGTCGATGCACAACCGCAGCGTCCTATCGTGCTTCCGCTAGAAGAGGACAGACGCACCATAGGGTGCCTTGCTCGATCGAATGAAGCCTGCCTCGATCAACTCCGTGAGCTGCTGCCTTAGTTCCGCAAGCTCCGAAGCTGCCATTCGGTAAGGTACCCTCGCTGGTGGTTGTGCGCCCGGAACCAACTCAATCCTGTGGTCCACCTCGCGCTCGGGTGGCAAGCTACTCAACAGCTTGGTGGGCATGACATCCGCGTATTCGCCCAACACGCTACCTTGCTCGGTATGGGTGCTGCCTCGCTCGCTTCACCCTCATTCAGTGTCAATGTGGCTATAAAGGTCTCCTCGCCCCTGCGCACACCGCTGGTTAGCTGCATGGCACTCAGCATTTCGGTCGCGAGTTGCAGCCCGCGCCTCACTGGCACAACACACTGACCCTTAGGGTCTAGAATCACAATGCAATCCGAGAATGGAACCACCATGGCATTTATTCGGTCAAGGAAATGCAAGCCAATCACAAAATCATAATCGTCTAATGGAATGACTTCGATAGTTTCCTTACTGACCCACTCACCCAACCACACATCGACGTTGCTTGCGGTGCCGATGGTCGGGACCTCTTTGCTGTTGACAGTCTTGATGTGCACGGCCCTTGCCTTGGGTTCCAGCCCTAGCAACTTTGCTGTCTCGGTAGAGGCGAACAGATCACTAGCTCCCATGTCAACCAGTGCCTGGAGTCTCTTGCCCGCCACGATTATGTTCGCAAACATCAACCACCTCTTGTGGCTCGGCTTGTGCTGGTTCAAGGCTGCCAGTATCATGGTGCCCAGTAAAAGGGTTCCATCCCGCCACTGCTCATCTTCCTCTCGTTCGATGGCAGACAGCTTGGCCCTCTTGGGACAGTCTCAAACCCAGTGCTGTCCATCGCACAGGAAGCATCTCAGGGGTCTTCTCTCCCCGCTGCCCACATGATTGCCTTGGTCACTACCTCGCTTGCTGCCTAGCCCGCTAGTCGTGGCCCATGTGCTGCTCGGCCCGCTGGTAGTGCCCCTAAACAGTGGCTTGGCCTGCACCCTGGCCTTGCCTTTTTTCGCGTCCCTGTCCAAGTCTGGCTTGCAGAACTCAACCAGGGACTCTGCTACAGCCATGGCAGCAGTAATGTCTTGGACCCCGGGGTGCTGAAGCTCTTGTTTTGCCCATGGCCTCAGTCCGTCGAGGAAGCAGAACAAGGCCTTCTACTCGCCTAGGTCATCGATCTGCAGCATGAGTTCTGTGAACTCCCGCACGTACTCCCGAACTCCCGCACGCTGCGTCAAATGTCTCAATTTCCCGTTTGCCTCATCTTGCGCGTACTCGTGGTAGAATTGTGCCCTCAGCTCGCACACAAAATCTGCCCATGTCCGGATGACTGTGCCACCAAGTCTCTCGTCGCTCCTCCTGCGCCACCACAAACGAGCCAAGTCAGTAAGATACATTGAAGCGGTAATGATTTTCTTACCATCCTCGGCAACGTTGGCGGCACGAAAGTATTGCTCCATCCCCCACAAGAAGTTATCGATTTCTTGGGCGTCCCGCGCACCCTTGAACTCTTTCGATTTTGGGACGTCGACTTTGCTAGTTGGCTGCATGGCTAGTAGGCCTCCACCGAGGAGTACCTTGCATGACTCAAGTTCGCGTCGTAGCTCGCTCATCTCATGCCTCATCCGCTCGGCCTTAGCCTCGCTCCTAGCGTCACGTTGGGTTAGTACCTCGAAGGTCTCATTAAGGGCAGCTTGAAGCTCTTCTCGTAGCTCAGCCATCTGCTCCTCATGTCCTTCCGGTCGAGCCTCCCGCACCTCACAACGGTCAGCCAACTCTGCCACACACTCCTCTTTGTGGGTCAGCCTGGACTCTATCACGACAAAAAGGTCTCTAGACAGAGATTTCCTCTTCACCCTACCTGAGCGTTGGTCCCTTGAATCGGGGGTGGAAACAACATCTCCCGTTCCTCCAAACCTCGTGTTTGCCATTGCACTCTGATGCCAAGTGTCACAAGGGTTTTCTCGAAGACCCATGCGGCCTAGCCTTTGCCTATCCGAAGGCGCTTAGAAAGGCTAACAGCCTTCTCAAGTTTAGCTAGTTAGGATCGTTATGGCAAGCACACAAGAGAGTAGAGAGAACAAAGAGAGAACTTTTATTGATAGCAAGTTCATACAAGAGGACATTGTATGTAAATGAGGGGTTCCAAGGGGTTTATATAGGCCTAGCACCCCTTGGAGCCGTTACAAGGGTGTTCCCAACAGCTAGGAGCTGTTTTGGGCCCTGTTCGAGCCTACTGACGCGCCCACAACACTGTTGCCAACGACAGGCAATGGCTGCCCCGTGGGTCCAGGGGGAGCCAGTGTTTCCCACGCATCTAGCAAACTGCTTGGGCAGTTCCCGCGCCTAGTCTGCGCATCAATCTGCCAGCCCACCTGCGCACCAAATTCCTGCGCACCCTTGCATCCCGTCTGCGTGCTAGCCCGCGCACATTGCCTGTCCGTTGGGCTGTGCGCCTGGTCTAGTCGCCTATCCACGCACTGGCCTACCTGTGGGTGCCGATGCCATCGAGCCCCTTGGCACCGAGTGGGGTTTCCGCGCATCTTGGTCGTCCATCCTCGAGCTGGCTCGCCTACTCTCGAACCCCAAGCTCCTGTCATCGGGCTGTCCTGTCCATGTCCACAAAATGGGCGTGACACAAGTGGGTGAAGGGATGGGCCGTGGGGCTGCCTGTTGGTGCTGTCTTGTCGGGGGACCGGATGAAGGCATCTTGTATTTTATTTGTTTTATTATTTTTTGTAGGGTCATCTGTTTGTTCTAACACCCCTGTGGCTGGATTTGAATTTTTTTCTTCTCTTGTTGCTGCGGTATGGTTTGCTTTGCGAGCCCCCTCAGCCTGGTTTGTCTTGTCACTCTCTACATGTGGGCTTCCACTTTTTTGCTACTGCCGAGTGTCCCGATGCTGCGCAGAATCCTGCATTTGGTCTCCTCCGGTTTGCCCGAATATCTCCTTCCTTTCCACGTTATTGCTCTTTTGCCCATGCATGCTATTTTCGTGAAATGCCTCCCGCTCGTCTCCTGCATTCTTCTCCTTTGCAGATTTTTCTGCTGCAATTTTCGTTCCCTGCAGGTTGCCGTTGACGCGCTGTCCCGTCACTCTTTTCCTCCGTTCATCTGCTGCTTCCCGTAGCTGGTCGGTCAGGGCTCCATCTTCCACCTACAGCCAGTGTTCCTTCTGCCGAGGATTATCTTCCAGCTCAATGGAATTAAACAAATAATTATTTGAATTTTCTCCATTCCTGCACGCCTGTTTTTGCACCCCTGTCGCATTTCCAACTGCATGCATTGTCGTGCCATTCCTTTGTTCGCCTGTTATTTTCCGTGGCAAGCTGGTCAGCACTCCGCTTCTAGTTTTTGGGGTCTTTCGATCTTTCCCTTGTAGTGCAGGCCCCACCAACTGTACCTCTCCTGCATGCTCTGACACTTCCCCCCTTACCACGTCGTTTGTAGTCTGCCCATGCATTCCCAAATTGTGAAAAAAAAATTTACATGTCTCCTTCTACAGTCTGCTGCTTTGCATGATTTTTTGCCATCGTTTCTGCTGCTTTTGGGCTGCCGTTGCCGTGCTGTCCCGTCATATCCTTTCATTGCTCCTCCGATACTTCCGGTGGCACGCCAATCTGAGTTCCGCCTTCGACCACCATCCTTCGACCCTCTTGCATTCTCAGGATTTCCTCCATCGAACATCTTTGCCCCCGACTTGGTTCTTCAACGTCCTCCTCCTCCATGATCACTTGGAAACGATTAGTCATTGAGACTCCAGCGTGCTGGTCCACCACCTCCGGTTCTTTCCATTTGCATGCCGCATCCTTAACCCCGCTGCTGCTAGGTTTTTCAACTACTTGCCATACCGTTCTTCGTTTTGGTGGTACGTCCTGGCATAGATTTTTTCTTTTTTCTGATTCAACAAATTCTGACCTTCCACGACTCGGCAAATCATCATTCGTCCGGTTAAAATCTTTTTCTTTTCCTTTTTGTGGCACTCGCTCTTCCTGCATCTCTCCATCCTTTTCGGTGTCTTTATCATTTATGGTCTTCTTTGTACCTGGGAGCTTTATTCTCATCAGTCCTTGCCTCTCTGGTTTGTAACCCATTACAATGCATGTCGAAACATTGTGCCCAACATGGCAACAATGTGTACAATATTCTGGCAGTTTTTCAAAGTCAACTTTCTGCATGAACCCACCTGTAACTTCTCCAGTGTTTCTATCCCGAGTCACGATCCAAACCTAGTCGAGGGGTACCTTTTGACAGTCATACTCTACACACACCCGTGCGACACTGGGTCTTGTTCCGTTAGCTGTAGCTTCATCCACAAAGAGGAGGCGACCCACTGCTTTGGCAATCATTAGGAGGGCCGATTTTTCATAGAGATGAGCACGTAGATTTGGGAAGGAGACCCATACAGCAACGAGGGAGGATTCCTTCTCAGGTTGAAAATCCAGACTCCATTTAAACACCCTCATTTTCTGATTTGAGATAAACTAAGCTTGTTTTAACCAGATCCGATTCAGATCGTGTTCGTTTGAGAGCCGGATAAGGATATGTTTGTAGTCAAGCCAGCGAATGTCATAGGCTCCCACCAGCCCAATACCTTTGAATGCCAACCTAATCACCTGCAACCTAGGCATTCTTGAGAACTTCCCCACCATAGAAAATTGAAATGGTTGAGCTAGGGTGGTAATCTCATCCTCAAAAAAACAGACAACTGGTCGGTCTTTGTATAGAAAGGGTTCTCGGGTTGTGGGGATTATGGGTGGTTTTTCTCCAGTTGCGACACTTAGAAAGGATTTCTTGTGTGTATGGTGGGAAACTGGTGGCTGGGGGTTGATGTGCAGGTCCTGTGGTGAACCACGAGCGAGCTGTGAGGCAGTGTTTGGGTCACTGGTGGTTGTCACTTGGTTAGGGAGAGAGGTGGCCGCCGGCGGCAAGGTGGGGGGCGGGTCCGGCGGCTGTCTAGCCTCCATTCCTTGGGGTTGGGGGAGTGAGGGAAAGGTGTTAAGGTTGAGAGCGTTCTCCACTTTATATTAATTCCTTGGAAACCTTTTGAAATCCAAGATACTTTAGAAAGTCAAAACTCATAGTATGATTTAAGGTGGGGGATTTCCTTTTGTCATGTTTGCAATTAAAGTTATAATCTTATAACTATTTATAATATTGACATTACAATTAATTAAATTATTTTAATTAAGTCCTTAGAAGTTAAAACCCAGAGTATGATTTAAGTCTAACGTAAATCATGATATTCCCAATTTAATTCATAGTCCAACTTTTGTGTGTGACCCATTAAGTTCTTAACAAGTTGGCAATGGAATTAAATTGTAATATTAATAAATTAATTCAATTCCATATATCAAAAGATTGGCATCTAATAACACATTATAGCCACCCAATTATTAGAAGAGCCAAAGGATTGTTTGTCAACCTTTCAATGTGCAGTCTATTAGTGTAATTTATTTTTTCATTTTATATCCCGAAGAAGATAAAAGCATGGTGCAATGTCTACTCTTATTGACCTCCATATTCGTTCTTGCAGTTAGATCATTAGCTTTATAGAAACTTACAAAACTGTTCTTATAATTTCCAAGTCGCCTTGGCCAATGACTTCAATAAGTTAATGTCAACCAAGAACTAATAGAATATGTCCCATTGAATCAATTAGGGTAATGATTCATATCTTGACTACTCATTTGCCTTCACATACTTCATGCTATACTTAAAAGCATCTTGTTTTGGCATCCTTGGTTAAACACCTCTGAGGATGAAATCAAAGCACAACACTCCATATATAAGACAATCTAGTGTCTCACGTTTAGAGATTATTTACACAATTGACACATGAGAACTATTGCATAGACACTTAAGTGAAATACTAAATACGCTTTTCATGGCGAGTCATATTCAGTGAACTTTTTCTCTTAAGCAAGCACCTATATTCTAGTTCCAAATATCTCTATACTTCAATCTATGAGATCGATTGCTTACTTCTTAAGTAAAAAACATATAATGTACCAACCTCTATATATCATTAATATCTCGTCTTAATGATACATCGACTAGGAATATTTAGACATTATGCTTTGATGCATAAGGACATTATAACTGCAACCCATTACAGTTCCCTGTAAGGTATAGTAATCTCACGGACTTCATCCAATTAAACTTATAACTCATTATAATTAACATCTTATTGATGAAGGAAAACCTCTAGTCATTCAACGAGAAAGATATTGTTGCATGATTGGAATCAAGCCTTAACCAATCCTAATTGGTTACAAGGCTCATCCCAACATCTCCCACAAGCACAAAGCCAATTGCTACCTTATTATATATGGATCTAATCCATCTAGTAATCATGTCTCCATGTGGATTCACTTGTGCCCTTCAATGTGGTTAATTGCTTTTATCTATCTTTGTGATGCCCATGCATTACATCATGTCATGTTGTTGATTTTGCACACTCAAATATATATATCGAACAAGTAATCTAGTGATAAAATAAAGTATCATTCCCACGGAGATTTGTTTCTAAAGTTTCACTAAGTACTAAAATTATAAAACATATTAATCTTATTTAAGTAATCCAAAAATTGAAGAAAAACTAATTAAAAACAATTAAAAATCAACACTAAATAAATTAACAAACTAAATAAGTTAAGAAAAGTAATATATTAAAAACCTAAGATTATGGGTTCATTCAACATTTCATCTAAGACTAACTTTTCTTATTATTTATCTTTCCTGGGTGGTTTTACTAACCTAGAATTCAAAGCTATAGACAAGTCTCCATCGAGTTGCTTGTACAAATACCCAACTTAATTAGTTCATTATATGTCTACAGAAATCAATTAAATTAAATTCAATAAGCAAGTATCTTTGTGTGGCTATGCATGGCAATTGGCGTATATCTACCCAAATCACGAATCAGATCACCTAAGTAACGTGAACATACACTATTCAAATCTTAGTCTAATCTAAAATCTCTCTATTGAGTCTCAATTAGATTCACAAATCAGTTAATTGTTGGCCAAGCAATCAAAAGTATTAAGAACAAATTTGAATAAGCAAAACTACACCCATTCATGATAAATAAAAAAGAAACTAATATTCAAACTACATATTGAAATCCACCACAATCCTAGAAAGATGATTTAGCTTATAATAACAAATAAAAACAACATCCAAAGAAATTTAGCCATGAATCAAAGTCAAAGAAAATGAAAAAAACACAAAAGTAGATAAAGAAACAAAGTATTAAAGCTTTATGATCTCAATTCTCTCTCAAATTCTCTTGTTTTCTTGTTTTATTCTTGGCTCAAAATATGTAGAACAGTTGCCTGCTTCCTCCTTAAAATCTCTAAAAAAAAGTCCCTTAAATAGGCTCCAAGTAACCTAATTTCCAAAATCTCATCAACTTTTTATTTTTGGAAAATCGCCTAGTGTTGTGGCACTACTTCACAGTGCTGAGCTCTTGGGAAAATGTGGTGTGCTTCCTTTCACTAGCGCTACAGCCTTGTTCTCCCAATGTTGTTATAGTCTATCAAATTTGAATGTGATATTTACCCTGATCTGCTTTAAACTGGGAAAAATGGAAAACATAAAAGTTGTAGCCCTATCCTTTAACTTTCCAATGGCTTAAGAATAATGTCAATTGGAATTTTGGATTGAAAGATATACTCCAAATACTACATCATATTTAGTCCATGCGTACTACTGTAGTACTCTGACTTAGACAAATATTTTAGCCATGATCCAGGATGAACTATGTGAAGTGGTAAACATAAAAGTTTTAGTCCTTCCTCTTAAAAGTCTAATGGTCCAAAATTAACTTCATTTGGAATTTTGTAGACAGAGATATGGTCAAAATATCGCAACATATACGAATGAAGCCATCAACATACTTGCATGGATTTTCGTCAAATTAAACTTTTTTGTCAAATTTCCTACAAAAGCAATAAGAGAAATTACCAATACTACTCTTTTTTGTCAAATATTTAGACCTTATCCCTTTTTCTTTTCGATCAATTGTATGTACAAATAGAAATTATAATTATAATTTAATAGTATATCCAAAAAAAAACGAATTAGTAAAATAAAACAAATAAAAACCAACAAACTAATATGTAAATGGAAAAAATCAAACATAAAATATAATGGAACTTAAACATGCATGAAACCTGAACGCCTTGAACAAAACCTCATTGTTGATTAATCTGCATTTTCTACTGAGGGCTAGATACATACTTCACAAAATTTTAAACTAAAGTTAGGATTTGGGAATATAGGAGTTGAAAACTGGAATATGATGTTGAATTGAAACCCAATAGATTCACATTAAATGGATGTTTGGCCCAAAGTAACTAGAATCAAAGTTTTTGACTTTCAAAATTTTAAAATATATAACTTATGTAGAAAATCTATTTAATTGGGTTTTTAAAAGAAATTATAAATTAGAGATTATTCAAAAGTATTAAGACGCAGTAAAAACTTCTTAATGGATTTATTGGCATTCTCATTTAACTATTCAATAACTCATAAAATTACGGAGAAAATAAAAATATTTCATATTCATCTCTTTGGTTTGACTCTTTGCTATTTGGCTTACTTTCTTTTTTTTTTACGCGATTGGTTTTATGTTTGAAGAATAATAAACATTTTTCTTTTGTTTTTGATAATTGCAGAGCCAACAAATAAATGATTGGCTGTCTGTTAGATATCTGCAAGTATAGTATAATTTACTTAAAGAAATTCAGACAAAAAGACTAGCAAAGTATAGTATAATTTTTAATTTTTGGTGATATTAAATTTTTGGTCATTTTTTTTATATTTACCGTTTCCAAAATTTTCAACATCTATTTTTTAATATTTGATCCAAATATTTTACTTTGCATTTTTTTTTTTCAATTTTTTGTTAGTGAAGCTCCCACAAAGAGGGGTCGGTGATTTTTGTCCTAAAATGAGGACTTGGCAATTATACGCTGCTTGGCTTATAGGCTACGCTGTTTCTCTTTGTCTCTGTTTCTCTCCTGTCAGTTTTCTCTTCTCCCACCAATTTCCTCCTGTCTCTGTTTTTTTTTTTTTTTTTCTAAATCAAAGTTCATTTCATTAATTAGAACCAAAGAGCAAAAGAGTCTTCCGCCTATGGAAAACGCCTTCCAGCAAACAAAAGAGATAAGAACGCTGGGAAGAACTCCTCCTCTCTCTGTTTCTCATCTGAATTTGATGTTCTTCTCTATTTTCCTTTCTGGCTTGATCCGCTGCCTATAGGCTATAGCGTTCCGAATAAGAGCGGGAGAGCCGGATTCTCACACGCAATTGACAATCCAATGGATGCCCAGATTGCGATCAACAAGGCTGCTCCCAAATTACTTGTAATCTTTGTTTATCCTCTTTTTATCTGTAAAGTTGCTGTAAATTCAGTAGAAAATGAAAGAAGAAATAAGAAAAAAGAGAGACGAAGAGTTTCAGGGAAATTAAAAAGAAGAAGCTGGAAGTTAATTTGGAAAGTTTTTCTTTTGTTCGAAGAAATTTTGAGTTTCTTGCATCAAATCTTTGTTCTCCCAGGATCAAGGAAAGCATTAAAAAAAGAAGAAGAAACCTAGTTAATTGTAATCATTTGTTTATCCTTATACTGTAAAGTTGCTGTAAATTCAGTAGAAAATGAAGTAGACACTTCGGGTTTCTTGCAGCAAAATCTTTGATCATCTACGGTCAACGAAAGAATACAATGACAATACTTATCATTAAGGAAGCCGGAGAAAAGAAAGAAAGAGTCAAAGTCGGTTCTGAAAACGTCGGCCAATCGCGAGATGAGTGTGGCGGCTGTTTTACGCGGTTAAGTAACTTATTTGTTTATTTCAAAAACTTGTTCTATAAATAGCTAGCATGCTGGCTTTGATGAATGTTGGCATTGCTTTCGTCCCCAAAGCAAAACATAACTTGTTCATTCAATGGAGACAAGCAGAAGACGCTTCATTTTGCGTCCAAAGGTGGGTAACTAATGTTGCTTCTTATCTTTCTAGTTTCTTGTATTTATCTTTCACGTATGCTCTGCCTCGTTTATAAGTATATCTCTTCACGCTGTAATAAATGGAGGACAGTTATATACTTTCTATGTTACAAAACAATAAATATATGCATTAGGAGTAAATGTTATACTGTACTTGCTTATCTTATGCATTGTTCTAGTTCTAAGACTAAAACTTTTGTATTTCTTTTATATTGGAAAAGAGGAATTCAATTTCTACTTCTTTTTACAATTCTGACAAAAGTGTCTTCCAAATTTCCTATTCATGTGGAGTGTTTAATTATGTGGTCATGCAGGGAAAGAGTTCGGCCAAATACATGATGAGATTTAAGAAGTTGAAAGAAGAGATGAAAGAGATCAGCAGACAGCAGCAAAGCATTAGGGAAGGGCAAAGGCAAGTTGCGGCAAAATTCAAGGCAATCGAAGAAGAATGTGAGCAGCTGAGGCAGGAGACTAACCAGATTATTCGACAAAGTGCCAACACTCAAATCCGCCTCAGCCTGATGTTCAATATCCTCAAGGCACGAGAACAAGGCGATTTCTCCAAGGCTGCTCACTTAACTCAACTGCTTCGGTAAACCCAATTCTTTCCATTGCTTTTTCTTTTTATTAAATTCATAATTTTATACAATTTTTCTTTATGTTATTCACTTTTTTCTACAGTGAAATAGTAGCCAGAGATAATGGCCAAAATGAAGCATCCGTACACTAGTTCAAAGGTCGAATTCCAACTTTCCTTTCCGAGGAGACGAATTCAATCTGTATTAGTCTACAAAGCAAAATGCAACCCCAATATGCTTGGGGCACAATCTCCGATGTTATTTTAATAAAAATTGAATAATACTATTCAGACACTTCTCAAAATTACCTATACCTGGAGGGTTGTTCCAAGTGTCATCTTTACCTATACAAAATAGTAATAAATTTCTATGATGACAAAATCATGCATGTACAAGGAGCAATTCAAGCTCTACAAAGATTTGTTGGCTTTACCAAGGGCATCAGTGAATTGCCAAATCAATTTTTTTTTTATTCTTTTTACCTCCTTCCAAGTATTGAGCCTGGATTCTTAAGGCATGGGGATCCATATAAATCCTTATATAAAATCGTGGATAAAAATGATATGATATTATTATTATTTATTGCTGGAATAAAATCCTCTCAAGATTAACATTTTTTTAAAGTTTTATTATAGATGGAATAAAGAAGTATATTGGGGGAGGAAAACATAAACCTTACTTTTGGAATTACATGAGATAAGAAAGAAGTAATACCTATGGGAAGCACTACTTCCTTTTGTGACAAGTCTATGAAAACAAGAACTAAAGAAAGTAATTTGCTTACAAAAAGAAAAAAAAATAAATAAGGAGTATTACTTTCTTACGTATGCTTAATTCTAACATAAAGACGATTCAATCTATCTAGCTTTAGGATACCCTTTAACTTACTTTCTACATTCGTGGACACCATAAGCTCTTGGTTCAAATGGCCTTGATTTGATAGATAGTCAGCTACTTGATTTGATATGATTGTATTATACAGTGTAAATGCAAACTTTTAATACTTAATTGTTTTTAATAGTTTTAAATCGAATTTTATTGAGGTTTTTGTGTAATATTAGTGTTTATGTTTTTAATTTTGAATAAATTGTGAAAAACAACTTTTTTTTATAAAGATATTTTAAAAATAATCATGAAAATAAATTTAACTGTTTTTAATCATATTTAGCCATAACTTAACAAAAACACTTTTTAAACTATTTTAAATAAATTAAACCATTCATCACAATTTTTTTCCATTTGTGTTTTGGATTTCTCTCTCACCATTCCACTCTTTCAAATTTTATCGATTTCTTTCTTTGGTATTCATCTACTACGTTTTCGATTTCTCTCTTCGGCATTCATCTGTTATACTTTCAATTTCTCTCTCCCATGTTTTTAGACTTTTGTTTCTTGTGCTTTCAAGACACCAAGGAATGATTTTGATGTGCTTGGGTAGGTAGGTATATTGAAAATTTTGATTTTTAGGTATTTTGTATAAAAATTAAATGATAGAAATAATCACAAATGTATGAAATAGCTTTTAATTGAATCAATTCGGGACCTAGACACCAATAAAGTCAAAAATTTGAAATTTATAAACTTAGGTTTTCAAATGATTTTTTTTATTTTTAATCAAAGTAGGTGTTTTAGATAAAAAAAATTTATATTTTGATTTATGAAAACATGTTAGAAATACTTTAATCGGCGCCAAATTATCAAAAAAATAAAGAGTTAAGAGAATTTGAAGTTTTTGTTCGTAAGTAACAACAACATTTTGGGCATTAAAATGTAACAAAATGTTCTTGAATATGTCGTGTAATAATAATTTTTTTCAACATGGCGTGCTACAATAATTTCTTTTTTCAACATGATGTGCAACAACCTTTTTGAACCATAGCGTGTAACATGTTTTTGTACATAACGTGTGACAACAGTATTTTTTTTTAATATGGCGTGTAACAATCTAACCATGGCGTGTAACAACAGTATTTTTTTTTCAACATGACATGTAACAACATTTTTGAACCATAGCATGTAACATGTTTCTTTACATGGCATGTAACAACAGTATTTTTTTTAACATGGCATATAACAACCTAACCATAGCGCGTAACAACAATATTTTTTTTAAACATGGTGTGTAACAACCTAACCGTGGCTTGTCACATATTTTTGTACATGGTATATAATAATCTAACCATGGCGTGTAACAACAGTATTTTTTTTCAACATGGTATGTAACAACCTAACCATGGCTTGTCACATATTTTTGTATATAGCGTATAACAACCTAACTATTGCTTGTCACATGTTTTTGTACATGACGTATAACATCCTAACCATAGCTTGTCACATATTTTTATGCATGGTGTGTAACATCCTAATCATGGTTTGTCACATATTTTTATATATGGCGTGTAATATGTTTTTATATATAGCGTGTAACATCATAGCGTGTAGTTTCGTTAAGGGTAATTTTGTCCAACTTGACTAAAAATAGTTAAAATTATAAAGATAGCTATTTTTGAAAATGTCTTATCTTTAAGGGTTATTTTTTAAAATGCCCCTTTAATTTTTTGTCAATTTCTTTGCAACAAACTTATGATTAAAAATTTTATTTTATTTATTTACAATATTGTTGAAAAATGTCAACATTGAGAAGTTAAGTGTTGTATGCGTGTATTTGGAAAAATAAAATGCATCATATGGTACATGCAGAAAAGAATTTTGTGGAAGTAAAACATTTACTATATAATTATCTAATCGAAAGTTGATAATTAAGTAATCAATCACGAATTAAGTAAAATAGATTTAAAATGGTAATGATTATATAAAAAGCTGAGAGAAAATCAAGCGGCAAATAAAAATAACTAAGAAAACTTTCATATGGCTTAATGAAAAAAAAAATCTAGGGGCTAAAATAGGATTTGGAAAAGCCAGGGGGCCATGGCTCCCATTAGAAATATTTTGTTTTCGCTTGCTCTTTTTGCTACATAAATATCTGTATGACAAGCCTTCGTATTTTATAATTTTCTCCTGCTTCAGATGTAATGCAACTTTTGCTGGTTTAGGTTAACTATAGATTTTTCCAAAAGTTTTTCATAAAACTGGCTTCTGTAAGACCTTGGTACATCACATCTTTATAATATCGCATGGTATTTTCGGTTGAAATTCTCTATGTTTATTGATGCTAGAATGGAAAAACTCTAAAAACCTTTGCAGTCGTCATACCAAGTAAAAATAAAATAAAACCTTTTCAATTCTCAAAATAGAGAAATTTAAAGAGTTTGAAGTAAAGAATGGGAGATTTTGAAAGCTGGTGAAATTTAATGGCTGGACGACTGAACCTACTAATTAATAGATTGATAAACAATGGCAGGCACGTTAATTCCTGTTCATCAAATGTAATTTCTATTAGTGATAGTTTCTTCGTTAAATCAAGGTCAGCGGCTTGATTTCACGTTGAAAGGAAGAAAGGTTGGGAATGTTCTATTGTTGATAGTGTCAAGATAGATAGTTTCTTTTTGTTGAAGTCTCGTCTAGGGGGTGATCTTTGTTCTCGATTTCTGGACGGAGCTCTGTTTCTGGGTTAAGTATGCTCTTTTCTTCTAATGTCTCTTTTTATAATGGGTGTAGAGCTGCTTTCACTCTTTTTTGCTATTGCTCTTTTGTGGTTGTATTCTTTGGGGGATGGATTTGGTGGGGTCTGGAGGTTAGGGGGAAGCCCTCTTTCCTTTTGTTAAGCAGGTGTTTGGTTTGAGACTAGAGTGTTTTTTATCTGTTTTCAGGCTGAAAGGGTGTGGGTGGTGGAGAAAGGGAGATTATGTCAAGGGTCATGGTTCCTCTTTCATTTGGAACCACTTTATGGTATTTTGACGCTTGGTTTGGTGGATGACTATGATTTCTACGAGCCATGCTTGCTGATGGTCAAGGTGTTGGGGTGTTTGCTTCTCTTCTCTATTTTGTCATTGGCAAAGGTGAATAGAGAAAGAGATGTGAGAGGAAGGTTTTTATGTTTTTTTGCAAAATGTTGTGGTGTTTTTCATGTGTTTTCTGGTTGAGAAAGAGCTGGAGATGATTTCTGGTAGGAACGCTGTTGTTCTCGGTATCCTGCCGAAGGTTTCTCACGGCTGATTGATATCATTCTTTGCGCCATGGGGTTAGCCTTGTTGTACGGTTTTTGAGTGCAGCTCTGGCGAGTTTGGTTCTTCGACGGAAAGGTTCTTGGAGTGCTTCTGGTGGTTTTTTTTTCCTGTTTTTTGAGAGGCTGAGCTTTTGTTTTCTTTCTTGTAGTGATGGATCGTGAGCAAACTCTCATGTTTTTATCTTTTGATGTGGGTATGACCCTTTAGCTTTTGATGCCACGGTAATATTTGGTAAGTAGTTGGGTCCTTTTGACAAATTAACAGATTTTCTCACACTCACTGTATTATTTATGTCATTAGAGTCTTCTGCCTTTCAAGTTGGAGATTTAAAATGGCATACAGCTGATGGGATTAATAAAAACTATCTTTCAAAAAAGAAAATATATGAAAGAGCTTCAAAGTTTTGACAAAGAATTCTGGTTTCCATCTTTGGATATTCATTTATTGATACAATAGATTGAACTTGAATAGGAATTAGTTAATCTATTTTCCATATTTGACAATGCTCATGACAATTATTCTTTTTATAGCTTATTTTCATGGTATGTTAAATAAAGGATTATCTTCTCTTCCAGATACAAATAATGGCGAGCAATTGGACTGTCCAATTGATTTTGACCACGTGCTTCTACCAAAGTCTTGAACAGCATTGAAGTAATGGAGCCAAACATTTTTAAAGCAAATTTGAAGTCTCTCTTGCATTAAGCTAGGCTTATAAAAGTAGAATGTGGCATGTCAATGGCTGATCATTGATTTGCTTTATCTTTTCCTAAATTTCTCTATATGTAGGTGATTGATGAATATGATCTAGTAATATATAAAATCTACTTGAATTATGGGTGCCCTGTGTGGCAGTTTCCAAGAATAAGAGATTTAATGGCTCAATTAGGAGCTCCTAATTGATAAAGTAACAGAACACTTCCCTTTAGAAGACTCAGGATGCTTGGTTTCCAGAGCTGGCATTTAAGTAATGGCTGAAACTCCGAAGAGTCAAGGCACCAAATTCACTTGGAAAGCAAACCCACTTCAACTTCTACATGCTATTAATTAAAGGTGAAAAAACAATTTACCGTTGCCAACTTTTCAAAAATCTCATATTCTTTCCTGTATAGCTTCCAGTAACTTCCTCTGGTCTTCATGAGCAACCGAGAATGGAAGGTGCGCAATTTTAAGTCACATCCTATCATTCCTTTCGACAAAAGAAACAGTTGGAACCTCCATTTTATCTACCCGGTGGAGTAAGATTTTATCTTTGATATCTGATCTTAACTTCGATGGTTATTGTAAAAGGAGGAAATCAGATATTTATAGTTTCATGAATTTTGTGGATCGAGTTCTTTTTCACTATATTGGGATTGTAGATAAATTTTGCCTCAAGTGTGGAGAATCTGATGATTTTTATCGAGTTGATGGATGGATGGATACGATGTGGGTTATTGAACAGGGTTAGAGAGCTTGATTTACACCTTCAGTTTAAGGAGTCACTAAATTCAAGAAATGGTGGAATTAAGATTGGTCAAAATATCTGGAAAGTTCTTGTATTAGGATATTTTTTTCAAAAATTTCAAAAGTCAAGTTTGTTACAATGTAAAAACAAATCTATGGAAGTTAAATCATTTCAAAAACATGTCAAGGGTCACTCAAATAATGTTAAAGAAAATTTAATCATTTTGCCATAATCAAAACTATAATAATTTTAAAGCTAACAGATATGGGACAAGCTAGCTGAGCTATATGGGCAACCACTTGAAAGAGAACTAGACGAGGATGATCGATTGGATGAGAGCTGATCAAGTGATGATGAAGAGAGTATCAAAATTCGGACTTCAAGACCAAACTATGAGGTAAGTTCTTCTTCTTATGAACCGCATTTCTTTACGGGTGGTGAATTGGCAAGTATGTTTGAAGACTTAACCCTCACATTTCAAGATCTTAGCTTTAACCCAAAAAAAAAATGATTCTTTAAGCTTAACATAAAAAATGAATCATTAATGGAAGAAAATATTCAATTGAAAATTGATGTTGAGACAATTCAAAGGAATTATGAATGTTTAGAAGAAGAAATTAGGAGATTGAAGATTATTGTTAAAGGAAATGAAAGATAAGAAATGTGAAATCCTACATTAAGCAAGAGGATGGATTAGGATATCTTTAGGTGAACATGTAGATTTGATGTTGTTAACGTTAAACTTAGTGTTAACCTTAAAAAAGAATTCATTGTTACCTTGGTTGGCTGTCATTGCTAAAGTAAAAATTTTTCTAAATTTGTAAGGATCAAAATATGTGATTTTTATATAATAATATTTTGGAAATAAAAAATAATGGTAACAATTCCCTCAATATTTGGATGACCAAAAATGATTTTTTCATAATTTTTTGAGTATGTTCGGTATGGTAAATGGGAGTTGCAAATTTAATTTTAATCGAACTTTTTTAATTTTGTTCTTGAAACCAAAATTTAGATTTTGATTATTTTAGATTTTAATTTTTTTGACATTTTTGTTGAATTGAAATGGAGGGTGTTTACTTACATACATTAAATATCTTAAGTAAATAAATAGTATAAAAGAAAGAAGTAAAAATGAGTATATTTGCTTAAATAGAATTTAATATAAATAAGCTGTGTAGGTTTTTATAAACAATCTATCTCAAAAACTATATTCTGTCTTAAATGTATAGATACATGTTTATGATGAATTGACACATTTAGCCTGAAAAAGGTTTTTTATGAACATGTATCCATACATGCTTATAATGCATTGGATTTTACTATTCAATAACTCATAAAATTACGAAGAAAATAAAAATATTTCATATTCATCTCTTTGGTTTGACTCTTTGCTATTTGGCTTACTTTCTTTTATTTTTACTTGATTTGTTTTATGTTTGAAGAATAATAAACATTTTTCTTGTGTTTTTGATAATTGCAGAGACAACAAATAAATGATTGGCTGTCTGTTAGATATCTGCAAGTATAGTATAATTTAGTAAAAGAAATTCAGACAAAAAGACTGGCAAAGTGTAGTATAATTTTTAATTTTTGATAATTCCAAAATTTTCAACAGCCATTTTTTAATATTTGATCCAAATATTTTACTATGCATTTTCTTTTAAATTTTTTAGTGATTTTTGTCCTAAAATGAGGACTTGGCAATTATATACGCTGCTTGGCTTATAGGCTACGGCGTTTCTGTGTCTCTGTTTCTCTCCTGTCAGTTTTCTCTTCTCCTGCTAATTTCCTCCTCTCTCTGTTTTTTTTTCCTAAATCAAAGTTCATTTCATTAATTAGAACGAAAGAGCAAAAGAGTCTTCCGCCAATGGAAAACGCCTTCCAGCATACAAAAGAGACAAGAACGCTGGGAAGAACTCCTCCTCTCTCTGTTTCTTCTCTGAATTTGATGGTTTTCTCTATTTTCCTTTCAGGCTTGATCTGCTGCCTATAGCGATCAGAATAAGAGCGGGAGAGCCCGATTCTCACACGCAATTGACAATCCCATGGATACGCCGATTGCGATCAACAAGGCTGCTCCGAAATTACTTGTAATCTTTGTTTATCCTCTTGTGTTCTGTAAAGTTGCTGTAAATTCAGTAAAAAATGAAGAAGAAATAAGAAAAGGGAAAGACGAAGAGTTTCAAGGAAATTAAACAGACAAGAAGCTGGAAGTTAATTTGGAAGGTTTTTCTTTTGTTCGAAGAAATTTTGAGTTTCTTGCAGCAAATCTTTGTTCTTCCAGGGTCAAAGAAAGAATTAAAAGATGAAGAAGAAACCTAATTACTTGTAATCTTGTATTTATCCTTGTACCCTGTAAAGTTGCTGTAAATTCAGTAGAAAATGAAGAAGAGACTGGGGGTTTCTTGAAGCTAAATCTTTGATCTTCTAGGGTCAACTAAAGAATTCAAAAATAATATCACGTGAGAAAAGAAATAAGGGGCAATGTCGGTTCTGAAAGGTCAGCCCTTCGCGCGATGAGTATGGCGGTTGTTTTACGCGGTTAAGCAGGCTGAGTAACTTTTTTATTTGTTTATTTGAAAAACTTGTTCTATAAATGGCTTGCATGCTGGGTTTGATAAATGTTGGCATAGCTTTCCTCCCCAGAGCAAAACATAACTTGTTCATTCAGTGGAAACAAGCGGAAGACGCTTCATTTCGCGTCCCAAGGTGGGTAACCTATTCTTCCTTTCATAACCAATGTTGCTCCTTATCTTTTTATTTTCTTGTACATTTCTTTCACGTATGCTCTGCCTCGTTTATAAGTATATCTATCCATGGTGTAATAAATTGGAGGGCAGTTACATACTTTTTATGTTACAAAACAATAAATATATGCATTAGGAGTAAATGTTACACTACATTTGCTTATCTTATGCACTGTATGAGTTGAAAGATTAAAATTTTTGTATTTTTTTATATTTGGAAATTTAGAATTCAAATTTTACTCTTTTTTAATAAAATAGTATACATTAATCAACGAGTCAAATACTTAACTATTTTATTTAATTCTATCCATTTTAATGATATATATATCTATATATATATATATATATTCGACTGAGGAAGTGAGGGAGTAGAATTAGAAAATATTACTCCATAAAAATTTTAGAATTTTGACAAAAGTGTCTTTCAAATTTCTTATTCATATGGGGTGTTTAAGTATGTGGGCGTGCAGGGAAAGAGTTCAGCAAAATACATGAGGAGGAGATTTAAGAAGTTGAAAGAAAAGATGAAAGAGATCAGCAGAAAGCAGCAAAGCATTAGGGAAGGGCAAAAGCAAGTTGCAGCAAAATTCAAGGCAATAAAAGAAGAATGTGAGCAGCTGAGGAAGGAGACTGACCAGATTATTCGACAAAGTGCCAACACTCAAATCCGCCTCCGCCTGATGTTCAATATCCTCAAGGCACGAGAACAAGGCGAATTCTCCAAGGCTGCTAACTTAACTCAACTGCTTCGGTAAAACCAATTCTTTCCATTACTTTTTCTTTTAATTAAATTCATAATTTTATACAATTTTTCCTTATGTTATTAACTTTTTCTACAGTGAAATAGTAGCTAGAGATAACGTGTCACAGTCCGTAGATCCATGATTAGTCCAACCTACATGGATTGTCAAGTCAATCCATATGCAAGGGTCCATCAGCTATCGCCTTGGCAACCAAGCAAAGTATTCTAGTTGCCATAGAATACTTTTTAAAAATAAAATCCTCCTTATTGATTACTTGCTCATCAAGGAGGTATAGTTTTAGGATTTTATTTTTCTTGTACTCTAAAGAAATCTAAGGTAGATACTTCCATATTTACTTTCACTTGCAGACTAAGTTTGGGTTAAGTAGGCTATTATAAATAGCACCCTTAGGAGTCGTTGTAAGGCAATCAAATCAAGTTTGCCGAATCAAACAATTTACTTTATGTTTAGATCCTAGGTACTTTGTTTTTCTCTCATTTGAGCAATAATACTTATTTATTCTCCCCAATTTCTTTCTTCATATTTGCTTACTTTACGTTTCCGCAATGATCATCCAGGAACCTCATTTAGGCTTGCTTAGTCTTACAAATACAAGACTATAGCATCACATGAAACTTGACTAAAGTTTCAAGCCCATGACAGTTGGTGTCAAAGCAACGCTTTCCAAAGCTAGGTATTACACGGTTTGAAGATTGAGAGAGACAATGACATCAATTGGTGATCATACCACATCCCGCTTGAACACCTTAGTTCAAGATAGTGTGAGCGTCGCAAATAGGGAAACTACACATAGACGTGCCACAAAGTGTTACGAGTCTAAGGACATCTTGCAAGCATTATAAAAACGTGTATTTCACCATGAGACGGTTATCAACCACGAGGTGTGGAGCAACTTTGAATGGGTAGAAGATAACGTCGAGCAACTGGGGTCCAATAGCGATGAGCTTCATAAAGGATGGCACAAACATGGTGGATTTGTTAATTCGCCACAATGTGGGGCTAGTTGAATTGATGGTAGACAAGTACTAAGCAAACATGTTCCATGACTTCCTTACAAGGCAAAAGAGATTTGATTCACTGAGTTTTGACACTACTTACATGTCAAGCTCAAATCTTGTGCGTGTAGCAAATGGAGACACTGCACACGTAGGAGCTGTGTACTTGGATGACATTGGCCAACCGCGAGCCAGTAATCCACATGGCACAACACATCCCAACTTGGAAGTGTTCTTAAGGTAGTTGGAGAAAAACTACCTCAAACACACCCATGGTGCTTGTGGGGAACTTGATGAAGACTTGTGATGGAAAGAGACCACGAGGCAACGAGGATGTTGCCTAAATCAAGTGGCAAAGAATGTCACGATCCGTAGATCCGTGGCTAGTCTAGCCCGTATGGATTGTCGAGCTAATCTACATGCAAGGGTCCATTAGCTGTCACCTTGGCAACAAAGCAAAGTATTCTAAGGCAACTAGAATACTTTCCAAAAATTAAATCTTCTTTGTTGATTACTTGCTCACCAAGGAGGCATAGTTTTAGGACTTTACTTTTCTTGTACTCTAAAGGAAGTCTAGATTAGATACTTCCATATTTACTTTTACTTACACACAAAGTTTAGGTTAAGTAGACTATTATAAATAGTACCCTTAGGAGTCATTGTAAGGTAATCAAATCAAGTTTACTGAATCAAGCAATCTACTTTGTGCTTAGATCTTAGGTATTTTGTTTTTCTCTTATTGAGCAATAATACTTATTTATTCTTCCCAATCAATTTCTTCATATTTGCTTACTTTACGTTTCCGCACTGATCATTGAGAAACCTCGTTTAGGCTTACTTAGTCTTATGAACATGAGACTATAGAGTCACATAAAACTTGACCAAAGTTCCAAGCTCATGACATAATGGCCAAAATGAAGCATATGCACACTAGTTCAAAGGTCAAATTCCAGCTTTCCTTTCTAAGGAGATGAATTCAATCTGTATTAGTCTACAAGGCCCAAAATGTAAGCCCAATATGTTTGGGCCTCAATTTTCGATGTTATTTTAATCAAAATTGAATAACAATATTCAAACACTTCTCAAAATTACCTATATCTGGAGGGTTGTTCCAAGTGTCATCTTTATATTTGTGTGTTTGAATTTATAGAAAATGCAAAATAGTAATAAAATTCTATGATGACAACATCATGCATGTACAAAGAGCAATTCATGCTCAACAAAGATTTGTTGACTTTACCTAGGGCATAAGTGAATTGCCAAATCAATTTTTGTTTTATTCTTTTTACCTCCTTTCAGGTATTGAGCTAGGATTCCAAAGCTACGCAGGTCCATATAAATCTTTACATAAAATAGTGAATAAAAATAATATATGACTACGATTATTATTATTATTCAATGCTAGAATAAACTCTCAGGGAACACTTATTATGATTTTACTAAAGATGAAATAAAGAAGTAAGATCTATAGGAAGTACTACTTTATTTGTGACGAGTATACGAAACAAGAAGAAAGTAATTTACTTACAAGAAAAAAATAAATAAATAAAGAGTACTGCTTTCTTACATATGCTTAATTTTAACATAAAAAAGATTCGGGCTGTTAGACTTTGGGATACCCTTTTAACTCACCTTCTGTATCAGTGAATACATTTAGTCTTTGGTGTAAATGGCCTTGATTTGATAGATAGTCTGTTGCTTGATTTGATATGATATTATTATATTGTTTAAATGCAAACTTTCCATACTTAATTGTTTTTAATAATTTTAAACCAAATTTTATTGAAGTCTTTGTATAATATTATTGTTTATGCTTTTAATTTTTTGTCAATTTCTTTGCAACAAACTTATGATTAAAAATTTTATTTTATTTATTTACACTATTCCTGAAAAATGTCAACATTGAGACGTTAAGTGTTGTAAGCACGTATTTGGAAAATAAAATAAAATGCATCATATAGTACATGCAGAAAAGAAATTCGTGGAAGTAAAACATTTACTATATAATTATCTAATCGAAAGTTGATAATTAAGTAATCAATCAAGAATTAAGTAAAATAGATTTAAAATGGTAATGATTTTATAAAAAGCTGTGAGGAAATCAAGGGGCAAATAAAAATAACTAAGAAAACTTTCATATGGCTGAATGAAAAAAAAAATCATCTAGGGGCTTAAATAGGATTTGGAAAAGCTAGGGGGCCATCGTTCCCATTAGAAATATTTTGTCGTCGCTTACTCTTTTCGCTGCATAAATAACTGTATGATAAGCGTTCGTATTTTCTAATTTTCTCCTGCTTCAAATGTAATGCAACTTTTGCTAGTTTAGGTTACCTATAGATTTTGCCAATAGTTTTTCATAAAACTGGCTTCTGTAAGACCTTGGTACATCACATCTTTATGATATCACATGGTATTTTAAGTTGAAATTCTTCATGTTTATTGATGCTAGAATGGAAAAACTGAAAAAACCTTTGCAGTCGTCATACCAAGTAAAAATAAATAAAACCTTTTCCTTTCTCAAAATAGAGAAATTTAAAGAGTTTGAAGTAAAGAATGGGAGATTTTGAAAGCTGCTGAAATATAATGGCTGGACGACTGAACCTCCTAATTAATAAATTGATAAACAATGGCAGGCACGTTAATTCCTGTTCCTCAAATGTAATTTCTATTATTGATAGTTTCTTAGTTAAATCAAGGTCAGCGGCTTGATTTCACATTGAAAGGAAGAAAGGTTGGGAATTTTCTATTGCTGATAGTGTCAAGATAAATAGTTTCTTTTTGTTGAAGTCTCGTCTAGGGGGTGATCTTTGTTCTCGATTTCTGGACGGAGCTCTGTTTCTGGGTTAAGTATGCTCTTTTTTTCTAATGTCTCTTTTTATGATGGGTGCAGAGCTGCTTTCACTCTCTTTTGCTATTGCTTTTTTGTGGTTGTATTCTTTGGGGGATGGATTTGGTGGGGTCTGGAGGTTAGGGGGAAGCCCTCTTTCCTTTTGTTAAGCAGCTGTTTGGTTTGAGAATAGTGTGGGTGGTGGAGAAAGGGAGGTTATGTCAAGGGTCATGGTTCCTTTTTCATTTGGAACCACTTTATGGTATTTTGACGCTTGGTTTGGTGGATGGCTATGATTTCTACGAGCCATGCTCGCTGATGGTCAAGGTGTTGGGGTGTTTGCTTTTCTTCTCTATTTTGTCATTGGCAAAGGTGAATAGAGAAAGAGATGTGAGAGGAAGGTTTTTATGTTTTTTTGCAAATTGTTGTGGAGTTTTTCATGTGTTTTCTGGTTGAGAAAGAGCTGGAGATGATTTCTGGTTGGAACGCTGTTGCTCTCGGTATCCTGCCGAACGTTTCTCACGGCTGATTGATATCATTCTTTGCGCCATAGGGTTAGCCTTGTTGTACGGTTTTTGAGTGCAGCTCTGGCGAGTTTGGTTCTTCGACAGAAAGGTTCTTGGAGTGCTTCTGGTGGTTTTTTTTTTTTCTGTTTTTTGAGAGGCTGAGCTTTTGTTTTCTTTCTTGTAGTGATGGATCATGAGCAAACTCTCATGTTTTTATCTTTTGATGTGGGTATGCAGTCTTGACCCTTTAGCTTTGAGGCCACGGTAACATTTGGTAAGTAGTTGGGTCCTTTTGACAAATTAACAGATTTTCTCACACTCACTGTATTATTTATGTCATTAGAGTCTTCTGCCTTTCAAGTTGGAGATTTAAAATGGCATACAGCTGATGGGATTAATAAAAACTATCTTTCAAAAAAGAAAATATATGAAAGAGCTTCAAAGTTTTGACAAAGTATTCTGGTTTCCATCTTTGGATATTCATTTATTGATACAATATATTGAACTTGAATAGGAATTAGTTAATCTATTTTCCATATTTGACAATCCTCATGACAATTATTCTTTTTATAGCTTATTTTCATGGTATGTTAAATAAAGGATTATCTTCTCTTCTAGATACAAATAATGGCCAGCAATTGGACTGTCCAATTGATTTTGACCACGTGCTTCTACCAAAGTCTTGAACAGCATGTTGGTCCCAAATATAGGTATTAGAGGGGGGTGAATAGCACTATCTCGGCTCTTTTGTCAAGATTGAGACTTAATCTCAAAATAAAGAAAGCAAAGCTAGAGAGACAATGTACGAAGGATTTATAGTGGTTCGGTCTAAGACCTACATCCACTACCTTGATTATCCAACCAAGGATTTTCAAATCAAACACTAAAACGATGGAATTCACAAGCTCCCACCAAGCTTTTACAATGGCTTCTCCAAGGCTTGGCCACAACCTTTACACTAGTTTTTCACGAAATCAACTAAAACCAAATGTGGTTTTTCAAGGCTCAACCACAACCTATCATTAGTTTTTCCCGAGCTAAACTAAAACCCAATGTGGTTTTTCAAGGCTCAACCACAACCTTTACTCTAGTTTTTCACGGGCTAAAGTAGAACCCCAATGTGGTTTTTCAAGGCTCAACCACAACCTTTACACTTAACTTTTCAAGGCTAAGTTATAACCTACAAGCATTCAAGCAAAACTTACTTGAAGTAAACACTTAGAGTGAAACCTTCACTCTAAGAATACAAAGATGAATGAGAAAGTACTTAATGATCACACGGTTGATCTAAGTGGTACAAGTTTAAGTGCTAAACACAATTGCTAAAGATAGGCGTTTGAATGCAATGAAGAGTACAAATGATTTACAAGTTTTCTACTCTTTCTTGGCTTGAATATGATGGAGTTTTTGTTAATGAAGCCAAAAGTTGGTTCTTTGGCATTTGAAGATCCTTTTATAGTTAGAAAAACTTGTTTGATGGCTGTTGGGATATTTATGACCATTGGAAATAGTTTGGGGAAGATTCTAGCCATTATTCTGTCTTGTAGTTGCCTGGTGGATGTTGCAGACAGAGAGCACTTAGTTGACTAAAATTTTTCCCTTGGTTGACTAAGTTGGTTCTGTTTCAGACGCAGATTCCAAAGAGCACTTAGTCGACTAATCCTATTTTCTTGGTCGATTAACTCGTTTCTGTTTCTCACCAAGCTTCACCCTTTCACTTCTCCACTTTGACTTTTGTTCAACCAATGATCTTCCTTGTCATATCAGGGAACTTCCTTAATATTGATCTTCCTTGTTTCTTATCCAATTCACATCCTTAGATGTTCAATAGAAAGATTGACATATTGTCTCGTTTATGAACATTTGCCCTGCACACTTAGGTAAAGATATTAGACACAAATGACATGGGAATGTTTTATTATCATCAAAAACTAATGGAGCCAACAATCTCCCCCTTTTTTATGATAACAAAACATCCATTGGTTAATAGCATAGTGTCTTTTTAATTCCTTTTTGGTTTTTGCAGACAATGAGGACTGCTTCCCCTAAGTTCATGCTCCCCCTAAGTTCATGCTCCCCCTAAGTGTGTGCATATTTTTCATCTATTCCAGCAAGCTTTTATCTATATTATATTTATAGTGACATTGTACATTCTTGCCTTGGTCAAAAAATGTTCATGTATGCAGGTTTAAAAGCAAATGACATATTAATAGATTATCATCAGTTTTTCATTTCTGCAAGTTTTTGTCAACTGTTTGTAATTTCCAGATTTCATAATGTTAGCTCCAAATTTCATTCAAACCATCATTTTTCAGCGAACTTTCTGTAAATCATCATCCATATGTACTCAAACACATATTCAGCTTTGCTTTATCATGTCAGAAATGATTTATCAACATAATTACTCAATATCAGCATAGCATCAGAAAATCACAGCATAATTTCACAAACATCAATAGAAAATTTTCAGCAATGCTTCACAATGCCATAGATACCATTTTCAAAGTTCAAGAAGCATAGATAGATGTCAACAAGCATATTTCATACATCCATAAAGTCAGCCAAGATTAAGATTCAATGTTTGAATGCCATTGTGGCATAAATATCCAACAAAAGCAGTAACTGCAAATTTGTTCCTAAAATACCCTTGAGCTAAATTTTCTTCCTATCAGTCTTTGACTCCTGGTACCTCTACCCTCATGATTTTTTGTTTTTCTTGATGTTTCTCCTAAAGGTCCAATACCTCTACCCTCAAGATTTTTTATTTTTCTTTGGTTTTTCTACTCCCTTTTTTTGTCATCATTAAGGAGGGGGTTGAGGCATTAATTTTCAAAGGGAGATGGTGTAGATTCAAGGGAATCTGACCATTGTTCCCAAAAAGGATTTAGAGGCATGGGAGAGTGTGGTCTCGGAGGTGGTTGAGCAAATATTTCAAGAGGTTGCTGAGAAGACTGTGGAGATGTCTGTGCAGCTTTTTTTGGAGTTGCTTGATCAGAAACTTCTATTGAGGCTTGAGGAGTACTTGTAGGAGGTAATTTTGCTTTCTTTGCCAGTCTGGAAGACTTCCTTATTCTCGAAGGTATAGATTTTCTAGTTGTCTTCTTCTGTCCATGGCAGGTGGTTGAGGCTTAGTTGCTTGAGCTGTATCTTTTGTTTTTCCTTTTCCTTTGCCTTTTTCTGCAGTTTCTTTTTCTGAAGTCATTACTTGATCAGCTTGAGCTGCTGCTGCCTTTTTTTCTGCTTGCTATTCTCTTACCATCTGATAGAAGAGTCCCATGATAGACACTTCATCAGAGTGAGGAGCGGATGCTCCTTGTTCAGGCTGTGGTGAAGGTTGATGCTCAAGAGGACCGGGTGGTGAACCAATTACCTCAGTTCTTTGATAAGATGTTCCTTTTTTGCTGAGGTGGTTGCGAGGGGTTCCTCAATTCTTGGTTTAGGGCCTTGATGTCCAACTTTTGCACTCTTGTAGGTAGACCCTTAAGCTTGAAATTCAGGGCTTGCATCTTGGAATTCAAAACCTTCTGGTTGCAGGGCTGATCCTTCAACACCTTGTCCTTTTGGTGTTATGCTCTCAGTAATAGAGGAGTCAGCATCAGCAGGTCTAGATGGTATCTCAAATTTTGCTTTCAAGCTGGCCTCAATCTCATCCATTCTTTCTTCAATTTTCATCAGCCTTGCTCCCTGATCAGTGAGCTTGGCATCCATCCTCATCAGCAGATTGAACATGACCTCATTGGAAAAAGGAGGGGCTGTTGTCTCTGGTGGTACAAGGGCTGCCTCTGGTTGAGTTTGCACTAAAGTAATCTTGGAGGTCTTACTGAAAGTGTCCCCATACACCTTGTATCTTATCTTGATTAAGCTTCCTAGATAGATTGGTTGGTCTTTGCTTTTGACCATATCCATATCATACCTCTTGGCCCGTACTCATTTCTTTTTAACAAGGGATGTGATTACATTCCCATAAGGCAAATGGACCTTCTCCAATTTACATGCTGCCCTCATTCTTTCTATCATGAACCTTCCAAGGTTTAGTACTTCTCCAGTAAATGCATGCTCCATCAGCCAAAAATCTTGGATATAACGACCCGGAACTCCCCATCGGGCCCATGACAACCGCCGCGACGTCCAGATTGGCACTCGCTACCCGAAATGCTAACCGGAACCTTGCAAGGCTTAGCATAAGCTTTCGCACTTCCCCGGTGAGCGACAGTTATTGAATACCACACTTCAAGTACCAGAGTCATTTTCAATTTAAAAATGCTAAATAATTTTCGTTTGGCTCACATGGGCATTTTCGTCATTTTTCACCGAAAATTTCAAAATTTATTAAAAACATTGTAAATGCGTAGAAAACGCACATATCATGATAAAATAAATTTAACTATCTAAAACATTTATTTGGGATTAAAAATTTAATTGTTTGAATATAATAAAAATATTTAATAAAATAATATATTTTCTCATAAAACAATTTTTATAAAACTATCAATAACTAATTTTCGCAGTGTAAAAAAAATTAATTATGTTTTTACATACCATAACATAAACAACTAAAATATAAAATTTGAATTACAGTGACCCGTGGCCCACGACTAACCGAAATGCATGGAGACTGTGAACCTACAGTTCTTGTCGAATCAAGTCCACTGGGGTCTTTGATCGAATCCGCTAGTTACAGGCTACTCAGATCCTAAAATGTGAGGAAATGAGAGGGTGAGATTGTAAAATCCTAGTGAGTAAACATTTACCATTGAAACTATCTAAAGTTGAGTAAAAGGAGACGATTAACATAAACCAGTGTAAAATGTTCATACCACTTTATTTCTTTTCGTTGAGTGAATTAATTTCATTTCACTTGAAAATTTACGTGGCTTATGATTATTCGTAAAATCGTGGCTTATGCCATAAAATCTCATGCTCAGTGACACCTTGATCAGAGGCATTCAACCAAGTTCACCAAGGCTGTCAAAAATTCTCATAATTGTTTAAAATCAGCCATTCGTTAGCGTTAGCTGAGTTCGCCTTCACGTGGTGGTTTGGCGTGAAGTGAACTCTATCTTATCTCAGGACAATTAAATAACCTTGTACGCCTCTACAACTGAGATAACGATATATATGGGTTTTACCGTGCCACCTCTAATTAGGCCGGTCCACGAAAACCCATATACTGCAGTAGATAACAATCCACCAATTAACTAAATATTTCAATAGCATAAATTGGCAACTTTTATTGCTAAACATTTCATCAGTACAAAGCAGATTGTATACATTTTCAACACAATAAACAATTAGCCAATCATGCCATAAACATCATAAGCCAATTAATTTAAAACATAATTCACAATAATACAAGTAGTCTCCGATTACTCTAGTTTTCAAAATCAATTGTTCAATTTTTCAACTCAATTTATAAAAATTCAATTTATTTCATAAATCCAATTTACTTTATAAATTTCACAATTTTTTCGTAAAATAAGCAATTTACTAAATAAAATAATTTTCATAAAATCATCAATTTGAATAAAATTCCTCTAAATAATTAAGGCGATAAATAATTTACTCACTGTATTAGGAGTAGAAATACTCCTATTTTCTGTCCTCGGGTGCAGTCTCTTACCCGAATCAATTTACTAACCACCTATCCGTAATCCATGACACAAAATTCAATAAACTGTGTCAATTAATCCTAATTAATTTCAGGCTCCATAAATCTACATGAATGCATAAAATACTATGCAATTGTCTGAAAAATTACTTAAATGCGATATTCGGCCTAACGCGTACGGTGCACGATTTAATTCTCTAAAATCTCCAAATAAATTCTAAATTGATTTCTTTCAATTCCTATACCTCAATTATACCCAAATTAACTTAATGTCCACAAATATGGTGCAAATTATCAGTCTAGGCCACAAATTACAGAATTACCCATATTAGGTAAAAATTCGTATTTTTGCACCGAAAATTCCCATTTAATTTCTATATCCTTAATTCATCATAATACACTTAAATACCATGAAAGATCATCAAAATCAGCAGCCAATCTCACCCTAGAATATTCGGCATAAATGGGTTCAATGAGGGAAAATGCCATTTCTTGCCAAATTTCAATATTTTTCATTATAACCTAACTAAACAACACTAGATTCACCTAAATCTACCAAAATAATCACTCAAAATCATTCCTTGAAGATTCGGCCAGCAAGGGTGGGTGATACCCACTTTCAATTCTTGCATGAAAATGGAAAAAAATGCTTGGGCAATGAAGAGCACTATAAGAAATCAAAAAATTTTACCTTGATTTGTGACTTTGCTTAGATTTCCACACTTTTCCCTAAATTTTTCCACCTAGGGTTCATGTGTTTCTCTTCTCCCCTCTTTGCTGGGTTTAGGCCGACCCTCCTAAGGGTTATTGGCTGAAACTTTTGGCTATTTATAAGCCAAATATAATATTATTGTTTTATTATACTTTTAAAATTTTTATTAATTTATTATTATTTTTTTTCCATTTGACTTTTTATCCACCATACTATTTTCTTCACTTATCCATCCATTAAAATAAGTTTCTAGACTTGTCCAAAAATTTTGGTAGAGTAATTTACAAAATTATACTTTTACTCTCGTAAAAGTGAAAATTTACATTTTTGTCCCAAAAATTGAAAATTAGCCAAAATGCATATTTTTCACTTCTCAGAGTCACACCATTCTCCAATTTGTTAAATTTGATCCAAATCCTCTTGAAAATTCAAATTTTGTCCTCGGGTGGTAAAATTACGATTTTGCCCCTATATTCCAAAAAGTACTGGAATTACATCTTTTTCCACTTTTCAACCTCATATAACACTTGAATTAACCATTATTAATCGAATGGGGCCAAAACCTTCTCTAAAAATTCTCGTTTTGTCCTTTAATGATAAAATTACTATTTTGCTCTTGTGTTCCAAAAATATCAAAAATTACAATTTTTCACTGCTAAACTTCATATCATGGTCTAATAATCATATTATACTTTAAATGATTAATCTTAGTCAAATGTGATCAAAATCTTTTATAGAAATCTCCATTTTGTCCTTAAATGGCAAAATGACCATTATGTCCCTAATCGGTCAATATTCCCGATTGACTCCAAACCGAACCTCGAACTCCGAATCACCGTTTCGAGTAATCCCTGGACTATGAAATCCTCATTTTCACTCTTAAGATTTTTATTTGAACTTATTCGAGGTTTAATCAACTTAATGGTAGCATTAGGGGCAATATCGTATTTTAACTATTTCTCGAACTTCCCAAATATTCAAACATTCCATTGAGCATGTAAATGACATCATAATTATTTTATAGAGTAGGGTTTGACAACACTGCCTCCCTTAAAATAAAATTGTGTCCTCAAAATTTCTCCAATCAAATCTGAAGAACAAACGGGGGTATTATCTTATCCTTTGATACTTACTTTCCCATGTCATCATTTATTGTAGAGAACTTCAATTTATTTACCTATGGGTCACCTTGAGTACTTCACTTTTATCTACCATTGTCTTTTAAAATCATATCTGTAGTATTTTCCACAGTCATGATCTTTATTACCTGCATTAGGTTTTAAACTATAAGTCTATATTTCCCTTTACATATAAATGCCTTTATTCTCTAATTCCTTTGAACCAATTTTTTCTTTTGTTCGTCCTTCTCCATAACCAAAATCCACTAGAATACTTTCCATAATTCTTATCAATATTTTCATCATATCTGTGCATAGTCTTATGCTATTTGCATACTTATACTCTTTTCTTATTATCCTTGATTATATATATACTTACATTTCCTGATCCTACGTATCATTATGTCACCTCATCGTTTCCATCGAATTGTAATTGAATACTCATGTATGTTTTATAGGGTCATTAGTGTCCTAAAGATTTTTCCTTAACTCGATTGTTCGTATTATAAGTCACACTTGAACCCAATAGGCTTTTAAATTGATCTCTCAAGTAATTTATATATCAATCTCTTTTATAAAACCTTATGTAACACTTAGCCCAGATTCAACATTTCTGAATCATTAAATTTCAAATTGCCAATTCCACATGTGGCATCCTCCTTGAATGACTATCTTTCCGAGATACCGTCATGTCTGGATCCTTATCTCTCTCGGACAGTCTTCCATGCAGTCTGTAACTTGCAATTGGACACAGAGAGGTTTGAATCCGAAATCTTTCCTTCCCCTGAAAAGAACTCCTTTAACCATTTCATCACATTTACTCCTTAAATCCAATAACTCATCACATTATGCTCGAAAAAATTCAAGCTTACCTTTAGAATAAATTTATCCATCTCTGTAGCTTTCTAACTTTTTCCTTCTCTTACATACCATTGTATAAAGCATTAAGGAAAATTTTCAACTTATTCATATCAATACTTTCCAAGAACCTTAGAACTCCAATTTACAAGATTTGAATCAAGTTTAATTGTTTCAATTCAATTCATACATTCAACTTCATTTTATCCTATAACACTTGTCAAAAATCGATAAATCCCACTTTAGAATACTTTTTCTACATCACATAATAATTTCACCATAGAGCATCACGGCATTACACTTCTCCATTTTACCATTATGTATACTCCACAGAAATTAATTAAAAGATGTATGTACCTTGATTCATACTAATTTGATTTAATCGTATCTTGAATACTTCAAATTTGTAAATTTTGGCTCCAAATATCAAAACTTAGTATTCAAACCAGTGACTATATTCCATCTCATAAGTCTCATCTTCATGCCACTCCCCATATTTAAATTCACATAGGGGCTCTTCAATTAGCGTGTCATTCTCTTATGCTTTTTTCTTATGCTTTCAAGTTGCTTTAATACATATCTTGATAAAATTTATTAAAGACTTAAACTACCAATGATTCATCCTTAAAACCATTTATAACATTGATAATTTATCGTATATCTATCTATTAAAATTCTTTGTATTTGTTACCATCGTGGAAACTACTCTTGTAAAATTTACTTCCTACTACAATTTTCGATCAGAGTCCTTAATCTCCATATATCTTACTTAAATATAATTCAATAATGACGTTCATATACCTCCACTTCAATATTCAGTGTAATTTTTATTAAATACAGGTTTCCAATTTATTCTTACTTATGTGTACTTCAGAGAAGTACCATTTTTTGACTAGAATGCTAGAATAACTATTCTTCCGTAATAACTATGTTACTAGTCTACTTTTGTCATATCCGATAATTACTATACATATCAAACTATTTGAACATTTATCTTATACTTCGTACTGGTTATATGAAGTAAAACAACCTCTTAATTCTTTTTACAAAGATAGCTATGGCTATTTCCTCGTTTGCTACAACTCTCTAGAGTCAGGTTATCACAAAATTTAACGAAAGTGTTAAAATTCTTACTCCCGTTTTCCCTTGGAATCTTTTTCCAAATCCCTTTTCATTGTCAATATCTTTTAATCAATCCACATCACCCTCAATCTTTAAATATTTGGATCATAATCCAGTCCTTGCTACTTTCATCCATTAATTTACTCTGAAAATTCCTCAAATAGACTGAAATTTATGAGGGAAAATGTACTTTATCATTTGCACTTCCATCAATAAATATTTTTTAAAATTCCCTATACTCCATATTTATACTAAATTCTCATCTTAAAACTTGTGGTATCACTCTTTAATTTCCTCCATATTCCAATATTACAATCCTTGACTTAATTCCATTATCTAGGGACCAATTACGCCACTACGACAAATGATCAGTCTTACTACTTATATTGCCAATCCACTTTTGTTATACCAAAAGATTTTCGTATATATATATATCAAGTCAGTAAGCAACTATGCTACAATCCGTCCATTTTGCACAGAACAAAAGTCGACTCTCAGTTCCTTTATACAGTTATTTATAGCTATTTCCGCTTACATTGTTTCTGTCAAAATTTGAAGTTGTGGGTAGCCTAACTAACCCATACGGTATCACTCGAATAATCTTCTTCGGTATCCTCCTCCATCATTTGGGACTTTCCTTTCTGTTTTCCATCCGAGCTTATTGGATCCTCCGACGTTCTTCATCACTTACTGGTGCAACATTCCTTCCGCACCCAGAAGGAGAATCTCGTATCACAAGCGTCTTTCTAGGAGAAGGATCAATCACAGACATTCTTGGTTTACTTTTTCCTTGTCGACCTCTTACGCTTGGTCCATCGCCAAGAGGAAAGGGTCTAATTACTAACGAAGGAGGTCTCCTAGTAGCGAAAGTCTCTCCTAATCTCCTCATTCTTTCCTTCTCATTAGTGCACCTTTCAGCTTCCTTGATGAGGGAATTTCTTATACACAGATTAGTATCATTACTGCTAATGCTCTCGTCGGTCTCACTTTCACTAGAACTCTCAAGTGTTTGAACCCGTGCTCTCAAATTTAAGTGATCCCAATTATCAGTAACTCTGAAATGATAAGGCTACTAGGTACCGAACGTCTACGACTCTCAGCTGTGGATTCTAATGATCCCTCACTGGTGCTCTAAGAGATGTTAATATCATCACTCTCACTAATGCTCCTAGAAAGGTTAAAGTCATCACCTTCACTAGACATGGTGATCTATAAAATAAATAATTTAATTTTAGATAATTCTTAGATACTATATGCTAATGCACACATTTCACCTAACTTGACTCGGGCCACGTAGTGTCAATGTAGATTTCTTAAAACATCTTTAAAGCCCAAAACTTTAAAATCCAAAGCTTTAAAATCTAAAATCTTTGATCTTTAAACCATGCTTTGATACCAAAAAGAATTGTCACAACCCAGAACTCCCCATCGGGCCCATGACAACCATCGCGACGTCCCGATGGGCACTCGTTACGCTGAATGCCGATTGGAACCCTGCAAGGCTTAGCATCAACTTTCGCACTTCTCCGGTGAACGACAGTTATTGAATACCACATTTCAAGTACCAAAGTCATTTTCAATTTAAAAATGCTAAAAAATTTTTGTCTGACTCACAGGGCCATTTTCGTCGTTTTTCACTGAAAATTTTGAAATTTATTAAAAACATTGTAAATGCGTAGAAAACGTACATATCATGATAGAAATAACTTTAAGTATCTAAAACATTTATTTGGGATTAAAAATTTAATTATTTGAATATAATAAAAATATTTAATAAAATAATATATTTTCTCATAAAATAATTTTTATAAAACTATCAATAACTAATTTTTGCAGCGTAAAAAAATTAATTATGTTTTTACATACCATAACATAAACAACTAAAATATAAAATTTGAATTACAGTGACCAGTGGCCCATGACTAACTGAAATGCATGGAGACTGTGAACCTACAATTCTTGTCGATTCAAGTCCACTAGGGTCCTTGATCGAATTCGCTAGCTATAGGCTACTTAGATCCTGAAATATGAGGAAATGAGAGGGTGAGATTATAAAATCCTAGTGAGTAAACAATTACCATCGAAACTATCTAAAGTCGAGTAAAATGAGACGATTAACATAAACCAATGTAAAATGTTCATAACACTTTATTTCCTTTCGTTGAGTGAATTAATTTCATTTCACTTGAAAATTTACGTGGCTTATGATTATTCGTAAAATCGTGGCTCGTGCCATAAAATCTCGTGCTCAGTGACACCTTAATTAGAGGCATTCAACCAAGCTTGCCAAGGCTATTAAAAATTCTCATAATTGTTTAAAATCAGCCATTCCTTGGCGTTAGCTGAGTTCGCCTTCACGTGGTGGTTTGGCGTGAAGTGAGCTCTATCTTATCTCAGGACAATTAAATAACCTTGTACACTTCTACAACTGAGATAAAGATATATATGGGTTTTACCGTGCCACCTCTAATTAGGTCAGTCCACGGAAACTCATCTACTGCAGTAGATAACAATCCACCAATTAACTAAATATTTCAATAGCATAAATTGGCAATTTTTATTGCTAAACATTTCATCAGTACAAAGCAGATTGTATACATTTTCAACAAAATAAATAATTAGCCAACCATGCCACAAACATCATAAGCCAATTAATTTAAAACATATTTCCAATAATATAGGTAGTCTTTGATTACTCTGGTTTTCAAAATCAATTGTTCAATTTTTCAACTCAATTTATAAAAATTCAATTTATTTCATAAATCCAATTTATTTTATAAATTTCACAATTTTCTCGTAAAATAAGCAATTTACTAAATAAAATAATTTTTTATAAAATCATCAAATTGAATAAAATTCCTCTAGATAATTAAGGCGTTAAATAGTTTACTCACTGTATTAAGAATAGAAATACTCTTATTTTTTGTCCTCGTGTGTAGTCTCTTACTCGAATCAATTTACTCACCACCTATCCATAATCCATGACACAAAATTCAATAAATTGTGTCAATTAATCCTAATTAATTTCAGGCTCCATAAATCTACATGAATGCATAAAATGCTATGCAATTGTTCGAAAAATTGCTTAAACGTGATATTAGGCCTAACGCGTACGGTGCACGATTTAATTCTCTAAAATCTCCAAATAAATTTTAAATTGATTTTCTTCAATTCCTACACCTCAATTATACCCAAATTAACTTAATGTCCACAAATATGATGCAAATTATCAGTCTAAGCCATAAATTACGAAATTACCCTTATTAAGTAAAAATTCATATTTTCACATCGAAAATTCTCATTTAATTTCTATATCCTTAATTCATCATAATACACTTAAATACCATGAAAGCTCATCAAAATCAGTAGCCAATCTCACCCTAGAATATTCGGCATAAATGGGTTCAATGAGGGAAAATGCCATTTCTTACCAAATTTCAATATTTTTCATTATAACCTAACTAAACAACACTAGATTCACCTAAATCTACCAAAATAATCACTCAAAATCATTCCTTGAAGATTCGGCCAGCAAGGGTGGGTGATACCCACTTTCAATTCTTGCATGAAAATGGAAAAAAATGCTTGGGTAATGAAGAACACTATAACAAATAAAAAAAATTTTACCTTGATTTGTGACTTTGCTTAGATTTCCATACTTTTCCCTAACTATTTCCACCTAGGGTTCATGTGTTTCTCTTCTCCCCTCTTTGCTAGGTTTAGGCCGACCCTCCTAAGGGTTATTGGCTGAAAATTTTGGCTATTTATAAGCCAAATAAAATATTATTATTTTATTATACTTTTTAATTTTTTATTATTTTTTTTCATTTGACTTTTTATCCACCATACTATTTTCTTCACTTATCCATCCATTAAAAGAAGTTTCTAAACTTGTCCAAAAATCTTGGTAGAGTAATTTTGCAAAATTACACTTTTTCCCCGTAAAAGTGAAAATTCACATTTTTGCCCGAAAAATTGAAAATTTACCAAAATGCATATTTTTCACTCCTCGTACTCAAACCACTCTCCAATTTGTCAAATTTGATCGAAATCCTCTCGAAAATTCAAATTTTATCCTCGGGTGGTAAAATTACGATTTTGCCCCTATACTCCAAAAAGTATTGGAATTACATATTTTTTCACTTTTCAACCGCAAATAACACTTCAATTAACCAGTATTAATCGAATGGGGCCAAAACTTTATCTAAAAAATCCCGTTTTATCCTTTAATGGCAAAATTATTATTTTACCTTTGTGTCCCAAAAATACCAAGAATTATAATTTTTCACTGCTAAACTTCATATTATACTCTAATAATCATATTATAATTCAAATGATTAATCTTAGTCAAATGTGATCAAAATCTTTTATAGAAATCTCCATTTTGTCCTTAAATGACAAAATGACCGTTATGTCCTTAATCGATCAATATTCTTGATTGACTCCAAACCGAACCTCGAACTCCGAATCACTATTTCGAGTAATCCCTGGACTATGAAATCCTCATTTTCACTCTTAAAATTCTTATTTGAACTCATTCAAGGTTTAATCGACTTAATGGTATCATTAGGGGCAATATCGTCTTTTAACGATTTCTCGAACTTCCCAAATATTCAAACATTCCATTGAGCATGTAAATGGTATCGTAATTATTTTATAGAGTAGGGTTTGACATTGGAGGCTGATGTAGATTAGGCTACCACTCCTACCATGCATATTGGCTGCCACAAAGTAATGCAGGATTCTAAATTGTGGACTAATGATCAGTCCTGCATTACTCTTTGAAGAAAAATTTTCTTTCTTTTCGGTAACAATTTCCCACACAGATGCAGGATCATACTTATTAGGCATTTCATACTCTCCATCTTCTCTTTCAATTCCTAGCAGATTACTCAAATCTGAAGCTGTAACTAAAAACTCTTTCCCATTTAAAAATACATTCAAGTTATCCTTTGAAAAGTCCTATGAATCATCAAGCTTTCTCTCACTAAATGCAATGCTAGCATAGAATTCTTTAACTAAACTAGCACTATACGTCCTGTCCTTGAAAGAGCTATTCTTCTTAATCCTCAGTTCATTAAAATAGTCTGTTAAGCTTGTTTAGAGTTTAGGAGTTTCACTGAAACTCTCCCAGTCAATGTACTTCCTGCATGTAATGGGAGCATTTTTGATTTTCTTAAACTTCTCTTCATGAATTTTGTTCCTAAATTTTAAAGATGAAACAGATGATGTACCTTTTTTCTCCTTTGCTCTTCTTTCCTAGTTTTTCAATCTTCTTATTTTTCTCTTTTTGTTTCTTCTTCTCAAAACTTTTCCCAGACTTCTTTGTTACAAAACCCGATGCCCCTTTTTGTTCCTTCTGTGGGTGCTCTGCCTCGGAGTTTTCTTCAACTGGTTTCTTCCCCTTTTTCTTTGCTAGCAAATCCTTGAGTAGAGTCGACTTGGCCATCACGATTTCTGAAGATGATTTTTACTTAGGGTTCCAAGATGTGACAAAATAAGGGTTTTCGGTTGGTTTCAGAAGAAAAGCAAATGAGATTGCTAGGGTTGAGAGAATCGGTTATCAGAAGATCGAGAAGTGATTGACAGTTTTTAATTTAGAAACCGTCTGTCTCCCCCTTTATCAATTGCCTCATTTTCCTAAATTTCAAAACTCCCTCATAAGTTTTCACTATTTACTACTTTAGGTTTTCCCTTCTTATTTCATTACCCGGTAAGCATAAAGTTGCATTACTTTAATCCATTAATATTTAGCTGTCAATTCTTTAATTCTAATGAAATAGAATGCTCTTAGTTGACTGAGTTTCACACTGTAGTCGACTAAGTCTTTTATGTTTTTCTTTATTTAGTCCAGACTTCTCACTATAACTCTTCCAAACAACACATTCCTAGATTCCTTCTAATCTCACAGAATCTATCCTCACTAAGGGGTTTTGTAAATATGTCAGCAAGTTGATGTAATGTGCTCACGAATTCAATATTGATTTCTCCCTTAGTTACATAATCTCTAATAAAGTGATGTCTAACCTTAATGTGTTTAGTTCTTGAGTGTTGTACAAGATTCTTTGAAATATTTATAGCACTAGTGTTGTCACAATATATGGGGGTGTTATTTATGGACAACCCGTAGTCTTTCAATTGTTGCTTAATCCATAAAACCTGTGCACAACAACTTCCTAAGGAAACATATTCAGCTTCAGCTGTGGACAATGCTACAGAATTCTGCTTTTTGCTTGACCAACATACAAGCATGCTACCTAGGAACTGACATGTTCCATTAGTGCTTTTCATATTAGTTCTACTTCCTACAAAGTCAGCATTTGAATATCCTACAAGGCTGAATGGTGATTCTTTTGAATACCAAATTCCTAAGCTTTGAGTTTCTATGAGATATCTAAATATTCTTTTTACAGCAATTGGGTGTGTTTCTTTAGGTTGAGATTGAAATCTAGCACATAAACATACACTAAACTGAATATCTGGTCTACTTGCTGTTAAGTAAATAAGAGATCCAATCATACCTCTATAGAGCTTTTGATCTACATCTTTACCTTTCTCATCAACATCAAGCTTTGTAGATGTACTCATTGGTGTGCTGATGGATTTCAATTTCAGCATATCAAACTTTTTGAGTATGTCTTGAATGTATCTATCTTGGCTGATAAAGGTTCCTCCTTTGCATTGCTTGATTTGAAGGCCAAGAAAATACTTCAATTCTTCCATCATGCTTATCTCGAATTCTCTCTACATTTCCTTAGCAAAGTTCTTGCAAAGAGATTCATTAGTAGCACAAAATATAATGTTACATACATATATTTAAACTATGATTAAATCATTTGAGCATATTTTGATAAACAGTGTGGTGTCTATGCTACCCCTAACATAGTCTTTTTCTACCAGAAACTTTGATAGCCTTTCATACCAAGCTCTAGGAGCTTGCTTCAATCCATATAAGGCTTTGTGAAGTCTAAACACATAGTCTGGTTTTTCAAAGTCTTCAAAACTAGTAGGTTGTTCAACATATACCTCCTATTGAGTAATTCCATTGAGGAATGCACTCTTCACATCCATTTGGCACAGCTTAAAGTTCATATGACAAGCAAAGGCAAGTAATAACCTTATGGCTTCTATTCTAGCTACCGGAGCAAAGGTTTTTTCATAATCTATGCCTCCCTCTTGATTATATCTCTTTGCCACCAGTCTTGTTTTGTTTCTTACTACATTTCCTTGTTCATCAACCTTATTTCTAAGTACCTATTTCATACCAACTATAAGATGACTTAAGGGCTTAGGCACTAGTGACCATACATTGTTTTTCTTGAATTGATCTAGCTCCTCTTGCATGGCTAAAATCCAGCTTTCCTCTTTTTCAGCTTCTTCAAAACTTTTAGGTTCAACTTGAGAAATGAATGTTGAAAATTCACATGTCTCTCTATTTCCTTTCCTAGTCTTAACTCCATGAGATATGTCACTTATGATTTGTTCTTGTAGGTGATCTCTCACATTTCTCCAGCTTCTAGGTAAGTCATTATGTTAGATTTTTTGTCTTTGCAGATTTTCTAAAGGTGGAGCTATGGGTTTTTCCCTAGATGAGTCTTCCTTATTATTTTTGCTATCATTTAGACTCATTTGTTCTATGTGTCTTTCTAGATTTTCTAAATCTTCATCATCCTCATGTATTTTCGTTTCAACATGGATTGATTCATCAAAAACTATATAGACAGATTCTTTAACATTTAGTGTCATTTTGTTGAAAACTTTATAAGCTTTTGAGTTCAAGGCATATCCCAAAAATATTGCTTCATCACTTTTAGCATTAAACTTTCCTAATGGCTGTTTTCCATTATTCAGAACAAAGCATTTGCACCAAAAGCTTCTAAGGTGAGAGATGTTTGGTTTTCTTCCTTTGTACAACTCATATGGGGTCTTTGACATGATTGCTCTAATTGAGACCCTATCAAGAATGTAAGCTGCTGTGTTTACAACTTCAGCCCAAAAGTACTTAAGAAGGTTGTTCTAACAAAGCATAGTTCTAGCCATCTCTTTCAATGTTCTATTCTTTCTCTCTACAACTCCATTTTGCTAGGGTGTTCTTGGTGCAGAAAAATTATGTTCCAGCCCCTTTTCATTGCAAAACTTTTCAAATTCATCATTCTCAAATTCTCCTCCATGGTCACTCCTAATCCTAACAATGGGTGTACCTCTTTCATTCTCAACTTTCTTATAATATCCTATGAAGGCTGATAAAGCATCATTTTTGTGAGCAAGGAAATAAACCCAAGTAAACCTAGAATAGTCATCAACAATCACTAAGCCATAAGATTTTCTACCTTAACTTGTGGTATCAATAGGACCAAAGAGATCAATGTACAGCATTTCAAGAGGTCTAGATGTTGACATAACATTCTTAGCTTTGAATGAAGTTCTGACTTGTTTTCCTAATTGACAAGCTTCACATATTCTATCATTTTCAAGTTTAATACTAGGTAGTCCAACAACTAGATCTTTCTTAATCAATTTTGACATGGTGTTCAAACATGTCCTAATCTCCTATGCCACAACCAGCTGTCATTTTCAGCATTGGCTACTAAGCACATTTCACTATCCTTTTCTAGGTCTTCAAGAAAGATAACATACATGTTTTTCAATCTTTTTCCTATAAAGGTAATCTTGTTAGTGCCTATATCTATTACTTCACATTTGTTGGAATCAAAACAAACCTTGAATCCTTTATCACAAAGCTGACTGATGCTTAGCAGATTTTGCTTTAAACCTTGAACAAATAACACATGACTGATTTGTGTACAAGAGTTCTTACCAACTATACCAATACCTTGGATTCTTCCTTTTGAATTATCTCTAAAGGATACGGTGCCTCTTTTTTCCTTGTCTAGTTGTGCAAACAACATTTCATCCCTTGTCATGTGTCGAGAGCAGCCACTATCCATATACCAAGGCTGTTTCTTCTTACTGTGTTGAGCCTTTGAACATGTTTCCTTTAGGTGCAGCTCAACCTACAAAAACATGGTTTAGTTCTTCTTGATAGGTACCCATATTTTGATGGGTCCTTGAGTGTTAGTGGCAATGAGAGAACCTTTTGGCACCTAGATTTTTCCGGTTTTCTGCACATTCATATTTGTGGCACAATCATAGGATAAATGGCCAAATTTTCCACAACAGTAGCATCTAGATGATGCATTATGATAATTCTTCTTGCCATCTTTAAAGTTTCATTGTTTAAGCACTTGAGAGTTGTATTTTCATCAAAAGATTTTTGCAAAGCAGCAGATTTATTTTCCAGCTCTACCTTCATAATTTCAAAATCTGTTTTTGAATGTTCCAACTCAATTTGCCTGAGATTTCTTTGCTCAAAAATAGAATTGAATTCATGTTTTATTTTCTCCAAATCCTTTTCAAGTGATGTAGCCTTTTTCTTTAAGTTTTTGTACTTTAAAAACAAACTTTCAAATTTATCACATAAATTGTCATACTCATCTTGTAAATCATTCATAGATATATCACAAGTCGATGAACATACCTCTGTTTCATCATCCTTTGCCATTAAGCAGATGTTAGCTCTTTCCTCTGAGCTTTTTTCACCAGTTTCTGTGCTCGAATCACTATCTGACCAGGTTGCAGCAACCATTACCCTTTTTGATTTTCTGTTTTTCTTTGGAGTTTCTTCTTTCAGCAATGGACATTCAACTTGTAGTGCCCTGGTTTCTTGCATTCGTAGCAAATTACTTCTTCCTTGTTATTGCTGTCAATTTTGTTTTTCTTCCAAGAAAGACCTTGGTCTTTCTTAAGGATTTTTCTTACAAATCTTCGATTCTTTCTTCTCTTTAGTTTTCTGAATTTTCTTGTAACAAGTGCCAGTTCATCATCATCATCGCATAAGAGTTCTTCCAGCTCTTCTTCAAGGATGTTGGCTTCAAGTGCTATATTCTTCTTCTTCTCATATGCCTCTATTTTATCCTCATCTTTTTCTTCCTTGAGCTCCAGCTCATGTGTCAACAGAGACCCGTAAATTTCATCAAGTGTGATGATGTTCAAATCTTTAGCTTTTCTAACGGCAGTCACCTTTGGCTTCCAAGACTTAGGTAGACTCCTAAGAAGTCTTTTTACAAGCTCATGCTCGGGGATAGGTTTTCCTAATTGGTTAAGTTTATTTGTAATGTTTGTGAACCTATCAAACATGCTGGTGATGTCCTCACCAGGTTTCATTTTGAACATTTCATAATTATGGGTTAGAAGGGCTATCTTGGACTCCTTAACTTGAGAAGTCCCTTAATGAATTATTCTTAACTTATCCCACACTTGCTTAGCTGTTGTACAGCTTGAGATTTTGTTAAACTCAGTGGGAGTTAAGGCACAATGCAAGGTGTTGATTGCCTTAAAATTGGTCTACACTTTCTTGGTTTCAGCCTCAGTCCATTCAGACTTTGGCTCAGGCATCAACTTATTTGTAACCACATTTATAGTTGAGGGAATAAAAGGACCATCAATGATAACATCCCACATTTCATAATCAATGGCTTTAATGTATATTGACATCCTAGTGCTCCAATAAGGGTAATTAAAGCCATCAAACAAAGGTAGTCTGTTTGTAGATTGTCCCTCGACTACAATTGATTTTTGTAAAGCCATTTGGATCCTCTCTAAGAATGTTAGACCTTGTATGCAGAGAGCTAGCTCTGATACCAATTGTTGGTCCCAAATATAGGTGCTAGAGGGGAGGTGAATAGCACTATCTCGGCTCTTTTGTCAAGATTGAGACTTAATCTCAAAATAGCGAAAGCAAAACTAGAGAGACAATGCACAAATGATTTATAGTGGTTCGGTCTAAGACCTACATCCACTACCTTGATTATCCAACCAAGGATTTTCAAATCAAACACTAAAACGGTGGAATTCACAAGCTCCCACCAAGCTTTTACAATGACTTTTCCAAGGCTTAGCCACAACCTTTACACTAGTTTTTCATGGGATCAACTAAACCCCAATATAATTTTTCAAGGCTCAACCACAACTTATTACTAGTTTTTCCCGAACTAAACTAAAACCCAAGGTGGTTTTTCAAGGCTCAACCATAACCTTTACTCTAGTTTTTCATGGGCTAAACTAGAACCCCAATGTGGTTTTTCAAGGCTCAACCATAACCTTTACACTCAACTTTTCAAGGCTAAGTTGTAACCTACAAGCATTCAAGTAAACCTTGCTTGAAGCAAACACTTAGAGTAAAACCCTGACTCTAAGAATACAAAGATGAATGAGAAAGTACCTAATGATCACACGGTTTATATAAGTGGTACAAGTTTAAGTGCTAAACACAATTGCTAAAGATAGGCGTTTGAGTATAATGAATAGTACAAAGGATTTGCAAATGTTCTACTCTTTCTTGGCTTGAATATGATGGAGTCTTTGTTAATGAAGCCAAAAGTTGGTTCCTTAGCATTTGAAGATCCCTTTATAGTTGGAGAGGCTTGTCTGATGGCTGTTGGGACGTTTATGACTGTTGGAAACAGTTTAGGGAAGATTCTAGCCGTTATTCTGTCTTGTAGTGACTTGGCAGATGTTGCAGACAGAGAGCACTTAGTCGACTAAAATTTTTCCCTTGGCCGGCTAAGTTGGTTTTATTTTAGATGTAGATTCCAAAGAGCGCTTGGTCGACTAATCCCATTTTCTTGGTCGTTTATCTCGATTTTGTTTCTCACCAAGCTTCACCCTTTCACTTCTCCACTTTGACTTTTGTTCAACCAATGATCTTCCTTGTCATATCAGGGGACTTCCTTAATACTGATCTTCCTTGTTCCTTATCCAAATCACATCCTTAGGTGTTCAATAGGAAGATTGACATATTGTCTCGCTTATGAACATTTGCCCTACACACTTAGGTAAAGATATTAGACACAAATGACATGGGAATGTTTTATTATTATAAAAAACTAATGGAGCCAACACAACATTGAAGTAATGGAGCCAAACATTTTTAAAGCAAATTTGAAGTCTCTCTTGCATTAAGTGTGAGACCTTGTCAAGCTTATTAAAAGACGGTATTGTACCGAGTGGTACAACTAAGTTAAATCGAGCCTCAAGCTAGTTTAAATAGAAATTCTAAGAGGAATTTGAGAATTCTAAAACCCACAGAATGATTTAAAAGGGTGATTCAGAATTCGAGATCTAATTTGGAGTCAATCGAGAAAATTGACTGATCAGGAGTAAATGGTCATTTTGCCATTTAAGGACAAAATGGGAATTTTTAGAAAAGATTTTCACAACATTTGAATAAGATTGACTACTTAGATTATTTAGAACATAATTTGAGGTTGAGAAGTGGAAAATTGTGATCCCAGTGAATTTTTGGAGTATAGGGGTAAAATCGTAATTTTGCCACCCGGGGGCAAATCGGTAAATTTTCACCCTTGACACTTGTCAAGACCAAGGGATTTTATCCATCATGGAAATGGATAAACATGAGAAATGTGTGGTGGAGATTAAAAGTCAATTATTAAAGTAGAAAAAGAAAAATGGACCAATAAGCTTGTGACACGTGGCATACTTTGAATATTTTAATATTTTCTTTTTAAAAAGCCATAAAATCAGCCCATCTTCCCCAAAATATTTGGCCAAACCAGAAAATAGAGAGAGAAACCAAAAAAAACCCTAGAGTGAGAAAATTCAAAGAAAAAGTATGGAAAATTCAAGGAAATCAAGTGAAAAAGGTATGATTTTCCATTTTTGCTTGAAATCTTTCATTTCTAAGCAATTTCCCTTATTTTTCCATGCTTGAAATGCATGTTTTCATGGTGAATCAAGGGCTGGTCAAATGGGTATGGAGGGAGAAAGATGTTGGATTGATTTGATTTTGAAGTATGTTAGTGTTTTTAGGTGATTGACCATGTGTAGCTTGAAAACAAGTGAAGAAAACCACCTATTTTTTGGTACCCATCAAGGGCTGAATTATGCATGTTGAGTGTTGATGGTGGATTGATTTTGATTCAAGTAAATTGGTTAGAAAAAATTATTTTTAGTGTGGAAATCAATGAATTATGGAAAGAAAATTAAATAGGAAAAAAATTGTGATTAATGTCCACCATGGTTGAATTTTTTTAAAAGAAATTGGCAGCTGGAAATTGAGAAAATTGATGAGATTTTAGGGCATTTTGGTAATATTTGATGAATTATGAAGGTAGGAATTAAATGGGAATTGTTTATGAAAAATTAAAATTTTTACCTAATAGGGGTAAAAGCGTAATTTGTCATTTAAGACTGATAAATTGACTCGTGTTTGCTGTCATTGAGTAATGTGGGTATAATTGGATTGTTAGAAATTGAAATGGGTCAAATCAGAGTTAAATTGAGGGTTTTAGCAAATTAAGCCGGGCGTAGGCAAATTGGTAGGACACTGCGATTAAACGACTGTCTGAATAATTTTTATCCCATTTCCATGCATGTAAAGCTTGGAATAATTTATAGTAGTTTGACACAAATAATTAAAAAATGTGTTGAAAATTTGGTATAGGTGGTGGGTCCGTCGAACACAAGAGAAAAAAATTCAATATAGTGGAACCTGAAAACAGGAGTATTTTTCACTCCTGACGAGGTGAGTGAACTTGCATTTCAAATTATTTGGGAATTTCAATTGAGTTGAGATATAATGTCTGAGTGATTTATATCCAACTTCCTATAAAGAAATGAGTTCCGGGAACAAGCCTTTGATTATGAAATTTTAGTGTTACGATGAGTATATTGTGTAAAGAAATGTATACATGCTCATTCATTTTGTCGATATGATTGTGATGAATCTATGTACTTCTGTATGATATTGATATGCATTGTTGAGAAAATTTTGTGGGATTGACATCACTGTGCGTGTGTGGAGTGGGAAGTGCACACGTCGGTTAAATGAAAATCTCGTGATCGTTATGACCGTGCATGTGCGAAGTGAGGAAGTGCACATGTCATTAGATAACAATACTATGATATTTATAACCGTGCATGTGCGGAGTGGGAAGTGCAATGCCAGTAATGATGTGCAAATAGAGAGTGCACCAAAGTGGAGGAAAATGGCGTGGGGAATAAAATTGCACGTGATTTCTTTATATACATATATGCTTGCTATAATGTGAAATGATGAAAGTGTGCTTGTATGGTATGTAAACTTTGGCAAATTTCCCTATGCTGTAAATTTATTTTCTGGTGGCAACACAAAGAGGAAATGTTAATATCTCAGGGTTAAGTGGAAAAAAGGGGTTCTATTATTAGTTAGATCAAAATTGTCTTGTTTAAAAAAAACGTGCATCATGAATTTTAACTTTCCCCGATTGTTATTGCTTGTTCCCATCAAACGTTCACTCACTGAGTTTCGTACTTACAGTTTTGGAAAAATTCATGTTTTCAGATCAAGAGACTGTTGGACCCTAGATCGAGGAGTCCCCGTAGTGCATCTCCTGGTTAGAAGGTAGGCATTCAGTAGCAACCCATTTCTTTTACTGTAAATTTCTCTGTTGGAAGTCATGGGTCTTTTGTATTGTGAATATGTACATATAATGTACATTATCAAGTTACATGCTTGAATAGTATGTATTTGTATATTTTATTGATAATGCCATTATGAGTTGGCTTTGTGTGCACTGAGTGCATTGCGTGTGGATGCCTCGCACGATCATACATGGAGTAAAGTAAATGAAAATAGGCTTGCTTGGGCTTGGTGAGCTATGTTCATTGGATCCATGCGCTGGTCATGGCTTGAAAATTGGGTTGTGATATTAAGCTAGGCTTATAAAAGTAGAATGTGGCATGTCAATGGCTGATCATTGATTTGCTTTATCTTTTCCTAAATTTCTCTATATATAGGTGATTAATGAATATGATCCAGTAATTGATAAAAGCTACTTGAATTATAGGTGCCCTATGTGGCAGTTTCCAAGAATAAGAGATTTAATGGCTCATTTAAGAGCTCATAATTGATAAAGTAACAGAACACTTCCCTTTAGAAGACTCTGGATGCTTGGGTTCTAGAGCTGGCATATAAGTAATGGCTGAAACTCCTAAGAGTCAACGCACCAAATTCACTTGGAAAGCAAACCCACTTCAACTTCTACATGCTATTAATTAAAGGCGAAAAAATAATTTACCGTTGCCAACTTTTCAAAAATCTCATATTCTTTCCTGTATAGCTTCCAGTAACTTCCTCTGGCCTTCATGAGCAATCAAGAATGGAAGGTGTAGACAAGATAAGTAATTTACCTAACGCAATTAAAGTCACCTCCTATCATTTCTTTTGACAAAAGAAACAGTTGGAACCTCCATTTTATCTACTCGGTGGAGTAAAACTTTTTCTTTGATATATGATCTTAACTTCGATGGTTATTGTAAAAGAAGGAAATCATATATTTATAGTTTCATGAATTTTGTGGATTGAGTTCTTTTTCATCGTATTGGGATTGTAGATAAATTTTGCCTCAAGTATGGAGAATCTATTGATTTTTATCGAGTTGATGGATGGATGGATACGATTTGGGCTATCAAACAGGGTTAGAGAGCTTTGATTTACACCTTTAGTTTAAGGAGTCACTAAATTGAACAAATGGTGGGATTAAGATTGGTCAAAATATTTGAAAAGTTCCTGTATTAGGATTTTTTTTCAATAACTTCAAAAGTCAAGTTTGTAACTATGTAAGAACAAATCTATGGAAGTTAAATCATTTCAAGAACTTGTCAAGGGTCACTCAAATAATGTTAAAGAAAATTTAATCATTTTGCCATAATCAAAACTATAATAATTTTAAAGCTAACAGATATGGGACAAGCTAGCTGAGCTATATGGGCAACCACTTGAAAGAGAACTAGACGAGGATGATCGATTGGATGAGAGCTGATCAAGTGATGATGAAGAGAGTATCAAAATTCGGACTTCAAGACCAAACTATGAGGTAAGTTCTTCTTCTTATGAATCGCATGTCTTTACGGGTGGTGAATTGGCAAGTATGTTTGAAGACTTAACCTTCACATTTCAAGATCTTAGCTTTGACCAAAAAGAATAAATCTTTAATCTTAACATAAAAGATGAATCATTAATGGAAGAAAATATTCAATTCAAAGTTGATGTTGAGACACTTCAAAGGAATTATGAATGTTTAGAAGAAGAATCTAGGAGATTGAAGAATATTGTTAAAGGAAAGGAAATATATGAAATGTGAAATCCTACATTAAGTAAGAGGATGGATTAGGAAATCTTTAGGTGAACATGTAGATTTCATGTTGTTAACATTAAACTTAGTTTTAACCTTCAAAAAAAATTCATTGTTACCTTGGTTGGCTGTCACTGCTAAAGTAAAAATTTTTCTAAATCTGTAAGGGGTCAAAATATGTGATTTTTATATAACAATATATTGGAAAAAAAATGATGGTAATGATTCCCTCAATATTTAGATAACCAAAAATGATTTTTTTTCATAATTTTTGGAGTATGTTTGGTATGGTAAATGGGAGTTGCAAATTTAATTTTAATTGAACTTTTTCAATTTTGTTCTTGAAAGCAAAATTTAGATTTTTATTCTTTTAGATTTTATTTTATTTTTTGACATTTTTATTGAATTGAAATGGAGGGTGTTTACTTACATACATTAACTATCTTAAGTAAATAAAGAGTATAAAGGAAAGAAGTAAAAATGAGGACATTTACTTAAATAGAATTTAATATAAATAAGTTGTGTAGGTTTTTATAGGCAATCTATCTCAAAAACTATATTCTGTCTTAAATGTATAGATACGTGTTTACAATGGATTGATACATTTAACCTAAAAAAGGTTTTGGATGAACATGTATCCATACATGCTCATAATGCGTTGGATTTTACTATTCAATAACTCATAAAATTACGAAGAAAATAAAAATATTTCTTATTCATCTCTTTGGTTTGACTCTTTGCTATTTGGCTTACTTTCTTTTATTTTTACGTGATTTGTTTTATGTTTGAAGAATAATAAACATTTTTCTTTTGTTTTTGATAATTGCAGAGCCAACAAATAAATGATTGGCTGTCTGTTAGATATCTGCAAGTATAGTATAATTTAGTTACAGAAATTTAGACAAAAAGACTAGCAAAGTATAGTATAATTTTAATTTTTGATGATATCAAATTTTTGATATGTCATTTTTTTAGGGTTCTTTTTTTAAACGGGTCTCATACATAAGGCATTTCTGACAATAGACCTCTTTATAATTTAGCTGTTTCTAGGCATTTTTGATAAAATTACCTTTGATGAAATCGATCCATTTATTTAGCTCTACGTTTCAACCCGAAACCTATTAACGGGTCAAGTATGTTTATTTCTATGCTTCAAATGAACTCATATTCTTTGAGTTTTTCTCGCCAGACTATTCATCTCTGGAATATTCTTTATCAGAAAGGAAAATGTTTAAACATTTTGAACATTTTAGAGTAGTTTTTGATACATGAAAAAAGCCTTTAAGTGTTTGAGCATTTTAAAACATTTAGGAGTGATTTTTTATATATGAAAAAAAACCTTTGAACATGTTGAGCATTTTTTGTCAAGTAGGCATATTCGTTAATTATGTTGTTAAATGGAATATGGTCTATTGTTTGAAATTGTTGAACTTGTTGAATACAAGTCAGTAGTTTTGGTAGTTTTTAGGCATTGTGTGACTAATTTTGAAGCATTACGTGACTAATTTTGAACATTACGTGATTGACTTTGGGTATTGTGTGACTAGTGTTTAAGCATTATATGACTAAATTTTAGTAAGGTATTGCGTGACTAGTTGATAGGCATTGCGTGACTAGTTGATAGGCATTGCATGACTTGTTAGTAAGGCATTGCGTGACTAGTTAATAAGGCATTGTGTGACTTAGGCATTACTTAAAAATCAGTTACGCAATGCCTAAAAACCAATCACGCAATGCCTAAAACCAATCACGCAATGCCTAAAAATTAGTCACGTAATGATTAAGTCACGCAATGCTTAAAAACCAGTCTCGCAATACTTAAAAACCAATCTAATCAATTTCAACTTCTCAACTTTGGGATTCTATGAATAAACGAATAAACTCAAAAACTTAAAATATATATATATTTTTTTACTAAGCCATCAAATTGTGCATTTCATAAAAGATAAGTTACAAAACTCCATAACCCTCCAAAGTAAGACAAAATATAACTCTATCGGGAGGGGTTGCTCACCTCTCTTATGCAAAAACAAAATATACTCCCTTTACAAAATATTCCCTAAATAATTTTAACTTAAAATCCCATTAAAAAATTAAAATTCTCAACAAACATGCTTAACAATCATCTCAATTTCGGATACAATAAAATTGTAAACCACAATAAAACCCATGAAACATACTTTAGCTGTTCTTTCTCTTTGAGGCCATCATCTTAACCAATCTGATCCAACTAATCAATACAAGTATTTTCATCGTAGCACGCGTTTCGAAGCAAGTCATCATCAGAAAGCATCCAGTTACCACATTCATCATACTGCTTGTAATAAGAGCAAAGTTGCAGTTTATTGCTCTCGAGAACAACAAGATTTACCATATAAAAAATAAAACAAAATAAGAAATAGTTTGATGTCATCTTTTCTCTTTGAATGGTAAGATAAATAGTATTTAAGTAGAGAGAGAAAACAAGATTTAATTTTAAAATTTTTGTCTGAATGACGGGATAGAGAAAACTGAAACCATTTTAATTTGTCTAAAATTATTTAAAGGATATTTTTGTCAAATCTTGTAAAAAATTACCTATAAATAGTTAAAATTATAGATACGGTCAGTTTTGAAGTGCCTTAACTACGAAAGTCATTTCTCACAATCTTTTTTTTTTTTTTATATTTACCGTTTCCAAAATTTTCAACATCTATTTTTAAATATTTGATCCAAATACTTTACTTTGCATTCTTTTTTTAATTTTTTTGTTAGTGATGCTCCCACAAAGAGGGGTCAGTGATTTTTGTCCTAAAATGAGGACTTGGCAATTATACGCTGCTTGGCTTATAGGCTACGCTGTTTCTCTTTGTCTCTGTTTCTCTCTTCTGTCAGTTTTCTCTTCTTCCAACAATTTCCTCCTGTCTCTTTATTTTTTTTCTAAATTAAAGTTCATTTCATTAATTAGAACGAAAGAGCAAAAGAGTCTTCCGCATATGAAAAACGCCTTCCGGCATACAAAAGAGATAAAGAACGCTGGGAAGAACTTCTCCTCTCTCTGTTTCTCATCTGAATTTGATGTTCTTCTCTATTTTCCTTTCGGGCTTGATCTGCTGCCTATAGGCTATAGCGTTCAGAGGAAGAGCGGGAGAGCCGGATTCTCACACGCAATTGACAATCCAATGGATGCCCAGATTGCGATCAACAAGGCTGCTCCCAAATTACTTGTAATCTTTGTTTATCCTCTTATTCTCTGTAAAGTTGCTGTAAATTCAGTAGAAAATGAAAGAAGAAATAAGAAAAAAGAAAGACGAAGAGTTTCAGCGAAATTAAAGAGAGAAGAAGCTGGAAGTTAATTTGGAAAGTTTTTCTTTTGTTCGAAGAAATTTTGAGTTTCTTGCATCAAATCTTTGTTCTCCCAGGATCAAGGAAAGCATTAAAAAAAGAAGAAGAAACCTAGTTAATTGTAATCATTTGTTTATCCTTATACTGTAAAGTTGCTGTAAATTCAGTAGAAAATGAAGTAGACACTTCCGGTTTCTTGCAGCAAAATCTTTGATCATCTACGGTCAACGAAAGAATTCAAAGACAATACTTATCATTAAAGAAGCCGGAGAAAAGAGAGAAAGAGTCAAAGTCGGTTCTGAAAACGTCGGTCAATCGCGAGATGAGTGTGGCGGCTGTTTTAGGCGGTTAAGTAACTTGTTTATTTCAAAAACTTGTTCTATAAAATAGCTAGCATGCTGGGTTTGATGAATGTTGGCATTGCTCTCCTCCCCAAAGCAAAACATAACTTGTTCATTCAATGGAGACAAGCAGAAGACGCTTCATTTTGCGTCCAAAGGTGGGTAACTAATGTTGCTTCTTATTTTTCTAGTTTCTTGTACTTATCTTTCACGTATGCTCTGCCTTCGTTTATAAGTATATCTATTCACGGTGTAATAAATGGAGGACAGTTATATACTTTCTATGTTACAAAACAATAAATATATGCATCAGGAGTAAATGTTATACTGTACTTGCTTATCTTATGCACTGTACAAGTTCTAAGACTAAAACTTTTGTATTTCTTTTATATTGGAAAAGAGGAATTCAATTTCTACTTCTTTTTACAATTCTGACAAAAGTGTCTTCCAAATTTCTTATTCATGTGGAGTGTTTAATTATGTGGGCATGCAGGGAAAGAGTTCGGCAAACTACATGAGGAGATTTAAGAAGATGAAAGAAGAGATGAAAGAGATCAGCAGACAGCAGCTAAGCATTAGGGAAGGGCAAAGGCAAGTTGCGGCAAAATTCAAGGCAATCGAAGAAGAATGTGAGCAGCTGAGGCAGGAGACTAACCAGATTATTCGACAAAGTGCCAACACTCAAATCCGACTCAGCCTGATGATCAATATCCTCAATGCACGAGAACAAGGCGATTTCTCCAAGGCTGCTCACTTAACTCAACTGCTTCGGTAAACCCAATTCTTTCCATTACTTTTTCTTTTAATTAAATTCATAATTTTATACAATTTTTCCTTATGTTATTCACTTTTTTCTACAGTGAAATAGTGGCCAGAGATAATGGCCAATATGAAGCATCCGTACACTAGTTCAAAGGTCAAATTCCAGCCTTCCTTCCCAAGGAGACGAATTCAATCTGTATTAGTCTACAAGGCCCAAAATGTAAGCCCAATTTGCTTGAGCCACAATTTCCAGACACTTCTGGAAGTTACTTATTCCTGGAGGGTTGTTCCAAGTGTCATCTTTATATTTGTCTGATTGAATTTATAGAAAATACAAAATAGTAATAAAATTCCATGATGACAAAATCATTCATGTACAAGGGGCAATTCAAGCTCAACAAAGATTTGTTGACTTTACCAAGGGCGACAGTGAATTGCCAAATCAATTTTTTTTTATTCTTTTTACCTCCGTCCAGGTATTGAGCCTGGATTCTAAAGCCCTGGGGATCCATATAAATCCTTATATAAAATTGTGGATAAAAATGATATGATATTATTATTATTTAATGCTGGAATAAACTCCTCTCAAGATTAACATTTTGTTAAAGTTTTATTATAGATGGAATAAAGAAGTATACTGTGGGAGGAGAACATAAACCAGACTTTCAGAATTACATGAGATAGGAAAGAAGTAATACCTATGGGAAGTACTACTTCCATTGTGACAAGTCTATGAAAACAAAAACTAAAGAAAGTAATTTGCTTACAAAAAGATATAAAATAAATGAGGAGTATTACTTTTTTACGTTTGCTTAATTCTAACATAAAGACGGTTCAATCTATCTAGCTTTAGGATACCCGCTAACTCACCTTCTGCATTCATGAACACCTTAAATCCTTGGTGCAAATGGCCTTGATTTGATAGATAGTCAGCTACTTGATTTGATATGATTGTATTATATAGTGTAAATGCAAACTTTTTATACTTAATTGTTTTTAATAGTTTTAAATCAAAATTTATTGAGGTTTTTGTATAATATTAGTGTTTATGCTTTTAATTTTTTGTCAATTTCTTTGCAACAAACTTATGATTAAAAATTTTATTTTATTTATTTACAATATTGTTGAAAAATGTCAACATTGAGAAGCTAAGTGTTGTATGCGTGCATTTGGAAAAAAATAAAATGCATCATATAGTGCATGCAGAAAAGAATTTTGTGGAAGTAAAACATTTACTATATAATTATCTAATCGAATGTTGATAATTAAGTAATCAATCACAAATTAAGTAAAATAGATTTAAAATGGTAATGATTATATAAAAAGCTGAGAGGAAATCAAGCGGCAAATAAAAATAACTAAGAAAACGTTCATATGGCTGAATGAAAAAAAAAAAAAAAACATCTAGGGGCCATATTGGCTCCCATTAGAAATATTTTGTTGTCGCTTACTCTTCTTGCTGCATAAATACCTGTATGATAAGCGTTCATATTTTATAACTTTCTCCTGCTTCAAATGTAATGCAACTTTTGCTAGTTTAAGTTACCTATAGATTTTGCCAATAGTTTTCATAAAACTGGCTTCTGTAAGACCTTGGTATCACATGGTATTTTAGGTTGAAATTCTCTATCTTTATTGATGCTAAAATGGACAAACTAAAAAAACCTTTGCAGTCGTCATACCAAGTTAAAAAAAATAAAACCTTTTCAATTCTCAAAATAGTGAAATTTAAAGAGTTTGTACTAAAGAATGGGAGATTTTGAAAGCTGGTGAAATTTAATGGCTCGACGACTGAACCTCCTAATTAATAGATTGATAAACAATGGCAGGTACGTTAATTCCTGTTCATCAAATGTAATTTCTTTTATTGATAGTTTCTTAGTTAAATCAAGGTCAGCGGCTTGATTTCACATTGAAAGGAAGAAAGGTTGGGAATGTTCTATTGTTGATAGTGTCAAGATAGATAGTTTCTTTTTGTTGAAGTCTCGTCTAGGGGATGATCTTTGTTCTCGATTTTTGGACCGAGCTCTGTTTCTGGGTTAAGTATGCTCTTTTCTTCTAATGTCTCTTTTTATGATGGGTGTAGTGCTGCTTTCACTCTTTTTTGCTATTGCTCTTTTGTGGTTGTATTCTTTTGGGGATGGACTTGGTGGGTACTGGAGGTTAGGGGGAAGCCCTCTTTCCTTTTGTTAAGCAGGTGTTTGGTTTGAGAATAGAGTGTTTTTTATCTGTTTTCAGGCTGAAAGGATGTGGGTGATGGAGAAAGGGAGGTTATGTCAAGGGTCATGGTTCCTCTTTCATTTGGAACCACTTTATGGTATTTTGACGCTTGGTTTGGTGGATGGCTATGATTTGTACGAGCCATGCTTGCTGATGGTGAGGGTGTTGGGGTGTTTGCTTTTCTTCTCTGTTTTGTCATTGGCAAGGTGAATAGAGAGAGAGATGTGACAGGAAGGTTTTTATTTTTGTTTTTGCAAAATGTTCTTGTGTTTTCCCCTTTTCCTCTCTCTCGTGCTGCCACCTTCACGTAGCGGGGTTTTTCATGTGTTTTCTGGTTGAGAAAGAGCTGGAGATGATTTGTGGTTGGAACGCTGTTACTCTTGGTTTCCTGCCGAAGGTTTCTCACGGCTGATTGATATCATTCTTTGAGCCATGGGGTTAGCCTTGTTGTACGGTTTTTGAGTGCAGCTCTGGCGAATTTGGTTCTTCGACAGAAAGGTTCTTAGAGTGCTTCTGGTGGTTTTTTTTTTCTGTTTTTCGAGAGGCTGAGCTTTTGTTTTCTTTCTTGTAGTGATGGATCATGAGCAAACTCTCATGTTTTTATCTTTTGATGTGGGTATGCAGTCTTGAAACTTTAGCTTTTGATGCCACAGTAATATTTGGTGTCCTTTTGACAAATTAACAGATTTTCTCACTCACTGTATTATTTATGTCATTAGAGTCTTCTGCCTTTCAGGTTAGAGATTTAAAATGGCATAAAAACTATGTTTCAAAAAAGAAAATAGATGAAATTGACAAAGTATTCTGGTTTCCATCTTTGGATGTTCATTTATTGATACAATATATTGAACTTGAACAGGAATTAGTTAATCTATTTTCCATATTTGACAATGCTTATGACAATTATTCTTTTTATAGCTTATTTTCATGGTATGTTAAATAAAAGATTATCTTCTCTTCCAGATACAAACAATGGCCAGCAATTGGACTGTCCAATTGATTTTGACCACGTGCTTCTACCGAAGTCTTGAACAGCATTGAAGTAATGGAGCCAAACATTTTTAAAGCAAATTTGAAGTCTCTTGTATTAAGCTAGGCTTATAAAAGTAGAATGTGGCATATCAATGGCTGATCATTGATTTGCTTTATCTTTTCCTAAATTTCTCTATATGTATGTGAAACCACAACCTTCAGGGATGTGTAACAAAGGCAGACATTATAACATGGATTAAGGGTAATTTCATCATTTTCTTTGGTGAGCTTCTAGAAGTAGGTTTTTCAATATTATTAAAGTCTAAATAAGTAAAATATATAGATAGATAATATATATAAGAACAAAACAAATGGAATAAGAACAATTTCGGTAGTAGGGGCAAAATGATAATTTTGGATATCGAGACTAAATTTTTAAGTTTTCATGAACTCGAGTACTTTTAGTTTATTATGGACCTTCTCTCAGTGGTAAAAGAGTAAAAAGTTTGAACCAAAGGGAAGAAGAAGACAAAGTCAACTATGCAATGGCATTTTTTTAAATAGGTGAAACTTTAGTCAACTTAGTTATAAATATCTCATTTTTTTCCAGCAGCTTCTTCCTCTCATCCTTTCTCCCTCTCTCATCCTTTCTCCCTCTCTCATGTTCTTCCATCTTCCATGGAAGCCTCTCTCAAAGCTTCCATAACTCTCTCAAACTAACTTCAATTTTCCTACTGTTGTACACTTTTTTCATAGAACCCTTTGTGCTCTTTCACTCTTTCACCTAAAAGCCCTTAAAAGTCTTTCCTCAATATGTTCTCTCACTAGCTAGATCGTTTAGAGAGAAAAAGAGAGAAGGAGAATTTCCATGATAGCTTGAGAACTCTAGAGAAGGAATTCAATTACAAATCCACCAAGGTGAGTAATGAATTAGGATTGATTTTAGGTTGTTGATAATCGCTAGTAATTGGAGTTGTGATTTGTTTTAATGTCAAGGTTTGTTTATTTATTTCTAGTGTTACTAGAGTAGAGAAAATAAATAGCCAGTCAAATGGTAATTGGAAGCTAGTTAGTAATAACTAGTAAAGCTTGATTTAGGAAACAACTTATGGAGTAATATTAATGCAAATTGGGTTGGTTGTGATGTTGTGTGTGTGTGATAGGTTCCAACGAAGCCACACATGTCTATTTGGAGCATTAGTTGAAGTTAGAGTCAAGCAAAAGAAACAACCAGACCAGTGAGTGAACTTGCATAAAACATGTTTTGGGATAAATGCACACAAGTTTGATTGAATCACTTGAAATATTTTATTGATCTTTTCCTTAAATTATACATGGGAACAAGCCCTTTGATGAAACGTTTCACGTTGAGAAATGTGACTGTGATGAATCCTTGTACTCCTCTATTATGTTGATATATGTGTGTGTGTGTGTGTGTTGTGCATTAATATGTAATATTGTGATAATTATAACCATGCATGTGCAGTGTGGGAGTGCACATACTGGCAATGACGTGGTATGATGATGATATTGCCTGTGCGAGATGTGGGGGTGCACACGATGTGACGCAAGAGCATTTACAATTATATTTTATTTAATTTAGTTTTTGCTATTTTAGTTGATTTATGAATTATAGGTAAAATAGAATTCTTCTTTTTATTTATATTAGGACTTTAAGCTAGTCATGTTCTATTTAGAAATAGAATACCTATTTTATTTAAATCTCTTTTTAATTGTTTTAAGTGTATTAGATAACTAAAAGTAGAGTTTTATTATGATGTAGGCATATAATAGTATAAATAGGACCCTTAGGCTTGGTTATTATACACATTCAAGTTGAGAGTTAATGAATAATATTTTCTTAAGTAAGAGTGCTTATTTCTCTAGGCTCTTTTTAAGAGTAAGAGGTTTTAGTATCTTTGGCTTAGCCAACCAAAGTGGGATTTTGGCTATTTTTCACCTTAGTGTGGTTTTCAACCTTGCCAAGATTGGTGATTCACCTTGATGGGGTTTCTAAACTCGCCACGATTGGTGTCTTTCACAATGCCCATGTCACGACCCAATTCCCGGGCCATGACCGGTGCAAGGACCCAATGAGCATAGCTCACTAAGCCCAAGCAAGCCTATTTCCACTTACTTTATTTCACATATGCTTGTGTGAGGCATCCACACGTAATGCACCCAGTGTGCATACAAAGCCAATTAACAATGGCATAACCAATCATACATACACACACCTTTCCCCGGGTGCGAACACAGCCAAATCACAATGGCATTATCAATAATAATATACATGCACTATACCAGTCATGTATTTAGCAATTTACATTGCTTACACATATTCACATAATTAGATTGTATTCACAATACAATAAACACCCACAACTTCCAGCGGAGACATTTACAATAAAAACGGGCAACTATTGAATGCCGGACACCTACCAGGAGATGAATTACAGTGATCTCGCGATCTAGGATTCTACAATCTCCTGATATAAAAACATGAATTTTTGAAAACTGTGAGTACGAAACTCAGTGAGTGAACATTAGGTGGAAACAAGCAATAATATCCAAGAAGGATTTTAAACCATGATGCACACATTTGGAACAAAACATTTTTGATCCAATTTATTATCAAACCCATTCCCTCAACTCAAATTAATTTACAATGAAAGAGTATTCAATTTCATACATATGCACTCAGATGAATACAATATCCCACTATCTCACTAGCTCATGTGCAACCCTCACATCGCTTACATAGCTGGAGTCATTGTGTGCATCTCATGCACAAACAATATCACTCAATCTCACCAGCTCATGTGCAACCCCCACATTGCGCACATAGCTGGAGTTATCGTGTGCACCTCATGCACAAACAATATCACTCAATCTCACCAGCTCATGTACAACCCCCACATCGCGCACATAGCTGGAGTTATCGTGTGCACCTCGTGCACAAACAATATCACTCAATCTCACCAGCTCATGTGCAAGCCTCACATCGCGCACATAGCTGGAGTTATAGGGTGCACCTCGTGCACAGACAATATCACTCTCCATATCTCTGCACCCATCATCACCGACATGTACTCCCCACATTGTACACATGTACGGTTAGAATTATCATACAATATTATTGGTCAATACATATCACACATCAACACACATATATAGCAGCATATTACAGAGCACATGAATTCATGCCTTTAGGCATATCACAATTCACACATCAAAACATTTTTATTAAAGGCTTGTTTTCAGGCACGTATTTTTAGAAATTCGGATAAAATCATTCAGATTATCCATTTTGATACACGTACATTTCCCAAAATAATTTGAAATGCAAATTCACTCACAGTGTCAAAAATCCGGATTCCGGGTGCACTCGGATTAATAGTCTTCAGATGCAATTCCCTTGCCTTTTTCAGACGTCTCACCACCTTGACATAGAATAAATTAGAAAATTTACTATATTGCCCTTAAGCTAATAAAAACTAATTTAAATTGCTAACGCATGATAGGCAAATGCAAGATGCGTCCGATTATCGCTTTAATGCGGTATTGCCTAATTTCTATCGATAACTCGATTAATTGGCCAATACGTCCGATTTGATTCCAAATTGCACCATTCTTTTTCTAATACCTTAATTCACCACATACCATTTCTAATAACAAATTTTCAGCATTTAAACCTTTCAATTTCTTCGGATAAAAATTCGGTCAATACAGTGCATTAGCATTGTAATTTTTCCTACTAAACTTTTTTTTCACTTTAATTTGTCATTTTCTAATTTATTTCATTTCAAATGAAATCATTTCATTTGAAATGAAACAATTTCTCATTGTTTCTCAACACCCTAGGTTCGCCCTTGAGTGATTCATGGGGAAATCAAATTTTCTTTTTACGATTTTGCTTACTAACATGCTAACCTACCTCCAAACACTAACATAGTCTAGAATCAAGCCAATCCAATAATCATTCCTCATCCATACCTATTTTTCAGAATTGAGTTCATCATGATATCTCAATATTCAACCATGGAAATCAAGAACAAAAGCATAGGTATTGTAGATCATAAGCCAAAGTGAGGAATTATTACTTTTTTCAATTGATTTTCCTTGAAAATCACACTTTTCCTTAGATTTTTGGCTAGGTTTTATGGTTTTTCCCTTTGTTCTTCTTTCCTTTCCCTTAAATCTGGTGTGTGCCGAAATTAGAGAGAGAAAGTGGGTTGAAATGGCTAATTTTTAAGCTTTAATAATAAAATAATCAAGCATGCCACATGTCGCACGCTTATTTGCCCATTTTTTTTAACTTTTTTGACTTTTTCTTCCATAATTTTCCACCACATGATTATTCTAAATCAAGATATGATCAAAAGATGACCATGGCTGGAAAAATATGTTCTGGTGGTGGAAAATTACCATTTTGCCCCCGGGATGGCAAAATTACGATTTTGCCCATATATTCCGAAATGTATCAGAATCACATTATTTCACTGTCCAACCTCAACTAATACTAATATTGATCAAAATTAACCAAATGGGACAAAATCTTTTCAAAAAAATTACCGTTTATTCCTCCAGTGACAAAATTAGCATTTTGCCATTGTGCTCCAAAAATATCGGGAATCAAAATTTTACACTGCTAAACATCATTTTATAATCCAATAATCATAACTGTATTTCATAAAAATTATTTTTGATCCAATGTGATCAAATCTTGGCTAAAAATCTCCATTAAATCATCAAATGGTAAAATGACCGTTTTGTCCATAACCGATCAGTTTTCCCGATTGACTCCAAACTGGACCTTGAACTCCGAATCACTATTCTAAGCCATTCTGTGGGTTTTAGATTTTTCAAATTCCTCTTAGAATTTCTATTTGAGTTAGTTCAAGGTTCGATTTAACTTAATCGTATCACTAGGTACAATACCGACTTTTTAACAGATTTGATAGGGTCTCACAGTCCAAGTGTCTTTACAACGCCCCGACGTGACAATGGCATTATCTGCGCACGATGTGGGAGATGAACATGATGATTCCCGCCATGTGCGGTGTGGGAGTGCACATGAGCTAGGTGAGGCGGCGGTGGTATGCATGTTTTGTTAGTGGGGAGTGGGGTTTATGAAGTTTATGAAGTATTCAAGAATAAGCAAAATCAGCTTCAAGGTGAGCCTTTAAAATAGGTGTCTATCTTTAAGACTTAATTCACCCCCACCACTTAGTATGCAAAGAGGAATTATGCGACTAGTCTCAAGGATACAATGAAGCCAACGTTTAACTTTCGCATTGCACTTTATGAAACTAGACTGCTAGATACACCCGAGGGTTTGCAAAGTCGTTTGCCCTTAATACCAACTTTTTGTAGCAAGTAGATAATAAGGAATTCAGAATCTTTTGTAGATGGTGGAAACTTTAGTGTTTTGTTCTTCTAACACAAACACTTTCTCTTGCTCTCTTGCAGTTGCTTGTTGTGTCTAAATTTTGGTGTGTCGTTGTTGTTGTTATGTCAAAATGGATGACAACAATCCCTTTATATAGGCTTCCAAGTGTTTCTTCTTCAAGGACACTTCCTTTTCATAAAGATATCTTTTTGTCTAATAAGTATCTTTATGTTCCAAGGTTACAACCTTTTCATAAAGATCTCTTTCATCCAAAAAGTATCTCTACACTTTTTGCCAACACAACTTTTGAGCAAAAGATATTGTTTCAATAAACATCTAATGAATAGATAACTATTCATTCCATAAATCACACTATTTGATTTATACCTTGAAACAATATCTATTCACATGTAAGCTTTCACATGTTACTTTACAATTATAGCTATTTACATGTAGCTTTTCACATGTTACTTTATAATGGTAACTTTTCACATGTGACTTTTCGTTAGTGTCTTTTCAACATGTATTTTCAAAAACCATAATTATTTACATAAAAACTTATCTATATTCTAATAGACATATTGTGTCACTTTTTGTGACATAACTATTGAGCTAACGATAGCTTTCCATCATGTGACTTAACCTTAATTTTGAAAATACACCAACAATCCCCCACCATTTTCAAAATTTCCAAATACCAACAACTTTGGGAAATCCTGTGCATCAATGAAGGTATCTCGTAGATTTGAACCTTCACCTAGTGAGTGTGGTTGGTTCTAGTCTGAATAAAGTGGTTGACTAAGCATTGAACCACCGATTCCGCATTTGACTAGTCAGGCCACTAAACACGCACAAGCTTCCTTGCTCATATTGTATCTAGTTTTGCCAACACGGTTTATGGCCTTGTGTTTTGCATTTATTCATGAGTGCTGTCAGAGTCAAGCCTTTAGCTCTTAGAAGCGGCTGCACTTCCACTCATATAGGTAGCCTCTATTAGAAGTACCCCGTAATTATTGTACTTTAACATTTACATGTTATGGGTCTATTAAGAACTTTTCGTTCATCCTTACTTAACACATTACGGGAACCAAGCATTATACACCTTGGGATGGAATTTAGAATTTTAGTGCTTGCAATCTCCATGTGTTGGAATGGTTAGTACCCAAGACTTATAGGTCAGCCGTAAGCGTCGAGGTGAGCTCCCACCATTGGAGATTTAATTAATAGGCTTGAGCCCCATCCCTCTTGAGGTCTTTAATACAATGTCCCTTTTTAGACCTTTAGTAAACGGATCCGCTAAATTTTCATCAGACCTTACATAACTTATAGTGATTATACCATCACTAATCCTTTGCCTTACAATGTTATGTCGAAGTCCAATATATCGACTCTTCCCATTGTAAGCTTGCTTATAAGCCTTTGATATAGTTGCTTCATTATCACAATGTATCAAGATTGGTGCCATCGGTTTTGACCACAATGAAATTTCATAGAGTAAGTCTCTCAACCATTCCACTTCTTGGGTAGCAGATGCTAAGGCTATAAATTCAGCCGTGATAGTGGAGTCGACTTGACAAGATTGTTTCTTAGAACCCCAAGAAATAGCAACCCCACCAATTGTAAAAATCCATCCAATCGTGGATGTGTAATCCGATCTATTTGAGTTGCAACTTGCATCCGTATATCCTTATAAAACCGAAGGAAAACCAGAATAGCAAATGCCATAATTCTTGGTATTCTTTAGATACCTTAGAACTCTATTGTAACGACCCCCCCTAGATCGCTACTGGCATTCGAGACTTTCAACGTGTCCCACCAAGTCCCGAATAAGCCTCATATGACTTTTCAACCATCCCTGTACACTTGCAATAAACTGCATAAATTTTTAAGCCAAACATAAACATACACGTGTACTTGAATTTAAAATCAAGCACAATCAATTCAATTCTTATGTTAAGACATGCTATTACAATTCGACCTCTATCAGCGGAGTGACTCTAAACGAGTTGAAACTTGATCTTACCCAAATATGTGGTAGACCGTACTCACTGATATTTCATGTCAGATTAATCCCTGTCTGCAAAAGGAGAAAATAAGAGAGTGTGAGTCTCATAGACTCAGTGATAATCATTGACTCAGTGAGCAGGCGAGAAGGGGAAACAACAAATGGGTAGATTAGTTCTAAATCCAAGAAAATATATATATATTTATCACTTATAAATCATTATTAAAAATTCACGTGTTAATGACACGCGATGTATACTAAGACATTAAACGAGCGAATCTCGTTCTCGGATAAATTAATACAGCCCTTAGGCTTATTCTCAGATGTCGTTATCTACCCGTGGGAACTGCCCACGTCACCAAAATAAATCGGGGCTTCAGGTCCCCCTTTATCTACTCGTGGGAACTACCCACATCACCAAAATAAATCGGGGCTTCAGGTCCCCCTTTATCTACTCGTGGGAACTACCCACGTCACCAAAATAAATCGGGGCTTCAGGTCCCCCTTTTTACCTACTCGTGCACAAAATATTTCAATCATTTAAATCATAATATGTCTGCTAAATCAACGTATAAAAATATAATCAATTGTTCTCGTATCTCGAAAATAGTATAATGATCACTGATCTAAGCAGTACACAAATTGCAAGGCATTATTTGAAGTGAAAGCAGTCGAAGATTTGTTTCCCCATATTTAAAAAAATCATATATATACTGTACTACATATTTTATCACAAATCCAGATTTTTAAAATTTTCACACTCACAAACAACCTAATTTTTCTACCAGCTCATGCCATCCACAATTCCATCAACCATTAACACAATTTATATAATATTATAAAAATATATTATTTTTAAAAATTAGCACCCACTCACCTTGAAATAGCGGTGTACTACTTCGCTATTATTTCACGCGTGCACCCAGTTATTTTGCTCCCCTTTGTTTTTTTGATCTACTGTTTCTGTCTCTCTCCTCTTCCTCTTTCTTTCTTCCCGTCACTGCCCTTTCTCCCGTTTTTTTTTTCTTCTTCTTCTTCTTCTTTCCTTTCTCTTCCCGTCGTGGGCGCTCCCTTTTTCTCCTTTCTCTTCTCCCCTTTCTCTTTCTTCTTCTCTCCTTCCTTCCCCCGCTGGTGCTCCCTTTTTCTCCTTTCTCTTCTCCCCTTTCTCTTTCTTCTTCTCTCCTTCCTTCCCCCGCTGCTGCCTTTTTCTCCCCTTTCTCTTTCTTCTTCTCTCCTTCCTTCCCCCCCCGCTGCTGCTCCTTTCTTTTTTTCTTCTGCTCTCTTTTTCTTCTCCCGTGGTTGGCCCCCCCTCTCTCTCCCTTCTTTTTCTTCTTTTTTCTGCTCCCTTTTTCTTCTTTGTCTTTTTCCTCTTACCCCCTTTTTGACCGAATCTCCCCTCCCTTTTTGACTTTCTTGCCCGGGATGTTACAAACTCCCCCACTTATAATAAATTCGTCCTCGAATTTCAATAGCATAGAAGCACTTATCTGCACCTTCAATCCTCAAATAGTTGTGGGTACCCTTCTTGCATTTCTTCTTCTAGTTCCCAAGTTTCCTCCTCCGCTGGATGGTTTTGCCATAATACTTTCACTAAGGTGATGTCTTTATGGCGAAGCCTTTTGACTTGACGGTCCAATATAGCTACAGGCTGCTCTTGGAATTCCAACCCAGGTTCCAACAACACCGTATCATGTTTTATCACATGCGAAGGGTCTCGGACGTATTTTCTGAGCATGGATACATGAAACACTGGATTGACTCCTTCAAAATCCGGTGGTAACGCCAATCGATAAGCAACAGTACCTACCCGCTCCAATATCTCAAACGGGCCAACGTATCGAGGACTGAGCTTCCCTCTCTTGCCAAATCTTCGTATTCCTTTACGAGGTGAGACCTTTAGAAACACATATTCACCTACTCCGAACTCCAAGGGCCTACGTCGGTTGTCGGCATATGACTTCTGTCTACTTTGAGCTGCCAACATTCGTTTTCGAATTATTTGTACTCCTTCCTCCGCTGCTTGTACCATTTCCACCCCTAACAGCCTCCTCTCCCCCACTTCCAACCATCCAATGGGTGACCTACACTTCCGCCCGTACAGTGCCTCAAATGGTGCCATCTTGATACTCGCCTGGTAACTATTATTGTATGCAAATTCTGCCAATGGCAAGTACAAGTTCCAAGAAACTCCAAAATCTAACACGATCGCTCTTAGCATATCTTCCATTGTTTGAATCGTGCGCTCGGATTGACCATCTGTCTGAGGATGATATGCCGTACTAAAGTCCAGTCGGGTCCCTAGTTCGCCTTGTAACTTCCTCCAAAATCGACTAGTGAATTGTGGTCCCCGATCTGATACAATAGTCACCGGTATGCCATGTAATCTAACAATCTCATTAATGTAAATTCGAGCATATTGTATTGCCCCATACTTGGTCTTAACCGGAAGAAAATGTGCTGACTTAGTCAATCGATCAACAATCACCCATATAGAATCGTATCCTCCGTTGGTTTGGGGCAACCCGGTTACGAAGTCCATGGCTATGTGTTCCCACTTCCACTCGAGTATCGGCAGTGGTTGTAGTAATCCCGAAGGCCTTTGGTGTTCTGCCTTCACTTGTTGGCACACTAAACATCTTGACACGTATTCTCCTACATCTTTCTTCAGTCCTTGCCACCAATATACGGATCTTAGATCATGATACATCTTGGTCGCTCCCGGATGCACGGCATAAGCAGCCACGTGTGCTTCCTCTAAAATCTCTTCCCTTAATCCATCCAAATTCGGCACATAGATTCGAGGCCCATATCTCAATAATCCATCGGACCCAAAATCAAATTCGGAGACGTGTTCACCCATACCCCCCAAAATAGTCATCACAAAGGTATCTCTAGCTTGGGCATCTCGAATTCGATCATTTAGAATTGGTCGAACTCTAAAATGTGCCAATAGTGCGTCGGATCCATTGACTTCAAATTTGACTCCCAAGTTACCTAGATCCTGTAATCCTTGCACTATCGACCTCCTCTCCACTGCTATGTGGGCCATACTACCCATTGACTTTCGACTTAAAGCATCTGCTACAACATTTGCCTTGCCAGGCTGGTAGAGTATCGTACAATCATAATCTTTCAACAATTCCATCCATCTTCGTTGCCTTAGGTTTAGGTCTCGCTGTTGAAATATATACTTCAAACTTTTATGATCCGTATATATCTCACATGTTTCTCCATATAAGTAATGCCTCCATATTTTTAAGGCAAACACGATCGCTGCCATCTCCAGATCGTGCGTAGGATAATTTTGTTCATGCCTTTTAAGTTGTCTCGAGGCATAAGCGATAACTCTACCATGTTGCATCAACACACACCCTAAGCCAATCCTTGAAGCGTCACAATACACCGTGTAACCACCGGATCCGCAAGGCAAACTTAATACGGGTGCTGAAGTCAAACAAGCCTTTAATGTTTGGAAACCGTGTTCACAAGCCTCCGACCATTCAAATCTTACCCCTTTTTGAGTTAGCCTCGTCAGTGGAGAAGCTATTTTAGAAAAATCCTTCACAAAGCGTCGATAATACCCAGCCAATCCCAGAAAACTCCTAATTTCAGTGACTGTTGTCGGCCTAGCCCAATTCTCAATAGCCTCGACTTTGCTAGGATCTACTTGCACTCCGTCTTTAGATACAATATGTCCCAAAAACCCAACGCTACTCAACCAAAATGCACACTTAGAAAATTTCGCGTACAATCTGTGCTCACGTAGGGTCTGTAGTACGATCTTTAAATGTTGCGCATGTTCTTCCCAACTCCTCGAGTATATGAGAATGTCATCAATAAAGACGACCACAAATCTGTCCAAGTACGCTCGAAACACCTTATTCATTAAATCCATAAATGCGGCAGGGGCATTAGTCAATCCGAAAGACATCACTAGAAATTCGTAATGTCCGTACCTCGTACGAAACGCAGTCTTGGATATGTCTTCCTCCCGGATCCTCAATTGATGATATCCCGACCTCAGATCAATCTTCGAAAAGCATTGAGCCCCTTGCAATTGGTCGAATAAATCATCAATTCTTGGAAGTGGGTATTTATTCTTAATCGTGACTTTATTGAGCTGTCGATAGTCTATACATAACCTGAGACTACCATCTTTCTTCTTTACGAACAATACTGGCGCTCCCCAAGGAGACACGCTCGGGCGAATAAAACCCTTATTAATCAAATCTTGCAACTGTTCCCTTAACTCCCTTAGCTCCGTCGGTGCCATTCGGTACGGAGGTATCGATATTGGTTGCGTCCCTGGAATCAAGTCGATACGAAATTCAATTTCTCTTTCTGGAGGTAATCCCGGTAACTCTTCTGGAAATACATCCACAAATTCACTCACCACTAGTGTCGTCTCCAAGTTTTCCTCTTCATTCTGTACTTCTCCAGCGATTGCAGCCGTCACACTGTTACCCCATTGACTGCTGTGACCATAAATAATAAATGATGACTCCCCCGGGAATTTAAACTTCACCAGCTTGCGATAACAATCCACATTGGCATAGCAAGATGCCAGCCAATCCATTCCTAGTATCACGTCAACTCCTAATGTAGTCATTAACACTAAGTCCACCCAAGTGTACTTATCTTTGATCTGGACCCCACAAGAATGAAATACATATTCCGCAACATATGCTTCTTCCAATGGAGTAGTTACTACTAATGGTTCATCCATACATTCATAATGTTTGCCTAACTTAGGCATGAAATGTAAAGACACAAAAGAATGAGTGGATCCTGGATCAAATAAAACCGATGCTTCATAACCACAAATAGAAAGAGTACCTGTCACCACTGCATTCGAGGCGTGAGCATCTTGTGGCGTCAAAGTAAATACTCTTGCCTGTCCTCTTCCAGAAGCACCTTGTTGAGTGAAATTCGTCGGTCTACCTCGTGATGAAGAAGCTATCCCCTTTCCCTTATCTCTCCTAACATTCCTGACTGATGGTATGGTAGCAAAATCAGATTGCACTGAACCACGAGCCATCTCCTGACTATGTTTGAAAGTAGGACAATCCCTCTTTGCATGGCCAACTCCCTCGCACTCGTAACAAAGCATCATAGTTTGATTGCATGGCCCTGTATGTATGTTACCACAAAAAGTACAAAAAGGACCCCACTGGTTACTCTGTCTGGGATTCATATTAGCCATCCCGCTGTTCATAGCTCGTCTGTAATTAACTCCACTGAAATCACTGCTACGTGGAGGGCTACGGAACTGAAAATTTCTACGTTGGTTTGGTGGGCTAGTGAACGCTGATCCTCGGAGCAAATTGCCATCCCTGCAACCTTGTTGACCAGCTATATTAGTCTCCATACCCCTACTAGAGTCTCTGAATCTGGAAGACCCCTCACCTCGGTTCCTCTTACTCTTCTCTCTCTCTGCCCCACTCTCCATACGTCGTGCCTTAATTTTTCTGGCAGCATCAACTACTTCGGAATAGGAAGTGAACCTTTGAGAGACTAAAACTCTATATATAGGTTCTGGTAATCCCTTGATGAATCTCTTAATTCTTTGCCTTTCAGTCTGAACCAAGTAAGGAGCATACCTCGACAGTTGAGTAAATTGAACATCATACTCTGACACTGTCATCCCTGGCATCTGCCTCAAGGTTTCGAATTCCTGAGCTTTAGCGTCTCTCACACTTTCAGGTAAAAACCTATCCATGAAAGCCTGCGTAAATTCTTCCCAAATAAGTGGAGCGGAACCAGGAGGTTTACAGTGCTTGAGAGTGGCGAACCATATTTGCGCTACCTCTGTCAGTCTAAAACCAACCAACTCAACTGCCCGGTGGCTAGAACAACCCAAAGCCGTGCAAATCTTATCCATTTCATCCAAAAAGGCTTGTGGGTCTTCCGCTGGATGAGTACCCGAAAAAGACGGAGGTCTCAATTTCATGAACTCTCCCAAACTCACCATAACGTTTCCTCTCTCTGTTTCCTCATATGGTTGATACTCTGAATCTTCAAAGCTAGAACCCATGGTCTCGTAAGTTTGATATGCTCCGTGTCTCCTGAATTGCGCAAATTCCTGAGTCAAACCTCGCAGTCCAGCCGCTATCTCCTCCAACGTGGCAGTAGGTACCTCAGGATGCTCACCTCCCGTATCCTCAGAACTGGTGTTGGCCCTCCTTTCCTCTGAACTTTGACTGCCGTGAAGCTCGGCAATCCGACCTCTAGGTCTACCTCTCCCACTGCCCCTAGAGAAAGACGCACGTGGTTCCTCCATAACTTCTTCCGGGGCATCAAACCCTCTAATTGCTCTTGAGGTGGCTCGTGTCTTTGGCGGCATCTCGTTACCTAAACAACGTCAAACATCTCTTTTAAATCAATATCCGAAGTTAGTAATAAGGGTAGCTTACTAAGATTTGGGGATTCGTGTAGCCTCCCACCCATAATTCATGCTGCAGTCATAAACCATGGATAAGACTCTACACTAACCCCGACACTCCGCTGACAACTTAGAGAAATCCTAGGACTTTCTAAACCTAGGCTCTGATACCAACACTGTAACGACCCCCCCCTAGATCGCTACTGGCATTCGAGACTTTCAACGTGTCCCACCAAGTCCCGAATAAGCCTCATATGACTTTTCAACCATCCCTGTACACTTGCAATAAACTGCATAAATTTTTAAGCCAAACATAAACATACACGTGTACTTGAATTTAAAATCAAGCACAATCAATTCAATTCTTATGTTAAGACATGCTATTACAATTCGACCTCTATCAGCGGAGTGACTCTAAACGAGTTGAAACTTGATCTTACCCAAATATGTGGTAGACCGTACTCACTGATATTTCATGTCAGATTAATCCCTGTCTGCAAAAAGAGAAAATAAGAGAGTGTGAGTCTCATAGACTCAGTGATAATCATTGACTCAGTGAGCAGGCGAGAAGGGGAAACAACAAATGGGTAGATTAGTTCTAAATCCAAGAAAATATATATATATATTTATCACTTATAAATCATTATTAAAAATTCACGTGTTAATGACACGCGATGTATACTAAGACATTAAACGAGCGAATCTCGTTCTCGGATAAATTAATACAGCCCTTAGGCTTATTCTCAGATGTCGTTATCTACCCGTGGGAACTGCCCACGTCACCAAAATAAATCGGGGCTTCAGGTCCCCCTTTATCTACTCGTGGGAACTACCCAAGTCACCAAAATAAATCGGGGCTTCAGGTCCCCCTTTATCTACTCGTGGGAACTACCCACGTCACCAAAATAAATCGGGGCTTCAGGTCCCCCTTTTTACCTACTCGTGCACAAAATATTTCAATCATTTAAATCATAATATGTCTGCTAAATCAACGTATAAAAATATAATCAATTGTTCTCGTATCTCGAAAACAGTATAATGATCACTGATCTAAGCAGTACACAAATTGCAAGGCATTATTTGAAGTGAAAGCAATCGAAGATTTGTTTCCCCATATTTAAAAAAATCATATATATACTGTACTACATATTTTATCACAAATCCAGATTTTTAAAATTTTCACACTCACAAACAACCTAATTTTTCTACCAGCTCATGCCATCCACAATTCCATCAACCATTAACACAATTTATATAATATTATAAAAATATATTATTTTTAAAAATTAGCACCCACTCACCTTGAAATAGCGGTGTACTACTTCGCTATTATTTCACGCGTGCACCCAGTTATTTTGCTTCCCTTTGTTTTTTTGATCTACTGTTTCTGTCTCTCTCCTCTTCCTCTTTCTTTCTTCCCGTCACTGCCCTTTCTCCCGTTTTTTTTTTCTTCTTCTTCTTCTTTCCTTTCTCTTCCCGTCGTGGGCGCTCCCTTTTTCTCCTTTCTCTTTCTTCTTCTCTCCTTCCTTCCCCCGCTGGTGCTCTCTTTTTCTCCTTTCTCTTCTCCCCTTTCTCTTTCTTCTTCTCTCCTTCCTTCCCTCGCTGCTGCCCTTTTCTCCCCTTTCTCTTTCTTCTTCTCTCCTTCCTCCCCCCCCCGCTGCTGCTCCTTTCTTTTTTTCTTCTGCTCTCTTTTTCTTCTCCCGTGGTTGGCCCCCCCCTCTCTCTCCCTTCTTTTTCTTTTTTTTTCTGCTCCCTTTTTCTTCTTTGTCTTTTTCCTCTTACCCCATTTTTGACCGAATCTCCCCTCCCTTTTTGACTTTCTTGCCCGGGATGTTACATCTATGAACAACATACCAATGTTTTTTACTTAGATTACTTGTAAATCGACTTAGCATCCCAACCGTAAACGCAATATCCGGTCTTGTACAGACCATTGCATACATAAGGCAACCAATCACCCTTGCATATTCATGTTGTGCTTTTGGCTTGTCTTTATTGGGTATAAGCCTTTGATTAGAATCATAAGGCGTTGTCATTGGCTTACAATCTGACTTGCCATACTTCATTATGATCTTTTCGATGTAATGAGATTGAGACAATGTTAGGCCATTATTGTCTCTTATTATTCTTATTCCAAGAATAACATCCGCCATACCCATATCTTTCATGTCAAAATTCTTTGACAAGAACCTTTTTGTGTCTTCCACTTGTTCCAAATCTATTCCAAAGATTAACATGTCATCCATATACAAGCAAATGATGACACATTTCCCATTTTGGAACTTACTATAGACACATTTGTCAGATTGATTTATCTTGTAGCCATTAGCTAGCACAACCTCATCAAACTTTTGATGCCATTGTTTAGGTGCTTGTTTAATCCGTACAAGGATTTTACAAGCTTGCACACTTTCTTTTCTTGACCCAGAATGATAAACCCTTCCGGTTGTTCCATATACACCTCTTCATCTAATTCACCATTTAAGAATGCCGTTTTAATATCCATTTAGTGAATTATCATTTTATAAATAGATGCAAGTGTTATAAGCACTCTAATTGTAGCTATTCTTGCTACCGGTGCATATGTATCAAAATATTCAATACCTTCTTTTTGTTTAAAGCCTTTTGCCACTAGCCTTGCTTTAAACTTTTCTACGGCTCCATCAATTTTCATTTTCTTTTTGAAAATCCATTTACAGCCTATTAGCTTGGAACCCGGTGGAAGGCCTACCAATTTCCATGTTTTGTTTCCCATTATTGAGTCCATCTTATCCTGTATTGCTTCTCTCTAAAAACAAACATCTCGAGACTTCATTGCCTCCTCATAAGTTTGAGGATCACCCTCACCTTCTACATTAAAGCAGTAAGGTAGGTATTCACATATATTCTTCTCTTGTACCTTCAACTGAGTAAATGAGAAAATCTGACCCATATGTCTTTGCTTTTCTAACTCTTTAACTTTTTCGAAGCTCGATAGTTTTTTCATCGTTTTTCCATGAACTATTGCTTTTTGTTATTTGTTCCTTGGGTCTAGGAATTGAGTTGAATCTTGTTTCATCAAAGATAACGTCCCTTGATTCTATGACCGTATTAACGGAATATGAATCATTAGGCTCTATCACCATGAAACGATATACCTTACTATGTCCAGCATATCCTATAAATATGCATTCAATTCCCTTTTCACCCAATTTTTTTTTCTTTGGCTTCGGCACTCTTACTATGGCTCGGTAACCCCAAGCTTTTAAATAATTAAGGTTTGGCTTTCTTCCTTTCCATAGTTCATAAGGAGTAGTTTTGCTCCTTTTGTTTGGGATTCTATTTAATATATGGTAAGCCGTTAATAAGGCTTCGCCCCAAAATCCTTTTCCCAAACCTGAATTAGAAAGCAAAGTATTTACCATTTCCGTAAGAACTCGATTCTTACATTTTGCTACACCATTTTGTTCTGGTGTGTATGAAGCGGTAGTCTCGTGAATAATACCTATGGACTCAAAATATTTGGGATCATAATATTCACGTCCTCTATCACTTCGTAAACATTTAATAAACAATTCACAATGCAATTCAACTTCTCTTTTATATATTCCAAACTTTTCTATAACTTCATTTTTAGCATGCAATAAGTAAACATAGCAATATCTAGAGAAGTCATCAATGAATGTTATGAAGTATTTCTTTCCACTAATTGAAGGAGTACTATGCATGTCACAAACATCAGAATGTATTAATGCAAGCAATTTAGTGTTTCTTTCTACCTTAGGAAATGAATTCCTTGTAATTTTAGTGACCATGCATGTCTTGCACATATCATTAGTTTCATCAATGGTAGGTATTAATTCTAACTTAGCCATATGATGCATTCTTCTATAATGAACATGACCTAATCTATTATGCCATAGATTAGACAACATTGTTTTACTATCATGAATATTAAGCAAGGCATTAATATAAGCAGAACTATCATTTTTCTTATTAATATTAAGCTTGAACATGTTCTCACAATAATATCCACTTCCCACATATTGTCCACCTTTTGTAAGGATGAACTTATCTACTTCAAATGTTAATTTGAAGCCATACTTATTTAACAAGCCACCCGACACAAGATTCTTTCTAATTTTCGGTACATAATACGCATTTTTTAGTACAAGTGTTTTTCCGGATGTAAACATTAGTTCCATGGTGACTTTTCCTTTCATTTGTGTTGTGGAGGAATTTCGCACGTATAGCACATTTCATTCATCAACTTCTTCCAAAGTTTTGAAGAAACTTTTATCATTGCATACATGATTCGTTGCACCAGTATCAATCCACCACGCTCCATCATTTTGGATAAGATTGACCTCGGAAACCATTGCCATAAACTTGTGGTGGTTCACACCTTGTGTCTTGCTTCTCAAAAGTCTACATTCCGCCTTAAAGTGACCAAGTTTGTTACAATGAAAACATGACCCATTTTTGTTCTTTTTGAACTTATGACTTTTGTCATACTTGCCCACGGAATGTTTTCTTTTGCTTGCCTTGTTTGATGGTTTGCGTTCCATCACATGGACCTTCGAAGTCACAAGATTCTTTTCATTAGAATCTACATCTTGCTTGACTTCTTCTTGTTTCCTATAATCTTCTTCTATTCAAAGATGATTGCCAAGGTCCTCGAGAGACATATCCTCCTTTTTATGTTTAAGAGTTTTCTTGGTGTCTCTCCATGAAGTGGGAATTTTATTAATTATTAATGAGACCATTATAGCTTCATCCATTTTAAGATCATATTGCCTAAAGCTAATTAGAATATGTTCAAGCCCATGCATGAATATAATAAAATCCATCTTTTCAATCAACATACGTTTTCCATGCAAATCACATACAATATCATGTATATCCATATCAAGTAAGGAAAGAATACTTATCTTATGATCCGATGTAGAATCATTTTGCCACATTTCCTTGTCATCATCAAATCGATCCATCTTTTGCCAATGAGTAAAGCATCCCCTTTCGAAACGGTCTAACTTGACAATGTTGGTAGCCTCTCCTTTAGTGAAGCCATCTTGAATACCATGAACTTAAGTCTTAAAATTATTGGTGGGGAGTGGGGTTTATGAGGTTTATGAAGTATTCAAGAATAGGCAAAATCAGCTTCAAGGCAAGCCTTTAAAATAGACGTCTATCTTTAAGACTTAATTTGCCCCCACCACTTGGTATGCAAAGAGGAATGATGCAAATAGTCTCAAGGATACAATGAAGCCAACGTCTAACTTTCATATTGCACTTTACGAAACTAGACCACTAGATATACCCGAAGGTTTGAAAAGTCGTTCGGCCTTAATACTAACTTTCTGCAGCAAGTAGATAATAAGGAATTCGGAATCTTTTGTAGATGGTGGAAACTTTAGTGCTTTGTTCTTCTAACACAAACACTTTCTCTTGCTCTCTTGCACTTGCTTGTTGTGTCTAAATTTTGGTGTGTCGTTGTTGTTGTTATGTCAAAATGGATGATAACAAACCCTTTATATAGGCTTCCAAGTGTTTCTTCTTCAAGGACACTTCCTTTTCATAAAGATATCTTTTTGTCTAATAAGTATCTTTATGTTCCAAGGTCACAACCTTTTCATAAAGATCTCTTTCATCCAAAAAGTATCTCTACAATTTTTGCCAACACAACTTTTGAGCAAAAGATATTGTTTCAATAAACACCTAATGAATAGATAACTATTCATTCCATAAATCACACTCTTTGATTTATACCTTGAAACAATATCTATTTACATGTAACCTTTCACATGTTACTTTACAATTATAACTATTCACATGTAGCTTTTCACATGTTACTTTACAATGGTAACTTTTCACATGTGACTTTTCATTGGTGTCTTTTCAACATGTATTTTCAAGAACCATAATTATTCACATGAAAATTTGTCTATATTCTAATAAACATATTGTGTCACTTTTTGTGACATAACTATTGAGCTAATGATAGCTCTCCATCATGTGACTTAACCTTTAATTTTGAAAATACACCATGTTTATATATGAATATATATGTAGATGTATATGCTATAGAAAGTTTATGAAAATGATATGTGATCGTGTTATATGTTGAAATTGTTAATTGCTTCAAAATTGATTTTCATTGCAGCAACAAAAGGATTTTTGTTGTAGGAAGAACCTTTTTTAACTCAATTGTTCTGTTTCTCGCTACAGTGAAATTGCATTTTCGTTGTAGCGAGAAACAGAACAGTTGAGTTAAAAAGGGTTCTTATTACAACAAAAATCCATTTGTTAATATAATGAAAATCAATTTTGAAGCAATGAACAATTTCAGCGAGAAACTCTCGATTGTTAGGGGTGTGAACTAAACCAGTTTTCGTTGCTTCGAGAATGCATTCTCGCTGCAGCGAGAAAGTCTCTGGTTGTATTCTCGCTGCAGCGAGAAAGTCTCCGGTTGTTTAGGCGTGGATCCAGCCTGGTTTTCGCTGCAACAAGAAACTCTCAATTGTTTTCGCTACAGCGAGAAACTCTCGAGTGGTTCAACAAATCTTGTTCGAATTTCATCGAAGCAAGAATGCCTTTCCACTGCAACGAGAAAGCCTCTGTCATCTCTGTCACAGTTGTCTTGCTTGGATATTTGCTGAAGCTTTCATTCTTTTCAGCTTCATGGTTTATCATGGATTTTTCAACACTAAGGAATTAAATAATCAAAGGTTGAATTAACGGGTTTTATAAGAAAATAAACTAAATTGCATTGTTTTTGTAAAACCCCGTACCCTCGTATAGTAGTTAACGTAACCGTCCCGGAAAGATGAAGGACTGATTGATGCGAATTGGCTTACTAAAGAACGACAAAGGATGAAAGGAATGCTCAAGGGTAAAATGTTTCGCACGCGCAGAAACAATAATTAAATAATAATATTTTTATCGAGGACGAATTAGTAAGCTAAAGGATTATTTGGAAGTAAACTGAGACATAATAATGCGTTTAGAGCCCAAAGAAGACAAGTGAAAAATGTTGAAATAAAATAATATTAAAATATTAAAATTTAATTGAGCATTGGAATTAGTCATTAAGAGGGACTATATGGTTAATCCAAGTGTGGGAAAAGAAGTACGAATGAATTTCAGAGATAAATAATGTAAGTGAGACCACATGATTTTATTAAATCGAACTAGCGTAGTAAGTAAGCATTTAAATATTATGGTAATACAGCGTTGAAGTACTACTTCGACATTTTTATTGTATACACGTGTAAAAGAAGGAAGATATAAGAGAATTAGAGTTTTTACATGTGTCGGAAGGACCAATTTTAGGATACGAAAATTAAAGGGTGGTGTATTAAATAAAATGAAGTTATGGAACGATATGTAAATTTTATTAGTTTGAAGAAATAAAATAAATAATAAAAAAATAAAATAAAAAAGAAAAAAATTGGGAGGTGGTGGATGGGAATGAAGAAAAGTCAAGTCAAGTGAGAAGTAAAATGAGATAAGGATGAAAAAAGAAAAGACAAGTAGAAAAAGCCTATGTGGTGAAAGGTTATAAATTAGGCAGCCGCCCATGTGGGGAAAATAAGGGAGACAAATTTTGTTTGAGTTAAATATGGTAAGGGCTGGTTATTAGCCATGAAAAGAAGAAGAAATGAATAAATAAAATAAAATTTTTTAGAGGGGACATGACAAGGAGTCATGTCCGGTCCCCTCATTATTTGTCCATCTGTAAATGGCTTCCAATAGCCATTTCTTGTGCAAGTCTACCGAGCCAAAAAGAGGGAAAGAAAATGAAGAGAAAAAGAATAGGAAGGCAACTGAGAAAGAGGAAGAAAAAAGAAATAAGAAAAATGGAGGAAAAAGCTGAGGAAGGGGGGACGGTTTTGCTGCCATTGAGGGAGGAAAAAGAAGGCTAAATGATTGTCCTTTTTTTCAAGAAAAAGGGGCTGATTGCTATCAAAATTTTTGAGAAAGAAAAGCTGAGTTTGTGAGGACTTTGGTCACTGATTTTGAGGGGAAAAAGGGGCAGCTTTGGCTGTCCATTTTGAGGGAGGAAGGACAGCTTTGTGCTACCAAAATTTTGAAGTTTTGCTACTGAAAATTTGGAAGTTCTGCTATTGAAATTTTTAGGTTTTCCTACTAAAAATTTGGAAGTTTTGTTGCTGAAATTTTGAGGTTGAAATGGGCAGTGCAGCTGTTAATTTTTTAAGGGAGAAAGAACAAAAAAGTGTGGCCAGTTGTGAGTGAAAAGAGAGAAGAAGAGGGGGCTATTAGCTGTTGATCGACGGTGGTAAAGAGAGAGGAAGCCCCTCGGGCAGTGAAGGAAAGAAGGAGGAAAGGTAAAAAAAAATGAAATAAAATAAAATACATTAGTAATAATAATAAAATAATGTTAAAATAAAATAAAAAAGTATATAAATATATAATAGTATATATATGTTTAATAAAATAATAAAGATGGGATAGGTGATAGAAATAAAATAAAATAAAATAAAGTGAGCAATATATATATAAATATTAGTGGCTTTCAATATATATAGGAAGAATGAATAAGGTGGTTCATTGTGGTGGCGGGCTGAAGAGATTAGTGAACGATCGATAGGAAGGAAAAATTGGATTCATCTACGCTCCAAATGCGACGAACATCCCGCTATTATGAGGTGAGTAAGAGGTGTCAATTTTAAAAATTTCGTATATATATATGCATGTACGTATATTTTACGTTGAGTGCAAAATTTGTGGATAGCATGAGCTGGTAGAATTTTTAGGTGTTTTATGGATGCATAAATATTTGAAAATGCTTTGACTATGTATCTATGTATATGTTATATACTTAAAGTGTTTTAAACTGGAAAACAAGCTTTTCATTGTGATTTATATCCAAAATGTGCCTTATTGTTTGTGTGGTGTGCATTTATGAATTTAATCGCATATTCACCATGCCGTTTGATATAAAAGTCACATTTAAAGGTTCATGGTATAAATATTTATAAAAAAGGGGTTTCTCATGAAACTGTGATTGGTATTTTGGAAACAATTTGAAATGATTATTGGAAATCCTGATTTTAGATATTTAATAGTTTTATTAAACCAAGAGATTCGAGAGTAGGCCGAATGTCGCATCGGTTAAGTGTGACCCTCGTGCATGAGTGAGCTATAGCTAGAGAACCTATGGGTCGCCAACGTACGGTTAGGCATGGTGGGGGCCACGGCCTGTGATATGTATATGTGGGTCGTCCACCTGTGATACGTTGTTGTGACTACTTGATATCTCCAATGTCAGCCAACATCGTGGAGATTGCCATGGCATTATGTGGGAATCCGGTGGAAGCGATGCTCCCAGATGTTATTACGTGGTAGCGGGACCACGGGTTTACTTCCATTTCTTACTCGAGAGTGGCATCTCTGGAATTTTTTTATTAATACTCATATTTCTTGCATGCTGACAACAAAATTAAATGATTGTTCCGCAGCTCCTCTATTTGTTTTTCTATGAAATGAATCTATAATTTCTTGTGTATGGGCCGAGCTATGATTTGTGCATGATTTTCAATAATATTTGGTTTTGCGGGAGCTTGCTCAATTTTATTGATTTGATTCAAAAATGATTATTAATGTATTTTGATACGAAAAAATTTTATTATGTCGGTTGATTATACCTTACAAGAAATTCTCGATTTTTATATAAGGCACAAATTCTCGTTTGAAACATATGGTTTTCATAATCCTGCATTTTATATTCAACTGATCTGCTATTGGCTTGTTTCCCATCTACGTCTTACTCACGGAGCCGATGATCACTAAATCTGTGAGACTCACACCCTTCTTTTTCCCTTTTTGTAAGCAGGGATTAGCCTAGTGTGTAATCATCGATGCGTTAGGTCCAGCATGGATAGGTAAAAGCATCTCCTAGCATTTTATCCTGAGTCACTCCGTTGTTAGAAGTCAAGTCGTAGTATTTTATTTATTAAGTTATAAAAGGTATTGATTTTCTTATAAGTAAATAATTGAATACTGTGAATTTCAATGTATAAACTTGTGATTAAATGCTTTAAAGTTTGAATAAATAAGTATGTGTATGTTTCAATTCATGTTATGAAAGTATAATCTTTGTGCATCAATATGAAATGGTGATTGTATATAGTTAACTGACAAACAATTCTAGATAGGCTTGTTTGAGACTTGGAGGGCTTCCCGGAGATTTCGAATGTCGGTAGCGACCAGGGTGGGGTCGTTACAATGTTAGTATCAGAGCCCTAGGTTTAGTCGAGTCTTAAGATATTCTTGTGTCAAATAGCATAGTAGTGAGGTCAGCGTATTGTCTTATTTATAGTCAGTGATTACAGCATCGATTATAGGCAGGAGGCTGCATAGACTCTTTTATCTTAGAAAACCACCTTGCGTAATCATAAATGACAATTAAATAACAAGAATTGATTGTCGATGTTCGGGTTTGAGATGCCACCCGAGACACGAGCTACTGTTGGAAAGATTTTAAGCAAATGCTCCTAATGAAAGGTTGATGTAATGATATACCCCTTTGACTAAGGGTGGAGGAAAATGAAGTTGGACTAATATATTGTAATAACTCATTCGTTTGGTGGAGTTAAAAATTTGAGCCTATGATTGTCAATGGGAAGAAATTTTGATGACTATGGACGGTATTTGAGGTTAGTATAAAGGAGAACCTACGATAATGATAATAAGAGGTATACTTTGACTGGCATAAATAATGATTATTGAAATCCACTCGAGGTTTATAAATTTAAGTATTAAGGAGATGTAAACTGATACTTGCGTGCACTGAAGTAAGTGCACTATGTTAATTAAGTTACCTTGCCCATATATGAATGGTGCTGAACTTTCGAAATATTTTAAATGCGAATATGTGTTAAATAGGTGTATAGCAGTTTAAACGGAGTTGGTTTTGAATTCAATTAAGTGACGATGAGATCCCAAGGTTTGATGGAACTATGTTGGGTTGTAGTTATTAGCGCATGAATTAGCTTAAGGTTGAAATTAGAAATTGGTGATAATGTCAAGGGACACTTAACTAAAATCTATATTAAGTTTTATAAATATCAGAGTTGACTGTGCAGACGTTAAAGGGAAAGTAATGGTATATTGGTGTAAATAGATAATACAAGGACGATTGAAGGTAATCCCAATAATGAAGTTGGTTAATGAGAATCCCCTAATGTAGAAATTGAAATTCAAAAATGCAAAAGGTGCATATGACTCCCATGAATCTAAATCTTAAATGAGTAATTAATATCGAAATGAAAAAAGATGTATACGATGGAAGTACAAAAAGTAAATGAGAAATGAGGATGACTTTTAGGAATTGTGATATTATATAAGATCCAGTGATCCCATACAGATGAACCTAAAGGGTTAATAAGATCATAAAGCATATGCGGATACCAGATTGTGATATGATGAGCAATGTGAGAAATATGAATGTTGTTACATCACGCATAATAAGCTTAAGGATGATTAATGTAATCATATTAAGTTAGTTCTATATGGTCCAAATTAAGAACACGGACACTTTAGAGGGATCTCAAAATAATGTCCATTAGGAACCAATGAGCTGGAATGTTAATAAGCATACATTGAAATGTTAAGATTATGAAAGGCTTTGGAGATCAGCCTTTGATTATTTAAATCCTCAACAAAAATTGTATTAAAAGAAGTGTTTAAGTGTTTTGGAAATGTATGGAAAGGTGTGAGAATGCACTAGTTTGACTATTTATAAAAGGTCGAATTTAGATGGTCATGAATGGTTGGCGAGCAACCAAGTAATGTGTAAGTAAATGAGCAAAGGGAATTACGATTGGTAGGTAAGAGTAGAACTCTAATGATGAGATTGTGTTCACTGCTTTAGGCATTATATTATAAGTTATGGACTTGTTTCCACTCTGTGAACACCTTGATGACATAGTTCAAGAGATTTTTCAGTATAAGAAACATTAAAGCTTAAGGAGCAAAAAGCTATATAGCCAAGTTAGGGCTCGTGACTGATATGTCACATAAATATCAAGATGTATTGCAAACATATAAAGATGTATGGAAATGGTGGTTTGAGGCAATGATCATCTTGCCGATATCTTAGATCTGATGAAGTTGTGGTATCGATATGCTTGTAGATACAAGACATAAATTGTGAAATGTACAACCCCCATCGATTTTAATTTATTTGATCAATTATCAAGGCAAAGTGTTTGATAAAGATAAGCGAAGGTTGAATTGAGTTACGAATATTTAAAGAATGAGGGTGATATGGTTTGATTAAATGATATTACCCTTGGTGAAGGAATAAAAATATGCTACGGGAATTATAAAGATCCATTTAAAAAGAGATGATGATTTAAGATTTCGAGTATTCATATACTAGTAAAGACTTTGGTAATGAACCATGACCTATAGGCATGACATTAGAATATGAATTTTGGTTAAGTAAAGTTGATTTAATGACATGTGGAGTATAGGGATGGCATCAATTAACGATTGACTTTTGCATGGAAATAAAACATCGACATTGGCTTGGTGTAATTATCACATGATGGTGAACATAATTAGACTAAACGTGAGAAGAGATGATTTCCTACTTGATTTGATGGTTATTTCAGTAATACAAATAGTTTATTGAACTGGTTATGCATAAGACTACTTGAAGTTGAAAATTTTGGAAATATATATGGATATAGCCCGAAAGACTTGGCATATGAATTAGCTTAATTGTAAGCTAGAAATTCAGGTTATTATGAAGTACACAAATAGAGAAGTATGCCATGAATTTAATGTCCTAAAGGGCAATGGAAAATAATGTATTAGTTTTTGGTATAACTCCAATATATAGTTTTCATATATGAAGAAAAAAAATTTATAACTTATGCATGAGAGTTGTGCATTTGAATTTATGTAAGAAAAGTTTAAAAATTTGCTTTGTTGGGCATAAAGCCCATGATTAAAAATGAATAATTATGGATTTAATTTTTAAAGTAATAAGACTAAAAGAAGCTAATTTCGAAAAGGTCTCAGTAAATGATTCCTTAATTTTAAGGTGCATTAAGGAAAGATAAATGTCTAATTTTATCTTTAGATTGATAAACTAATGAGGTCATGAGATTTGGCATTTGGAGTAACTTTGAGAAATTTAAAGTTAGATATGTTGTATGCCATTGATGATGAACAAATCAGCTATTGATTAAAGAGAGTGATTAAAATTATAAAGATATATACAAGAATATCGTTAATTATCGAAATGCCTTGTGGAATAAGTTGAAATTATCTAGTGAGCACTCGATCATGAAAGTACTAGAGTTTTGTTTTTGAGAATATGGTTATAATGGTTATTAGATTTGAATCATCCATGATGTTAAATATATTTGAAATAAATAAAGCATGTCTTGATCCTTACATATTATGAAATACTCGAATGGAAATGGTATGGAATTATGTAAACCAAAATAAAGATGGGTTGACAAGTTAGACTCGTAGACAATGGTTGGATAAATGTTCGAATGTCGGAAGGTTTGATAAAAGATCAAGGTAGAGGAATTGTGGATGGTTATGTAAACATGCATAATCGATAATCTAAGAATGATTTGATAGAGGTGTGACTAGGATTAATGATATATTTAATTTTTCTTTATAAGAAGAAGAATAATATTGATTTAATTCAAGAAGTGTGGTACTTATAATTAAATGTAATATGACATTGTCGAGTTTTCTATAAAGATTGGAAATTGATATAATTCATAAGATCGAGATTCTATATGGAGAATGTCCAATGAAAGCAATGTAGAAGAAATTTAGAATTTTGATTATTCATCGTAAGTTGGTTTAAATTCGAGGACGAATTCAATTTAAGTGGGGGAGATTGTAACACCTCGTACCCTCGTATAGTAGTTAACGTAATCGTCCCAGAAAGATGAAGGACTGATTGATGCAAATTGGCATGTTAAAGAGCGACAAAGGATGAAAGGAATGCTCAAGAGTAAAATTTTCGCACACTCAAAAACAACAATTAAATAATAATATTTTCATCGGGGACGAATTAGTAAGCTAAAGGATGATTTGAAAGTAAACCAAGACATAATAATGCGTTTCGAGACCGAAAAAGACAAGTGAAAAATTTTAAAATAAAATTATATTTTATTCAATAAAATAATATTAAAATATTAAAATTTAATCGATCATTGGAGTTAGTCATAAAGAGGGACTATATGGCTAATCCAAGTGGGGGAGAAGAAGTACGAAGGAATTTCAGAGATAAATAACGTAAGTGAGACCACATGATTTTATTAAATCGAACTAGTGCTGTAAGTAAGCATTTAAATATTATGGTAATACCTCGTTGAAGTACTACTTCGACATTTTTATTGTATACACGTGTAAGAGAAGGAAGATAGAAGGGAATTAGAATTTTTACATGTGTCAAAAGGAGCAATTTTAGGATACAAAAATTAGAGGTGGTGTATTAAATAACATGAAGTTAAGGAATGATATGTAGATTTTATTAGTTTGAAGAAATAAAATAAAATAAAAGGAAAAGAATTGGGAGGTGGTGAATGGGAATAAAGAAAAGTCAAGTCAAATGAGAAGTAAAATGAGATAAGGATGAGAGAAGAAAAGACAAGTAAAAAAAAATGTGTGGTGAACGGCTATAAATTGGGCAGTCGCTCATGTGGGGAAAATAAGGGAGACAATTTTTGTTTAAATTAAAGATGGTAGGGGTAGGTTGTTAGCCATGAAAAGAAGAAGAAATGAATAAATAAAATAAAATTTTTTGGAGGGGACATGACAAGGAATCATGTCTGGTCCCCTCATTATTTGTCCATCTTTAAATGGCTTCCAATAGCCATTTCTTGTGCAACTCTACCGAGCCAAAAAGAGGGAAAGAAAATAGAGAGAAAAAGAATAAGAAGGCAGCCGAGAAAGAGGAGGAAAAAGGAAAGACGAAACAGAGAGGAAAGAGCTAAGGAAAGGGGATGGTTTTGCTGCCATTGAGGGCGGAAAAAAAAGCCGAACGATTGTCATTTCTTTTAAGAAAAAGGGGTTGATTGTTGCCAAAATTTTTTAGAAAGAAAAGCTGAGTTTTTGAGGCCTTTGGTGATCGATTTTGAGGAGAAAAAGGGGCAGCTTTGGCTATCGGCATTGAAGGAGGAAGGACAGCTTTGTGTTGCCAAAATTTTGAGGCTTTGCTACTGAAAATTAGGAAGTTTTGCTATTGAAATTTTGAGGTTTTGCTACTGAAAATTTGTAAGTTTTGCTGCTGAAATTTTGAGGTTGAAATGGGCAATGTAGCTACTGATTTTTTGAGGGAGAAAAGTGTCACGCCCCGAAACTCCCCATTGAGCCCGTGACAAATGCCACGACGTCTCGACAAGCATTCATACCCCGAATGCCGATCGAAACCCCGCAAGGCTTAGCATCAGCTTTCGCACTTCCCCAGTGAGCAACGCTTATAAATTTTTTTTTCATTTCAAGAAATCACAAATCATTCCCAAAACAAAAAAATATAATACTATTTATCGGCTCACAGGGGCATTCTCGTCATCTTTCTTGAAAATCTCAAAATTGGGCAAAAACGTAGTAAGTGAATAGAAAACATATATTTAGTGATTAAAAACAATTTTAAGTATTTAAAACATTTATTTAAAAATAAAAATCTAACTATTTGAATAAATTAAAAAAATTCAATAAAATAATCTATTTTCTTATAACATAATTTTTATAAAGACATCAGTAAATAATTTTCACAGCGTAAAAACTAAATGTATTTTTACATACTAGTATATAGAAAATCAGAGTGTGAAACCTAAATTACAATGACACGTGGGCTCACAGCTAACCATAATACATTGAAAGTTGGAAACCTACAGTTTTTTTGGGAATGCAATCCAATTGCAGTCCTCAATGCAACCGGCTATCTACAGCTTATCCTGAGCCTGAAAAATGTATAGGAAGAAGGGTGAGATTACATAATCTCAGTGAGTAAACAAACACCATCTAAAGTATCTAAAGCTAAGTAAAATGAGACAAATAAAATATCCCGTCACAACACATTTTTCATAATTTTGAAATTCATTCCCTCCCACACAAACAATCTTATTTCATTTAATAAATCAACAAGGCTTATGCTGCCTTAAAAACACTTAGCTGGTGCCAAAACTCATTCTCGGAGATACCCCAGTCGAGGCATCTTACCGAGACTGCAAAGGTTGTTTATTATCACATACACATAAAACACAATTTCACATATGATAACACAGTCGTTTCTTGGCGTTGGCTGAGTCTCACTTTCATGTGGTGGTTAGGCGTGAAGTGAAATCTGATATCACCTTGGGAGTTACCTTATACGCCTCTCCAATCAAGGTAACCATAATAATTGGGAACCGTGCCCCTCTCATAGGCTGGCCCATGGAACCCCCGTTACTGCAATGCCCACTTTATAATCCACCAACCAATAAAATCACAATAGTATGACATGGCTCACATAACACATTTAAGGCAAATCAAAGCAGTTCACATATTCTTTAAATCATAAAAATAGTCAGTCATACCTATATTTATCAAAAGCCATCCGATTTAAATCATCAATTTGCAACACAAACAGGAAGTCTCCAATTACTCTATTTCTCGAAATCACCATATAATTTTTTCAGAAAATTTATAAAATCATTTTACAAAATCACATTTTCCCATAAAACACAATAATTTTCCAATTAAACTATTTTTTCATAAAATCACACGATTAATTAAAACTACTCTAGATAATTAAGACAATAGTAAGTTTACTCACAGTTGTTGAAAATCCGAATTTCGGGTGTACTCAGACTAATGGTCCTCAAGCACAATCTCTTTGCCTTTTTCGGACGTCTCACCACCTTGACATAGAATAAAATTAGGGAATTTACTATATTGTCCCTAAATTGATATAAACTAATTTAAATTACTAATGCATAATATGCAAATGCAAAAATGCATCCGAATGTCGCCTAAACGCGGTATCAACTAAATTTGACCGATCACCCGATTAATTGACAATTATGTCCAAATCACCTCCAAATTGATCCATTTCTCTTCTAAAACCTTAATTCATCACACACATTTCAAATAATTAAATTTCAGCATTGAAATCCTTTAATTTCTTCAGGTAAAGATTTGGTCATTATGGTGTACTTACATTGTAATTTTTTCTAGTCATATTTCTCACTTAATTGTTCATTTTTCCAATCCATTTTCCTTGAAATTCAAACAATTCCTCATTGATATTCAACCCTCATGGTTCGACCAATGAAGAACCCTAGAGAAATTGAATGTTTTTCTTATATTTTTGTTCATAACTATGCTTAACTATCACCAAACAACAACATAACTAAAAATCAAACAATTCCCATTATCAAATCTCTCTCATACCCATTCGGCCTCAAGGATTTCAGCATGATAACTCATCATTCAACCATGGAAAATAAGAACTAAAGCATGGGTAAGCTAAGGTTAGAGTACAACTAAAGAAATTTTACCTTTGTTTTGCTTGATTCCTGAAAAACACTTGAAATTCCTTGATTTTTGGCTAGTTTTCTTGTTTTTCTCCCTTTGTTTCTTTTCTTTTCTCTTCAATTCTGGTTCATGCCGATTTTGGAGAGAGAAAGTGAGGGTTATAAGCTGATTTTATTAGTTTAATAATAAAATATAATGGCTTGCCACATGGCATAATGCCATTGGCCTATTTTTTTTAACTTTTTGACTTTTTCTTTTAAATTTTTCACCACAAATATTTCAATATTTATCCATTCCATTGTTAAACAAAATCCCTTGGTCTTAACAAGTGTTGAGGCAAAAAATTTACAAATTTGCTTCCGAGGCGAAAAAATTATGATTTGCCCCTATACTCCGAAATGTACCGAAATTATATTTTTTTCACTTTTCAACCTCGAATAACACTTCAATTGATCCATCTTAATCAAATGGGGCCAAAATCTTTTCTAAAATTTCCCATTTTGTCCTCTAGTGGTAAAATTACCTTTTTACCCTTGTGTTCCAAAAATATCGAGAATCATAATTTTTCACTGCAAAAATTCATTTTATACTCCAATAATCATATTATATTTCATATAATTGTTCTTCATCATTTGTGACCAAAATCTTTACTAAAAATCTCCATTTTGTCCTGAAATTAAAAAATGACCGTTTTGTCCCAAATCGATCAATTTTCTTGATTGTCTCCAAATTGGCCCTCAAACTCCGAATTACCATTTTGAGTCATCCCTAGACTGTGAAATTTTCAATTTCACCTTAAAAATCTTTATTTGAACTTGTTCGAGGTTTAAATCGACTTAGTTATACCATAAGGGCAATATTATCTTTTAACGATTTCTCGGGACTTCCTCAATATGTAAACATTCCATCGAGCATGTGAATGATATTGCAATTACTTTATAGAGCAGGGTTTGACAAAAAGAGTAGAAAAGTGTGGCCAGTTGTGAGTGAAAAAAGAGAAAAAGAGGGGGTTGCTAGTTGCTAACCGACAGTGGTAAAGGGAAAAAAAGCCCCTCGGGTAGTGAAGGAAGGAAGGAGGAAAGGTAAAAAAAATTGAAATAAAATAAAATACATTAGTAATAATAATAAAGTAATGATAATAATAAAATAATGTTAAAATAAAATAAAAAAGTATATAAATATATAATAGTATATATATGTTTAATAAAATAATGAAGATGGGATATGTGTTAGGAATAAAATAAAATAAAATAAAGTGAGCAATATATGTATATAAATATTTGTGGGTTTCAATATATATAGGAGGAATGAATAAGGTGGTGCACTGTGGTGGTAGGCCGAAGACATTAGCGAACGATCAGTAGGAAGGAAAAATTAGATTCATCTACGTACCAATAGTGACGAACATCCCGCTATTGTGAGGTGAGTAGGGGGTGTCAATTTTAAAATTTTCATACATATATACATGTACGTATATTTTACGTTGAGTGCAAAATTGTGGATAGCATGAGCTGGTAGAATTTTTAGGTGTTTTGTGGATGAATGAATATTTGAAAATGCTTTGACTATGTATCTATGTATATGCCATATGCTTAAAGTGTTTTAAACCAGAAAACAAGCTTTTCAATGTGATTTATATCCAAAATGTGCCTTATTATTTGTGTGGTGTGCATTCATGAATTTAATCGCGTATTCACCATGCCATTTGATATGAAAGTTGCATTTAAAGGTTCATGGTATAAATATTTATAAAAAAGGGGTTCCTCATGAAACAGTGATTGGTATTTTGGAAACAATTTGAAATGATTATTGGAAAACCCGATTTTGGATATTTAATAGTTTTATTAAACCAAGAGATTCGAGAGTAGTTCACATCGGTTAAGTGTGACCCTCGTTCACGAGTGAGCTCTAGCTAGAGAACCTACGGGTCGTCGACTGGTGGTTAGGCGTGGTGAGGGCCACAGCCTGTGATATGTATATGTGGCTCATCCACTTGTGATGCACGGTTGCAACCACTAGATATCTTCAATGTCGGCCAACATCGTGGAGATTGCCATGGCATTATGTGGGAATCTAGTGGAAGTGATGCTCCTGGATGTTATTACGTGGTAGCGAGACCATGAGTTTACTTCCATTTCCTACTCAAGAGTGGCATCTCTAAATTTTTTTTTTAAAACTCAAATTTCTTGCATGGTGACAACAAAATTAAATAACTGTTCCGCAGCTTCTTATTTTTTTTTTCTGTAAAATGAATCTATAATTTCTTGCTTATGGGGCAAGTTATGATTTGTGCATGATTTTAAATAATATTTGGTTTCACAGGAGCATGCTCAATGTTATTGATTTGATGCGAAAATGATTATTAATGTATTTTGATGCGAAAAAATTTTATTATGTCGGTTGATTATACCTTACAAGAAATTCTCAATTTTTATATAAGGCACAAATTCCCGTTTGAAACATATGGTTTTCATAATCTTGCATTTTATATTCAATTGATCTGTTATTGGCTTGTTTCCCATCTACGTCTTACTGACAGAGCCAATGATCTTTGAGTCTGTGAGACTCACACCCTTCTTTTTCCCCTTTTGCAGATAGGGATCAGCTTAACGTGTAATCATCGGCACTTTCGGTCCACCGTGGATAGGTAAAGACATCTCCTAGTATTTTATCCTGAGTCACTCCACTGTTAGAGGTTGAGTCGTAGTACTTTATTTATTAAGTTATAAAGGGTATTGATTTTCTTATAAGTAAATAATTGAATACTGTGAATTTCAATGTATAAGCTTGTGATTAAATGCTTTAAAGTTTGAATAAATAAGTATGTGTATGTTTCAATTCATGTTATGAAAGTATAATGTTTGTGCATCAATATGAAATGGTGATCGTATATAGTTAACTGACAGGCAATTCTAGATAGGCTTGTTTGGGACTTGACAAGTTTTCTCAGAGGTCTCGGACGCTTGTAGCGACTAGGGAGGGGTCGTTACAGTTTTGAACAAAAGTGCATTATGTTTTCAAAACCTTTCCGTAGCATTTGCTTGTTCCTTTCTTATGTTCACTCACTGGGTTTATTCTTACTCTTTTAAACTTTATGTTTTCATATTCGGAGGCAGTTGGGACCTCGATTGATTTGTCCACATATGCTTGTCTTTTTGGTAGGTATTATGGCATCTCAGTAGCGATACCTTCACATAGAGTCACTCCGCTGATGGTCAAGAGTCTTTTACCTGTGAACACGTATATGTAATGTAATCCACTAGGATTCATGTTATAAGTCAGATATGTCTATTTGATTACTGATGCTACTAAGAGTTGGCAAACAGGTGACATTATTTTGGCATAATAAAAATGTAAGTATTTGATTGCCATAGTATATCATTAAATATTTTATAGTCAAGAATTATGAAATGCGACCTTAAGAATGATTACTGCAATGACGATCAGGAGTGCATAACAAGGCTTGCTTAGGCTTACTGGGCTATACCCATTGGGACCATGCACCGATCATGGCTCGGGATTTTGGGTTGTGATAATGTAGGTGATTGATGAATGTGATCTAGTAATTGATAAAAGATACATTTATGGGTGCCTTGTGTGGCAGTTTCCAAGAATAAGAGATTTAATGGCTCAATTAAGAGCTCTTAATTGATAAAGTAACAGAACACTTCCTTTTAGAAAGCTCTGGATGCTTGGGTTCTAGAGCTGGCATTTAAGTAATGGCTGAAACTCCTAAGAGTCAAGGTACCAAATCACTTGGAAAGCAAACCCACTTCAATTTCTACATGCTATAAATTAAAGGTGAAAAACAATTTACTATTGTTTTACTTTTCAAAAATCTCATATTCTTTCTTGTATAGCTTCTAGTAACTTCTTCTGGCCTTCATGAGCAATCGAAAATGAAAGGTGTAGACAAGATAAATAATTTACCTTACGCAATTTTAAGTCACATCCTATCATTCCTTTTGACAAAAGAAATAGTTGGAACTTCCATTATATCTACCTAGTGGAGTAAGAATTTTTTCTTTGATATCTGATCTTAACTTCAATGGTTATTGTAAAAGGAGGAAATTGGATATTTATGGTTTCATGAATTTTGTGGATCAAGTTCTTTTTCACCAAATTGGGATTGTTAATAAATTTTTGCTCAAGTGTGAAGAATATGTTGATTTTTATCGAGTTGATGGATAGATGGATATGATATGGGCTATTTGTCACGACCCAATTTTTAGGCCATGACCAGCACATGGGCCTAATGGGCATAGCCCACTAAGCCCAAGCAAGCCTCTTATTATAATCTTATTCTTTATTTCAACAATCATACACCATTATTTCTAAACCACAATTCGTAATTCAAAATTTTAAGTATCTTTACAATATAAGATGGCCAACTAATATTTACACTTATATTATCACAAAATATTGTCATTCATTTCCATCTCATTAAGGTATCATAAGTCAAAATATACACATGATTTTTTTAACATAAATCTCAGTGATTTATATTGAGCGTATATATACACAAGCAAAGACTCTTGACGACTAGTAGAGTGATTTGGGTGAGGATACGGCTATTGAATGCCATGATACCTACCAAGGGTGAATTGCAGGTAGACGCCTCAATCTAGGTTCCAACTACCTACGAATCTGAAAACATGTAATTTAAAAAAGTGAGTATAAACCCATTGAGTGAACATAAGAAGGGAACAAGCAAACGATATGGAGAGATTTTGAAAGCATGATGCACTTTAGTTGCAAAAAATGCAATTTAGTTTAATTTCTTGTAAAGCCCTTTAATTCAACTCATGATTATTTAATTCCTTAGCATTGAAAATCCATGATAAACCATGAAGTTGAAAAGGATAAAATTTCAGCAAATGTCCATGCAAGACAAGCAAAACAGAAGGTTTCTCGCTATAGTGGAAAGGCATTCTCTCTACAGCGAAATTCATTTTTGCTGCAACGAAAACCTTCCGAGACATTTCGCAATAACGAGAATGAATTCTCGTTGGAACCTATCACGCACAATAGCATCACAATCAACTCAATTCATATAATTATAATTCTAAAAGTTATCTCCTAAATCATGTTCCACTAGTTATTCCTAACTAGCTTCCAACTACCATTAAGTGGCTATCTATTTTCACTATTCTAGCCACACTAAAATGAATAAACCACCTCAACTACAAAACACTCACAAATCTAACCACTAGCCATTCTCAACAACTTAAAAATTCAACTCAATTTGATTACTCACCTTGATAAATTGGTAATTGAATTCCTTCTCAAGAGTCCTCAAGCTATTATAGAAGCTCTTTCTCTTTCACTCTTTAAAACACCTAGCTAGTGAGAGAAAGTATGGAGGTAAGACTTTTTGAGGGTTTTAAGGTGAGAGAGTGAAAGAACACAAAGAATTCTTATGAAAGATGTACAAAAGCATGAAAATTAAGGTTAATTTGAGCAAGTGATGGAACCTTTAAGGGAGGCTTCCATAGAGGATGAAAAAAACATGAAAGAGGAGGAAGAAGAAGAAGAAACTGCTAGAAATTAGATATTTATAGCTAAAGCTTATCCTAGTTTCACTTAAATTATGAAAACACCCATAACAAGGTGGCTTTGTCTTCCTCCAATCTTTTGTGCAATCTTTTTACTCTTTTGACACTAAGACAAAGTCCATAATAGTCTAGAAATACTCGGGTTCATGAAAACTTAAAAATTTCTACTCAAGATGAAGAATGACCATTTTACCTTTACTATGGAAATCATCATTATTTTTATTTTTTTGTTACTTTATCCTTATTTTCATCATTCATTTATGCCTTTGGCCTACTTAGGCCTTTGAAACCTACTTCTAGGGGTTTACTATGAAAATGACGAAGTTACCCCTAGTCCGTGTTATCGCGTCTACTTCTAACTATGCCTGTATAAAGATCGAGGTTTCACACTATTGAATAGGGTTAGAGAGCTTGATTTACACCTTTAGTTTAAGTAGTCACTAAATTAAAGAAATGGTGGAATTAAGATTGGTCAAAATATCTGAAAAGTTCTTGTATTAGGATATTTTCTTCAATAATTTCAAGAGTCAAGTTTGTAACTATGTAAGAACAAATTTATGGGAGTTAAATCATTTCAAGAATTTGTCAAGGATCACTTAAATAATGTTCAAGAAAATTTGATGATTTTGTCATAATCAAAACTATAATAATTTTAAACCTAACAGATATGGGACAAGGTAGACGAGCTATATGGGCAACCATTTGAAAGAAAACAAGATGAGGATGATCAATTGGATGAGAGCTGATCAAGTGATGATGAAGAGAGTATCAAAATTTGGACTTCAAGACCAAACTATGAGGTAGGTTTTTCTTCTTTTGAACCACATGTCTTTATGGGTGGTGAATTGGCAAGTATGTTTGAAGACTTAACCCTCGCATTTCAAGGTCTCAGTTTTAACCAAAAAGAATAAATCTTTAAGCTTAACATAAAAAATGAATCATTAATGGAAGAAAACATTCAATTGAAAATTGATGTTGAGACACTTCAAAGGAATTATGAATGTTTAGAAGAAGAAATTAGGAGATTGAAGAATATTGTTAAAGGAAAGGAAAGATAAGAAATGTGAAGTCCTACATTAAGTAAGCGGATGGATTAGGAAATCTTTAGGTGAACATGAAGATTTCATGTTGTTAACATTAAACTTAGTTTTAACCTTAAAAAAGAATTCATTGTTACCTTGGTTGGCTGTCACTGCTAAAATAAAAATTTTTCTACATTAAGTAAGGGGTCAAATTATGTGATTTTTATATAACAATATTTTGGAAATAAAAAATTATGGTAATGATTCCCTCAAAATTTAGATGATCAAAAGTGATTTTTTTCATAATTTTTGGAGTATGTTTGGTATGGTAAATGGGAGTTACAAATTTAATTTTAATCGAACTTTTTCAATTTTGTTCTTGAAACCAAAATTTAGATTTTGATTCTTTTGGATTTTAATTTTTTTTGACATTTCTATTGAATTGAAATGGGGGGTGTTTACTTACATATATTGAATATCTTAAGTAAATAAAGAGTATAAAAGAAAGAAGTAAAAATGAGGACATTTACTTAAATAGAATTTAATATAAATAAGCTGTCCAGGTTTTTGATAGGTAATCTACCTCAAAAAATGTATTTTGTTTCAAATGTATAGATACATGTTTATGATAAATTAATAAATTTAGCCTAGAAAGGATTTTTGATGAATATATATCCATACATGCTCATACCGTGTTGAATTTTACTATTCAATAACTCATAAAATTATGAAGAAAATTAAAATATTTCATATTCATCTCTTTGGTTTGACTCTTTGCTATTTGGCTTACTTTCTTTTATTTTTACGTGATTTGTTTTATGTTTGAAGAATAATAAACATTTTTCTTTTGTTTTTGATAATTGCAGAGCCAACAAATAAATGATTGGCTGTCTGTTAGATATCTGCAAGTATAGTATATTTCATATTCATGTTTTTTATATTTACCGTTTCCAAATTTTTCAACATCTATATTTTAATATTTGATCCAAATATTTTACTTTGCATTTTTTTTTAATTTTTTGTTAGTGATTTTTGTCCTAAAATGAGGACTTGGCAATTATACGCTGCTTGGCTTGTAGGCTACGGCGTTTCTCTTTGTCTCTGTTCTCTCTTCTGTCAGTTTTCTCTTCTCCTACTAATTTCCCCCTCTCTCTGTTTTTTTTTTTTTTCTAAATCAAAGTTCATTTCATTAATTAAAACGAAAGAGCAAAAGAGTCTTCCGCCTACGGAAAACGCCTTCCAGCATACAAAAGAGATAAGAACGCTGGGAAGAACTCCTCCTCTCTCTGTTTCTCATCTGAATTTGATGTTCTTCTCTATTTTCCTTTCACGCTTGATCTGCTGCCTATAGGCTATAGCGTTAAGAGTAAGAGCAGGAGAGTGGGATTCTCACACGCAATTGACAATCCAATGGATGCCCAGATTGCGATCAACAAGGCTGCTCCCAATTTACTTGTAATCTTTGTTTATCCTCTTATTTTCTGTAAAGTTGCTGTAAATTCAGTAGAAAATGAAAGGAGAAATAAGAAAAAAGAAAGACGAAGAGTTTCAGGGAAATTAAAGAGAAGAAGCTGGAAGTTAATTTGGAAAGTTTTTCTTTTGTTCGAAGAAATTTTGAGTTTCTTGCATCAAATCTTTGTTCTCCCAGGATCAAGGAAAGCATTAAAAAAAGAAGAAGAAACCTAGTTAATTGTAATCATTTGTTTATCCTTATACTGTAAAGTTGCTGTAAATTCAGTAGAAAATGAAGTAGACACTTCGGGTTTCTTGTAGCAAAATCTTTGATCATCTACGGTCAACGAAAGAATTCAAAGACAATACTTATCATTAAAGAAGCCGGAGAAAAGAGAGAAAGAGTCAAAGTCGGTTCTGAAAACGTCGGCCAATCGCGAGATGAGTGTGGCGGCTGTTTTAGGCGGTTAAGTAACTTACTTGTTTATTTCAAAAACTTGTTCTATAAATAGCTAGCATGCTGGGTTTGATGAATGTTGGCATTGCTTTCCTCCCCAAAGCAAAACATAACTTTTTCATTCAATGGAGACAAGCAGAAGACGCTTCATTGTGCCTCCAAAGGTAGGTACCTAATGTTGCTCCTTATCTTTTTAGTTTCTTGTACTTATCTCTCACGTATGCTCTGCCTCGTTTATAAGTATATCTATTCATGGTGTAATAAATGGAGGACAGTTATATACTTTCTATGTTACAAAACAATAAATATATGCATTAGGAGTAAATGTTACACTATACTTGCTTATCTTATGCACTGTACGAGTTCCAAGACTAAAACTTTTGTATTTCTTTTATATTGGAAAAGAGGAATTCAATTTCTTTTTTTTCTTACAATTCTGACAAAAGTGTCTTCCAAATTTCTTATTCATGTGGAGTGTTTAATTATGTGGGCATGCAGGGAAAGAGTTCAGCAAAATACATGAGAAGGAGATTTAAGAAGTTGAAAGAAGAGATGAAAGAGATCAGCAGACAGCAGCAAAGCATTAGGGAAGGGCAAAGGCAAGTTGCGGCAAAATTCAAGGCAATCGAAGAAGAACGTGAGCGGCTGAGGCAGGAGACTAACCAGATTATTCGACAGAGTGCCAACACTCGAATCCGCTTCAGCCTGATGTTCAATATCCTCAAGGCACGAGAACAAGGCGATTTCTCCAAGGCTGCTCACTTAACTCAACTGCTTCGGTAAACCCAATTCTTTCCATTACTTTTTCTTTTAATTAAATTCATAATTTTATACAATTTTTTCTTATGTTATTAACTTTTTTCTACAGTGAAATAGTAGGTAGAGATAATGTGTTACAATACGTAGATCTGTGATTAGTCCAGCCTTGTCAAGCTAATCCACATGTAAGGGTCCATCAGTTGTCGTCTTGGCAACCAAGCAAAGTATTTTAAGGCAATTAAAATACTTTCCAAAAATAAAGTTTTCCTTGTTGATTACTTGCCCATCAAGGAAGCATAGATTTAAGATTTTACTTTTCTTGTACTCCAAAGAAGTCTAGGTTAGATACTTCCATATTTACTTTTACTTGCACACTAAGTTTAGGTTAAGTAGGCTATTATAAATAGCACCCTTAGGAGTCATTGTAAGACAATCAAATCCAATTTGTCAAATCAAGCAATTTATTTTGTGCTTAGATCTTAGATACCTTGTTTTTCTCTCATTGAGCAATAATACTTATTTATTCATTCCAATCTCTTTCTTCATATTTGCATACTTTACGTTTCTACATTGATCATTGAGAAACCTCGTTTAGGCTTACTTAATTTTACAAACACGAGACTATAATGCTGCACAAAATTTGACTAAAATTCCAAGCTCCTAACATAATGGCCAAAATGAAGCATCCGTACACTAGTTCAAAGGTCAAATTCTAACTTTCCTTTCTAAGGAGATGAATTCAATCTTTAGTAGTCTACAAGGTCCAAAATGTAAGCCCAATATGCTTGGGCCATAATTTTCGATGTTATTTTAATCAAAATTGGATAATACTATTAAGACATTTCTCAAAATTACCTATATCTAGAGGGTTGTTCCAAGTGTCGTCTTTGTATTTGTGTGATTGAATTTATAGAAATGAAAAATAGTAATAAAATTCTATGATGACAAAATCATGCATGTACAAAAAACAATTCAAGCTCAACAAAGATTTGTTGACTTTACCTAAGGCATCAGTGAATTGCCAGACCAATTTTTGTTTTATTCTTCTTACCTCCTTCCAGGTTTTAAGCCAAGATTCCAAAGCTATGTGGATCCATATAAATCTTTATATAAAATTATGAATAAAAATGATATATTAGCATTATTATTATTTAATGTTAGAAAAAAATTCTCAAGGAACACTTGTTAAGATTTTACTAAAGATGGAATAAAAAAGTAAGACCTATTAGAAGTACTACTTTCTTGGTGTCGAGTCTATGAAAACAAAAAATAAAGACAGTAATTTGATTACAAGAAGAAACATAAATAAATAAGAAGTACTACTCTCATACATATGCTTAATTCTAACATAAAGAAGATTCAATCTATCTAGCTTCGAGATACCCTTTAACTCACTTGCTGCATAAGTGAATACCTTTAGTCTTGAGAAAATTGTGAGAAATAGCCCTCCTCATAAGGTGATTTCAAAAATAACCACCATGATAAAGTTATCTGTTTCTAGCCATAAGGACGCATGAGTAGACGAGAATGTCCTTAAAAAACATTGTGGCCAATTAAGCTCTCGATATTTGCCTCCCACCATATAGAAATTAGAAATAATTGCTCAACTATTTGACCTCGCTCATCTTTCTCTCTCAACTCTTTGAATTGTATCAACTCTGTCAACTCTCTGTTAAGCACCATTGTCATCAACTCTCTTAGCTCTCTGAACTGTATGAGCTCTGTCAACTCTCTATTGAGCACCATTGTCATCGTGCTGCGGTCTATCTCTGGTCATCTGGCCATATTGTTCTCGAAAAACTAACCCCATAGCAGAGATGACATCAAGGTATGTTATTGGTTTTATTACTACAACACATAAATTTGTAAAACTTTTTGTATAAATTAAAAGACAGATTAGAAACATTGCACAGAGTTGTTACAAGCCATGTATCTATTAAGCAAATGGCGTGTAAAAAATATACTGAAATAACATGTGTTAGCACATGGTGTGTAACTTTTTTTTTAACGTAGAGTGTAACATGTTGTGAACACGGCTTGTAAGAAAATTTGAACTTGTGTGGAACATGTTGTGAACGTGGTGTGTAACAAATTTTGAACTTGCATGTAACATTTACAGGCATGGTATGTAACGTGTTGTGAACATGGCATGTAACAAATTTTGAACTTGCATGTAACATTTATAGGCATGGTGTGTAACTTGTTGTGAACATGGCGTGTAATAAATTTTGAACTTATGTGTAAGATTTACGGGCATGGCGTGTAACATGTTGTGAACATGGTGTGTAACAAATTTTGAACTTACGCGTAACATGTTGTGAACATGGCGTGTAACAAATTTTAAACTTGCTTGTAACATTTATGGACATGGAGTGTAACATTTTCTAAACATGGAATGTAACAACATGACTAATAAATTTTTGAACACGGCATGTATTGTGTAAAATGATTGACAAATTAATTATATTAATTTTTATTTTCAAAATTTCAATGGGGTTCTAATTTTGCAACTTGTGATAAGACACGGTGGTCAATGAGTGGATGGCATTTACAAGGGTGGTGAGTCACGAAGGCGAGCGGCTATGAGTGATTTGTCATTTACGGATTTGATGAAGCTGGTTGAAGATGATGTTGGGGTAAACTCAGAAATTGAGGAGATTGAGTTACATGCACTGATCAGTACACCCGGATATCTATCACGCCCAATTATCAAGGATGATGAGGATGTTGCATTAATTCTGTTAGAACAGAGGAATGTTTCAATTCTGTATGTCAGCATTAAAAAACGCCAAACAAATGTTATGTCACATGAAGAAGCTGAACAACATGGTAATCAGCTCAATCAAAATGAGATTTACAATGCTTCACATATAACAGAGCATTTGGTCCGTAACCCGCAATTAAAGTATACACAGAAGTTTGTACAGCCCGGTAGACAAAGTGTCACATATACACACCATGGCGTGTCACAAATCCCCTACATGGCATGTCACAAACTCTGAACCTGTGGTGCCACTACTTCCTTCCATTACGTGTCACAAACTCTGCACCCTGTCATGTCATTGCTTTCCTCCATGGCGTGTCATAAACTCTGAACCCTGTTGTGTCACACCCTGTCACATCTGCTCACCATGCCCTCTCATTGATTCCCTCCACGGCATGTCACATATGCACACCATGGCGTGCCACATTCTCACACGGGCGTGTCACATATTCTCACCATGTCATCCCATATATTCCCTTCGAGTCCTGTCACATTTCTCACCCCGCCGTGTCACATTTTCCCTACATGGTGTGTCACCTTTTCCCTACATGGCCTCTCACATTTTCCCTGCATGGCGTCTCACATTTTCCCTTTCACAAACTTTAAACCCTACATTGTGTGTCCCAATTGCTATAGCACAACCATTTTGTGCTTTGGATTCACGTCTTTTTCCTTTCGATTCACCTCCGCAAGCGGGATTTCTAGTTTCACATCGTTCTCGAAGCTTTCGATTCATCACAACTGGCTTCTCATTTGATTTATCTGAATGCCATGTCTGAAATATCAGAAAAACCATCTTATGCAACATTATTTTCTTTTACACAATCTTTTCCAAAAAAAAAAGATGTTTTGCACAAAAGTAAATGTTCGCAAAATTCTTTGCATAATTTTTTATATGTTTAAGAGTGCCCATTAACGAAAATGTCTCATTGAGGGTATTTTTGTCCCAAAATGTACTTTAATGGCTAAAAACAGTTAAAATTATCTAAAGGATTATTTCCAAACATATTTTATTTTTAAGGGTTAAAAAAAAAATCTCATTTAGTCTTTGGTGTAAATAGCCCTGATTTGATACATAGTCTATTGCTTGATTTGATATGATATTATTATGTTGTTTAAATGCAAACTTTCTATACTTAGTTGTTTTTAATAGTTTTAAACCATATTTTATTGAAGTCTCTATATAACACTAGTGTTTATGCTTTTAATTTTTTGTCAATTTCTTTGCAACAAACTTCTGACTAAAAATTTTATTTTATTTATTTACACTATTCTTGAAAAATGTCAACATTGAGACGTTAAGTGTTGTATGCATGTATTTGGAAAAAAAAATAAAATGGAAAAAATTTTCAGCTTAATTTCAGAGGAAGCCGTGGATATGGGGGAAAATGATGGAGTCTTAGATGACGATTCCACCTCAGTGAATTATGATGCTAGAATCCATCCATGATTAGCTGTATGATTTGGAATGTGAGAGGAGTTGCTAGTGTTGCAACTCAAAGGCGCTTGAAAAAATTAAAAATGATGCATAACATAAAACTGATGGTTATTTTGGAACCTATGGTAAGTGAAACACGAGCAGAATATTTTAGAAGAAGACTTGGCTTTTGACGAGGTAATTTGCAACTGCTCACATAAAATATGGGTTTTCTCTGCTGCGGAAGTCTGTTGTGAAATACTAACGGATCATATTCAATGCCTGCATCTGAAATTATCTCTGCCTTGGCTTCCTAAACACTTGTTTGCTTCCTTTGTGTATGCCAAGTGCACTAGGCAGGAACGTTTAGATTTGTGGAATTTGCTGCGCTTGTTTTCTGTTGAGATACAGGGACCTTGGCTTGTGGGTGGTGATTTCAATGCTATTGTGAGTTGTTCTGAACGGTTGAATGGTGCCCTTCCTCATGGTGGGTCAATGGAAGACTTTGCTTCTGCTTTGATGGACTGTGGTTTGATTGATGCGGGATTTGAGGGAAATTCTTATACATGGACCAATAACCATGTCTTTCAAAGGCTGGACAGGGTGGTGTATAACTTAGAATGGGCTGGATGTTTTTCCTCTACACGTGTGCAGCATTTGAATCGGGATGGATCTGATCATTGTCCCTTGTTAATCTCTTGTTCTACTGTCAGTCAAAGGGGACCCTCTACATTTCGGTTCCTCCATGCGTGGACAAAGCATCATGACTTTCTTCCCTTTGTTACAAAAAGTTAGGAAGCTCCTGTGTTTAATTCAGGTCTGATGGCATTTTGGCTCAAACAACAACGCCTGAAACGGGACTTAAAGTGGTGGAATAAACATACTTTCGGAGATATATTTGCAAAGCTAAAGTTGGCAAAGGCAGAGGCAGAAAAGAGAGAATTAGATTTTCAACAGGATCCTTCAATTATAAATCAAATTCTCCTCAATAAAGCCTATGCCAAACTCAACCGTCAATTGAGCATTGAAGAGTCTTTCTGGCAACAAAAATCGAGTGTGAAATGGCTGGTAGAAGGTGAACGCAACACAAAATTTTTTCATATGCGAATGCGGAAAAAACGAGTGAGAAGCCATATATTCCGAATTTTTGACTCTGAGGGAAATGTTTTAGATGATCCTCACCTGATACAACACTCTGCTGTTGATTATTTTCACAAGTTGTTGCAAGCAGAAAACTGTGAAATATCCAGGTTCGACACCTCTCTTATCCCTCGGATCCTCTCTTCTGCTGACAATGAATTTTTATGTGCAGAACCGTCTCTCCAAGAGGTCAAGGATGCAGTGTTTAACATCAATAAGGATAGTGTGGCCGGCCCGGATGGTTTTTCTTCCCTATTTTACCAACATTGTTGGGATATAATCAAGCAAGATCTTTTGGATGCAGTGCTGGATTTCTTTAGGGGGTCCCCGTTTCCTCGTGGCATTACTTCCACTACTCTTGTCCTGTTGCCAAAAAAGCCAAATGCTTGCCAATGGAGTGATTTTCGTCCCATTAGTTTATGTACTGTCTTAAACAAGATAGTAACTAAACTCTCGGCTAACCGATTGTCCAAAATTCTCCCAGCTATCATTTCAGAAAATCAAAGTGGATTTGTCAATGGTCGTCTTATCAGTGACAACATCTTATTAGCACAGGAGCTAATGGGCAAGCTTGATGCCAAACCAAGGGGAGGTAATGTTGTCTTAAAATTGGATATGGCTAAAGCCTATGATCGGTTGAGTTGGGATTTCCTTTTCTTGATGATGGAGCAATTTGGTTTCAACTTTCACTGGATAAGTATGATTAAGACCTGCATTTCTAATTGTTGGTTCTCCCTGTTGTTCAATGGTTCCATGGTGGGATACTTTAAGTCCGAGAGGGGTCTAAGACAGGGTGACTCTATCTCTCCCCTTCTCTTTATTTTATCTGCAGAATATCTTTCTAGAGGGATTAATAACATTTTCAGCCGCTATAATTCATTGCATTACTTATCCGGCTGCTTAATGCCCATTAGTCACCTTGCTTTTGCTGATGATATTATGATTTTCACTAATGGATGCCGTTCAGCCTTGCGAAAAATTTTAAGTTTTTTACAAGAATATGAGCAGGTATCTAGACAGCAGGTCAATCCCCAGAAAAGTTGTTCTATCACAGCTACAAGCTGCCCACCGTCAAGAAGGTAGATCATAGCCCACACCACCGGCTTTCATCACAAATCACTTCCTGTTACTTATCTCGGTGTTCCATTATATAAAAAACCAAAAAAGGTGATCCTTTTTGATTCCTTAATCACAAAGATTCGAGATCGTATTTCAGGGTGAGAGAATAAGATATTGTCATCAAGGGGCCGTATTACTCTGTTGAGAAGTGTTCTATCCTCTTTTCCTATGTACTTACTGCAAGTCCTTAAACCACCAGTGGCAGTGATTGAGAAAATTGATAGATTGTTCAACAGCTTCCTATGGGGTGACTCAGCGGGAAACAAGAAAATGCACTGGGCGGAATGGACTAAATCCACATTTCCATGCTCGGAGGGGGGACTTGGTATTCGTAAATTGGAAGATGTTTGTGAGGCTTTTTCATTGAAATTATGATGGAGATTCCAAACAGGTACCAGCCTTTGGACACAATTTCTGAAAACCAAATATTGTCTTGGTAAACTTCCCCACTATCTCCCACCAAAACTTCATGACTCTCAAATTTGGAAAAAGATGATTTGGGGCCATGATGTGGCAATGCAGAACATTCGATGGAAGATAGGGAAAGGGAAACTTGTTTTCTGGCACGATTGTTGGATGGGAGACAACCCCTTGGTCACCTCATTTCCTATGTTCCAGAACGACATGACGTATGTCAATAGCTTCTATAGTGGTGATAACTGGGATGTAGGTAAATTAAATTTTATTCTCTCTATGGAACTGGTTGATGAGATATTGCAGGTACCCTTTAAAATTTTCCAAGATGATGTTGCATATTGGACACTCACATCAAATGGGGATTTCTCTACTCGGAGCGCTTGGGAGATAGTTAGGCAGAGACAAGCACCACACGCCTTAGGATCTCTCATTTGGCACAGGAGCATCCCTCTATCGGTTTTCTTTTTCTTATGGAGGGTCTTACACAACTGGATACTAGTTGAGCTACGGATGAAGGAAAACGGTTTTTAGTTAGCTTCGAGATGTTTATGTTGCTCCTCAAAAGAATCTTTAATACATGTCCTATGGGATAGTCCGGTAGCAAAACAGGTTTGGGATTTCTTTGCTAAACCCTTTCAAATCCATGTTTTGAATCCCAGGCAGGTTTATCAAATTTTATGGGCATGGAATTATTCTGAGGACTATGTCAAAAAAGGTCATATCCGCATATTGCTCCCAATATTTATTTGCTGGTTCCTATGGTTAGAAAGAAACGATGCGAAGCATAGGCAATCTGGTCTGTATCCTAATCGAGTTATATGGCGAATTATGAAGCTGTTGAGACAACTTCATGATGGTTCCCTTTTACAACAATGGCAATAGAAAAGAGACACAGACATAGCAACCATGTGGGGTCACAAGTTTCCCCCGAAGCAACGAGCAGCGCCTCATATTTTTTTCTGGAAAAAGCCTTCCATATGTGAATTCAAGTTGAATGTGGATGGCAGTTCACGGAACAGTCAACAAGCAGCTAGTGGTGGAGTGCTTCGAGATCACACAAGTAACCTTATTTTTGGTTTTTCTGAGAATATTGGTTCTTGTAATTCTTTGCAGGCAGAATTGAGGGCTTTACTTCGAGGGCTCCAATTGTGCAAAGAACGCCATGTTGAAAAGCTGTGGATTGAAATGGACGCATTGGTGGCGATTCAACTAATCCAGAAGTCTCAAAAAGGATCTCATGACATAAGATATTTGTTAGAGTCCATAAGGCAATGTTTGAGTAACTTCTCCTACCGCATTTCACACATCTTTCGAGAAGGCAACCAAGCAGCAGATTTCCTGTCAAATGAAGGACACAATCATTCAAACCCTTGTGTGTTCAACAAAACACAAGGTAAGTTATATGGAATGCTCAAGTTAGACAGATTGAATTTACCTTATGTCCGTTTTTTATAACTGTAAAGGAGTAGTACTCCTCGTTTACATTTGGTATTTATAAATCCAAATTTGCTTAGTATCTCAATGTAATAGTAAGGAATATCCATCCTTCTGTAACATCAAAAGTTATGCACTTAGGATGGCTATCCTTACTCTAGGTACTTTTACGATTTTGCATTTTAGGCATGTAATGTTGGAGGTACGTTTTATGTCCCCCTCCTTTGTCCTTTGACCTTATAATTAATAAAATTTAACAGGGTAGCTGGGCCCTGCGGGAAATTCCAGTAAAATAAAATAAAATAAAATAAAATAAAATGCATAATATAGCACATGCAGAAAAGAATTTTGTGGAAGTAAAATATTTACTATATAGTTATCTAATCGAAAGTTGATAATTAAGTAATCAATCAAGAATTAATTAAAATAAATTTAAAATCGTAATGATTATGTAATACCCCGTACCTTCATTGAACACAAATAAAACATTTTTGATCAAACAGATGATCATTTCAATGTGAATTAGCGTGCTAAAGAATGATAGAGTATGAAAGGAACGCTCAAGAGAAAAATATTTCGCACGCGTAAAAATAATATTTTCGTCGGAGATGAATTAGTAAGATAAATAATAATTCGGAAGTAAACCAAGACATAATGATGTGTTTCGGGATCAAAGAAGACAATTGAAAATTTTTGAAATAAAATAATATTTTATTCAATAATTTAAAATTAAAATATTAATATTTTATTTATTATCGAAATTAGTCATGAAAAATAAAACATGACTAATTTAAATGAGGGAGAAGAAGTAAAGAAGATTTTTGAACGAAAACGGCGATAATCGTATGACGCGAATTTTTAGCCGAGTTAACATGGTAAGAAAATATTTAAACATTATAGAGACACCACGTTGAAAGGCGATTTTAATATTTTGGTTATACACGTGTAAGAGAATGAAGATAGATGGAAATTGTAACTTTTACACGTGTTGGAAGAATTAATTTTAAATTATGAGAATTCGATGGAGATATGTTAAATAAAATAAAGTTTAAGGTATAGTATGTGAAATTAAATTAATTGGAAGGAATAAACATATTATAAGAATGAATTGGATGGTTAATAATGAGGGAATAAAGTAAGCATGAAGACAAAAAGGAAAGAAAAGAATGAAAGAAACGAATGATGGAAGAAAAGACAAAAGGAAAGAGAGGACAAAGAAATAAAAGATATAGGGCCGGCTATATGATGAAATGAAACAAAAGAAAAGAACAAATGGAAGGAGGGGAAAGAAAACCAAGGAAGAAAGGAGTAGGGGCCGGCCATGTGAAATGGAACAAGGAAAAGATAAAGAAATAAAGAAGGAAAGCAAGGCTCGGTCAAAAAGGAAAGGCAAGAAAAACAAAAGAAAAAAAAGAGATAAGGAAGAGTAAAGTCGATCAAAGGAAACACAAAAAGGGACAAAAGTACTTTGAAGAGAGGCCTAGAAGGGTCGATTAAGGGATTAATAAAAAGACAAGAAATAGTGGAGAGAAGAGGAAGGAAAGAACGGACAAAAGAAGAGAGAAAAGATAGAAGAAAAATTGAGAGATAATAGAGAGAAGAAAGTGGCGTGAAAGGGGAGGAAAAGAAGGCTAAAAATTTTGGCAATTTTGGTGGGAGGTAGAAGCTAATTTTTACTGCACTTTTGGAGGAGAAAGAGGTTGGTTTTAGGTGTAGGAAATTGGCAACAAAAAGGAGAGAAAAGAGAAGAAAATTCGACACTTGAGGGAGGTGAGAAAATCTGAAAATTTTTGCATTTTGTTGGGGGTTGTTTTGGCTGCACTTTGAAGAGATTTGGGTGCTGAAAATTCAAGCTTATTGTTCCTAGAAATTAAGCTTGAAGTTGCTGAAATTTTGAGAGTTTTAGTGGCTGAAAATGGTGATGATTGGCTACTGAAAATTGGAGCTAAAGTGGGTAACATAGCTGTTGAAATTTTGAGGTTTAATGCCATGAAAAATTTGAGCTTGTGGTGGCCGATTTTGAGAGGAAAGAAAGAGAGGAGCCACGGTGGTGAAAGGAGGAGGCCACGGTGGTGAAGGGAGGAGGAAGAAGAAAGAGAAATGGGTTGAAAAAGAAAGAAGAAAGAAACGTAGAAGGGAGAAAAAAAAGAAAAAGAAAAGAAAAAGAAATGAGAAAAAAAATAGGTGAGCATGACCCAAGAAGGAAATAATTGGGCATGGCCCAATAAGAGATAAAATTGGACATGGCCTAATAGGAGAAAAATGAGTGGGCTTAGCCCAATAGGAAGAAATGGATAAGCCCATGGAGAGCCCAAAAGTCATAAAGAACCCATTGGTAAGTAAATGTAATATTTTAAGGTTTATAGGTAGTTTATTAATATTGTGCGTATTTTAGATGAAAAATATGCAAGTTGATTAAGGAAATTTAATTAAGTTGCTACCCATATAAATGTGCGATTAAGCATGTTGAATTTAAATTTGATGTTAGGAAAATTATCGTGAAGGCGTGCCGGACAAAGTAGGTACCCGACAAATAGGAACAATTATACACATGAACGAATAAATAGTGAAGCAAAATCTCACTATTACGAGGTGAGTAGGGGGTGTCGATTTTAAAATTCTCATATATTTAATACATATATTCGCATGACTTATTACACATGAATTGCTTTGAAAAGCATACGTTGGTAAAATTTTAAGAAAATTGTGGTTGTAAATTATTTTAGAAATTGTTTTGGATATGTATAAGTATGCCGTATACGTTAGTGTTTTTAAAAGCGGAAAACAAGCTTTTCAATGAGATTTACATTCAAAATTGTGCCTTATGCTTGTGGATTGTGCATTCCTGATTATGATGCCTGGTTACCATGTGAAGTATGTTTCGAAATTCATGCACTAAATTTTATTTTATGAAAATGACAATTGATTTTATTATATTTTATGTCAAATGTTTTGAGAATAAATTTGGAACGGTACTTCAATGATATAAATGATTTTTAAGACAGTTTATATAAATGAAATAAGATTTCTAATATGTGTTGAAATTGAATTGGTTTTTGTGTGAGTCTGTGGTTCGAAGCTTGGCGAGAAGGTTCTGCGAAACTTGTGGCATTATCAATAAGTCCAGTGAGTCAAGTGATACGGACCTAGACATGTTACTATTTTTATTAATATGGTGGGATTAGCTTACTGCAATGGGCGGGTTTCCATGGACCAGTCTATTTAGAGGGGTACGGTAAACTCGGTTATATTTTACCTCGGTAGAGAGGCGTGGAGGGTAACTCCTGAGGTAACGATTTAGAGTTCGCTTCACGCCGAACCACCAAGTGAAGGCGAACTCAGCCAATGCCAAGGAACGACTGTGTTTTCAAATGTAAAAATATGTTTATACATAAATGACTTTTAACAGCCTTGGCGGACTCGGTTGGGATAGCCCCAGGCCAAGGTATCCATGCGTACCGAGTATGAGAATGATTTTTATGGCACGAGCCCAGTTTTTTAAAAAGTCATAAGCCTTGTTATTTATTTTTGATAAAATATAATTGTTTTATATGGATTGAAATAAGTTTTAACATTATGAATTATGTTTTTTGGCATGGTGAGAAAATGGAATTAAATAGTTTTTCGCAGATCCCCTTGATTTTACTATCATATGAATTTCTCCCTCACGAGCGAGGAGATTTGTGAATAACGTATATACTCGATTAGTATTTGATTTCGCGGGAGCTTGCCCAATATTATCAATTTGATTTGAAAACGGTTATACTTTATAATGAATTTTCAATTTTGATATAAGGCACAAACCCCCATTTGATATAAATTATTTTTGTAATCTTGTATTTTTATATTCAAATGATCTGCCGTTTGCTTGTTTCCTATCTACGCCCTACTCACGGAGTCGATGATATTCACTGAGTCTATGAGACTCACACCCCTTTATTTCCTTTTTTGCAGACAGGGATCGATTTAGCGCGTAATCATCGGCGAGCTTAGTTATTTGCGGATAGGTAAAGGCATCTCTTAGCATTTTACTTCGAGTCGCTCCGCTGTCTAGAGTTAGTCATATGAGAATTTTTCATATTATCAGTATTGTAAAACCATAAATATGTATTATTAAAAAAAATTTTGTATTCTTAAATTTAACTTCTATTATTGGAAATAGATTAATAATAGTATAATTATTATTATTAATCATTTGCTTACTTGTTAGCATATTTAATAAATGTTTTGGAAATTTTGTAAAGGCTTGTTTGGGACTTGGCAGGATCTTCCGGAGGTCTCGGATGTCGGTAGTGACCGAAGAGGGGTCGCTACAGATTACATAAAAAGCTGTGAGGAAATCGAGGGGCAAATAAAAATAACTAAGAAAACTTTCATATGGTTGAATGAAAAAAAACAGACCTAGATATATTTGTTGTCGCTTACTCTTTTTGCTTGCATAAATACCCGTATGATAAGCGTTCGTATTTTATAATTTTCTCCTGCTTCAAATGTAATGCCACTTTTTCTAGTTTAGGTTACCTATAGATTTTGCCAATAGTTTTTCATAAAACTGGCTTCTGTAAGACCTTGGTACATCGCATCTTTATGATATCACATGGTATTTTAAGTTGAAATTCTTTATGTTTATTGATGCTGGAATGGAAAAACTAAAAAAACCTTTGTAGTCGCCATACTAAGTAAAAAAATTAAAACCTTTTAAATTCTCAAAATAGAGAAATATAAAGAGTTTGAATTGAAGAATGGGAGATTTTGAAAGCTGGTGAAATTTAATGGCTGGACGACTGAACCTCCTAATTAATAGATTTATAAACAATGGCAGGCGCGTTAATTCCTGTTCATCAAATGTAAATTCTGTTATTGATAGTTTCTTAGTTAAATCAAGGCCAGTGGCTTGATTTCACATTGAAAGGAAGAAAGGTTGGGAATGTTCTATTGTTGATAGTGTCAAGATAGATAGTTTCTTTTTGTTGAAGTCTCGTCTAGGGGATGATCTTTGTTCTCGATTTTTGGACGGAGCTCTGTTTCTGGGTTAAGTATGCTCTTTTCTTCTAATGTCTCTTTTTATGATGGGTGTAGTACTGCTTTCACTCTTTTTTGCTATTGCTCTTTTGTGCTTGTATTCTTTGGGGGATGGATTTGGTGGGGTCCGGAGGTTAGGAGGGAGCTCTCTTTCATTTTGTTAAGTAGGTGTTTGGTTTGAGAATAGATTGTTTTTTATCTGTTTTCAGGCCGAAAGGAGAGCTCTCTCCTCTTTCATTTGGAACCACTTTATGGTGTTTTGACGCTTGATTTAGTGGATGGCTATGATTTCTACGAGCCATGCTTGCTGAAGGTCAGGGTGTTTGGGTGTTTGCTTTTCTTCTCTGTTTTGTCAATGGCGAGGTGAATGGAGAAAGAGCTGTGACAGGAAGGTTTTTTTTTTTGCAAAATGTTCTGGTGTTTTCCCCTTTTCCTCTCTCTCCTGCTGCCACTTTCTTGTAGTGGGGTTTTTCATGTGTTTTCTGGTTGAGAAAGAGCTGGAGATGATTTCTGCTTCGAACGCTGTTGCTCTCGGTTTCCCGCCGAAGGTTTGTCACGGTTGATTGATATCATTCTTTGCGCCATGGTGCTAGCCTTGTTGTACGGTTTTTGAGTGCAGCTCGGGCGAGTTTGGTTCTTCGATAGAAGGGTTCTTAGACTGCTTCTAGTGGTTTTTTTTTTTGCTATTTTTTGAGAGGCTGAGCTTTTGTTTTCTTTCTTATAGAGATGGATCATGAACAAACTCTTATGTTTGTATCTTTTGATGTGGGTATGCAATCTTGACCCCTTAGCTTTTGATGCTACGGTAATATTTTGTAAGTAGCTGGGTCTTTTTGACAAATGTATAGATTCTCTCACGTTCACTGTATCATTCATGTCATTAGAGACTTCTTGGTTTTAATCTAGACTTAAAGTGACACACGGTGATAGGATTAATAAAAACTATCTTTCAAAAAAAAAAAACAAAAAGATAAAAGAGCTTCAAAGTTTTGACAAAGTATTCTGGTTTCCATCTTTGAATGTTCATTTATTGATACAATATATTGAACTTGAACAGGAATTAGTTAACCTATTTTCCATATTTGACGGTGCTTTTGACAATTATTCTTTTTATGGCTTATTTTCATTGTATGTTATTGTATATAAAAATTTCTCGTCGAAATTTTAGGATCTGAAAATTATGAGACAAATACAAATATTTGATGATGTGAATTATAATCTCTAGAAATTTCTTTGATTAATTTTTTCATTTCGTTTTCAAGAGTCATGAACTTGGACTTAGTCTTGATCACAAACTTGATTGATCTTCACTTTAAGGGTCTTCACGACTTGATCTTGCTCATAAACACTTGATATCTTGATCATGAACTTCATTTGATATCTTGATTGTGAACTTCGCTATCGCTTGATCTTCACTATGAACTTCATTGTCGCTTGATATTGACCATGAGCTTCGATGCCATTGGATCTTGATCACGAACTTCACTACCACTTGATCTTGACTTCAGAAATCTTTTAATCTTTTTATCTATGAAATGCTCTCAATCTTCAAATGCCTCCCAATCTTCGAATGCCTCTGAATGAATCAAATGACTTGGAGGAGCCCTCTATTTATAATGCTAGATGGGAGACTTTGATGAGAATGCAGTCTCTTTGAATTATCTCTAAATTATTTTAATTTATTTAGAGATAAATTATGATGACTCATTAAAAGTCTTTTGATTGGTCGGACTTTGAGTCCTTGAATTTTGATTGGTTGAAGTTTGGTATTATCTTTAAATTATCTTAATTTATTTAGAGATAAATTAAATAATCCAATTTGATTTTTATCTCTAAATTGGTATAATTATTAGAAATAAACTGAATGACCAATACTTAAATTTTGATTGGTCAAAAATATGAATATTATCTCTAAATTATCTTGATTTATTTAAAGATAAATTGGATGACCAATAACTAAATTTTGATTGGTCAAAAATATGAATATTATCTCTAAATTACCTTGATTTATTTAGAGACAAATTGAATGATCAATAACTAAATTTTGATTTGTCAAAAATATGAATATTATCTCTAAATTACCTTGATTTATTTAGAGACAAATTAGATGACCAATAACTAATTTTTAATTGGTCCAATTTAAATATTATCTTCAAATTATCTCAAAGGATAAATATATACCAATAGGTGAATTGGTTCAACTATATGTCTTTAAAATAATTCAATCAATAAATTAATTATTTTATAATTAATTACATGGTTATGACATTGTTAAATCTACGTGGTGCCACGTAATTGGCTCATAATTTTTCTCCTTCTACAAATGCTCCCTCAAGACTTGTTCACACATGATTTTGAATGTGACAAGTGGATAAGTCTTGAAATTTAAAAAAAAATTTCTAAAATTTCTTAGAATCTCAATATGCCTTGGTACACTTGCAATCCAAGTTAAATTTGAATTGTGCTTACCCATAGATAAGAGAATTATGATTTTGGAAGATGTATATTGCAATAGAACTATTTGAAGAAGTATATTGCAATAAAACTATAATCTTGAAAGTTCTCCAAAAAAAAAAAAAAAACTATAATCTTGAAAGAAGTATATTGCAATTGGTATTGCATTCCTTAATCAATTAGGATCTTTTCTTTTTACTCTATAAAATGAGAATTCCCTTACTAATTTTCTTCACATCAAAATATTGGAATCCATAATATTTTAGTTGCGATTGCTTCAGTTCCTGCACCAATTCATACTTGCTGACCCGTAGATTCAAGATTTTCCCAACATTAAGTAAAAGCCGCCTACTTCTTATTGGTAAAAGCATAGACGCAAAAGCTGCCTACTTCTTGTTGGTAAAAGCATCATTACTTTTTCGAATCTTATTTTGTTTACATGGTAAACTGATTGCAAAAACTTTTCTTGGCTCAAATTCTCGCCATGCTAAGTTATGCAAGCTATCATTTATTCTAATTCCTATACTAAAAGCATGGAAGCCACCAGTTGTTTGAATTGGCATGAAAAGCCACCATTTATCTTGCCACGTTACAATTGCCATGCTAAACTTCATGCAGGCTATTTGCCACGTTCCAAGTTTATAGTCAAAACATAAGGCCCATTATTAATAGCATATGCATACTATCAAGTTTCAAGTAAAGTGCCATGGTTTGAATTTGATTCGGTCTACTTGCTTCAAAAAATATTCCTTTCTGCAAGTTTCTTTGAGATTTCGAAGCCTTTTTTTTATTGTAACAGCTTTTTTGATTTCTTTCTTGGTAAATTTCTATTTTAGACTAATAATTTGATATTCTTTTGACAACTAAATCTCAAATTTATCAACCTATAATCAAAGCAAGTTTAAATTGAAGTGGGAGAAATTGGCAGCAATTTAAAGGGGTGCTCTTTATAATAGCATGCAATTTGTTATCCTTAAAAAGTGCTCTTTATAATAGCACTTGTTAATCCTTGAGAGGTGCTCTTCATAATAGCAAACAATCTATTATCCTTGGAAAATGCTTTTCCTAATAGCACTTGTTAATCCTTGGGAGGTGCTCTTTATAATAGCATATAATTTAGAATCACCATGGTATACTTCAAGGACTACAAAAATCAACTTGTCATTCTTTTGAAGAAGGATGAAGATATGAAGAAGGGGTTGTTGTTGGTCCCAAATATAGGTGCTAGAGGATGGGGTGAATAGCACTATCTCAGCTCTTTTGGTGGGATTGAGACTTGATCTCAAAATAAGGAAGGTAAAACAATGAAAGACTACAAAAATCAACTTGTCATTCTTTTGAAGAAGGATGAAGATATGAAGAAGGGGTTGTTGTTGGTCCCAAATATAGGTGCTAGAGGATGGGGTGAATAGCACTATCTCAGCTCTTTTGGTGGGATTGAGACTTGATCTCAAAATAAGGAAGGTAAAACAATGAAAGACAATGCATAAAGGATTTATAGTGGTTCGGTCCAAGACCTACATCCACTCCCTTGATTATCCAACTAAGGATTTTCAAATCAAATACTCAAACGATGGAATTCACAAGCTTCCACCAAGCTTTTTACAATGGCTTTTCAAGGCTCAACCACAACCTTAACACTAGTTTTTCACGGGCTAAACTAAAACCCCAAGGTGGTTTTTCAAGACTCAACCACAACCTTTACTCTAGCTTTTCACGTGCTAAACTAGAACCCCAATGTGGTTTTTCAAGGCTCAACCACAACCTATCACTAGTTTTTTCTAAGTTAAACTAAAACCCAATGTAGTTTTCCAAGGCTCAACCATAACCTATCTCTAGTTTTTCACGGGCTAAACTAGAACCCACAAGCATCTAAGGAAACCTTGCTTGATGCAAACACTTAGAGTGAAACACTCACTCTAAGAATACAACTAGATGTCTCCAATCTTATATTCATGACAAAACTTTCAATTAAAAGGACTTTATCACATTGGCAAGCCGTATAATTTCTGGTAAGGCTTATTGGGGAAGTTCTTTAATGACCAACGGAGAATTTAAGTATATCCCTAAATACTGGGAGTGGACCAAAGATATGTTATTTCGATATGAGAAGCTTTTACGTGATATGAAGATGGCCAATGCTATTTACACATCTTTATATACTTATGATCGTAATAAGCATGTCATTCGAGCATTTTGTGTGAGTTGGTGTCCAACCATGAACACCCTTCATACTGCTTTTGGAGAGGCTTCTTTATCATTATGGGACTTACACAAATTAGATGGTCTTCTAATTCATGGTTGGTTTTATGATAAAGTTGTTCCTTCTACTAAAGAATTGATTGGCGTTGGTGCTAATGGGAGAAGATTTCTTCCCAAAAGTTGTGAATACTTGTTTGTTGCCTTTCATTATTTACACAAAAGAAATGATGATATAGGCAAAGTCTTTGTTGACAATTGGATCATCTTTTAAATTTAAGGTAAATTACACTATCAAAAACCTCTAGCTCGTAAAGCCAAGAAGTCAATTAGTCCAAAGGCCATGCACAACTACTAGAATTATCAAAAAACATGAAACTTGGGCCTTGACTAGAGCTAAGGCATGCAGCAAACTTGCTATTAAAGAAAATTTTGAGGCTGATACATATCTGGCCACTTTCTTTTCTTGTTGGCTTTGTGTATTTGTCTTTCCAAGCGTAGAATCTATCATTTGTCTCGAGACATTTAAGATTACTAGCGTTATAGCTACTAGCTCTAAAGGTGTTAATCTTGCCATTCCAATGCTTGCCAAGATCTATCAAGGGCTTAATCAGATTGCCCTTTCTACTCAAGCTAGTTCTTTGGATGCATATTTTCCTATTCATTATGTTTAAGGGTGGTTGGGTCATTATTTTGAAACTCACTTTTCAACTCCATAAGAAGTAATTGGAGCCATGATGGTGAAATTCTCGAGAGAAGGTGGGGCTAAATGTTTTAGTGAACAAGAAGCGCGTAACTTGATTCATACATTATTGGTGTGGGATGCAAACTTATATTCCAAAAATCGAGGTGAGATTATCATTGACAGTAAGCCATTGGATCCTTTGTGACATGATTATTTAATTAGCGTTCATTCGAGCTACTTACTTGTTCAATGCCACAACACTATTATTATAGAACCATATAGTCCTCATCGATTTGGAAGACAATTTGGCTTCTATCAAGATGTTCCTAGAAATCTTAAGACTGATATTCACTATGGCTCAATGGATGACTTATTGAACTTTTGGCAAACTTGCATGCTTTCTAACACTCGTCAAGATTAATTTCTCTAGCTCGTCCCTTGAACATTAATGATCATGCCACTGCGAGCTATATGGAATGGTGGTCCCAAGTTCATAATCCTTACCTTGAACATAATGTTGAAGCTTTGATCTCTAGTTGTCACGACCCGGAACTTCCCTCGGGCCCATGACAACCGCTGCGACGTCTCGACTGACAATCATTATCCGGAATGCCAACAAGAACCCAGCAAGGCTTACGTATCAGTTGCTTGCCATTCCTGTGAGTAATTATTTCCAAACATTCCATTTTGAGGGTTTACAATTCATTTTCGGCTTAAATAAATCAAAACATAAAATTTGACTCACAGGGGTATTTTGGTCATTTTTCGATGAAAATATTAAAATTTAGTAAAAATGTAGTTTATGCATCAAGAATACATAATTCGAAATCAGATTTGAAATCGGAAGTCCGAAACCTTCTTTTTAAAGGATTTAAAGTCAGATTTTACTATTCAAAAATATTGATTAAAGTATTCCATCTTCTTATAAAATAATATTTATAGACACGCGTGTAAGTAATTTTTATAGCGTGAAAGTAAAATAAATTCATACATACATTAAGTTACAAAGTTATAATGTACAATAATAATTACAATGACTAGTGGGCCCATAACTATACAAATACGACAATGGCAGTAAACCTACTATCTGTCATGATACGACGATCTACGGTAGTCCTCGACAAAATTTGGTATCTACAAGCTACCACAAGCTTGAAATGTTTGGAAGGGAGGTGGGTGAGATTTTGCAATCCCAATGAGTAAACAAACATTATCATAAACATCTAAAGGTAAGTAAAATGGAGGCAATTTAAATAGCTATTACAAACCATTTCATAAAGTTTTCATTTTATTTCTTAAACCATGAAATATTTGTAATTTACCAAAATAGTTGTTAAGACTTATGACTTTCATTAAAATCATGGCTCAAGCCAAAACTAGTCCTGGAGGATACCTTGGCCGAGGCATCTAACTGAGTCCGCCAAGGTTGTCAAGACGTTTACACATTAAACACGTTTTAGTTTTGAAAACAAGCCGTTCCTTGGCGTTGGCCGAGTTACACATTCACGTGGGGGTTCATCATGAAGTGAACTCTAGTACTACATCGGGAGTTACCCTCCTCTCCTCTACAACCGGAATAACTATATAACCGGGTTTACCATGCCCCTCTAATAGGCGGTCCATGGAAACCCGTCACTGCAGCGACTAAACCCACCAATTTTAATAAAATTTCAACAGTATAACGTGACTTTTATTTACTTACCCAGCCTGCATAGTAAAACAAACAGCTTACATTTATTCCCAATGCAGTTTTTAATACAGCGACATATACTCACAATCTCATAAGCCAATTTCATGAAAATATCATTTATAACATAAGTGAAGGCCTCCAAACTACTCAATTTTTAACTAAAATCAAATATTCACATAATCCAAAAATATTTCCATTTAAATCTATTTATTTGCATACAGCAAAATTTCTCTTTTTATAGTCATTTTCTTTGCATAAAATCCATAATTAACATTTAAAAATAACTCTAGATAATTTACAATAATAATAAGTTTACTCACAGTTTATATAAATTCAATTCTCTTAAAAAGGCGTCCCAATCACGATTCCTCGGGTATGACCTCCTTGCCTTTACCGGATGTCTCACCTCCTTGATAAATTACAAAAATCACACAATTCAATACATTAATGCTAAATCACTATATAATTTATTTAAATCCTATACTAATGCATGGTATGAAATGCAACGGCTTAAAACGGTTTAAACGCAGTATTAGCCTATTTTCGGCACTTTACCCGATAAATTGCTAACGTGCTTCATTTTTGCTCTAAATCGTCCCATTCTTTCTCCAACATTTTTAACCATTAAATACCAGCCCATAACCCTCTGAAATCACCAAAATCAGATCACTTTCTTCCTTGAAAAATTCGATCAAAATGGGACATTAACCCGGTAAATTTTCTACTTTGTTTTTCTCTCACATTTAATCATTTTTCATCATTTTCTCTTCAATTCCATTTGAATAAAATCAGTTCATCACCATGGTACAACATTGAGCATTTGGCCTTGAGTGGCTAAGGTGAAAAATTCATGATTTCATGTCCAATTTAATTTCTAAACACATCTAACTAACCAAAACTATCGATTTAATTAAGAATCGAAACTTGAAAAATTCAAAATCTCCCCCCTTGAAATTCAGTCATCCCCCTAGATCCACTTTTTGATCTCTCTTTTGAAGCTTGCTAAATGGAAACAAAGACTTAGGAAGGGTAGAAATCAAGCTAAAGTCGAGAAATCTTATCGTTAGTCGCGAAAACAGGCGAAAATCGCAAATCCTTCGTCGAATTTCAAACTTTTCTTTTGTTTTTCTCTTTTCTGCCTTTTCACCCTATTTTTCCCTTTGTTCTTTTCCTTATGGCCGAACCTCTCCTTGGCTGAAGCTTAAATGGGCTGATTCACTAAAATAATATTATTTCATTTAAAAAGTGCCATGTGTCATTTTCTCATGGGACCCGTTTTTAAAATTTCGTTTTGAAAATTTCAAATTTTCACCACTTCAAACACCATGTTCATTCATACCAAAAATGAATAAATCCTTTGATTTTGATAATTTTTGACTGGTGAAAATTACGGTTTTACCCAAGGTGATAAAATTACCGTTTTACCCCTATGTTTCGAAAATTGCCAAAACTGAAATTTTTCACTTCCTATCATTAAATTATACTCCAAATAGTCAATATCGATCAAAAATTTCACTCCATGGTCAATTTATTATCTTAGGTGGCAAAATGACGATTTTGCACCTGGACATCAAAATTTTCAAATTTACCCCTAATTAACCATCGAACTCCAAAACATCATTTTAAGCCATTCCTGGACTATAAAATATTAAATTTCATCTTAAAATTCCCATTTGAACTAATTCGAGGTTAAATCCACTTAAGTGTACCATTATGTACAATACCGGGTTTTTAGCTATTCTTTGAGACTTTCCTAGCATACAAACATGTTGTTCATTGCATGTATGTCATGACATGTATTTATAAGGTCGGGTTTTACAACTCTACCCCCTTTAAAATAAAATTTTGACCTCAAAATTTCACTTACCAGATTCGACGAATAAATGCGGGTATTGGTTCTTCATCTGGTGTTCTACCTCCCATGTCATTTCCTCCATTCGAGCATTCCTCCACAACACTTTGACCATTTGAATGCTTTTGTTCCTCAGTATGCGATCCTTTTGATCCAAAATACTCACAGGTTGCACTTCAAACTTCAAGTCGTCATGCAACTCGATCGGAGGTGATTCGAGGATGTGAGAAGGATCTGGTACATATTTCTTAAGCATGGAGACATGGAAAACGTTGTGGATCTGATCTAACTCCGGAGGCAGTTCCAACCGATAAGCCACTGGTCCAATTCTCTCAATGATTCGGAATGGTCCAATATACCTCAGGTTAAGCTTCTCTCGTTTGGCAAATCGAATCACACCTTTAAACATCCATTAAAATACCATAATTTATTATCATAGCATAATCAAAAAGAACTTAATATTTCAAAGTATTCAAATTATTACCTTTCCACGGAGAAACCTTAAGAAAAACTTTATTATTGATCTCAAACTCCAACTCTTTTCTCCGTTTATCTGCATAGCTCTTCTGCCTATCCTGGGCTACCTTTAGCCGCTCTCGTATAACCTTAACCTTGTCATTAGTTAGATCATTCAATTCCATACTAACTAACTTTCTTTCACCCATTTCATTCCAACAAAGTGGAGTACGGCATTTCCTTCCAATAAAGCTTCGTACGATGCCATACCGATGCTAGACTAGAAGATGTTGTTGTAAGCAAATTCCACTAACGGCAAGTGTCTATCCCAACTCCCAAGAAAATCCATGACACAAGCCCTCAACATGTCTTCCATAGTCTGGATAGTCCTCTCTAACTAACCATCCGTCTGTGGGTGAAAAGCAGTGCTGAATCTCAATTTGGTTCCTAGAGCTTTTTGAAATTTAGGCTAGAATTGAGAAGTAAATCGAGGATCTCGGTCTGACACTATAGAAACAAGAACTCCATGTAGCCTCACGATCTCATTTATATAAAGCTGAGCTAGCTTCTCAATAGAGTATGTACTATGGACAGCTAAAAAGTGAGCGGACTTAGTCAACCGACCTACAATCACCCAGATTGCATCCTTTCCCCTCTGTGTCCGCGGTAGTCCCAAAACAAAATCCATAGTTACATGCTTCCATTTCCACTCAGGAATAGGTAAAGACTGAAGTGTACCTACTGGCCTCTGATGCTCCGCCTTAACTTGCTGACATACTAGACACTTTGCTATGAATTCTACTACGTCTCGCTTCATACTCGGCCACCAATAACTGTCCCGTATTGTCCGATACATCTTGGTGCTTCTGGGATGCAGTGCATAGGCAGATGAATGGGCTTCTTTCATAATCGCCTATCTCAACTGGTTTCCCTCAAGAACACAAACTCGGTCTTTAAACATCAAAATATCATCATCCCCAAGTCTGAAATCACTAACACCCCTATCTGTCAATTTTTGCACTTCTTTCCTTAACTCATTATCTGACCTCTGAATGTCCTTGATCTGATTGAGCAATGTAGGTCGCACAATAAAGCTTGCCAATAGGGATCCATCCTCACCATTTCTCAACTGGACGTCAAGAGATTTCATCTTTAATAAAACTGGAAAATAACAACTCTGAAGTGTAGCTAAAAACGATGAAGATTTACGACTTAAGGCATCAGCAACAACGTTCACCTTACCCGAATGATAGTCTATCACCAAGTCATAATCTTTTATCAACTCCAACCATCGCCTTTGCCTCAAATTTAGCTCCTTCTGAGTGAGCAAATATTTTAAACTCTTGTGATTTGTAAAGATACGACAATGCTCACCATACAAGTAATGCCTCGAAATTTTCAGTGCGAACACTACTGTTGCTAACTCCAAATCATGGGTACGGTAATTTACCTCATGTTTTTTTAGCTGCCAGGAAGCATAGGCTATCACTTTCTCATCTTGCATTAGTACACACCCTAATCCCATATTAGAGGCATCACTATATACTACAAATTCTTTACCACTCACAAGAAGTGTTAACATGAAAGCGGATAATAACCGATTCTTCAGCTCCTGAAATCGACTCTCACAGAGATCATCCCACAGAAATTTAACTCCCTTACGAGTCAGACGGGTCAAAGGAGCTGCTATCAATGAAAATCCCTAAACAAACCTCCGATAATAACCGGTTAATCCGAGAAAACTACGAATCTCCGTCACTGTCCGCGGTTGCTCCCATCGCACAATTGCCTCTATCTTCTTGGGATCAACATAAATTCCAGTGCCCAATACTACATGTCCCAAGAATACCACTTCTTGTAACCAAAACTCACACTTTGAAAACTTTGCATACAACTGTCTTTCCCGCAAAGTCTGCAATACTGTACGCAAGTGGGCAGCATGCTCATCATTATTTCTCAAGTAAACTAGGATGTCATCAATGAACACAATAACAAACTTGTCCAAATAAGGATGGAACACCTTATTCATGAGATCCATAGAAGCTACCAGGGCATTAGTCAAACCAAATGGCATAAGCAAAAACTCATAATGCCCATACCTCGTCCTAAATGAAATTTTGGGTACATCCTGCTCCTTAATCTTCAACTGATAATACCCAGACCTCAAATCAATCTTGGAGAATACCATAGCACCTCGCAATTGATCAAATAAATCATCAATCCTAGGCAAAGGATACTTATTCTTGATGGTCACTCGATTAAGCTGACGATAATCAATACACAATCGAAAAGTGTCGTCCTTTTTCTCAACAAATAATACCAGTGCTCCCCAAGGTGAAATACTAGGACGAATGAAACCCTTATCTACTAGGTCTTGCAACTGAACTTTCAGTTCCCTTAGTTCCACCAGACCATTCTGTATGGGGGAATAAAAATAGGTGCGGTACCCGGAAGTAAGTCAATAGGGAACTCAAGCTCTCTATCTGGAGGTAGTCCCGATAACTCATCAGGAAACATATCCGGGAACTCACTCACTATTGAGACATCTTCTAGCTTAGGTTCCCATCTTGTAGCATCAACCACATAAGCCAAGTAAGCCGGATACCTTTTATGCACCATTTTTAATGCCTTAATTGTCGAGATTACATAAAATGGTAAAACTCGACGTTCCCCTACAAATATCACCTCTGCTCCCTCAGAAGTCCGAAGCATTACTTCTTTCCAGAAACAATCTACGTTCGCTTAGTGTGTACTCAACCAATCCATACCCAAGATTAAATCAAAGTCTCGGATCTCTAAAGGAATTAAGTCACCCCTAAACTCTTCTTTACCTATCATAACTCCATAATCTCTATAACACATATTTCTGACCAATTGCTCTCGCAAAAGGGTGTGAACTACAATATTCTCCTTTAGAGGTGACACGTTTCTATCAGCAAATGATGCAAATGCAGTGCTGACATAGGACCTATCCGATCTAGAATCTATTAAGGCATATGCGTCTCTACCAAATAAAGATATAATACCTATCACAACCTCAGGTCTGACTCGTGTCTCGTCCTCCGTCACTGCAAATACTCTAGTCGAAGTACGAGTCTATGGTCCCGGAGGTGGATGTACTGGGATGTTACTCTCTACACCAAACCGAATGGTCACTCCCTGTCTCGGTCATAGCCCTGATGAATCTCTCCTCTACACCTTAGTGCGAGCTGGTGGGGACGAAGTGGCAGTAGTACCTTGCCCTAACTGCGGGCAACGACTCCTAATATGACCTAGTTGTCCACAATGAAAACACATCATCGGTTCCCTACATGTCCCAATATGTAGCTTCCCACAATTTCTACACAGATTAGAACCTCCGAAGCTCCTCCTAGAAGCAATCGTCACAGACCTACTAAATCTCTGTGATCTCTGTTGTGATTGAGCAAATGAAGGTCGTGGAGATGTCACTAATACGAAGGTAACACTCCCTGTACCCAATGAATCTTGGCTCCTCTTCGGTGGCTGACTCGTACATACCCCTGGGCTTCTCCTCTTAGTAAACTCAACCCGCATTCTTCTATTCTCATTTGCAAGCTTTTTCGCTCTCAAGGCCATCTGTACCACCTCTTTATACGACTCCCTGCCTGTCACTGCCATCCGCTCTCTAATCTCGTTGCAGAGCCCTTCCTCAAAGTAACTAGCCTGGTCTTGTTCTGATCGCACCAGGTCAGGTACATATAACATTTGCTCATTAAAACGAGCCTTATACTCCTCTATCGATAAATTACCTCATCTCAAATTCAAAAATTCCCTTTTCTTCTCTTTCTGATGAAAATACGTGAAATACTGCTCGTCAAACTCTTGAAGGAAATATGTCCATGTAAGAGGAGTAGTGGAGCATGCCTTAACTGACTTCCACCAAATACGAGCCCTCTTCTCCAATAACCGAGTGGCTACCATTAACTTCAAATCATCATCTAATCTCATATCAGCCAGTGCCTTTGAAACCTGATTAACCTAGTCCTTAGCCACTGTGGCATCCAACTCACCAGTGAATGAGACACATCCGAGCTGCCTGGCCTCCTTCAGTTTCTTGGAGATAGACACATCCTGTGCCGACTGAACTGTAGGAGCAACTGGAGGCGCAACCAGCGAAACCTGACTAGCTTGAGCCTGACCCGCCATTGCGGTAAGAAATGCTGGTAGCGCCTGGGCTACCTCAAGTGACATGGCAGGTACACCAGGAGTAGCAACAGGTGGTGGATAAGGTGTAGGATGTGAGGGACTGTCATGCTACTCAGTAGCAGATGCCACTCTAAAAGAAGACGCAGCCGATTCTTCTTCCACAAGATCCAGCCGATTTCGTCTAGGGCGACCTCTCCCCCTATCGGTAGGTCTAGTGATAGGTGGTAGCTCACGTCGAGGAGGCATGATAGTCTAGAAAAGAAAATAAAGCAATTCGATCAGTCATAGACTCTATATGCAGACATATCTATTTTAATTAACCTAACCTCACTTAACTTAGGCCACACTGACATTGTAAATCTTAAAGCAGTTTCTAAACCAAAACTTTTAAAATCAAAACCTTTTAAACCAAAAGCTCTTATACTAATCGAATTGTCACGACCCGGAACTTCCCTGGGGCCCATGACAACCGCCGCGACGTCCCGATTGACACTCATTACCTGAAATGCCAATCAGAACCCCGCAAGGCTTACGTATCAGTTTCTTGCCATTCCTATCAGTAATTCTTTCCAAACATTCCATTTTGAGGGTTTACAATTCATTTTCGGCTTAAATAAATGAAAACATAAAATTTGACTCACAAGGGTATTTTGATCATTTTTCGACGAAAATATTAAAATTTAGTAAAAATATAGTTTATGCATCAAGAATACATAATTCGAAATCATATTTGATATCGGAAGTCCGAAACCTTCTTTTTAAAGGATTTAAAGTCAAATTTTAGTATTCAAAAATATTGATTAAAATATTCCATTTTCTTATAAAATAATATTTATAGACACGCGTGTAAGTAATTTTTATAGCGTGAAAGTAAAATAAATTCATACATACATTAAGTTACAAAGTTATAATGTACAATAACAATTACAATGACCAATGGGACCATAACTATGCAAATACGACAATGGCAGTAAACCTACTATCTGTCGTGGTACGACGATCTACGGTAGTTCTCGACAAAATCTGGTATCTACAAGCTACCACAGGCCTGAAATGTTTGGAAGGGAGGTGGGTGAGATTTTGCAATCCCAATGAGTAAACAAACATTATCATAAACATCTAAATGTAAGTAAAATGGAGGTAATTTAAATAGCTATTACAAACCATTTCATAAAGTTTTCATTTTATTTCTTAAACCATGAAATATTTGTAATTTACCAAAATAGTTGTTAAGGCTTATGACTTTTATTAAAATCATGGCTCAAGCCAAAACTAGTCCTCGGGGATACCTTGGTCGAGGCATCTAACTGAGTCCGCCAAGGTTGTCAAGACGTTTACACATTAAACACGTTTTAGTTTTGAAAACAAGTCGTTCCTTGGCGTTGGCCGAGTTACACATTCATGTGGGGGTTCGACATGAAGTGAACACTAGTACTACCCCGGGAGTTACCCTCATCGCCTCTACAACCGGACTAACTATATAACCGGGTTTATCGTGCCCCTCTAATAGGCGGTCCATGGAAACCCGTCACTGCAGCGACTAAACCGACCAATTTTAATAAAATTTCGACAGTATAACGTGGCTTTTATTTATTTACCCAGCCTGCATAGTAAAACAAATAGCTTACATTTATTCCCAATACAATTTTTAATACAGCCACATATACTCACAATCTCATGAGCCACTTTCATGAAAATATCATTTATAATATAAGTGAAGGCCTCCAAACTACTCAATTTTTAACTAAAATCAAATATTCCCATAATCCAAAAATATTTCCATTTAAATCTATTTATTTGCATACAGCAAAATTTTTCTTTTTATAGTCATTTTCTTTGCATAAAATCCATAATTAATATTTAAAAATAATTCTAGATAATTTACAATAATAATAAGTTTACTCACAGTTTATATAAATCCAATTCTCTTAAAAAGGTGTCCCAATCACGATTCCTCGGGTATGACCTCCTTGCCTTTACCGGATGTCTCATCTCTTTGATAAATTACAAAAATCACACAATTCAATACATTAATGCTAAATCACTATATAATTGATTTAAATCATATACTAATGTATGGTATGAAATGCAATGGCCTAAAATGGCTTAAACGCGGTATTAGCCTATTTTCGGCACTTTACCCGACAAATTGCTAACGCGCCCTATTTTTGCTCTAAATCGTCCCATTCTCTCTCCAACATTTTTAACCATTAAATACCAGCCCATAACCCTCTGAAATCACCAAAATCAGATCACTTTCTTCCTTGAAAAATTCGGTCAAAATGGGACATTAACCCGGTAAATTTTCTACTTTGTTTTTCTATCACATTTAATCATTTTTCATCATTTTGTCTTCAATTCCATTTGAATAAAATCAGTTCATCACCATGGTACAGCATTGAGCATTCGGCCTTGAGTGGGTAAGGTGAAAAATTCATGCTTTCATGTCCAATTTAATTTCTAAACACATCTAACTAACCAAAACTATCAATTTAACTAAGAATCGAAACTTGAAAAATTCAAAATCTTGCCCCTTGAAATTCGGTCAGCCCCCTAGATCCACTTTTTGATCTCTCTTTTGAAGCTTGCTAAATGGAACAAAGACTTAGGAAGGGTAGAAATCGAGCTAAAGTTGAGAAATCTTACTGATAGTCGCAAAAACGGGCGAAAACCGCGAATCCTTCGTCGAATTTCAAACTTTTCTTTTGTTTTTCTCTTTTCTTCCTTTTCTCCTTATTTTTCCCTTTGTTCTTCCCCTTATGGCCAAACCTCTCCTTGGCTGAAGCTTAAATGGGCTGATTCATTAAAATAATATTATTTCATTTAAAAAGTGCCACGTGTCATTTTTTCGTGGGACCCGTTTTTAAAATTTCGTTATGAAAATTTCAAATTTTCACCACTTCAAACACCATGTTCATTCATACCAAAAATGAATAAATCCTTTGATTTTGAAAACTTTTGACTGGTGAAAATTACGGTTTTACCCCGGGGTGACAAAATTATCGTTTTGCCCCTATGATTCGAAAATTGCCAGAACTGAAATTTTTCACTTCCTATCATTAAATTATACTCCAAATAGTCAATATCGATCAAAAATTTCACTCCATGGTCAATTTATTATCTTAGGTGGCAAAATAACGATTTTACCCCTAGACATAAAAAATTTCAAATTTACCCCTAATTAACCCTCGAACTCCAAAACATCATTTTAAGTCATTCCTGGACTGTAAAATATTAAATTTCATCTTAAAATTGCTATTTGAACTAATTTGAGGTTAAATCCACTTAAATGTACCATTAGGTACAACACTGGGTTTTTAGCTATTCTTTGAGACTTTCCTAGCATACAAACATGTTGTTCATTGAATGTATGTCATGACATGTATTTATAGGGTCTGGTTTTACAATAGTACCCATCAAACTCCATCCAAACGCTCAAGACAACAAAAGGAAAGGCCTTTTAAAATTGAACAAGGCGACAATGAGATACTTGTTACAACAAATCTCTCTAGTAGAGACAAACACAAGGAACCTTCAAAAGCGCAAAGCCTTCAATTGCTTCCACTTACAAATGTTGAACAAGGAATTCTTGAAAAAATTTTTGGGCACCAAGGTGCAATAGCTTTTGAAGATTCTAATATTGTAATTGATCATGAGAAACATTGGAAGTGAGTCACACCAAAGAAGCAAAAGGTATCATACCCTTCTAGCTTTTCATTTCTTAAATACATTCCAAGTTGTTCTTTACTTCCAGAAAACTTGAATGATTGGGTAATTGTATCATGAATTTGTGATCTTTTTTTTTATTGTTTTATGGAACTAACTTTTATCCATTTATTTATTTTTTAGCTTCAAAGCCAAGATCCAACTAGAAAAGTTATCGATGAAGTCGTTCCTACTATTAGCGTAGCTTCAATTTCTATTCCACATGGATTTAATAAACTTGCAACGAAGATAAGAAACCACTATGCTCAAGAGATTTCAAACACGTCCTCAAATCAATAAAATATTTCTCCTCATGTAATCACTAAAGAAATTAGTGTTGTTTCCAAAAGTACGACCGAGTTGTGTGTCGAGGATAGTCATCTTGCACTTCCATAAGCTTCTAAATTTAGTCTTGATAAGGTGATCCATGATTGTCATTCAAAGCTTGTCGTGACCTTATGAGAGAGTATTCAACCAACAATTCTCAAAACTCTTTTCGATCATGTTTTTTCTTTCACTACTAAGGTTCAAAAGGTTCTTACTGTAATAAAAAGGGTTGAGATTGTGGATTCATCCTCATTGAGGAACATGGTTCAAGAATACTTTAGACAAGTTCACTAATTTATTGACCTGGAATCATCCTTTAGTAGTAAGTCTACAAAAGATCGAAATGAGAAGCTTCAAAAACTTGTTATTCCCTTATCAAGAGCAAGAGTTTTGAGTAAGCTTGGAGAAATCTAGAATGCTAGTGTCTTCCAATGTTCCCTTATCAAGAGCAAGAGTTTTGAATAGTGTTGTAAAAATTCCATTGACCAAGGATTTTGGGAAATATCTAGGCTCCCCAATCATACATGGTAGAGTTTCGAAGACTACCTACACCGACGTCATCGTTAAAGTCAAGGCAAGACTAGAACACTGGAGCAACAAACAACTATCAATGGCAGGCCGAGTAGCATTGGTACAGTTTGTAACAAGTTCAATGGTTGCTTACTTGATGCAGACTTCATTTCTACCAAAAAATGTGATTCAAGAGCTTGAAAGGATGAATAGAAACTTTGTATGGGGACATTTTGGTGGCAACAAAAAGAACCATGGCGTAAGTTGGGAGAAACTTTGTTCACCCAAAGAGGAAGGATGACTGCAACTTAGAAACTTAAGATTCTTAAATTTAGCATTACTGGCAAAACTTGGCTAGAAGTTGTTAATGGACACAAACCATCTATGGGTAGATATCTTACAAAAGAAATATCTACGGGATGATAATCTCATGACAGTGAATGCTAAGTCATCGGATTCTCATGTATGGAAAAGTATATTGAAAGCAAGAAATATTTTGGTGAAAGGCTTGGGGAAGGTTGTCACTAATGGCATTGCAACGAGATTCTGGGTTGATTCTTGGCTCGACTGTGGACCTTTGATTGATTATGCTAATAGGGACATATCAAATATAGAAGCTAGCTTACCAGTTGTAAGCTTTTGTGATGAAAATGGACAATGGGATTTAGATTACCTGAATCAGGTTTTACCTATGCAGATTATTCTACGAATTGTAACGGTTCTCATCGATCCCAACAGCGATAAGGAGGATGCCAGAGTATGGATACTTACCAGCAACGGGGAATTCACGGTTAACTCAGCTTACAAATGCCAACAAGTAAGTACTGGTACCAACTCTAGTTTTTTGGAAAACTATTTAGAAATTGCCTTGTCCTAGGAAAGTCTGCTTATTCATTTGGAGGGTCTTACATAATTCCTTGCCAACGGGATATTGGCTGTCAAGAAGAAATATGAGTAGTATGGGTTTGTGTCCTAGATGTGAAACTCATGAGGAAACCATATTACATGCGGTTAGAGACTGTAGATGTGTAAAGAGCTTTTGGAATCGCATAAAGCCTTCATTTATTCAATCAAATTTTTATCAGATGGATTTGAACCAGTAGGTGACTTCCAATGTACTTCATACAACAGAGATAGAAGGTATACCATGGAATGTTATTTTCATTCATGGAATTTGGCTTTTGTGGTACTGGCGAAATTTACAAGTGTTCAATACATCTTTTGTTTGGCCTAACAATGACTGGCAACAAATCTGGACAAGAGCTAAAGAAGCCTGGGATATCTTAAGGAAACAATGAGGACAAATCAGGCAGGAAATGATGATACATTGGACAAAACCATTGCACTCTTCTGTCAAACTTAATGTGGATGGTAGTGCTCGAGGACAACCAGGTCTCGCTGCGGCAGGTGGTATTGTCAGAGATGAAAATGGTTTCTGGTTAGTTGGGTTTATATACAAAATAGGAATTTCTTTTTCTTTAGCAGCAGAATTATGGGCTTTATATCAAGGGTTAGAAATATGTTGGAACCGAGGTTATAGAAAGATAGTAGTGGAAATTGACTTTTTGCTGGTGTTTCAGAAAATATCAAAAGCAATTTCTAACTTGGACCCTTATGGTAATTTACTGCAAAGGATCAAGGATCTGTTATAGAGAAGCTGGGACTGCTGTGTAACTCACGTACATCGTGAAGCCAATCAGTGTGCAGATTGGATGGCAACACATCATGATAATCTTTCATTAGGCTTACATGTTTTTGATAAGCCCCCATCTAGTATTCTTACTATTTTATTTGGAGATATGTTTGGTATTATTTGGCCAAGGATGATGTAGTTTTGATTTAAGTTAATATATTTCCTTTATATAAAAAAAACTTGTTATTCATCTCAAGGATGAGAAGTCTCTTAAAAGTAAATTTGTTGAGGAGGCTGATGGTTTGCAACCCAAGTTAATGAATCTTGAAGACGAAATAGATGCTTTCTATCGAAAGAATGATGAAATTGAATCCTCTCTCAAAGTAAATAAAGAAGAGGTGCAAATGAGGGAAGCTAATATTTCCAAGATTAATGAAGAGATAGCTTCTACCAAGTCTTCTCCTATTTAGAGTGAAAGCAAAGTTAATTCTTTAAAACTGTTGCAGAATATGTTAGAATCTTCTTGAGAAGAGCTAAAGAATTTAAAGTGGAAGCCTTGATTTGATTACTTCCTTATTCATGTAGCCTTTTTTTTCTAGTATTTAGACCTTTAAAATATTGTTTCACATTGTAATGCATTTTGAATTAGCAATAAAATCAATTTTTTTTCTATTGCTTTTCTTTGCTTGTGAAGAAATTAAAAGATAATCCTATGAAACCTTCAAGATACTTTATATTTCACAAATTTTCTTGGACACCAATTGAACTTCAAACAATTCAACTTGCGATTGTAATTTGTTTCACTTGCAATTTAATTAATTGAATCACATAACTTGACAAAGAAGTACAAACTTGATTTATTCTTCGATCATATATCTTGGTAGCTTCATCATCATAAACAATTGAGCAATGCTTGATGCAAAAGATTATTTTTTTTTTTGTGCGACTAAACTTGGTAATGGGACCAAGCTGCCTACGTACCTTATGATACGAAGAGGATCTAGTCATAACGTAGTTCATATATATATATATATATATGCCTTAACTTTTGCCTAAGTCATCCTGTTAAAGATTTTGAACTTAGCAAGTGTTTTTTTTTTTTTTTTTTGCCTTAACTTTTGCTTAAATCATCCTGTTAAGGATTTTTAACTTAATCGACTTTTTTTTTTGTGCCTTAACTTTTGCCTAAGTCATCCTGTTAAGGATTTTCAACTTAGCATGATTTTTTCTTTTTTTGGGTGCAGTTTAAGCTCTTGCCGAAGAGCATTTGACCTTCAAGCATAGTAGCACTTCAAGAATTTGCCATTAATTGGGCCATTGCTTACTCCATCTTGATCAACAATTTTGTATGTGCCATTAGTGTAGACTTCTTGAACAACATATGGTCCATCCCTCTTTGAGAGGAACTTGTTACCCATATGATGTGTAGTGTTTATGGGTCTTCACACTACAAGAATTAAGTCTCCCACTTGGAATGATTATGGTTTAACTTTCTTGTTGAAAGCTTTGGACAATCGAGCTTGATAACATTCCAAGCGTTGTGCTTCCAACCTTTTCTCATCCAACGCTTCAAGTTCTTCAACGCATAGGTGAACATTATCTTCATTTGAAAGACCTTCTTAAATGGAAATTTTCAATGATGGAATGTGATGCTCTAATGGAAGAATAACTTCCACACTATAAACAAACGAATATAAAGTAGCTTGAGTAGGTGTATGAAATGTTGTACGATAAGCCCATAAAGCTTCCCCTATTTTCTCTGGCCAATCTTTCTTTGCACGATTATAAACTTTCTTAAGAAGATTGCACAAAGTCTTGTTGAAAGCTTTTGCTAACCCATTTACTGGTGCATGGTACATGGAAGAATTATATTGCTTGAAGTTAAATTGTGCACACAACTTCTCCATCATGAATTGTTTTCCATTATCTATTATAATACATCGTGGCATGCCATAACGATAAATGCTGTTTGTTCTAATGAAGGTAGCAATAGTTTCTTTCTTTACTTCTCAACAAGATCTACTTCTGCCCACTTTGAAAAGTAGTCTGCGACTACGAGTATGTAGAGATGCCTTATGGAACTTTTAGGTAATGTTCCAACGAAGTTGAGTCCCCAAGCATCAAATGGCCACGATGTAACTATTGCGTGGAGTGGTTTAAGGGGCTGATGAATGAAATTAGCATGAAATTGACATGCTTGACATCTTTTTGCATAGTCCATGTTATCCTTCACCATTGTTGGCCAATAGTACCCTATTCTTTTGATTTGGAAGTGCAACTTGGCTCTAGATTGATGCACCCCACAAATTCCTAAGTAAGTTTCTTGTAAGGCCTTGTATGCTTATTCATCTCTTAAACAATGAGGAAAGACTCTGTCAAAGGAATGACAATAGAGTGTACCTTTGAAATAAATAAATCGAGAAACTCAATGTTTTATTTTTGTTTTGTGCCTTGGATTATTAGGAAGCTTCCCATGCTCTAAGTAGTCAATCAATGGCTGTCACCAATCTTCTTTTCCCACTTCAAGGACTGAGACAACATTAGACTCTACATCCACTTCTTCACCTAGAGTGATTGGTGGCAAGATCCATCGCTTGCAAAGCAGCACTTTTAATTCTGTACTAGTTGATGCAATTGCTGACACTAAATTAGCCAAAGAATCTGCTTGCCTATTTTCTTTCCTAGGTATATGTTATATGCTAGCTTAGTCAAACCTCTTCAAAAGTTTCTTAACATAGTTGACATATGGTAAGAGCTCAGGCTTTTTAACTTCATAAAGCGAAAGGATTTGGTTTACAACCAATTTAGAATCTTCAAACACTTTAAGTTGGGTGATTTGCATATCCACCGCCATCTCCAAACTTATGATCAAGGCTTGGTATTTTGCCACATTATTATAGCAATTTTTTATGAGAGTGAATGCGTAAGGCAGCACCTTTCCTTTTGGAGTGATAAAAATGACTCCTGCAATTGCCCCATCTTGTCGACCTACTCCATCAAAGTGTAACTTCCATGGCTTAAGATTTTCAATGTAGATAACATCTTCATCAGGGAAATCTTTAGAGAAAATCATCTAGAATTGGATGATTTGCAAGAAAATTTGCAAGTGCTTGTCTTTTGTTGGCCTTTTGAGGGATATATGTGATGTCGAACTCTTGTAACAAAAGAGCCCATTTTGCCAATCTCCCACTGAGCATTGATTTTGACATATGATACTTAAGGGGATCTGCTCATGAAATTAAGTGAACAGAATAAGCATGCCAATAATGCCTTAATTTCGTAATTGCAAACGTTAATGCCAAGCATGTCTTTTCAATGGGAGAATAATTTAATTCTATGCCATTAAGAGTTCTACTAAGGTAGTAAAGTGCAATCTCATGGACTTCATCCAATAGCCTTATAACCTTTATAATTGATGCCTTATTAATAAATGCAAACATCTAATTATCCAATGTGAATGATATAATTGCATGATTGAAATAAGCGTTGACCAATCTCAATTGGCTGCAGAACTCATTCCAACATAAACTACTTGCTCCAACTATGATGTTAGAGTCTGCATGTGGCTTGACACTTTCTGTTGATGCTATTCAAGCTCCTCCTCCTGAACTTAAGGGTTATCAGGAAATGAAGGACTCAATGAAAAAATTGGAGATCCAAATGCAAATTATGCAGACAAGCTTTTAAGTGCTCCTTCATAAGTTTCCACATACACTCGATGTCGAGTCTTTATGACAATAGCCACAGCCACAATTGTAGCCATTGCCACAGTCACAAACGTAGCCACACTCATTTTCTTTTGATGATGTGGAGGAGGCACTATCGAAGGTATTAATTTCTTTCTTTGTAACTGTTGGATTTGTAGATTTTTAGATTGATTTGCACATTTCTATTCATTTTTCAATTTTCATAACTTTGAAATACAATTTGTGTTTGTCTTTTCGTTATATAATAAAATTTAAATAGTTTTACTACATACTAATTAATTTTAATATTATTATTTGTGATACCTTTAAAATTGACCATAAATTTGAAATGACAAAATTCAATGATCTAAATATGCTTTGAAACTAAATGAAAAAGATTTTAAACTTGAAGAACAATCCTCAAAGTGTTTTGAAGTTGTTTGTGAAATGCAAAAAATGTTCGAACACTTTGAAACTCAAATTCCAGCTAGATGAATCGACTTCTTAAAGTGAAACATCGATTCTTTACAAAATAGAAAGCAATGTATTTTCTCTAAACTAGGAAGAATCGACTTCTCAAAAACAGAAACATCAATTCTTGAAGAAATAGAAGCCACTGGAACAAGAAAATCGATAATTGAAAAAGTAATGGTTGATTCTCAAGAAGGCATAAGCAATTTGGAAAATCACTACAAAGGTGAGAATCGATTTCTTAAGCAACAAATGATCGATTCTTAAAGCCATAAAGACAAAAATCATAAACTTGTTGAAGAAGAAAGATGGAGAATAGGACAAGAATGGAGTTGAAAAAAAAAGAAAATTTTCATTTTCATTTTAGCACACAGTGATAAGAAGAATCGACTACTTAGATATGCAATGATCAATTCTCATAAAACAGAATACTCCAGACTTGATGTGAGACAAGAAGAATTAACTACTTAGAAATGCAATAATTGAATCTCGACAAATAGAAAGCTCCAAACTCAACTTGAGGTAAAAAGAATTGATATCACAAGAGTAGAAAGGTCTATTCTTAAGAAATCAAGAGGCTCGAGTTATGGAAAAATCAATGTCTCACATGCCTATTGATTGATACTTTAAGTTCAATTGGCATGAGTTAAGTGGTTCCAACATTCAAACAAGAAAACAAATCTCATTCCAAAGGGCAAAAGTCCTAAAGACCTAGAAATACTTTTGTGAAGGACGTTTTTCATATGAGAAAACACTTGAGAAAATCATTCTAAGAAAAGAAAAAAGTCAAGATCTTTAAAGTTCACATATTTTCTCTCTCTACTGCATAATCTAAAAAACCAAAGCCTTCATCTTTAAGTTTACATTCTTTGAAACATTTTTGTTCTTTTGTACCTTACCTAGCTCATTAGCCTTTTATGGCATTAAGCTTTGTAAGTATGAACTGCTGTAAAGTTATACCTTCATAGCAAAAGGTAGAAAAGTTTTACATCCATAGAAAATGTAGTGTGGTTGTGCTTAACCCATAAAATGCAGTGACTTGTAAAGGTTGAGATTGATCTATAAAAGACAATGGCTTGTAAAGGTTGTCCTTGATCCATAAAAGATAATAACATGTAAAGGTTGTGTTTGAACATGATTCAAAAAGATAGTATTTAGTGGATTCAAACTCTATCATGACGTCCACACAAGCCTAATAGGCAAGCCTACTAAACTTGAACAAGCCTTTGAATCCAAAATCATATAACACAAATGCCAAGGAATTTATAATCAAACATTCATAACAAATTCAAATATAATACATTATCCTTGGCTCACAGTCCATACAAATGTTCAAAGGCCATACAATAGCCATCAAATCGGGTTCGTACATAACAACCCTTATACAGTTCAAATGGCACATCATGCCTGACATATTCACCAATTAATCAAACTGAAAGGCGAAAGGCATATACAGACTCTGCGGAGTGACATGTTGGGAGGGAGACCTACTAGATGCCAATTACGTGTCCGTCCAATCGACGACACTTGCTACATGACCTCATATCTTCTTTTAGTTGCACATAGTACAATAGAGGGGTGAGTCATCTAATACTCAGCGAGGAGATGCTATCACAACATAATATTTCATATATATATTATACATCTATGCCTATCTAGCCATAATATATTCATATTCAAACATCTCCAAGTCAAAAGTGTGTGGATCATCCTAATATCCTACATGCACAATTCATCACAGTTAAACTTGCTGGATCACATATCAACGACGTATTATATCCATAAATTTCCAAGTTCTATGTCCTCACAACAATCATATTGTCAAACCCTGCTCTATAAAGTAATTGCAATGTCATTCATATGCTTAATAGAATGTATGCATATTTGGACAATTCGAGAAAACGTTAAAAAACGATATTGCCCTTAATGCTACCATTAAGTCGATTAAACCTCGAATGAGTTCAAATAAGAATTTTAAGAGTGAAATCGAGAATTTCACAGTCCAAGGATTACTCAAAATAATGATTCGAAGTTCGAAGTTCAATTTGGAGTCAATCAAGAAAATTGACCGATTATGGGCAAAACCGTCATTTTTCCATTTAAGGACAAAATGAGGATTTTTAATAAAGATTTTGATCACAAATGAGCAAGAATAATTATATGAAGTATAATATGATTAGCATAAAATGAAGTTTTTCAGTGAAAAATTGTAATTCTCTATATTTTTTGAGCACAAGGGCAAATAGTAATTTTACCACTAGAGGACAAAACGAGAACTTTTAGAAAAGGTTTTGGCCCCATTTGATTAAGATTGATCAATTGAAGTGTTATTTGAGGTTGAAAAGTGGAAAAAAAATGTAATTTCAGTACATTTCGGAGTATAGGGGTAAAATCGTAATTTTTTTGTCTCGGAGGCAAATTGGTAAATTTTTTGCCCCAGCACTTGTCAAGACCAACAATTTTATTTGACAATGGAATGGATAAATATTGAAATAATTGTGGTGGGAAATCAAGTAGAAAAAGTCAAAAAAAATTAAAAAAAATAGACTAATGGCTTTATGCCATGTGGCAAGCCATTATATTTTAATATAAAACTATAAAAAAATCAGCTTATAACTTCATTTTCTCTCACCAAAGTTGGCATGAACCAAAATTGAAGGGAAAAGAAAGGAAACAAAGGGGAAAAACACAAAACCTAGTCAAAAATCAAGAGATTTCAAGGGTTTTTCAAGAATCAAGCAAAACAAAGGTAAAATTTCTATGGTTTTACTTTAATCCTAGCTTACCCATGCTTTTGTTCTCACTTTTCATGGCTGAATATTGAGTAATCATACTAAAATCCTTGAGGCCGAATGGGTATGGAAGAGAATTTGATGTTAGATTAGCTTGAATTTGATCTATGTTAATGTTTGGTGATAGTTAAGCATGGTTATTAACAAAATTACAAGAAACACATTCAATTTCTCTAGGGTTCTTTATTGGCCGAACCATGAGGGTTGAATATCAATGAGGGATTGGTTGTATTTCAAGAAAAATGGCTTGGAAAAATGATGAATTAAGTGAGAAAAGTGCCTAGGAAAACCACGATGTTAGTACACCGTAATGACCGAATTTTTACGTGAAGAATTTTGAAGATTTTAAGCTGAATTTTAGGTACAAGCCATTATATTTTAATATAAAACTATAAAAAAATCAGCTTATAACTTCATTTTCTCTCGCCAAAGTTGGCATGAACCAAAATTGAAGGGAAAAGAAAGGAAACAAAGGGGAAATACACAAAACCTAGTCAAAAATCAAGAGATTTCAAGGGTTTTTCAAGAATCAAGCAAAACAAAGGTAAAATTTCTATGGTTTTACTTTAATCCTAGCTTACCCATGCTTTAGTTCTCACTTTTCATGGCTGAATATTGAGTAATCATACTAAAATCCTTGAGGTCGAATGGGTATGGAAGAGAATTTGATGTTAGATTAGCTTGAATTTGATCTATGTTAATGTTTGGTGATAGTTAAGCATGGTTATTAACAAAATTACAAGAAACACATTCAATTTCTCTAGGGTTCTTTATTAGCCGAACCATGAGGGTTGAATATCAATGAGGGATTGGTTGTATTTCAAGAAAAATGGCTTGAAAAAATGATGAATTAAGTGAGAAAAGTGCCTAGGAAAACCACGATGTTAGTACACAGTAATGACGGAATTTTTACGTGAAGAATTTTGAAGATTTTAAGCTGAATTTTAGGTAAATTGGCTGCTGGAAATTGAGGAAAATTGATGAGATTTTAGGGCATTTTGGTAATATTTGAAGAATTATGAAGGTAGAAATTAAATGGGAATTTTTGGTGTAAAAATTAGAATTTTTACCCAATTGGGGTAAAAGCATAATTTGCAGTCTATGATTGATAATTTGCACCACATTCACAATCACTAAGGTAAATTGGGTGTAATTGGAGTATAAAAATTGAAAGAAATTAATTTAGAGCTAAATTGGAGATTGTAGCTAATTCGGTCGCGCGTAGGCAAATTAGGTCGAATACTGCGTTTAGACGGTTATTCGAACAGTTTGCATTGCATTTCATGCATTCATATAGAATTATAGAGCCTGAAATTTGTTTTGATTAATTGAAATAAATTATTGAAATTCGTGTCACGCGTAGTGTATAGTTGGTGAATTCCCGAGACAAGGGAAAATTCAGTTTATCGAGAAACTGGAAATAGAAGTATTTTACACTCCTGACAAGGTCAGTAAACTTATTATCATCTTAATTATCTAAAGTGATTTTTATTCAATTGTGTGATTTATGGAAAAATGGTTTAAATGGAAAATTATTGTATTTTATGGAAAATATGATTTTATAAAATGATTTTATAAACTTTCTGAAAAAATGAGTGATGATTTTGGAAAATGGAGTAATTGGAGACTGTCTATTTGTATTGCAAATTGTTTGTTTAAATTAAATGGCTTATGACATTGTGGGTATGACTGGTTGTTTTTATGATATGTGAAAATATGTAAATTGTTTTGATTTGTTTTGGTATGTGAAATAATGTTATGTGGGCCATGTCATACCAATGAGATTTTATTGATTGGTGGAATGTATATATGTGTATACATATATATATATATATATATATTTAGAGTGGGCACTGTAGTGACAGGGGTTTCGTGGACCAGCCTATTTAGAGGGGCACGGTTCCCATTATTGTGCTTACCTCGATTGAAGAGGCGCGTAGGGTAACTCCCGAGGTGAGATCAAAGTTCATTTCACGCAGGTCACCACGTGAAAGTGAGACTCAGCCAACACCAAGGAACTGTTGTATTATCAGATGTAAAAATATGTTGTGAGTATGTGGCAATAAACAACCTTGGCGGACTCGGTAAGATTCCTCTGCCGGGGTATCTCCGAGAATCAGTTTTGGTACGAGCCAAGTGTTTTTAAGGAAGCATAAGCCTTGTTGATTAATTAAATGAAGTAAGATTGTTTGCATGGGAGGGAATGAATTTCCAAATTATGAAAAATGTGTTGTGACAGGATATTTTATTTGTCTCCTTTTACTCGGTTTTAGATACTTTAGATGGTGTCTGTTTACTCACTAAGATTATGTAATCTCACCTTTCTTCCTATACATTTTTCAAGCTCAGAATAGGCAATATACTATCAATTGCATTGAGAAGAAAATTTCGAAGTTGCATCTTCAAAAGCAAGGTTATAGACTTAAACCTTCTCAGTTATTTAGAGGCCCATGTGTCATTGTAAGTTTAATTGCGTACTCTAATTAATTGTTACACTGTGTATATAAATTTATTTTGTCTTTATGCTATAAAAATTGTTTATCGATAGCTTTATAAAAATTATTTTATGAGAAAATAGAATTTTTCATTTAATATTTTTATTCCTTCCAAAAATTATAATTTCACATTCAACGAATGTTTTAAACATTTAAATTTATTTTTAAGTTTGAAATATGTGTTTTCTACTCATATGCTACATTTTTAGCGAATTCCAAAATTTTCGTGAAAAATGACGAAAATGCTCCTATGAGGCGAAAACTATTTTTCTACTATTTTAAGTTGACAAAAAAAGGAAAAAAAATTATCTGTATCGTTTTAAAACATGACTTTTGTAACGGTCAATCGTAAGGGAGGTGAGAAACTGATACGAAAGCCTTGCGAGGTTTCAATCGGCATTCGGGGGAAGAATGTTTGTCAAGGCTTCGCGGCGGTTGTCACAGGCTCCATGGGAGTTCCGGGTCGTGACACATATCAATTCAAAGTTTGTCTTTAAAGCTATTATCATCAACCTAGGCTTCATAGGTACGCCTCAATTGCCAAGCCCAACCTCAAATCTCATTCATAAACAATTGCTTATCCCGAAGCATTCTATCATATATCATTCATAATCAATCACCACAATTTCATGTTCAAATCAATTCATGCCATCTCCAATGCATATTATCATAGTCTATAAAACCCGACCCTATAAATACATGTCATGACATACATGCAATGAACAACATGTTTGTATGCTAGGAAAGTCTCAAAGAATAGCTAAAAACTCGGTATTGTACCTAATGGTACATTTAAGTGGATTTAACCTCGAATTAGTTCAAATAGGAATTTTAAGATGAAAGTTAATATTCATAGTCCAGGAATGACTTAAAATAATGTTTTGGAGTTCAAGGATTAATTTGGGATAAATTTGAAATTTTTGATGTCTAGGGGTAAAATCGTCATTTTGCCACATAAGATAATAAATTGACCATGGAGTGAAAGTTTGATCAATATTGACTATTTGGAGTATAATTTAATGATAGGAAGTGAAAAATTTCAGTTTCGGCAATTTTCGAAACATAGGGGCAAAAAGGTAATTTTGTCACCCTCGGGGTAAAACTGTAATTTTCACCAGTCAAACTTGTCAAAATCAAAGCATTTATTCATTTTTGGTATGAATAGACATGGTATTTGAAGTGGTGAAAATTTGAAATTTTCAGAACGAAATTTTAAAAACGAGTCCCACGGGAAAATGACACGTGGCCCTTTTTAAATGAAATAATATTATTTTAATGAATCAGCCCATTTAAGCTTCAGCCAAGGAGAGGTTCGGCCATAAAGGGAAGAACAAAGGGGGAAATAGGGAGAAAAGAAAGAAAAGAGAAAAACAAAAGAAAAGTTTGAAATTCGACGAAGGATTCACGGTTTTCACTCGTTTTCACGATTAACGGTAAGATTTCTCGACTTTAGCTCGATTTCTACACTTCCTAAGTCTTTGTCTCCATTTAGCAAGCTTCAAAAGAGAGATGAAAAAGTGGATCTAGGGGGCTGACCGAATTTAAAGGGGGTAGATTTTGAATTTTGTAAGTTTTGATTCTTAGTTAAATCAATAGTTTTGGTTAGTTAAATGTGTTTAGAAATTAAACTGGACACGAAAGCATGAATTTTTCACCTTACTCACTCAAGGCTGAATGCTCAATGCTGTACCATGGTGATGAACTGATTTTTATTCAAATGGAATTGAAGAGAAAATGATGAAAAATGATTAAATGTGATAAAAAACAAAGTAGAAAATTTACCGGGTTAATGTCCCATTTTGATCGAATTTTTCAAGGAAGAAAGTATCTGATTTTGGTGATTTCAGAGGGTTATGGGCTGGTATTTAATGGTTAAAAATGTTGGAGAGAGAATGGGACGATTTAGAGCAAAAATGGAGCGCGTTAGCAATTTATCGGGTAAAGTGCCGAAAATAGGCTAATATCGCGTTTAAGCTGTTTTAAGCCGTTGCATTTCATACCATGCATTAGTATAGGATTTAAATCAATTATATAGTGATTTAGCATTAATGTATTGAATTGTTTGGTTTTTTTTTACAATTTGTCAAGGAGGTGAGACATCCGGTAAAGGCAAGGAGGTCATACCCGAGGAATCGTGATCGAGACGCCTTTTTAAGAGAATTTGATTTATATAAACTGTGAGTAAACTTATTATTATTGTAAATTATCTAGAGTTATTTTTAAATGTAAATTATGGATTTTATGCAAAGAAAATGACTATAAAAAGAGAAATTTTGCTGTATGCAAATAAATAGATTTAAATGGAAATATTTTTAGATTATGCGAATATTTGATTTTAGTAAAAAATTGAGTAGTTTGGAGGCCTTCCCTTATGTTATAAATGATATTTTCATGAAATTGGCTTATGAGATTGTGAGTAGATGTGGCTGTATTAAAAACTGTATTGAGAATTAATTGTAAGCTGTTTTCTTTTTATTATGCAGGCTTGGTAAATAAATGAAAGCCACGTTATAATGTCAAAATTTTATTAAAATTGGTGGGTTTAGTCGCTGCAGTGACGGGTTTCCGTGGACCGCCTATTAGAGGGGCACGATAAACTCGGTTATATAATTACTTCGGTTGTAGAGGCGATGAGGGTAACTCCCAAGGTAGTACTAGAGTTCACTTCACGTCGAACCCCCACGTGAATGTGTAACTCAGCCAACGCCAAGGAACTGCTTGTTTTCAAAACTAAAACGTGTTTAATGTGTAAATGTCTTGACAACCTTGTCGAACTCGGTTAGATGCCTCGGTCAAGGTATCCCCGAGGACTAGTTTTGGCTTGACCCATGTTTTTAATAAAAGTCATAAGCCTTAACAACTATTTTGGTAAATTACAAATATTTCATGGTTTAAGAAATAAAATGAAAACTTTATGAAATAGTTGGTAATAGCAATTTAAATTTGCCTCCATTTTACTTACCTTTAGATGTTTATGATAATGTTTGTTTACTCATTGGGATTGTAAAATCTCACCCACCTCCTTTCCAAACATTTCAGGCCTGTGGTAGCTTGTAGATACCAGATTTTGTCGAGAACTACCGTAGATTGTCGTACCACGACAGATAGTAGGTTTACTGCCATTATCGTATTTGTATAGTTATGGGCCCACCGGTCATTGTAATTATTATTGTACATTATAACTTTGTAACCTAATGTATGTATGAATTTATTTTACTTTCACGCTATAAAAATTACTTACACGCGTGTCTATAAATATTATTTTATAAGAAAATGAAATATTTTAATCAATATTTTTGAATAGTAAAATTTGACTTTAAATCTTTTAAAAAGAAGGTTTCGGACTTCTGATTTCAAATCCGATTTCGAATTATGTATTCTTGATGCATAAACTACATTTTTACCAAATTTTAATATTTTTGTCGAAAAATGACCAAAATACCCTTGTGAGTCAAATTTTATATTTTGATTTATTTAAGCCGGAAATGAGTTGTAAACCCTCAAAATGGAATGTTTGGAAATAATTAATCACAGGAATGGCAAGAAACTGATACGTAAGCCTTGCGGGGTTCTGGTTGGCATTCTGGATAATGAGTGTCAATCGGGACGTCGCGGCGGTTGTCATGGGCTAGAGGGAAGTTCCGGGTCATGACATAGTCAAACAAAATCAAATGAGTGGTCCTACCCTAAACACAGTCAAATCACACTCGATGGCCAACCGGTAGAGAATCAGATCATGCTCTAGTTAAAGTCGCTAATGGAGAAACAAATCATGCATGTGCCAAAGCAATGGGTGGAGAACAGATCATTCATAGTGCTAGAGCAGCTAACGGAGAATAAATCATGCACGTGCCAAAGCATTGGGCGGAGAATCATATCATCGATCGGGGTAATCTCCCGACGTCGGCATCACTCGAAGTAATCTCAACGAATGGCATCGAAGCACTGCTGGCGGGAATCATAGGTGGGGTTAATGCCACTGTCCTTACTTACCACCATCCTTACAAGCACACAAGTCACAGGGCATGAGACTCCACTCAACCTCAAGTCTTATCAATGTCTAGAATTCATCCCTTGAATGGAACACATATCCATAAATTAGGCCATCTTGCTTGTGACATTCCATATTCTCACATTAAATCACATTCAAATTCATTAAGCTTCAATCATCTCTAAGCTCGGTATAAGTTTGGGTGCCTTCAGCCTCTAAGGCATCATTAAACGAAACAAAATAAAGCAATAGGCCTTCATGTCTTTAACTCTACGTGGGTACTTATCACATTGAATCAAATCAATCATGGCTTAACAACCTTATACTTATCATCAATCAACCACAAATACGTGGGCCTTCACACATAGATCATGTCTATAAGCAATCATGTCCTTTTGGCCTCACATATTCAATATCACTCAATTGTTGTGCCATTATCCCAAATACATATGGTGCCCATAGGGAATTCCATTCATCATAATTCAGCACAGTCCTTAATTCATAATTCATATCACACCATGGGTAAGCCTCTTGCCCTAGGTCCTATATACCATGGGTTCCAACACAATGCCACCATGTGGCTCACCATAAATCACACAAACACAGATTTCTTATTTCAAATAACTAGTTTGCCTAGACATTCTCATTTAGGCACACAATTATACTTGTTTTTTAGCCTAAGCACATACTTCTAGGTAAACATATATATATACATACATACAAATATATATATATATATATATTACATACATATCAATTCTCTAGCCTAGGCATTCTCATTTAGGCATACACACAATATTTATGTACCATGGTAGAGCATACATTATGCGAAATGCATCACATGCATTTAATTAAATCCCATTCACCTTGATAATCAGAGGCACACAACAATCAAGCTCAACCTTTAGCCTCCAGCCATCTTCTAGCTCACAAACACATCAATAGCCTCCATTCTCCCCTTAGACACATCAAAACAATACAAAATTATTTATTTCCTAGCTTTCAAAAATGTCCCAACTTTAAAAAAAAAAAAAAAACCAAATCCAACATATAATCTCAATCTTCCAACAAATGAGCTAAACCCTTACCTTAAAAGTTGGGTTACCCAAATCTAACCTCCAAATCTCCAATAAACTCAAAAAAAGAGAGTTTGGCTAAATTTAAAAATATTTAGATCCAAGGTTATTAACTAATTAAATTGAAAATCAATTGATAAAAATGCATAATCTTACCTCTGGATCATTTCATAGGCCCAGATCTAGCTCAAATGGGCTTCAAATGGAATTTAGGGGCTTAAGGTTTTGTATGGGGTAGAAAGATAATGAGAGAAAGAGATGAGAGATAATGAGGCAGAAATGGCCCTAACACCCTTTTTTATTTTTACCTTTCTTCCTTTATGTATCAATAACTTTCACTATGTATCAGTACATCTTCCCTAATTTCAACTACATGTATCGATACATTTAGCCAATCTATCGATACATTTCGGGCAGAATGCTCTTGAGTGCCCTTTGCTTCAAATGTATCGATACATGTTCATCTTCCCAAGAATGTATGGATACATTTGCTAATGTATTAATACATTTTGCACAAATTGCACCTTTCTAGCACCCAAGCTTCCAAGAATCTGAACTTAACACCCTAAAATCATTTCCATTTTAAGTCATACTTCAAAATGACTATTTTAACTTATAATCCTCATTCATCTACTCAAACACATAATCAAATCTCAATCTAAGCTTCAAAATTCAAGATTTATCACTCATTCCTTAAAATTTTAGCTAAGTCTCAAGGTATTGTGTTCTAAGTGCCACAATCATCATTCTCAACTCAATTATTCAAGAATGCTTAATATCTAAGCATGTACTCATCACACGGATCCAAATTCCCATTATGCTCTTTGGACATAGGCATACTTTTAAACTCTTAAACATATACACCAAAAATTCAATTTAGCTCATCGATTGGCTTAGCTATTTCATCATATTATTAGAACCTTCAATGCACTCCAAAATTCAAAGTCTTTCTCTATAGACCAGAATCGCTCATATGTATGCTCCACAAGCATATAAATCGAGTTTTCAAGTTTACTCATCAAATCACTTGGCCAACATCACGTATAAACCATATAAAAAATCAAGGGTGTTATAAACTTTTTGCGTTATTAAGGGAGATGATGTAGGCTTTAAGGGTCAAACCTCTATAAATATCATTGTTGAGTATCTTCTTCTCCTCCATTCTCTTTACTTGCTCCATACTTTACTTTTATAAGCTTATATACTTTGGTTTTCAAGCTTAGTACTTAAAGTTTTAATCTTTAACTCAGTTCTCAAGAAAGATCAAATTTTTATTTTGAAAACCAATTCACCCCCTCTTAGTTACTATTAACTCAAGCTTCTTTATCCAACAATTTGAATATATTCATGTCAAATGTAAGTAGGGAATATAGGAAAATCAAAATTTTTTTAAAGAAATTTGATTTATAATGCTTTACCAATGGGTAATATCCATTACTGATGAAGTTTCATACATATTTATCGATAGATTATTTCTCATTACTGACAGAGTACCACAATTTACCAAGAAAAGTAGTTACAAAATTATGACAAAATTACTAACCAAATCATTTTCGTCAAGTCACATCATCGACAAAATAGTTGTATCACCAATCAGTTATACGATTGATGGATTTCATTGCTTATCGACATAACATCCGACAAAATGAACATTACCGACACGAGTATTTCCAACTACATGTTGATGGAATATTTTGTTGGTGAATCATATTACTGATGGATTATAACGTTTTACTGACATAATTTTTCATCGATAAAACCTTTAATTTTAGTAATGTTGGTTGCTAGTGGAACTCTCCATTTTTTTTAGTAACATAAAGTTTTTCTAGTAAGATTTTACCTAATGCAATCACTCCTCCATAGTGGAGTCACCAAAATGTAGAGAATTCTTTTGATAATGAGTGAAGAAGTGTTGTAAATAAGTAAAAAGATGCGCTAAAAATGGTAGAGAGAAAGATTAGCATAGTTTTAAAGGTATTAAGTGTTGTGACAAGTGGAAGAGAATTGTTGAGTAGTATAGTAATGGTTAAGAATAGGTAAAGAATAAACGAGTGGTAAAGCATCCATATTGCTAAAGCAATAGAGCAAGATTGAGAATATGTAGAGAATAAATGAGCAATATAGTATAGCTAAAAATAGGTAGAGAATGAGTGATTGCAAGAAAGTTAGAGAAAGAAGGTTTGAATGAAAATATATTTGCTCTAGCTCTAAAATCTTTTCCTCAAATGAATTATGAAAGCTTTATTTATAAAGCTAGCAGGAAGAGTTACTCAATAATAGGTTTTAATATACATAATAATTAACATTTATTGAGAAAAGCTTTAATGTACATAGTGGGTAGCAACTACTGAAACCCATCATGTGGATATGAAAATAATGGTTTTTTGCATATAATGAATAACGGTTAGAAACTTATTATGTGATCATGGAAGTAACAGGTGTTTGATGGCTATTAGTAATGTAATAAGACTTATTCTTGAGTAAAATGTGAAAGGGAAAAGGTGTGCATGGAAAGGTATAGGAGAACAAGGTGTACATGAAAAAGTACAAGAAAACAAAGTAAAAGAAAAAGGTGCTTGTGAAAAGGTACAAGAGAACAAAGTAAGAGAAAAAGGTGTACATGAAAAGGTACAAGAGAATAAGGTAAGAGTGAGAGGGAGAAACATTTGTAATTTAAGAAAAGTTTGAGTGGAAAACTTCTTAACTATCTCCTTATCTAAGCCACCAAGCCAAACTCTACAGAATATTCAAAAGGTGAAATAGCTCCATGAACTTTGCCATTTATTCCGAATTACTTTCACTGCTATCCATATGAAGTTGTTGTTCCACTACTTTTAATTGTTTTGCATGAAATAGTTGTTTTGTGTGAAGCAGTGTTCCACTTGTTCTAATTGTTCCCATTGCTCTTTGTATAGCACTACGATACTCCAAAACATCTCTTAGAGAAATTACTAATCAAAATCAACTATCTATAGCATCTTATAAGGATAAAAATTAGCAAGAACTGTTTTGTCTTATCTCATTTTTTCTTTATTAATGATACTTTAGTTTTTCCTATTTGCTAACTCTAATAATTGTCAAGTTATGCACATAGTACAGGAATATTGTTCTACTTCAAGGCAGATGATTAATCTTCAAAAATCATCCATCCTTTTTATTACTAATATGCCACAAGAAAAAAGACAAGATTTGCAAGGTTGTTTGCAAATTTAGATAATAGACAGTGGCAAATGCTTGTGTTATTATAGGGAGCTGTGGGAACTGAAAATTTTTAAAATGTTTTATATATTATATAATTCTCATTTGATGGTTGCTTCAAAAAATTTTGGCTCTTATTTTTCTTTGATTTTGATCCGCAACAAAAGTTGCTTAACTCCATTCCTGATCATAAATAAATCAAGTACATACTTGGAAATTCCCTCGTTCTTGGGAAAAACTAAATGTGAAGCTATGGATTATGTCAGAGACATAATTAAAGGAAAGCTTCAAGTGTAGAAGCAAAATCTAGTATAATATGGTGGAAGGGAAATTTTAATTAGAGCTGTGGGAAGTGCAATACCAATGTATGCAATTAAATGTTTCAAATTGCTAAAGAAAATCTATGACAACGTGAACATTGAGGTGCAAAGGTTTGTTGGGGTGACAAAAAGATACATTGGATTTGTTTGCAAAAGTTGACAGTAAAGAAAGGATTTGGGGAATGGGTTTTAAGGTTTTGAGTTTGATGAATAAGGCCTTACTTGCTAAGCAATGTTGGAGGAGACTTATTAACCCGAATGCTTACTGGGTAAAAATCTTAAAGGCATATATTTTGCAAAGAACTCAAATTTAGAGGCAAGAAAGGGAGCAAAGGCATCATGGACATGGGTCAGTACTATTGCGTGTAGAGACTTTTTGAAATATCATTTGGTATGGCAGGTGCTGTGCTGTAGTGATGTCACGACCCGGAACCACCCTCGAGTCCGTGACAACCGCCGCGATGTCCCGATATGCACTCATCCCCCGAGTACCATATCGAAACCTCGCAAGGCTCTCGTACCAGTCTTTCCAGTTCCCCTGTGAGTTTCTATTTATTTATTCCATACTTTAAATCATCTTGTCCCTTTTCGGACTAAAACATGGAAAAAGACGAAAATTACTACGCAGGGGCGTTTCAGTCATTTTTCGTCGAAAATTTCAAAAGTTGGAAAAAAATGTTACTTACGCGTAAAGATTTCATAAATTGAAGTCGGAATTGAAATCGGATATCTAAAACGTGAAATTTGAGTGAAATTACATTTAATGGAATAAAATAATAAAAATTCACAAAATAAAATATTTTCTTATAAAACAATTTTTATATAGATATCCGGATATAATTTTTACAGCGTAAAAATAAAATATATTATTACACATAGTAATACAGATAACTGAAGTGTAAAATTTAATTCACAATATTAAATGGGCCCAAAATAGAGAAATATAGACTAGGAGATGAACCTGTGCACAGAAGGTTATCTCTCTAAACCTCTTCCTCGACAAAATCCTCTATCTACAACTGTCTGTGAGCCTGAAATGGGGAAATTGAGGAGTGAGTTTTACAACCCAGTGAGTTAGATAAATACCATCTACGACATCTAAAGTCGAGTAGATGGAGACAATATAAGTAAAACACAATGCTATCATGTAGTCTATAGCATCAATTTAATACAATTATACAAATCAATCTTATTTATCAAAATCCAAGGCTTATGTTTTATTTATACAAAATCAGGCTTAAGCCAAATCTCATACTCGTGGACACTTGATCAGAGTGTCTAATCGAGTCCGCCAAGGTTGTTAAAATTTTATAATTTTTTTTTCAAAAATAGCCGATCATTGACGTTGGCTAAACTCATCTTCACGCGGTGGTTTGACGTGAAGTGAATCATATCATTACCTCGGGAGTTACCCTACTCGCCTCTACGACCGAGGTAACCGATCATAGGGTTTTCCGTGCTCCTCCTAAAGGCAGTCCACGGCAACCCTCACTGCAGTGTTTTATTACTCGTAATCCACCAAATTTCATATATAAAATTTCTCGAGTAACGTAGCATGGCAAATGTTCATTTCAATCCGGTCTATCAAGACCACCAATAATTCATAAATATTTTTCATAAAAGCATTAAAATCGTGCCTTCATGCTACTATAATATCATAAGCCCCAAGTTCAATTTATTGCATAAATAGCACAATTCAATAATTAGGTCTCCATATACTCAGTGTTAAAAATCTATTTTTCGATTTAAAAATCATTTATAAAATTCAATTTATTTTAACAGCATATTACCAGATAAAATTACTTCAGATATTGAAACGGTAAATTATCCACTCACCTCGTCACAGGAGTGCCCGATACTCCCGTTTTAATTCCACTACACCGTTTTTCTCCGGTGTCTGAGGGACCCACCACCTAGGCGATACGTGTGACACAAATTTCAATAAATTGTGTCAATTTCTCATAATCAATTTCAGACTCTACGTGATGCATGAATTGAGCTAAAAATGCTCCGGACAGTCGTTCATTCACGATGTCCGACCGACTCGCCTACACGCGTCTAAATTGCTAAAATCCTTATTTTAATTCCGAATCGATTTTTTTCACTTTCTATACCTCAATTATATTCAATTGGCTTAATGTCCCTCATTGTGATACAAATTATCAGTCCCGGACTGAAATTACGAAAATACCCCTAGTGGGTAAAAATTTCTATTTTTGTTCTAAAAATTCCCATTAATTTCCTATATCCATAATTCAACATAATTCACTTTATTACCACAAATAAACAACATTTCAGCAACCAATTTATCTCTCTAAAATTCTGCATAAATAGGTTTCAATATGAAAAAATTCTATTTCTTTCTATTTCTCATTTTTACACTTACTAAACTCACTAATAACATTAAATCAAGTTAAAATTCAACCAAATCAAGACCCAAAATCACTCCAAGAAATTCTGCCAGCATGTGTGGAGTATACCCACTTTCTAAATTTGCTTGGAAATTAAAGTAAAATTGGTGGGTAATGAAGAAATCAAAGGAAATTAAAGAAATTTTACCTTTTTCTTGATAAATTTTTGATTTCAACTCTTTTCTCCTTTGATTTGCCCCTAGGGTTCTTGATTTTCTTCTTTCCCCCTTTCTCCTGGTTCTACCCGACCCTCCTAAGGGTCATTGGCTGAAAAATCAGCCTATTTAAAGGCATAACAAAATATTATTATTTTATTCATTTTTTTAATGTTTTATTAATTCTTTACTCTCTAGCCATTCATTTATTCTAAAATTTCTTCCAGGTATTTATCTCTCTTATCCACAGCTCAGAAAAAATTTTCAGACTTATCCAAAGTCTTGGTGGTGTAATTTTTAAAAATTACACTTTTGCCCCCGTAAAAGTCAAAAATTACATTTTTGCCCCAAAAATTCAAAAATTGCCACAAGGCATATTTTTCAGTCCTCAAACTCATACCACACTCCAATTTATCAAATTTGATCTAAATTCTCTCAAAAAATTAAATTTGGCCTTTTGGTGGTAAAATTATGATTTTACCCTTGCACTCCAGAAATCACCGAAATTTCTTCTTTTTCCACTTTTCAATCTCAAATAACATTTCAATTGATTAATATGATCAATCTCAATCAAATGGGATCAAAAAATCTTTTTCAAAAATTCCAAATTCATCCTTTAATGGCAAAATTACTATTTTGCCCTTGTGTTCCAAAACTACCGAGAAATTAAATTTATTTTTGTCAAATCTCATTTTATGCTCCAATAATCATCTTATGCTTCAAATAATAAGTCTTGATCAATTGTGATCAAAATCTTTTATGAAAATCTCCATTTTATCCTGAAATTGAAAAATGATCGTTTTTCCCTAATCAGTTAATTTTTCCGATTAACTCCAAACTGAACCTCGAACTCCGAATCACTGTTTTAAATAACTCCGTGGGTTTTAGTTTTCTCAAATTCATCCTCAATTCTCTGTTTAAACTGATTCGAGACTTATTTAATTTAACCATACCTTTAGGGGCAATATTGTCATTTAACTTGTTTCTCGGGGCAAATTCAATATACAAACATGCTGTCCAAAGCATGTGAATGACCTGTCACAGATAAATTAGGGTCAAGTGTTACAACACTACCCCCCTTAAAATAAAATTTTGACCTCAAAATTTCATTCATCCTATTCCTCGATAATAGAGCAATTGATCTTCGTCTTATATTTGACTTTCTCAGTTATCTCTTTTATAAGGAAATTTCTAATTCATTATCTTGATTTTCTTCAACTCAACTTACGTATTTCACATATAGTTATCCTGATCCTTTAGAAATTTGATCAATCAATAATTTCTTCAATCACAATTCCTTGCTTAGAGACATGCTCAGTGTCTCTATTCCTCTTATCAAGTTTGAACTAAATTTCTCTCCGCTTATATCAGTTTCAATCATTTCTTACAGTTATGTATATATATACATCAATCATCATCATCACTAGATCCTTTATTAAACCCTTTGGCATACATTCATTCATTCTCATCTTCAAACATTAATATGTATCTTAAAGTACCTTTGGTATATCACTTTCATTTTGTATTTATACCCTTTATGTAGAGGAACTTAGTGGTCTCAATGATCCCCACATATCTCATGTTGACTTTACATTCATACAACTTAGATTTTTCCTTAATCCTCTTAATGTCAACATTTAAATCCATCTCACATGGATCTATACTATAGATTTCATTTTCTTGACTATTTTTTTTCTTTTTTTTTTCCCAACAATTCCTTAAATCCATAAAATTTTAACTTCTGATGAAAATTTTCATTATTGTGTTACTCACACAACTCATTGCACATCAATTTCAAACTTCGAATTTTTAAAGTTCATTCTTCACTTTAATTGATCATATAATCATTTCTATGCATAACAGTACGCGTCGAAAACTCACAATGCTCTCGAGTAGGAAAACATCACATCAACACGTGGACCCACTTCCACGTAATAACATCCGGAAGCATCGCTTCCACCAGATTCCCATATAGTACCATGGCAATCTCAACGATGTTGGCCGACATCAGAGCTATCAAGTGGTCGCAACCACGTAAATCATCTGTGGCCTTGCCACGTATATCACAGACCATGGTCCCAGCCATGTCTAACAATCCGTCGGCCATCCGAAAATGTCTCTAGCTAGAGCTCACTCATGCAAAAGGATCACACTTAACCGATGTGATATCAGGCCTACTCTCGACACTTTCGATTTATCAAAAATAGAATATTTTTCCAATCCATAATAAACTTCTCGTATCTAATTTACATCATATTCTTATATACTCCTCATGTACTCCATACCATTTTTTATTCAATTGTTGTCTACTATGCACATAAATTTTCTAATTTCATTGATACTTTAAGTTTTCGCTTTGACATGATTCACTATATATCTCACACAATATCATCAGTTTCACTTTTGATTCGTCATTCAAGATTTAAACCAATTTGAACCTTATATATATATATATATATCTCAAACAATTCCAAATCACTGTCTCCATAACTTTTTAAATGATTTCCATTATCGGGGTTCTCTTTCATTACCCCTTATTTCACTCTTTCTCATAAACATATCATACTTTTCTCTTAATCAATTTATCAATTGTACTTGAAGTTGGCAAAATTCGAAACTAAATTCTCCTTCTACACTTTACAATACCAACATAAGTATTATTTTAAGCTTATTTTTTTACTCTTCATACCCACTTGGTTCTATGTTTGTTTTTGTCTCGTTCATAGCAGAATTCCTCTTAAATATATTCTCTTTAGAAATATCTATCTAGGTCTTATTTCTCATAACCAGTGATTACTCAATTCATGATTTACCCATTTGGCTCTTTAGCCAGTTTCAAGACCACACTCATTATATTCGTCACATATACTTTGAAATTTTCTCTCTTAAAGAATTTAAACATCCTTGGAAATACTTAACCCTTTGTTTATTTCTTCATACTCCAAACATATTCCTTCTATAATGACATATATGTGCTTACCAAAATATTCAAATACACACTTAACTATTCACATTTCACTTTATCTTCAAGGATTCCCAGTATATCACTTAAACAATTTGGTGTTATTATCAATTCTTTTCATTCTACTGGGTTTAAAACCAAATTTAAAATTTTCCATAACAATACTTCACATTATCTCTTTTGTTGTGTCACCATTGTAACCTTTCATTCACATGTTCATCACTCAGCATTGATATTTCTCGTCACTATTTCATCATTTATCCAACTCTTCCTTTAATTTTATTTTACCATTTCCAAACCTTAACTCTTTCTATCCCTTTATTCTTTTAAAATCAGACTTCAATTAACTCATCATTGATCATACTATTCTTCAAAATAATGTACTTCAATGTGACCTTTTCAGTAACTTTTAAATTTTCTTTCCATTCATATGTCCACACATGTGAATCAATATAGGAATCTTTCAATTTACTCTTCATTTCCTATTTCAACACTTTTCTGTTGCATTTAAAATTCCAATTAACAAAACTCTGTATTAAGCCAATGACTATTCTTTATCTCATGAGATTTACTTTCATATCACTCAAACTTTTACTTATGCTATTCAGCCACAAGAGATTCTTAACATAATAGTATTAAACAACCACTGTTACCGTGTTCTCACCTTTGGAATCTACTTAATCAAAATAAATCTTTTGCCTTTAGGCTATTTTCACAACTATTGTTGTAACATACTCCATTTTTGAATTTACACCTCAATTAATACAATTGATCTTCCATCTCAATTTCAGGATCAGCACTTCATTTTCATCTTATCCATGTTATCTATTTTAATACATCAAATTCACCCTTTCTCAGTGGACTTTTACAATTTTCATAACATATTTCCATTTCCTTTTTCAATGAAAATATCCTGTAGTTAATTCATATCACTCTAAATCTCCAAATACTTGGATCATAATTCAGTCCTTGTTTCCTCTTATCAAATATTTTACCATTTATGCTTCCATCAATAAATATCTTCAAATCCTCACACTCTCTATTTTATCTTAAAACATACTTCCCAGGAGGTCACCCATCCTAATATTTCTCTTACTCAAGCACGCTTAACTTCGAAGTGCTTATGAGATCCGATGCCTTAATACTGATATCATCGTACCCCATTACTATTTTTATTATTCATATTTAATTATCCTTCATATCATATAACTCCGATAATTTATTCATTTCTGGTACAAATAAGTCATAGGACAATTTGTCCTTCTCAAATTCCTTCATCAATGATTATAGCTTGAAATTTTAAATCGGAAGTCTACACAATTTCCTGCGTATAATCAGTGCTGCAGTCACTGATTATAAACAAGTCACTATGTTGACTCCATTACTCCAATGTTTGACTCCCAAAATTCTTTTCATCTGATCGATAAATAGCTCCTTTATATTCTAAATATACCATTTCTTTAAAGGCGTGTATTTACTCATCAAAGTTTTTAAATACGTACTTAACTTATCTCCAATTTAACGTACTCATATCATACAAAACAAAAGTCAACTTCTAACTCCTTTATACAGGTAGTGATCATTTCCTTTATACGACATTTACCTAAAACCAAGGCAGTAAAATTTTAACAAAACACTAACTATTTCTAGGTTCATCATTGCCCTAGTTGTGGGCAATGCTTCCTAATGTGACCCTGTTGGCCACAACAAAAACATCGTAAGGGCTTCTTACACTGCTCGATATGGTACCTTCCGCAGTTGTTGCATTTTACTCTATCCGAAACTCTAATATTCTTTCTAGGAATAATTATTACAGATTTGCCGAATCTTGAAGGCCTTTGTTGGGGCTGTGGAATTGGAGGTCGGGAAGATGCCACTAAAGCTAAAGTAGTACTCTCTGAAGCAATTATGTCTCTGCCCCTTTTAATTGGCTGAGTAAGAGATGTACTCAGATTTCTCCTTTTTGCAGTTCCAGCTCGCCTTCTCTTATTTTCATTTGCAATCTCCTCAGCCATTAATGCCATATGCACCTCCCCTTTATGCTTGTTAGAAATAAAAACATCCGACATCGAGGGTGAAACAGGAGATAGAGGTGGTGGTACTGAAGAAACAGTCGGAGGAACTATAAGAGGAGCTCGACCAGTTTGAGTTTGACCAGCAATAGCAGTAAAGAAGGTTGCTAATGCTTGAGCTACCTCAGGAGATATAGCAAGAATACTTATGGTTGGCGGAGGTTGTGGAGTTATTTCAATATACTCAGCAGCAGGTGCTGCTCGAAAAGAGGATGCAATCGACTCCCCTTCTACGGAATCTGGCTGATTGCGTCTAGGACGACCTCTTCCCCTCCCTACGACTCTCGGGAGAGGTGGACGCCCACGTCGAGTAGGCATACTTTTCTACAAGAAAGAACGAAACAAGTCTAAGTGACTTAATATTCTATATGCAACTACATGCAACTGACTTATCTCAATTGGGGCCACACTAACATGGTAATTTCCTTTAAAACAATTTTCCCAAAATCACCAGCTTTAAACTCAAAAGCTTTAATAAAACTAAAGCTATGATACCAATAGAATTGCCACGACCCGGAACCACCCTCGAGTCCGTGACAACCGCCGCGATGTCCCGATATGCACTCATCCCTCGAGTACCATATCGAAGCCTCGCAAGGCTCTCGTACCAGTCTTTCCAGTTCCCCTGTGAGTTTCTATTTATTTATTCCATACTTTAAATCATCTTGTCCCTTTTCGGACCAAAACAGGGAAAAAGACGAAAATTACTACACAGGGGCGTTTCGGTCATTTTTCGTCGAAAATTTCAAAAGTTGAAAAAATGTTACTTACGCGTAAAGATTTCATAAATTGAAGTCGGAATTGAAATCGGATATCTAAAACGTGAAATTTGAGTGAAATTACATTTAATGGAATAAAATAATAAAAATTCACAAAATAAAATATTTTCTTATAAAACAATTTTTATATAGATATCCGGATATAATTTTTACAGCGTAAAAACAAAATATATTATTACACATAGTAATACAGATAACTGAAGTGTAAAATTTAATTTACAATATTAAGTGGGCCCAAAATAGAGAAATACAGACTAAGAGATGAACCTGTGCACAGAAGGTTATCTCTCTAAACCTATTCCTCGACAAAATCCTCTATCTACAACTGTCTGTGAGCCTGAAATGGGGAAATTGAGGGGTGAGTTTTACAACCCAGTGAGTTAGATAAATACCATCTACGACATCTAAAGTCGAGTAGATGGAGACAATATAAGTAAAACACAATGCTATCATGTAGTCTATAGCATCAATTTAATACAATTATACAAATCAATCTTATTTATCAAAATCCAAGGCTTATGTTTTATTTATACAAAATCAGGCTTAAGCCAAATCTCATACTCGTGGACACTTGATCAGAGTGTCTAATCGAGTCCGCCAAGGTTGTTAAAATTTTATAATTTTTTTTTCAAAAATAGCCGATCCTTGACGTTGGCTAAACTCATCTTCACGCGGTGGTTTGACGTGAAGTGAATCGTATCATTACCTCGGGAGTTCCCCTACTCGCCTTTATGACCGAGGTAATCGATCATAGGGTTTTCCGTGCTCCTCCTAAAGGCAGTCCACGGCAACCCTCACTGCAGTGTTTTATTACTCGTAATCCACCAAATTTCATATATAAAATTTCTCGAGTAACGTAGCATGGCAAATGTTCATTTCAATCCGGTCTATCAAGACCACCAATAATTCATAAATATTTTTCATAAAAGCATTAAAATCGTGCCTTCATGCTACTATAATATCATAAGCCCCAAGTTCAATTTATTGCATAAATAGCACAATTCAATAATTAGGTCTCCATATACTCAGTGTTAAAAATCTATTTTTCGATTTAAAAATTATTTATAAAATTCAATTTATTTTAATAGCATATTACCAGATAAAATTACTTCAGATATTGGAAATGGTAAATTATCCACTCACCTCGTCACAGGAGTGCCCGATACTCTCGTTTTTAATTCCACTACACCGTTTTTCTCCGGTGTCCGGGGGACCCACCACCTAGGCGATACGTGTGACACAAATTTCAATAAATTGTGTCAATTTCTCATAATCAATTTCAGGCTCTACGTGATGCATGAACTGAGCTAAAAATGCTCCGGACAGTCGTTTATTCACGGTGTCCGACCGACTCGCCTACACGCGTCTAAATTGTTAAAATCCTTATTTTAATTCCGAATCGATATTTTTCACTTTCTATACCTCAATTATATTCAATTGGGTTTAATGTCCCTCATTGTGATACAAATTATCAGTCCCGGACTAAAATTACGAAAATACCCCTAGTGGGTAAAAATTTCTATTTTTGTTCTAAAAATTCCCATTGATTTCCTATATCCATAATTCAACATAATTCATTTTATTACCACAAATAAACATCATTTCAACAACCAATTTATCTCTCTAAAATTCTGCATAAATAGGTTTCAATATGGAAAAATTCTATTTCTTTCTATTTCTCATTTTTACACTTACTAAACTCACTAATAACATTAAATCAAGTTAAAATTCAACCAAATCAAGACCCAAAATCACTCCAAGAAATTCTGCCAGCATGTGGGGAGCATACCCACTTTCTAAATTTGCTTGGAAATTAAAGTAAAATGGTTGGGTAATGAAGAAATCAAAGGAAATTAAAGAAATTTTACCTTTTTCTTGATAAATTTTTGATTTCAACTCTTTTCTCCTTTGATTTGCCCCTAGGGTTCTTGATTTTCTTCTTTCCCCCTTTCTCCTGGTTCTACCCGACCCTCCTAAGGGTCATTGGCTGAAAAATCAGCCTATTTAAAGGCATAATAAAATATTATTATTTTATTCATTTTTTTAATGTTTTATTAATTCTTTACTCTCTAGCCATTCATTTATTCTACAATTTCTTCCAGGTATTTATCTCTCTTATCCACAGCTCAAAAAAAATTTTCAGACTTATCCAAAGTCTTGGTTGTGCAATTTTTAAAAATTACAGTTTTGCCCTCGTAAAAGTCAAAAATTACATTTTTGCCCCAAAAATTCAAAAATTGCCACAAGGTATATTTTTCAGTCCTCAAACTCATACCACACTCCAATTTATCAAATTTGATCTAAATTCTCTCGAAAAATTAAATTTGGCCTTCTGGTGGTAAAATTACGATTTTACCCTTGCACTCCAAAAATCATCGAAATTTCTTCTTTTTCCACTTTTCAATCTCAAGTAACATTTCAATTGATTAATATGATCAATCTCAATCAAATGGGATCAAAAAATCTTTTTCAAAAATTCCAAATTCGTCCTTTAATGGCAAAATTACTATTTTGCCCTTATGTTCCAAAACTACCGGGAAATTAAATTTATCTTGTCAAATCTCATTTTATGCTCCAATAATCATCTTATGCTTCAAATAATAAGTCTTGATCAATTGTGATCAAAATCTTTTATGAAAATCTCCATTTTGTCCTGAAATTGAAAAATGATCGTTTTGTCCCTAATCGGTCAATTTTTCCGATTAACTCCAAACTGAACCTCGAACTTCGAATCACTATTTTAAATAACTCCGTGGGTTTTAGTTTTCTCAAATTCATCCTCAATTCTCTGTTTAAACTGATTCGAGACTTATTTAACTTAACCATACCCTTAGGGGCAATATTGTCATTTAACTTGTTTCCCGGGGCAAATTCAATATACAAACATGCTGTCCAAAGCATGTGAATGACCTGTCACAGATAAATTAGGGTCAGGTGTTACAAGTGAGATTGATAAATGGAAACATAGGTGGATGCCTAATTATAGTCCCTTTAGCCAAAACATCGGTAAGAATGATGAGCAGCTGCCAACTGCTAGTATCAAAAGAAAGGGGGGTGGACTGTTAGTGGTTGGAGGGAGGTAGGCGTGGTGTGAACTTCAGCAACTACTAGTATCAATAGGGTCATAGTCACAATTTTTTTTTTTTGGGTGGTAGGGGGAGAATAATATATTTTGAAGAAAAATATAGTCAAACAGCTCGGAAAAAGATATTAGGCTCTATTCACGAGGGAGGCGTAATTGGATTTATGAAATGCCGTAAGATTACCACTTGTTGTATAATTTAAGATTATATATATTAAAAAATAACAATAAAAAACTCGTGTGTTTATTTTAAGATTAATATAACATTTTAATACGATAATTCATCTTTGTGAATAAATGATTGAATTAAATTAAAGTATAATAACATGGTCAAATCTTCCCATATTATAAGTTTTAATTTCTACTTTAAAAAAAGTTGATTGGTAGATTTAGATTTCTCTAGCCAAAAACCTGCCACCATCCCTACCAACCATACTTCAGCTTTGCCCTTACTATTGTCTCTTTGTATCCAGGAACCGACTTAAAATTTTTTTTAAGTAATGTTATAATTAAAATAATAATAATAATTAAGAAATATAAAAATATTAAAACTTATAATTTAGAAATTTTAACATTAAATTAAAAAATATAAATTCAATACATTCATTTGTAATTTTAGAAGAAAATATTTAAGATAACTATAATTATTCACAGTGATTTTTTCTATTTCGAAAACGGTGCATAATAACATTAGTAGAAGCACCATTAAATATTTTTTTTCTCAATATATATCACCAAACAATCATTCATCTACTTGTCACTCATTCGATTGCATAGCCTATATTTTATAAATTTCGTTGTTGAAAAAGCTGTTTCAACTGACATTGTTGCAACAAGTGAGATAAATGCAAGTTTTACCAACAAATAAACCAAATGATACATAGTATTTACATTTATCTCAACCATCTTCCTTGCAATACTACTTTCTATTAGCTAGATTATAATTCTAAACCCAAACTATCAAATTAATTAAAAAATATTTAGACATGCAGTACTTAAAAGTTTAATTTGAGTTAAAACTTACTTACAATTGAAGCCTAGATAAATTGTCTTGAGAGAATGAAAAACACAATCAAAGACTGAGAAAGGGAAGGATTTTAATTTTTGGACAATGACAGTAGTTTAAATTTTGATTTTTTAATAAAATCTTAAATTATAGAAAGAAATTTTTTTTTGCCTTTACATGTAGTATTTTAATATTAATATATAAATTACTTTTTGATAAATCACTTGAGTCTTTGACCCCATTTTTTATAAAATTGTAAAAAAAAAATTAATAACTTCATTAGTATATTAACTAAACAAAACCCTAGATAACAACTAAAATCTTTTAAGAGGTTGCCTTTGCTAATATCCATAATCAATCCATGAATATATTTTTAAACTTATGTCTTGTTCTATCAACTCTTTTAGTGTCTCATATATCTCGATAAAACTTTGACTATGTTTAAAATTAATATTTTAATACAATAAAGATCTCACAATCATAACACTTTATAATAGTTTTTAATAAAAAATATATCTTACACTACCAAAAAATAGGCTATTTCCAACAAAATTTTCCATTGGAAATAGCTTGATTTCCATTGAGAATAATGTTTTTTGATGGATTTTCAATGAAAAATTTCATTGGAAATTTCGTCAATAAAAACCTCGTCGGTAATACTTTCTGTTGGAAATCTATTGAAAATTTCTAATAGAAAATTCCATTGGAAAAAAGCTAGTTTCTATTGGCTATCCATTGGAATTCTATTGGAAAATGTTATAGAAAGAATTCTAGTGAAAATTTCCAATGAAATTTTCCGTTGGAAAAAAAATTCCAATGAAATTCCATTGAAAATTTCCAACGGAATTTTCCGTTGGAAATGCTTTTCCAACAGAAATTTGTTTACTAAATTTTAATTGCATATCCTTTTATTAATGCTTTTATTAAGCAATGAGTACTAGCATGAGTTTATAGGTCCAAAGTTATATAATTCTTTCAAGCACACTTCATGGCTTAATTAGTATATTTCAAAGTTTAGTGCAATTGTATACATATAGAACAAATTGAATAAGACAGTGAGCCAACGCTTAAAGTTCAAGCCTTGCAAGTATTAACCACTTCTGTTCTTTGTGGTAAGTACTTAAGCTTCAGGTTATCCCTACACTTCCATTGTCCATGATAAGAAAATACAGAAAATACTTTGACAAGCTTTTTAATGCATTTTCATGCATCACTTGGTTCTCCATTCTTGTTTTCGGCTATAAGGTGGGAAATGTTATGTTTTATATTCCAACTGTATATCTTTTCAAAATATTTCTCATCAAAAGTCCATCAGAGCAGCTAATATCGAAGATTTAAAGAAATAATAAAGCAAAATGAAGTATAAAATACTAAAGAGAATCAATCTTTATTTTCTTTTGGCATTCAGATACCCAAGTAACAAAGCAATAGCCAGAAAGAAGATATCATGGCAAAAGATGCAATTTCGATAGCATAGTAGGTGACAATAAGCACATTATCATCAGAAACTTGGAATCATCAAGGCTCAAAAATACTCACAATATCAAATATATTGAACAGAAAAACCAAAAATGCATATATTGAATAGTAAACCCATGGCTCTGCACCAACTGATGTTCCAGGGTCCAATATCTCCTTAGCATGCTCCCAAAAAGGCGAACCAAGGATACTGCAAAGAATATAGGTACACACACCCTGAAATTAAAACGAGCAAGAGTCTGCAAAGCAAGTTGAACCAGGGCTGAACAACTAAGGTCAAACACTGGCTGAGGAATATTTGCAACAGTGCCCTGAACCAAGGCAGCAGTTGGCCTTGCTTGAAAATATGGGGACTTTGAAAGAACCAAGGATATGGAATCAAGAAGCCGATCTTGAATAGTGGATAGCAAAGATGGAATGCTAAAACAGAACCAAGTATTTGTGAAATTAACATCCCTCAATTAGTCTCTAAAAGTATCTAAATACAAAGTCATGACTGCCCACATACCTCATAGTTATTTGCTTAAGTGCTTCAACAAGAGTAGGAGAAAGACCAGCAAAAAATATAACATCAAGGAGACAACAAACATGGGACTCCATTGCAGGTCCCATGGCTTTTGCAATGTTTCCAACACAAACCAAAGGTTCAAGTGAAGGTCTACCTCTGCGTGGAGCAATCTGCAAATAAAAGAATATATATGCAAATAGTTAGTGTAACACCTGACCCTAAATTATCTGTGACATGTCATTCACATGCATTGGATAGAATGTTTTCCTATTGAATTGCCCCAAAAAACTAGTTAAATGACTATATTGCCCTTAGTAATACCATTGAGTCGATTAAACCTCGAACAAGTTCAAACAAGTATTTTAAGAGTGAAATTGAAGATTTCACAGTCCAGGGATTACTCAAAACAATGATTCAAAGTTCGAGGTCTAGTTTGGAGTCAATCGATAAAATTGATCGATTAGGGACAAAACGGTCATTTTGCCATTTAAGGACAAAATAGAGATTTCTATAAAATATTTTGGTCACATTCAACCAAGATTAATCATTTCAAGTATAATATGATTGTTCGAGTATAAAATGAAGTTTGGCAACAATAAATTTAATTTTTCAGTAGTTTTGGAGCACAAGGGTAAAATGGTAATTTTACCACTATAGGACAAAACGAGAATTTTTAGAAAATATTTTGACCCCATTTGATTTATAGTGGATAATTGAAGTGTTATTTGAGGTTGAAAAGTGAAAATAATGAAATTTCTATGCTTTTTGAAGTATATGGGCAAAATGGTAATTTTACCATCGACGGACCAAATTTAATTTTTCAAGAGAATTTAGAACAAATATGATAAATTGGAGTGTGGTATGAGTTTGAGGAGTAAAAAATATGCTTTTTAGTAATTTTTCAATTTTTGGGGCAAAAATGTAATTTTTGACTTTTATGAGGGTAAAAGTGTAATTTTGTAAAATTACTCTACCAAGATTTTTTTGGATGACTCTAGAAACTACTTATGAAGAATGGATAAGTGAAGGAAGTTAAAGGTGGATAAAAAGTCAAAGAAAAAAATATAATAATAATATAGATTAATAAAAAAATCAAAAAGTATAATAAAATAATATTATTTTATTAAGGCTATAAAAAGCTAAAATTTTCAGCCTTCTTCCACAAAGGAGTCGGCCTAACCTAAAGGAAGAGAGAGAAACACAAAAATAAAACCCTAGGTGGAAGAAATCAAAGAAAAAGTGTGATTTTTCAAGGATCAAATCTTTAAAGGTGGTGGGCTCCCGAACTCGAGAAAAATACGGTGTAGTGGAAATTGAAAACAGGAGTATCGTACAGTCCTGACGAGGTGAGTGGATTAATTATTGTATGTAATATCTAAAGGGGTTTAATTATGAATTTATGCTTTTTAAAGCACGATGAATTTGAAAGTATAAAATATTATGATTTTCAATTTAAAATGTATTTCGATAAAATACTGTTTTTGAAATTAAATGTCGATTTTATAAAATTGAGTACATGGATACCTAACTGTTGAATTGTGCTATTTATGCAACAAATTGAACTTGAGGCTTATGATTTATAGTAGCATGATGGCATGATTTTAATGTTTCTATGAAAAATATATATGAATTATTGGTAGTCTGGATAAACCGGGTTGAAATGAAAATTGCCATGTTATATTACTCGAGAAATTTTATATATGAAATTTGGTGGATTACGAGTAATAAAACACTACAGTGAGGGTTGCCGTGGACTACCTTTAAGAGGGGCACAGTAAACTGGATTAATTGTTACCTCGGTTGACGAGGCGCGTAGGGTAACTCCTGAGGTAATGTTAAAATTCACTTCACGCTAAACCACCACGTGAAGATGAATTTGGTCAACGCCAAGGAATGATTGTATTTCTAAATGAAATATGTTTATAATAGCCTTTGCGAACTCGGTTAGGGTGCCTCAGGCCAAGGCACCACCGAGTAAGGATTTGGCATAAACCGGGTTTTAAGGAAAACCATAAGCCTTGTGTTTTATTAATGATTTTGATGATTTTGACAGTTTTGATTATAATTCATGAAATTGAAATAAAGTGCTTGAATAGAATTCAAGTATGTGCTATGAAATGTGTGATTACTCAATATTTGCATCTGTCTCCATATACTCGACTTTAGATGCCGTAGATGGTAATTATCTAACTCACTAGGTTGTAAAACTCACCACCCTCTCATCCCCCTTTCAGGCTCGAGATCACTGGTAATCACTCGGAGTGCATATAGAGGCTTGATTGAAGCCGCGTACTTAGCATACAAAGGTATATAGTAGTACACAGTAGGGCCCACGTGTCAATGTAATTAATTTATGTACTTTGTTTATATGTAATACTGTATGTATAAATTTATTTTATTTTCAATTGCTAAAAATTGATTTTCAATCTTTCTAAAAATATTGGTTTGAAATAAAATGTAATATTTTGCTTAATATTTTATTTCATCCTATTCCCTAAAAATTTTTATTTTTATGAGGGTTTTCGATATCAAAAGCTATTAACAATTGTGAATTTTGTGTATTCAACTCGTATGCAACGATTTTACAAATCATGAAATTTTTGGATAAAAAAGACGAAAAAGCCCTTGTGTGGTGAATTGTACGTTTTAATTATTTTAATTCCAGAAATCGGGATTATTATTTCACTAAAAAATATATTTCTAGAAACTAATACCCACGGGGAAGATGGAAAACTAGTACAAGATGCCTTGCGAGGTCTCGATTTGTTCTCGAGGGATGAGGGCTTATCGGGACATCGCGGCAATTGTCACAAACTCGATGGTAGTTCCAGGTCGTGACAATCAGATTGGTATCAGAGCATTTGGTTGCTTTTGGTCGTAAAAATATGAAAATTGTTGATTTTTAAGATATCAAAATTTGATTTTTAAAGTTGTTTTAAAGATCTGCATTGACACTACGTGGCCCCGAGTCGAGTTAAGTTAAGTCGTATAGAATGCACGTATCTGCACATAGATTTTAGAAACTTATTTGTACCTTTGTGAGGTATAGTGACTAAATCGTCACTGTCGATTTTGTATAGGGCTTGTGGTACACAGAGTATCCCTTTACAATGTCTCGGAAGGACGACAGTCTTGAGACCTCTTGTAGCATTAGAGAGGAATCGACTGATTCCAGTGCTAAAAGTCGATGGTGTCCTGAACCTGATAATCCAGAAGGATATTCGTCTAGACTCCCTATAGATTGGGCTCCATCAAATTTGGGAGCACAGGTTAGGATAAAGAAGAGCCCTAGTAATAGCAGGACTGACGAGAGTATTGATAGTAATGATGTTAATCAAGGTATGAGAAATTTCCTTTTGAAATGAATTGGGAAATATGTTGAAGAAAAGAAGAAAATGAGGAATGTAAGAAAAAAACCAACAAGTCGCGATTGAATATTGGAAAGAAGAATCCTAAGAAAATCTGAAAAAAAAAAAGATCAGAAGGATGATGATCCTAAAGAGGATTAGGGTTTTGTTGAAGTTTGTGATATTGTAACCCTAGGTAGATGTAATACAAGAGGAAAAATAAGTCCTTTGTATAAAAGACTTAAAAGGTTGGCTTTTGATCTTGCACAATACAAATGTAATACAAAGTGAAGTTTGAGCAACTAAATGTGTTTATATGGGAGTCTTTTGGCTATACTGGAGACAGAAAGATAATATAAAAATTTTAAGAATAAATAATTATCTCAAAGGTGATACTTATGATGGATGATAATTTGATATGAGCACAATAAATGAGAGATAAGTACATATATAAATACTTTGATGGGCAAGTGCACGCCTTTAGGGAAATGGTATGCTTGGAGTATAAACGAGCTATTCAGTGATTAATAAGGATTGAAAATATAGATGTACAGAAAAATGAACGGTTATGTGATCTTTTGTGCTAGAGGTGAACAAATTATCGGAGTCATCAGACAGGAAGAATAAGAAAATATACAGGATAAAAATAGTAACGGGGTGCAATCATACCAGTATTAATGCACCGGATCTCATCAGAACTATGTAGTTAAGCATGCTTGGGTGAGAGCAATAATAGGATGGGTGACTTTCTGGGAAATGTAAGACGATTGTACGGAATATCGATAAGAAATATTAAAACCAAGCATTGAAAAGGTGAATTGAGGTTTCAAAAATAGTATAGCAAATGAATATAAATAGAATATGGTTACGGAATAAAAAAATTTATGAATAAAATTACTTTAAAGGTGAACTTGAATTTTGCTATGCATAGTATGGAGAGTTGGTTAAAGGCGTTCTTTTCAAGGGAAGGAAAGGTTTCGGATTCGAACCTCCCCGTATCCAACTACGGGCTGCAGACTGTAGGGAAGACCGTGTTAGAGGGATGAGGACCCAAACATGATGGTACCCTAGAGAGATAGTCTTTCGAAGGGAATGTCATCTGTGGATGTGACAGCTTGAGATTAAGTGACTTAAAAATGTCAAATCTAATCTAAATGCCACATGGAGTTATATAATTAAGATTGTTATACATGAGTTACTTGAAAGATCAAGTTAAAAGTCTATTAGGTTCAAAGTGCGATTTATGGCACGAATGATCAAGTCAAGGTACATGTTTGAAGTATTAATGATATTGTAATGTAAAGACATATGAGAGAATGAAACCTAAGTGTAAGATTTGAAACGATAAGAAAAGAGTATGAGTATGCTAATAGTATAGGACTATGCACGGATATGACAAAATATTGATATGAATTATGAAAGATATTCATTGGCTTAATATGAAATTTAATTAATTGGAATTTTAAGTGCATTGGAAAAAGTGTTAAAATAGAAATGAGGAATAAATTAAAAGATTTATATGTTGCTACATATAGAGATACATGGATAAAAGAGAATTTAAGATTTTTTGAAATGGTCATATTGAGATAAGCTATTATGTAAAGCATCAACATCAATGCTGAGTTGATTAAAGTCCGATTGTAGGAGAACAAAAGAGATGGAAAGTTAAACTTTGTGGATGGCTAAGTATGAGTGAATAAAGAGCTAAATAAATTATGAGATATTGATGGGGAATATCAATACTAAATAATAACATTGTGAATGAAAGATTACCAAAGTGGCATAATAAATGTGATGATGTGAAGTAATGTTATGGAAAATTACAAATTTTGTTTTAATCCAATTGAATGAAAAGAATTGATAATAATACAAGGTTGTTTAAGTGATGTGTTAGAAATCCTTGAAGATAAATTGAAATATGAATAGTTAAGTGCGTATTTGAATATTTTGGTGAGCAAATGTATACCTTTAAGTAAAGGATATATTAGGAGGATAGAAAAACAATTAAGCGATTAAATATTTCAAAAGTGATTAAATCCCTGTGAGGAGAAATTACGGATTATAAATGACCAACCTAAGATGTGTGATCTTAAGACTGGCTAACGAGCTAAATAGTGAAGTCATAAGTTAAGTGCTCATAAATAGTGAGAAACCTAAATGTAAAATAGATACTTCCAAGATAATACTTAAGAGAAGTATTACTATTAATGAGGCAAAAATAAGTATAGAATTAAATGGTTATAAAGAGAAAGTGGTAAGACAAAAACGATACTTATGTTGATATTGTGAGGTACTTGAGTAGAACTCAATTTCAAGTTTTGCTAATGTCAAATATCATTGATAAATTGATTAAGAGAAAATCATGTAATGTTCATATGACAGAGTAGAGCAAAGGATGATAGAAAATAATTTTGATCATGGAAATTTTCTTATGGGTTATGGAAATTGGAAATTGAAGTTGGTTAAGGTACACAAAATTTAAATGAGTTTAAGTTTTGTAAGATAAAGTAATACCGAAATCAATGATATTGCATGAAATACAATGAATCGTGTCAAAGCGAAAAATTAAAGTATCAATGGAATTAGAAAATGTATGTGCATAGTAGACAACAATTAAATAAAAATGCTATGGAGATGCAACAGTATATATGTAGTACAAAGAAATTTAAATATACAAATGGAAGTACCAAGAAAGAGTATAAGTACATGTAATTGATGTGGAATTATGTATAGATATGACAAAAATTGATAAGGAGTAAAGTGGAATGAGATGCAAATTAGATAAGTGAAGATTGACACAATTGTGGAAAGTAAATTATTGAATTTTGGTTATGGATGGGAATGAATAAAGGAAAGGCAATCTGAGAATATTGATGAACAAAGACTATATACATAGTGAGGAATATGGATATTTAGAGGTACATATACATGTATGGAGATGATTATATGACCAATTAAAGTAAATGATGAACTTTAAAAGTCCGAAGTTTGAAATTGATGTGCAATGAATTGTGGGAATAGCACAATAGTGAGATTTTTCATCAGAAATTAAAATCTTGTGGAATTAAGGAATTTTGGAGAAAAATAGTCAAGAAAATGGAATCTATAGTATGAATCCATATGAGATGGATTTAAATGTTGACATTAAGAGAATTAAGAAAATTGAAGTTGTATAAATGTAAAGTAAACATGAGATGTGTGAGAATAAATGAGACCATTGATTTCCCATATATAAAGAATATGTATAGAATGAATGTGAAATACTAATGATACTGTAAGATACATAATAATGTTTAAGGATAAGGATGAATGAATGGAGGTTAAAAGGTTTGATAAAAGATCAAGTGATAATAGGAATAGAGACACTGAACATGTCTCTAGGCAAGAAATCATGATTGAAGAGATTATTGCTGATTAAATTTCTAAAGGTTCAAAATAAACATAAGTAAAGGACATAAGTTGAATTGAAGAAAATTGAAGTAACGAATCAGAACTTTCTTATAAAGGAGATAACATGAGAGGTTAAGTATCAAATGAAAATCTAATACCCCCATTTTCCTGGAATGTGATGAATGAAATTTTGAGGTCAAAATTTTATTTTAAGGGGGGTAGTGCTGTAACACCTTACCTTAAATTATCTGTGACATTTCATTCACATGCATTGAATAGCATGTTTGCCTATTGAATTGCCCCGAAAAACTAGTTAAATGACTATATTGCCCTTAGTAATACCATTGAATCGATTAAACCTTGAACAAGTTCAAACAAGGATTTTGAGAGTGAAATTGAGGATTTCACAGTCCAGGGATTACTCAAAATAGTGATTTGGAGTTCGAGGTCCAGTTTGGAGTCAATCGAGAAAATTGATCGATTAGGGACAATAGTCATTTTGTCATTTAAGGACAAAATGGAGATTTCTATAAAAGATTTTGATTACATTCGACCAAGATTAATCATTTGAAGTATAATATGATTATTGGAGCATAAAATGAAGTTTGGCAGCGATAAATTTAATTTTTCGATAGTTTTGGAGCACAAAGGTAAAATGGTAATTTTACCACTAGAGGACAAAACGGGAATTCTTAGAAAATATTTTGGCCCCATTTGATTTATAATGGATAATTGAAGTGTTATTTAAGGTTGAAAAGTGAAACTAATGAAATTCCGGTATTTTTTGAAGTATTAGGGCAAAATGGTAATTTTACCACTAGCAGAACAAATTTAATTTTTCGAGAGAATTTAGATCAAATATGATAAATTGGAGTGTGGTATGAATTTGAGGAGTGAAAAATATGCCTTTTGGCAATTTTTCAATTTTTGGGACAAAAATGTAATTTTTGACTTTTACGGGAGTAAAAGTGTAATTTTACAAAATTACTTTACCAAGATTTTTTTGAATGACTCTAGAAACTACTTATGAAGAATGGATAAGTGAAGGAAGTTAAAGGTGGATAAAAAGTCAAAGAAAAAAATATAATAATAATATAAATTAATAAAAAATCAAAAAGTATAATAAAATAATATTATTTTATTAAGGCTATAAAAAGCTAAAATTTTCAGCCTTCTTCCTCAAAGGAGTCGACCTAACCTGAAAGAAGAGAGAGAAACACAAAAATAAAACTCGAGGTGGAAGAAGATCAAAGAAAAGGTGTGATTTTTCAAGGATTCAAGTGTTTAAAGGTGGCGGGCTCCCGGATGCGAGAAAAATACGGTGTAGTGGAAATTGAAAAAAGGAGTATCGTGCACTCCTGACGAGGTGAGTGGATTAATTATCTTCTGTAATATCTAGAGGGGTTTAATTATGAATTTATGCTTTTTAAAGCATGATGAATTTGAAAGTATAAAATATTATGATTTTCAATTTAAAATGTATTTCGATAAAATAATGTTTTTGAAATTAAATGTCGATTTTATAAAATTGAGTACATGGAGACCTAACTGTTAAATTGTGTTATTTATGCAACAAATTGAACTTGAGGCTTATGATATTATAGTAGCATGATGGCATGATTTTAATGTTTCTATGAAAATTATATATGAATTATTGGTGGTCTGGATAGATCGGATTGAAATGAAATTTGCCATGCTATGTTACTCGAGAAATTTTATATATGAAATTTGGTGGATTACGAGTAATAAAACACTGCAGTGAGGGTTGCTGTGGACTGCCTTTAAAAGGGGCACGATAAACCTGATTTATTGTTACCTTGGTTGGAGAGGCACGTAAGGTAACTCCCGAGGTAATGTTAAAATTCACTTCACGCTAAACCACTACATGAAGATGAATTCAGTCACCGCCAATAAACGACTATATTTCTAAATGAAATAAGTTTATAACAACCTTTGCGGACTCGATTAGGGTGCCTCAGGCCAAGGCATCACCGAGTAAGGATTTGGTGTAAGCCGGTTTCTAAGGAAAACCATAAGCCTTGTGTTTGATTAATGATTTTGATGATTTTGATAATTTTGATGATAATTCATGAAATTGAAATAAAGTGCTTGAATAGAATTCAAGTATGAGCTATGAAATGTGCGATTACTCAATATTTGCATTTGTCTCCATCTACTCGACTTTAGATGTCGTAGATGGTAATTATCTTACTCACTGGGTTGTAAAACTCACCACCTTCTCTTCCCCTTTTCAGGCTCGAGATCACTGTTAAGCACTCGGAGTGCATATAGAGGCTTGGTTGAAGTCGCGTCCTTAGCATACAAACGTACATAGTAGTACATAGTAGGGCCCACGTGTCAATGTAATTAATTTATGTACTTTGTTTATATGTAATATTGTATATCTAAATTTATTTTATTTTCAATTGCTGAAAATTGATTTTCGATCTTTCTAAAAATATTGGTTTGAAAAAAAATGTAATATTTTGCTTAATATTTTATTTCATTATATTCCCTAATTTTTTATTTTTATGAGGGTTTTCAGTATCAAAAGCTATTAACGATTGTAAATTTTGTGTATTCAACTCGTATGCAACGATTTAGAAATCGTGAAATTTTTAGATAGAAAGGACGAAAATGCCTCTATGTGGTGAATTGTACATTTTAATTATTTTAATTCCAAAAATTGGGATTATTATTTCACTAAAAAAATATTTATGGAAACTAATACCCACGGGCAAGATGGAAAACTGGTACAAGTTGCCTTGCGAGGTTTTGATTTGTTCTCAGGGGATGATGGCTTATCGAGAACTTGCGACAATTGTCACGGAGTCGATGATAGTTCCGAGTCATGACAGTTAGACACCTTGTTCCTTATCAAATAAAAATAGTAGAAGCTTGAAATTAAACAATCCAAACCACAGAAAATAGTGGCCATCCGACCCTTCTTCCTAGTGTCTTCTCTCGCCTCCCGCCTCCTTCAACAACCCAAATAGAAGCGTTTTTTCCTTAAATCATAAAATTAGATTTCTTTTGATTTGATTGAGAGCAGATCTAAGGGAGGGAAAGATAAGTAGAGAGGGACCAGGAAGAAGGAGGAAGTTAAGGCAAGGCAGGGCACGGGGTGGCAAGGGACAGAGGATGAGACTAGGGCGAGAAAGATTGAAAATTTAGGAAAAGATTTGTGGAAAGAGTTGGGCATGTAGGCCTAGTTATATAGTATTTGACATAGGTTTCTTAATAGATAGTTAATTATTTATAAGAATTATTGGTAAAGTTGGTAGATTTTTAGAATTTTCATTTTCAATATTTGAGTTCGAGTCTTATCACAATCAGTTGATATATATATATATATATATATATTATTTAATAAACTATTAGTATCAATATACTTATTATATATTAATTAATATTATCAAATATATAATACTATTTTGTTGTTTATATAATATATATTGTTTATTAGTTATTAAATAAATATATTATTTGTTAAATGTAAATTACTTCAATATCAATATATATAAGTTATATATTTATATTACACAGTATATTATTTAATTTAAATTTACTATCAATTCCTCTTAATTTATATTAGCTAATATTAGTATACATCAAGTATTATTATATTTGTATACCTTATATGGTTATATATTATACAGTACTCATCAATTCAATTATTAAAATTATAATATGAAACTAATCGTAAAGAATGATGCACTTACTCCAATTTAGAATTATCTTACATGAATATAATCAATGTGAACCATAATGCTATATTTTTTTATTATATACATATTATCGACACAAATTATATGTTATAATATTATATGTATATTTTACAAAGTTTGTATAACTAATAACTAATTGCAAATGATATGTTATAAAAATTAAAGTAATAATTACTAATAAAGTTATTAAATGTAATCGTATAAATAAAATTTATTATAACCTAACATATAAAATATAGGTGTAATAATGATAACATATTAATATATGTGTAGGATAATTAATATCTCATATATATATATATATATATAAACTTCTAAAGTTATATAATTTAAAATAGATAACAATTAATTTCATACTAATACAGGTTTATATGTGGTTAGGTATATATATATATAATTTGTATACATATAATAAACTAATATATTTTAAATATATTATAATAATTATAAGTTTATTATATATATCAGTCTTCTTATAATTTATATTAATTAATATTAGCATGTTTTTGAACTATTATTAGTTTTTGTTTAATATATTTTTGGATTTTATCATCTATTTTTATAAAATTAAAAATTTATTATGTTATTTTTATAAACATTTTAATTTTATAACATTAATGAATTTGGAGCAATTAATTTATTTTTATTATTTTTGATTAATTTACTATTCTATTTTATCATGTATTTTTATAAAATTAAAAAACTTATTTTGTTCTTTCTTTTTTATTTTTTAATGTTATAAAATTAATGAATTTGGAATTGTTAATTTATAATTTATGATTCAATAAAGTTTTAAAAAATATAAAAAAATAAGCAAAGGAAAACATACTTAAACTTTTAAATATTATAAACTTCAATATGTATATATTTGCTTTTATTAATATCTTCTTTTATAAAAAAAAATTAATAAAATTTATAAAAACTATAAAATATTTTTGGGAAAAAATTTAAAAAAATACTATTTTCATCAAAAAATTTTATTAAAAAATTTAGCGGGCTTTAAAATTTTTTGAGTTCTTTAACTTTCCGATGGATTGGCAAATGATACTAGTAACTGTTGACATTCAGGCAGACGATTCGAAGTCCAACTATGACAGGGAAAAGGAAGTGAAGGCTTTTGACGAATCCAAAGCTGGCGTAAAAGGACTTGTAGATGCCGGAGTGTCAACGATCTCCCCAATGTTCAAGCACAAGAAAAATGGCCTGCCGGATTTCCCCGTTTGCACCAACTCTAACATTGAAATACCCCTTGTTGATTTCGATGGCATCGATCGATAAAGATGCAAGTTTACGTACTAAGATAATTGATCAAGTTAGGAATGCTTGTGAGAAATGGGGTTTCTTTCAGCTGATCAATCATGGAATTCCAGCAAGCATTCTAGACGAAATGATCAATGGGATTCGTAGGTTTCATGAACAAGACTTGGAGGGGAAGAAAGGGTACTATACCCGCGATTACAACACGAAAAATGTGTTGTATAATTCCAATTTTAACTTGCTGGAGGCACCAGCAGCTTGTTGGAGGGATACCTTGACTTTCATTACAGGGCTCCATCGTCCTCCCAAACCTGAAGAATTGCCAGCAACGTGCAGGTATGTACACTCCACGTGATGTTCACCAGAGTTAAGCATGCCTATAGTTAATGATGACAACATTTTTTATTTACAATTAATAAGTGTAATGGAGAAACAAGAAGATGGCGAAATGAAATTGTTTAACATATTCAACCTGCAAGTGTAGTACCATATTACACTTACACTAGAATTTTATTACAGTATTTACAGTTAGATTTCCTTAATCCACTGACAATTCATATTTTAATCTAACAAATGATTAAATTGCTGAGTTGTTAATTTTCATGCAAGTGCAGTCTTGCATGGCTCTCACTTTGTTAACAAGTCAACAACATTTTAACCAACACGTCATCTGTGGTGTAGTAATTATATCTTCTTTTGCGTTATTCACAGAGACATAATGATGAAATACACAGATGAAATAATGAAGCTAGGAAAAACGATATATGAATTGCTCTCGGAAGCGCTGGGGTTGAAACCCAGTCAGCTCAACGATATGGGTTGTGTCGATGACAACTTTGCTCCCTGCCATTACTACCCAGCCTGCCCAGAGCCGCAGCTGACTATGGGCGCAACAACACATGCTGATAGTGGTTTCATTACGATTCTTTTACAAGACCAAATTGGTGGCCTCCAAGTCCTCCATGATAACCAATGGATTGATGTCACGCCTGTCCCCGGAGCTGTAGTGGTAAACGTAGGGGACCTAATGCAGGTAAATCTACAATTTCTCCCCTTGTCCTTCTGAATGACTAAAGTTATTTACTTGCACCTTACCTTGAGAAGAAAACAAATTAAGTTGCATTACTCTGGTGTCATCCAACTTTTTTGGTGCAATTTTAATATCAAAGCATGAAATTTGGAACAAAATTTATCATTATTTAAACAGAATAAGAGTGTTCCGTTTGGAATCCTCAAATGGAAGCTATTGTATTAATACGAGTGGTTCCTTTGTGCAATTTCAGAAAGGAACCCAAATGTATGAATTTAAACACAAAGTAACCCCCAAGTTATAATATAACTGAGTGTTCAAATTTCTATAACAGATAATTTATAATAGTAAATTGATTAATTAAAAAAGGGGATCGATAAAATCTGTGGGATATACAATCGATGTTTCCAACGTAAAGGCACATTCAATGTTATAATGGTGAATATATTACAATAATCTGTACGAAAAATTAACAAAAATTAATTCAAAATTGTTGCACTATTAACAAGTTGACCAAATCACAATGTTATGTAGGTCAAAAACAATCACTTAATAAATGTTCAGAAGTAATCGTTCCACACTCATCATATCATTTAGAAATTGAATGAATTCAACACTAATATCTTTCTTATGTTGCTTTTCTCTTGGATCTTACGTATGAGAATCATCTGAACACCATGCTTCTCACTTAATCTTCCCCGTCCATGAAACTCCGTCGAAATTTTATGCTCAAGTTTACCGTTCATACTCTTAATTTTCAGCTTTCTTTCAACCCACCAAGATCCCGCAATGCCTGTGTTTTGTTCCTCCTTGGACATTGCACCACAATTAAAACTCAGGTGGAAAACTGAGTATAAAACTGGGATACATACATTAGAGTTCATAATTAAATAAAGCTGAGTGTTTTTCTTTTTGGTGTTGAGTGGGGTTTATGAGGTTTATAAAGTATTCAAGAATAGGCAAAATCGGCTTCAAGCCGAGTCTTTTAAATAGGCGTCTATCTTTAAGACTTAATTTGCCCCCACCACTTGGTATGCAAAGGGGAATTAGCGACTAGTCTCAAGGATACAATGAAGCCAACGTCTAACTTTCGTATTGCACTTTACGAAACTAGACCGCTAGATACACCCAAGGGTTTGCAAAGTCATTTGGCCTTAATACCAATTTTCTGCAGCAAGTAGATAATAAAGAATTCAAAATCTTTTGTAGATGGTGGAAACTTTAGTATTTTGTTCTTCTAACACAAACACTTTTCTTTGCTCTCTTGCACTTGCTTGTTATGTGTAAATTTTTGGTATATCAAAATGAATGACAACAAGCCCTTTATATAGGCTTCAAAGTGTCTCTTCATCAAGAACACTTCCTTTTCATAAAGACATCTTTTTGTCTAATAAGTATCTTTATGTTCCAAGGTCACAACCTTTTCATAAAGATCTCTTTCATCCAAAAAGTATCTCTACACTTTTTGCCAACACAACTTTTGAGCAAAAGATATTGTTTCAATAAACATTTGATGAATAGATAACTATTCATTCCATAAATCACACTCTTTGATTTATACTTTGAAACAATATCTATTCACATGTAATCTTTCACATGTTACTTTACAATTGTAACTTTTTACATGTAGCTTTTCACATGTTACTTTACAAATGTAACTTTTCACATGTAACTTTTCGTTGGTGTCTTTTCAACATGTATTTTCAAGAAACATAATTATTCACATGAAAACTTGTCTATATTCCAATAGACATATTGTGTCACTTTTTGTGACATAACTATTGAGCTAATGATAGCTCTCCATCATGTGACTTAACCTTTAATTTTGAAAATACACCAACAATCCCCCACCATTTTCAAAATTTTCAAATACCAACAACTTTCGGAAATCCTGTGCATCAATGAAGGTATCCTGCAGATTTGAACCTTCACCTAGTGAGTGTGGTTGTTTCTAGTCTGAATAAAGTGGTTGACCAAGCATTGAACCACCGATTCTGCATTTGACTAGTCGGGCCACTAAACACGCACAAGCTTCCTTTCTCATATTGTATCTAGTTTTGCCAACACGGTTGATGGCCTTGTGTTATGCATCCATTCATGAGTGCTGTCAGAGTCAAGCCTTTAGCTCCTAGAAGCAGCCGCACTTCTACTCATATAGGTAGCCCCCATCGGAAGTACCCCGTAATTATTGTACTTCAACATTTGCATGTTACGGGTCTATTAAGAACTTTTTGTTCATCCTTACTTAACACACTACGGGAACCAAGCACTATACACCTTAGGATGGAATTTAGAATTTTAGTGCTTGCAATCTCCATGTGTTGGAATGGTCAGTGCCCAAGACTTACAGGTCAGCCGTAAGCGTCGAGGTGAGCTCCCACCATTGGAGATTTTAATTAATAAGCTTGAGCCCCATCCCTCTTGAGGTTTTTAATACAAGGTCCCTTTTTAGACCTTTCATAAACAGATCCGCTAAATTTTCACCAAACCTCATATAACTTATAGTGACTATACCGTCACTAATCCTTTACCTTACAATGCTATGTCGAAGTCCAATATATCGACTTTTCCCATTGTAAGCTTGATTATAAGCCTTTGATACAGTTGCTTCATTGTCACAATGTATCAAGATCGGTGCCATCGGTTTTGGCCACAACAGAATTTCATAGAGTAAGTCTCTCAACCATTCCACTTCTTGGGTAGCAGATGCTAAGGCTATAAATTCAGCCGCCATGGTGGAGTCCGCTTGACAATATTGTTTCTTAGAACCCCAAGAAACAGCACCCCCACCAATTGTAAAAATCCATCCAGTCGTGGATGTGTAATCCGATCTATTTGAGTTCCAACTTGCATCCGTATATCCGTCTAAAACCGAAGGAAAACCGGAATAGCAAATGCCATAATTCTTGGTACTCTTTAGATACCTTATAACTCTATGGATAGCATACTAATGCTTTTTACTCGGATTACTTATAAATCGGCTTAGCATCCCAACCGCAAATGCAATATCCAACCTTGTACAGACCATTGCATACATAAGGCAACGAATCACCTTTGCATATTCATGCTGTGCTATTGGCTTGTCTTCATTGGGTATGAGCCTTTGATTAGAATCATAAGGCATTGTTATCGGCTTACAATCTGACTTGCCATACTTCATTACGATCTTTTCGATGTAATGAGATTGAGACAATGTTAGGCCATTATTGTCTCTTATTATTCTTATACTAAGAATAACATCCGCCATACCCATATCTTTCATATCAAAATTCTTTGACAAGAACCTTTTTGTGTCTTCCACTTGTTCTAAATCCATTCCAAAGATTAACATGTAATCCACATATAAGCAAATGATGACACATTTCCCATTTTGGAACTTACTATAGACACACTTATCAGCTTGATTTATCTTGTAGCCATTAGCAAGCACAACCTCATCAAATTTTTGATGCCATTGTTTAGGCGCTTGTTTTAATTCGTACAAGGATTTTACAAGCTTGCACACTTTCTTTTCTTGACCCGAAATGACAAACCCTTCCGGTTGTTCCATATACACCTCTTCATCCAATCCAATTCACCATTTAGGAATGTCGTTTTAACATCTATTTGGTGAATTACCATCTTATAAATAAATGCAAGTGTTATAAGCACTCTAATTGTCGCTATTCTTGCTACCGGTGTATATGTATCAAAATAATCAATACCTTCCTTTTGTTTAAAGCTTTTTCCACTAGCCTTGCTTTAAACTTTTCTACGGTTCCATCAACTTTCATTTTCTTTTTGAAAATCCATTTACAGCCTATTGGTTTGGAACCTGGTGAAAGGTCTACCAATTTCCATGTTTTGTTTCCCATTATTGAGTCAATCTCATCTTGTATTGCTTCTCTCTAAAAAGAAGCATCTCGAGACTTCATTGCTTCCTCATAAGTTTGAGGATCACCCTCACCTTCTACATTAAAGTAGTAAGGTAGGTATTCACATATTTATTTTCTTGTACCTTCAACTAAGTACATGAGAAAATTCGATCTAAATGTCTTTGATTTTCTAACTCTTTTACTTCTCCGAAGCTTGATAGTTTTCTCATCATTTTCTGATGAGCTATCGCTTTTTATTATTTGTTCCTTGGGTCTTGGAATTGAGTTGAGCCTTGTTTCATCAAAGATAACATCCCTTGATTCTATGACCGTATTAACGGAATATGAATCATTAGGCTCTATCACCATGAAACGATATGCTTTACTATGTTCAGCATATCCTATGAATATGCATTCAATTCCTTTTTCACCTAATTTCCTTTTCTTTGGCTCCAGCACCCTTACTATGGCTCGACATCCCCGAACTCTTAAATAATTAAGGTTTGGCTTTCTTCCTTTCCATAGTTCATAAGGAGTAATTTTGCTCCTTTTGTTTGGGATTCTATTTAATATATGGCAAGCCGTTAATAAGGCTTTGCCCCAAAATCCTTTTCCCAAACCAGAATTAGAAAGCAAAGCATTCACCATTTCCGTAAGAATTCGATTCTTACGTTCTGCTACACCATTTTGTTCCGGTGTGTGTGGAGCGGTAGTCTCGTGAATAATACCCATGGACTCAAAATATTTGGGATCATAATATTCTCCTCCTTTATCACTTCATAAACATTTAGTAAACAAATCACAATGTAATTCAACTTCTCTTTCGTAAATTCCAAACTTTTCTATAACTTCATTTTTAGCATGCAACAAGTAAACATAGCAATATCTAGAAAAGTCATCAATGAATGTTATGAAGTATTTCTTTCCACTAATTGAAGGAGTACTATGCATGTCACAAACATCAGAATGTATTAATGCAAGCAATTTAGTATTTCTTTCTATCTTAGGAGATGAATTCCTTGTGATTTTAGTGACTATGCCTGTCTTGCACATATCATTATTTTCATCAATGGTAGGTATCAATTCTAACGTAGCCATATCATGCATTCTTCTATAATGAACATGACCTAATTTATTATGCCATAGATTAGACAACATTGCTTTATTATCATGAATATTAAGCAAGGCATCAATATAAGCAGAACTATTATTTTTCTTATTAATATTAAGCTTGAACATGTTTTCACAATAATATCCACTTCCCACATATTATCCACCTTTTGTAAAGATGAACTTATCCGCTTCAAATATTAATTTGAAGCCATGCTTATTCAACAAATCACCCGACATAAGATTTCTTCTAACTTCCGATACATAATACACATTGTTTAGTACAAGTGTTTTTCCGGATGTAAACATTAGTTCCACGATGCCTTTTCCTTTCACTTGTGTTGTGGAGGAATTTCCCATGTATAGCACATTTCCTTCATCAACTTCTTCCAAAGTTTTGAAGAAACTTTTATCATTGCATACATGATTCGTTGCACCAGTATCAATCCACCACGCTCCATCATTTTGGAGAAGATTGACCTCGGAAACCATTGCCACAAATTTGTTGTATTTCACACCTTGTATCTTGTTTTTCAAAAGTCTACATTTTGCTTTAAAGTGACCAAGTTTGTTACAATGAAAACATGGCCCTTTTTGTTCTTTTTGAACTTACGACTTTTGACATACACGCCCATGGAATGTTTTCTTTTGCTTGGCTTGTTTGATGGTTTGTGTTCCATCATATGGACCTTCGAAGTCACAAAACTTTTTTCATTAGAATCTTCATCTTACTTGACATCTTCTTGTTTTCGATAATCTTCTTCTATTCAAAGATGATTGCCAAGGTCCTCAAGAAACATTTCCTCTTTCTTATGTTTAAGAGTTTTCTTTGTGTCTCTCCATGAAGAGGGAAGATTATCAATTATCGATGAGACCACAATAGCTTCATCTATTTTTAGATCATATTGCTTAAAACTATTGAGGATACGTTCAAGCTCATGCAATTGCTCTATAACAAAACGATTATCAATCATTTTAAAGTTGTTAAAGCGACTAACCAGGAACTTCTTGCTACTTGCATCTTCGGCCATGTATCTTGCCTCCAACTTGTCGCATAGTTGTTTCGCACTTGCCTCGATTTGATAAGCATCGAACAATGCATCCGACATTCCGTCAAGTATGTGTCCTATGCAAATGTAGTCATCATTATCCCACATTTGCCTTTGGCGAGTTCTATCCACGGTTTCTTCATCATCTTCCTCGCTTGGTCGTGGTGTGTCCAACACATACGCCACTTTAAGAGTTGTGAGGAGGAAGCACATCTTTTTCTGCCATCGTATGAAGTTTCCTCCTTCGAAGCGATCTAACTTGACAATGTTGGTAGCCATCTCCTTTAGTGAAGCCATCTTGAATACCATGAAATTAAGTCTTAAAATTGTTAGTGTTGAGTGGGGTTTATGAGGTTTATAAAGTATTCAAAAATAGGCAAAATCGGCTTCAAGGCAAGTTTTTTAAATAGGGATCTATCTTTAAGACTTAATTCACCCCCACCACTTGGTATGCAAAGGGGAATTATGCGACTAGTCTCAAGGATACAATGAAGCCAACGTCTAACTTTCGTATTACACTTTACGAAACTAGACCGCTAGATACACCCAAGGGTTTGCAAAGTTATTTGGCCTTAATATCAATTTTCTGTAGCAAGTAGATAATAAGGAATTCGAAATCTTTTGTAGATGGTGGAAACTTTAGTGTTTTGTTCTTCTAACACAAACACTTTTCTTTGCTCTCTTGCACTTGCTTGTTGTGTGTAAATTTTTGGTATATCAAAATGAATGACAACAAGCCCTTTATATAGGCTTCAAAGTGTCTCTTCTTCAAGGACACTTCCTTTTCATAAAAACATCTTTTTGTCTAATAAGTATCTTTATGTTCCAAGGTCACAACTTTTTCATAAAGATCTCTTTCATCCAAAAAGTATCTCTACACTTTTTACCAACACAACTTTTGAGCAAAAGATATTATTTCAATAAACATTTGATGAATAGATAACTATTCATTCTATAAATCACACTCTTTGATTTATACTTTGAAACAATATCTATTCACATGTAATCTTTCACATGTTATTTTACAATTGTAACTTTTTACATGTAGCTTTTCACATGTTACTTTACAAATGTAATTTTTCACATTTAACTTTTCGTTGGTGTCTTTTCAACATGTATTTTCAAAAAATATAATTATTCACATAAAAACTTGTCTATATTCCAATAAACATATTGTGTCATTTTTTGTGACATAACTGTTGAGCTAATGATAGCTCTCCATCATGTGACTTAAACTTTAATTTTAAAAATACACCAATATTTCTTTTTCTTTTCGCACAGCTAATTTCGAAGGACAAGTTCATAAGCGCTTATCACAGGGTGCTGGCGAGAAAAGAAGGGCCAAGAGTTTCAGTCGCATGCATATTTAGAAGTCATTATCATCCAGAAAATAGCTCTAGACAGTACGGACCAATTAAGGAATTGCTATCAGAAGAAAACCGTCCGGTCTACCGCGAAATCACTGTGAAAGAAATCATCAAACACAAACACTGGGATCAAAAGACAGAGGGGACGGCATCACAGAGCAGCAAGCTGCTACCGTCTGCGCTACACCAGTTCAAGGTGTGACCTTTTGCATTATATTAGACAGAGACTATTAATAAACGATGTCCCATCGTTTTAAATGCATCTCTGTCAATCAGTAAAATATGTAGTATCGTTCTCATTTGTCATGTCATAAGTTGGGTCTGTTTGTTGAATGACGTTAAGTCTGTGTACTAGATTTGTCATTCGCTTAAATAATGTTCATTGTCGCTCCCGTTTGTCATATCGAAAGGCAGGTCCTGATATGCCGAAGGATTCCTAAGAAACATCAGCCCGAATAAGACATTTTTTACTTACCACCAAAAAAAAAGTTTTCAATATTTGTTTTAATTATGGCCAACATTTTTTGCTTTAAAAGGTAAAATGTTAATAATATTCCTGAAAATTGAAGCAATTCGATCTTTAAGCTAAGACATTGTGTTGATAATAACTCAAAAGACAATTACTCTTTCTAATTTCCCCATGGCTTCAAATAAAAAACAAAAAGACAATTATTCTTACTTAACTTGAGTCCAATTTGTCAAAGTGAAAACTAAAACAATTAATTAGTATGGTAATCATAAAATAACTTGCTAAATGAGTGTTATTTCTATATAAAATATTTTAGTGAAAAATTAATATTTTTTAATTTTTGGATAAACTATCAAAAATATTTTTTATTGTTTGAATCATCTTGTAAAATTTATTGTTCATCATGATCCATTCTCAAATTTTTTTTATTTTCAATAATTTTCTACCATGGCATTATAAAAATATTAACATTTGTTAATGATGGAAGACATCCAAAACATTTTTTTCAACATTAAAAATATTATACATAAATAATAGTTAACCGTTTTTATTTATTTCTCATAATATTGTTATAATAGTCAATTTATTAAATGAATAAACTATAAATTGAAAATTAAAAGAAATGAGATAATTTCATGTATGAAAATTTTATTTCTTATATTATATAAAAAATTTTCTTTAAATATAGATCTTAATTTTTTTGTATTATATTATGTAAAATCGTTGTACATACAAATTTCTTGTAAAATTGTGAGACAAATACAAATATTAAATATTTCATGATGTGAGTGATAATCTCTGAAAATTGCTTTGATTAATTTCCTCACTTCGTCTTCAAGAGTCACGAACTTGGACTTCGTCTTGATCACGAACTTGCTTGATCTTCACGGGTCTTGACGACTTAATCTTGATCACGCAAGGGTCTTGACAACTTAATCTTGATCACGAACACTGATCTTCGTCACGAATTTCGCTTTATCTTAATCACGAACTTCGTGGCTGCTTAATCTTCACTTCAGAAATCTTCTACTCTTCATGATCTCTGAAATGTTCTCAATCTTTGAATGCCTCCCAATGCCTTCGAATGCCTCTGAATGAATGACAATGGCTTGGAGGAGCCCCTATTTATAATCTTTAGTGGGAGACTTTGATGAGAATATAATCTCTTTGAATTATCTCTAAATTATTTTAATTTATTTAGAGATAAATTATGATTACTCATTAAAAGTCTTTTGATTGGCCGGACCTTGAGTCCTTGAATTTTGATTGGCCGAAGTTATGTATTATCTCTAAATTATCCTAATTTTTTTAGAGATAAATGACATAATTTAATTTGATTTTTATCTATAAATTAATATAATTATTAGAGATAAATTAAATGACTAATAATTGAATTTTAATTGAATATTATCTCTAAATTATTTTGATTTATTTAGAGATAAATTGGATGACCAATAATTAATTTTTTATTGGTCAAAAAAATATATAAATATTATCTAGCCATAGGTGAATTGGTTCAACTATATAACTTTAAAATAATTTAACTAATAAATTAATTATTTTATAATTAATTATGTAGTTATGACATCATCAAATCCATGTGGCGGCATGTAAATGGCTCATGATTTTTTTTCTCCATCAACAATATATATCAATTATTGATCAATACAAGACTTAATACAAACTATTGATACAAGACTTATTCGATACAAACTATCAAATCTTTTATGATATAAAGGTCCAACTACTTGAAGAACTCCATGACCCAGCAATTACAAACAAAACACTCATATCTTATGCCACTGAATCCAACTTCAGTTGCCAACGCTTCGAATTCTGGTTTGGTTCGTTCCTTCCCTCCAGGACTCTGAGTCATCATAAGCACATCCATCTGCGAAGCGTCTCTTGCAAAAGCACTTGTATCGAGTGCAATAGGAAGGACAGCATCAACCACTATAACTTTTCCATCGTCTGGGATGGCATTGTAACAATTCTGCAACAGTTTCAAACAATGTTCATCGTCCCAATCATGAAGTATCCACTACAAAAAGTTTTGCAAGTTAATTACGTCATTAAGTTGTTAACTGATATTTAAGCTGGTACTTTTCTGCAACTTTTGATGGAGAAAATAACAACAATCAAACTAGGAAAGCGATGATTAAAACGTGAAAACGGACTAATAATTGATTGATGATTTCTGGTGAGAGATGATTGAATCTGTAACGAACAGTTGCATATGAGAGGAAAAAGTGTCCAAAAATGAAAACTTACCTTCATGAAAATGGCATCACCTTTAGGAATACTTTCAAACATATCTCCCCCTACATGTTCAACACCTGTAATTTTGTTGATTTTCCTGTTAGTGTACAAATAGAGTATACTAGACAAAACATACCATTTGGCATCAATTATGAATTATTTTTGGAAAAGTTTCTATCTCAAAAGATTCAGAAATCTCTCCTTTAAACACAAAATTACATGATTAGCAGCCCTTTTGTTGTGTCATATTTGTAATACACAAGACTAATGCAACTGCATTAAATTGGCCGAAGGAGGAAGGGAATGCGTTAGGAAGAATTAGCTGAGCACTTTAATTACTTCCACATTTAGGATTAAAGTAATTGATAAAAAAAAAAAGGAAGCTCGACTTTGTAATATTATTCAGAATATATAGAATGATGTATAAGCCAAGATGTTACCAGGGTAAGCCGGGGCATGTTGTATAACATGAGGCAAGTCAAAATTAATTCCCTTAATAGAGGGGTACTTGGAAGTGATAATGCTGAGAGCGGCTCCTAGACCACCGCCAACATCAACTACTCGGTTGAGCTGCTCAAAACCCTTGTAGGTCCCCAAGATATTCTTCACAACCATAGTCGTGTGGTTGATCATTGCAGTATGGAAAACTTGATTGAAGCTGGGTTCCCTGCTTTGGTATTCAAATGCGTGTGTTCCATGGACCCTGTCAAATGGAGTTCCTCCTTCAATAATTGCATGCTTCAGCTGGGACCTAGCCGTAACGTGCATGAGTTTGTTAATTACAGTGGCTAAAAAACTAAACAAAATCAATAGATAGGGGAATTAGGAATCTTTTATGAGTTGAAAATGAACAACCAAACCATTAGAAGTTAAAACTTTGAGAATCACGGTACATGAAAATTTGCACATATTAGCTAATGAAAAATCAAAACATTAGAAGTGAACAATGGTTCCGATTCTCAACTGAACTTACCGACAATAAAGTTTCCAATGGACAAGAGACAGATCAAAATTTAATGGACTAAGAAACATATTAGCTAACGGCTCCATCTAGTCAAGAAAAAAAGTGAGAAGAAACACACCAACTGTCAAGGTTGACCTTGTCCTGAATCAGGGCCATCAAGGGGCCTAATGAAACACCATCTTCATTTGGAATGAAGAATTTGGAAACAGGCGTCAAACTATAGAGCCTCCGAGGATTGTTACCCTGTTCATCATTAGCCGCAGAGCAACCAACAATGCTATGGCTGGCTAAAACTCTAAGTATGCGGTCCAACATCGATTGTGCCTCTGGATTATTCGTACGTAACTGGGCTGCGATCTGACTTGGGGATAGCTTAGCATCTGGACCAGCTTTAGCTATAATCTCAAAGAGTTGAAGCTGAATTGCTGCATGCATAGACATGGGCAGCACGGAAGAGCTGACAATCTGACTGGCATATAGAAAGCTCTCTTGATCTTGCTTTGCTGAAGATTCCATTGGACAGCAAAGGCCTTTGCCCTCTCTCCCTCAAATTAATTGTATAAGTGCAATTGAAAAGGGTGACACATAAAAATGATAGGCGACTCTCAATATGAGTTGGGAATGACTAGAGGATAGCTAGTGATAGTCTGTAACACCCCGTACCCTCGTATAGAAGTCAATATGACCTTATCAATAGGATGAGGGTCAATTGATGCTAATTTAAATGCGAAAAAGTGGAGATGAGTGAAAAAAAATATTTTGAAATAAAATATTTCACACACAAGAGAATAATAATAAAATAATTATATTTTATCAAAGATTAATTAGCGAGTTAAAAGGCGATTTGGAAGTGAACCGGGACAAAGTGAGACACTTTAGAACCCAAGGAGATAGGTGGAGAACTTTGGAGTAAAATAATATTTTATTAACAAAATAATATTAAAATATTAATATTTTATCTGTTGTTGAAATTAGTCATGAATGAGGACTATATGGCTAATCTAAGTAGGGCAAAAGAAGTAAGAAAGAATTTTGACGAAAAACGACGTAAATGGGGCTCGCGTGTCTTTCTTAAATAAAGCAAGAGAGGATAAGTATATATTTAAATATTATGTGACACCTTGGTGAAGTGTCAATTTGATATTTTATTTGTGCAAGTGTAATGGAAGAAAAATAGAAGGAAATTAAAATTAAAGGAATAATGGGAAGACCTAATTGAAAAGAATAAGAAGTTAAGGGGTGGAATTGAAAATAACGAAAAGTAAAGGGGTGAAGCTATGATTATGAAAAAGTTGAAGGATTAAATTATAATTTTACGAAACGTTTGAAGGACCAAATCATAAGGGATGAAAAGTTTGAAGGGGTCAAATGGTAAATAAGGAAAATATTTGATGACTTATGTGCAATTTCAACATTTGAAGTTAAATGGAAACTAATGAACCAAGGAAAATTAGATTATGTGGGAGGATGGAATATGTATGTAACAAATACTATTAAATGCAAGGATACGCATGGAAGGATGTACTTGTAATGGGGAACATGTAAGACCCCTCACCATGTGACAAACAAAAAGGCACAAGAGAAAATGAATAAGATAACACATGCATCTAGATTTTTAAGTTAAAAGAATGCATGGAAAATTTATGCATGATGGACACTTAGTGAAAATTAAACTAAAAGAAGAAAAAATATAGTTGCATGTAATGTCATTGGCCAAGGAAGGGGCCAAATAGAAATTAAGATGGGAAAGTTGCATGGAAGACCATTGGGCACAAATAAGGTGGGAATTTAGTGAAAATAAATTAAAGAATGGATATGGATAGTAAAGGAGGATTACTAACCAATGTGAGAGAAAGGAAATTGGTACATGAAAACCTAATGGCTAGCAACATGGCCAAATGAAAATAAAAAGAAAATGTGTGCATGTAATTTGATTAGTTAAATGGGTGGCCATATAAATACCAAGTTTCAAGGAGTAAAAGAAAGGTGAATTGGACTTGGTGAAGCTTAAGAGAACCGGCCATTGAGAGAGGAAAAGAAAGAATAAAGTGTTTTTGGAGAGCTCCACTTGAGATGAAGAAAAGAGAAAGAAAAGAGAGGAAAGTAGGGAAGGCTTGGGTTGTGAGGATTCAAGGAAACCGTGAGTTCCTTGCTCTTCATTGTTGAGTTTAGCATCCCATCACCCAAATGGAATCTTCAACATGCAAGAAAGGAATGAATTTGTTGAGCTTGAGGAGAGAGGAAAACTTGGTTCCAAAGTTTCAAGAGAAACAAGGATAAACATTGTGGTTTTGGTTTGATTGTATTTTGATAATTGGTTGGTAAATATAAGAAATGTATTGTGGCAGCAAAGAAAAGCTTGATTGGAGAGGATTTTGTGACATGCAAGCCAACGAGCTCTTGGATCCAAAGTTGAAGAGAAAAGATAAGCATGGTATTGTGTTTTGAGGCCTGCTGTTGGTAAAATTGCTAAGAAAATAATTTATGAATAATGTTGGCAGCTTGGTGATTGAAACTTGGAAAAATATTGGAGTGCATGTGAGGCTCAAGCAACCTCAAAGGTAAAAATGAATAATGCTTTAAGTATAGTTGGAAGATTTTGAGAAAATGGCTATTATTGTGTGAATTGAAAACTTGAAAGACACATTGTGAGGAATGATGATTGTTGAAAAGATCTAAAAATGCATGAGCTAGTTAGAAATGTTAAGATTGCTTGCTATGTTGTTTGAAAGAAAAAAAGATGAACAATGTGGATGGAAGGTTGAGAAATCAAGCATTGAAAGTTAGACAATTATGCATGTAAGCTTGGAAATAATTGAATAAGATTGGAATGATTGTTGTTGCCCCATATGTGGTTAATGCTATGAAAATATAAAATGGACTACAATGAATGTTGCTTGGAAAGGTTAAAATGGGCACTTAATACATGAAAATGACTTCCCCATCAAAGAGTAAAAAGTTATATTTCTCAAAGATGATATATCATAATAATTTAGAATAAAATGTTATCTACTTCAATACCTAAGATTTCATTAAGGCTTTTAATACGAGCAGCCCTCGAAGACAGAAGGTCAGCTATATCATTAGCTTCCTTATAACAAGAGATTGCCAAAACTCATTCTTGGAGATACTTTGGTCAGGGCATCCGACCGAGTCCGCTAAGGCTGTAAAAAATTTCATATACGCATAAAACACATTTTTACGTTTAAAAGCATAGCCGTTCCGTGGCGTTGGCTGAGTTCACCCACACGTGGTAGTTTAACATGTAGTGAACTCTAAAGTTTTAGCTTAGGATATACTCCGCGCCTCTCATACTGAGGTAAAATATAACGAGGTTTATCGTGCCCCTCTAATAGGTTGGTCCACGGAAATCTGCCCATTGCAGTAAACTAATCGATATCCCACCAACTCAATAAAATTTCAGCAACATGACATGACAATTATAATTTTACTCAGTTTGTCAAAACAACACACAACAACCCAGATATTCCACAAGCTCTCAAATTCAGCCATTCATGTCATTATATTATCATAAGCCATCAACTCAAACCAACTTTATATGTATATATTTCACAAGTAAAATAAAGTCTCCAATTACTCTATTTTTAAAATCATCATTCAATTTCAAAACGATTTATAAAATTCATTTCATTTAGTCACATTTCAATCATAAAACATAAAGATTTACAATTAAAGTTCATTTTTCTTTAAAATCACAAAATGAATAAAAATTACTCTAGATAGTTAAGATGATAATATGGTTACTCACAATATCAAGAGTCGATGTACTCCTAGTCCCGGTCTTCGGGTACAATCTCCTTACCCTTATCGGAAGTTTCACCACATAGACATAATGCACAAGAAGCAATTTACTATATTTGTGCTAAACCGTTATATTACTGATTTAGGCTCTATATAAATGCATGAAATGGGATGCGAAATGTTTGGATTATTATCTAAATACGGTGTTCTACGTAGGTTCAATTATGTATCGAAATAAAGTGGTCTTGGCCTAATTCGTTCTATACACCGGTTAATTGGCCAATATATCCAATTCAACTCCAAATAACTTTATTTCGCTTCCAATACTCCAAATCATCAAATACAAGTTAGATAACATGAAATTAGCAAAACCATCATCTACATTTTCTCTTCGAAAATTCGGCCATGGAAGGTTCATGAACAATATGTGGTTTTTCATGCTTGATTTTTACACCTAACATCACAAAACAACTAAAAACACCTAAATAGCATGAAATTCATCAAAGTCCATTATCCAATTTCTCTCTTGAACAATTCAGCCAATGTGTGGGTGAAGGGCATGAAATTTTCTTGCTTATTTTTCATGCCAAACATCACTAACCAACTAAAAACACTAAGATATCTTGAAATCTAACCAAATAAATCACCAAATCTTCTCTCTCTAAATTCAGTCAGCCATGAATCCTTCATGAGATCTTGGGTTTCAACCATGGTAATTGAAAAATAATGCATAGGAAAGGTAGATCACAAGCTAGAATTAAGAAATTTTACCTTTACTTGCTTAATTCCTTGAAATCCACTAATTTCTCTTGAATTTTTCTTAGCTAGGGTTTATGTTTTATGTTTTTCTCCTTTCTCTTGTTTTGGCTAGCCATGAAGAGTGAATATGGAGGAGTTTATGTTGGTTTTTATACAAAAAATTATAAAAGGATGAAAACTTACCATGTGTCACCATATAATTTGTCCATAATTAAAACTTAATAATTAAGTATTCTCCCACCACCACACGTAATACCTCATTTATCCTTAGTATAATAGATAAAATTCATGGGCTTGACAAGTGTTATGGCGGTGTAAAATTCCAATTACACCCTCATGGTCACGTAAAATGATCATTTTGCCCTTATGCTCGAAAAATGTCGAAATTGAAAATTTTCACTTCTTAAGCTTAAATTATGTTCCAAATAGTCAAACTTGATCAAAATTTCATCCACCATTCCAATTTTGCCCTCGAGTGGCAAAATGACCATTTTACCCCTACATTATAAAAATTCTAAATTTGACTCCAAATTAATCCTCGAACTCCAAATCACCATATTAAGTCATTCTAAGGTTCAAAAACTCTCAAATGTAACTTAAAATCTCTATTTGGACTAGTTCAAGGCTTAATCATCTTAACCGTACCATTAGGTACGTTATCGACTTTTAGCGATTTCCGAGGCATTCGAGTATGCAAACATGCTATCAGATGCATGAATGACATAGTTGGTATATTATAAAGCTGGGCTTGACAATTTTTTATGATTTATTATTAATTATAAGATTTATGTTATATAAAAATAATTTTTATACTTTTTATAACTTTGAACTCCACTCGATTGATAGGCTTAACAACAAAGCGATGTGTATCATTGAACCGTTTGCTCAATTGCTTGGCAACCCAGGGGCTAAAGGGTGTGGTCACCTTGACGACCTCCTCGTATCGATCATGGAACCAATGTTGGAACATATCTTTGATGAACTCGATCAAAACAGTGATTGCCATTTGTCTTGTGTTTAAGCATGACTTAACACATTCCGTAATATTGGATGTCATCGTTTGGTATCGCCTTGCCGGTGAACATGAACGTGCCCATCTCTTAGGGTCTATTCTCATAAAGTCAGCATGGGCTCCCACGTGAATCTGTTTGAGCTAGTTCATATGTCGGTTGAAATCGGAAGCCTTATAGCAATCTAGAGCAAGGGTGAAAATCACAGAAATGTCGTCACGCTTGAACTTGATTTTTAAGTTTTTCTTCAAGTGGTACCCGCATAAACCGTGATGCGCTTTTGGGTATGTATTTTGGATTGCTTTCTTAATGCCAAGATGCTGATCAAAAATGAACATAGTGTTTTCAGGACAACCAACCGCACACATAGCTTGCTAAGAAACCACGTCCATGACTCTTTGTCCTCAACACGTCCGATGCCAAACGCAATTGGATGTATGCACTCATTCGCATATTTGCATACAATGACAAACAAAATACCCTTGAACTTGTCTTTCAGATGTGTTGCATCAATTGCAACCGTACTACACATTACATCCTTAAACCCCTGAATACAAGCCCCGTATTACCAAAAACAATATTTGAATCTTTCAGCCTCATCAGTAGCCACTGTAGTGACTGTGCCAGGATTTTCTTATTCCAACTTATAAAAAAATAATGATAGTAATTGAAATGACTCTTCCAGGGGACCAAAAACAAGCCTCTCCGCATACTCCTTCATTTGCCAAGCCTTACCGTATAAGTATTCCAATCCCCACTGAACCTTCATCTCACCAATTATGTCCTTAAGTCTCAATGCTACTCCATTAGCCCGTAGCTTGTGTGATATAAGTTCACCAATTATCTTTGCACTCGCAGTTGAAAATCGCTCTTGCAAACCATCAATAGTACATGTGTGTACTTTATGGAACGTCCGAACTTGCCAATATTCTCCTCCGTCAAGTAACTTCGTTGCACGCACACTGAACTTGCATGCCTTGTCCTTGCAACCAACCTCATAACAACCTTTATATGACCTTTTTACTCTTATCCCAAACTGTTCTTTTAAAGCCAACGTGTTCAAAGCTCCTTTCAACTCGACCTTCAAGGAAAACATTCTTCCTTTGTATAAGCGATCATTGGCACATGTCAACTCCTTAGTGGTAATTATTTGGAAAGAAAACCTTTCTGCACCTGTAATTACCCATGTACAAGATATCCTTGCATCTCTCCTTTCTTGATAACTGTCATCGAGCAATGTATCAAGGGAACGAGTCTCGTTCTCACTAGCGATGGGGTTGTTGTATATGGGGTCATCACACTAAACATCTCCTAAATCAACACCTTTAACAAGTTCCATTTCGCCTTCAACATTATTGCAAATCGAAATGTCACTGTCATAAAGCCAATCATCATTTGAATTATCATGATCCCATTCATCAAGCCTATCATCTGAATTGTCATCAAATCTATTTTCACTGGCAGGGAGCAAATCCACATTTCCCTCATCAGATGCAATATTATCCTCCAGCTCCAACGTCGCAGTGTTACCCTCTAACATCACAATGTTGTACTCAACTGTCTTATTCTCATTTGAAAATGGCATCACACATTCTACAATTTCACCTGATCGTTGCATTTCATGGACAGAAGTAACTAATTAGTTTGATGCAGATCCTGATTGAAATTGTGTAGCCAACTGTTCTATGAATGTCATCTGTCTACCAAGCTAAACAAACTCTTGTGCATACCTCAATTACCATTGTTGTGGGATACAGACCGAATGTTGTGGTATATGTGAAGCATTGTAAATCTTATTTTGATTGAGTTGATTATCATGTTGTTCAGCTTCTTCATGTGACATCATATTTGTTTGGCGCCTCTTAATGCTGACATACGCAGTCGAAACATTCCTCTGTTCTAGCATAATTAATGCAACATCCTCATCGTCCTTGATAATTGGGCGTGATAGCTCTCCAGGTGTACTGATCAATGCATGTAACTCAATCTTGTCAATTTCTGAGTTCACCCTAACAACATCTTCAACCAACTTTATCAAGCCCGCAAATGAAAAATCACTCCTAACCCCCTGCATTCATGACTCACCACCCTTGTAAATGCTATCCACCCACTGACCACCGTGTCTTATCACAAGTTACAGAATTGGAACCCCATTAAAATTTGGAAAACAAAAAATATTTGTCAATCATTTTACACAATACATGCCATGTTCAAAAATATGTCAATCATGTTTTTACATGCCATGTTTAGAAAATGTTACATGCCATGTTTAGAAAATGTTACACCCCATGTCAGAAAATTTTACACGTAACTTCAAAATTTGTTCATGTTCATAACATGTTACACATAAGTTTAAAATCTGTTACACGCCATGTTCACAACATGTTGCACATTATGTTATATAAAAATGCTACACACCATGTGCTAACACATGTTATTTTAGTGTATTTTTTACACGGTATCTGCTTTATAGATGCATGGCATATAACAACTTATGCAATGTTTCTAATATGTATTGTAAATTACACAAAACGTTTCACAAATTTATGTGTTGTAGCAATAAACCCAATAACAGACCTTGATGTCATCTCCGCTATAGGGTCTATTTATCAACGATAATATGGCCAAATGCCAAGAGATAGACCACAGCACGATGACGATGGTGCTCAACACAGAATTGACAGAGCTCATATAGTTCAGAGAGCTAAGAGAGCTGATGACAATGGTGCTTAACGGAGAGTTGACAGAGTTGATGCAGTTCAGAGAGCTAAGAGAGAAAGATGAGCGAGCTCAAATAGCTTAGCATTTATTTCTATTTTCTCTATGACGGGAGGGAGATATCGAGAGCTTATGTCATGACCCGAAACTCCCATCGGGCCCGCGACAATCACCGCGACGTCTCAATAGGTATTCATACCCCGAATACCGACCGAAACCCCGCAAGGCTAATGTATCAATTTTCTTACCCCTCTTGTGAGTGTCGATTTCCGAACAACATATTTTAAATAATTTCTAGCCATTTCTGAACCAAAGTGGCCAAAAGATGGTTCTCGACTCATTGGGGTATTTTCGTCATTTTATCAAAAATTTCAAATTCTAGTAATTTCGTCACAAATACATGGAAAACATATATTTTAAATGAAATAGAAATCATTGAAATATAAATATAATATAAATATTAACAAAATACTACAATTTCTTATAAAAATAATATTTACAGAGTGTTTAGTAAATAAGTTTTATAGCGTAAATACAAAATAAAATTTTACATGCTGAAATACAAATAAGCAAGGCATATAAGTATATTTACAGTGACTCGTGGGCCCAAAACAAACATAAGTAGAGAAGATAGAAACCTACTGTAGATGAAACTACAAGGTCAATTGTCGTTTTCTGTAAACATGGCTATCTACAACTAGTCCGATCCTGAAATGTTGGAAGGGAGAGTGGTGAGTTTACACAACTCAATGAGTAAACAAATATCCCCTAAAATATCTAAAGGCGAGTAATAAGAGACAAAAGAAATTCTTTTTATATGAAAGGGTTTCATAACACGAAACCCTAATTTAATCAGTGTAACAAATTTTAATTCACTCAAGTAATAACGCATATAATAATAGTATGGCTTATGATTTATCGAAATCATGGCTCGTGCCATAAAATACATACTCAGGGATACCTTGGCCGAGGCATCTAACCGAGTCTGCCAAGGTTGTTCAAATTTATAATTCTTCCAAAAATACAGCCGATCCTTGGTATTGGCTGAGTTCGCCTTCACGTGGTGGTTTAGCGTGAAGTGACTCATCATATCTCAGGACAATTAAATAACCTTGTACGTCTCTACAACTGAGATATCAATATATAGGGTTTTACCGTGCCACCTCTAATTAGGCAAGTCTGCGGAAACCCATCTACTGCAGTAGATATCAATCCACCAATTAACAAAATTTTAACAGTATGACTAGGCTATTTTATTACTAACCAGCCTGCACGGCAAACAGCAATTCATATAGATTTCAACACAATAAACCAGTGGCCAGTCATACCACATTTTCATAAGCCATAATAATTTAAGAAATAGCATTTACTAATTGATAATAAAGTCGAGGAATTTACTAATTTATCCTTAAATTGATAATAACTAATTTAAATTACTAATGCATGATATGCAAATGCAAAATGCGTCCGATTGTCGCCTAAACGCGGTATCGACTAAATTTGACCGATCACCCAATAAATTGATAATTATGTCCAAATCACTTCCAAATCACTTCATTCCTCCTCTAATATTTTAATTCACCCATCACATTTCAAATCACTTAATTTCAGCATTTAAATCCCTCAATTTCTTCAGATAAAAATTTGGGCATTACGGTGTACTAACACTGTAATTTTTCCTAGTCACATTTTTTACTTAATTCTTTATCTTCCCAATCCATTTTCCTTGAAATTCAAACAATTCCTCCTTGATATTCAACCCACATAATTTGGTCAACAAAGAACCCTTGGAAAATTGGATTTTTTCTTATATCTTTGTTCATAACTATGTTTAACTATCACTAAACCTTAACATAGTTCAAATTCAAGAAAATCCAACATCAAATTATCATCCATACCCATTCAGCCTCAAGGAATTCAGCATGATAACTCATCATTTAACCATGGAAAACAAGAACTAAAACATCGGTAAGCTAAGGTTAGAGTAAAATTAAAGAAATCTTACCTTTATTTGGCTTGAATCTTGAAAAAAAACCTTGAAATCCCTTGATTTTTGGCTAATTTTCTTGTTTTTCCCCTTTGTTCTCTTTTGTTTTCCTTTGAATCTGGTTTTTGCTGAATTTGGAGAGAGAATGTGAGGGTTATAGGCTGATTTTATTAGTTTAATAATAAATTATAATGGGTTGCCACATGGCATCATGCCATTGGCCCATTTTTTTAACTTTTTGACTTTTTCTTCTTAATTTTCCACCACACCACAATTAATTCCATATTTATCCATTCCATTGTTAAATAAAATCTCTTGGTCTTGACAAGTGCTGAGGCGAAAAATTTACCGATTTCCATTGTTAAAATCCCTATTTTATTAATTCAAGGCATAAATCAACTTATTTGTACTTCTAAGTACAATACCAACTTTTTATCAACTCTATCGGGCTATTCAGATATGCTAGCATGATGTCACATATATAAATGTCATGTCAGATAATTTAGGGTCGGGCTTGATAGCTTATTTTGCTATGATGTTTTTTAAGGGCACATCGCAAATCGGAGAATTTTTAGCCTCAGCACTTGTCAAGACCCAGAGATTTTGTTTAATAATGGAATGGATAAATATGGAATTAATTGTGGTGGAAAATTAAGAAGAAAAAGTCAAAAAGTTAAAAAAATGAGCCAACGGCATTATGCCATGTGGCAACCCATTATAATTTATTATTAAACTAATAAATCAGCCTACAACCCTCACATTCTCTCTCCAAATTCGGCAAAAACCAAATTCAAAGGAAAACAAAAGAGAACAAAGGGGAAAAACAAGAAAATTAGCCAAAAATCAAGGGATTTCAAGGTTTTTTCAAGATTCAAGCCAAATAAAGGTAAGATTTCTTTAGTTTTACTCTAACCCTAGCTTACCCATGTTTTAGTTCTTGTTTTCCATGGTTAAATGATGAGTTATCATGCTGAATTCCTTGAGGCCGAATGGGTATGGATGATAATTTGATGTTGGATTTGTTTGAATTTGAACTATGTTAAGGTTTAGTAATAGTTAAGCATAGTTATGAGTAACGATATAAGAAAAACATCCAATTTTCCTAGGGTTCTTTGTTGACCGAAATATGTGGGTTGAATATCAAGGAGGAATTGTTTGAATTTCAAGGAAAATGGATTGGAAAAATCAAGAATTAGGTAAAAAATGTGCCTAGGAAAAATTACGGTGTTAGTACACCGTAATGCTTAAATTTTTATCTGAAGAAATTGAGGGATTTAAATGCTGAAATTAAGTGATTTGAAATGTGATGGGTGAATTAAAATATTGGAGGGGGAATGAAGTGATTTGGAAGTGATTTGGACATAATTATCAATTTATTGGGTGATCGGTCAAATTTAGTCAATACCGCGTTTAGGTGACAATCGGATGCATTTTGCATTTGCATATTATGCATTAGTAATTTAAATTAGTTATTATCAATTTAGGGACAAATTAGTAAATTCCTCGACTTTATTATTTGTCAAGGTGGTGAGACGTCCGAAAAAAGCAAAGAGATTGCACTTGAGAACCATTAGTCTGAGTACACTCGGAATCCGAATTTTCGACAATTGTGAGTGAACATATTATCGCTTAAATTATCTGAAGTGATTTTTGTCTGTTTTTGGTAAATTTTATGAAAATTGGATTTCTTTGAAAAATTTATATTTTTTATAAATAATAAATTTAAATGAAAATTTATCATACATTGTTTAGAAATTGACTGTGGTTTTTGAAAAATAGAGTAATGGGAGACTGTTGTTTATTGCATGATAAATGCTATTTCTTAAATTATTATGGCTTATGAAAATGTGGTATGATTGGCCGCTGGTTTATTGTGTTGAAATCTATATGAATTGCTGTTTGCCGTGCAGGCTGGTTAGTAATAGAATAGCGTAGTCATACTGCTAAAATTTTGTTAATTGGTAGATTGATATCTGCTGCAGTAGATGGGTTTCCGTGGACCGGCCTAATCAGAGGTGGCACGGTAAAACCTATATATATTGATATCTCAGTTGTAGAGGTGTACAGGGTTATTTAATTGTCTTAAGATATGATAGAGTCACTTCACGCTAAACCACCACGCGAAGGCGAACTCAGCCAACACCAAGGATTGGCTATATTTTTGGAAGAATTATAAATTTGAATAGCTTTGGCAGACTCGGTTAGATGCCTCGGCTAAGATATCCCCGAGTATGTATTTTATGGCACGAGCCATGATTTCGATAAATCATAAGCCATACTATTATTATATTCGTTATTACTTGAGTGAATTAAAATTTGTTACACTGATTAAATTAAGGTTTCATATTATGAAACCCTTTGATATAAAAAGAATTTCTTTTGTCTCCTATTACTCGCCTTTAGATATTTTAGGGGATATTTGTTTACTCACTGAGTTGTGTAAACTCACCACTCTCCTTTCCAACATTTCAGGACCGGACTAGTTGTAGATAGCTGTGTTTACGAAGAACAACAGTTGACCTTACGGCTTCATCTACAGTATGTTTCTGTCTTCTCTACTTATGTTCATTTTGGGCCCACGAGTCACTGTAAATATACTTATATACCTTGTTTATTTGTATTTCAGAATGTAAAATTTTATTTTGTATTTACGCTATAAAACTTATTTACTAAGCACTCTGTAAATATTGTTTTATAAGAAATTGTAGTATTTTGTTAAATATTTATATTATATTTATATTTCAATGATTTCTATTTCATTTAAAATATATGCTTTCCATGTATTTGCGATGAAATTACTGAAATTTGAAATTTTTGATAAAATGACGAAAATACCCCTGTGACTCGATAACCATCTTCTGGCCACTTTGGTTCGGAAATGGCTAGAAAGTATTTAAAATATGTTGTTCAAAAATCGACGCTCACAAGAGGGGTAAGAAAACTGATATGTTAGCCTTACGGGGTTTCGGTCGGTATTCAGGTATGAATACCTATCGAGACGTCGCGGTTGTTGTCGAGGGCCCAATGGGAGTTTCGGGTCGATGATGTAGATGATGATTTGGCTATATTTCATGTTATCTAACTTGTATTTGATGATTTTGGAGTATTGGAAGCAAAATAAAGCTATTTGGAGTTGAATTGAATATATTGGCCAATTAACCAGTGTATAGAACGAATTAGGCCAAGACCACTTTATTTCGATACATAATTGAACCTACGTAGAACACCGTATTTAGATAATAATCCGAACATTTCGCAACCCATTTCTTGCATTCATATAGAGTCTAAATCAGTAATATAACGGTTTAGCACAAATATAGTAAATTGCTTGTTGTGCATTATGTCTAGGTGGTGAAACTTCTGATAAGAGAAAGGAGATTGTACCCGAAGACCGGGACTAGGAGTACTTCGACTCTTGATATTGTGAGTAACCATATTATCATCTTAACTATCTAGAGTAATTTTTATTCATTTTGTGATTTTAAAGAAAAATAAACTTTAATTGTAAATCTTTATGTTTTATGATTGAAATGTGACTAAATGAAATGAGTTTTATAAATCGTTTTGAAATTGAATGATGATTTTAAAAATTGAGTAATTGGAGACTTTATTTTACTTGTGAAATATATACATATAAAGTTGGTTTGAATTGATGGCTTATGATAATATAATGACATGAATGGCTGAATTTGTGAGTTTGTGGAATATCTGGGTTGTTGTGTGTTGTTTTGACAAACTGAGTAAAATTATAATTGTCATGTCATGTTGCTGAAATTTTATTGAATTGGTGGGATATCGATTAGTTTACTGCAATGGGCGGATTTTCGTGGACCAACCTATTAGAGGGGCACGGCAAACCCCGTTATATTTTACTTCGGTATGAAAGGCGAGAAGTATCTCCTAAGCTTTAGAGTTCACTACACGTTAAACCACCACGTGAGGGTGAACTCAGCCAACGCCACGGAACGGCTATGCTTTTAAACGTAAAAATGTGTTTTATGCGTATATGAAATTTCTTACAGCCTTAGCGAACTCGATTGGATGCCCTGGCCAAAGTATCTCCAAGAATGAGTTTTGGCAATCTCTTGTTATAAGGAAGCTAATGATATAGCTGACCTTCTGTCTTCGAGGGCTGCTCGTATTAAAAGCCTTAATGAAATCTTGGGTATTGAAGTAGATAACATTTTATTCTAAATTATTATGATATATCATCTTTGAGAAATATAACTTTTTACTCTTTGATGGGGAAGTCATTTTCATGTATTATAAAGTAGGCTATACAGTACTTACACACGTGTTCTTTTTCCATGCTTTTAATATGATTCCCACATCAGCATCATATTTGAGGCCAGTAGAGATGGAAATTTTATGTTAGCCACTTTTTTCTGGATGTAATAAATCCAACATGACCATATGATAGCGAATCGACAAGGCTACTTTATATATATATATATATATATTTGTCATTTTGTACATAACTGTGACAAGTGATAAATCAAAACAATAATATTAGTATTCACCCTTCAAAATAATATTTAAACAATACTTAGAGGTTAATTAAACATCAAATTCGAAAACTAATTCAAAGGAAAGTCAAATAAAAATATTCATGTAATTTGTTTTGTTCAATTACTCATTCATGTAATTTACCGATGAAAGCTAGAAATAGGATTTATTGATTGATTTATCAACGGAATATTCCGTTGATAATTCTCAATATCGATCAAATTTTAAGTTTTGTTGACCGAATATTTCATGGGTAAAAACCATTGTAGTGTTTTTTTATATAGATGGCCATAACCCAAAAATAAACAGGACATTCAAGTCACAAGATCGACATTTGTCATAACAAATAGAAAACAATTAAATAACCATAATTAAGTGTTTGTACAATTGATACAAACTAATTAATTTGATGATTGGGTCATGCCAACGGGTAAAATAAATAATAATGACCGTTGTGTTGCTCAACCATTAGATTCAAAAAAATTTCCATCTATTGGACCACTTTTCATTCTTGCTAACAACGACAATGTCAAAAGAATATGTGAACAGTGGTGAAATATTTTTCTCTTCTGAAACCAAAATTATTTCTTTGGTCCCCATCGTAAGGACAAGACAGCTAAGGAGCAAACAACATTTAAACTCAAAACAAGAGGAAATGGTCACGGGGGAGTAGATAAGGGGAACAGGCTAAATGGTTATACAGGTAGAGCAATTGTCTTGATCTGAATAAGCATTAATTCTTCGGCTGAGGGAATGTTGGATTTTTCCATTTTCCAAGTTCAATTAGACCCCACCAGGGTTGACAAAGACCTTTAGAAATTAGTAATATAGTGCCCATTTCTGATTATTAGTTTGGATTTCTATGCATGAATCACCAACTTTTTCGTAGAGCTCTAGATCTTAATCGTCACTACTATTCATTTCATGCTATTCTACAAGTTATGTATTCTTACCCTTTTCTTTCTTTTGTACTCAAAATTACAAAGAGCAATTGCATACGAGGATCAGCTTGTTCTCAAACAATCAAGATTTTTTGAAAGTTCAGTTTAGTAAGTATTTTCATAACTAAAATCAAGAGGCCCGTGGACCCTCTTCCACGTAAATACAATTTGGGAGGCTGTAAAAAATTTTATATACGCATAAAACACATATTTACGTTTAAAAGCATAGCCGTTCCGTGACATTGGCTAAGTTCACCCTCACGTGGTAGTTTAGCGTGTAGTGAACTCTAAAGTTTTACCTCAGAAAATACTCCGCGCCTCTCGTACCAAGATAAAATATAACGGGGTTTACCGTGTCCCTCTAATAGGTTGGTCCACGGAAACCCGCCCATTGCAGTAAACTAATCGATATTCCACCAATTCAATAAAATTTCAGCAACATGACATAACAATTATAATTTTACCCAGTTTGTCAAAACAACACATAACAATCCAGATATTCCACAAACTCACAAATTCTGCCATTCATGTCATTATATTATCATAAGCCATCAACTCAAACCAACTTTATATGTATATATTTCACAAGTAAAATAAAGTCTCCAATTACTCAATTTTTAAAATCATTATTCAATTTCAAAACGATTTATAAAACTCATTTCATTTAGTCACATTTCAATCATAAAACATAAAGATTTACAATTAAAGTTCATTTTTCTTTAAAATCATAAAATGAATAAAAATTACTCTAGATAGTTAAGATGATAATATGATTACTCACAATATCAAAAGTCGAAGTAGTCCTAGTCTCGATCTTCGGGTACAATCTCCTTACCCTTATCGGAAGTTTCACCACCTAGACATAATGCACAAGAAGCAATTTACTATATTTATGTTAAACCGTTATATTACTGATTTAGACTCTATATGAATGTATGAAATAGGATGCAAAATGTTCAGATTATTATCTAAAAACGGTGTTCTACGTAAGTTCAATTATGTATCGAAATAAAGTGGTCTTGGCCTAATTCGTTCTATACACCGGTTAATTGATCAATATATCCAATTCAACTCCAAATAACTTTATTTTACTTACAATACTCAAAATCATCAAATACAAGTTAGATAACATGAAATATAGCAAAACCATTATCTACATTTTCTCTGAGGCAGGAGACTAACCAGATTATTCGACGAAGTGCCAACACTCAAATCCGACTCAGCCTGATGTTCAATATCCTCAAGGCACGAGAACAAGGCGATTTCTCCAAGGCTGCTCACTTAACTCAACTGCTTCGGTAAACCCAATTCTTTCCATTGCTTTTTCTTTTTATTAAATTCATAATTTTATACAATATTTCCTTATGTTATTCACTTTTTTCTACAGTGAAATAGTAGCCAGAGATAATGGCCAAAATGAAGCATCCGTACACTAGTTCAAAGGTCGAATTCCAACTTTCCTTTCCGAGGAGACGAATTCAATCTGTATTAGTCTACAAGGCCCAAAATGTAAGCCCAATATGCTTGGGCCACAATCTCCGATGTTATTTTAATAAAAATTGAATAATACTATTCAGACACTTCTCAAAATTACCTATACCTGGAGGGTTGTTCCAAGTGTCATCTTTACCTATACAAAATAGTAATAAATTTCTATGATGACAAAATCATGCATGTAAAAGGAGCAATTCAAGCTCTACAAAGATTTGTTGACTTTACCGAGGGCATCAGTGAATTGCCAAATCAATTTTTTTTTCTTCCTTTTACCTCCTTCCAAGTATTGAGCCTGGATTCTAAAGCCATGGGGATCCATATAAATCCTTGTATAAAATTGTGGATAAAAATGATATGATATTATTACTATTGTTCCTATTGTTCCACTTGTTCCAATTGTTCCCATTGCTATCTGTATAGCACTACTATACTCTAAAACATCTCTTAGAGAAATTACTAATCAAAATCAACTATCTATAGCAACTTACAGAGATAAAAATTAGTAAGAACTGCTTTGCCTTATCTCATTTTTTCTTTATTAATGATACTTTAGGTTTTTCTATTTGCTAACTCTAATAATTGTCAAGTTATGCACATAGTATTTTACAGGAATATTGTTCTGCTTCAAGGCAGATGATTAATCTTCAAAAATCATCCATCCTTTTTATTACTAATGCCACAAGAAAAAAGACAAGATTTTCAAGGTTGTTTGCAAATTTAGATAGTCGACAGTGGTAAATGCTTGTGTTATTACAGGGAGCTGTGGGAACTGAAAATTTTAAAAATTTTTTATATATTATATAATTCTCATTTGATGGTTGCTTCAAAAAATTTTAGCTCTTATTTTTCTTTGTTTTTGATCCGCAACAAAAGTTGCTTAACTCCATTCCTGATCATAGATAACTCAAGTACATAGCTGGAAATTCCCTCGTTCTTGGGAAAAACTAAATGTGAAGCTATGGATTATGTCAGAGACATAATTAAAGGAAAGCTTCAAGTGTAGAAGCAAAATCGAGTGTAATATGGTGGAAGGGAAATTTTAATTAGAGCTGTGGCAAGTGCAATACCAATGCATGTAATGAAATGTTTCAAATTGCCAAAGAAAATCTGTGACAAGGTGAACATTGAGGTGCAAAGGTTTGCTGGGGCGACAAAAAGATACATTGGATTAGTTTGCAAAAGTTGACAGTAAAGAAAGGATTTGGGGAATGGGTTTTAAGGTTTTGTGTTTGATGAATAAGGCTTTACTTGCTAAGCAATGTCGGAGGAGACTTATTAACCCGAATGCTTACTGGGTAAAAATCTTAAAAGGCATATATTTTGCAAAGAACTCTGCTTTAGAGGCAAGAAAGGGAGCAAAGGCATCATGGACATGGGTTAGTACTATTGCGTGTAGAGACTTTTTGAAATATCATTTGGTATGGCAGGTGCTGTGTGGTAGTGAGATTGACAAATGGAAACATAGATGGTTACCTAATTATAGTCCCTTTAGCCAAAACATTGGTAAAAATGATGAACAGCTGCCAACTACTCGTATCAAAAGAAATTTTTTTGGGTGTGAACTTCAGCAACTACTAGTATCGATGGGGTCATGGTTACAATTTTTTTTTTTTTTTTTTTGGTTGGTAGGGGGAGAATAATATATTTTGAGGAAAATTATAGTCAAACAGCTCGGAAAAAGATATTAGGCGTAATGGGATTTATGAAATGCCGTAAGATTACCACTTGTTGTATAATTTAAGACTATATATATTAAAAAATAAAAATAAAAAAACTCGTGTGTTTATTTTAACATTAATATAACATTTTAATACGATAATTCATCTTTGTGAATAAATGATTGAATTAAATTAAAGAATAATAACATTGTCAAATCTTCCCATATTATAAGTTTAATTTCTACTTTAAAAAAAGTTGATTGGTAGATTTAGATTTCTCTAGCAAAAAACCTGCCACCATCCCTACCAACCCTACTTCAGCTTGGCCCTTGCTATTGTCTCTTTGTATCCAGGAACCGACTTAAAAATTTTTTTAAGTAATGTTATAATTAAAATAAAAATAATAATTAAGAAATATAAATATATTAAAACTTATAATTTAGAAATTTTAACATTAAATTAAAAAAATGTAAATTCAATACATTTATTTGTTATTTTAAAAGAAAAATATTTAAGATAACTATAATTATTCACAGTGATTTTTTCTATTTTGAAAACGGTGCATAATAACATTAGTAAAAGCACCATTAAATATTTTGTTTCTCAACATATATCACCAAACAATCATTCATCTACTTGTCACTCATTCGATTGCGTAACCTATACTTTATAAATTTCGTTGTTAAAAAAGCTGTTTCGACTGACGTTGTTGTAACAAGTGAGATAAATGCAAGTTTTACCAGCAAATAAACCAAATGATACATAGTATTTACATTTCTCTCAACCATCTTCCTTGCAATACTACTTTCTATTAGCTAGATTTTAATTATGAACCCAAACTATCAAATTAATTAAAAAATATTTAGGCATGAAGTACTTAAAAGTTTAATTTGAGTTAAAAATTACTTACAATTGAAGCCTAGATGAATTGTATTGAGAGAATGAACAACACAACGAAAGATTGAGAAAGGGAAGGATTTTAATTTTTGGACAATGAGAATAGTTTAAATTTTGATTTTTTAATAAAATCTTAAATTATAGAAAAAAAAAATTTTTACCTTTACATGTAGTATTTTAATATTAATATATAAATTACTTTTTGATAAATCACTTGAGTCTTTGACCCCATTTTTTATAAAATTGTAAAAAAAATTAATAACTTCATTAGTATATTAACTACACGAAACCCTAGATAACAACTAAAATCTTTTAAGAGGTCGCCCTTGCTAATATCCATAATCAATCTATGAATATATTTTTAAACTTATGTCCTGTTCTATCAGCTCTTTTAATGTCTCATATATCTTGATAAATCATTGGCTATATTTAAAATTAATATTTTAATACAATAAAGATCTCACAATCATAACACTTTATAATAGTTTTTAATAAAAAAAATATCTTACACTACCAAAAAAAAGCTATTTCCAATGAAATTTTTCGTTGGAAATAACTTGATTTCCGTTGGGAACAACGTTTTACAATAGATTTTCAACGAAAAATTTCATTGAAAATTCTATCAATAAAAGCCTCATAAATCCGTTGAAAATTTCTAACAAAAAATTTCATTGAAAAAAAGCTGGTTTCCATTGGCTACCCATTGGAATTCCATTGAAAAATGTTATGGAAAGAATTTCGTTAAAAATTTTCAATGAAATTTTCCGTTAGAAAAAAAATTTCAACAAAATTACATTGAAAATTTTTAACAAAATTTTCCGTTAAAAATACTTTTCCAACAAAAATTTGTTTACTAAATTTTAATTGCATATCCTTTTATTAATGCCTTTATTAAGCAGTGAGTCCTAGCATGAGTTTATAGGTCCAAAGTTATATAATTCTTTCAAGCACACTTCATGGCTTAATTAGTATATTTCAAAGTTTAGTGCAATTGTATACATATAGAAAGAATTGAATAAGACAGTGGACCAAAGCTTAAAGTTCAAGCCCCGCAAGTATTAACCACTTCTGTTCTTTGTGGTAAGTACTCAAGCTTCAGGTTATCCCTACACTTCCATTGTCCATGATAAGAAAATACAGAAAATACTTTGACAAGCTTTTTAATGCATTTTCATGCATCACTTGGTTCTCCATTCTTGTATTTGGCTATAAGGTGGGGAATTTTACGTTTTATATTCCAACTGCATATCTTTTCAAAATATTTCTTATCAAAAGTCCATCAGACCAGCTAATACCGAAGATTTAAAGAAATAATAAAGCAAAATGAAGTATAAAATACTAAAGAGAATCAATCTTTATTATCTTTTGGCATTCAGATACCCAAGTAACAAAGCAATAGCCAGAAGGAAGATATCATGGCAAGAGAAGCAATTTCGATAGCAAAGCAGGTGACAATAAGCACATTATCATCAGAAACTTAGAATCATCAAGGCTCAAAAATACTCACAATTTCAAATATATTGAACAGAAAAACCAAAAACGCATATATTGAATAGTAAACCCATGGCTCTGCACCAACAGATATTCCAGGGTCCAATATCTCCTTAACATGCTTCCAAAAAGGCGAACCAAAGATACTGCCAAGAATATAGGTACACACAACCTGAAATTAAAACGAGCAAGAGTCTGCAAAGCAAGTTGAACCAGGGCTGAACCACTAAGCTCAGACACTAGCTGAGGAATATTTGCAACAGTGCCTTGAACCAAGGCAGCAGTTGGCCTTGCCTAAAAATATGGGGACTTTGAAAGAACCAAGGATATGGAATCAAGAAGCCGATCTTGAATAGTGGGTAGCAAAGATGGAACGCTGAAACAGAACCAAGTATTTGTGAAATTAACATCCCTCAATTAGTCTCTAAAAGCATCTAAATGCAAAGTCAGAACTGCCCACATACCTCACAGTTATTTGCTCAAGTGCTTCAACAAAAGTAGGAGAAAGACCAACAAAAAACATAACATCAAGGAAACAACGGACATGGGACTCCATTACAGGTCCCATGGCTTTTGCAATGTTTCCAGCACAAGCAAAGGGTTCAAGTGAGGGTCTACCTCTGCGTACAGCAATCTGCAAATAAAAGAATATATATGCAAACAGTTAGAGACCTTGTTCCTTATCAAATAAAAATAGCAGAAGCTTGAAATTAAAAAATCCGAACCACAGAAAATAGCGGCCATCCGACCCTTCTTCCTAGTGTCCTCCCTCGCCTCCCGCCTCCTTCAACGACCCAAATAGAAGCCTTTTTTCCTTAAATCATAAAATTAGATTTCTTTTGATTTGATTGAGAGCAGATCTAAGGGAGGGAAAGATAAGCATAGAGGGACCAGGAAGAGGGAGGAAGTAAAGGCAAGGTAGGACAAGGGGCGGCAAAGGACAGGGGATGAGACTAGGGCGGGAAAGATTGAAATTTTGGGAAAAGATTTGGGGAAAGAGTTGGGCATGTAGGCCTAGTTATATAGTATTTGACATAGGTTTCTTATTAGATAGTTAATTATTTTTAAGAATTATTGGTAAAGTTGGTAGATTTTTTCAATTTTCATTTTCAATGTTTGAGTTCGAGTCTTATCACAATCAATTGATATATATATATGTATATATATATATATATATATATTATTTAATGAACTATTACTATTAATATACTTATTATATATTAATTAATATTATCAAATATATAATACTATTTTGTTGTTTATATAATATATATTGTTTATTAGTTATTAAATAAGTATATTATTTGTTAAATGTAAATTACTTCAATATCAATATATATAAGTTATATATTTATATTACACAGTATATTATTTAATTTAAATTTACTATCAATTCCTCTTAATTTATATTAACTAATGTTAGTATACATCAAGTATTATTATTTTTGTATACTTTATATGGTTATATATTATATAGTACTCATCAATTCAATTATCAAAATTATAATATGAAACTAATCGTAAAGAATGACGTACTTACTCCAATTTAGAATTATCTTACATGAATATAATCAATATGAAGCATAATGTTATATTTTAAAATATAGGTGTAATAATTATAACATATTAATATATATATATATGTAGGATACTTAATATCTCATATATATATATATATATATATATATACTTATAAAGCTATATAATTTAAAATAGATAATAGTTAATTTCATTTTAAGACAAGTTTATATGTTGTTAGACATATATATATATATATATAATTTGTATACATATAATAAACTAATATATTTTAAATATATTATACTAATTATAAGTTTATTATATATATCAATCTTCTTATAATTTATATTAATTAATATTAGTATGTTTTTGAACTATTATTAGTTTTTGTTTAATATATTTTTGGATTTTATCATCTATTTTTATAAAATTAAAATTTTATTATGTTATTTTCATAAACATTTTAATTTTATAACATTAATGAATTTGGAGCAATTAATTTAGTTTTATTATTTTTGATTAATTTATTATTCTATTTTATCATGTATTTTTATAAAATTAAAAAAATTATCTTGTTCTTTTTTTCAATTTTTTAATGTTATAAATTTAATGAATTTGAAATTGTTAATTTATAATTTATGATTCAATAAAGTTTTAAAAAATATAAAAAAAAAAGCAAAGGAAAACAACTTAAACTTTTAAATATTATAAACTTCAATATGTATATATTTGCTTTTATTAATATCTTTTTTTAGAAAAAAATTAATAAAATTTATAAAAAGTATAAAATATTTTTGAGAAAAAATTAAAAAAAATAATATTTTCAACGGAAAATTCCGTTGGAAAATTTAGCAGGTTTTAAAATTTTTTGAGTCCTTTAACTTTTTGACAAATTTCCAACGAATAGTTTTCCGTTGGAAAATCTGTCGAAATAGGTAGTGGATGAAATTTTTTTGGAGGCTAAAAAATGCTCCAACGGAAATATTTCGTTGGAAATTCATCGAAAAATTAAAATAATTTTGTTTAAATTCCGTTGAAAATCCGTTGAAAATTTCCAACGAAATTTTTTTCATCGGAAAAAAGCTGTTTTCTTGTGGTGTTATTCAATAAAATTTATTTCAATAGTTAATAAAAATATTATATAAGTAAAAATAACAAATCATCTTTTATTAAAATAAACACTCAAAAATATATAATGTATCCCGGTACCCAACCAATATTTTTAAGTTAAAATCAAATTATGGGTATAGATTATCTAGGTCGAATTCTTTTTTAAGTTAAAAAAAGAATTAATTTAATTATTTAATTATATTTTCTATTTTAAATAAATAAATACTTTTCAAATTTAAATATTCCATTTTCTTGATTTATTTCTCTCAAAATGCAACTATATAAACCCTTCAAAGAGTCATTCTCCACTGTGTATCTTTCCCACATTCAATACAGTTTTTCATTGTTCCCGGGCTTCTTGAATCACTCTTCATAAGAGAAATGGTGGTCACAGTAACTGTTGACATTCAGGCAGACGATTCGAAGTCCAACTATGACAGGGAAAAGGAGGTGAAGGCTTTTGACGAATCCGCAGCTGGCGTAAAAGGACTTGTAGATGCTGGAGTGTCAACGATCCCCCCAATGTTAAAGCACAAGAAAAATGGCCTGCCGGATTTCCCCGTTTGCACCAACTCTAACATTGAAATACCCCTTGTTGACTTTGATGGCATCGATAATGATGCAAGTTTACGTACTAAGATAATTGATCGAGTTAGGAATGCTTGTGAGAAATGGGGTTTCTTTCAGCTGATCAATCATGGAATTCCAGCAAGCATTCTAGACGAAATAATCCATGGCATTCGTAGGTTTCATGAACAAGACTTGGAGGAGAAGAAAGGGTACTATACCCACGATTACAACACGAAAAATGTGTTGTATAATTCCAATTTTAACTTGCTCGAGGCACCAGCAGCTTGTTGGAGGGATACCTTGACTTTCATTACAGGGCTCCATCGTCCTCCCAAACCTGAAGAATTGCCAGCAACATGGAGGTATGTACACTCCACGTGATGTTCACCAGAGTTAAGCATGCCTATAGTTAATGATGACAACATTTTTTATTTACAATTAATAAGTGTAATGGAGAAACAAGAAGATGGTGAAATGAAATTGTTTAACATAATCAACCTGCAAGCGTAGTACCATATTACACTTACACTAGAATTTTATTACTGTATTTACAGTTAGATTTCCTTAATCCACTGACAAATCATATTTTAATCTAACAAATGATTAAATTGCTGAGTTTGTTAATTCTTCATGCAAGTGCAGTCTTGCATGGCTCTCACTTTGTCAACAAATTAACAACATTTTAACCAACATGTCATCTTTTGCGTTATTCACAGAGACATAATGATGAAATATACAGATGAAATAATGAAGCTACGAAAAACGATATATGAATTGCTCTCAGAAGCGATGGGGTTGAAACCCAGTCAGCTCAACGATATGGGTTGTGCCGATGACATCTTTGCTCCCTGCCATTACTACCCAGCCTGCCCAGAGCCGCAGCTGACTATGGGCGCAACAACACATGCTGATAGTGGTTTCATTACGATTCTTTTACAAGACCAAATTGGCGGCCTCCAAGTCCTCCATGATAACCAATGGATTGATGTCACGCCTGTCCCCGGAGCTGTAATGGTAAACGTAGGGGACCTAATACAGGTAAATCTACAATTTCTCGCCTTGTCCTTCTGAATGACTAAAGTTATTTACTTGCACTTTACCTTGAGAAGAAAACAAATTAAGTTGCATTACGTTAATTGAACTTAGAGCCACCAAAAACAACACTAAATTCAACTTTTGGGGTGAATTATGGATTACCACTCTGGTATCATCCAACTTTTTTGGTGCAATTTTAATACCAAAGCATAAAATTTGGACCAAAATTTATCATTATTTAAACAGAATAAGAGTGTTCCGTTTGGAATCCTCAAATGGAAGCTATTGTATTAATACGAGTGGTTCCTTTGTGCAATTTCAGAAAGGAACCCAAATTTATGAATTTAAGCACAAAGTAACCACCAAGTTATAATATAACTGAGTGTTCAATTTTCTATAACAGATAATTTATAATAGCAAATTGATTAATTAAAAAAGGGGATCGATAAAATCTGTGAGATATACAATTGATGTTTCCAATGTAAACGCACATTCAATGTTATAATGGTGAACATATTACAATAATCTGTACGAAAAATTAACAAAAATTAATTCAAAATTGTTGCACTATTAACAAGTTGACCAAATCTCTATGTTATGTAGGTAAAAAACGATCACTTAATAAATGTTCAGAAGTAACCGTTCCACACTCATCATATCATTTAGAAATTGGATGAATTCAGCATTAATATCTTTCTTATCTTGCTTTTCTCTTGGATCTTACGTATGAGAATCATCTGAACACCATGCTTCTCACTTAATCTTCCCCGTCCATGAAACTCCGTTGAAATTTTAAGCTCAAGTTTACCGTTCATGCTCTTAATTTTCAGCTTTCTTTCAACCCCAAGATCCCGCAGTGCCTGTGTTTTGTTCCACCTTGGACATTAAACCACAATTAAAACTCAGGTGGAAAACTAAGTATATAACTGAGATACATGTTGGTATATGCCCTTGAGCCAATTGGATTGATCAAAATATATATATATATTGTCATTTAATGCATACTTAATCGCATAACTATATGTGATAAAGGTTTTCCTTCATATTAGTGCAATAACAAAGAGTTATTAAGTACTAATTGGATGAAGCTCATGAAACATAAAGGCCTTGTAAGAGAATCGTAAAGTTATTACAATTATGAGATCACTATGCATCAAAGCTATATTCCTAAAATTGTTCCTGGTCATTGTATTGTCAAAACAGGGCATTGACAATGCTCAAAGACTGATACATATTAAGCCTCCTTACTTGGAAAGTAAGTAATCGATCTCATAGATTAAACTATGTGGGATACTTGAGGATAACGTGTAGGTGCTTGTTGAAAAATGAGTTCACTTAACATGACCCGCTATGAAAACTCCATTTGGTATTTCACTCAAATGTCTATAGAAAATGTTCTCATGTGATAGTCGTGCAACTAGTCCTCAGACTTGAGACACTAGGTCATCTTGTATGGGGAGTGACATACTCTGATTTCACCCTTATGGATTTGGAAGCAACCAGATGCCTAAACAGGGTGCTTTTGGGTATGCCATGAAACATGCGAAGGTAAATGAGTGGTCAAGAGATGATTCATCACCCCAACTGATATGAGGGGATGTATCTCACTTGTTCTTAATTCTTGATTAACTTGTATAAAGTCTTTAGACAAAGCATGATGAATTTGAGGAAAGTTATTTTTCTAAATTCATAAGATTAGTCATGAATTATGAGAACTAATATGGAATGTCATAAGTAAATACCGAGCCACGCTTAATGATATATTCGGGATATTTGATGAAAGGATTGTATTGCACTGAGAGGCTTATCACTGAAGGGCTTTGTCAAATTCTTTAATTGACTCTCTAACATTTTGGTGGTCATGATGTATTGCTAGATGCCGCTCATGATCTATAAATATAAATTAATTATCAAATTGATATTTGATTATGATTTATATTTATTGCCAACATGTTAGAAGCCTAATAGATTACACACATTAAGTGACATGATTGAGATTAAATAAGGATAATTAATTAAGTTGGACTTAATTAAAAGAGACCAAAATAAAGTGGGATACTAATTAAATTCTCAGAGACTTAATTAAATTAAAATACAACTGTTGTATTTAGGGTTACAACTTAGTTTGCCTATATAAATATGTTATATTGGCAAACTAAAAACTCTAATCCCAAAAACAATTCTCAACCGTTTCATAAAAAAAGAAAGGAAAAATAGTTTTCTTTGTCTGACAAAAATAAGATTCGGCAAAAAGTTTTGGTCCATTTGTTTTAGAAACAAAACTTGCTAGCACAAGTAAAAATCCTACCTTTGAGAAGGTCTTATTTAATCACTGTGTGGATCACTGTTAGAGGCCAAACACTTAAGTGACTGAAAATTTGATAAATTCTAAAGGTGAAGAAGCATAGATTTTGATTTAAGTGGTTTTTAATTACGATATCCAGAGCAAGGTATGTAATTCTTAAACTTATGAATGTTCATACTTATTTGAAAGTTACACAAAAACACAAACATTAATCTTGTAGGATTTGATTGTTTCTTTGAATAAATATTATTTTATTTATTTTTTCGCTGCGTTATAATTTATTGATTATTTTCATGTTTGAGCATGAGGTCGAATCCCAATAGTGGTATCAGAGTCATTGTTTGATGTTTTTATGTAATTAGCATGCTTGATTCTTGGTGATAATCAATAGGATTGATTTGTGTGTTGATTTGGTATATATCAATTTTAAAGGCTTTTTTAAAAATTTATTTTTCTATTTTAATTCAAATCTGGACAGCATGTAATTAATTCATTAAAACATATTTTAAAAGGTTTAAAATCATGTTTAGTCGAAGAATTAATAAATGGATTAAAAGTCTTGCGAAGTCAAGTTAAAACTGAATAATTTTGAGGTGTTTTGGGAACTAATGTGCCAATTAACTTTTACTAACATTGGGTAAGTGTCATGAGCATTTTTTAATTGTTAAAAGTTAGTTTTTGTCAAGCCTAGTCCTACCATATGCTTGCCATGTCATCTATGTACTTGACAACATGCTTGCATACTTGGAAAGCCTTGAAAAATCATCAAAAGTTGGTAGTGTACCTCGTGGTACAATCAAGTTGATTTAAGCCTCGAATTAGTTCAAATAAAGATTTTAAGATAAAATTGAGAATTTTAAAACCCTAGAATGATTTAATATGGTGATTCAGAGTTCGAAGATCAATTTGGAGTCAAATTGGAATTTTCATAACCTAGGGGTAAAATGGTCATTTTGCCACCCGAGATTAAGATTTGAATGTTGGAAGAAGTTTTTGACCAAGATTGACTATCTAGAATATAATTTGAGTTTGAGAAGTGAAGAATTTTAATTCCGATATTTTTTCGAGCATAAGGGCAAAAATAATCATTTTACCGTCCAAGGGTAAAATTGTAATTTTACACCACCCAACACATGTCCAGCACATGAATTACACTCATTATTATCATGGATAATTGAGAAAATTTTAAGTAGTGGAGAGAGAATGGTTAATGAGTAAGTATGACACATGCACCAATTACATGGTGACATGTGTTAAATTTTCATCCATGCATACTTGCCTTTAAAAACCAGCACACACACACACACACACACACACACACACACACTCTCCCATTCATTCTCATGGTCGGCCAAAGTAAGAAAAGAGAGGAAAAAGAAGAGAACAAACCTTAGCTAAGAAAATTCAAGGGAAAGTTAGTGGATTTCAAGGAAACAAGTGATTAAATGTAAAATTTCTTAATTCTAGCTAGTGATCTACCTTTCTTAAGCATTATTTTTCAATTTCCATGGTTGAGAGCCAAGTTTGCATGAAGGATTCATGGTTGTCCAAACTTAGAAAGAGAAGATTTGATGACTTATTAGGTTAAATTTCTAGATATCTAAGTGTTTTTAGTTGTTTTATGGTGTTAGGTGTAAAAATCAAGCATGAAAATTACATATTCTTCATGAATTCTTCAATGGCCGAATATGTAGAGAGAGGATTTGATGGTGGATTTGATTTTATTTCAAGTGATTTGGTTAGAAATTAATTATTTATGGTGTAAAAATTAAGCATGAAAAACCATAGTGTTTGTGCACTCACCATGGTCGAAATTCCCAAACGAAAATGTGGCGATGATCTTGCTAAATTTTATGTTAATTGACTTCTATTTGATGATTTGGAGCATTAGAAGAGAAATGGAGTTATTTGGAGTGAAATTTGATATATTGGCCAATTAATCGGGTGATAGCTCGAATTAGGCCAATACCGTATTATTTAGGTACACAATTGAATTTATGTAGAACACCATATTTAGATAGTTACTCGCACATTTCGCATCTCATTTCAAGCATTCATATAGAGCTTGAAATAGATTTATAATGGTATGACACAATATATTGAATTATGTATCATGTATTATATATAGGTGGTGAGCATTCTGACAAAAGTAAAGAGGTAGTACCCAAGGATCAAGAAATCGGAGTACTCTAAACTCGATTCCTATTACTATGAGTAACCTTACTATCATCTTAATTTTCTAAGGTGGTTTTTATCCGATTTTGTGATTTTATGGGAAATGAGTTTAAATGATAAACTTTTATGTTTTATTAGCAAAAATGTGATTTAATGAAATAATTTTATAAATTGTCTTGAAATTGAGTGATGACTTTGAAAATGGAGTAATTGGAGACAACTTGCTGTGTTGTAAATTATGATTTGAAATGAATGGCTTATGGCAATATTAGCATGAATGGCTGAATTGGTATTTGTGTGAAAATGTATACACTGTTTATTTTGCCTTGATAGGCTGGATTGTGATATAATTGCCATGTCATGCTGTTGAATTTTTATTTAATTGGTGGGATATTAGTTAGCTTACTGCAGTGGCGGGTTTCTGTGGACCAGCCTATTAGAGGGGCATGATAAACCCCGTTATATTTTTACTTCGGTTGAAGAGGCGCGAAGAGTAACTCTTGAGGTAACGATCAGAGTTCACTTCACGTCGAACCACCACGTGAGGGTGAACTCAGCCAACGCCAAGGAACGATTGTGCTTTCAAAAGTAAAAAGGTGTTTTATCTGTACATGAATTTTTTTTTAACAACCTTGGCGAGCTCGGTTGGATACCTCTGATCAATGTGTCACCGAGTATGAGTTTTTGGCACAAGCCAAGTCTTCAGGAAATCATAAGCCGTGTTAATTATTCGAATAAAATGAATTTATTTTATCTAGTTGAAAGGAATTGAAATGTTATGAATCATTTTATGATGATATATTTTAATCGTCTCCATTTACTCGACTTTAGATATTTTAGATGATATTTGTTTACTCACTAAGATTATATCATCTCACCACCCTCCTTTTTACCCATTTCAGACTCAGGATAGTGAGTAGATAGCCGATTTTGTCGAGGGCTATAGTTGAAGTTGCATCCTCAAAAACAATAGGTTCACAGCCTTAGTTCACTTTTGTCATTCGAGGGCCTATGTGTCATTGTAAATTAAATTATATACTTTGGTTATCTTTATTACTGTATGTATGAATTTATTTTACTTTTACGCTATAAAAATTATTTACGTAACGTTTTATAAATATTGTTTTACAAGAAAATAGAATATTTTATTAAATATTTTTATTATATTTTAATAGCTACAATTTCACTTAAAATGAATGATTTAAATAGCAAAACATATTTCTGATTACGAAATATGTGTTTTTTACTTATATACTACATATTTAGCTGGGTTCGAAATTTTCAGAGAAAAATGACCAAAACGTCCCTGTGAGACAGAAATTATTTTATGATTGTTTTGGTTTGGAAATGGCTTATAATCCTTTAAAACATGTTATTCCGTAACTGTTGCTGACAGGGGAGGTGAGACAACCGATATTAAGCCTTGCGAGGTTTGGGTCGACATTCCAGGTAATAAATGTCTATCAGAACATCGCGATGATTGTCACAGGCTTGAGGAGAGTACCGGGTCGTGATAAGTTTATTCAATTAAAGTACTGCATGTTTCAGCCAAACTTGATTTAGTATGAAAAGGTTTATAAAAATCATGTTTTTGAGTTCAAAAACAACAAAGATTCAACGTAGAAAATTTTGGACAACTATGATTGGTTTTGATGGCTTAATTCTTCATGAATTTTGTGTTTAATTGTTAAATACACTTGCTGGAAATTTCCAGCAACTTTTTCATGACTTTGACTCATGATTTATGGAGTTTTAAGGGCACTTAAATACCATTTATTTTAATTTTGGGTGGTTCATTAAAAATAGGAAATTGTTTCCTACTTTAAAAGAAATTCCTAAAATTAAGGATAGAATATAAATTTTTGGTGATTCATAAAAATAGGAAATTATTTCTTACTTTAAAAGAAATTCCTAAAATTAAGGATAATATTTTAATTTGAGAAATTCATAGGAAATAGTTTCCTACTTCAAAAGAAATTCCTAAAGTTATGTGATAGCATTGAAATTTTTTTAAAAATTTTGGTTTGACTAGAAGTTTTTAAAAAACTTGTTTAATCACCATTTAGGAAACTAATCCATGTTTTAAATGTTAGAAATTAAAATGTTATCTTAGATATATTTTAAGAAGTTTACCTAAAATAAAGAAGTTTCCAAGATTAAAAGGAGTTTTAATTATGGAAAGAATTAAAATGGAACGTCTTAAAAAAAGGGAAAGTTTTATTTCAATGAATTTCTAATAAGAAATAAAGAGTAAAATGTTTACTTTAAGTGTTTTGAAAATAAAAATTTCTTAAACACTAAATTGAAATAAAACAATACCAAATAATTTGAGTCTAGCACTTTAAGTGAATTAATTAATGTTTTTCCCAAATAACACACAAGATCACCAAGTGATATTGAGCTTGCATCTATTTCTATGCTTTTGATTATGATTATAAAGCATGAGGATGTTTATGGACTTAGACCTTAAAAGATTAGGTCATGGATGGTTAAATTTATTTCTTATGGTATTTATTTTAAAATAGGGTTTGTGCACCCTACCTTATCTCTATTTTCTCTGGGTTGTAAAATTCTTTTCTCACCTAACTCCCCTTGAATGTAACTCAAGGTTTCTTGATTATAAAATGTAATTAGTTACATCAAAGTGTAAAAAATAGGGTTAGATAAAAAAAATTTTGTAACTTGAAGATGGAGATATAAAGGTGCCATGGAGATTCAAGGAGATTACAAGCAAAACTTGAAGACGATGTTTGTATAAATCCTTTAAGAATTTGACCAACTAATTTTCTTAATGGCTTAAGGGAATTAGAATTAGTAAAGTCCATAATCATCCTAGTCGATGGCATGAGATAGATTTATTTTTCAATATATATATATATATATATATGATATATGTGAAATGCGATAAATGTTATGCATGTCAACAATGCCAAATCAATGAGACGTTAATTAATGAATTGATAAATAAAAATCCCTCATTAATATATTGAGTCAAAAAGTTGTCTTCCACCATATAACAAGATAACCAGGCTACTCTTTTAATTAGATGCTTGTTGAGTCACTCAAGGCCAAACTTTTACACGAGTATGTTTGAGTTATTGATAGGTCTTACACAACTAGTACCATGTTATTCGGATGTGTCATACATGACCACATAATATTAGAGGCATAGTTAGGCAAAATATCTATGATATATTTAGACAAAAAGTTGTCACCTAACTAATCTAGGAGTTGTATAAGATACAATTGGTAAACTAAGTTACCTATCTAATTAGTTTCATTATAGCTTTTTGAGTCACTCAAGGTCATGGTGGGTAGGCTTGTCAATATGGGCCAACCCGGCCCAGCCCAGCCCAGCCTCGCCCCAACCCTTGTGGGTTGATAAATATGGGGTGGGCCAGGCTAGCCCATTTTTTATATGGGCCATCAAAACTTCAACCCAGCCCACCCCTTGCTAACCCATGGGCTGGGTTGGGCCAGCCTATTTTTTAAAAAAATTATTTTTATAATTTTTACTTAATAAATTTTATATTAATAAAATTAATTTATGATTTAATTCATAAATTAAATTTATTAATTTGATAAGTGAAGATTAAACATATTAAAATATATAATATAAGTAATATTATTGGTAATTAAATTATTAATTTTCTATAATTAAACATATAAAATTTTTAAATTAATTAAAATAATTAATTTTGTTGACCCATGGGCTGGCCCGTCCCAGCCCACCCCAACCCACTGATTTGGTGGGCTGGCCCATTTAGGCTCGGTTTTAATATGGGCCATTAAAACCTCAACCCAGCCCACCCTATTTTCAATACAAAATGGGCTGGCCCGATGGGCCAAGCCCATTTTGATAGGTATAATGGTGGGATGAAAAGGGTCTTAGCTCAATAGGAAGTTTAAAGGTTAAATTTCTCGAAATAGTAGAGGAGGGCTATTATTTTGATAAAATATTGAAAATAATCATATAAGATTCTAAAACCTTGTCTTTATGATTATATAATTTGCGTTAATGACTAATAATCATATATGTTGATTTATATAGGATATAAATCTATCATGGCAAATAGTTTGTCACTTAGAAGCATATTTGATGCAAACGAGTTGACAAGCCTAAATTTCATTGACTGGTTTCGAAATATCAAGATTGTCTTCAAACAAGAGAAAAAAGTTTACATCCTAGATAGTCCTGTTCTTGAGGTAACTAGCGATGATGCTACAAATGAGGAAAAAGAGGCCTATAGAGTTTATATGGATGATCTCGATCAAGCTATATGTGTGATGTTGGCTAGTATGGCTTTAGATCTTCAAAAGCAACATGAAGCTATGAATGCTCAAGATATTATCCTAAACCTTAGAGAAATATTCGATAAGGAAAGTCACATAGAGAGATTTGACATTTCAAGGGAATTATTCTAATGTAAAATGTCTGAGGGAAGCCCATTAAGACCTCATGTGCTTAAAATGATAGGATATATCACTCGACTTGAGTAGTTGGGTTGGGTTATAGATCATGATTTGAGCATAGACCTTATACTTTCTTTTCTACCAGAAAGCTATTCACAGTTTGTGTTGAACTTCAACATGAACAAGATTGAGGTAACTTTTTCAGACTTATTGAATATGCTCACATAGGCTGAGAACACCATTGTGAAGGAGAAGCCTTCAGTTCATCTTGTCTCTTCTAAGAAAAATAAAAATAAGAAAAGGAAATTTTCAAAGAAAAACAAGGATGAAAAGGCATCAACTTCAAAAGGTATAAAGCCTACTAGAGGAGTGAAGAAGGACAAGGACAATAAAAAATGCCATTTTTGTGGCAAACTTGGGCATTGGAGGGGTAATTGCAAGGATTATCTTGAATCCATCAAAGGGAAGAAACAAAAGGAAGCTTCCACATCAAGTATGAATCATATGATGATTTATTTTTCACTACTTGGTATATGATACCTTACTCTTTATTAATGGTTTAATATGTATGGCATATTGAAGGAATTAATGACAAGGAGCAATGAAGAATAAGATCATGAAGGGTACAACCTTAGTTGATGGTGATCAAGCTTGTCGACCTAGATTAGATTGTGGAACAATAAATAATTTTATAACATCGAATGTTTTCATGACATGATTGTCAATATGAGATGTTTTTGGTTTTGAACCTATGGCTAAATATTTATTTTATATTTAGGAAACATAGATTTATATTTTATTTATATTTTGCTAACATCATATGCTTAGCTTATATATATATATATATTTACATTACATCTCATTTTATTTTGAAATTGTTCTAAATTATTTATCCTTAAAGTATAACCTTGCATATATGATAATCAATACTAAGTCATAATGATAAGATTATTGTGAGATTATTTTTCTTTTGATTATGAATCAAAAAGAAAATTAATGAGTTGACTTAGGTAAAATTGAGTCATAACTCAATGAATTCATAATAGGATTATGAACATATTTAGTCAAAGAGCATTCTTAATAAAATCTTGGATCTAAATTAAGATTACTTAGAACTAAATAACAATTGATTATCATATTGAATTCATAAGAGATGAATCACAAATCATTCCAAACCCAATTAATCACATGAACTAATCTTTGAGAGGATTTCATCCCATAACCAATGACATATAAGTACACATAAAAGTTATGGATATAACACTCCAAAGGAAAGTAAATAAGTTTACTTGGCAAGATTTCTATACATGATAGAAATAGTGGGAGCTAATGACACTTTAAAAGTCAAAGGTTATGAAATTATGAAATCCAATAGATAAGATCTATGCATAAAAAAATTGATTTAATGGGATGCATGAAGATGTATAATTCATGAGATGAATCCATTTAATACAAACCATTAGTAGGATGCATATTGATACACTACTCATATAAGATGAGTCTATTAAATAATTCAACATGAATGATTGGATAATAATCTCTATTCAATGTAATAAATTCAAAATAGTTGAATACATTGAATAAGATAAACATATTTTGTGCACATCATAAGATTAGTGGGAGTAAGATTAGTTACTCATTAAAAATGTATAAGATACATTTTTTAGTCTAAGAAAAACTAAAATGGAATTCAACAAAAGAATTTAGGATTACATGTTAAAAGAGTTTAACATAGAGAAAATCCTAAATGTTAAAAGTGATATAAAGTCACGATTAAGCAGTTGTATTAGACTGGTTCCAAAATAAAAGATAACAGCATGATTATATCTATAATCGGATACAAATCTTTTGTTTAGGCTGTAAAAGAGGAGATATTTGGATTATTGGTTTTGTGAACCAATAAATGATTTCGAGTTGTTAAAGTAACAACAAGAGCCATAATAATGGAAGCAAGGTCTCGTTGTGATCTAAATTAGTATTTTGATTATGACAATGAAGATTGTCAAACATATAAATTAACATATTCTCAAATATTGCAATTTGAGTTGTCCTAATAGAGACACAATTGCTAAGCGAAAGAGTTTGGTATTGGATATGTTAGCAATTGACTTAAGTGCAAGTGGGAGATTGTTGGTATATGCCATTGAGCCAATTGGATTGATCAAGAAATATATATGTATATATATATATATATTGAATGGCAAGAAATATATATATTGTCATTTAATGCATACTTAATCGCATAACTATATGTGATAAAGGTTTTCCTTCATGTTAGTGCAATAATAAAGAGTTATTAAGTACTAATTGGATGAAGCCTATGAAACATAAAGGCCTTGTAAGAGAATTGTAAAGTTGTTACAATTATGAGATCACTATGCATCAAAGCCATGTTCCTAAAATTGTTCATGGTTGTTGTATTGTCAAGACATGGCATTGATAATGCTTAAAGACTGGTACATGTTAAGCCTCCTTACTTAGAAAGTAAACAATCGATCTCATAGATTGAACTATGTGGGATACTTGAGGATAACGTGTAGGTGCTAGTTGCAAAACGAGTTCACTGAATATGATTTGCTATGAAAACTTCATTCGGTATTTCACTCAAATGTTTATGAAAAATGTTCTTATGTGATAGTTGTGCAACCAGTCCTCAAACTTGAGATACCAAATCATCTTGTATGGGGAGTAACATACTTTGATTTCACCCCTACGGATTTGGAAGCAACCAAATGCCTAAACAGGGTGCTTTTGGGTATGCCATGAAACATCCAAAGGTGGATGAGTGGTCAAAAGAGAATACATCACCCCAAGTGATATGAGGGGATGTATCTCACTTGTTCTTAATTTTTAATTAATTTGTATAAAGTCTTTGGGCAAAGCATGATGAATTTGAGAAAAGTTAGTTTTTAAAATTCATAAGGTTAGTCATGAATTATGAGAACTAATATGAAATGTCATAAATAGACATCGAGCCGTGCTTAATGATATATCTGTGATATTTGATGAAATGATCGTATTGCACTGAGAGGCTTATTATTGAAGGACTTTGTCAAATTCTTTAATTGACTCTTTAATATTTGGATGGTCATGATGTATTGTTAGATATCGCTCATGATCTATAAATATAAATTAATTATCAAATTGATATTTTATTATGATTTATATTTATTGCCAATATGTTAGAAGCCTAATGGGTCACATACATTAAGTGGCATGATTGAGATTAAGTAAGGATAATTAATTAAGTTGGATCTAATTAAAAGAGACTAAAATAAAGTGAGAAATTAATTAAGTTCTCAGAGATTTAATTAAATTAAAATACAACTGTTGTATTTAGGGTTACAACTTAGTTTGACTATATAAATATGTTATATTCGCAAACTAAAAACTCTAAGCCCAAAAACAATTCTCAACCGTTTCATAAAAACAAGAAAAGAAAAATAGTTTTCTTTGTTTGACAAAAATAAGATTCGACAATAAGTTTTGGTCTTTTTGTTTTAGAAACAAAACTTGTTAGTACAAGTAAAAATCTTACATTTGAGAAAGTCTTATTCAATCACTGTGTGAATTACTGTTAGAAACCAAATACTTGGATAGTGAAAATTTGACAAATCTTAAAAGTGAAGAAGCATAGATTTTGATTTAAGTGATTTTTTATTACGATATCTAGAATAAGGTATGTAATTTTTAAATCTATAAATATTCATACTTATTTAAAAGTTACATAAAAACACAAATATTAATTTTATAAAATTTGATTGTTTTTTTGAATAAATATTATTTTTTATTATATTATAATTTATTGATTATTTTTATATTTAAACATGAGATTGAATCCCAACAAATACATACATTAGAGTTCATAATTAAATAAAGTTGAGTGTTTTTCTTTTTTCTTTTCGCACAGCTAATCTCGAACGACAAGTTCATAAGCGCTTATCGCAGGGCGCTGGCGAGTAAAGAAGGGCCAAGGGTTTAAGTTGCATGCATATTTAGAAGTCATCATCATCCAGAGAATAGCTCTAGACTCTACGGACCAATTAAGGAACTGCTATCAGAAGAAAACCGTCCGGTCTACCGCGAAATCACTGTGAAAGAAATCATCAAACACAAACACTCGGATCAAAAGACTGAGGGAACGGCATCACAAAGCAGCAAGCTGCTACCGTCTGCGCTACACCAATTCAAGGTGTGACCTTTGGCATTATATTAGACAGAGACTATTAATAAACGATGTCCCATCGTTTTAAATGCATCTCTGTCAATCAGTAAAATATGTAGTATCGTTCTCATTTGTCATGTCATAAGTTGGGTCTGTTTGTTGAATGACGTCACGTCTGTGTACTAGGTTTGTCATTACTTAAATAATGTTTATTGTCGCTTTCATTTATCATATCAAAAGGCAGGTCCTGATACGCCGAAGGATTCCTAAGAAACATCAGCCCGAATAACAGATTAAATGTATCTGTGCCTTTTCACGTTTGAATTATTTATGTACAATGATATTATTTTTGTCTTCCCGCTTTTGGATTCAGGCTATTGTCCAAGTATGAATATCAACTGCAACTTCGGAAATCGTATTTTTTAAATTCTTCGAAGCATGATAAATTTGGAGATGTTACATATTCTTCCCTGGCATTTGGCAAGGTTCTCCCCATCTAACAATCAAGGGGTTGGGGTTTTGGGATTTTAATGCATTTAATTGAGTTTTGCTTGAGGTTATTACATGGTTCGAGCTTCTTTGTTAGAAGATTCTAAAATTCACATATTTTTTTGAACTGCTCCATTGTAGATGCAGATGTAGGATTAAGTCAGCAAAGCCTTCTTTTAAGTCTTAAATTTTCATAAGTTCCGTAATTTTATAATAATATTATTAATTATATTATAAATATATAAAAATTAATATAATTAATAAATGTTTATGTATCCTCTTATACTTAATAAATATCCATTTTCTTTCGCTTCTCACGTCTTAATTAATTTTCAACTATTTATATCATTTTGATTAAAAATATATAAAAATTAAAATAATTAATAAAATGATATATTTTTTAATTTTTTAATTATATATATAATAAATTTTATTTTTTATCACTCCCAATATCTATAATGCTATTAATTCTTAACTATTTTTTTTATTCTCAATTAACTAACGATAATATGTATTTAATGATATTCAATAATTATTTTTTTATATATAAAACTAATTTTTTTTTTCAATTTATAATATCCACCTATGAATTCTTCTTTCCTCATTTTCTCTTTCTTCCTTAATTTCAATAAAAAATATCTCATTTTCTTAATTTGAAAAAAAAAATCTCATTTAAATATTTAGCTTTAGGTTTTGAGATTAATGAGCCAATCCCTGGATCCACACCTACTTGCTCATGTAATGGTGGTTGATTTAATTGATACGGAGTCTAAAGAAATAAATAAAGAGATTCATTATAGTGTAAAGTAGTTATAGTAAAAATGGTATATCATCTAATAAGTGTACAAATCATGATTATAAACAAGGATGGCCCTTGGGTAAAGCCATCCAAGAAAAGGCTTTAGGCCCCATAATTTCATAATAATTATAATAGAATTAATTGTAATAAAAATATATAAAAATAAGATAATTAATAAAATATTTATCTATTTTCTCATGCCTAATAAATATATATTTTCTCTCACTTCCACATCTTTATTAACTCTTAACTATTTATTTCATTTCTCATTAAAAATATGTAAAATTAAAAAATAGTTACTAAAATGACATATTCTCTCACTTCTCTAAATATGTACTTAATAAATCTCAATTTTCTATTACTTTCCAATTCCTACTATGCTATTAATTCTCAACAACTAAAAGGTCTTCTTTCCTTTTTTGAAAAATATAGAGAAGATAGATTTGCATCTGCTATGATTTCTTCTACAGAAATTACATCTAAAATGAACATAGAACTTAAATTTCATGATACATGTATAATTCGTATAAAAAAACAATTCGATGAGAATGTTGATAAATAAATAACAAGATTTCTCAAAGAATAATTTAGAATTGATTACTATTTATGTATATTAAATCAAGCAATTTTTTCACTCAAAGTAAACTTGAACAATTTAAGATATATGAGAGTATTTTTAGTTTCTATTTAGTGGTAAAAAGTTGAAGTCATTAGACAACAATAGTTTGAAAGAATATTGTCTTAATCTAAAATGCTCCTTAAAATATAACAATTATTTTTATATTGATGGCTTAGATTTATTTTTAGAATTATAAATTTTAAAAGAAATTATATAAGTACAAGATAACAGTCCAATAGACATACTTAATCATGTAAAGAGACTTTATTATTTTTCAAATGTATATATTACTTTTAAAATAATTTTAACAATTCTAGTAAATGTTAATTCAGAAGAAAGAAGTTTTTCACAACAAAAATTAATAAAATCTTATTCAACATTATTAATGTCTGAAAAAAGATTAAATGGATTCGTTATATTATCAATTGAAAGAAAAATATTAACAGAACTTAATTATAAAAGTTTAATTAAAAATTTTACTTCTCAAAAAGTTAAAAGAATAAAATTTAAATTTTTTTAACTACACAAAATAAAAATTTTATTTAAATATTTTACTTTAAACCTCTAAAGTTATTGAACGGTCGTTGATTACAAGATATACATATCACATGCTGATTGCAAGATAGACATATGAGATAGGAAGTCAGTTGACTATAATGGAATTTTAGATAGGCTTTGAACTGGTCAGCTTGGGTTTCCTCTTCTCTTATCGGACCAAGTCTTTCCATCAACATTTTTGGAAAAGTGATTGCACTTGTTGAGGAATGGTGTGGTGCAACTAATAATTTTATCCATGTGACTTTGGTTCTGCAAATTCCACTTAGTGCTGGAATGCGAGAGGATCTTTTAACATGGCATGCTTCAAGCAACGGGAACTTCGCCGTTGGCCCAGCCTATTACTGGCGAGCATACAGAGGCACAACATGGCGAATCCGGCAAAAGGACCAGTGCAAAGAAATTTCGCACGTTTTTTTGATGGGGCACCTTTACCAAAACAGTGGGCATTCATTATCAAGTAAACAGTGGGCCCTTGTTTTTTGGATTGTACGTATCTCTATTGGGGTGATATGAAATCTTTTTACCTACCGCCAAAAAAAAGTTTTCAATATTTTATTTTATTATGACCAACATTTTTTGCTTTAAAAGGTAAAATGTTAATAACATTCCTGAAAATTGAAGCAATTCGATCTTTAAGCTAAGACATTGTGTTGATAATAAATCAAAAGACAATTACTCTTTCCAATTTCCCCATGGCTTCAAATAAAAAACAAAAAGACAATTATTCTTACTTAACTAGAGTCCAAATTGTCAAAGTGAAAACTAAAACAATTAATTACTTTGGTAATCATAAAATAACTTGCTAAATGAGTGTTATTTCTATATAAAATATTTTAGTGAAAAATTTAATATTTTTTAATTTTTGGATAAACTATCAAAAATATTTTTTATTGTTTGAATCATCCTTTAAAATTTATTTTTCGTTATGATCCATCTTCAATTTTTTTTTATTTTCAATAATTTTCTACCATGACATCAAAAAAATATTAACATTTATCAATTATGGAAGACATCCAAGACATTCTTTTCAACATTAAAAATATTATACATAAATAATATTTAATTATTTTTATTTATTTATTTCTCATAATATTGTTATAATAGTCAATTTATTAAATGAATAAACCATAAATTGAAAATTAAAAGAAATAAGATAATTTCATGTGTGAAAATTTTATTTCCTATGTTATAAAAATTTTTCTTTAAATATTGAGCTTAATTTTTTTTGAGCTTAATTATTTTGTATTATATTATGTAAACACATCATTTCGTCTAAGATGTCTACTAAAAATAAGAAAATAAAAAAATAGAAAACATAAAAATATGTAACAGAGAGAAACCGATCCTATTCCCAATTGAAAATCAACTCTGAAAAACAAGTTAAACTAAGAAATATAATTATAAAAGGATTAAAACGCATTGAATATTAAAAAACCAAAGCATCAGCGCCACAAGGAGGATACAAACAACAATCATAAAAAAAGAAAACAAAAAAATATATAATCCAAGAGAGCAATGACAGAGGGTGAAAATGTGAAAACCAAATTTCTCGATGTGATTAATTAAATTGGAAAACCATCTTGGCATACTCGAAAAACTAAAATAAGTGAAAGAAGGAAATGAAAGAATGATGATGATATTCTTGGAGTCAATTAATTAGGGTACAATTTAAAAAGCTCCTTTAAAACCTCTCAAAATGATATTTTGATTTCTTTCGTTTAAAAATAATGTTTTTGGCTTTTTGGCTGTTAACAACTTAATAAACAATTAAAAAAATTAAACCTGATAGTACATAAATATTTTAAGACATAAATCTTTGTACCCGAAACCTTAATAAAATAATCTAAACAATTTTGATTTCAAGGCCTTGAAATTTGAGGTTGTATGTGCTTTGAAAACTATAAACTTTTGTTTTCCTTGAAGTAAAGTCTATTGTCATCAAACTTTTTATTTCTCCAACATTTTATTGAAAATTATATATTAAAAGTAAATATTTTATTCAATGATGGATATTTCAAATTTGATGGTATCGAGTCAAGAAATTAATTTCTCACTTGTGCTTACTAATTTTATTGAAAAATTTTTTCCCAAAATTTGTTTTTTGAGAATAGGGTTTAACATGATGTAAAAAGATTTTGACTTGATTATTATCACATTTTTATTTTAGAAAATTTTATTTACTTATAGTACAATTACCTGAAGTAAGAAATATTGAAATATAAAATTAAAATCCTTCCATTGTTCTGATGAAGTCCTAATCAAATTCCTCACTTACGAAAATTAACTTGAAATTGTGACTCTTCACATTTCAAGTAAAAGTTCTATCATTAGCTTAATTCAAATTAATCATATTTAATTAGATAATTACATGCTAAATACACTAGCATAAAAATATAAAAATGTACTTATAATGAAAGTGGCCCAAGAAACTCACTTTCAATGGGCTAGACAAGAACCCACTATCTTTATCATTGTTGGGCCTTTAATGACTTGGGTTGTAGAGCTAGACCACTCTGTTGGGCTGACCCACTCCTGTTTCTTTTTCTTTTCTTCTCTATAAAACAATGCATTTGTTGATGATTTTGTCGAGGCTCGAGCCTAAGACCACCATTAAGCACGACAAAACATTACCACCACTCCTAAATCTTTCTTTATGACCTAATTTTTTACCGTTTTATTTTCTTGCTTTCCCTTCTTTCCTTATTCTTTCTTATTACCTTTTTCTTCTTTCCTACTTCTCTCACCCTATTTCCAGCTCCTTTCTTTTTTCTTTTCTTTTTTTTTTCTTTCTCGCTTCTTTCTCTTCCTTTACCACTTTCCCATTGTTTTCTCACTCGCCTTAAACGAAACCGTTTTTTAGCCCTTTCTTAACTATTTAAACTTCTTTTTCTCTCTCCACCCTTATTTCCTTCAACCTTTTTTCTCTTTCTAACCACCATTCTCTCCCTCTTCCTGTAAAAGAAATTCAGCCACCTCCCAAATACCAATCGGTGGCCACCATCGTCTTTGAAACCGCCTGTAACCATTGCTGTCGTTGACCATCACTTGCCGGTGTTAGAAAGTCCTCAAAATTTCACAAAAAAATTCCTATTGATCTCTTCTACCCTTTGATCGGATTGTTTTTGCCAAAAGCCCACTCTATTTTACTAGATATAAGAAAAACGAGGCTTAAAAAGATACTATTTTGTGTTTGTGCTTATGGTTATGAGGTTGCTAGAAGCTAAGGTTTCTACTTTTTGTGTTTTACTTCTTTGTGGGGATGACTTCTCTATCTCTTTCTATTTTTCAAGATTTTTTTTCTGAAAAAGCTCGCCCCTCTTTTTTTCTCTAGCCACGGGGAGATGAGGTTATTTCTCAGATATCTCTATTGCTAGTGGACAAAAGGCTTACCTAGTTACCTTCGACAATGTGTGATTTGGCCTTTCCCTATATTTTTAGCTTCATCAGCTTTTAGTTGTCATGCTCTTGTTGTCCTTCCATTTTAGGGAAGTTTCTAAAGGTTTTAGAAAAGGTGTTTAGGCAAAAAAAGGGTCGCAAATGGCTCAAGGCAATAAAGGTGGTAGTTGCTTGGCCATTGCCATGGCAAGCTGCTAGGCGGTTGTCTTAGCTTTTCAAAGATTTTTTTTTATTTTCTTTACTTTCTACTCTTTATTATAATTTTTATTTTTTTTTGATGTTATTATTAGTTTCATTTAATTAAGGGCCTTCGGCGTAGGAAGCCCAAGAAAGGTTCATTTAGTGGTGTCCCAAAATGCATTGAACTTAAAAGCCCATAAAGACCAAACTTTAAAATTAAACTTCCATCCTAAAAGGGCCAAAACACTTAAACTTACACTTAATTTGACCCAAAAATAAATAAATAAAAATAAAATAAAATAAAATAAAAAGTAATAGCCTAAATTAATCTGGACAAAATAAGGTGTTTACAATATGTTGTGTTATGTTTCCATATATAATGATGATGGCTTTACACCATGGACAACAAGCCCATTTATGACTTGCATTATCAGATTATCGATTTGAGGTTTGCATGGACTAGTGGGCTCAGTCCATTGAGCCCATGTGTCGGTTGCGACCTAGGATTGGATCATGATAGAAATGGTTTTTAAGGTTCTTGGGTTTTTAGTGCATTTCCTAGATCTAGGAAAATTGGGGTAGTTTTTGAGAAAACTATTTTAGTCAAAGTAATGCATTCCGACAACAACATACGGTATGTCACGCCCCAAAACCACTCATCGGGCCCGTGACAACTATCGAGACGTCTCGATAGGCATTCATTCCCTGAGTGCAAACCGAGACCCCGCAAGACATCTCGTACCAGTTTTCCATCTACCCCGTGGTTAATAATTTCCAATAAACATTTTTCAATAAATAAAATTCGTGTTTTGAACCAAAACAATTAAATCGCACCATTAACCACGCAGGGGCATTTTTATCATTTTTTCTTCGAAAATTTCAGAATCGGTAAAAATATTACAACTTATTATAAAACAATATTTTTATAAACACCAATAATCAAATTTGTGTGCGTAAAAGCAAAATAAGTTATTACATACTGTTATACAATTAAACAAAGTATGTATATGAATTACAATGACATGTGGGCCCAACTATATATAACTATGTACTTTTGTGTATGCTAAGAACTCGGCTTCAATCAAGCCTTTATGTGCACACCGAGTGCTACCAAAAATCTCAAGCCTGTAAGGGGAAGGAGAGGGTGGTGAGTTTTACAACCCAGTGAGTTAGATAATTACCATCTACGACATCTAAAGTCGAGTAGATGGAGACAATATAAAAACGCAATGCTATCATGTATTTCATAGCATCAATTACACCAAATTTAATTCAATTATACAAAGCAATCATATTTTAGCAAAACACAAGGCTTATGATTTATTTATAAAAATCAGGCTTAAGCCAAATCTCATACTCACGGACACTTGATCAGAGCATCCAATTGAGTCCGCCAAGGCTGTTAGAATTTCATAATTTTTCAGATACAGCCGATCCTTGGCGTTGGCTAAACTCATTTTCACGTGGTGGTTTAACGTGAAATGAATCGTAACATTACCTTGAGAGTTACCCTACTCGCCTCTCCGACTGAGGTAACAATTAGTCAAGTTTTTCCGTACTCCTCCTAAAGGCAGTCCACGGCAACCCTCACTGCAGTGTTTTATTAATTATGATCCACCAACTTTATAAAATTTACAGTAGCATAACAAGGCCATTTTAATACTAGCCAACTTACACGGCAAACAGCAATTCATGTCAATTTTTAACACAATAAATCAGCCAAGCATGCTCACCAAGATCATAAGCCATAATTTCAATTTTAATACATGAACAAAAATTTCTACCGGTCTCCATATACTCAGTGTAAATAAATCAATTTTTTTTCGATTTAACAATCATTTATAAATTCAATTTATTTTTAAATCACAAAAGTAGATAAAACTACTCTAGATATTGAAAATGGTAAATTATCCACTTACCTCGTCATAGGAGTGCATGATACTCTTGTTTTTAATTCCATTACACTAAAATTTTCCCGCGTCCGGGGGGCCCACCACTTATGTGTAATTTTCGATACAATTCTAATCATTTGTGTCAGACCACTGTAAATTATTTCAGGCTCTTCATGATGCATGAAATGTTATGCAATTGTCCGAATAACCGTCAAAACACGATATCCGGCTTAATTCGCCTACACGCGATTAAATTGGCTACAGTCTCCAATTTAATTCCGAATTGATTTCTTTCAATTTCTATATTCTAATTACACTAAATTGGCCTTAGTGACTGCAAATGTGATGCCAATTTACAGTCCAAAACACCTAGTGCACCAGTCTGCACTTTAAGTAAAAATATCGATTTTTGCACCAAAATTTCTCATAATTTTTCTAGGCTCATAATTCATCAATTTGCACTTAAATACCACAATTTTGCATCAAAATAAGAAGCCAATATTCTCTTGGAAAATTTGACATAATGGGTTTAAATGGGAGAAAATCATTTTTCTAGCTAGGTTTTGATATATTTGATTATAACCTAACTAAATAACATTAAATCAACTTAAAATCAATCTAAAAATTGTTCAAATCTCCCCCTTGAATATTCAGCCAGCATGATTTCATCATACCCACTAGGGTTTCATGCATGGAAGAAAGAAAAGAAAGCATGGGTAATAGAGATAAATAGGAAAATTCAAAATTTTTACCTTTTAATCGGTTGAATTTTTTATTTTTTCTTGTTTTCCCTTTGATTCAAGGCTAGGGTTTTGAGTTTTCTTCTTTTTCTTATTCTTGCTGGTTAAGGCAGAACCTCCCAATGCTCTTGGCTGATTTTTGTAGCTTTTTATCACTTAAATAATTAAATATTTAATTTATTCACATGTTAATTACTTTTTTATTATTTTATTATTTATTTATTTTCTTTTGACTTTCTTTTCAGTCACAATAATTTCCTTCCCTTATCCTTTAATTTCATGAAGCTTCTAGACAATTCCCAAAGATTTTTATAGTGTAATTTTATAAAATTACACTTTTACCCTCGAAAAAGTACAAAATTACATTTTCACCTCAAAAATTGAAAAATTACCACAAGGTATATTTTTCACTCCTCAAAGTCATACCACACTCCAATTTATCAAATTTGATCTAAATTCTCTCAAAAAATTAAATTTGGTCCTCTGGTGGTAAAATTACCATTTTACCCCTATTCTCGAAAATGTATCGGAATTGCATTTCCTTCCCACTTTTCAACCTCAAATTATGTTTTAACTATTGTAAATAATCAATCTAAATCAAATGGGGCCAAAATCATCTTTAAAAATTCTCGTTTTGACCTTTAATGGCAAAATTACTAATTTGCCCTTGTGTCCCAAAAATACCGAGAATTACACTTTTTCACTACTAAACTTCATTTTATGCTCCAATAATCATATTATATTTCATATAATTATTCTTGGTCATTTAAAATCAAAATCTTTATTAAAATCTCCATTTTATCTTGAAATTGAAAAATGACCGTTTTGTTCCTAATCGGTCAATTTTCCCGATTAACTCCAAATTAGACCTTGAACTCCGAATCACTGTTTTAAATCAATCCATGGGTTTTAATTTTCTCAAATTCATTCTCAATTCTCTGTTTAAACTGATTCAAGACTTATTTAACTTAACCATACCATTAGGGGCAACATTGTCATTTAACTTGTTTCCCGAGACAATTCAATATACAAACATGCTATCCAATGCATGTGAATGACCTGTCACAGATAATTTAGGGTCAGGTGTTACAACACTACCCCCTTTAAAATAAAATTTTGATCTTAAAATTTCATTCATCACATTCCAGGAAAATAAGGGTATCAGATTTTCATTTGATACTTAACCCCTCATGTCATCTCTTTTTTTTTTTTATAAGAAAGTTCTGATTCGTAACTTCCATTTCCTTTAACACGACTTACATATTTCACTTATATTTATCTTGAACCTTAAAAATTTGATCATCAATAATTTCCTCAATAATGATTTCTTGCCTAGAGACATGCTCAGTGTCTCTATTCCTCTTATTAAATTTGAGCCAAAAATTTTGTTCCATTTATATCAATTTCAATGATTTCTTACACTTATGTATATATATACACCAATCACCATCATCACTTGATCATTCCTCAACATCTTTTGGACATCCATTCATTCATTCTCATCCTCAAACATTATTATGTATCTTATAACATCCTTGGCCTATCACACTCATTCCGTACACATCCTTTATGTAGGGGAAATTAATAGTCTCAATTATCCCCACATATCTCATGTTTATCTTATATTTATACAAACTTCAATTTTCTTAATTTTTCTTAATGTCAACGTTTAAATTCATCTCATATGGATTCATACTGTAGATTCCATTTCCTTGACTATTTTCTCCTAAAATTTCTTAATTCCACAAGATTTTAATTTCCGATGAAAATTCTCATTATTGTGCTACTCACACAACTCATCGTACATCTATTTTTAACTTCAGACTTTTAGAGTTCATCCTTTACTTTAATTAGTCATATAATCATTTCCATGCATAAAAGTACGCATCGAAAAACTCACAATGCTCTCGAGTAGGAAAATATAACATCAACACGTGGACCCACTTCTACGTAATAACATCCGGGAGTATCGCTTCTACTAGATTCCCATATAATGCCATGGTAATCTCAATGATGTTGGTCGACATCAGAGCTATCAAGCGATCACAATCGCGTAAATCATCTGTGGCCTTGCCACGTATATCACAGACCATGGCCCCAGCTATGTCCAACAGCTCGTCGGCCACCCGAAAATGTCTTTAGCTAGAGCTCACTTGTGCACGAGAGTCACACTTAACCGATGTGACATCCAGTATATCCTCGACGCTTTCAGTTTATACAAAATAAAATATTTTTCGGGTCCATAATGAGCTTCTCAAGTCTATATATTCAAAACAATTTCTAATTTTCATAACCCACTAGAAGATTTCCATTATCAAGATTATTTTCTATCACTCCTTATGTAATCCATATCGCTTCTGATCATATCTATATATGATTTTGCATCAATTACATGTACTTATGCTCTTTCTTGGTACTTCCAAGTGTATGTTTAAATTTCTTTGTACTGCATATATATTGTTGCATCATCATATCATTTTATCTGGTTGGTGCTTGCTATGCACCTGCAGTTTCTAGTTCCAGTGATATGTTAAATTGTTGTTTTGACACAATTCACTGTATCTCACGCAATATCCTTAGTTTCAATATTGATTCGTCATTCAAGATTTAAACCAATTTGAACCTTATATGTCTCAAACAATTTCAGATCACTATCTCCATAACTCTTTAAATAATTTTCATTATCGGGGTTCTCTTTCATTACCCTTTGGTTCTATGCTTATTTTTACCTCGTTCATAGCAAAACTTCTCTTAAATATTTTCTCTTTAGAATTATCTATCTAGATTTTATGTCTCACAACCTATGATTACCCAATTCATGATTTAGCCATTTGGCTCTTTAACCAATTTCAAGACCACTCTTATTATACTCGTCACATATGCTTTGAAATTTTCTCTTAAAGAATTTAAACATCATTGGGAATACTTAACTCTTTGTTTATTTCTCCATACTCCAAACATATTTTCTCTATAATGACATGTGTGCTTACCAAAATATTCAAATATATACTCCACTATTCGTATTTCACTTTACCTTCAAGGATTTTCAATATACCATATACCCGATCTTGTTTTATTATTAACTCTCTTTTCATTTAACTAGATTAAAACAAAATTTATAATTTTCCATAACAATACTTCACATTAGCTCTTTTATTGTGCTACCATTGTAACCTTTCATTCACAAGTTTATCACTCAGCATTGATATTTCTCATCACTATTTCATCATTTATCCAACTCTTCCTTTAATTTTATTTAACCATTTCCAAACCTTAACTCTTTCTATCCCCTTTATTCTCTTAAAATTAGACTTCAATCAACTCATCATTGATCTTACTACTTTTCAGAATAATGTACTTCAATGTAACCTTTTTGGTAACTTTTAAATTTTCTTTCCATTCACATGTCTATACATGTGGATCAATATAGGAATCTTTCGATTCACTCTTCATTTCTTTTTCAACACTTTTCTGATACGTTTAAAACTCCAATCAACCAAAACTCCGTATTAAGTTAATGAATATCCTTTATCTCATGGAATTAACTTTCATATCACTCAAACTTTTACTTGTGTTATTCAGCCACAAGAGATAGTTAACATAAGAATATTGAACAATTACTGTTACCATGTTATCACTTTTGGAATCTACTTAATTAAAATGAATCTTTTGCCCTAAGGCTATTATCACAACCATTGTTGCAACATAACTCCATTTTTAAATTTACACTTCAATTAACAAAATTTGATCTTCTATCTCAATTTCAGGATCAATACCTCCATTTCATCTTATCTGTATTATCTATTTTAGTATACCAAACTCACCCTTTTCTCAAAAGATTTCTGCAATCCTCATAACATATTTCCGTTTCCTTTCCAACGATAATATTTTGTAATTAATTCATATCAACCTCAATCTCTAAATACTTGGATCATAATTCAGTCCTTGTTTACTCTTATCAAATACTTTACCATCATAATTTCTCAGACACATTAAAATTTATAAGGGAACATATACTTTACTATTTGTACTTCCATCAATAAATAATTTTAAAACTCCTCATACTTTCTATTTTATCTTAAAACATACTTCCCAGGAGGTCACCCATCATAATATTACTCTTGCTCAAGCACGCTTAACTTCAGAGTGCTTATGGGATCCGGTGCATCAATACCGGTATAATTGCGTCCCACTACTATTTTCATTATTCACATTTAATTATCCTTCCTGTCATATAACTCTGATAATTTATTCGCTTCCTGTACAAAGAAATTACAAGACAATTTGTCTTTATCAAATTCCTTCATCAATGATTATAGCTTAAAATTTTAGATTAGGAGTCTACACAATTCCCTGTGTATAATCAGTACTGCAGTCATTGACTATAAAACAAGACTCTATGTTGACTCCATTACTCCAATGTTTGACTCCAAAATTGCTTCATTTAATTGATAATTAGCTCAATTATATTCCAAATATACCATTTCTCTAAAAACGTGCACTTGTCCATCAAAGTATTTAAATACGTACTTAACTTATCTCCCATTTATCGCATTCATATCAAATTATCATCCATCATAAGTATCACCTTTGAGCTAATTGTTTATTCTTGAAATTTTATATTATCATGCTATCTCCAGTATACCCAAAAGACTCCCATATATACACATTTAGTTACTCAAACTTCACTTTGTATTACATTTGTATTGTACAAGGTCAAAAGTCAACCTTTGAAGTCTTTTATATAAAAAACTTATTCTTCCTCTTATATTACATTCATATTATACAAGGCACAAGTCAACACTCAATTCTTTTTATACATTTATCTATAGCTATTTCCGCTTACATCATTTCTATCAAAATTTGAAGTTATGGGTAGCCTAACTAACCCATCAGGTATCACTAGAGTCATCTTCCTTTGTATCCTCTTCCATTTTGGGAGACTTCCCTTTTTGTTTGCTAGTCCTCGCTTGTTGAATTCTTTTACACTCCTTATCGCTCACCAGGGTGGCATTTCTTCCGCAACCAGGAGGAAAATCTCGTATAACTAGTGCTTTCCCAAAAGGAGGACCTCTCACAGTCATTCTCAATTTAGTTTTCCATGGTTGACCTTTTACACTTGGCCCACATCCGGAGAAAAATGTCTAATTACTGGGGAAGGTGGTCTCCCAGCAGTCCCGGTTTCTCCTAATCTTCTTATTCTTTCTCTTTCTCTTGCACATTTCTCAGCTTCTCTTGCAAGAGAATTTCTTGTGCTTTCTTCTATATCATTGCTACAAGCGCTTTCATCAACCCCACTAGAACCAGAACCTTTCTGTTCTCTAACTTTCTTTCCCGAATCCCCTGGAGTCCAATTATTGGGAATTGTGAAAGCAAACGGATATCTTTCCGGGCTACTCGGATTTGAGCGCCGTCTACTTCCCATAGTAGAGTCTAAGGAATCCTCACTCATACTTCTAAAAGTATAATAATCGTTGTCTTCTCTAAACATCATAGACGCATGTTCAGCACACTTCAAGACCTATACAAAATCATTAGTGACGGTTCAGTCACTATACCTCACAAAGGTACAAAAAGATTTTTAAAATCTACGTGCAAACATGCACACTTTATTCGACCTAACTTAACTTGACTCGACTCGAGGCCACACAATGTCAATGCAGATTTTCAAAATAACTTTAAAATTAATTTCTGATATTTTATGAATAAAAAACTTTCATACTTTTACAACTATGAGCAACCAAATGCTCTGATACCAATCTGATTGTCACGCCCCGGAACCACTTATCGAGCCTGTAACAACTGCAGCGACGTCTCAATAGGTGCTCATTCCCCGAGTGCAAACCGAGACCCTGCAAGGCATTTCGTACCAGTTTTTCATCTACCTCGTGGTTAATAATTTCCAATAAACATTTTTCAATGAATAAAATTCGTGTTTTGAACCAAAACAATTAAATCGCACCATTAACCACGCAGGGGACTTTCGTCATTTTTCCTTCAAAAATTTCAGAATCGGTAAAAATATTACAACTTATTATAAAACAATATTTTTTATAAACACCAATAATCAAATTTGTGCGCGTAAAAGCAAAATAAGTTATTACATGTTGTTATAAAATTAAATAAAGTATGTATATGAATTACAATAACATATGGGCCCAACTATATATAACTATGTACCTTTGTGTATGTTAAGAACTCGGCTTCAATCAAGCCTTTATGTGCACACCGAGTGCTACCAAAAATCTCAAGCCTGTAAGGGGGAGGAGAGGGTGGTGAGTTTTACAACCCAGTGAGTTGGATAATTACCATTTATGACATCTAAAGTCGAGTAGATGGAGACAATATAAAAACGCAATGCTATCATGTATTTCATAGCATCAATTACACCAAATTTAATTCAATTATACAAAGCAATCATATTTTAGCAAAACACAAGGCTTATGATTTATTTATAAAAATCAGGCTTAAGCCAAATCTCATACTCACGGACACTTGATCAAAGCATCTAATTGAGTCCGCCAAGGCTGTTAGAATTTCATAATTTTTCAGATACAGCCGATCCTTGACGTTGGCTAAACTCATCTTCATGCGATGGTTTAATGTGAAGTGAATCGTAACATTACCTTGGGAGTTACCCTACTCGCCTCTCCGACCGAGGTAACAATTAGTCCGGTTTTTCCGTGCTCCTCCTAAAGGCAGTCCACGGTAACCCTCACTGCAGTGTTTTATTAATTATGATCCACCAACTTTATAAAATTTACAGCAGCATAACAAGGTCATTTTAATACTAGCCAGCCTACACGGCAAACAGCAATTCATGTAAATTTTTAACACAATAAATCAACCAAGCATGCTCACCAAGATCATAAGCCATAATTTCAATTTTAATACATGAACACAAATTTCTGCCGGCCTCCATATACTCAGTGTAAATAAATCAATTTTTTTATTTAAAAATTATTTATAAATTCAATTTATTTTTAAATCACAAAAGTAGATAAAACTACTCTAGATATTGAAAATGGTAAATTACCCATTCAACTCGTCACAGGAGCGCACGATACTCCTGCTTTTAATTCCACTACACCAAAATTTTCTCGCGTCCGGGTGACTCACCACCTATGTGTAATTTTCGACACAATTCCAATCATTTGTGTCAGACAACTGTAAATTATTTCAAGCTCTTCATGATGCATGAAATGTTATGCAACTGTCCGAATAACCGTCTAAATACGGTATCCGGCTTCATTCGCCTACACGCGATTAAACTGGCTACAATCTCCAATTTAATTCCGAATTGATTTCCTTCAATTTCTATACTCTAATTACACTTAATTAGCCTTAGTGACTGCGAATGTGATATCAATTTGCAGTCTGAAACACCTAATGCACCAGTCTGCACTTTAGGTAAAAATTTCAGTTTTTACACCAAAATTTCTCATAATTTTTCTAGGCTCATAATTCATCAATTTACACTTAAATACCACAATTTTGCATTAAAATAACCAGCCAATATTCTCCTAGAAAATTCGGCATAATGGGTTTAAATGGGAGAAAATCATTTTTCTAGCTAGGTTTTGATATATTTGATTATAACCTAACTAAATAACGTTAAATCAATTTAAAATCAACCTAAAAATTGTTCAAATCTCCGCCTTGAATATCCAGCCAGCTTGATTTCATCATACCCACTAGGGTTTCATGCATGGAAGAAAGAAAAGAAAGCATGGGTAATAGAGATAAATAGGAAAATTCAAAATTTTTACCTTTTAATCGGTTGAATTTTTTATTTTTTCTTGTTTTCCCCTTGATTCAAGGCTAGGGATTTGAGTTTTCTTCTTTTTCTTCTTGCTGGTTAAGGCCGAACCTCCCAATGCTCTTGGCTGATTTTTGTAGCTTTTTATCACTTAAATAATTAAATATTTAATTTATTCACATGTTAGTTACTTTTTTATTATTTTATTATTTATTTATTTTCTTTTGACTTTCTTGTTAGGCACAATAATTTCCTTCCCTTATCCTTTAATTTCATGAAGCTTCTAGACAATTCCCAAAGATTTTATAGTGTAATTTTACAAAATTACACTTTTACCCTCAAAAAAGTATAAAATTACATTTTTACCCCAAAAATTGAAAAATTACCACAAGGTATATTTTTCACTCCTCAAACTCATACGACACACCAATTTATCAAATTTGACCTAAATTCTCTCGAAAAATTAAATTTGGTCATTCGGTGGCGAAATTACCATTTTACCCCTATTCTCGAAAATGTACCAGAATTGCATTTTGCTTCCCACTTTTCAACCTCAAATTATGTTTTAACTAGTCTAAATAATCAATTTAAATCAAATGGGGCCAAAATCTTCTCTAAAAATTCTCGTTTTGACCTTTAGTGGTAAAATTACTATTTTACCCTTGTATCCCAAAAATACCGAGAATTACACTTTTTTACTACTAAACTTCATTTTATGCTCCAATAATCATATTATATTTCATATAATTATTCTTGGTCATTTAAAATCAAAATCTTTATTAAAATTCCCATTTTGTCCTGAAATTGAAAAATGACCGTTTTGTCCCTAATCGGTTAATTTTTTCGATTAACTCCAAACTGGACCTCAAACTCCGAATCACTGTTTTATATCAATCCATGGGTTTTAGTTTTCTCAAATTCATTCTCAATTCTCTGTTTAAACTGATTCAAGACTTATTTAACTTAACCATACCATTAGGGGCAATATTGTCATTTAACTTATTTCCCGGGGCAATTCAATATACAAACATGCTATCCAATGCATATGAATGACCTGTCATAGATAATTTAGGGTTAGGTGTTACACGGTAGCTAGTGAAGGAGTGGGCAACAAAAAGTGATATTTTAGGTTGTTGGTTTTGAACAAAAAAGGAAAGAAAGGTCTTTAAAGAGAGAAGCTCTCAACTTAGCGGGAGGAAAGGAAGAAGTGAAATAAGGAAAATGGCGTTTGAGGATTTTTATACTATGTCCAATGCGATGTTTTTTAGTTAGAATTCTACTATGCAAGTATACGTATCGAAAAGATAGTATACAATTAAGCAGAGTATTGATCCCATAGAAAATTGATCTAAAATTTTATTAGGTACTAAAATTAGAAAAAATTAATCTTATCCAAACACTCAAAATTAATTATCAACTAAAACTAATTAACGAAAATTTAAACTAACAAGAACAATCAAAATAATAATAACTTGAGTAAATATCATATCAAATAAGCCTAGGATTACAATATCCCTCACACTTCATCTAAATCTTACCTTTCTTCCTTAACTTATTTCAATAGGATGTATTGCTAACCTATAGTCTTAATTATTTATAAGGGTCTCCCAACTCATCTTATAAAAATATTTATTTTAACCAAATCGCTATATCCATATGTGAATTGAAATTAAAATAGACTCATTAAGTTCATGCTCTAATATGGCTACATATGGCCTATAGGTATATCCATATCCTACAAGCAAATCAAATAATATGATCATATACTATCCCAATTTTAGTCTACACTTGTCAAACCCTGATCTATAAAATAATTACGATGTCATTTAGATGCTCAGTAGAATGTTTGCATATTTGAGAAGTTCGAGAAAATCGTTAAAAGACGATATTTTCCCTGATGGTACCATTAAGTCGATTAAGCCTTGAATGAGTTCAAATAAGGATTTTAAGAGTGAAATTGAGAATTTCACAATCCAGGGATTACTTAAAACAATGATTCGGAGTTTGAAGTCCGATTTGGAGTCAATTGGAAAAATTGACCGATTAGGGACAAAATAGTCATTATGATATTTAAAGACAAAATGGAGATTTCTATAAAAGATTTTGATCACATTGGACCAAGAATAATTATATGGAATATAATATGATTATTGGAACATAATATGAAGTTCAACAGTGAAAAATTTTAATTCTCGGTATTTTTGGGACACAAGGGCAAAACAATAATTTTACCACTAAAAGTCAAAATGTGAATTTTTTTAGAAACGATTTTGGTCCCATTTGATTAAGATTGATTATTTAGACTAGTTAAAACATAATTGGAGGTTGAAAAGTGGAAAAAGATGTAATTCTAGTACATTTTGGAGTATAGGGGTAAAATCGTAATTTTATCACCTGAGGACGAAAATTGAATATTAGAGAGAATTTGGATCAAATTTGACAAATTGGAGAATGGTATGAGTATGAGGAGTGAAAAATACGCATTTTGACAAATTTTTAGTTTTTGAGACAAAAATGTAATTTTTTACTTTTTTGGGGGTAAAAGTGTAATTTTGTAAAATTACTCTACCAAGATTTTTTTGGATGACTCTAGAAACTACTTATGATGAATGGATAAGTGAAGGAAGATAAAGGTTGACAAAAAGTCAAAGAAAAAAATAGAATAATAAAATAAATTAATAAAAATATTAATAAAAGTGATAATAAAATAGTATTATTTTATTAGGCTTATAAAAAGCCAAATTTTCATCAGCCCATCTTCCTCATGGTTGGCCAAACCCGGAAGAAGAGAGAGAAAATAAAATAAAACCCTAGGTGGAAGAAAATCAAAGAAAAAGTGTGATTTTTCAAGGATTCAAGTGTTTAAAGGTATAATTTTTCAAGTTTAGCTTATAATCTATCATTTCCATGCATTTTTCCTTAGTTTCCATGGTTAGATTTCATGTTTTTATGGTGGATTCAAACCTGGTCATATGGGTGTACAGAGAGAAAGTTGATGGAATTATTTGATTTTTAACTATTATAGTATTCTTAGTTAGTTAGTCATGTGTAGGAAGAAAATTAAGTGAGAAAATCACCTATTCTATGGGAATTCATTTAGGCCGAATTTCATAGTGGATATGTGGAAAATGAAATGATTTCATTTCAAGTGAAATTATTGAGAATTGATGAATTATGAAGTTAAAAAATTAAATAAGAATTTTTGGTGCAAAAATTCTTATTTTACCCACTAGGGGTAAAAGCGTAATTATGACCTATACTGATAATTTGCAACATATTTATGGACATTAAGTCAATTTGGGTATAATTGAGGTATAGAAATTGAAAGAAATTGATTCGGAGTTAAGTTAGAGATTTTAGCAATTTAGACCGTGTGTAGGCGAGTCGGTCGGACACCGTGATTAAACGACTGTCCGAACTATTTTTACCCCATTCCCATGCATTATGTAGAGCTTGAAATAATTTATGATAAATTGACACAATTTATTGAATTTTGTGTCACGGATTATGGATAGGTGGTGAGCAAATTGATTCGGGTAAGAGACTGCACCCGAAGACGGAGGATAGGAGTATTTCTACTCCTAGAACTGTGAGTGGATAATTTATCGTCTTAATTATCTAGGGTAGATTTTATTAAATTTAATGATTTTATGAAAAATTATTGTATTGGGTGAATTATTGATTTTGCAAGAAAAATGTGAAATTTATAAAATAAATTGGATTTACTAAATAAAATTGAATTTTTATAAATTGATTTGAAAAATGGAACAATTGGTTTTGAAATTAGAGTAATTGGAGATGGTTTGATTGTGTTATAAATCGTGTTTTAAATTATATGGATTATAGCATTATATGAGCATGAATGGCTAGACTAGTTTATGCAAAAATTATATATATTGTGTTTCCAGCCTTAAGAGGCTAGACTGTGATAAATTACCATATCATGCTAGTTAAGATTTTATAAATGAGGTGGTAGATAAAATAATCACCGCAGTGACACCAGTTCTGTGGGCTAGCCTAGGATAGGGGGTACAGAATTAGACTTATCTTACCTCTATTGGAGAGCCAGGTGTGGGGGGGGGGGGGGGGGGGTTTCTCTAGAGGTAAAGTTTGAGCGCACTTCACGTGGACCACCGCGTGAGAGTGAGACTCAGCCAACGTCAAAGTATGGCTAGATACTATATTCAGATATAAAAATATATTCATGTGTATATGACACTGAATAGCTTTGGCGGTCTCGGTCAGATGCTTCGACCGGGGCATCCCCGAGAATGATTTTGGCATAAGCCAAGTTAAGTTTTTAAGAAATACATAAGCCATATTAAATATTAATTTAATCGAGTAAAATAGTTCTATTTTGCTCAACAGAATATTTTATTTGTCTCTACTCGATTGAAATGAGTTGAGATAAGACGAATGGTAGTACAAAGAAAGCAAATTTGAAATTTTGTCTCCTTTTACTCGACTTTAGATAATTTAGCTGGTATTTGTTTACTCACTGGGATTTTATAATCTCACCACCCTTTCTTCCACCCATTTCAGGCTCGAGAAAAGCACTAGATAGCTGTGACATCAAGAACTAGGCGGAGTCGGAATCCGATGCATTTAAGGTACATAGTTGTACATAGTAGGCACATGTGTTATTGTAAAAGTAATTTTATACTTTGATTACTGGCATTTTAGTATGTATAAATATATTCAATTTTTACGTTATAAAAATTATGTACCGACATTTCTATAAATATTGTTTTATAAAAATATATATAATGTTATTTTATTGAATATTTTATTATATTCATATATTCAAAATTTTGCTTCAAACTAATGTTTTAAATGTTTAAATTTATTTTCAAACTATGAAAATTGTGTCTTCTACACATTTATTACGTTTTTGGTTGGGTTTTGAGATTTTCAAGAAAGATGACGAAAATACCCTGTGAGTCGAAAAAATAATATTTTATTGTTTTAATTTGAAAACGGCTTATAATTCTTTTGAAATGTGGTATTTAATAATCGTCGCTCACTAGGGAAGTGTGAGAGCTGATACGAAAGCCTTGCAAGGTTTCGATAGGCATTCGGAGTAGGAATACCAGTCGAAACGTCGTGGCGGTTGTCATGGGCCCGATGGGGAGTTCCGGGGCGTGACAACACTAAACTGCTTTTCCCAAGTTTGTCTAGGTTCCTAAATCAATTTAACTAGTGGCCTAGCAATTCAAAACATTAAGAACAAATTAGAATAAACAACTTAATTCCATTGAAAATAAGCAAGAAAGTGATTAAAAATTCAAATTACATGTGAATTCAATTGCAATCTTAGAAAAAGAAAATTAGCTACTCATGATTGTAAAGACAAATAACATTATAATAATTTCAACCATTGAGAGTAACAAGAAAAATAAAAGCCAAGAAAGAAAACAAAACAAATATTTGCGGCCTTACTCTCTAAGTTTCAGCCTCAACTTCTAGCTTCTTGAGTCTCTTAAAAGTTGTCTACCTTAATGTTCTTAAAAATATCCTATTTATACTAATGGACTTCACCCATAGTTTCCTAAGTTGACCTATGGTTTGATTGGGCTTAAAAATGTAATGAGAAGCCCAAAAAAATTAGATGTCAATCTTTAAAATTTTCAATCCCAGTACAATACGTCCAACCCTTTCCTGACATGATTTTCTCCATCTTTAAGGCAAAACTAGGTAAAATGATCTCATAAAGGTTGTAGCTCTATCTCTTAGCTTTCCAATGGTCTAAGAATCCCATTATTTGGAGTTCTGTAGCATGAGTTATGACAAAAAAACTGAAGCATATGCAAACAAACTTTCGAGTCTTTCAACACTTTACTTTCCAAAATTAAGCCCAATCTCTTTTACTCCTACAAAAAAATATAAAAACTAATAAATAACAATCAAATTAAAAGAAATAACATAAAATTAAAATAACTCACTTAAAAATAAACTAATTATAAAAATAACTAAAAATAAATAAATTATAATTAAAAATTGAGGACTTAGCTAATATTTCACAACAAAATTGGACTAAAATAATTCTATAAAATAGAATTATCAACATTGTGTCGAGGGTTTGCACCAAACCTTAAATGACCTTGTCTCATACTAGCAAAAGGGAACCTGTTAGGCCAAATCCAAGTGTCAAAGACCGTATCTAACCTAAGCCGGATAACCTTAGGCCTTCTATTTTTATTTTTTAACATCTAAGGTAAATTGTGTTATTTATTTCTTTTCTTTATGTTATTTTATTTTTTTTCAAGATAATTTAATTATAAACAAATTTATAATTCTTTTGATGTTATTACCATTCTTTAGGTTTTTTTGTACTCTTTAATTATGTTGTCTTATTTAGTTAGTTAGTAATCTATTTTCTTAAACAAATAATGTCACGACTCGGAACTCCCTATCGGGCCCATGACAATTACCGCAAAGTCTCAATAGGTATTTACACTCCGAATACTGACCGAAACCCCGCAAGACTTTCGTATCAGCTTTCACGCTTTCTCGGTGAGCGACAATTACAAAATGTCACATTTCAAATACCTCAAGTCATTTTCAATAAAAAAATACTAAAATAGTTTCATCCGGCTCATAGGCATTTTCATCGTTTTTCACCGAAAATCTTGAAATTTATAAAAACATGGTAAATGCGTAGAAAACACATTTATCATGATAAAATAAATTTAAGTATTTAAAATATTTATTTGGAAATAAATTTAATTATTTGAATATAATAAAAATATTTAATAAAACAACATGTTTTCTCATAAAACAATTTTTATAAAACTATTAATTTATTATGCTTTTACATACCATAATGTAAATAACTAAAGTGTGAAATTTAAATTACAGTGACACGCGGGTCCCAAAACTAACCAGAGTATCTTAGGAACTGTGAACCTATAATTCTTATCGATTCAAGTCCGATCGATAGTCCTTGATTAAATCTGCTAATTATGGATGCTCTGAGCCTGTAAGGTGTGAAAAAAAAGGGGTGAGATTATAAAATCCCAATGAGTAAACATTTACCATCGAAACTATCTAAAGTCGAGTAAAATGAGACAATTATCATAAACTACTGTAAAATGTTCATAACACTTTATTTCCTTTCACTGAGTAAATTAATTTCATTTCACTTGAAAATTCACATGGCTTATGATTATTTGCAAAATCGTGGCTTTGCCAAAAATCTCGTGCTCGGTGATACCTTGATCAGAGGTATTCAACCAAGCCCGCCAAGGCAGTCAAAATTCTCATAATTGTTCAAAATCAGCCATTCCTTGGCGTTAGCTAAGTTCGCTTTCATGTGGTGGTTTAACGTGAAGTGACTTTGTCATATCTCAGGACAATTAAATAAATAACCCTATACTCCTCTACAATTGAGATATCGGTATATAGGGGTTTTACCATGCCACCTCTAATTAGGCCGGTCCACAGAAACCCATCTACTGCAGCAGATATCAATCCACTAATTAATAAAATTTTAATAGTATAACTAGGCTATTTTGTTACTAACTAGCCTGCACGGCAAACAGCTGTTCATATAAATTTCAACACAACAAACCAGCAGCCAGTCATACCACATTTTCATAAACCATAATAATTTAAAACATAATTCACAATAAATCATAGGGTCTCTAATTACTTTAATTTCAAATCCAATATTCGATTTTCAAATCAATTGATAAAAATCTGATTTATTTGATAAATTCCATTTATTTCATAATTTCGTATTTTTCTCAATAAACAAGAAATTTTCCATTTAAAATAATTTTCACAAAATTATCAAATCATCAAATTGAATAAAATTCCTTTAGATAATTAAGGCGATAAATTGTCCACTCATTGTTCTAGGAGTAGAGATACTTCTATTCTCCGTCCTCGGGTGTAGTCTCTTACTCGAATCAGTTTACTCACCACCTATCCATAATTCATGACACAAAATTCAATAAATTGTGTCAATTCATCATAAACCATTTCAGGCTCTAAATGCATGGAATGTCCTACAAACTGTCCGAATAACCGTCTAAACACGGTTTTTGACTTAATTCGCCTACACACGTCTAAATTGCTAAAATCTCCATTTTAACTCTGATTTGACCCGTTTCAATTTCTAATTGTTCGATTATATTCCAATTTCTCAATGGCAGCATCTACGGGTCAATTTACCAGTCCTAGACTAAAAATTACAATTTTACCCTTAACGGGTAAAAATTTTGATTTTTACTCTAAAAATTTCCAAAATTTTTCTCTAGCCATAATTCAACATAATTCACTTAAATACAACAAAATAACATTAGAATCAGCTGCATTTCACCCCCTAGAAGGTTCGGCCATGGTGAGCTTAATGGAGAAAAATCTTATTTCTTGATAAGTTTTGATAATACCATTATAACCTAACTAAATAACATCAAATCAACCCAAAATCACTCAAAATAATTCCTCAAAATCCTCCCATGAGGTTCAGCCAGCAGAGGTAGTTCATACCCACAAGAGATTCAAGCATCAAAATGAAAAAATAAAGCTTGGGCAATGGAAATCAACATGAAAATTCATGAATTTACCTTTTAATGGCTTGAATTCTTGATTTTTAGTGTTTTCCCCCTTAAATTCTTGGCTAGGGTTTGGGTTTTTTTTTGCCTCTTTCCCTCACTTGCATGGCTTGAAGAAGAAGATGAAGGCTGAATTTTGACTTTTTATAACTTAAATGATTAAATATTTAATTTAACACATGGTAATTACTTTTTTTTTATTATTTTATTATTTATTTATTTTCTTTTTGAATTTCTTTTCTCCACCACACATTTCCATCACTTATCCTCTAATTTCATGAAATTTCTAGACCATTCCAAAAATTTTGGTGGTGTAATTTTATAAAATTACATTTTTACCCCCGAAAAAGTACTAAATTACATTTTTGCCCCAAAAATTGAAAATTTCCACAAGGCATATTTTTCACTCCTCAAACTCATACCACACTCCAATTTATCAAATTTGATCTAAATTCTCTCAAAAAATTAAATTTGATCACCCGATGATAAAATTATCATTTTGCCACTATACTCCAAAATATACTGGAAATTGAAACTTTTCACTGGTAAATCCTCCAATTACGTTCTAAATAATTTGAATAATTAATCTTGATCAATTGTTGTCAAAATCTTTTTCCAAAAATTCTCGTTTTGTCCTTTAATGGCAAAATTACTATTTTGTCCTTCTGCTCCAAAACTATAGAGAAATTACATTTATCACTGCTAAACTTCATATTATGCTCCAATAATCATATTATACTTCATATAATTATTCTTGGTCAATTGTGATTAAATTCTTTTATGAAAATCTCCATTTTGTCCTTAAATGACAAAATGACCGTTTTGTTCCTAATCAGTCAATTTTTCCGTTTAACTCCAAATTGGACCTCAAACTTCGAATTACTATTTTAAGTAATCCCTAGACTGTGAAATTTCCAATTTCACCCTTAAAATCCGTATTTGAGCTTATTTGAGGTTTAAATCATCTTAGTCATATTTCTAGTTATAATACTATCTTTTAAATATTTTCCCAACTGTTCAAATATACTATCACTCTATCAGTCACAGGTATAATATGGTAGATATTTTAGGGCCGGGTTTGACAAATAATATAGGAATTTTAAGTAAGAAAATATTTTTTAAAGGTAAAAAAAGTGAATCATGAAAAAAAAATAAGGGTTTTAATTATAAGAAACATAAATTTTGATTAATTAAAATTCAAAATCATTTCAAGATAAACCTTTTAAATGGAATTTTTAAAGAAAGTTACAAGTGGTAATTTCTTCAAATTTTTCAAAGTAAAAGTAATTATGAGACCACGCCATAAGTGTTGTGAAGTAATCTCATAAATCATTCTCACAAAAGGTTTAATTTTAAATAATTATTATAAACATGAAATAATAATAAATAAAACAATTAAAACATTTGTAATTTGGGAATAAAGTGATAATATCTAGGTGATTGTATTATAACTATTTAATTTTAAACAAATTTTATGAAAATCCTCTTATGTTGAAATCTCGAAAAGGTTATAAGTGATAACTTCAAGAGAATTTTTACGTGAGAAAATTTTCAAAATTCTACCATGACTGTTGCAGCATTTTGGAAAACTTTCAATACAAAGGATTTACATATGTCACGACCTGAAACTCCCTATCGGGCCCATGACAACCGTTACGACGTCCTGATAGGCACTCATACCCGGAATGCCGACCGAAATCTCGCGAGGCTTAGCATCAGCTTTCGCACTTCCCTAGTGAGCGACAGTTGTTAAATATCATATTTCAAAGAATTTCAATTCATTTCCCAATCAAAACATTAAAATGTCATTTTCTGGCACACGAGCATTTTCATCATTTTTTGTCGAAAATCTCAAAACTAGCAAAAAATGTAGTAGAAGCATAGAAACCACATATTTTATAATTAAAAATAAATTTCAAGGTCTAAAACTTTCGTTTTAAGTGAAAATTTAATTGTTTGAATAAAATAGAGATACCCGATAAAATAATCTATTTTCTTATAAAACAATTTTTATAAAGCTATCAATAAATAATTTTCGCAGCGTAAAAACTAAATATATTTTTACATACTTTAATACAAACGTCCAAAGTATGAAATTTAAATTACAGTGACACGTGGGCTCACAACTAACCAAAATGTATTGGAAACTGTGAACCTACAATTCTTGTCGATTCAAGTCCACTGTGGTCTTTGATCGAATCAGCTAACTATGGAAATCTCTGAGCTTGTAATGTGAGGAAATGAGAGGGTGAGATTATAAAATCTCAATGAGTAAACAGATACCAGCTAAATTATCTAAAGTCGAGTAAATAGAGATAAATTCAAACTTGTTTTACTTATCACATTTTACTTTATCTCATCTCATTTAAATCGAGAAGAGACAAATAAAATATTATATCGAGCAAAACAGAATTATTTTACTCGAATAATTAATATTTAGTTTGGCTTATGCATATTTTAATTACTTGGCTCATGCCAAAATCATTTTTGGGGATACCTCGGCCGAAGCATCTAACCGAGACCACCAAGGCCATTCAGTTCAGTGTACACATGAACATATTTTTATATTAGAAAATCTGGCCATTCCTTAGCGTTGGCTGAGTCTCAATCTACATGGTGGTTAGACGTGAAGTGAACTCAAATCCTACCTCAGAAGTTACCCTACGCGCCTTTGTACCGAGATAAGCACAATAATTGGGTTTCCGTGCCCCTCTTATAGACTGGTCCACGGAACCCGCTACTGTAGCGACCACAATTATATCCCACCACATTAATAAAATTTTTAGCAGCATGACTAGCCCCTAATCCTTACCTTGTCTATCAAGGCAAATTAAAGCAATTCACATATTTATCATATTATAAAAATAAAAACAGCCAGTCGTGCCCACATTCATCATAAGCCATACAATTTAAACAATAATTTCAATATAAATAAACAGTCTCCAATTACTCTATTTTTGAAACCATTATTCAATTTTCCAGAAAATTTATAAAATCATTTTATAAAATCTCAATTTTTCTTAAAACATAGCAATTAACCATTTAAACCCATTTTCTATAAAATCACACAATTGAATAAAACTACTCTAGATAATTAAGATGATAATATGTTTACTCACAGTATTAGGAGTAGAAATACTCCTATTCTCAGTTCGCAGGTGTAGTCTCCTACCCGTATCAATTTGCTCACCACCTATCCATTACGCGTGACATGAATTTCAATAAATTATATCAAGTAATCATAATTGATTTCAGGCTCTATAATTTTATATGAGTGCATGAAATGCGATGCAAATTGTTCGAATAACTGTTTAAACACGGTATTCGACCTAGTTCACCTACACGTGACCGAATTGGCTAAAGTCTCCAATTTAATTCCGATTTGACCCATTTCAATTTCGAATAGTCCAATTATCTCCACAATACTCAATTACTATGAATGTGGGTCAGTGTATCAGTCCTAACCCACAAATTACGCTTTTACCCCTATTAGGTAAAATTTGTATCTTTGCATAAAAAATTCCCAATTAATTTCTATATTCATAATTCATCAAATCTCACTTAAATACCTCAATTTAGCATCAATTTCAGCAGCCATTCATCCCCTATAATATTCGACCTTAATGGGTTTCAAGAGAAAAATCGATTTTCTTGCTAGATTTTGGTACTTAACCTTACTAATCAACCAAAAACACCTAGATCCATTGAAATCTAGCAAAATCAAGAACCAAAACTCCTCCTTAAAAGTTCGACCAACATGGGTTCAACATGATATCTCAAGTTTCATGCATGGAACATGGAAAAAAATGCATGGGTAAGATGGGTTATTAGCAAAATCAAAGAAAATTTACCTTAGTTTGATCAAATCTTTGATTTCCCACACTTTTTCTTCAATTTCCACCTAGGGTTTTCTTGTTTTTCTTTTCCCCTCTTTGTTCTGGTTTGTGCCGACCCTTAGAGTGAAAATGGGCTGATGTTTTTTATGCTTTTATAAGGTAAATAATAAAATATTACAAGTATGCCACATGGCATTTTCTAATTGGCTCAAATTTTAAATATTTGACTTTTATTCCATTAATCCTGCACCACACAATTCTCATATTTATCCATTGCCATGTTGAATAAAATCCCTTGGTCTTGACAAATGTCGAGGGCAAAAAATTACCGATTTGCCTCTAAGGAGAAAAAATTACAATTTGCCCCTAGGGCGAAAAAATTACGATTTTACCATATACTCCGAAATGTACTGAAATTACATTTTTCCCACTTTTCAACCTCAATTAACACTTCAATGGATCAATCTTAGTCAAATAGAGCCAAAATCTTTTCTAAAAATTTCCGTTTTGTCCTTTAGTGGTAAAATTACCATTTTGCCCTTGTGGCCCAAAAATATCGAGAATTAAAATTTTCCACTGCTAAACCTTATATTATGTTTCAATGGATCATATTATACTTCAAATGACTAATCTTGATCAAAATTTTCATCAAATAACCAAATTTAAATTTTTAGTGGCAAAATGACCATTATGCCCTTAATCAGTTAATTTTCCCGATTGACTCCAAACCGATGTCGAACTCTGAACCACTATTTTAAGTAATCCTTGGACTGTGAAATTTTCAATTTCACCTTAAAATCCCTATTTTCATTAGTTCGAGGTATAAATCGACTTAATTGTACTTCTAAGTACAATACCGACTTTTATCCATTTTTCTCAGATATTTTAATATGTAGGCATACTGTCAAATATGTAAATATCATGACAAATATTTTAGGGCTGGGCTTGACAGCACTACCGCCCTTAAAATAAAATTTTTTCCTCAAAATTTCACTGATCAAGCTTGACAAGAAGATGGGGGTATTAGCTTTTTACCTAATGCTCAATTTCCCACGGTATCTCCTTTATAGGGAATTTCAATTTGTTTACTTCCAGATCAACTTGAGTACTTCACTCTTATCTACCATTGTCCTTTAAAATCATATCTGCAGTATCTTTCACAGGCATAATCTCTATTACCATCATTAGGTTCGAACCACAAGTCTATCTCAATTATACCAATTTCGATCTCCTTTTTTACCCATTTATGTATATCAATCATCAATTTATTCCTTTGTTCCTTATCAACCTTTTGGTATTCATTCCTTCCCATCCTCACACATTATTATATAGCCTGCAGTATCATTGGCATGCCATATTTATTTTTGTACGTATTCTCAACCTTAAAGAAAATTATTAGTCTTAATTATTTCCACATACTTAGTGTTTACCACTCATTTATATAACTTTAACGTTTGTAATCATTCTAGTCCATTCCATATGGCTTAATTTTGCCGTAGCTTACATTTTCTTAATTATTTCTCCAAATTTCCTTAGGTCTTCACAAATTGACTTCTAGTAAGATTCTCGATCATTTCATATTCTATTCAACGCCTCAGATACATCGAGTTCAAATTCTAAATCTTTATGAATAATCCTATACTATAGTTGATCATATTATCCACTCCATATATGCGTATGTTGTAAAAGCCGACCTTATAAATACATGACATGACATACACGTGGTAAATAGTATGTCAGTACGCTAGGAAAGCCTTTTAGAATAGATAAAAGTCGGTATTGTACCTAACGGTACACTTAAGTTGATTTAACCTTGAACTAGCTCAAATAGGAATCTTAAGATGAAATTTAATATTCTACAGTCCAGGAATGACTAAAAATGACTGTTCAGAGTTTGAGGGTTAATTTAGGGTAAAATTGGAAATTTGGATGTTTAGGGGCAAAATCGTCATTTTGCCACTTAAGATAATAATTTGATCATGGAATGAAATTTTGACCAAGATTAACTATTTGGAGTATAATTTAATGATAGGAAATGAAAAATTTCAATTCCGGTAATTTTCAAAACATAGGGGCAAAACGATAATTTTGTCACCCTCGGGGTAAAACCGTAATTTTCACCACCCAAAACTTGTTAAAATCATAAGATTTATTTATTTTTGGTATGAATAACTATGGTATTTTAAGTGGTGAAAAATTGAAGTTTAAAGGATGAAATTTTAAAATGGGCTAATGGGAAAGTGACACATGGCACTTTTGAATGATTTTAAAGGAAAGTCAGCCCATTTAAACCCCACATCAGGTGATGGTCGGCCATAAGGAGAAAATAAGAGAGAAAATAGAGAGGAAAGGAAGAAAAGAGAAAAACCAAAGGAAAATTGAAGAGAAAAAGTGTAGATTTCAATCGATTAAGCCGAAAAAGGTGAGATTCTTCAACTTTGGCTTAATTTCTACCTTACCCATGCTTTTGTTTTCATTTTCCATGGTTGAGGAAAGAGATTGAAAATGGGTATCAAGGGCTGGCCGAATTTAGGGGGAGAGTTTTTTATTTTTATTTGATTTGATTTTAGGTTATTTTGATAGTTTTGGTTAGATAGTTGTGTTTGGAAACAAAATTGAGCAAGAAAGCAAGATGTTTTCACCTTACCCACTCAAGGCTGAATGTTCAATGGTGGGTATTGATGATGAACTGCTTTTTATTCTAAGAGAAATGAAGAGAAAATGATGAAAAATAGTTAAATATGATAGAAAAACAAAGTGAAAAATTAACTGGGCTAATGTCCCATTTTTGGTCGAATTTTACAAAGAGGAAAGTGAGCTGATTTTGGTTATTTTAAAGGGTTATTGGCTAATTTTTAATGATTAGAAATGTTGGAGAGAAAATGGGACAATTTATAGCTAAAATGGAGCGCGTTAGCAATTTATCGGGTAAATTGCCAAAAATAGGTTAATACCGTGTTTAGGCCATTTTAGACCATTGCATTTCATATCATGCATTACTATAGGATTTAAGTCAATTATATAGTGATTTAGCATCAATGTGGTGAATTGTGAAATTTTTGCAATGTGTCTAGGAGTAGAGCCTTCCGGTAAAGGCAAGGAAGCCGTACCCGACGAACAGTAATCGAGGCACCTAGAAAGCATTTAATTTGTACAAATGGTGAGTAAACTTATTATTATTGTAAATTATTTAGAGTTTATTTTTAAATGCTCTTTATGTATTTTATGAAATGAAAATGAGATTAAAACGAGACTTTTAATGTTTTAGAAATAAATGTGACAAATAAATATATTATGTTGATTATCTGAAATAAGAAACTTTTGATTATGAAATTGAGTAATTGGAGGATGCCAGTTATCTTGAAAAATATATTTTTCTATGAATGGCTTATGGTATATGAGTATATGTGGCTATATTTTATAATTGCATTGGGAATTTATGTAAGCTGGATTTTTACTATGCAGGCTGGGTAAATAAATAAAAGCCACGTTATACTGTCAAAATTTTAGTAAATTGGTGGGTTTAGTCACTGTAGTGATGGGTTTTTGTGGACCGCCTATTAGAGGGGTACGGTAAACCCGGTTATATAGTTACTCCGGTTGTAGAGGCGTGGAGGGTAACTCCCGGGGTAGCATTAGAGTTCACTTCACGTTGAACCCCCACGTGAATGTATAACTCAACCAACGCCAAGGAACGACTTGTTTTCAAAACTAAAATGTGTTTAACATGTAAATGTCTTAACAACCTTGGCGGACTCGGTTAGATGCCTTGACCAAGGTATCCTCGAGGACTAGTTTTGGCTTGAGCCATGTTTTAATAAAAGTCATAAGCCTTAACAACTGTTTTAGTAAATTACAAATATTTTATGGTTTAAGAAATAAATTGAAAACCCTATGAAATGGTTTGTGATTTGTTGCTTAAAACTTGCCTCCATTTTACTCGCCTTCAGATATTTATAATAATGTCTGTTTACTCATTGGGATTGCAAAATCTCACCCATCTCCTTTTCAAACATTTTAGGCCTGTAGTAGCTTGTAGATAACCGATTTTGTCGAAGATTCAAGTTGACCCCTCTATCTTACAAACAGTAGGTTACTATCACCAACACTTGGTGTATTTATGGGCCACTTGTGATTGTAATTATTATTGTACATTATAACTTTGTAATTTATTGTATGTATGAATTTATTTTACTTCCACGATACAAAAATGACTTACATGTGTTTCTATAAATAATGTTTTATATAAAAATGCAATATTTTAATCAATATTTGTGAATAGTGAAAAATTGTCTTTAAATCCTTTAAAAAGCAAGTTTCAGACTTTCGATTTCAAATTCGATTTTGAATTATATATTTTCGACGTATAAACTACATTTTTATCAAATTTTTATATTTTCACCGAAAAATGACCAAACTATCCCTGTGAGCCAAAGATTGACTTTTGATTTAATTGAGCCAGAAATAGCTAGTAATTGTTTAAAATGAGTTGTTTGGTAAAGATTGCTCACAAGGAAGGCGAGAAACTGATCAGTAAGCCTTGCGGGGTTCCGATTGGCATTCCGGGTAATGAGTGTCAATCAGGACGTCGCGACGGTTGTCATGGGCCCGAGGGAGGTTCCGAGTCATGACAATTCGGTTGGTATTGGAACTTTTGGTTTAAAAGCTTATGGTTTTGAAAAAAGTTCTTAATTTTTAAAGTTCTTAGATTTAAAGTTATTTTAAAATAATTTACAATGTCAATGTGGCCCAGTTAAAATTAGTTAGTTGCATGTAGTTGCATATAGAGTTTTAAGTCATCTAAACCAATTCCGTTCTTTTGTAGATCATTATGCCTCCTTGACGTGAGTTACCACTTATCACTAGATCTACCGATAGAGGAAGAGTTCACTTTAGACAGAGTCAGCCAGATTCCATAGAAGAGGAGTCAGCTATTTCTTCTTTTAGAGCAACTCCTACTGCTGAGTCTACTGACTTTCCTGCACCTCCTTCACCACTTGTTGCTGCTCCTGGCATACTTGCCATGTCATCTGAGGCAGCTTAGGCATTAGCGTCTTTTCTCACTGTTCTTACGAGCCAGGCTCAAGCTGGTCCAGTTTCACCCGCTGTTCCCCATGTAACAGCCCCAATACCACCACCTCTTCCTATTCCACCCCAAACATCGGACGTCTCCATTTCTAAGAAATTGAAAGAAGCTAGATAATTAGGTTGCGTCTCATTTACTGGTGAGTTGGATATGACCGCAGCTAGGGATTGGGTTATTCAGGTATTGGAGACACTGGCAGATATGGGATTAGATGATGAGATGAAATTGAAGGTGGCTACATGCTTACTTGAAAGGAGAGCCCGTACTTGGTGGAGTTCAGTAAATCTCACTCTCCTACACCACTAACTTGGACGGATTTCCTCCGAGAGTTCAATGGTCAGTACTACACCTATTTCCATCAAAAAGAGAAAAAGAGAGAGTTTCTGAGCTTGAAACAAGGATACATGACCATTGAGGAATATGAGACTCGTTTTAACGAGCTGATGTCTTATGTACCTAAGTTGGTGAGATTGGAGCAAGACCTGGTAAACTACTTTGAGGAGTTACTCCGTAATGAGATACGGGAGCGTATGATAGTGATTGGCAATGAGTCGTATAAGGAAGTTGTTCAGATGGCCTTATGGGCTGAGAAGCTCGCCACTGAGAATGGACGGATCCGAGCTGAGTTCGCAAAGAGAAGGAATTCGCCTACGTTCCCGGGTTAGTCTTCAAAGAGAGGCAGAGATTCGACATCTACTGTGGGGAGTACTACCTCAACGTTTGTGGCATCCACTAGATCTCCATCTCAACAGTCACAATCGAAATCTTCTAGATTTGGTCGGCCAGTGATGAATAGTCAGGGGAGGACTTCAGGAAGATCAGACAGATGCCGTAATTACGGTGGATGTCATGTTGGGTCATGTAAAGAGCTAGTAAAGTGTTTTCAATGTGGCCAACAGAGGCATATCAAGAGAGATTGTCCTCAGTTGAGACGAGGAATAGTAGCTACTTCTACTCTTTCGACTCGTCCTAGTATATCACGGATGGACACTTCGGGATCACAGTCCAGACAGGGCCCAGTTATATGGTCAGGCATAGAGAGTAATACCCCAGAGCAGCCATCTTCCAAATCACAGCCTCAGATTTCGACTAGGGTTTTCGTAGTGACTGAGGATGAAACTTGGGTTCAACCTAGCATAGTGACAGATACTATGATTGTGTTTGATAGAGATGCACATGTTTTGATAGATTCAAGCTCTGATAGATCATACGTGAGCATATCATTTGCATCATTCTCAGATAGGAACCTGTCACCATTAAAGGAAGAGATTGTAGTGCATACTCCTCTAGGTGAACGGTTAGTGAGAAATACGTATTATAGAGACTGTGGTATCAAAGTTGGGGAAGAAGAATTTATGGGTGATTTAATCTCTTTGGAGATTCAGGACTTTGATTTGATCTTGTGTATGGATTGGTTGTCCACTCATCCAGCAAAGGTGGATTGTTTTAAGAAATAAGTGATTCTTCAAAGTTCAGAGGGAGCAGAAGTTGTATTTACAGGGAATCGTCGAGTATTACCGTCTTGTGTAATCTCGACCCTCAAAGCTTTGAAATTGGTGCGAAAGGGATATCCAACATACTTGGCTCACGTGATTGATATATCGAGGGAGGAACCTAAGTTGGAAAATGTCCCCGTAGTAAATGAATTCCCTGATGTATTTCCTGATGAATTACCGGGACTTCCTCCTGATCGTGAGTTCGAGTTCACCATTGACTTACTTCCGGGTACTGCTCCTATCTCTATTCCTCCATATAGAATGGCTCTGGTAGAGTTGAAAGAGTTGAAAGTATAGTTGCAAGAGTTAATGGATAGGGGTTTTATACGCCCTAGTACTTCTCCGTGGGGAGCACCGGTTTTATTTGTGAAAAAGAAAGACGGTACACTTCGGTTATGTATAGATTACCGATAGCTTAACAGAATGACCATTAAGAACAAGTATCTGTTGTCGAGGATTAATTATCTTTTCGATCAATTGCAGGGAGCTACAATGTTTTCTAAGGTTGATATGAGGTATGGGTATCATCAGTTGAGGATTAAAGAACAAGATGTACCCAAGATAACCTTTAGGACTCAGTACGGACATTACGAGTTCTTGGTCATGCCTTTCGGGTTAACTAATGCACCGGCAGCATTTATGGATTTGATGAACAAGGTGTTTCATCCTTCATCCTTACTTGGATAAATTTGTTATTGTGTTCATTGATGACATCCTAGTTTACTCGAGAGATAGTGATGAGCACGATGCCCACTTGCGTATAGTATTACAGACTTTGCGGGAAAGACAGTTGTATGCAAAGTTCTCGAAGTGTGAGTTTTGGTTATAGGAAGTGGTATTCTTGGGACACGTAGTATCGGGAGCTGGAATATATGTTGATCCCGAGAAGATAGAGCTAATTTTACAATAAGAGCAACCTAAGACAGTGACGGAGATTCGTAGTTTTCTCGGATTAGCCGGTTATTATCGGAGGTTTGTTCAGGGATTTTCATTAATAACAGCTCATTTGACCCGTCTAACTCGTAAGGGAGTTAAGTTCAAGTGGGATAATGTGTGTGAGAGTCGGTTTCAGGAGTTGAAAAACCGGTTAACATCTGCTCCAGTATTGACACTTCCTGTGAGTGGTAAGGGATTTGTAGTATATAGTGATGCCTCAAAGTTGGGGTTAGGGTGCGTACTGATGCAAGATGAAAAAGTTGTGGCTTATGTTTCTAGACAGCTAAAGAGGCATGAAGCGAATTACCCAACCCAGGACTTAGAGTTAGCAACTGTGGTGTTTGTTTTAAAAATCTGGAGGCATTACTTGTATGGTGAGCATTGTCGGATATTTACGGATCACAAGAGTTTGAAATATTTGCTCACTCAAAAAGAACTTAATTTGAGGCAAAGGCGATGGTTGGAGTTGATAAAAGATTATGACTTGGTGATGACTATCATCCGTGAAAGGTGAACATTGTAGCTGATGCCTTAAGTCGTAAGTCTTCATCGTCTTTAGCCGCACTTCAGAGTTGTTATTTTCCAACATTATTAGAGATGAAATCTCTTGGGGTCTAGTTGAGAAATGGTGAGGATGAATCTTTATTGGCAAGCTTCATTGTGTGACCTTCATTACTTAATCAGATCAAGGACATTCAGAGATCTAATAATGAGTTAAGGAAGGAAATTCAAAAATTAACCGATAGGGGAGTCAATGAGTTCAAATTCAGAGAGGATAACATCTTGATGTTTAGAGACCGAGTCTATGTTCTTAAGGGAAACCAGTTGAGACAGGCCATTATGAAAGAGACCTATTCATCCGCCTATGCATTACATCTTGGAAGCACTAAGATGTCTAAGACTATCAGAGAGAATTATTGGTGGTCGGGTATGAAGCGAGATGTAGCAGAATTCATAGCAAAGTGTCTCGTATGTCAGCAAGTTAAGGCGGAGCATCAAAGGCCAGCAGGTACACTTCACTCTTTACCTATTCTTGAGTGGAAATGGGAGCATGTAACTATGGATTTTGTTTTGGGACTGCTACAGACACAGAAGGGAAATGATGCAATTTGGGTGATCGTAGATCGGCTGACTAAGTTCGCTCACTTTTTAGCTGTCCATAGTACATACTCTATTGAGAAGCTGGCTCAGCTCTATATAGATGAGATTGTGAGGCTACATGGAGTTCTTGTTTCTATAGTGTTAGATCGAGATCCTCGATTCACTTCTCGATTTTGACCGAAATTTCAAGAAGCTCTCGAAACCAAATTGAGATTTAGTACTGCTTTTCACCCACAGACGGATGGTCAGTTAGAGAGGACTATCCAGACTATGGAGGATATGTTGAGGGCTTATGTCATGGATTTTCTTGGGAGTTGGGATAGACACTTGCCATTAGTGGAATTTGCTTACAACAACAGCTTCCAGTCTAGCATCGGTATGGCATCGTACGAAGCTTTATATGGAAGGAAATGTCGTACTCCACTTTGTTGGGATGAAGTGGGTGAAAGAAAGTTAGTTAGTGTGGAATTGATTGATTTGACTAATGACAAGATCAAGGTTATACGAGAGCAGCTAAAGGTAGCCCAGGATAGGCAGAAGAGTTATGCAGATAAACGGAGAAAAGATTTGGAGTTTGAGATCAATGATAGAGTTTTTCTTAAGGTTTCTCCGTGGAAAGGTAATAATTTGAATAGTTTGAGATATTAAGCTTTTCTTGATTATGCTACTATAATAAATTGTGGTATTTTGGTGGATATTTAAAGGTGTGATTCGATTTGTGAAGTGGAGAAAGCTTAACTCGAGGTATATTGGACCATTCTAAATCATTGAGAGAATTGGACCAGTGGCTTATCGGTTAGAACTACCTCTGGAGTTAGATTAGATTCACAACATTTTCCATGTCTCTATGCTTAAGAAATATGTACCAGATCCCTCCCACATCCTCAAGGCACCTCCGATCGAGTTGCATGATGATTTGAAGTTTAAGGTGCAACTCGTGAGTATCATGGATCGAAAGGATTGAGGATTGAGGAACAAGAGTATTCCAATGGTCAAAGTGTTGTAAAGGAATGCTCGAATGGAGGAAATGACATGGGAAGTAAAGCATTAGATGGGGAACCAATACCTGTATCTATTCATTGAATCTAGTAAGTGAAATTTTGAGGTCAAAATTTTATTTTAAGGGGGGTAGAGCTGTAAAATCTGACCCTATAAATACATGACATGACATACAGGTGGTAAATAGTATGTTAATACGCTAGGAAAGCCTTTAAGAATAGATAAAAGCTGGTATTGTACCTAACGGTACACTTGAGTTGATTTAACCTCGAACTAGTTCAAATAGGAATCTTAAGATGAAATTTAATATTCTACAGTCCATGAATGACTAAAAATGACTATTTAGAGTTCGATGGTTAATTTGGGGTAAAATTGAAAATTTTGATGTTCAGGGGCAAAATCGTCATTTTACCACCTAAGATAATAATTTGATCATGGAGTGAAATTTTTGTTCAAGATTAACTATTTGGAGTATAATTTAATGATAAGAAATGAAAAATTTCAATTCCGGCAATTTTCAGAACATAGGAGCAAAACGGTAATTTTATCACCTTTGGGGTAAAATCGTAATTTTTAGCTCCCAAAACTTGTTAAAATCATAAGATTTATTTATTTTTGGTATGAATAACTATGGTATTTTAAGTGGTGAAAAATTGAAGTTTAAAGGATGAAATTTTAAAATGGACCAATGGGAAAGTGACACATGGCACTTTTTAATGATTTAATATTATTTTAAAGGAAAGTCAGCCCATTTAAACCCCACATTAGGTGATGGTCGGCCATAAGGAGAAAATAAGAGAGAAAATAGAGAGGAAAGGAAGAAAAGAGAAAAACCAAAGGAAAATTGAAGAGAAAAAGTGTAGATTTCAATCGATTAAGCCGAAAAAGGTGAGATTCTTCAACTTTGGCTTGATTTCTACCTTACCCATGCTTTTGTTTTCATTTTCCATGGTTGAGGAAAGAGATTGAAAATGGGTATCAAGGGCTGGCCGAATTTAGGGGGAGAGTTTTTTATTTTTATTTGATTTGATTTTAGGTTATTTTGATAGTTTTGGTTAGATAGTTGTGTTTGGAAACAAAATTGAGCAAGAAAGCAAGATGTTTTCACCTTACCCACTCAAGGCTGAATGTTCAATGCTGGGAATTGATGATGAACTGATTTTTATTCTAAGAGAAATGAAGAGAAAATGATGAAAAATAGTTAAATGTGATAGAAAAACAAAGTGGAAAATTTACTAGGTTAATGTCCCATTTTTAGCTGAATTTTCCAAGGAGGAAAGTGAGCTGATTTTGGTTATTTTAAAGGGTTATTGGCTGATTTTTAATGGTTAGAAATGTTGGAGAGAGAATGGGACAATTTAGAGCTAAAATAGAGCACGTTAGCAATTTATCTGGTAAAGTGCCAAAAATAGGTTAATACCGCGTTTAGGCCGTTTTAGACCATTGCATTTCATATCATGCATTAGTATAGGATTTAAGTCAATTATATAGTGATTTAGCATCAATGTGGTGAATTGTGAAATTTTTGCAATGTGTCTTGGAGGAGAGCCTTCCAGTAAAGGCAAGGAAGTCGTACCCGACGAATAGTGATCGGGGCACCTAGAAAGCATTTAATTTGTACAAACGGTGAGTAAACTTATTATTATTGTAAATTATCTAGAGTTTATTTTTAAATGCTCTTTATGTATTTTATGAAATGACAATGAGATTAAAATGAGACTTTTGATATTTTAGAAATAAATGTGACAAATAAATATATTATATTGATTATCGGAAATAAGAAACTTTTGATTATGAAATTGAGTAATTGGAGGGTGCCAGTTGTCTTGAAAAATATATTTTTCTATGAATGGCTTATGGTATATGAGTATATGTGGCTATATTTTATAATTGCATTGGAAATTTATGTAAGCTGGATTTTTACTATGTAGGCTGGGTAAATAAATAAAAACCACGTTATGCTGTCAAAATTTTAGTAAATTGGTGGGTTTAGTCATTGCAGTGATGGTTTTTTGTGGACCACCTATTAGAAGGGCACTGTAAACCCGGTTATATAGTTACTCCGGTTGTAGAGGCATGGAGGGTAACTCCCGGGGTAGTATTAGAGGTCACTTCACGTTTAACCCCCACGTGAATGTGTAACTCGGCCAACTCCAAGGAACGACTTGTTTTCAAAACTAAAATGTGTTTAACATGTAAATGTCTTAACAACCTTAGCGGACTCCGTTAGATGCCTAGGCCAAGGTATCCCCGAGGACTAGTTTTGGCTTGAGCCATGTTTTAATAAAAGTCATAAGCCTTAACAACTGTTTTGGTAAATTACAAATATTTTATGGTTTAAGAAATAAATTGAAAACCTTATGAAATGGTTTGTGATTTGTTGTTTAAAACTTACCTCCATTTTACTCGCCTTTAGATATTTGTAATAATGTTTGTTTACTTATTGGGATTGCAAAATCTCACCTACCTTCTTTCCAAATATTTTAAGCCTGTGGTAGCTTGTAGATAACTGATTTTGTCGAGGATTCCAGTTGACCCCTCTATCTCACATACAATAGGTTACTATCACCAACATTTGGTGCATTTATGGGCCACTTGTCATTGTAATTATTATTGTACATTATAACTTTGTAATTTATTGTATGTATGAATTTATTTTACTTCCACGATACAAAAATTACTTACATGTGTTTCTATAAATAATATTTTATATAAAATGCAATATTTTAATCAATATTTGTGAATAGTGAAAAATTGTCTTTAAATCCTTTAAAAAGCAAGTTTCAGACTTTCGATTTCAAATTCGATTTCGAATTATATATTCTCGACATATAAACTACATTTTTAGCAAATTTTGATATTTTCGTCGGAAAATGACCAAAAAACCCCCGTGGGCCAAAGATTATTTTTGATTTAATTGAGCCAGAAATGGCTAGTAATTGTTTAAAATGAGTTGTTTGGTAAAGATTGCTCACAGGGAAGGCGAGAAGCTGATACGTAAGCCTTGCAGGGTTCCGGTTGGCATTTCGGGAAATGAGTGTCAATCGGGACGTTGCGACGGTTGTCATAGGCCCGAGGGAGGTTCTGGGTCGTGACATATGTATACATACTTTCAGATGTCCCTATTTCTCATTATATAAATGTCTTCGTTCGTAAATGCCTTTGGTCAAATTTCTTTTTGTTCATTCTCCTTTATAACCAAAATCCAATAGAATAATCTCCATAATTCTTATCAACGTCTTCATCGTATCTATGCATAGTCCTATACCATTCGCATACTTATACTCTTTTCTTATTATCCCTGATTATATGCTTAAGTCTCCTGGTCCTACTTATCACTATATCACCCCTAATCGATTTTTATCGAATTGTAGTTAAATACACATGTACGATTTACAAGGTCATTAGTGTTCTAAAGATTTTCCTTGACTTAATTATTCATGTCATAAGTCACACTTTAAACCCAATAAACTTTTTAAATTGATCTCTCAGGAAATTTATATATTAATCTCCATTATAAAACTTTATATGGCATTTATACTAGATTCAACATTTCTGAATTATCAAATCTCAAGCTGCCATTTCTACATGTGGCATCCTCCTTGAAATACTATCTCTTCAGGGTATTATCATGTTTGGGTCCTCATCCCTTTCGCACGATTTTCCCTGCAATCTGTAGCCTACAGTTGGACACAAGGAGGTTCGAACCCAAGACATTTTCTTACCCTGACAGGAATGCCTTTTGTCACGACCCGGAACTCCCCATCGGGCCCATGACAACTGCCGCGATGTTCTGATAGGCACTCATACCCTGAATGCGGACCAGAACCCCGTAAGGCTTAGCATCAGTTTCCACATCTCCCCGGTGAGCGACAATTATTGAATGTCACATTTCAAGAATCACAAGTTATTTTCGATTTGAAAACAAAAATATATTGTCTTCTGACTCATAGGGGCATTTTCGTCAATTTTCTTTAAAAACCCCAAAATCGAGCAAAAATATAGAAGATGAGTAGAAAATATATATTTTATAATTAAATATAATTTTTGAAGTCTAAAATGTTTGTTTGAAGTAAAATTTTTACTATTTTAATATAATAAAAATATTCAATAAAGTGAACTGTTTTCTTATAAAACAATTTTTATAAAGCTATTGATAATTGATTTTCGCAGCGTAAAAACTAAATATATTTTTACATACAATTATACAAACAGCCAAAGTATGAAATTTAAATTACAGTGACATGCGGGCCTACAACTAACCAAAATGTGTCGAAAGCTGAAAACCTACAACTTTTGCCGATTCAAGTCCGATCGACGGTCCTTTACTAAATCTGCTAACTATAAAATCTCAGTGAGTAAACAAATACCATCTAAACTATCTAAAGGCGAGTAAATTGAGACAAATAAAATATTTCCATTCCCTTGAGTTTCATAACATAAAGATTGATCCCAACCTAAATAAGAAATTTTATTTTGTTTAAACAATTAAATAGGCTTATGATTTTCTTGGAAACCTGGCTTATGCCAAAACCAATGCTCGAGGACACTTGATCGTCGTTAGAGTCCGACCGAGTCTACCAAGGTTATAAAAGTTTTATATATGTATGAAATACATTTTTACATTTGGAAATATAGCCATTCCTTAGCGTTGGCTAAGTTCGCCTTCACTTAGTGGTTTAGCATGAAGAGAACTCTAATGGTTACCTCGGGAGTTACCCTACTCGCCTCTCGACCGAGGTAAAAATATATATGCATATGTACCTGGGTCCCTTGGCCCTCTAATAGGCTGGTCCATAGAACCTGTCACTGCAGCGACCATTTAATAATCCACCAATTCAATAAAAATATCAATAGCATGATTTGACAATTTTATCACTAAGTAATTTATCAGGGCAAAACATACAAATTCACATTTTTCAGTATAATTAACAAGTCAATTGAATCAAATCAAACCTTACAGTAACACACGTAGTCTCCAATTACTCTAGTTTCAAAATCAATTGTTCAATTTTTCAAATTATTTTATAAAAATTCAATTTATTTTATAAATCCAATTTATTTCATAAATTTTACAATTTTCTCATAAAATAAGCAATTTACTAAATAAAATGATTTTTCATAAAATCATCAAATTTAATAAAATCTACTCTAGATAATAAAGACGATAATAAGTTTACTCAAAGTATTAGGAGTAGAAATACTCCTATTCTCGGTCCGCGGGTGTAGTCTCCTATCCGTGTTAAATGGTTCACCACCTATCCATAATACATGATACAAAATTTAATAATTTGTGTCAATTTGTCATAAGCTATTTTAGGCTCTCTAAATCTAAATGAATGCAGGTGATAGAACTCAAAATACCCGATTAATTGCTTAAATATGATTTTCGACCGATTAACCGATAAATTAGCTATTGTGTCCAATTTCACTCCAAATTGCTCCATTCTTTTTCTAATACCTCAATTCGTCAATTACCATTTAAATCATGCCAATTTCAGTATTAAAACCCTTACACTTCTTCATAGAAAAATTCGGCTATAATGGGGCATTATCATTAAAATTTTTCCTGCATCAATTTCCCACCATAATTGATCAATTTCTAATCCATTTCATTTGAAATGAAATCATTTCATTTCACACACATACCCTAAGGCATTCGGTCATGGAAAATTGGTGGGGAAATGGATTATTTTCTTGTTGTTTTTCTTACTAACATACTATACTAGCCTTAAACACTAACATAACTCAAATTCAACCAATTCCAACATCATTTCTCCTATCATACCCATTCGGTCAGACCTTAATTCCTCATGAAAACATGTAATTCATCCATGGAAATAAAGAAATAATGCATGGGTAAGCTAGGTTTCAAGGAAAATTAAAGAAATTTCAACTTATTTAGCTTGTTTCCTTGATTCCTCTCACTTTCTCTTTGATTTTTCACCTAGGTTTTCTTGTTTCTTCCTTTGTTCTTATTTCTGGTTGCTTAGGTCGAATATGGTGAGAGAAAAGGGGTTTTATGGGCTAATTTTTATGCTTTAATATTAAAATAACATGACTTGCCACATGTCACATGCTTATTGGTCTAAATTTTTAATTTTTTGACTTTTTCTATTGAATTTTCCACCACAATTATTCTCATATTTATCCAATCTTGTGGTGAATAAAATCTCTTGGTCTTGACAAGTGCTGGGGTAAAAAATTTATTGATTTGCCCCCTAAGGTGGAAAAATTACGATTTTGCCCATATACTCCGAAATGTACCGGAATTATATTATTTTCACTTTCCAACCTGAAATAACACTAATATTGATCAATCTTAATCAAATGGGTCAAAAATATTTTCTAAAAATTCTTTTTGTCCTTTAGTGACAAAATTACCGTTTTACCCTTGTGTCTCAAAAATACTGAGAATTAAAATTTTCCACAGCTAAACCTCATATTATGCTTCAAATGATCATATTATATTTCAAATAATAAATCTTGATCAAAATTTCCATCAAATAACCAAATTTAAATTTTAGGTAGTAAAATGACAATTTTGCCCATAATCGGTCAATTTTCCCGATTGACTCCAAATCGGACCTCGAACTCCGAATCACTGTTTTGAGTAATCTCTGGACTGTGAAATTTGCAATTTCACCTTAAAATCCCTATTTTAATTAGTTCGAGGTATAAATCGACTTAGTTGTACTTCTAAGTACAATATCAGCTTTTATCCATTTTTCTGAGATATTTTAATACGCAGGCATAATGTTGAATATATAAATATCATGACAAATATTTTCGGGCTGGGCTTGACATGTTTAACCATTTCACCATATCTAGTCCTTTAATCCTGTAACTCATCATTCTCATTATTCATTACTGATCATTTTCATCTTAATATTTTCCTAACTTTTCCCTTCTCTTATATGCCAATATATAAGGCAAGATAGAAACTTTTCAATTCACCCTTAATCTTTTCTTGATACTTCCCTATCACCCTTAAGACTCCAATTGTCAAAGCTTAGCATCAAAACCAATAACTATATTCCAACTTATGAGTTCAATCCTTATGCCGTTCACAGTTCACTCATAATTTCTAACCATAAGGAGTTCTTTGCGCGACAGCATTCGATAATTGGTACTGTGGCATTGCGGCTATTAAACTTTACTTTATCAAAATAATTCTTTTACCTTTAATGTTGCTACCACAATCATTCACAATCATGTGGTTTCTCTCTTAGTCTATACCACAATCAGTAAAACTAAATTTCCATTACAGGTACACGATCATATCATTAATTTAACATATTTATTTTGCCACTAACATTCATACATATTACCATAACATTTAGTACAAGTTTAATTAAGCAAAATCTCTAAATAACCCCCAAACACATAGTTATCGATTTGTACAGATAACTACCATTTTCTTCTTAATCAAAATTTTATCTTTCTCATGTTCCTCTATTTATCTCCACATCAGACCATTTAATAACTCCCTGACTTGGTTGCAATTCAGAGGAATCTCTCCTTTGTATATCCGCATGAGTTAGTGGAGATAGAGCAGTTACCGTAACTCGTCCTAACTGTGGGCAATCTCTTCTAATGTGGCCTGGCTGACCACAATGAAAACATCGTACGAGCTCTTTGCATGGTCCAACATGATAGTTCCCATAATTTCTGCATCAATTAGAACTTCCAAAATTCTTCTCAGAAATATCCATTGCAGATCCCTTAGATTTCGAAGGCCTCTGTTGTGTTTGCGGAAATGGTGGTCGGGAAGATGTTGCTAAAATAGATGTGTCCTTGCCTTTTTTTGATGGCTGACTGGGAGATACGCTCAGATTTCTCCTTTTTACTAATTTTGCTTGCTATCTCTTATTTTCATTCTCAAGCTTCTTGGCTCTTAAAGCTAATTGCACCATCTTTCTAGCTACGGTTGCTTCCAATTCACTTACAGAAGAGCTACAACCGAGCTGCCTAGCCTCTTCAAGCTTTTCATAAATAGAAACTTCCGGCGTTGGTGGTGGGACAGGAGATGGGGGTGGTGATACTACAAGAGTAACTGAAGGAACTATAGAAGGAATTTGACCAGCTTGTACTTGGCTAGCAAGAGCAGTAATGAAAGTTGCCAATGCCTGAACCACCTTGGGAGATATGGTAGAAATATCAATAGATAGCGGAGGAGGTGGACAGGTTTTGGCCTACTTAGCAGCAGGTGCTGTCCGGAAAGTGGATGCAGCAGTTCCCCCCTCTATCGGGTCTGGCTGACGAGGTTGTGAATGACCTTTTCCCTTACTGGCCGATCTAGTAACTGGCGGGTGTTCACGTCGAAGAGGCATAATGAACTATTTAGATAAATAACACAGTCTTAGGCAATCTCAGGTTCTATATGCAAATGCATTCTATTCAATCTAACCTAATTTAACCTAAGTTGGCCATTTAATGTCAGTGTAGATTTCTTAAAACAACTTTAAAACCAAAAACTTTAAAATTAAAAGCTTTAAAATCCAAAATCTCTGATCTTTAAACTATGCTTTGATACCAAAAGGATTGTTAAGACTCGAAACTCCCCATCAGGCCCATGACAACTGTTGTGATGTCTTGATAGGCACTCATACCTAGAATGCCGACCGGAACCCCGCAAGGCTTAGCATTAGCTTTCGCACTTCCCCAGTAAGCGACGGTTATTAAATATCATATTTCAAAGAATTTCAATTCATTTCCCAATCAAAACATTAAAATGTTATTTTCTAGCTCACAAGGGCATTTTCATCATTTTTCGTCAAAAATCTCAAAACTAGTGAAAAACGGAGTAGAAGCGTAGAAACCACATATTTTATGATTAAAAATAAATTTCAAAGTCTAAAACTTTCGTTTGAAGTGAAAATTTAATTGTTTGAATAAATAGAAATGCCCGATAAAATAATATATTTTCTTATAAAACAATTTTTATAAAGCTATCAATAAATAATTTTCGCAGTGTAAAAACTAAATATATTTTTACATACTTTAATACAAACGTCCAAAGTATGAAATTTAAATTATAATGACACGTGGGCCCACAACTACCCGAAATGTATTAGAAACTGTGAACCTACAGTTCTTGTCGATTCAAGTCCATTGTGGTCCTTGATCGAATCTACTAACTATGGAAATCTCTGAGCCTGTAATGTGAGGAAATGAAGGGCTGAGATTATAAAATCTCAGTGAGTAAACAAATACCAGCTAAATTATCTAAAGTCGAGCAAATAGAGATAAATTCAAACTTGTTTTACTTATCACATTTTACCTTATCTCAACTCATTTAAATCGAGTAGAGACAAATAAAATATTAATATTGAGTAAAATAGAATTATTTTACTCGAATAATTAATATTTAGTTTGGCTTATGCATATTTTAATTACTTGACTCGTGCCAAAATCATTCTCGGGGATACCTCGGTCGAAGCATCTAACCGAGATCGCCAAGGCCGTTAGTGTAGTGTACACATGAACATATTTTTATATTAGAAAATTTGGCCATTCCTTGACGTTGGCTGAGTCTCACTTCTACGTGGTGGTTAGACGTAAAGTGAACTCAAATCCTACCTTAGGAGTTACCCTACGCGCCTTTCTACCGAGGTAAGCACAATAATTGGGTTTCCATGCCTCTCTTATAGACTGGTCCACGGAACCCGCCATTGCAGCGACCACAATTACATCCCACCAAATTAATAAAATTTTTAGCAACATGTCTAGCCCACAATCCTTACCTTGTCTATCAAGGCAAATTAAAGCAATTCACATATTTATCATATTATAAAAATAAAAACAGCCAGTCGTGCCCACATTCATCATAAGCCATACAATTTAAACAATAATTTACAATATAAATAAACAGTCTCCAATTACTCTATTTTTGAAACCATTATTCAATTTTCCAGAAAATTTATAAAATCATTTTATAAAATCTCAATTTTTCTTAAAGCATAGCAATTTACCATTTAAACCCATTTTTTATAAAATCACACAATTGAATAAAACTACTCCAGATAATTAAGATGATAATATATTTACTCACAGTATTAGGAGTAGAAATACTCCTATTCTCGGTCCGTAGGTGTAGTCTCCTACCCGTGTCAATTTACTCACCACCTATTCGTTACGCGCGACACGAATTTCAATAAATTATATCAAGTAATCATAACTGATTTCAGGCTCTATAATTTTATATGAGTGCATGAAATACGATGCAAATTGTTCGAATAACCGTTTAAACACGGTATTCGACCTAGTTCGCCTACACGTGACCGAATTGGCTAAAGTCTCTAATTTAATTCTGATTTGACCCATTTCAATTTTTAATAGTCCAATTATATCTACAATACTCAATTACTGTGAATGTGGGTTAGTGTATCAGTCCTAGACAACAAATTATGCTTTTATCCCTATTAGGTAAAATTTGTATCTTTGCACCAAAAATTCTCAATTAATTTCCATATTCATAATTCATCAAATCTCACTTAAATAACTCAATTTAGCATCAATTTCAGCAGCCATTCATCCCCTATAATATTCAACCTTAATGGGTTTCAAGAGGAAAAATCGATTTTCTTGCTAGATTTTGGTTTTTAACCTTATTAATCAATTAAAAACACCTAAATCCATTGAAATCTAGCAAAATCAAGAACCAAAACTCCTCCTTAAAAGTTCGGCCAGCATGGGTTCAACATGATATCTCAAGTTTCATGCATGGAAAATGGAAAAAATCGCATGGGTAAGATAGGTTATTAGCAAAATCAAAGAAATTTTACCTTAGCTTGATCAAATCTTTGATTTCCCACACTTTTTCTTCAATTTCCACCTAGGGTTTTCTTGTTTTTCTTTTCCCCTCTTTGTTCTGGTTTGTGCCGACCCTTAGAGTGAAAATGGGCTGATTTTTTTATGCTTTTATAAGGTAAATAATAAAATATTACAAGTATGCCACATGGCATTTTCTAATTGGTTCAAATTTTAAATATTTGACTTTTATTGCATTAATCCTCCACCACACAATTCTCATATTTATCCATTGCCATGTTGAATAAAATCCCTTGGTTTTGACAAATGTCGAAGGTAAAAAATTATCGATTTACCCCTAGGGCGAGAAAATTACGATTTTGCCCCTATACTCTAAAATGTACCGAAATTACATTTTTCTCACTTTTCAACCTCAAATAACACTTCAATGGATCAATCTTAGTCAAATGGGGCCAAAATATTTTCTAAAAATTTCCGTTTTGTCCTTTAGAGGTAAAATTACCATTTTACCCTTGTGTCCTAAAAATACTGAGAATTAAAATTTTCTACTGCAAAACCTCATATTATGCTTTAATTGATCATATTATACTTCAAATGACTAATCTTGATCAAAGTTTTCATCAAATAACCAAATTTAAATTTTTGGTGGCAAAATGACCATTATACCCCTAATCGGTCAATTTTCCCGATTGACTCCAAATTGGACCTCGAACTCCGAATCATTGTTTTGAGTAATCCTTGGATTGTGAAATTTCCAATGTCACCTAAAATCCCTATTTTCATTAGTTCGAGGTATAAATCGATTTAATTGTACTTCAAAGTACAATATCGACTTTTATCTATTTTTCTCAGATATTTTAATTTGTAGGCATACTGTCAAATATGTAAATATCATGAAAGATATTTTAGGGCTGGGCTTGACAGCATTACCCCCCTTAAAATAAAATTTTGTCCTCAAAATTTCACTGGTCAAGCTTGACAAGAAGATGTGGGTATTAGCTTTTTACCTGATGCTCAATTTCCCACGTTATCTCCTTTATAGGGAATTTCAATTTGTTTACTTCTAGATCAACTTGAGTACTTCACTCTTATCTACCATTGTCCTTTAAAATCATATCTGCAGTATCTTTCACAGGCATGATCTCTGTTACCATCATTAGGTTCGAACCACAAGTCTATCTCAATTATACCAATTTCGATCTCCTTTTTTACCCATTTATGTATATCAATCATCAATTTATTCCTTTGTTCCTTATCAACCTTTTGGTATTCATTCCTTCCCATCCTCACACATTATTATATAGCCTGCAGTATCATTGGCATGCCATATTTATTTCTGTACGTATTCTCAACCTTAAAGAAAATTATTAGTCTTAATTATTTCCACATACTTAGTGTTTACCACTCATTTATATAACTTTAACCTTTGTAATCATTCTAGTCCATTCCATATGGCTTAATTTTGCCGTAGATTACATTTTCTTAATTATTTCTCCAAATTTCCTTAGGTCTTCATAAATCGACTTCTAGTAAGATTCTTGATCATTTCATTTTCTATTCAACGCATCAGATACATCGAGTTCAAATTCTAAATCTTTATGAATAATCCTTTACTATAGTTGATCATATTATCAACTCCATATATACGTATGTTGTAAAACCTGACCCTATAAATACATGACATGACATACACGTGGTAAATAGTATGTTAATACGCTGGGAAAGCCTTTAAGAATAGATAAAAGCTGGTGTTGTACCTAACGGTACACTTGAGTTGATTTAACCTCGAACTAGTTCAAATAGGAATCTTAAAATGAAATTTAATATTCTACAGTCCAGGAATGACTAAAAATGGTTTCCTTTGTGTTCAACAAAGACCCTTTTTTTTATGCCTTATTTTTTGCTGTAGCAAGACTGTTTTTGGCTGCAGCCAGAAACTCTCGAGTGGTTACAGAGTCTTTATACTCTACTTTTAATTTGATAATTTTTTGACCATCTTTCGGTCAGAACTAGGCAAAGTGGCAAACATGAAATTTGTATCCCAGTCTCTTAGATTTCTAATGGGCTAAAAATCATTTCCATTGGACCTCTGTAGTGTGAGATATTCTTGAAAAACCCAACCATATGCAAACCCAAAATATCTTTCTGCTACGGTGAAAAATATTTTAACCACTTTCCAATTAGAACTGGGTAAAGTGGTCAACATATAAGTTGTATCCCAGCATCTTATCTTTCTAATGGCCTAAAAATTAGGTCAATTGGACCTCTGTACCCTAGTATATGCTTGAGAAACTGAACCATATGCAAACCCATAATACCTTTTTGCTGCAGTGAGAGTGCTTTCACTGTGAAAAATATTTTAACCACCTTCCAGTTAGAATTGGGCAAAGTGGTAAGCATCACATCAGCCTCTTATCTTTCTAATTATCCAAAAATAATGTCCATTGGATTTCTGTAGTGAGAAATATACTTGAAAAATCAAAATATATGCAAACCAAGAATGCCTTTCACTGTAGCAAAAAATGTGCTGTAGCAAAAAATGTGCTGTCACATTGCTACCTTGCTTAGTTATAATATAATTTTTTTCTTTCACTCCTTTATCTTCATAATTAAGCATGGGTTTTTGCAACATTAAAAGTTTACTAATTGATGTTTGAAATAAAGGGTTTTAATAAAAGGTTAAACGAAATTGTATTGTTTTCAAACAAGTGCATCATGATTTTCAAATTTTTCTTATCGTCGCTTGTTCCCTTCTTATGTTCACTCATTGAGTTTATACTCAATGTTTGCAACTTCATGTTTTTAGATCCAGAGGTGGTTGAGACCTAGATAGAGGTGTCCCGGTATAACCTTTGGTAGGTATCAATGGCATTCAGTAGCTGCACACTTACCGTGGTCATTTTGCTAGACATCAAGAGTCATTTTTGTTTGTGAATACGTTTATGTGATGTAAAGTTACATGTGTTAGACACTATATGTATATTTTGATTGGTAATGCCACTATGAGTTGGAAATGGTTAACTTTATTTTGAGTTAGTATAAATGCAAGTATTTGAAATTTATGGGTCGGATCTATAAAATACGATGTTAAGAGTAGTTAATGGAATGTTGAACAAGGTTATATAAATAAGTTTGCTTGGGCTTAGTGGGTTATATAAATAGGTTTGCTTGGGCTTAGTGGGCTATGCCTATTGGGTCCATGCACTGGTCATGGTCCTAAAATTGAGTCGTGACATTAAATGGACAGGTTCAATTTAGGTCATGGAGTCCAACATAACTCTAAATTTTTTGTTTTCAAAAAAATTAAAAAATATCTAGCATGAGAAGTTATCAAGTATTTTAAAATGATGCCACATGAAATAGATTATATTTTATTTAAAAAGAAGAAACTGCTTGTGAAACTTATCCAAGAAGAAAAAAGTTTTGCATTTGAAACTCATCAAAGTAATTTTTTTTAATAAATGGCTTGATAGCAAAACCCATCAGACTGACTTTGTGAAAGTTAGAATATTAAAAGGAAATGTGCAAGTCATTAAAATGAAAAAGTTGTAAAGAGGAAGAGATTGTGAAAATGGAAAATAATTTTTTATTCAATGATTTAGATTGTAATAAAGGAAAATAAAGTTCTTTAACTCTTTTTTCTAGCCACTTCATAATGGTTCTAAAGCCTAATCAATAAACACACGTTTGTGTCATTAATTTTTTTAAAAAAAACATAAAATAGAATTTTTTTCAAAAATTTGAAAAAAGAAAAGGAAAATCCATTCAAAATAATGAAACCAATCAATAAAAAATAAAAGTAAAATTCAGTAAATTTCAATTTCAATCATAATAAAACTTACTCTCCCTAGTTACTACAAGAAATCTTTATTTTTTTTTGTGAAACATACGTGTTACAAATTCAAATATATTATAAATATCAAATTGAAGAACAAGGAACCAATAGATTAGAAATTAAATGGATCACTAATAATTCAATTTTGTAGAATTATTTTAGTCCAATTATTAAATATTAGTTATGTCTTTAAATTTTAATTAGAATTTAGTTATTTTTAGTTGTTTTTATAATTAGTTTATTTTTATGAATTTATTTTAATTTTATGTTTATTTACTTTAATTTGGTTATTATTTATTAGTTTTTATGCTTTTGTAGGATTTAAGGAAATAAGGCTTAATTTTGAAAAAGGTGTTTGAAGGATCCAAAATTCTATTTGCATATGCTTTAATGTTTTGCCCATAATTCTTGCTACAGAACTCAAAATGATGTGATTCTTAGACCATTGGAAAGCTAAGAAATAGAGCTACAACTTTTTTGAGATCACTTTGCTTAGTTCTACTTTGAAGATAGAGAAAATCACATCAGAAGATGACAAGGCGTATTACTGCAAGAATGAAAAATTTGAAGATGATATTTGATGTTTGGGCCTCATTACACTTTGAAGTCTAAAAGTTAGAGTCACTAGGTTAACTTAGGGAATTTTATGTTAAGATTTTTACTATAAATAGGATGTTTTAGGAGGAATCTAGGTGGATAATCTTTAGAGATTTAAGAAGCTGAAAGTTGATACAAAAATTAGGAAAACAAGGCTATAATTAATCATTTTGTTTTCTTCCTCAGCTTTTATTTTTCTTGTCACTCTCAATGGTTTAAATTTATATAATGTTGTTTGTCTTCACATTTCACGACCCGGTACTCCCCTCGAGCCCGTGACAATCGTCGTGACGTGCCGATAGGCACTCATTATCCGAAATACTGATCAAAACCCCAAAAGGCTTAACATCAGCTTTCGCACCTCCCCGGTGAGCAATAGTTATTAAATATCATATTTCAAAGGATCATAAGTCATTTTCAAATCAAAACATTAAAATATTATTTTTTGGCTCACAGGGGTATTTTCGTCATTTTTCCTCGAAAATTTCAAAACCATCTAAAAATGTAGTATGAGTGAAAGACGCATATTTCAAAATCAAAAATATAATTTCCTATCTAAAACTTTCATTTGAAGTGAAATTGTAACTATTAGAATAAATTAAAAATATTCAATAAAATTTTCTATTTTCTTATAAACAATTTCTATAGAGTTATCGGTAAATAATTTTTGTAGCGTAAAAACAAAATAAATTCATACATACGGTAATAAAGATAACCAAAGTATGAAATTACATTTACAATGACACGTGGGCCCCTGACTGACCAAATGTAATGAAGGCAGTGAACCTACAGTCTCAAAGGGTGCAAGTCCACAAGCAACCCTCGACAAAGCCTACTATCTATAGACAACTCCAAGCCTGAAAAGGGTGGAAAAAAGGGGTGAGAATATATAATCTTAGTGAGTAAACAAACATTGTCTAAAATATCTAAAGTCGAGTAAATGAAGACGATTAAAATAATTCATTCTAGCATGTATCTCATAACATGAATATTCTTTTCATTTAAATAATCGACATGGCTTATGAATTTCTTAAAAACTTGGCTCCTACCGAAATCATTCTCGGGGATACCTTGGTCGAGGCATCTGACCGAGACCGCCAAGGCTGTTAAACGTCTTATACACATGAACACATTTTCACATCTGAAAACATAGCCATTCATTTGCGTTGGTTGAGTCTCACTCTCACGTGGTGGTCTGCATGAGGTGCACTCAAACTTTATCTTAGGAGATACCTTTCACATGGCTCTCCGATCGAGGTAAGAATACACCTAGATTTCGTGCCCCCTCTCATAAGCTGGTCTACAAAACCTTTCACTGCAAAGATCATTTTATCTACCACTAGATTCATAAAATTTCAACCGCAGGACATGGCAATTTATTACTGCCTAGCCTCTGAAGGCTAAATACACAGTGCATATAATTCCAACACAAATACCAGATTGGCCATTCATCCTTACATATTGCTATAAGCCCTGCAATTTAAACACAATTTATAACGCAGCAAGTAGACAATCTCCAATTACTCTATTTTCCAAAATCATCATTCAATTTCCAGAAAATTCATAAAATCCATTTCATTAAATCACATTTTGCTTATAAAACATAAAGATTTTTCCATTTAAACTCATTTTTCATAAAATCACAAAATCAGATAAAAACCTACTTTAGATAATTAAGATGATAGTAAGGTTACTCACTGTACTAAGAGTTCGAAATACTCCTATTCTCGATCCTCTGGCACAATGTTTTTACTTTTATCAGACTGCTCACCACCTAGACATAGTGCACAATAAACAATTCACCACATTGATGTTAAACCGTTATAAAATCAATTCAGGCTCGATATATATACATGAAATGGGATGCAAACTGTTTGGGTAACTATCTAAACACGACGTCTTTTCTAAATTCCATTGTGTACCTAAATAAATCGGTATTGGCCTCATTTGATTTTTCACCCGATTAATTTGCCAATATGGCCAATTCAACTCCAAATAATTCCATTTTTCCTTCAATATTCCAAATCATCAAACACTAGATAAATGTCATGAAATATTGCAAAAACCATAATCACATTGTTTCTTGGAAATTCGGCCATTAAGGGTTCACTAACAATAAAATTTTCCAAGCTTGATTCTTACATCATAAATCATCAATTTCTAGCCAATTCACTTGAAATAAAATCAAATCCATCATCAATAAGCTATATGGAAAATTCAGCCAACATGGGTAATTGTAGAACATTAATTTTTTTCTTGTTTCCTTTTCAGTCCACATATTATAAAACATCTAAAAACACTTAAATACCATGTATTCCAATCAAGTTCATCCTAAAATCCTCCCTTGAATATTCAACCCTTGAATGTTTAGTGTGGAATATGTAATTTTCATACTTAATTTCTACATATAATACCATAAAACAACTAAAAACACCTAGATATCTAGAAATCTAACCAAATAAGTCATCAAATCTTCTCTCTCTAAAATGGGTCAGCCATGAATCCTTCATAAAATCATGTGATTCAACCATGGAAAGTGCAAAATAAAGCATAGGAAAGGTAAATCACTAGCTAGAATTAAGAAATGTTACCTTTGATTGCTTGATCACTTGGAATTTAACACTTTCCCTTTGAATTTTTCTCTCTAGGGTTTTGTTCTTCTTCCTTTCTCTATTTTCTTGCTTTGGCCGACCATATGAATGAGTGTGGGAGGGTTTATGGGCTGATTTTTAAAGCAAATAATGAATGGATGAAAAATTGACACGTCATCATTCCATTAGCCCATGTGTCATACTTACCCATTAAGCAATCTCTCTCCACCACTTAAATGCCATAGTTATTCATACCAATAATGGGTGAAATTGTAACACCTGACCCTAAATTATTTGTGATATATCATTCACATGCATTGGATAGCATGTTTGTATATTGAATTGGCCCGGGAAACAAGTTAAATGACAATACTGCCCCTAGTGGTATGGTTAAGTTAAATAAGTCTTGAATCAGTTTAAACAGAGAATTGAAGATGAATTTGATAAAACTAAAACCCATGGATTGATTTAAAATAGTGATTCAGAGTTCGAGGTCCAGTTTGGAGTCAATCGGAAAAATTGACCGATTAGGGACAAAACGATCATTTTGTCATTTAAGGACAAAATGGAGATTTTCATAAAAGATTTTGATTGCATTTGACTAAGATCAATTATTTGGAGTATAATGTGATTTATTGGAGCATAAAATGAAATTGGCAGTGATAAATTTAATTTCTCGATAGTTTTAGAGCACAAGGGTAAAATAGTAATTTTGCCATTAAAGGACAAAACGAGAATTTTTGGAAAAGATTTTGACAACAATTGATCAAGATTAATTATTTATATTATTTAGAACATAATTTGAGGATTTAGCTGTGAAAAGTTTCAATTTTCAAAACATTTTGGAGTATAAAGGCAAAATGGTAATTTTACCACCGGATGATCAAATTTAATTTTTCGATAGAATTTTGATCAAGTTTGACAAATTGGAAAATGGTATGAGTACGAGGGGTGAAAAATATATCTATGGGCAATTTTTCAATTTTTGGGGTAAAAATGTAATTTTGTACTTTTTTGGGGGCAAAAGTGTAATTTTGTAAAATTACACCACCAAAATTTTTGGATTTGTCCAGAAACTTCATGAATGCTGAAGATAAGGGAAAGAAATTTTATGGCTGAAAATAAAGCCAAAAGATAAGGATTGAAAAGAAAATTAATAAAAAAAATGTCATGTGATTAAAATAATAATATTTTAATTAGCCTTGTAAAAGGCTTGAAATTTCTAGAATTTCTTCATGTCATGGCCAGCCATCAAAGAGAGCAAGAAGGAAAAGAAAAACTCAAAACCTAGGCTGACAATTTGGGGAAAATAAGGAAAAATCAAGTGTTCAAACAATTAAAAGGTAAAATTCATTAATTTTCTATGTGATTTCCATTACCCATCCATTCTTTTTTCATTTCCATGAAAAATTGAAATATGGGTATGATGATCCCTTGCTGAATCAGCATCCTTAGGTGGGTTTTGATTCATTTTGTTGGTAGATTTTATGGTGATTTAATGTTATTAGGTGGGTAGAAATGGAAAGTAACAAAAACTAGTGAGAAAAATGATTTTTCTCCATTGAAACCTTTAATGCCGAAATTTCCAGAAGAGAAATGGCTGCTGAAAGTGATGAGATTTCATGTTATTTAAATGAATTATGATGAATTATGGGTGTAGAAAAATTATGGGAAATTTTGGTGCAAAAACTGAAATTTTTACCTAAAGTGCAGACTGGTGCACTAAGTGATTTGGACTGTAAATTGACATCGCATTCATAGCGTAAAAGCTAAATATATTTTTACATACTAGTATACAGAAAATTAGAGTGTGAAACTTAAGTTACAGTAACATGTGGGCCCATAACTAACCGAAATGCACAAAAAGCTGGGAACCTACAGCTTTTCTGGGAATGCAATCCAATTGCAGTCTTCGATGCAATCAGCTATTTATAGCTTATCCTAAGCCTGAAATGTGAATAGGAAGAAGGGTGAGATTATAAAATCCTTGTGAGTAAGCAGACACCATCTAAAGTATCTAAAGCTGAGTAAAAAGGAGACCAATAAAATATTCAAATCTAATATATTTTTCACAACATCAATACTCAATTTTATTCCAATAATTCACTTGGCTTATGCACAATCTTTAAAAACTTGGCTTATGCCAAAACCTGTACTCAAGAATACCTTGTATGGGGGCATCCGCTCAAGTCCGCCAAGGCTATAAAATTTCATATTTCTCAAAATTCAGTCGTTCCTTGGCGTTGGTTAAGTTCACTATCACGAGGTGGTTAAACGTGAAGTAAACTCAAATCCTACCTCAAGAGATACCCTACGTGCCTCTCTACCGAGGTAAGCACAATAATTTTGGGTTTCCGTGCCCCTCATATAGTGTAACACCTGACCCTAAATTATCTGTGACATGTCATTCACATGCATTGGATAGCATGTTTGTCTATTAAATTGCCTCGGAAAACTAGTTAAATGACTATATTGCCCACAGTAATACCATTGAGTCGATTAAACCTCGATCAAGTTCAAACAAGGATTTTAAGAGTGAAATTGAGGATTTCACAGTCTAGGGATTACTCAAAACAGTGATTCAGAGTTCGAGGTCCAGTTTGGAGTCAATCGAGAAAATTGACCGATTAGGGACAAAACAGTCATTTTATCATTTAAGGACAAAATGGAGATTTCTGTAAAAGATTTCGATCACATTTGATCAAGATTAATCATTTGAAGTATAATATGATTTATTGGAGCATAAAATGAAATTTGGCGGAGATAAATTTAATTTCTCGGTATTGTTGGGACACAAAGGCAAAACAGTAATTTTGCCATTAATAAACAAAACGGGAATTTTTAGGAAAGGTTTTGGCCCCATTTGATTAATAATGGTTAATTGAAGTGTTATTTGAGGTTGAAAAGTGGAAAAAGAGGTAATTCCAGTACAGTCCGAAGTATAGGGGCAAAATCGTAATTTTACCACCCGATGATGAAAATTCAATTTTCGAGAGAATTTGGATCAAATTTGACAAATTGGAGAATGGTATGAGTATGAGGAGTGAAAAATATGCATTTTGGCAAATTTTCAATTTTTGGGGTAAAAATATAATTTTTCACTTTTTTAGGGGTAAAAGTGTAATTTTGTAAAATTTCTCTATCAAGATTTTTTTTGATGAGTCTAGAAACTTCTTTGGCTGAATGGATAAGTGAAGAAAGCTGATGGTGGATAAAAAGTTAAAAAAAATTAATAAAAAAATTAAAAGTATAATAAAATAATATTATTTTATTAAGGCTATAAAAAGCCAAAATTTTCAGCCTTCTTCCCCAAAAGAGTTGGCCTTACTTGAAGGAAGAGAGAGAAACACAAAATAAAACCCTAGGTGGAAGAAAATCAAAGAAAAAGTGTGATTTTTCAAGGATTCAAGTGTTTAAAGGTATGATTTTTCAAGTTTAGCTTATGATCTATCATTTCCATGCATTTTTCCTTAGTTTCCATGGTTAGATTTCATGCTTTTATGGTGGATTCAAACATGATCAAAATGGGTTTAGAGAGAGAATGATAATGGATTTGGTTGGTTATGAATTATGTTAGTGTTTTAGGTTAGTATAGCATGTTAGTAAGCAAAATTAGCAAAGAAATAATTATTTCCCATTTTTCCTAGCCTAGGTTGAATTTTAGAGAGAGAAATTAGTTGCTGAAAATGATGTTAAATTGAGGAATTATGGTGAATTATGGATATAGGAAAATTATGGGAATTTTTAGAGCAAAAATCAAAATTTTTGCCCACTAGGGGTAAAATTGTAATTTTCAATTTAAGATTGATACATTGACCCATGCTCACTGTAATTGAGCATTATGGATATAATTGAACTATTCAAAACTGAAACGGGTCAAATCGAAATTTAATTGAGGATTTTAGCAATTTAGATGCGTGTAGGCGAGTCGGTCGGACATCGTAATTTAACGACTGTTCGAACCATTTTTACCCAATTTCCAAGCATGTAGAACCTGAAATAAATTATAATGGTTGGACACAAATAATGGAATTTTGTGTCATGGATCGTGTATAGGTGGTGGGCTTCCGAATGCGGGAAAAATACGGTGTAGTGGAAATTGAAAATAAGAGTATCGTGCACTCCTGACGAGGTGGGTGGATAAATTAACGTCTGTAATATCTAGAGTGGTTTTTATTTATGAATTTTATGCTTTTAAGGCATGATAAATTTAAAAGAACAAAATATCATGATTTTCAATTAAAATGTGTTTTGATGAAAAATGATTTGAATAATGAATTTTTATAATTTATTTTGAAAGGAAACACTGCTTTGAAATTGAACGTTGATTTTATTAAAATAGAGTACATGGAGACTTACCTAGTTAATTGAGAATTTTATGTACTATTAAAATTATGACTTATGATATTATGTTAGCATGCTGGCTAAGCTTTTATATTATTGTTAAATATGTGCATTGTGGTTTATTTGGATATGATATATAAAACTGTATTGGCCATGTATGCCACTTAAAAGTTTTAGTAAAATGGTGGGTTAACTAGTCACTGTAGTGACGGGTTTCCGTGGACTGCCTTTAGGAGGGGCACGGTAATCTCAAGATTTATATCACCTCGATTGTAGAGGTGCGTAGAGTAACTCCCTAGGTAACCATAGAATTCACTCCATGTCCAACCCCACGTGAGAGTGAATTCGGCTAACGCCAAGGATCGGCTAAATTTTCAAATATAATATGATCTGAACAGCCTTGGCGGACTCGGTTGGATGCTTGGGCCAAAGCATCATCGAGTAATAGTTTTAGCTATAGCCTGATTTTTACAAAGAAATTATAAGCCTTGCATTTCGATAAAAATGAAATTGTTTTGTATGATTGTACTAAATTCAGTTTTATGAATAACATTATGATATCGTGTTTTATATTGTCTCCATCTGCTTGACTTTAGATGTCGTAGATAGTAATTATCTAACTCACTAGGTTGTAAAACTCACCACCATCTCTCCCCCATTTCAGGCTCGAGATTATTGGTAAGCACTCGGAGTGAATTTAGAGGCTTGATTGAAGCCGCGTCCTTAGCATACAAAAGTACATAGTAGCACATGGTAGGGCCCAAGTGTCAATGTAATTAATTTATGTACTTTGTTTATATGAAATACTGTGTGTATAAATTTATTTTATTTTCAATTGCTGAAAATTGATTTTCGATCTTTCTAAAAATATTGTTTTGAAATAAAATGTAATATTTTGCTTAATATTTTATTTTATTCTATTCCCTAAAAATTCTTATTTTTATAAGGGTTTTCGGTATCAAAAGCTATTAACAATTGTGAATTTTGTGTATTCTACTCGTATGCAATGATTTTACAAATCGTGAAATTTTTGGATAAAAAGGAAGAAAATGCCCCTGTGTGGTGAATTGTACGTTTTAATTACTTTAAATCCAAAAATTGGGATTATTATTTCTTGAAAAAAAATATTTTTGGAAACTAATACCCACAGGGAAGATGGAAAACTGGTACAAGATGCCTTGCGAGGTCTTGATTTGTTCTCGGGGGATGAAGGTTTATTGAGACATCGTGGCAGTTGTCATAGACTCGATAGTAGTTCTGGGTCATGACATATAAGTTGGTCCACGGAACCTGCCACTACAGCAACCACAATTATCTCACCAATTAAATAAAAATTATCGTAGCATAACATGGCCCACAATACTTATTTTGCAAATCAAAGCAGTTCACGTATTTATCAATTCATAAAAATAGCCAGTTATGCCCACAATTTATCATAATCCATACAATTCAAACAATAATTTGCAATACAATTAAACAGTCTCCCATTACTCTATTTCTCGAAATCACCATTTAATTTTTCAAAAAATTTATAAAATCATTTTACAAAATCACATTTTCCCATAAAACACAATAATTTTCCAATTAAACCATTTTTTCATAAAATCACACAATTGAATAAAAACTACTCTAAATAATTAAGACGATAATAAGTTTATTCACAGTACTAGGAGCAGATATACTCCAATCATCCGTCCTCGAGTGCAGTCTCTTACCTGAATCAATTGGCTCACTACCTATCCATAATCCATGACACAAAATTCAGTAAATTGTGTCAATTTATCATAAATTATTTCAGGCTCTACATACAATGGAAATGTGACGAAAATTGTTTAGACAGTCGTTTAATCACGGTGTCCAACCAATTTGCCTACACCAGGCCTAATTTGCTAAAATCCTCAATTTAACTCCGATTTGACCCATTTCAATTTCTAACAATCCAATTATATCCACATTACTCAATGACAGTGATCACGGGTCAATTTACCAGTCGTAGACTGAAAATTACGTTTTTACCCCTATTAGGTAAAATTTCTAATTTTTGCATCGAAAATTTCCATTTAATTCCTACCTTCATAATGGATCAAATATTACCAAAATGCCCTAAAATCTCATCAATTTCCTCAATTTTCAGCAGTCAATTTCTCTCCAAAAATTCAGCTAAAAATGGTGCACTAATACCGAAATTTTCTTATTTAATTTTTTCTCTCCATAATTGATCAATTTTAAAACCATCTCATTTGAAATGGAATCATTTCATTTTCAACATATTCCTCATGAAATTTGGCTATTGAAGAACCATAGGAAAAATCAATTTTTTTCTAGTTGTTTTACTTACAAACATGCTAAACTAACCTAAATCACTAACATAGTTCAAAACTAAATCATTCCAACATCTTTCTCTCTCTAAACCCACTTGACCAGCCCTTGATTCACCATGAAAACATGCATTTCAAGCATGGAAAAATAAGGGAAATTGCTTAGAAATGAAAAATCTCAAGCAAAAATGAAAAATTATACCTTTTTCACCTAATTTCCTTGATTTTTTCACACTTTTTCTTTGATTTTCTCACTTTAGGGTTTTATTTTTGATTTCTCTCTCCTCTTTCTGGTTTGGCCGGATATTGGGGAAGAATTGGGCTGATTTTATGGCTTTTTATAAGCTAAATAAAATAATATTATTTTATTAACACTTTTTAATATTTTGTTAATTTAGTTTTTTCTTCCTTTGACTTTCTCTTTCCACCATAACTTTTCCTTCTCTTATCCATGACTTGGATGAAATTTCCAGACTTTTCTAAAGTCTTGGTGGAGTAATTTTCAAAAATTACACTTTTACCCCTGTAAAAGTGAAAAATCACATTTTTGCCCCAAAAACTGAAAAATTACCAAAGTGCATATTTTTCACTCCTCATACTCATATCATACTCCAATAAATCAAATTCGATCCAATTCCTCTCGAAAATTCAATTTTTGTCCTTGGGTGGTAAAATTACGATTTTGCCCCTATAGTCCGAAAAGTACCAGAATTGCTTTATTTTCACTTTTCAACCTCAAATAATATTTCAATTGATCAATCTTAATCAAATGGAGTCAAAATATTTTCTAAAAATTCTCATTTTGTCCTCTAGTGGCAAAATTACCATTTTACCCTTCTACTCCAAAGCTATCGAAAAATTAAATTATCACTGCTAAACTTCATATTATACTCCAAATAATCTTATTATACTTTAAATGATTAATCTTGGTCAAATGTGATCAAATTCTTTTATAGAAATCTCCATTTTATCCTTAAATGATAAAATGACCGTTTTGTCCCTAATCGGTCAATTCTCCCGATTGACTCCAAATTGGACCTTGAACTCCGAATCACTATTTTGAGTAATCCTTAGACTGTGAAATTCTCGATTTCAATCTTAAAATCCTTATTTGAACTCATTCGAGGTTTAATCAACTTAATGGTATCATTAGGGGCAATATCGTATTTTAACGATTTCTCAAATTTCTCAAATATGCAAACATTCTATTGAGCATGTAAATGACATCATAATTATTTTATAGAGCAGGGTTTGACAACACTACCCCCTTAAAATAAAATTTTGTCCTCAAAATTGCTCTTATCAAACTCAAAGGAAATGTGGGAGTATCATCTTCATCTATTCCCACATATTCCATATTTACCTCAGTTTTATGAAATATTAATTTTCTTAATCATATTTGTCTATCTTGTACAACTTAATCACACTATCGATCATATTTCCTTGATATCATTCTCTTGGCAAATTCCCAAAATCTCTTATGTCCATATATATGTATATGCCTTATAATCCCATTGATGCTGCAAAGATTTATTTTAATTTGATCATTCGTGCCATAAATCGCACTTTAAACCAAATGGACTTTTAACTTGATCTTTCAAGTAATTCATGTATATCAATCTTAATTATATAACTCTATGTGGCACTTAGACTAGATTTGATATTTTTGAGTCATTAAATCTCAAGCTGTCAATCCCACAGGTGACATTCCCTTCGAAAGACAATCTCTCCAGGGTATTGTTATGTCTAGGTCCTCAACCCTTCCGATCGGTCTTCCCTGCAGTTTGCAGCCTGCAGTTGGACACAATGAGGTTCAAACCCACTACCTTTTCTTCCCCTGAAAAGAATGCTCTTAACCACTTAACCACATCTAATCTTTTAATCATGTAATTCCCCATGCTATACATAGCAAAATTTAAGTTCACTCTTACAGTAAACTTATTCACTAACTTTTTAATCCATAATCACACGTCAATCATAGAAATCACTAATACTCACTCTTGAGTTAATTCATGTGTTTATATCTATAAACCATAATGGATCCATTTAATCTCCTAGAATCTCATAGTTGCTTAATTGAAATCAACATCAGCTCCCTTTAAGCTACTATACATATTCATCACTTATATATGGGCATAGCAACTCAATCAACATAGTGCATTTATCTTCGTGCACATAAGTATTAATTTACTTAGGTAGTTACTAATCCTTTCCTTCCAACAAGGTCAAATCAATATTTAACCTCTTGCCCTTTCCATTTCTTACGATTTAGCTTTTATCAACAGATTATTCATCTTGCTACTCCATAAATTTACCTTTATGTAGTTATCTCAAATTTCTCTAACTTTTCCTTTTGCTTATATGCCAATATATAAAGCAATAAAGGCAATTTTCATTTTACTCATATCAATACCTTTTCAAAAATTTTAAAACTACAATTATTAAGATTTTGATTCAAATTCAATAACTTCAATCCAATTCGTACATTCAACTTCACGGTTGTCACATTGTATTCCAATCTATGGTTATTACCTTAACCATCTTTTCCCGAATAATTTTCCTCCAAGCTTACATCACCATTCTTCCATAACTAATTATGTTTTCTTGGTCTATCACACATGATAGACAAAATCAATATTCTCAAATTCATTTAATCCTATAACCCTTAGGTACTATATGCTAATGCATACCCTTAACTTAACTTGACTCGGGCCACGCAGTGTCAGTGTGGATTTCTTAAAACAATTTTAAAACCAAATATTCTAATTTTTAACCCAAAACCATGCTCTTTTGACCAAAAGCTCTGATACCACAAGAATTGTCACGACCCGGAACTCCCCATCGGCCTATGACAACCGCCACGAAGCCTCGACAAACATTCTTTACCTCGAATGCCGATCGAAACCTCGCAAGACTCTCGTATTAGTTTCCGCGCTTCCCCCGATGAGTGACATTTATTAAATATCACATTTTAAAGAATTTCAATTCATTTTCCAATCAAAACATTAAAATATTATTTTTTAGCTCACAGGGGTATTTTCGTCATTTTTCTTCAAAAATCTCAAAACCCATCCAAAACGTAATAAGTGAGTAGAAAACACGTATTCCATGATTTGAAATAAATTTAAATATTTAGAACATTAGTTTGAGGCAAAAATTTGAATATTTGAGTATAATAAAAATATTCAACAAAAATAAACTATTTTCTTATAAAACAATTTTTATAAAGTTATTGGTAAATAATTTTCATAGCGTAAAAGCTAAATATATTTTCACATACTAGTATACAGAAAATCAGAGTGTAAAACTTAAGTTACAGTGACACGTGGGCCCACAACTAACTGAAATGCATAGAAAGCTGGGAACCTACAATTTTTTTGGGAATGCAATCTAATTGCAGTCCTCGATGTAATTGGCTATCTACAGCTTATCCTGAACCTGAAATGTGAATAGGAAGAGGAGTGAGATTATAAAATCCTAGTGAGTAAACAAACACCATTTAAAGTATCTAAAGTCGAGTAAAAAGGAGACAAATAAAATATTCAAATCCAATATATTTTTCACAACATCAATACTCAATTTTATTCCAATAATTCACTTGGCTTATGCCAAAACCTGTATTCGGGAATACCTTGTACGGGGGCATCCGCTCGAGTCCACCAACGTTATAAAATTTCATATTTCTCAAAATTCAGACGTTTCTTAGCGTTGGCTAAGTTCACTATCACGAGGTGGTTAGATGTGAGGTAAACTCAAATCCTACCTCAAGAGATACCCTACGCGCCTCTCTATCAAGGTAAGCACAATAATTTTGGGTTTCCATGCCCCTCCTATAGGTTGGTCCACGGAACCCGCCACTGCAACGACCACAATTATCCCACCAATTAAACAAAATTATCATAGCATAACATGGCCCAAAATCCTTACTTTGCCAATCAAAGCAAATTAAAGCAATTCACGTATTTATCAATTCATAAAAATAGCAAGTTATGCCCACAATTAATCATAAGCCATACAATTCAAACAATAATTTGCAATACAATTTAACAGTCTCTCGTTACTCTATTTCTCGAAATCACCATTTAATTTTTCAGAAAATTTATAAAATCATTTTACAAAATCACATTTTCCCATAAAACACAATAATTTTCCAATTAAACCATTTTTCCATAAAATCACACAATTGAATAAAAACTACTCTAGATAATTAAGACGATAATAAGTTTACTCACTGTACTAGGAGTAGAAATACTCCTATCATCCGTCCTCAAGTGCAGTCTCTTACCCGAATCAATTGGCTCACTACCTATCCATAATCCATGACACAAAATTCAGTAAATTGTGTCAATTTATCATAAATTATTTCAAGCTCTACATGCAATGGAAATGTGACGAAAATTGTTCGAACAGTCGTTTAATCACGGTGTTTGACCAATTTGCCTACACTCGGCCTAATTTGCTAAAATCCTCAATTTAACTCCGATTTGACCCATTTCAATTTCTAACAATCAATTATATCCACATTACTTAATGACAGTGATCACGAGTCAATTTATCAGTCGTAGACTGGAAATTACGTTTTTACCCCTATTAGGTAAAAATTCTAATTTTTGCATCGAAAATTTCCATTTAATTCCTACGTTCATAATTGATCAAATATTACCAAAATGCCCTAAAATCTCATCAATTTCTTCAATTTTCAGCAGTCAATTTCTCTCCAAAAATTCAGCTAAAAATGGTGCACTAATACCGAAATTTTCCTATTTAATTTTTTCTCTCCATAATTGATCAATTTTAAAACCATCTCATTTGAAATGGAATCATTTCATTTTCAACATATTCCACATGAAATTTGGCTATTGAAGAACCATAGGAAAAATCAATTTTTTTCTAGTTGTTTTACTTACAAACATGCTAAACTAACCTAAATCACTAACATAGTTCAAAATTAAATCATTCTAACATCTTTCTCTCTCTAAACCCACTTGACCAGCCCTTGATTCACCATGAAAACATGCATTTCAAGCATGGAAAAATAAGGGAAATTGCTTAGAAATGAAAGATCTCAAGCAAAAATGAAAAATCATACCTTTTTCACCTAATTTCCTTGATTTTTTCACACTTTTTCTTTGATTTTCTCACTTTAGGGTTTTATTTTTGATTTCTCTCTCCTCTTTCTGGTTTGGCCGAATATTGGGGAAGAAATGGGCTGATTTTATGGCTTTTTATAAGCTAAATAAAATAATATTAATTTATTAACACTTTTTAATATTTTATTAATTTATTTTTTTCTTCCTTTGACTTTCTCTTTCCACCATAACTTTTCCTTCTCTTATCCATGACTTGGATGAAATTTCCAGACTTTTCTAAAGTCTTGGTGGAGTAATTTTCAAAAATTACACTTTTGCCCCCATAAAAGTGAAAAATCACATTTTTACCCCAAAAACTGAAAAATTACCAAAATGCATATTTTTCACTCCTCATACTCATATCATACTCTAATAAATCAAATTCGATCCAATTCCTCTCGAAAATTCAATTTTTGTCTTTGGGTGGTAAAATTACGATTTTGCCCCTATAGTTCGAAAAGTACCGGAATTATTTTATTTTCACTTTTCAACCTCAAATTATACTTCAATTGATCAATCTTAATCAAATGGGGTCAAAATATTTTTTAAAAATTCCCATTTTATCCTTTAGTGGTAAAATTACCATTTTACACTTCTGCTCCAAAACTATCGAAAAATTAAATTTATCACTGCTAAACTTCATATTATACTCCAAATAATCTTATTATACTTCAAATGATTAATCTTGGTCAAATGTGATCAAATTCTTTTATAGAAATCTCCATTTTGTCCTTAAATGATAAAATGACCGTTTTGTCCCTAATCGGTCAATTCTCCCGATTGACTCCAAATTGGACCTCGAACTCCGAATCACTATTTTGAGTTATCCTTAGACTGTGAAATTCTCGATTTCATTCTTAAAATCTTTATTTGAACTCATTCTAGGTTTAATCAACTTAATGGTATCATTAGGGGCAATATCGTATTTTAACGATTTCTCAAATTTCTCAAATATGCAAACATTCTATTGAGCTTGTAAATGACATCATAATTATTTTATAGAGCAGGGTTTGACAATTGTGGTGCTTACATTCTCTCAAGCCATCATGATCAATTCCTATATATGTGTATATAACATTCATAGCAAGTATAAACATGGCTACATCGTCACAACAATATCTAACAACATTATAACAACAAATAATAAAGATAAACTCGTCAACTGAACATGACCCAACTCTCTAAGCTTCAAGAGGTTGCTATATCACCTACCAGGAAAGAATGAATCGCGTCTCTATGACATGGTAGAAAGCTAATCACTAATTTGCAAAAAATGAAAAAAAAAAGAGAAACTAACATGTGATTTACAAAGATTTTGTGAGTAAATACGAGAAGAGGGTAAGCCAAAGAGAAGAGTTTTTGCACAAATTACATCGATAATGTAAATATGAATCTTGAGATAAACATACTTCATTTTCAAATTTCTCATAAAATAGAGTTATTATAAATCAATCTCATTTTCAAAGTGAAATCAGCAATTTGTAAACATCTAGTTCTTTAAATAAGTTGAACAATTACGAAAAACTTTTAAGAAAAATAAGAAAGTTGTGCCTTACCTTTGGTATTGGAACCTCCTTAAGAGAAATGATTCTTAACCATATAAACTCAAGCTATGGGTGATTTACTCCAATCTTTTCATAAGTCATGTGAGTTGTTCATATACTCGAGATTTTCCAATAATATTCAATCATATAACATTTAGTAATCATTTTTCAATCCATATAACTTAAGTAATCATTTTTCAATCCATAAAACTCAAGTGACCAATTTTTAATCCATAAAACTCAACCAATGCATTAGGACTTGTTTTGTCTATTGATCTATCTTGGCTATCTTATAACTTAGAGTTTAATCTACAACTTAATCAAACATGTCAAGCATAAGCAACAATCACAAGAAGTATCACAACAACAAGAGTAGTATCCAATAATCATGTATGCAATGACAATACCTACTTGGGCGTGCCACGTCTGGGCCTTTGTGAGTGGTATATCAGCCTTACTCATGTTGAGGACTGCCACCATGTAGTGGAATTTTGCCTTACAATAAGCGGAGATCACTCTACACATATTATTGAGCATTGGCACCACAAGTGGAATATTACCTCACACCTTGTGGAAACACTATCATTCATCATACTACACGTAACCGCCAAGTGTGGAATGTTGCCTTGCACTGTGTGGAAGAGCTAGGAAACATTCCCAAACAAAATTTTTTCTCACATCTCAATTTAAGTAGACTCGTGCTACACTTCTAAACTTTTTATAGGGTTTGTGTAACCGCGTCACACATTATCCCATAGAATCATGTCTCATACGCTTAAGTTAATTTTTCTCATATAAAACATATCATAAGATTAAGAACAGGAATGTCTATCTCCACCTAAGCATTCATCTTTTGTTATTTTCCATAGCAACAATTTAGGTACTAATTTACCATGAATTGTATTCTACTAAAATACTCAATCATCATACCTAATATTAACGATGAAGGTGGGAAACTTACATCCCTTTATCACCCATAATTCATATATATTTCTAATTCATCATAGTAAATCATTTTCTCTGATTAATTTCTTAAATCTTCATTTCAAAGGTCATGATAACTTGATCTTAAACTTTGTACATTATTTCAAGGGTTTTGCGACTTGATCTTGAACTTTGTATTTTGATTTAGGGGTTTACCACTTGATTTTGAACTTCGTATTATGATTCGAGGGTTTCCAACTTGTTCTTGAACGAATGATTAGGAGATTTCATTTCAAGGGTCTTATGATGACTTGATCTTAAACGATCAATTTAGAGACTTTGTTTCAAAGGTCTAATGAAGACTTAGTTTTGAACGAATGATATGGAGACTTTGCTTTAAGGGTTTGGTGACGACTTGGTCTTGAACAAACAATATGGAGACCTCACTTCAAGGGTCTAATGATGACTTGGTCTCAAACAACTGATTTGGAGACTTCGCCTTAAAGGTCTAATGATGACTTGGTCTTGAACAAATGATACAAAGACTTAGCTTTGACTTGTAGGTAGGATATCTTGAGACGCACTTTGATATACAAAGTATTCCTTTTTGGATTTATGGAATTCTAGAGGCTTTGATCTTCATAGCCTTTCTTCTTGTATTTATGGAACTTTGGAGGTTTGATCTTCAAAATCTTTCTCGTTCTCCTTTGTTCTGTTTTCTCCTGTGTTCATCGAATGGTTTGGAAGAGCATTGTATTTATAGTGCTAGATGATGAGAAACTTTATGATGATTTAGTTTGTTTGAATTATCTCTAAATTTTTTAATTTAATTAAAGTGGCTAATTTGATTTGAACTTTTAGATTTTTTAATGTATATCCAGGTTTAGATGTAGATCTACTAGATTAGATTAGGATTTAGATTTAATTTGAAAATTATCTCTTTAAATTAAATCTCTTATCTTACCATATCTTATCACTATCTTGTAACCTAATCTTATCTAACCAAAAGGAGCCATCAACCTATAAATAGACCTTTTCTCCTCATTTGTAACACACATCAAAGAAATAACAAAGCATTCAATTTCTCTAGATAACTTTCTCTCTCCTTCTTTTCTTTATCTTTCGCTTTTGTAAGTTTTGAAGTTTACTTAAGTTCTATTTTCTAAGTTTAAATCCGCACGAGATTGGGTTCAAATCCTTTTAGATTAAACTTTTGGAATTATTTTTCTTTTTTTTCTCCTTTATAAGTATACTAAACCTTTTTTTTTTCTTCTTTTTTATCTTTCTTTTTTCTTTTTCTTTGTTTATCCTTTATAAGTGTACTAAACCCTTTATTTTTATTCTTTTATTTTCCTATTTTTCTCTTTTTTCTTTCTCCTTTATAAGTATACTAAACCCTTTTATTCTTTTTTTTTTTGGATTTTGTCATTTTATTATTTTCCTTCTTTTTCTTCTCCTTTATAAGTATACTAAATCTTTTTTTCCTTTTATTTTCTTTTATTTTCTCCTTTTATTTTTTTCCTTATTTTTTCTTGTTATCCTTTTCTTTTTTTTCTCCTTTAAAAGTATACTAAACCCTTTTATGTTTTTCTTTTATCGTAAACCCTTTTATTCATTTATTCTTTTTTTTTTTGGATTTAGTCATTCTTTTCCTTTTTTTGTTTCTTTTTTTTTATTTTTCCCTCTTTTATAAGTATACTAAGCCCTTTTATTTTCCTTGTTACTATTCTTATTTTTTTACTTTTTTTCCTTTTTTTTTTTACTTTTCCTTCATTTTTCTCTTTTTTTTTTCCTTCTTTTTCTAAGTTTCCTCCTTTATAAATATACTAAACCCTTTTATTTTTCTTTTTTTCTTCTTTTTTCTCTTTTTTTCTCCTTTATAAGTATACTAAACCCTTTTATTCTTATTTCCCTTTTTCTCAAATTTAGTAATTTTTTATTTTTCCCTTTTTTCTTTATGTTTCTTCATTTTTTTCTTTTTTTTCTACTTTATAAGTATACTAAACCATTTTTTCCTTTATAGGTATACTAAACCTTTTTATTCCTTGTTCTTTTATTTCTTTAAATTTTTTTAATTTTTCTAATTTAGTCATCAATGAATTTAAAAATATGAATGCACGTCAAAAACAACTTATGATGCCTAATGTAAAAATTTAATGTTAATTTTTTTTTCTATTTTATGTTTATTATAGTGCTTAATGTGGAAATCTAATGTTAAATTTTCTTTTTGTTTTACATCTAATTATATTGTTGAATCTGAAAGCTTATACTTAAATTGTTAAAGAAATTTTATATTATAATCTAATTTTATTTCAAAAGTTATTAATTTTTTTTATTCCAGACTAAATCATTAACTCGATCCATAACCTTATTTGATTACTTTTTAGCCACTCTTTATACAAAATCCTAGATCCAAACATTAATTATAAGTTTGCTAAACCATTTTCTTTCTTTTATTTTTCTTTTCTTCTCTTTTTCTTTTTTTTTTCATTTTTTCCTTTTTTTTCTTTTTCTTTCTTTTCTCTTTGTTTTTCTCCTTTTTAAAAATAGTAAACCCTCCTATTCTTTTTTATTTTCTAACTTTTTCTTTTTTTTTTTGGATTTAGACATTTTTATTTTTTTTCCTTTTTTTCTCCTTTATAAGTATAAAAACCATTTTTTTCTTTTATTTTCCTCTTTTTCTCCTTTTATTTTTCCCTTTTTTTTTCTTTTTCTTTTTTTCCTTTTTTTTTCTTTTTCTTTTTTTTTCTCCTTTATAAAAATACTAAACAATTTTATTTTCCTTTTTTTCTCTTTTTCCTTCCTTTTTCATTTTTTCTTTTTTGTCTCTTTGTTTTTCCTTTATAAGTAAACTAAACCCTTTTATTCTTTTTTTTCTTTTTGTTCAATTTAGTCATTTTTATATTTTTCCTTTTTCTGTTTTTTCTCCTTTATAAGTATACTAAACTCTTTTATTTTTCTTTTTTTTCTCTGTTTCCTTCTTTTGTCACGTTTTTTTTTTCACTTTGTTTTTCCTTTATAAGTAAATCAAACCCTTTTATTCTCTCTTTTGTTTTTTGGATTTAGTCATTTTTATTTTTTGTTCTTTTTTTTCTTTTTTCTGTTTTTTCTCCTTTATAAGTGTACTAAACCCTTTTATTTTTTTCTTTTATTTTCTTTTTTTCCTTTCTTTCCCTTATATTTATACTAAACCCTTTTATTCATTCTTTTTATCTTTTTTTTTTCAAATTTAGTCATTGATGAATTTGATAGCATGAAATCACATCGAAAACAACTTACGATACTTAATGTGAAAATCTAATAGTAATTTTTCTTTGTACTTTATGTTTATTACGATGCCTAATTTGAAAAATCTAATGTTAATTTTTTATTTATGCTTTATGTTAATTTATATTAGTGAATTTGAAAACTTAAACTGTTAATGAAATTTTATATTATAATTTAATTTTATATCAAAAGTGATTAATTTTTTTGAATAAAATATCCTTGCTTCCTAAATTTTGATTGAAATTATACAAAGATCTATTAGTTTTCAAAATAAACATTTTGCCTCAAAAAAAATTTTTTTTTGGACATTTAGGTCTAGTTGTTTGTCAACTGTTAGTATTTTCATCAATTTGATGACGTGGTCAAAGTAAAAATATAATTTTACTTTTAATTTATTTTAAAAATTACTATTATATAATTTTATTAGTTTTTTATTAATTAAAAAAAAACTTCCACAGATGGGGAGCCTCGATCAGGTTCCCTAAGGGAGCACCGGTGCTCTCTTGGGGAGCTCGATCGGGACTCCCAAGGGAGAATTAGATTTGTTGCTCCCCTCCCTTGGGAGCATCGATTTGGTGCTCCCCTCCCCCTGATCGGTGCTCCCCTCCCCTCCCAGCTAGTGCTCCCCTTTCTTGACCTTTTTTTTAAAATTTTTTTAAAAGATATAATAATAATCTTTTAAATTAATACAAAAAGAAAAAGTATTTTAGTTTTTTTTTATCTTTGTTAACTGTATTTATAATTTTGGACAAAATGTCTATTTTAAAAACTAATAAACCTACTTTAAATTTCAACTAAAACTTAAAAGCTAGGATATTTTATCTCTTTCTTTTTCACTTTAAATTAAATTATTGATCTAATTCATAATCTTATTTAATTACTCTTTAATTATCTTTCATACAAAATTCTAGATACATCAGTGGAAAGAAGATTCCGTTAGCTTGAATGGAAAGCTAACAATTTTTTGTCTAGTAGTTTTCATTAACCATGAGGGTTGCTCAATTCTGCATCCCTCCAAAAGGAAAAAAAAGTTTTCCCAATCTGTCTTTGTCGTATACAGTATACAGAATAATATGCCTATGCCCATACCCATAACCACACCACTGTACCAAATATCCTGGCCCACCCCTTTACACGGCTGAAAACTACTCTTTACAGCCCAATGGAGCTGTTTCTTACCATCCCCAAAAGTACTCCTGCATCCCTGCAGTCCTACTCCCCCCAGGGGTCTTACACAGTGAAATTTCCAGACCAATTACTTCTTGAGGAAGTTAGAAGAACAGAATTGTATTTCTTGTCAAAGATCAGAGCCGTGCTTACAATGTTTTCATAATAAAGATAAAGTTGATACACAACTTTCACGTCAGAGGGCCCTTTTCTTGAAAGCAAAAGGCGGACATTATTGGCTGAATCTTTGAAAGGTTCCTTCGGATGCAATCCATGGAAAGAGGATATAATTAAGGCACGTTGCTTTGCAACCATTTTGCTATTGCTAGCTTAATAATCAAAACAGTATATTCATGTCTGCGCTTAATACCACATCGAGCCCAACAATGAGACGTTCACGCTTCAGGCTAAAGGTATGATCTTTGTAGGTCCAATATTCCTTTCATGGTCATGCAATTTTCTTCTTCTTCTTCTTCATTTTTTGGTTGAAAATTGTCAAAACCTGTCAACCCCTTAGTACCCTGTCCGTTAATTAAGAGGTTTGTGAGTAGTCGTATGTATGATCTAGCTCATATATATGCTCGTTTCAAAAAATAATAAAATTACAACTCAAATATTTCAATAAAAGTTTGTGTTAACTTAGGTGGCTAATAAACAGTACTCATATTCTTGGAACTGATTTTTATACTGGCTACTTGAAATGCTTTAGATATCTTTTATTTTTTATATTTCTTCAGAGAATAGTTTTATTTGAGAGAATGAGGCATATTTGCCACTTATATATCTTCTCTTGCTTTTGTATATTTGTGTCTTATCTTAAATTATTCGAGTTTATGCATTTTGAGTTTTAATTCACTCCCTCTTATTCAAACAAGTTAATTATTTACTAATTAGTAGTGAATTTTACAGGCAAACCCAAGTATAGAAAGGCTGTTCCACATGAAAATTGATTAAACAGTAGTGTGCATAAGATTCAATGAATAAGACACTCAATAAAGAATCAATCAAAATGATAAAATTCCCCATATTTGAAACTCTACTTAGAAAACAATTTTAAGAGATATTTAACCGAGTGACTAATTGTTTTAAAATTTTAAATATATAGGAAATGACCCATTTTATATTTAGACAGAGGCAGCTCAATCAAGGTCTCAAGCTAAACATTCAAATGAGAATTTTTTTTATTGAAATTAGGAAAAAAGTTTTATTAAAATTTTATTCTTCTTATTTTTTGATTTGTAAAATTTTTAATTAAACTTTTATAATCTTAATTTAAGAAATGAGGGAATATGTAGATATTTTATTAATTATTTTAATTTTTATGTATTTTTAGTATAATTAATTATATTTTTTATAAAATTATGAGATTTATGAAAAATTGACACCTTAAACAAGAGCTTGGGTGACTTTGTGGTATAGTCGGCCCTATATTTAAGGTGCTGTCATGGCAGGGCGACAAGGGCTAGATCCCACCCTCCCTATCTGGCAGAAGAAGCAAGAAAAAAAGAGGAAGGAATTATATATATGTATATATTTATAGAAGACTGTGATTATAAATCACATTACAAAACAATAAAAACAATAAAAGCAAAATCTGATAGTGTTTCTGTTTTGGATCTCAATGTGCAAATTTTACACAAATTAAAAACTTGGTTAATGGCAAGTTGAAATTAAGATTGAGTCTAAAATGAGAGTAGTGAAGCTTGGTGAGAATAAATAAAAGTATGAAACCTGATAGAACTTTGATTAATAGTTTGGGAAAGTCCAGCAGCTATTTTACAGTTTACATTCCGCTTTTATCATTTAAAATTTCATATGAGCTTTGATAAGAAAGCATTGAACAATATGTAAACAACATCAACTGTTAATTAAGTATAAACAAGCAAGAAGTCCTTATTCGTTGCCTTGTTTCTAACTTATATGGACAGAGAAAGAATGCAATGAAAAGTGTGACGACCAGATTTAGAAGGTTGAAGACAGATATGGAAGAAATAAGCAAAGAGCAGGAAAGCATTAAGGAAGGGCAAAGGCAAGTTCGAGCGAAATTCGAAGCAATACAAGAAGAATGTGAGAGGCTGAGGGAAGAAACTAACAACATAATCCAACAAAGTGCTATGACTCAAATTCGCCTCGGTCTCATGTTCAACATCCTCAAGGCACGAGAAGAAGGCAATTTTGCTAAGGCTTCTAGCCTAACTCAGCTGCTTCGGTCAGTTTAATCCTTGTTTAAGTCAAGATTACGTACTTTATTCTCCCTTTTTTATAAGATAAATAATAGCACAGGGATGATAGTCAGAAGCCGTTGTCGATCTATTTGGTTAGAAATATTAAGTTTGGGGTTATGTAGTTGTTGTCTTATTAAAGCTTTAATTTGTTTATGTAAATTGAATACTTGTTTTGAAGCCTTTATATATATATATATATATATATATGTCAAAATTTGCTTTAATTTGTCATGTAGAAATCTAATTCCCCGAGGATGTAAAAATATTGAAATATGTAAAATTGAAGTAAATTAAAAAAAAAGTGCAATCAAGGTGTATATAACCAACATCCATTTAGTTGGATAAAGCATGTATTAAAATATTTATATCAAAATTATAAATAATTATAATGAAATCAGAATAAAATTGAGGTAATCTCATTCGTAAATATGTTTTCTACAAAATTGTATTTCCAGATAATAGAGGTAAATATAATTTGACTTTAGATAACAAAACTAATATAATTTTGCAAAGATTATCAATTTTAGTGGTCTTCTGTAGTATACTATCGCCACACTTAATTCTTACGACATAGGTTAAAATCAGAACAAAAACTACAATTAACCCTAGCATGGGTTTGAAGCAACTAATGGCTGCACCAAACATATATAACAAAACCACTATTCTATAACTTGTGACACGGCTTGAAACTTATTCCTAATCACAAAATACCTAACAACATGGTTAATATTTAACCCCTATTGGCCAGGGTAAAGCCTAGCCATGTTTGGAGAAATAAAATATATTTTTAGATTACCCCAAATGTGTAAAGCATTAGTTATCCACTAGTTACAAACTAGATATCATACAACCTCAATGTCATATATTAAATTCAAAATGTCTTATGCAATAGCTCAGTCTCAAAAATAAATTTACAATTATTGAGCAAAATTACATTTGAAGTTCAAAAGAAAGAAATCATCTATTTATGAAATCATATTCCAAAACTAGAACAAATAGATAATTTATATTTATATATACTCGCATGTTCAACTCGATTTAATTAATCCATATTCACATTGAAGTTAATTTTTAGGGTGTGAAAATTTCGAAGAAATATCAAGTCACTTAACTGATTTGTTAAAATCAAAAACCAAATAGTAAAGCATTGAAATCCTCTAGAAACCTATTAATCCAAAATACTTAAAATTAGAAACCTATTAATCCAAAAGAAACCATGACTCCTCATTGGTCATCTTAAGGTATTTAGGTGTAGCAACTTCTTTTGCTAACCAAAATTAATTTTGATACATTTTCCAAAGTTAAAATGATTTTCTTTAATAGTACACAAAAACATGAAAAGATTCAAAAATTATAAAATTATAGGTTAAAATACAAAATCTATAAGAAATATGAGTGTAGACACCAAATTTAAAATAATATAATAACTAAAATAATAAATAGCAAAAGAATGAAACAATAAATGAAAACAGATTGGAGGCATAGAAATGAAAAAAAATAAAACGACAAAAAAAAAACAAACAAATGGAAAAAGAGTAAAAGATGTGGAAACAGGAATAAGAAAACAGAAAATTAAAAATCAAGATCAAAAACCGAAGATGAAGATAAAAAAAGAAAGAACAAAAAAAAAAAGAAAGTAATGATAGAATACAGAAGAATCTAGAAACCGAAAAACAAAAAATCAAAAACAATAAATGAAAATGAAAATGATATGACGAAATCACCCGAAAATGAAAAACGAGAATAGAGGGGTTTTGGCAGTAGGTTTTAGGGATTACGGTTTCCTTTTAGGGTTTCCAAGGGTGTTTTTTAAAACTTACTAATAAATATATACAGAAATTAAAATATTTTATATATTGAGAAATGTAATCCATCCTTGTATTTTTTGAAATATATTATAAAGTTTTCCTGATTTGATTGAAAATTTTCTAAACTATAATTAATCACAACATTGTCAATTTAAGAATACTCTTAAAAAGAAAGTAAGATATAATAGAATTTAAAATTTATGTAATTGATCTCAATTTATTCTTAATAAGAGCATAATATATAACAATTTCATTTCGACTTGGACAATTTCATAATTATAGCTAGATAGCTATCAAGAGAAAATGTACATATATTGCCAACAGCAAAAGCTACATGTCCTATACCCAAAAGAAAAAAAAAAAAATCTTATTTAGTTATTTTCAATATCGTATTATGAACCTTCATGGTGTGCATGAGATCTCTGTTCAGACTACATGAAAAAAGAAATAAATCATAAGTTCAAATTATCATGCTCTTCACTTAAAAAAGAATACCAAGTAAAATAGAAGTTACCTTATGTTTAATCACAAATAAACAACATTTGAATAACTATATAAGTTGGAAATAAATAGAAGGTATCTTAAAAATATAATAATTAAACAAAGCAATTTAAAAAGATCAAAAAGGAAAAAACAAAAAAATTATGCAATCATCACAAAATGATTTTTCAATTAATCTTTTGATAGTCAAAATGTGTACATGAACATAATATCAATGGACATGATGGCACTAGAAGATCAAATTGAGCCCAAAAAGGAATAATCAAAACAATGAGAATTCAAGAACATGACAAAAGCGATCACCAAAGTTACACAGCAAATGAGTGCACAAAGTGAATCAAATTACTATAAAAATGGAAGAATAAATGACAAATTAACATAGAAATTGGTTATCGGAAGGATCAAGATTAGGTTCTTACCTGTGAAGTGTCCACCTCAAAAGGCCAAGTATATATGTGTAGTTGTTCACTTCTTATCAAGCTCCAATGATACATTCTTCATTCTTCTACAAAAGACAAAATTGAGTAAAATTCCTGAACAAAATGGTGAATTATCAACTTCTGCATGATTAAATGTCAATCGTATGAGAGAAAAGTTGGAACGGTAAAGAAAAAAGGCTCGTCATGTTGACTGACTTTTAAGAAGTCCATTTTCTTGTTGAATTTTGCTTTATCCTGCCCTTGATTTAAAAAGTTGTGACCTGAAAGACAATGAAACAGGAAGTAATTATGAAGAAGCAAATGAAAAGAACAATTTAGTAGAAAGGACTAAAGATGTGTTGATTTGAATAGGAACTTGTTCAAAAGAACATTCTTAAGTCCAAGCCTACTGTTGTAATTTGCATGGGTAGTTGTTGCATTCTACACCAAACCCTCATTAATTAAATGTAGTTTTTCGCTAGCAGTAATAGTCAATGCCAAGCATGTAAATAGTAATAAAAATGATATTACTCAAATCTTCTGAAAATTTAAGGAGTTAAATAATACAATATAAAAATATGGATTATTACTTATGTTTTTGTGAAATGACCTGATAACATTTCATCAAATAGTTAATGTAAAAATTAATTTTTTGATATAAAAGTCTATTAATATATTGAATCATTATTAAAATGAAGAAAAAGAGAAAAATTGCAAATAGGGTTCTAAACATAACTCCATTAAGAATTGTTTCATCATTATTATTGCAATGACCGCCAAGCAAGTACGGTAGTTTGGTTCATATTTCATACTTTGCTTGTTTGGTTTTCTCTATGAAAAGGGATTCTACTGGAGATCTCCCAATCATTTTTACATTTTGAACTCTATTTCAATTAACTATTTTTTTTAAGAATTAATTAATCAAACTAATAAAATTTCACTGAGCTGCCAAAAATATCCGTTGCTTCTCTCTAGAACTCATTCATAAAAGGCTTCTTAAATACAGATATGTTTAAGTAGTCATTGTCACGCTAATTGATATTATCATATGGCTTTCCTAATCAATAACATTCTAAGTTTATACCCCGCCAATGCATATTAATAAAAAAATGAACAACATAAATTAGAAATATTGTTTCAAAGTTGATTTTGTAGAATGTGATGATGACCAAATCGCAATAAAACAACTGTAATGGAAAGAAAATTTTTAAGAAGTTCTAGAACATCCTATATCAACTAATGCTAAGACATAATAGTCATATGATTTTCACTATAAAGTGTGCAGTAGCAAACAGCAATAAAACAACTGTAATGGAAAGGAAAATTTTAGGAAGTTCTAGGTCAACATGTATCAAGTAATGGTAAGACATGATAGCCATATGATTTTCGTCAATATCAGCTTAAAAAGGATGTAGAATTTACCTCTCTATCTAAAGCCACAAATATCAACTAATGCTAAGACATCATAACCAAATGATTTGCACAATATCAAATTTAGATTAAAAAGGTTATGAAACTTACTTCTGTATGTACAGCAAACCCTTTGAGCTTTTCATGACCTCGTTTTGTTGTTATAAATAAAAGCAAATTAAATATTATTATTGTGTATCAAAAAACAATCACTAAAATCAAACAAATCAATTCAATCATATACTAAAAAATAAATGCTATAATAAAAAGAAAAAGAAGTCAGGGAAGAATGAAGTTCATGAGTTATCTAAATATAAAAAAAGTAAAAATATAAATAACATCATACCTCAACATAATCGAAAAAAGTTTATATCCCATGCCAGCACACCTTAAGCCCTAAACAGTTCAATATTTAAAGATATGCATTATATGGAAAACAAAAAAAAAAAATCAGTAATCAAGAAACCTAATAAGAACAAATATCATAATCACAAACGAATAACAGAATTAAAAAGCTTATATTATGTAATTAGTCCCCATACTCTGATAAATGGTGGGTTTAGTTTTTGTACAATAATTTGAAAAAATTGAGTCTTTATACTTTCTAAAATTGACAATGCTAATTCAATTGTTAACAGTGTCAAAATTTTTTTTATTATTTATGCTAATATGGCATTTTCTTATTGTTGTGGCATTAAATATGATGATGTATTAATGTTGATGTGGCATTTTTTACTCTTTACACAACATTTTTTCACTACTTTAAATTATGGAACATGGAAATAAAATTATTCTTTGTCTCACCACACTCTTAAATTGTATTTTTGATTTGTTTTTTTTCCAATCTCATTTAAAGCTTATATTGGATAATTCCATGTCATCATTTATTTATTTTTGTCATTGTTTCGTCACGTCATATCAATACTACTATTGCATCATTCGTAAAATGCCACATTATCATTACCTCATCAAAATCAATGTCACATCAACAAAAAAGTTCCACATCAACATAACCTAACTCCATATCAGTATAGATAATATAAAATTTTTATCACATTGGAATGACATTATCAATTTTGAAAAGTATAAAAACTCAATTTTTACAGATTATTATATAAGAACTAAGTCTATCACTTTGACAGAGTACAGTGACTAATTGCATTATTTGGCCAATTAAAAATTAAGATGATTTTTTTTAGCTTATGTTATAAAAAATAACCTTCTTTTTAATTTTAACTATTTTTTGTCAAGAAAAAGGATTTTAGGATAAAATTTCCTTTAATGAAATCTCTTCATATTCAAGCGAGAAAAAATATTGTTTTTGGAGAAATAAAAAAAATCAACACACCACTACTCAAGAACAATGATACAGAGGTGCAAAAGCTAACAATAAAAGATTTATTGTATGCTTGGTTAAGGGAATGGCCAAAAATTTTCTCCTTATGTTTGGTTTGTCTATGGAGGAAGGAATACCCATTCCAAAGGAAAGGAATGGCTATTCCGCAAAATCTTGCAAAACCTTGGAATAGCTAATTCCACCTCTATCCATGGTATTAGCTATTCCATACCTATGGGAATAGAATCCAAAACATTTTGGAATAAACGTCCTTACATTCTTTCAAAAATTACAAACCTAAACTTATAAAATTAATGTTTAAATTTAAAAATTAAAAAATATTAATTTTAATATTATGAAGTGCTTTTCAAAAAAAATATTATGAAGTGAAAAAAGAAATTAAAAAATAAAAACTAAAAATAGAGAAACAAAAATTATACTAATACTTAATAATAAATTATTAAATTATTAAAATTTTAAAGTTTTTTAAAAAATAAAAATAAATGATTAAAAAAGAAAAGCTTAAGTAAGTTGTTTCTTTTGGTATAAATTTTGCTAAATTATATAAAGAGTATTTCTGTTTTTGATGAAAACAAATCTTATTATAATAAAGAGTTTAACTTTTCAATTATATATTAAAAAATATTTCAAATTTTAAAATTAATTAAAAATATTAATGTTTTAATCACAATTATATTTAAATTATAAATAAAATACTAATATTTTAAAATTTCAATGATTAAATATTAATTAAAATAGTATATTTAAATTATCAAATATTAATATTTTAAATAAATTATAAATTATTAATATTTTAAAAAATAAAATAAAAATAAATAATCACAATAACATTTAAATTATAAATAATATATTAATATTTTATAATGTTAATGATTAACTTATAAATAAAATATTAATATTTAAAAAATAAAATAAAAATGAATAATAATATATGAAATAAAAGCTATTTTTTTCTTTTTATTTTCTATTCCTTTCTTATTTCAAAATTATTTTTACTAACTAAACACTGCAATAAATAATAATTATTCTTGTTTTATTCGATTCATCATACCAAATTAAATAATAATTATTCTATTCTATTCTCACAGAATAGTTATTCTATACCTTTCCTATCTATTTTGCGAACCAAATTTGAAGTTAAAGTATTAAAAGAAAGATGAAAAAGAAGAAAGAAAGGTTATAATCAAAATCATCCTATCATACACACAAACGAGCAAATGGAGAAAAGGATAAGTGGAGACAAAGCTATTTTGGTTTTCGATGACTTTTTCTTTTCTTTAGTTGGTGGGGTTATTGCAAAAAGATCCCAAAAACTTGATAGCTATAGTCATAAGGATGTACTGGTGGTATTCAATTGCTGCAAGAGCTTTGACAAAAAGACCAACTCAAAAACCTTAGAAAAAAAATGTTGTTACATGCCATGTTATAAAAAAAAAATCATTATACGTTGTATTTAAGGTGTTTAACTCCAATAGTTTATGTCCTAGTGAAATTGAAAGATAGAGACCAAGTTACACACTATGTTTAAAAAATAATATTATTACACACCATGTTCAAAAAAATGTTGTTACATACTATGTTGAAAAAAATTTTTGTTACATGCCATATTTAAGGTGTTTAACTCCAAGAGTTTATGTTTTGGTGAAATACAAAGATAAAGACCAAGTTACATGCCATGTTGAAAAAAAAGTTGTTTCACAGCATATTGAAAAAGAAGTTATTACACGCCATGTTTAAGGTGTTTAACTTTAAGAATTTATATCTTAATGAGATACAAAGATAGAGACCAAGTTACATGTCATGTTGAAAAATATTATTACGTGTCATGTTAAAGAAAAAGTTATTACACGCCATGTTTAAGGAGTTTAATCCTTATAGTTTATGTCTTAGTGGAATACAAAGATAGAGACCAAGTTACACAACATATTGAAAAAAAAAAGTTGTTACACTCTATGTTGAAAAAAAAGTTGTTAGATGCCATGTTTAAAGTGTTTAACTCTAAGAGTTTATATCCAAGTGAAATACAAAGATAGAGATCACATTACATGCCATGTTTAAACCATGCGATATTCAATAGATTAGTTACATGCTAAGTGCATTAGAGTTGTTACATGCAGGCATGGCGTGTGACAACTTTGGATAGTGTTCTTATTTATAGATTTCATTTATGTAACTTCAACCCATCAACTTTGAGGTTCTATGAATGTAAATCAATAAACCCAAGAATATACATTGATGTCATCTTTGCTTTTTGGTCTATAAATTGACAATGATATGGTGAGAAATAGACAAAGAGATATGGTGATAGTGGTAAAATTAGAGAGAGTTGGATGGCGAGAGAGAGAAATCGAGAGCACAACAGATGGATGCGAGGAAGAGAAATTGATAAAATTAAAGAGAGCTAGATGGTGAGAGAGACAAATTAAAAGCACAACAGACGGATGCTGAAGAGAGAAATCAATAAGGGAAATTGTGATAATTGGTTTAATTTACTTGAAAAGGCTTGAACGACATTTTTGTCAAGTCATGGCAAAAATTGAGTAAAAATAGTTAACTTTATATTATGAGTTATTTTCAAAATGGCCTTATGAGGTTGACCATTTCTCACAATTTTCTTTTAGAAATTTAAAGGTGCAAGTATATGAAACATAGAAAAATGCATTTCTTTTTCTTTTTCCTCTTATTCCTCATCTCCCTCTTATTTTTTAATTTCTTATTCTCCTTTTGTAATTTTTTTTATTTATCCTTTTTCTTGTTTATTTGTCAAGCCCAGCTCTATAATATACCTGTCATATCATTCATGTACTTGATAGCATGTCTGCATATTTGGATGCCTCGAAAAATTGTTAAAAGTCAATATCGTACCTAGTGGTATAATTAAGTTGATTAAAGCCTCGAACTAGTCCAAATAGAGATTTTAGGATGTATTTGATAGTTATTGAACATTAGAATGTCTTAATAAGGTAATTTAGAGTTCGAGGATTGATTTGGAGTCAAATCAAGAATTTTCATAATGTAAGGGTAAAATGGTTATTTTTCCACCCGAGGGCAAAATTGGAATGTTGGATGAAATTTTTGATCAAGTTTGACTATTTGGAGCATAATTTGAAATTGAGAAGTGAAAATTTTCAATTCTGACATTTTCCGAGCATAAGGGCAAAATGGTAATTTCACGTGTCTATGGGGATGTAATTGGAATTTTTGGAATTTTACACCACCATGACACTTGTCAAGCCCATGAAATTCACCTTTATGTCTTGGATAATTGAAGTATTTTATGTGGTGGTGAGAAAAGACTTAATAATTAAGTTTTAAATGTGGACCAATCACATGATGACATATGTCAAGCCTTGATTAATTTATCATTTCCTTTATAAACTAGCACAAGCCCACCTTATTTCACTTCTTCATGTTTGGCCAAATCAAAGAAAAGGGAGAAAAGAAGAAAAACAAACCCTAAGGAAGAAATTCAAAGGGAAATTCACCGGTTATCGAAAAACAACGCGATTTGAGGTAAGATTTCGCGATTTAGCTTAAGATCTACCTTTCCAATGCTTTCTTTTTCATTTTCCATGATTAAAACCCAAGTTTTCATGAAGGAAAGCATGCTAGAAAAATCAAGAGGGTGAGGTATCACGTCTCGGAATCTCCCATCAAGCTCGTGACAACTGCCACGATATCCCGATAAGCACCTAATCCTCGGGTACTCTATCGAGACCTCGCAAGGCATCTCGTACCAGTTTTCCATTTTCCCCCGTGGTTATTAATTTCCAAGAAACATTTTTCAGAGAATAAAATTTAAGTTTCGTATCGAAACTATCAAAATACACCATTTTCCACATAGGGGCATTTTCGTCTTTTGTTTTGTTCAAAAACTTCAGAATCCAGTTTTCTGAACATAAAGGTAAAATAAAGTTATACATAATAACATGTATATATTCAAATATACAAATCAGTTTACAATGACATGTGGCCTTACTATGTACAACTATGTACCTTTGTATACAAAGACGCGGCTTCGATTAAGCTTCCATGTGCACTCCGAGTGCTTATTCGTAGTCTCGAGCCTGAAAGGGGGAAGAGAGGGTGGTGAGTTTTACAACCTAGTGAGTTGGATAATTACCATCTACGACATCTAAAGTCGAATAGATGAAGACAATATAAAAACACAATGCTATCATGTAATTCATAGCATCAATTACACCAAATTTAATTCAATTATACAAAGAAATCATATTTTAGCAAAATACAAGGCTTATGATTTATTTATAAAAATCAGGCTTAAGCCAAATCTCAGATTCGTGGACGCTTGATCAGAGCGTCCAATTGAGTTCGCCAAGGCTGTTAGAATTTCATAATTTTTCAGATACAGCCGATCCTTGGCGTTGGCTAAACTCCTCTTCACGTGGTGGTTTAACGTAAAGTGAATTGTAACATTACCTCGGGAGTTACCCTACTCGCCTCTACGACCAAGGTAATAATTAATCGGGTTTTTTCGTGCTCATCCTAAACGCAGTCCACGGCAACCCTCACTGTAGTGTTTTATTAGCCAGCCTACACGGCAAACAACAATTTATGCAATTTTAACACAATAAACCAGCCAAGCATGCTCACCAAGATCATAAGCCATAATTTCAATTTAAAAACATAAACACAAATTTAGCCCGATCTCCACATACTCAGTGATATTAAATCGATTTTTTGATTTAAAAAAATTATTTATAAAATTTAATTTATTTTAATAGCACATAACTAGATAAAACTACTTCAGATATTGAAAACGGTAAATTATCCACTCACCTTATCACAGGAGTGCACGATACTTCTGTTTTAATTTCCACTACACCTTATATTTTTCCCCATGTCTGGGAGCCCACCACCTATACACGATTCAAGACACAAAATTCCATTATTTGTGTCCAACCAATATAATTTATTTCAGGTTCTACATACTTGAAAATTGGGTAAAAATGGTTTGGATAATCGTCAAATCACGGTGTCCGACTAACTTGCCTACACGAGTCTAAATTGCTAAAATCTTTAATTAAATTCTGATTTGACCCATTTCACTTTCTAATAGTTCAATTCTATCCATAATGTTTAATTACAGTGAATATGGGTCAATGTATCAGTCCTACACTGAAAATTACGATTTTATCCCTAGTGGGTAAAAATTTCAAGTTTTGCTCTGAAAAATTCCCATTAATTTCCTATATCCATAATTCATCAAAATACCTCAAATAAGCATCATTTTAGCAACTAATTTCTCTCTCTAAAATTCGGCCTAGGCTAGGAAAAATGAGAAACAATTATTTCTTTGCTAATTTTGCTTACTAACATGTTATACTAACCTAAAACACCAACATAATTCAATACCAACCAAATCCATTATCATTCTCTCTCTAAACCCATTTTGATCAGCCAAGAAACCCTTAAGAAACCATGAAATTTAACCATGGAATTGATAAAATAAAGCATGGGTAAGATAGATCACAAGAAAAATCAAGAAAATTTACCTTTTTCTAGCTTGAATTCTTGAATTTTCTTGTTTTCCCTTTGAATCTTGACCTAGGGTTTGGGGTTTTTCTTTTTCTCCTCTTTCCCTTGCTTGCACGGCTTGGAGAGGAAGATGAAGGCTGAAATTTGGCTTTTTAAAGGCCTTAATAAAAAAAATATTAATTTATTCATTTTTTAACATTTTATTAATTCTCTTTTTTTTTTCTAGCCACTCATTTCATTTCAATTTCCACCATAAGTTTCCTCACTTATCCATTCAGCTTTCCAGAAATTTCTCAACCATTCCAAAAATTTTCGTGGTGTAATTTTACAAAATTACACTTTTACCCCCGAAAAAGTACAAAATTACATTTTTGCACCAAAATTGAAAAATTACCACAAGGCTTATTTTTCACTCCTCAAACTCATACCACACTCCAATTTATCAAATTTGATCTAAATTCTCTCGAAAAATTAAATTTGATCCCCCGATGGTAAAATTACCATTTTGCCATCATACTCCAAAATGTACTGAGATTGCATTTTCTTTCCACTTTTCAACCTCAAATTATGTTTTAACTAGTCTAAATAATCAATCTAAATCAAATGGGGTTAAAATCTTTTTTAAAAATTCTCAATTTGACCTTTAGTGGTAAAATTACTATTTTGTCCTTGTGTCTTAAAAATACCGAGAATTACACTTTTTCACTGCTAAACTTCATTTTATGCTTCAATAATCATATTATATTTCATATAATTATTCTTGGTCATTAAAAATCAAAATCTTTATTAAAAATCCCCATTTTATCCTAAAATTGAAAAATGACCGTTTTGTCCTTAATCGATCAATTTTCCCGATTAACTCCAAACTGAACCTCGAACTCCGAATCACTGTTTGAAGTCAATCCATGGGTTTTAGTTTTCTCGAATTCATTCTCCATTCTCTGTTTAAACTGATCCAAGACTTATTTAACTTAACCATACCATTAGAGGTAATATTGTCATTTAACTTGTTTCCCGGGGCAATTCAATATACCAACATGCTGTCCAATGCATGTGAATGACCTATCACAGATAATTTAGGGTCAAGTGTTACAACACTACCCCCCTTAAAACAAAATTTTGACCTCAAAATTTCATTCATCATATTCCACAAGAATGAAGGTTTTGGGATTTTCATTTTATAGTTAATCTCACATGTTATCTCCTTTATAAGGAAACTCTGATTCGTTACCTCGATTTCCTTCAACTCGACTTACGTATTTCATGTATGTTTATCCTGATCCTTTAAAAATTTGATCATCAATAATTTCCTCAATAATGATTTTTTGCCTAGAGACATGTTAAGTGTCTCTATTCTTCTTATTAAATTTGAACCAAAATTTCTTTCCACTTATATCAATTTCAATCATTTCTTACACTTATGTATATATGTACAGCAATCACCATCATCACTTGATCATTCCTCAACATCTTTTTAACATCCTTTCATTCATTTTCATCTTCAAACATTATTATGTATCTTATAACATCCTTAGCATATCACATTCGTTTATGTAGGGTGAAATTAATAGTCTCAATTATCCCCACATATCTCATGTTTATCTTATATTTATACAAACTTCAATTTTCTAATTTTTTCTTAATGTCAACGTTTAAATCCATCTCATGTGGATTCATATTGTAGATTACATTTCCTTGACTATTTTTTCCCAAAATTTCTTAAGTCCATAAAATTCTAATTATTAATGAAAATTCTCATTATTGTGCTACTCACACAACTCATCGCACATTAATTTCAAACTTCAGACTTTTAGAGTTCATCCTTTACTTTAATTGGTCATATAATCATTCCCATGCATAAAAGTACGCGTCGAAAAACTCACAATGCTCTCGAGTAGGAAAACATAACATCAACACGTGGACCCATTTTCACGTAATAATATCCGGGAACATCGCTTCCACCAGATTCCCATATAATGTCATGGCAATTTCAACGATGTTGGCCGACATCGGAGATATCAAGCGATCGCAATCGCGTAAATCATCTGTGGCCTTGCCACGTATATCATAGACCATGGCCTTAGCCATGTCTGACAGCCCGTCGGCAACCCGACAATGTTTCTAGCTAGAGCTCACTCGTGCACGAGAGTCACACTTAACCGGTACAACATTCGGTATACCCCCGACGCTTTTGGTTTATATAAAAAAAATAGAATGTTTTTCGGATCCATAATAAGCTTCTCAAGTCTATATATTCCAAAAAATTTGTAAAGATATCTTACATCCACAATTGTGTCAATCTTCTCATATCTAATTTGCATCTCATTCCAATATACTCCTTATATACTCCATACTACTTCTGATCATATATATATATGATTTAGCATCAATTACGTGTACTTATGCTCTTTCTTGGTACTTCCAAGTGTATCTTTAAATTTCTTTGTATTGCATATGTATTGTTGCATCATCATATCATTTTATCTGGCTGGTGCTTGCTATGCACCCATAGTTTCTAGTTCCAATGATACTTTAAATTTTCCCTTTAACACCATTCATTGTATTTCATGCAATATCATCAATTCCGGTATTACTTTATCCCACAAAACTTAAACTCGTTTAAATTTTGTGTACCTTAACCAACTTCAATTCCCAATCTCCACAACCCTTTAGAAGATTTTCATTCTCAAAGTGGTTTTTCTATCATCCCTTGCTCTACTCTGTCATATGAAAATTACATGATTTTCTCTTAATCAATTTATCAATGGTAATTGAAATTAGCAAAATTTGAAATTGAGTTCTCCTCAAATACCTCACAATATTAACATAAGTATCATTTTTGTCTTACCACTTTCTCTTTATAACCATTTAATTCTATACTGATTTTCGCCTCATTAATAGCAATACTTCTCTTAAGTATTATCTTGGAAATCTCTATTTTACTTTTAGGTTTCTCACTATTTATGACCACTTAACTTATGGCTTCACTATTTAACTCCTTAGCCATTCATAAGATCATACATCTTAGGCTCGTCATTTATAATCCATAATTTCTCCTCACAGGGATTTAATCACTTCTGAAATATTTAATTGCTTAATTGTTTTTCTATCCTCCAAACAAATCCTTTACTTAGATGTATACATTTGCTCACCAAAATATTCAAATGCGCACTTGACTATTCATATTTCAATTTATCTTCAAGGATTTCTAACACATCACTTAAACACCCTTGCATTATTATCAATTCTTTGCATTCAACTGGATTAAAACAAAATTTGAAATTTTCCATAACATCACTTCACATCGTCACATTTATTATGCCACTATGGTAATCTTTTGTTCACAATATTATTATTTAGTATTGATATTCCTCATCAATATCTCATAATTTATTTAACTCCTCATTCACTCTTACTTAGCCATCCACAAAGTTTAACTCTTCATCTCTTATGTTCCCTTATAATCGGACTTTAATCAACTGAGCATTGATCTTGATGCTTTACATAACAGCTTATCTCAATATGTCCATTTCAAAAATTCTTACATTCTCTTTTATCCATGTATCTCTATATGTAGCAACATATAAATCTTTTAATTTATTCCTCATTTCTATTTTAACACTTTTTCCAGTGCACTTAAAATTCCAATTAATAAAACTCCTCATACTCTATACTTTATTGTAAAATATCCTTCATAATTCATATCAATGTTTTGTCATATCCGTGCATAGTCCCGTACCATTAGCATAGTCATACTCTTTTCTTATCGTTTCAAATCTTACACTTAGGTTTCATTCTCTCATATGTCTTTGCATTACAATATCATGAATACTTCAAATAAGTACCTTGACTTGATCATTCGTGCTATAAATTGCACTTTGAACCAAATAGACTTTTAACTTGATTTTTCAAGTAACTCATGTATATCAATCTTAATTATATAACTCTATGTGGCATTTAGATTAGATTTGACATTTCTGAGTGACTTAATCTCAAGCTGTCACATCCACATATGACCTTCCCTTCGAAAGACTATCTCTCCAAGGTATTATCATGTCTGGGTCCTCATCCCTTTAACACGGTCTTCCCTACAGTCTGCAGCCTGCAGTTGGACACAGAGGTTCGAACCCGAAACCTTTCCTTCGCTTGAAAAGAGCGCCTTTAACCATCTCACCACATTTAGTCCTTTAATCTTGTAACTCTCCATACTATGCATAGTAAAATTCAAGTTCACCTTTTGAATAAATTTATTCATTAACTTTTTACTTCGTGATCACACATCAATCATAATCATCCCTAACGTTCATTTTTAAATTGACTTATACACTTGTATCTTTAAACCTCAATAGATCCAACCGTTCTTGAAATTTCACGGTCATTAATTGAAATCAACGCCAGTTCCCTCTAAGCTACTATACATTTTCCTCACTTATTCACTCATAAAACTTTTCAAAATTCCAACACTAATTATATAGGAATATAACAACTCAATCAACATAGTGCATTTACCTTCATGCACGTAAATATTAATTTACTTGTGTTACTACTAATCCTTTCCTTTCAACCAAATCAAATCAATATTAAAAAGTTTCATAATATATAACAACTTCACCATATCGTATTACAACGTTATGTTTTGCCATTTCATTATCATGCATGCTCCACTTTCTCTTCCAAAGTTTCTAGTATACCTCATAATCGATCTGGTGTTGTCGTCAATCTTTTTCATTCAAATTATTCATACCATCTATTATGGTATGCCAAATTCATCTTTTAATCCATTCATATCACTGTCAATTTCTAAATATTTGAATCGAGATTCAACCTTCGTTTACCTTTAACAAACACTTTACCATGATAATTTCTCAATTAATCCGAAATTCATGAAGAAAATATACCTTACGATTTATATTCTCATCAATAAATATCTTCGAAAACCCTCATATTTCATGTCCTATCTTAAGACACTCTTCCCAAAAGGTCACCCATCCTGTTATTACTCTTGCTCAAGCACGCTTAACTTCGAAGTACTAATGGGATCCGGTGCATCAGTGCTGGTATAATCGCACCTCACCACTATTTTTATTATTTATAATTACTTATCCTTTCTGTCTTATGTTTTTGATAATTTATTTACCTCTCGTACAAAATCACAGAACATTTCATCTCTCTGTACACTCAGACTTTCAATTCTTAGAAATCAAGAACTTATCTTTCTCAGATCCCATCATTTACCTTTAATAAACTTTATTCATGCCAAATTCTCTTCTTATAATATTAAAACTTCATTTCATAATTTCCTTTACACTTAAATTTCTCATTTTCTTCTTTTCTTCAGCACATTTCCCAATTCCTTTCAAAAGGAAATTTCTCATATCTTGATTAACATCATTACTGTCTATACTCTCGTCAGTCTCGCTATCACTAGGGCTCTTCTTTATCCTAACCTGCGCTCCCAAATCTGATGGAGCCCAATCTATAGGAACCCTAAACGAATATCCCTTTGAATTATCAGGTTCAAGACACCCTCGACTTTCAACAGTGGAATCAGTCGATTCCTCACTAATCCTACAAGAGGTGTCAAGACTATCGTCTTTTCGAGATATTGTAAAGGGATACTCTGTGTACCACAAGGCCTATACAAAATCGACAGTGATGATTTGGCCACTATACCTCACAAAGGTACAAATAACTTTTTAAAATCTACATGCAGACATGCACCCTCTATTTGACCTAACTTAACTCAACTCGGGCCATGCAGTATCAATGCAAATCTTTAAATCAACTTTAAAAATCAAAATTATTCATACTATTACAACCAGGAGCAACCAAATGCTCTGGTACCAATACGATCGTCACGCCTCGGAATCTCCCATCGAGCCTGTGACAACTGCCGCGATGTTCCGATAAGCACCCAATCCTTGGGTATTCTATCGAGACCTCACAAGGCATCTCGTACCAGTTTTCCATTTTCCCCCATGGTTATTAATTTCCAAGAAACATTTTTTAGAGAATAAAATTTAAGTTTCGTATCGAAACTATCAAAATACACTATTTTCCACACATGGGAATTTTCGTCTTTTGTTTTGTTCAAAACCTTCAGAATCCAGTTTTCTAAACTTAAAGGTAAAATAAAGTTATACATAATAACATGTACATATTCAAATATACAAATCAGTTTACAATGACATGTGGCCCTACTATATACAACTATGTACCTTTGTATACAAAGACGCGGCTTCGATTAAGCTTCCATGTGCACTCCGAGTGCTTATTCGTAGTCTCGAGCTTGAAAGAGGGAAGAGAGGGTGGTGAGTTTTACAACCTAGTGAGTTGGATAATTACCATCTACGGCATTTAAGTCGAGTAGATGGAGACAATATAAAAACACAATGCTATCATGTAATTCATAGCATCAATTACACCAAATTTAATTCAATTATAAAAAGAAATCATATTTTAGCAAAATACAAGGCTTATGATTTATTTATAAAAATCAAGCTTAAGCCAAATCTCATACTTGTAGACACTTGATCAGAGCGTCCAATCGAGTTCGCCAAGGCTGTTAGAATTTCATAATTTTTCAGATACAGCCGATCCTTGGCGTTGGCTAAACTCATCTTCACGTGGTCGTTTAACGTGAAGTGAATTGTAACATTACCTCGGGAGTTACCCTACTCGCCTCTACGACCGAGGTAACAATTAATTGGGTTTTTTCGTGCTCTTCCTAAAGACAGTCCATGGCAACCCTCACTGTAGTGTTTTATTAATTATGAACCACCAACTTTATAGAATAATCCAACAGCATGACGAGGCCATTTTAATACTAGCCAGCCTACACGGCAAACAACAATTTATGCAATTTTAACACAATAAACCAGCCAAGCATACTCACCAAGATCATAAGCCATAATTTCAACTTAAACACATAAACACAAATTTAGCCCGGTCTCCACATTCTCAGTGTTATTAAATCGATTTTTCTATTAAAAAAATCATTTATAAAATTCAATTTATTTTAATAGCACATAACTAGATAAAACTACTTCAGATATTGAAAACGGTAAATTATCCACTCACTTCGTCACAGGAGTGCACGATACTCTTGTTTTAATTTCCACTACACCTTATATTTTTCCCCGTGTCCGAGAGCCCACCACTTACACACGATTCACGACACAAATTTTCATTATTTGTGTCTAACGAATATAATTTATTCAGGCTCTACATACTTGAAAATTGGGTAAAAATGGTTCGGACAATTATCAAATCACGGTGTCCAACCAATTCGCCTACACGCGTCTAAATTGCTAAAATCCTTAATTAAATTCTGATTTGACCCATTTCACTTTCTAATAATTCAATTCTATCCATAATGTTCAATTACAATGAATATGGGTCAATGTATTAGTCCTAGACTAAAAATTACGATTTTACCCCTAATGGGTAAAAATTTTGATTTTTACTCTGAAATTCCCATTAATTTCCTACATCCATTATTCATCATAATTCATCAAAATACCTCAAATAAGCATCATTTTAGCAACTAATTTTTCTATCTAAAATTCAGCCTAGGCTAGGAAAAATGGGAAACAATTATTTCTTTGCTAATTTTGCTTACTAACATGTTATACTAACCTAAAACACTAACATAATTCAATACCAACCAAATCAATTATCATTCTCTCTCTAAACCCATTTTGATCAGCCAAGAAACCCTTAAGAAACCATGAAATTTAACCATGGAATTGATTAAATAAAGCATGGGTAAGCTAGATCACAAGAAAAATCAAGAAAATTTACTTTTTTCTAGCTTGAATTCTTGAATTTTCTTGTTTTCCCTTTGAATCTTGACCTAGGGTTTAGGGTTTTTCTTTTTCTCGTCTTTCCCTTGCTTGCACGGCTTGGAGAGGAAGATGAAGGCTGAAATTTGGCTTTTTAAAGGCCTTAATAAAAAATATTATTTTATTCATTTTTTTACATGTTATTAATTCTCTTTTTTTTTTCTAGCCAATCCTTTTATTTCAATTTCCCCCATAAGTTTCCTCACTTATCCATTCAGCTTTCCAGAAATTTCTGAACCATTCCAAAAATTTTGGTGGTGTAATTTTACAAAATTACACTTTTGCCCTCGAAAAAGTACAAAATTACATTTTTGCCCAAAAAATTGAAAAATTGCCACAAGGCATATTTTTCACTCTTCAAACTCATACCACACTCCAATTTATCAAATTTGCTCTAAATTCTCTCGAAAAATTAAATTTGATCCCCTGGTGGTAAAGTTACCATTTTGCCCCTATACTCCAAAATGTATCGGAATTGCATTTCCTTTCCACTTTTCAATCTCAAATTATATTTTAACTAGTCTAACTAATCAATCTAAATCAAATGGGGTCAAAATCTTCTTTAAAAAAGTCTAGATTTGACCTTTAGTGGTAAAATTACTGTTTTACCCTTGTGTCTCAAAAATAGCGAGAATTACACTTTTTCACTGCTAAACTTCATTTTATACTCCAATAATCATATTATATTTCATATAATTATTCTTGGTCATTAAAAATCAAAATCTTTATTAAAAATCCCCATTTTATCTTGAAAGTGAAAAATGACTATTTTGTCCCTAATCGGTCAATTTTCTTGATTAACTCCAAATTGAACCTCGAACTCCGAATCGCTGTTTTAAGTCAATCCATGAGTTTTAGTTTTCTCGAATTCATTCTCCATTCTCTATTTAAACTGATCCAAGACTTATTTAACTTAACCATACCATTAGGGGCAATATTGTCATTTAACTTATTTCCCGGGGCAATTCAATATACCAACATGCTGTCCAATGCATGTGAATGACCTGTCACAGATAATTTAGGGTCAGGTGTTACATGAGGTTTTGATGGTAGATTTTGTTAGAATTCATGCTAGCTAGGTGTTTTTAATTGTTTTGTGATATTCGGTATGAAAAACAAGCAAGAAAATCACATCTTCTTCAACAACCCTCTTTGGCCGAATTCCATAGAGAATAGATTGATGATGAATCTTGTCATATTTCATGTTATTTATCTCATATTTGATGATTTATGGTATCGGATATCGAAAACGGTTATCGAAAAGTATAGTCCCTTTAGTAAACGATTTGATTTCTAATAATATATATGGATTTATTAGACTGTGTTGACACTGATTAGCACATTAGTTCAGAATCGGAATGAAATTTGGATATGATGAATTAAGTCACAATCAAGTTCATTGAGGTATTTTAGTGTATTTGGAATATCAGAAGTGTAATGAATATATTTGGAGATTGAATCGGATGTTTTGGTTAATTCAATAATGTATAGATCGAGTTAAGTCGAAAACCATTTTAGTCATATAACAATCGAACCTACGTAGAACACTATATTTAAGTGATTATCTGAACATTGCTCATTCAATTTCATGTATTCATATAAAGCTTGAAATAGTTTTGTAACAGTTTGGCATAAATGTATTGAATCACTTATGGTGTATTATGTATAGGTGGTGAGCCTTTGGTAAGGGTAAGGATATCGTACTCGAGGACCAAAGGTAAAGATTTCGTACCCGAGGACCAAGAATAAGAGTACTTCGACTCCCAATATAGTGAGTAAACAGAGTATCATCTTAACTATCTAAAGTAGTTTATACTTGTTTTTCTGATTTCAAAGAATAATAAACTTAAACTATGAATTATGATGTTTTACAATTTATGTGTTAGTTAAATGAAATATGATTTATAAATTGTTTTGAAATTGATTTTTGATTTTGGAAATTGAGTAAGTGGAGACTGTATACTTAAAACTGATATATGGTTTGAAGTGATGGCTTATGACAATGTGATGGCATGAATGGTTGGATTTTTTATTGTGTTGAATATATGAACTGTTTTGTTTTACCTTGACAAGCTGGGTAATATCATATTAGCAATGTCATGTTGTCGAAATTTTATTGTTTTAGTGGGTTTTTTGATTAGCTTATTGTAGTGGGCGGGTTTTCGTAAATCAGCGTATTAAAGGGGCACGATAAACCCTGTTGTATTCTACCTTGGTACGAGAGGCGCGAAGGGTATCTCCGAAGGTAGACGTTTAGAGTTCACTTCACGTTGAACCACCACGTGAGGGTGAACTTAGCCAACGCTAAGGAACGACTATATTTTTAAACGTACAAATACGTTTTATGTGTATATGTCTTTTTAACAACCTTGGAGGACTCGGTTGGATGCCTCGGGCCAAGGTGTCACCGAGTACAAGTTTTGGCACGAGCCAAGTTTTTAAGAAAGTCACAAGCCTTGTTGATTATTTTGATGAAATGCAATGGTTTTACATGAGTTGACTTGAGTTTTAATGTTATGAATCATATTAAGATGAAATGTTTTATTTGTCTCCATTTACTAGGCTTTAGATGTTATAGACGATCTTTGCTTACTCACTGGGTTTATAAAAACTCACCACCTTTCTTTCCACCCATTTTAGGCTCAGGACAGTTTGTAGACAGCTGATTTTGTCGAGGGTTGCTTTTGGATTTGCATCCTCAGAAGTAGTAGGTCTACGTTCTTGTTCGTTTTTGTTATTTGGGGCTCACATGTCATTGTAGAATATTTTGTATACCCTGGCTGTGTGTGCCATTATATACATGAATTTATTTTGTTATTACGCTACATAAATTGTTTATGTAGTATTCTATAAATATTGTTTTATGTGAAAATAGAATATTTTATTAAATATTTTTAATTAGTCCAATTAGGTATAATTTTACTTTAAATGGATGATTTAGACAACCAAACTTATTTTTAGATATTAAATGTATGTTTTTCATCTATATACTATATTTTTAGCTAGTTTCGAAATTTTTAGGTAAAATGACCAAAATACTCATGTGAGGTAGAAATTACTTTTTGACTATTTTTCATTTGAAAATAGTCTAAATTCCTTTTAAATGTGATATTTAGTAACTGTTGCTCACAAGGGAAGTGGAAAACTGATGTTAGAGCCTTGCGGGGTTTCGGTGGAGATTTCGAGTAAATAATGTCTATCAAGACATCGCGGTGGTTGTCACGGGCTCGAAGGAAGTATCAGGTCGTGACATTGTTGTTCTATTTACTTCTTTTTATGTTCTAGCCTTTTCCCTTGACCCTCTTGCTCTCTTTTTTTTTTTTCTTTTGCTTTTTTCTCTAGAATTTTCCCAATCATTTCTTGTTTTGAAAGCAAATAAAGTAACAAAAAAAAATGCAACTAAAAGAAATAGTGAGACCTTAATAAAGAAAAATAATAGACCAAAGAAAAAGTAGCAAAATACCAAATAAAAGCAATAAAAAAACCTTTTTTTACAACACTTTTTTTAAAAAGATGATGTCAATTTCACTTGAGACATAAAACTAAAGATATAAAAAATCTACATAAAGAAAGAGAGTACCGTGCACCCAATGGCTTTGCTCCTGCTCTATATCTAAGTATAAATTAACAACAAACTGCATAAAGAAACCTAGAAACATAAAAAACATACAAATTGCTCAAATCAATAAAAAGTAAAAGCACCAACCAGGAAATTCAAATGGAAGTAACTAAAAAATAAAAGCAATATTTTTCTCAAAGCAAGAGAAAAAATTGAAGGGCAAGAAAACAATGTGGAAACAATAAAGAGCAAAGAAAACAAAGGAAAATGTAGGGGAACAAATAAAAGAGGAAAGTGAAATAAAAAAAAAGAACAACAATGAAAAGCATAAAGAAGAAGAAACAAAAAGAAAATAAAGATAGAAAAGGAAAAGAAAAAATGGGCTGGAAAGGGACGAAGATTTCAAAACCATGGGGTCCAAAAAAGATAAAAAAAAATAATGTAAATATTATAGAAATCCGAAACTGACCTTAGCAAAAAGAAGACAATCAACATAAAAAGACCAAAATAGACCCAATATCTTGCAAAAGCCATAAAGACTTGAATACCGTCTATTATTATAAAATGGCAAAAGAAATTCTTAACATAAAAGAGGGTGAGAATACCTCGTCAATGTCATCAAAGGAAAAAAGATTTTTCCCTTTGTATCTATGCATAAACTAGCAACAAACCACATAAATATACCAAGAAACATAGAAAATATAAAAACTACTGAAATCTAGAAAAAACAAAAGCACCGATAAAAAATTCGAATAGAAGCAGCAAGAAAATAAAAGCATAAAATTTGAAATAGCATTTTTTTCTCAAAGCAAGAAGAAAACAAAAAACAAGAGAACAACGTGGAGACAATAAAGAGCAAAGAAAACCAAGAAAAATATAGGAGAACAAACAAATGAAGAAAGCGAAATAAAAAAAAAACAACAACAATGAAAAGTAAAAAGAAGAAAGAAACAAAAAGAGAAGAAAGATAGAAAAAGAAAATGAAAAACAAACTATTGGGTCCAAAAAAAATCATGTAAATATAGAAATCAAAACTAACCATAAAAAAAAGAAGACAATCAACAGAAAAAAACCAAAATAACCCCAACATCTTGTGAAACATCACAAATACCAAGAAACTATCACTACCATACAAAGTCATAAAGATTGAAATGCTGTTTATTAATCATAAAATGACTAAAAAATTCTTAATATAAAAAAGGGCGAGAATACCTTTATTAGTGTTATCAAAGGAAAGAAGATTTTCTGCTTTGTATCTAGGCATAAACCAGCAGCAAATCGCATAAAGATAGTTTGAAACATAGAAAACATAAAAATTGCTTAAATCAATAAAAAAAATAAAAGCACTGACAAAAGATTTGAAAGGAAGCAACTAAACAAATAATAACATAACAATCGGGACAACGTTTTGTCTCAAAGCAAGCAAAATGAATAAAGAGCAAGAGAACAACGTGGAGACAATAAACAGTAGAGAAAACCAAGGAAAATGTAGGAGAACAAACAAAAGAAGAAAATGAAATAATAATAATAATAAAAAAAGAACAACAATGAAAAGCATAAAGAAGAAAGATAGAAAGAGAAAAGGAACAAAATGGGTTGGAAAGGGAAGAAGATTCCGAAACCATGGGGTTCGAAAAAGATGAAAAAACCATGTAAATATTATATAAATCCAAAACTAACCTTAGCAAAAAGAACACAATCACTGTAAAAAGATCAAAATAACCCCAACATCTTGCAAAACACCGAAAAAACCTACCATACAAAAGTCATATGGATCAAAATTCCCTTTATTAATCTTAAAATGACAAAAAAATTCTTAACATAAAGAAAGGCGAGAATACTCTCATTAGTGGCATTAAAGGAAAGAAGATTTTTTGCTCTTGTATCTAGGCATAAACCTCCGGCAAACCTATGAAATCCCACCTTGATATAAAATGATAAGTTAAGAAATTTTTAGGTGAGCAGCATTTTTTCTCAAAACAAGAAAAAAAAAAGAGCAAGAGAACAATTTGGAGACAATAAAGAGCAAAGAAAACCAAGGAAAATGTAAGAGAACAAACAAAAGAAAAAAGTGAAATAATAATAATAATAACAAAATAACAACCATGAAAAGCATAAAGAAAAAAGATAGAAAGAGAAAATGAACAAAAATAGATTAGAAAGGGAAGAAGATTCCGGAACCGTAGGGTCCAAAAAAGATGAAAAAAACCATGTAAATATTATATAAATCCAAAACTAACCTTAGCAAAAAGAACACAATCAACGTAAAAAGATCAAAATAATCGCAACATCTTACAAAACGCCGAAAACACCTACCATACAAAAGCCATTAAGGATCAAAATGCCCTTTATTAATTTTAAAATGACAAAAAAATGCTTAACATAAAGAAGGGTGAGAATACTCTCACTAGTGGCATTAAAGATTTTCTGCTCTTGTATCTAGGCATAAGCCTGTAGCAAACCTATAAAATTCCACCTTGATATACGAAGCTAAGTTAAGAAATCGTTCGATGAGCATGCATGTTTCATGTTTTGAACATTTCAATTAAGTTTTTAATTTTGAAAAATTCATGTTTTGATGCAAAAATATAATTTAGAAAGTTTGGTGTTAAAAGGAGCTCAAATGGATAAGTTTTCAAGTTTATTTTTGCTTACTAAAACCTATCTATCGATAGATGGATCAATCTATCAATAGATTTTCTTCATCTATCAATAGATACAACCCATAAATGATTTTAAAGGAAACTGCAAAACATCTATCGATTGCTGCCCATCATTTATCGATAGATAAATCAATCTATCAATAGATGGACACATTTATAGATAGCTAGCAACTTGAAAGCTTTTTAACAGAATCTTGAAGAACATCTATCAATAAATGACCCTATCTATTGACAGATGATGTTGTTTTCAAAAAAATAAAAGGGCAAAAACGTTCACACTTTAATCTATGAATAAGTCAAATTCTCTTAGGGGTGGTGACCCTCAACTATTTTGGCAAGGTATTCTCTCTACCTTAAACCCATATAAACCCATTTTCAACCCAAATCATCATTTTTGACAATTTTAAAACTTAGTTTTAGGTTTTTATGAACAAGATGGCATTTTTTAACTTTGAAATCTTTAAATCTTGATTTTTTAGAACTAAAAACAATGTTTATGTGTCTAGATTTTTCTATGGATTACTAAAGCTCAAGGTTTTTGTGATTTTCCTTAGCATCAAAGCTCACATAAGGTAAGAACCCAAGCATTTGGCTTATTGGTTGGTGCATAATTCCTCTACCTAAAGAGCTAGGTTCAAATCCCCTTTCCCCTAATTATAAAAAAAAAAAAAAAACTCACCTAAGGTAAGGATGAAGGATTTATGGGTTTCTAAGCATTTATTATATTATGTAGTAGTGGGTTTAAGCTAGAAAATTAGTTTTTATTGAATCTAACTAGTTTCGAAAGTACTTAGAGTGACTAATATGAGATTTCTAGTCTAGATATTGATTATGATGATTGTTGAATGTTAGGAATGGTTGAAAACTCTAAGGAATTCATCGAAAAAAATTTATGATTAGAGCTAGAGATTGAACCTCCAATTAGGCGAGTGGATACAACTCTTTAAGTATTTTAACATGTAAAGTGAGTATGATTTTTTATGAAAATGATTGATTGTGCATGTTGAAATATTGTTTCAAATAATGGCTTATCAAAGGATTTGAATTCAAAGATTTTCAACTAGTTTTCAAAAGGCACACTTAAAGAATTTGATTTAATGTTGATTTGGGAAGTGAGTTAACACACATGTTTTTCAAGTCATTTACAAATTTATAATGTATGTAAATTGTCACGACCCGGAACTCTCATCGGGCCTATAACAACCATTGCGACATCCCGATAGGTACTCATTACTCGGAATGCCGACCAGAATCCCACAAGGCTTAGCGTCAGCTTTTGCATCTCCCCGATGAGCGACAGTGATTAAATCTCACATTTCAAGAAATTATAAATCGCTTCCAAATCAAAACAATAAAATATTATTTTCTGGCTCACAGGGGCATTTTCGTCATTTTTCTTCAAAAATCTCGAAACCAGCTAAAACCATAGGAGGTGAGTAGAAAACACATTTTTCATGATTAAAAATAAATTTAAGAGTTTAAAACGTTCGTTGAAGTAAAAATTTGACTATTTGAATATAATAATAAAAATATTCAATAAAATAAACTATTTTCTTATAAAATAATTTTTATAAAGTTATCGGTAAAAAATTTTCGTACCATAAAAGCTAAATATATTCTTACATACTATAGTACAAATAGCCAAAGTATGAAATTTAAATTCTGGTGACACGTGGGCCCACAACTAACCAAAATGCATCAGAAGCTAGAAACCTACAGTTTTTATCGATTTAAGTCCAACCGATGGTCCTTGACAAGATCTGCTAACTATGGAATTTCCTGAGCCTGAAATGTAAAGAAATGAGGGTGGTGAGATTATAAAATCTCAGTGAGTAAACAGACATCATCAAAAATATCTAAAGTCGAGTAAATTGAGACAAATTCAATTTCTTTCTTTGTATTACCGTTCATCTTATCTCAACTCGTTTCAATTGAGTAGAGACAAATAAAATATTCTATCGAGCAAAATAGAATCATTTTACTTGAATAATTAATATGGCTTATGAATCTCTTAAAAACTTACTTGGCTCATGCTAAAATCATTATCGGGGATATCTCGGTCGAAGCATCTGATCGAGACCGCCAAGGTTGTTCAGTATAGTATACATATGAACATATTTTTACATTTGAAAATCTAGCCATGCCTTGGCGTTGGCTGAGTCTCACTCTCAAGCGGTGGTCCACGTGAAGTGCACTCAAATCTTTACCTCCGGAGCTACCCTTCACACAGCTCTCCGATTGAGGTATGGTATATCTGATTCTGTGCTCCCTTTTATAGGCTGGTCCACAGAACCTCCACTGCAGGGATTTTGGATTATTTTTTCTACCATCTGATTTATAAAATTTATTTATCTGCATGACATGGCAATTTATTACAACCTAGCCTCTCAAGGCTGAATACGCAATACTTGTAATTCAAACACGAAAACCAATTTAGCCATTCATGCTCATATATTGTCACAAGCCATTAAATTTAAACACAATTTATAATACAACAAATAAATAATCTCCAATTACTCTATTTTTGAAATCATGATTCAATTTCAAAACAATATATAAAATCATTTCATGGAATCATATTTGCTTACAAAACATAACAAATTTTCCATCTAAATTCATTTTCCATGAAATTATAGAATTTAATAAAACTACTTCAGATATTTAAAACGATAATAAGTTTACTCACAGTTTTGGGAGTCGAATTTCGCTGTATTCCAACTATTGTTCCTCAAGTATAATTCCCTTGCCTTTATCCGAGAACTCACCACCTTGACAAATTGCACAATAATTTAATTACTACATTTGTGCTAATTAGGTACAAAATTGACCTAATTTCTATATGAATGCATGGAATGCTCGATTAACCGCTTAAATGCGGTATTGACCTAATTCGGCCTATCACCCGATTAAATTGCCAACGCGTCCAATTTAATTCCAAATTGCTCCATTTCTTTTCTAATACCTCAATTCACCAAACACCATTCAAATAACACCAATTTCAGCATCAAAACCCTCCCATTTCTTAATGGAAAAATTCGGCCATTATAGTGCACTAACACTAAAAATTTTCCTATTCCATTTTCTCACCATAAATCATCATTTCTCAACAAATTCACTTGATACAAGAGCAAATCACCATCAATACTCAACAAGGTTGGTTCGGCCATGAAGGGTTTCCATAGATCAAGTAATTTTCTTCACTTATTTTCATGCTACATATCTTTTACTAACCGAAAACACTAACATAACTTAAAATCAAATCAAACCAACATCATTTCTCTCTCCATACCCATTTGGCCAGCCATGAATCCCTTAAGAAACCATGCAATTCAACCATGGAAATGAGAAAATAAAGCATGGGTAGTGTAGATCACTAAACAAAGTTAAGAAATTTTACCTTTAAACACTAGTTTCCTTAAATCTCCACACTTTCCCCTTGAAATTCTCCTCTAGGGTTTTTGTTTCATTTCTTTCCCTCTTGTTCTAGTTTTGGCTGACCATGAGGGTTGAAATAGGCTGATTTTATGCCTTTTTACAAAGAAAATAATAAAGTATTAAAGGCTTGACACGTGGCAACATTTCATTGGTCTAAATTTTAAATATTTGACTTTTAATTCTTTAATTCTCCACCACAAATTGCTCATGTTTATCCATTTCCATGATGAATAAAATCCTTTGGTCTTGACAAATGTTGGGGGTAAAAAATTACCATTTTACCCTCGATGTGGTAAAATTACGATTTTACCCATATACTCCGAAAAGTATCAAAATTACATTTTTTCCATTTTTCAACCTAAAATTATACTCCAATTGATCAATATTAGTCAAATGGGGCCAAAATCTTTTCTAAAAATTCTCGTGTTGTCCTCTGGTGGTAAAATTACCGTTTTGCCCCTATGCTCCAAAAATATCGAGAATTAAAATTTTTTACTGCCAAACTTCATATTATACTCAAAATGATAAATCTCGATAAAAATTTTCATTAAATAACCAAATTTAAATTTTAGGTGACAAAATGACTATTTTGCCCCTAATCGGTTAATATTCCTGCTTGACTCCAAATCAGCCCTCGAACTCCGAATCATCATTTTAAGTCATCATTGAACTGTGAAATTCTCAATTTCACCTTAGATCTTTATTTTTGATCAGTTCAAGGCTTTAATCAACTTAAGTGTACCTCTAGGTATAATATTGACCTTTAGTGATTTCTCAAAGCACTCTAATATATAAACTTGCTATTGAGTATATAAAATACATAGTGAGCATGTTGTATAATAGGGTTTGACAGCACTACCCCCCTTAAAATAAAATTTTATTCTCAAAATTTCTCTAATCAAACTCAAAGGAAAGGTGGGGTATTATCTTTTTATTCGATGCTCAACTTCTCTTGTTCTCTCATTTATAGGGAATCTTGATTTGCTCATTGTGTTTATTTCCAGCTCAACTTGAATACTTCACTTATATCTATTATTACCCTTTAGAATTTGATCAGCAACAATCCTCTCAATCATGGTCCTTTATGTTAATTAGGATTACACAAGGCGGTTTTCCAAGATAAAGAGTCTACGCAGCCTCTTGTCTATAATAAATGCTACAGTCACTAATTATAAACAAGACTCTATGTCAACTCCACTATTTCGGTGTTTACCATAAAAGTTGCTTCATTTAATCACTTTTCATTCAACTGAGTCAATACAAGAATTATAAATTCTCATAGTAATCCTTTATATTACTCATTTTCTATGCCACCATCGTAATCCTTTATTCACAAATTCATTACTTGACATTGAGGTCCATTCTCATTAATCTCTCATCTTTTTTATTTCTTAGGATTTGACTTTGGTCATTACATTATTGATTTTAATACTCCACATGGTAATTTATCTCAATGTAGCCGTTGGAATCTACTTAGTTAGAACAAATCTTTTACTTTTAGAGTTACTACCTTAGTCATTCTCAACAGCTTGACTCCTTTTTGAGTCTATACCACAATTAGCAAAGATAAATTTTCTATCACAGATGCATGATTGGGACATTGATCTCAACATATCTATATTACCTATATGATATGCCACAGTCATCCCTTAAGGCATTTTCACTACCAATATTCGCACATCTTTACCATGATAATTTCTCAAATAAATTAAAACTTGTGGGGGAAAACATACTTTACAATTTATATCTCCCTCTATAAGCATCTCCAAGAATCCTCATATTCTATGTCCTACCTTAAGTCATTCTTCCCATACAGTTCAATAAGTCACAATTTCATCACACACCTAATGATTCATTATTTATAGTATTCCACTGTTCTCATAGTCCATAATCGGTTATATTTCTCATCTTATAACTCCAATAATTTATTAATCTCTAGTACCAAAAAATCACAGAACAGTTCATCTTTCCTTACATTTATACACTCAATTCTTATTAATCAAGGATGTATCTTTCTCAAATCCCATCATTTACCTCCAATTAACCATATTTATACCAGATTCTCATCTTATACTATTGTGGTATCACTTTCTAATTCCCTCCATACTCAAATTTACAATCCTTGGCTTAATCCCGTTAATTGGTGATCAATTCATAGTATCACAAAGTTGAATCATTATTAGATCTAGTAATTGCTTGAACTATTAATGACTTCCTATTTTAACCTTCAATACTTATTTAAAATAATCGATCTTTCCACTAAGATAATTATCCATCTTCAATACTTATATTGCTAATCTACCTTTGTCATACTAAAAGATTTTCATACTCCTTTTGTCATTTAAACAACTACTCCATCATCCGTTTATATTATACAAGACAAAAGTCAACTCTTAAGCCTTTTATACAGGGGATTATTATTTTTGAAACCTTATTTACATTTTCATCATTTGGTATCAACATCCTTCATCACTATCTCACATCTTCATCTAACTTTTCACTCACTTTCTTCAGGTTGGATTCGTGTTTCATCTTCCGTTACAGTATAAACTCTTGTTGAAGAATGACTCTATGGTCTAGAAGGTGGATATGCTAGAGTATTACTCTCCACTCCGGATCGTATAGCTACTCCTTGTCTCGGGTGCAATCTAGAGGAATCTCTCCTCTGCATATCCATATGAGTTGATGGAGATGGGCTAGCTACAGTAGCCTATCCTAGTTGTGGGCAATTACTCCTAATATGACCTGGCTGATTACAATGAAAACATTGTGTAGGCCCCCTACACAACCCTATATGATAATTCCCACACGTTCTACATCTATCAGAACCTTTGGATCTCTTCCTAGAAGTAGCCACAGCAGATCCGCTGGATCTCAGAGGCCTCTACTGTGTTTGTGAAAATGAAGGTCGGGAAGATGTTGCTGGAACAGAGGTAGTATTTCCTGAAATAGATGAGTCTTTGCCTCTTTTAGGCGACTGATTGGAAGGTACACTCAAGTTCCTCCTCTTTATAAACTCAGCTCGCATTCTTCGATTTTCATTAGCGGGCTTTTCGGCCCTTAATGCCATTTGCACTACCTTTTTTTACGGCTCTTTACTAGTCACTGTCATTCGGTCTCTAATCTCATTTTGGAACCCTTTCTTAAAATAGTTGGCCTGATCTTGTTCAATCCTCACCAAGTCAGGCACATAAGACATTAGCTCGTTAAATCGAGCCTCATACTCTTCTACCGTCAGACTTCCCTATTTCAAACTAAGAAATTCTCTCTTCTTCTCTTTTTGATGAAAATGAGTATAATACTGATCATCGAATTCTATTAGAAAGTCTGGCCAGATAGGAAAAGTAGTGGAACGGGACTTTACTAAACTCCACCAGGTACGAGTCCTCTTTTCCAATAATCTCGTAGCCATAATCAACTTCATGTCATCATCCACTCTCATGTCAGAAAGGAGTTTTCGAAACTTGGTTGATCGAATCCTTGGCTACGGTGGCGTCTAACTCACCAATAAAAGAAACACAGCCTAACTGCCTAGCCTCCTTCAACTTCTTAGAAATAGAGACATCTTGTACTGACGGAACTGAAAGAGTAACTAGAGGTACTATAGGTGGGACCTGACCAGTTTGAGCTTGACCAGCCATAACGGTAAAATAGGTTGCCAATGCCTCAACTATCTTAAGAGGCATGGCAGGAATGCCAGTAGGTAATGGAGGAGGTGGTGGATATGGAAGACTCTCTGCCTGCTCAACAACAGGTGCTGCTCTATACGTGGATACAGCTGGTCCCTCCTCTACTGCCTCTTGTTGATGAGGTTGGGAACGACCCCTTCCTCTACCAACTGATCTAGTAACAGGCAGGTTTTCACGTCTAGGAGGCATAGTGATCTATAAAATAAATAACACAGTCTTAGGCAACCTCAGGTTCTATATGTAAATGCATCCTATTAAACCTAACCTGACTTAACCTAACTCGGGGCCACACTCACACTGTAAATTCTTAAAACAATTTTAAAACTAAAGCTTTAAAATCAAAAGCTTTTAAAACCAAAACCATGCTTTGATACCAATCAAATTGTCACCACCCGAAACTCCCATAGAGCCCATGACAACCGTCGTGACGTCCTGATAGGCACTCATTACCCGGAATGCCGACCGAAACCCCATAAGGCTTAGCATCAGCTTTCGCATCTCCCCAGTGAGCGACAGGTATTAAATCTCACATTTCAAGAAATCATAAATCACTTCCAAATCAAAACAATAAAATATTATTTTTTGGCTCACAAAGGGCATTTTCGTCATTTTTCTTCAAAAATCTCGAAACTAGCTAAAAACATAGGAGGTGAGTAGAAAATAAATTTTTCATGATTAAAAATAAATTTAAGAGTCTAAAATGTTCGTTGATGTAAAAATTTGACTATTTGAATATAATAATAAAAATATTCAATAAAATAAACTATTTTCTTATAAAACAATTTTTATAAAGTCATTGGTAAATAATTTTCGCAGCGTAAAAGCTAAATATATTCTTACATACTATAGTACAAATAGCCAAAGTATGAAATTTAAATTCCAGTGACACGTGGGCCCACAACTAACCAAAATGCATCAGAAGCTAGAAACTTACAACTTTTGTCGATTTAAGTCCAACTGATGGTCCTTGACAAGATCTGCTAACTATGGAATTTCCTGAGCCTGAAATGTAAGGAAATGAGGGTGGTGAGATTATAAAATCCCAGTGAGTAAACAGACACCATCAAAAATATCTAAAGTGGAGTAAATGGAGACAAATTCAAATTCTTTCTTTGTATTACCGTTCATCCTATCTCAACTCATTTCAATTGAGTAGAGACAAATAAAATATTCTATCAAGCAAAATAGAATCATTTTACTCGAATAATTAATATGGCTTATGAATCTCTTAAAAACTTACTTGGCTTATGCCAAAATCATTCTCGGGGATACCCTGGTCGAAGCATCTGACTGAGACCACCAAGACTGTTCAGTGTAGTATACACATGAACATATTTTTACATTTGAAAATCTAGCCATGCCTTGGTGTTGGCTGAGTCTCACTCTCACGCGGTGGTCCACGTGAAGTGCACTCAAATCTTTACCTCCGGAGATACCCTTCACGCGGCTCTCCGATTGAGGTATGGTATATCTGATTCCGTGCCCCCTCTCATAGGCTGGTCCACAAAACCTCCACTGCAGGGATTTTGGATTATTTTATCTACCACCTAATTTATAAAATTTCTTTATCTACATGACATGACAATTTATTACAACCTAGCCTCTCAAGGCTTAATACACAGTACTTGTAATTCTAACACGAAAATCAGTTTAGCCATTCATGCTCATATATTGTCACAAGTCATTAAATTTAAACACAATTTATAATACAACAAATAAATAATCTCCAATTACTCTATTTTTGAAATCATGATTCAATTTCAAAATAATATATAAAATCGTTTCATGGAATCATATTTGCTTACAAAACATAACAAATTTTCCATCTAAATTCATTTTCTATGAAATTATAGAATTTAATAGAACTACTTCAGATATTTAAGACGATAATAAATTTACTCATAATTTTGGGAGTCGAATTTCGAGGTTTTTCAACTACTGTTCCTCAAGTATAATTCCCTCGCCTTTATCCGAGAACTCACCACCTTGACAAATTGCACAATAATTTAATTACTACATTTGTGCTAATTAGGTACAAAATTGACCTAATTTCTATATGAATGCATGGAATGCTCGATTAACCGCTTAAATGCGGTGTTGACCTAATTCGGCCTATCACCCGATTAAATTGCCAACGCGTCCAATTTAATTCCAAATTACTCCATTTCTTTTCTAATACCTCAATTCACCAAACACCATTCAAATAACACCAATTTCAGCATCAAAACCCTCCCATTTCTTAATGGAAAAATTCGGCCATTATAGTGCACTAACACTAAAAATTTTCCTATTCCATTTTCTCACCATAAATCATCATTTCTCAACAAATTCACTTGATACAAGAGCAAATCACCATCAATACTCAACAAGGTTGGTTCGGCCATGAAGGGTTTCCATAGATCAAGTAATTTTCTTCACTTATTTTCCTGCTACATATCTTTTACTAACCGAAAACACTAACATAACTTAAAATCAAATCAAACCAACATCATTTCTCTCTCCATACCCATTTGGCCAGCCATGAATCCCTTAAGAAACCATGCAATTCAACCATGGAAATGAGAAAATAAAGCATGGGTAGTGTAGATCACTAAACAAAGTTAAGAAATTTTACCTTTAAACACTAGTTTCCTTGAATCTCCACACTTTCCCCTTAAAATTCTCCTCTAGGGTTTTTGTTTCCTTTCTTTCCCTCTTGTTCTGGTTTTGGCCGACTATGGGGGTTGAAATGGGTTGATTTTATGCTTTTTTACAAAGAAAATAATAAAGTATTAAATGCTTGACACGTGGCAATATTTCATTGGTCTAAATTTTAAATATTTGACTTTTAATTCTTTAATTCTCTACCACACATTTCTCATGTTTATCCATTTCCATGATGAATAAAATTCTTTGGTCTTGACAAATGTTGGGGGTGAAAAATTACCGTTTTACCCCCGAGGTGGTAAAATTACGATTTTGCCCCTATACTCCGAAAAGTACCGAAATTACATTTTTTCCACTTGTTACCCTCAAATTACACTCCAATTGATCAATCTTATTCAAATGGGGCCAAAATCTTTTCTAAAAATTCTCGTTTTGTCCTTTGGTGGCAAAATAACCGTTTTACCCCTGTGTTCAAAAAATATCGAGAATTAACATTTTTCACTACCAAACTTTATATTATACTCTAAATGATAAATCTTGATAAAAATTATCATTAAATAACCAAATTTAAATTTTAAGTGGCAAAATGACCATTTTTCCCTAATTGGCTAATATTCTCGATTGACTCCAAATCAGCCCTCGAACTCCGAATTGCCATTTTAAGTCATCCTTGGACTGTGAAATTCCCAATTTCACCTTAGATCTCTATTTTTGATCAATTCGAGGTTTTAATCAACTTGAGTGTACTTCTAGGTACAATACTGTCCTTTAGTGATTTCTCAGAGCACTCTAATATATAAACCTATTATTGAGTATATAAAATACGTAGTGAGCATCTTGTATAACAGGGTTTGACATAAATATTCTATTATATATTAGTTTTCAACAAGGAAGGACAAGTTCTTTCAAATGTTTTCTCTCAAAACGAGAAGAATGGTAGATGTACATGCTTGATATGATGTAGCATGTAAGATTTGATGGATGCATGAGTTCCATCTATGAGTTAATGAATGACCATGATATGCATGATATGTATGATGTTATGTTTGGAGGATGATGATTTCCCTCTTATGAAATGATGATGATTTATTAGATAAGATATGAATGTATGCCATGAAATGTATGTGTCAAGAATATCATGTACACTATGGGCTAAGCATGAGAATGATTTATGAGATAAAACAACATGTATGCCTTAATAACTTTATGAGATAGAGTTCTTTGAGCTTAATTGTGATGGTAATTTAGCTTAGTTCTTAAGGTAATGCATAGAAATTAGTAGGTTTTAGTTAAATTAGTTTAAGTTAATTGATTTAGGTGAGTCAATCTAATCTTAGTTAACTTTATGCTAAATTTGGGGTTAATGTGATTTAGATAAGTTGTTATTGATATATTTGTACTTTTGTAAGTGTTTAATAAAGGAAGACTTAATGGATGAAGGAAAGACTTCCACTGTATATGTTTTAGTATTTCAACTATAATTCTCTTTACAAAATCAGAATGAGATTATTTTTGAACCATTGGAAAGATAAGAGAAAAAGCTATAACTTTTATATTTAGCACTTTGTCTATTTCATCCGAGAAAATGGTCAAAAATCTTGTCAAATATTTAGTATTATAGCATTCTTAGAGCAATTATGATTTCTACTAATTAAATGGTCAAGGCCATGGCCTGGTGAAGGTAGGCTATAGCTCACATAGTCTGATGTGGAAATCCTTATTAGAATTTACTTCTTTCTTCACCCAACTTGGCTTAACTTCAAAGCTTTATAAAAACAACCTTTTGAAGGACTTTTAGACAACAAAAACAAGGAAACACTACATTGAAAGCTGAGAGTCCAGCCACAAAGTCATTGAAAAAGTATTGTTGAAGCTGAGAAGAAATCAAGGGATTCAAGAAGATTTGAAAGATCAAGATTACTATTCTTGGGTTCATTTATCTTTTTGTTATTCTTCTATTTCCTTAGTTTGGTTTTAATGTTTAAACTTAATTTGAAGATGATGTGTGACTTGATGGGGAACTAAATTATTTATCTAAGATTATGATTGAACTCAATACATAATCTGATTCATTTATCTCTCTTTTGCTTATATTTGATGGGTTTAAGTTATTTATTCAATTAATACTTCTAGTTGATTGGCCACCAATTAGACTGAATTAGAAATCTAAGTTAAACCTTGATGAAGGACATTTAAGTAGACTTTGAATAGAATAGTGAATGATCGAATACACTTTGTTGATTAGTTGATTTGATTTGCATATAGGGTAGATATATACCTATAGGTCATACGTAGCCAAGATTAGAGCATGAACTTAATGAATCTTTCTTCAATTTAATTACATAAACGTATAGTAAGTTAATTGGGAGAGATATTTTTATGACAACCTCAACATAGACCTATAAATAAATTAGGACTCTATATTACCAACTTAATCCATTAAACTAAGTTAAGAGAGAGAGACAATAATCAGATGAAGTATTGAGGAATATGATAATCTTAAGTCAGGTAGTCCTTTAAATTTAATAAAATAATTTTACTGATAGATGTTAGATTAGTTTTAGTTATTAGTTTTAATTTGTTTTTTTAATAATTAGGTTATTTGAATAAGATTAAGGTTTGTTAATTTTAGCAATTAATAGTAGGAATTAATTCAATTCTCCGTGGGAACAAATTTTACTTTCTATTATATTACTTGTTAACTATACGCGCACTTGCCTTAGAAATCAACAGCATGCCATGAGATGTATGTGTTGAGAATTTCATATACACTATAAACTAAGCATGAGAATGATTTATGAGGATGATTTTAGTTTATGATGCAAGTTATGGATAAGAACGATCCTATACTTGAGGAATCTTATGATGATGGTGGGGATTGATCACTATTTGCTTAAGTAGGGTGGGACCACTCAAAGATTGTGGATGAGGTTGATTTGCCACTCAAAAAGCACACTAGGAATCCTAAGTAGTGAGGATCAAATCACTACCTACTTGGATAGGGTGAGGACCACTTAAAGATATAGAGTTTTAAGTTACTAGAAAAGTTATATGAATTTATGGTTATGAGCTTATGTTTATGTTTGAATGCTTAGTGATGTTAGGATGTATGTTAGATTATGAGAAATGAAACCTTGGTTAGTGAAGTCTAGCCTAAGGTCCCATGGAATAGAAGAACTTAAAGAATGGTTAAGTGTAGGATTTTTGCATGGGAAATTGAAGTTTTAGCTTGATCTATTGATAGATAAGGTCAATTTATTGATAAATACTAGGAAGAATGCTATAGGAAGCATTCTGGATGACATCTATCGATAGATGCTTTGATCCTATAGATAGATTACTTACAGAAAAGGATTTTTAAGTGTTTTCTCAAGGGTTTTCAAGGGCAAATGGTTTCTAATGGATTATGCAAGCTTGCTTTCAACTAAATGTTATTGAGAACATATTCAAATGCCATATTGCATGAGTATTATGAACATTGATAAATTTTATGAATTCATGAGATTATAAATGCACAATTATGACAAACTCTCCCCCCTTGGTTTGTCCTCTTCCATGTGTTTATGGACATTGAATATGTTTATGATGATGTAGCCAAAGTTTGACATTTTACTTTATGCATGTTATGGATGAATGTGCAAAGGTGGCCCAAGAACTTATATGGACACCCGAAGGTGTTGATGAATGTTATTTGTTATAGTGTATGAGATTATGGCATTATGATGAACATATGAGATGAATGCACTTTCATGGTTTATATTGAGAAGTTCTATAACTGTGTAAAGTTGCTTATGGATTCATGCATGTGTAAATGTTGTGTGCTTTATGTATGATGATTATGGTTAATGGGCCAAGTTATGAATGGAAAAATGAAAAGAGGCTTGCTTGAGCCTAGTGGGCTATACCCGTTTGGTTTCATGCGTCGATCTTATCCCACCACAAAATGAAACTTGATAAAATCGCATAAAGATACCTAGAAATATTAAAAACATAGAACTTGCTCAAATCAAGAAAAAACAAAAGCATTAATGGGAAATTCGAATGGAAATAGCTAAAAAATAAAAGAATAAAAATCGGAGTAAGATTTTTTCTTAAAGCAAGAAAAAAAAAAGCAAGAAAAAAGCGTGGAGACAATAAAAAGCGAAGAGAACCAAGAAAAATGTGGGAGAACAAACAATAGAAGAAAGTGAAATAAAAAAAATACAAATTAAAAGCGAAAATAAGAAAGAAACAAAAAGAGAAGAAAGATAGAAAGAGAAATGGAAAAAAAACGAGCTAGAAAGGGAGGAAGATTTGGGAAACATGGGGTTTGGAAAAAACAAAAAACTGTGTAAACATTTTGGAAACCCAAAACTAACCTTAGAAAAAGGAAGACAATCAACATAAAAAAACCAAAATAGACCCAACATCTTGCAAAACATCAAAAATACCAAAAAAAAAAATCATTTTCACACAAAAACCATTAAGATTGCAATACCTTCTATTAATCAAAAAATGACCAAAAAAAAAATACTTAACATAAAGGAGGGTGAGAATACCCTCATTTGCGTTATCAAAGAAAAAAAATTTTGGAACCCCAAAAGCTCATCAATAATAAAAAATTAAATACCACACATGCATCATCTACAAATTAAATAATACTAAGCATGTCTTGAACATATGTCAACACCTGACTTGCCTCGTGACAATTTTACTATACAGTTATAGAAATATAGGAAGTGACACAAAAATGGTGTAGTTTTTGTGGGAAAGTGAGAGAGAGAAAAGAAAAAGAATGGGAGAAAAGAGAAAAGGTAATGAGAAAAGAGGAGGTATGTTGGAAGGAACTCAAAACCTATGATAGGAGGTCATAGGTTCGAATCCTAGTAGCAATCTTCTTTAAAGAAAGGAAACCTGTGAGGCATGGCCTAGAAACAATACAAGAAAACAGCTTTTTGCTGACGAAAAAAATTCCGTTGGAAATTTCCAACGGATTTTCAATAGAATTTTAACAAAAATTCCAACAGAATTTTTCTGTTGGAAAAATTTTTTGCGATCAAAAAAATTTCAACCACCACCTTTTCCAACGGATTTCCGTTGGAAATCTGTAGGAAAGTTTAATGGCTAAAAAAATTTTGAAGCCTAGTAAAATTTTCAACAGAATTTTTCATTGGAAAAAGTTATTGCCAATAGAAATTTTCCAATGGAAGATTTCGTTGAAAAATTTTGTTGATAATAATATTATTTTATTGTTTTCTTAAAATATTTTATACTTTTTATAAATTTTATTAATTTTTTATAAAAAATAGATATTAATAAAAGCAAATACATACATGTTGAAATTTGTAATATTTAAAAGTTTAAATATGTTTTCCTTTGATTAATTTTGTACATTTTTCAAACTTTATTGAATCATATATTATAAATTAATAATACCAAATTCATTAATTTTATAACATTAAAAAATTTATAAAAAGAACAAAATAAATTTGTTAATTTTATAAAAATACATGATACGATATAATAATCAATTAAACAAAAAATAATAATATTTTATATACGTTTTAATTGTAATGAGTTAATACCGGTAAAATAATTAAGAATATTGATTTATAATAAACTTATTAATATAATATATTTAAAATATATTAATTTATTATATCTATGTATACAAATTAGAATCATAGCTATATAATAAATATATATATAATATGTATATATATAAATCTGTATTATTCATAAAAATATATATAACCTATTGTATTAATATGAAAGTACAAGTTATATTTTTTAATTGATATAACTTTATAAGTTAATATATATACGTATGTATATGAGATACTTAAATATCTTGCATATATATATTAATATGTTTCATATGTAAGCTTATAGTAAATTTCATTTATATGATTATAGTTATTAATTTTATTAGTTATTATTATACTTTTTATAAAATTATATTGATAATTAATTATACAAATTTTGTAATATAAATCAAAATATAATATATAATTTGTGTCATTAATATATATAATAAATTTAGTAATATAATATTATGTTTTATATTAAGTAATATAAAAAATAATTTATTAATAAAATTTAAATTTATGTCACTAAAGACTTGAACCTTTGACCACGTGTTAAATGAATTAAACTTTAAACAATTCTTCCACCCGCCAGATCAATTTTAAAAGCTCCCAACTTAATTTCAAAAGAAACCAAACCTTCTTACTTCACCTTCTGCGTCGCTCACTTTCCTCAAATTTTTAGTTTGGCAGAGGTCATGGATCAGAGAAAGTGAGGGAAGTAGCGATGGCAGGAGCAAAGAAATTTATGGAAGCTGATAATGTAGAGGCTATAATAACAAGAATCGAGCACAAATCTAGGAAAATCGAGAGCTTACTTAAACAGTAAGAATTTCTAATCGGATCAAATCCCTCTTTCTTTTTTAAAGAAGAAACCCTAATTGAGCAAGGATTAATTTGTTCTTACCTCAGCAATAAACGCGTTGAAGCTCTTAAAACAGCATTAGAGGCCTCTCCTCCTATGACTCGAGACGAGCCATGCAAGGTCTCCTCCTAAGCTCTTACAATCCATTTCTACAATCAAAGCCAATTATATTACCTGTCAACAAGTGACCCACCCCCGCTTCTTTTTTCTTTTTTCTTTTCATCTCGATGATTGAGGCTTTAACTTGTGTGGAGATTCAAAGTGGGCAATTTTGTTTTTTTTTTTTAGGCAAATGATGCTCAACTTAGTACAATGGTTGCAGAACAGGTGCCTACCACAACATTTAAATTTTTGTATTGATTATGGGTTTTGTTTGGTTTTTGCTTTAGCTACTTGTTATTCACTGTTTGGGTTTTGTTTGATTGACTCAAAATGAGCAAATAACTAAAACGCAACCCTAATTATAATGTACTTGTTCTATATAAAAAGCTACATTTTAAATTTATTACTATTTGATTTTGTATCCAAATGTGTTTTTAGCCTTTTGCTTCTAGAAGCAAGAAACAAGTAGCAAAACCAACAATCAAAGAGTACTTGATTGAATATATGGAGTTAAAGAAGCCCTAGACTTTTATTTTAATTGTTTTTTCTTCAAAAAATACTATGCACTACAGGTTGAGGAGGCCCAGGCTGGGCTTGAGTCGCTTGTGTTATCACAGAAAACAATACACCAGCTGCGTGAGAACTTCATTTCTATTGAGAAGTATGTTTGCTGATATTCCATTGAGATGGTATCATCATTTTTGCTCTTGTTTTTATTTTTTTTGTTTTTGAAATCTTTTTAATAATTGGATCACCTTGTCTATCAGGTTATGTCAAGAATGCAAAAACTTAATCGATAACCATGACCAGATAAAGCTTCTTAGCAATGCCAGGAACAACTTAAATACAACGCTTAAGGTGAGTTTTCTGTCTTTTTATAAATTGAAAACCATGATCAGCATCTGCCCTTGATGGTTTTAAACAAATACAATCATTAATAAATAATAATTACGCTTTGAGCACACATGTTTTAAATGCTTACATCCTTTCTGTTGCATGCCCAAAGTTTTTGTTTACCATTTAAGGGCTGTCTTATTGGGGCTGCAGCCATTCTAAATGTTGGAGCCGTAACTAGAATGTTTGCAAGTCTTGGACTTACTCTTGGAACGAAGGATGGCAATATTGTTGGATGGAAGGTGTTAGTTATTTATGAGGTTTATTGTCAGGTTTTATAGTAAAACGTGCTTCTTGTCAAGTGCAAATATGTGGTTATGTGGCTTTAGTTCTTTTCAATGTACTGAATACCGTTTCTTAAGTTGTGGCAGTGTTGTTTATGTCTTGATCTTTTGTAGAATGTTGAGGGTATGATGTCCATTTCAGTTGAAGCTTCTGAGGCACGAGATTCTTTGAGCGATGATAAAGAACTTGTCAATACATATGAGGTGGAAATTTTTTCTTTATAATCGCAGTCAGTTGTAGAATCAATTTATTGAAATGTTTGAGACATTATGTATCAATGCTCTGTATTTCTCTTTTCATCCTCTATTACTCAGAGGTTAACTGCGCTTTGATGGGAAGCGGAGTTTTGCATTAGCAGCTGTGGCATCTCAAAAAGAAGAGGTTGGCAGGTTAAGGTACGCATCTCCTTCAATTTCGTTGCATTAAGTAAATAGTTTTGATAGCAATGCCAATATGATTGTTGGAAAATTGAAGTGGAAATATTAATCTAAATATTGGACATTAGTTCCTGCTATTATATGCCTTATCGTTTTAGATGTTATGCTGATTATAGTTTAAAGAAATTGTAAAAGGAAAGGACATGGTAAAATTTGTTTGCCATTCAAAGGATATCATAATTGCTTTCTGACCATTTCAAAATATATCAGGTTTTAAGCTTTTCGTTTTGTTGGCGTTTGGTCCTTGTAATGAACTTCGAGTATTGGTAACAAGAGATCTGAATTTGGCTAGAATGTTAGGAACTCTGGAGGTGGAATGACAATCTGAGTTGGTTTATGCAGGATTTTGTGTGATGACTTTTTGAGCTTGTGGCCCAATGGTTACCATTTAATTGGAGGTCTCTTTATGCTTTGTTAGAGAAGCATTGGAGCTGGCTGATCTGCTAAACATTGGATTATTGAGAAGTAAGGCATAGGCACTATTGATTAATGGCAAAGGAATGTCTACAAGTACCTGTGGCTAATGAGTTGACATTTTGTAACCAACTGTACTTGATATTTTTCACAGACTGACCAATTAGAATACAATTAGAATGTGAATGCTTCACTAGGTTGTAAAGTCTTACTGCTGAAAATGGCCTAATGAAATGTTATTGTTATGGGGAAACAATTGCTTTCATTTTGGGTGCATGCTCTATAGTTTTATATTTGATAGTGCTAAGAAATAACAAGTGATGATTGTTATATTCTTTCTAGGTACATATATAGAGGATTGTCAACCGGAGATCGCCCCACATGTGATCAGTGTCTTAGGATTCATGAGAAGCTTACAAAGAGAGCTGGTTTGGGATGCATACTTCATTCACTTGTTGACACTATGAATACAGTTTGACTCTATATAAGTCCTTGCCTTCAAAAAATATTGTATTCTAGAAATATTTGTTTTTTTCCCTTAATTCTTACACATATATGTCAAATATAGATTTTTTTTTCAGGGCTGCAATTTTAAATTTTTGTTGAATAGAAATGTGCTAAAAGTTTTTATGTTATCAAAATTGTTGATTGCTTCAGAAGTTTTTGTGATAACTTTTCTCCCTGCTTCATATTTCTTGAACAAATTGAAGAATGGTTAAAGATTTATTGAAGAATTGGAAAAAAGAATGGATTGAAATTTCCAACGGAATTTCATTGGAAATTCATTTCCTACGGAATTATTTCCAACGGAATTTTTAACGGAATTTTGTTGGATATTTCCAACGGAATCACAAAGGAAAGCCAATAGAAAATAGATTTTTTTCAATGAAAAGTATTACCCACGAGACTTTTACCGACGAAATTTTTAATGAAATTTTTCATTAGATATCCATAGGAAAAGGTTATTTTCAATGGAATTCAAGTTATTTCCAACAGAAAATTTCGTTGGAAATAGCCTATTTTTTTATAGTGTAAGGAAGCCTAACTAGAGAGAAAAAAGAAAAGAAACAAACAAACAAAGAAGGTAAAAATGGGTCTTTGTTGGTGAAGGCCTACTATTGGTGTTCAAGAATAATAGGGTTTGTGTTTATGGCCAATCCAAGTAAGATTATCTTGAGCATGCTATTTGTTTGTGTTTATTTTATGTTAGTATATGAATTAATTTATGTTTAATTGGATTAATGCATAAAATAATAAAATAATATAAAAATTGTCACAACCCGGTACCCTCTTCGAGTCCATGACAACCGCCGCGACGTTTCGATGGGCATTCATTGCCCCGAATGCCAACCAGAACCCCGCAAAGCTTTTGCATCAGCTTTTTCACTTCCCCTGTAAGCAACCATTACTGAAATCATGTTTTAGAAAATTCTAACCTTTTTTTTTTCCGACTCAAAATCGTAAAAAATAATTTTCACCTCACAGGGGCATTTTCGTCATTTTTGTCAAAAATTTTGAAATTTGCAAAAATCGTAATAAGTGAGTAGAGAACACATATTTCAAAATCAAAAATAAGTTTTACTATCTAAAACCGGTATTTAAAACAAAAATGTAACTATTTGTTTATAATAAAAATATTGAATAAAATATGCTATTATTTTATAAAACAATTTTTATAGAGAAGTCCATGAATAATTTTTACAGTGTAAAATCAAAATAAATTCTTATAAACTGTAATATAAATAACCAAAGTATAAGATTTCATTTACATTGACACGTGGGCCCCCCCCAATTGACCATGAAAGTATAGGACTACGAACCCTTACTTTCTCATATGCCACTCCAAGATTTTCTTCTCGATGCAACTGATGGTCTATTACCTACTCTAAACTTGAAAAATGTTTAGGAAGAAGGGGTGAGATTATATAATCCTAGTGAGTAGACAGACATCATCAAAATAATCTAAAGCTGAGTAATAGGAGACAATAAAAATATCCCTTCGCAAATCACATTTCACAACTTGGAAATTCATCCCAACCCATATAAACAATTATTTTTCAATTAATTTCTCAATATGGCTTATGCGCTTTTCAAACACTTGGCTTATCAGAATACTCGGCTAGAGGTGCATCTCGCCTCGCCTTGTGAAGGCTCTCTGCTTTCCTCTTCCAAGTTCCTGCCACTTGGCCCGTGCCAAAATCCATTCTTAGGGATACCCCGCGGAGGCATCTTTATCGAGACCGCCAAGGCTATTTATTGTCACACACACACAAACATATTTTACCTCTAACAACACAGCCGTTCCTTGGCGTTGGCTGAGTCTCACTTTCACGTGGTGGCTAGCATGAAGTGTACTCAAATCCTACCTCGGGAGTTATCTTACGCGCCTTTCCGAACAAGATAAGCTCAATAAATGGGAGTCGTGCCCCTCCAATAGGTAGCCCACGGAAACCCTGTCACTGTAGTACCCTCTCTATAAATATATATGTATACACATATATATATATATCTCACCAGTCAATAAAATCACAATAGTATGACATGGCCCACATAGCTCATTCAAAGTAAAGCAAAGTAGTTCATATATTCAACACATTATAAAAACAGCCAGTCATCCCCACATTTATCATAAGCCATCCAATTTAAACAATTCCATTTGCAAATACAACCAATCAGTCTCCAATTACTCTCTTTTTCCAAAATTATCATTTAATTTCTAGAAAATTTATAAAATCATTTTATAAAATCACATTTTCCTATAAATACAATAATTTTCCATTTAAACCATTTTTCATAAAATCACAGAGTTTAATAAATCTATTTTAGATAATTAAGACGATATATGAATACTCACAGTATTAGGAGTAGAAATACTCCTATCCTCCACCCTCGGGTGCAGTCTCTTATCCGTAATAATTGACTCACTACCTATCCATAATCCACGACACAAAATTCAATAAATTGTGTCAGTTTATCATAAATTATTTCAGGCTCTTATCCATGCGTATGCACTAGATATGGTTTGAAATGTCTGGACAATCGCTTAATTGCGGTGTCCGGCCAAACTCACCTATACACGGTGTAAATTCCTAAAATCCCCAATTCAACTCTAATTCCATCCATTTCAATTTCAATTATCCAATTATATCCATAATACCTCAATGACTGTGAATTTGGTCCAATTTATCAGTCCGGACCACTAATTACGCTTTTACCCCTAGTGGGTAAAAATTCTAATTTTTGCACCGAAAATTCCTATTTAATTTCCAACCTCATAATTCATCATTTTTCCATCCAATTCTCTTAAAATAAAGTCAACCTCATCCTCACACACCATTAGCTAGATTCGGCCTAGAGAAATTCATGGAGAAAATGAATATTTTTTTGGTTGTTTTACTTATAAACATGCTAAACTAACATTAAACACTAACATAGTTCAAAATCAAATTAATCTAACAACTTTCTCGCTCTAAACCCATATGATCAGATTTGAATACATCATCAAAATACATAATTTAACCATGGAAAATAAGAAGAAATGCATGGAAATGGTAGATCTTAAGCTAAGCTTGAAAAATCATACATTTAAACACTTGATTCCTTGAAAAATCACACTTTTTCTTTGAATTTTCTCACTCTAGGGTTTGTTCTTATTTCTCTCTCTCTCTCTCCTGCTGGTTTTGGCCGACCCTCCAAATTAAGAATTCTGGAATTTCAAGCCTTTTAATAGGCTTAATAAAATATTATTATTTTATTTACCTTTTGAATATTTTATTATTTTATTTTTTTCTAACCATCTTTTTGACTTTCTTTTTCTACCACTCAATCCTCTTCACTTATCCATGTCTTCCATGAAATTTCTAGACTCATCCAAATTTTTGGTGGAACAAATTTTCTAAAATTACACTTTTACCCCTAAACTTTTCAAAAGTTACATTTTTGTCCCAAAAATTGAAAATTTACCAAAATGCATAATTTTCACTCCTCATACTCATATCACACTCTAAATAATTAAATTTGATCAAAATCCTTTCGAAAATTCAATTTTCGATTTCAGGTGGTAAAATTACCATTTTGCCCTTACACTCCAAAAATATCGAAAACTCATATTTTTCATTGCTAAATCTTCCAATTGTACTTCAATACTCATATCATACTGAAACATGTCAAATGGGGCTAAGAAAATCTTTTCTAAAAATTCTCATTTTGTCCTCAAATTGCAAAATGACCATTTTACCCCTAATCGGTCAATTTTCCTAATTGACTCCAAATTAATCCTTGAACTCCAAATTACCATTTTGAGTCATCCCTAGACTGTGAAATTCTCAATTTCATCTTTAAGATCTTGATTTTATCTTGTTTGAGGTTTAATCGACTTAACCGTACTTCTATGGGCAATATTGTCTTTTAATGATTTCTCAGGACTTCCTCAACATGTAGACATTCTATCGAGCATGTGAATGACATTGAAATTACTTTATAGAGCAGGGTTTGACAAAAATGGTAAATAATGATTTATTAATTCAAATAATTTAAATATTAGCATTGTTGCCTAGCTATCTAATGCCTTTTTAAACCACTAACTAGTCAAATCTGACCTAATTAGGGCAAATTCGATCCATTTGGATCTACTATGTGAATTTCTCGCTAAATCTCAAGTTTTTAAGTGATTTTGATGAAATGAAGCCTAACTAGAGAGAAGAAAAAAAAATGAAAGAAATGAAAAAAGAAGGTGGAAATTGGTTTTTGTTGGTAGAGGCCTGCTATTGGTGTCCAAGAAGAATAAGGTTTGTGTTTGGGACCAATCAAAGTAAGATTGTCCTGTTCTTACTATTTGTTTGTGTTTATTTTATGTTAGTATATGAATTAATTTATGTTTAATTAGATTAATGCATAAATAATAAAATAACATAAAAATGGTAAAGTAGGCTCTAAGGCCAAACCATTTTGTAAACCCTCGGATGTATTAGTGGTCTACTCTCGTAAAGTGCAAGATGAAGTTAGACATTGGCTTCATTGTATTCCTAAGACTATTTGCATTATTCCTTTTTACATACCAAGTGGTGATAGTGAAATAAGTCTTAAAGAAAGTGTTTATTGAAAGATTCACCTTGAAGTCAAATTTGCTGGTTTCTTAAATACCATCTAAACCCTATTTGCACCAATAATTTTAAGACTTATTTTTGTGGCATTCAAAATGGCTTCACTTAAAGAGATGGCTACCAACATTGTCAAGTTAGATAGCTTTGAGGGAGGAAACTTTATTCGATGGTAGAAAAAGATGCGCTTCTTCCGCACAACTCTTAAAATTGCTTATGTTCTAGACACACCACGACCAAATGAAGAAAGTGGTGAAGAATTTGTGGATAGAACTCATTTGAGGCAAAAATGGGATAATGATGACTACATATGCATGGGGCACATTCTTAATGGAATGTCGAATGCATTGTTCAATGCGTACCAAAATGAAGCTAGTCCAAAACAACTTTAGGACAAATTAGAAGCAAGGTACATGGCCAAAGATGCAAGTAGCAAAAAATTTCTGGTTAGTCGCTTCAATAATTACAAAATGGTTGATAATCGTTCTATTATGGAGCAATTGCATGAGTTTGAACACATTCTAAATAGCTTTAAGCAATATGGTCTTAAAATGGATGAAGCTATTGGGGTATTTGCAATAATTGATAAGCTTCTTCTTTCATGGAGAGATGCAAAGAAAACTCTAAAGCATAAAAAAGAAGATATGTCTCTCGATGACCTTGGTAATCATCTTCGAATAAAAGAAGATTATCGCAAACTAAAAGAAGGCAAGCAAGATGAAAAGAAAAAGATTATACTGAAAGGAATTTTAAAACTTCAAAGGTCCATGTGATGGAACACAAACCATCAAACAAGTTAATCTCACACAACAAAAGAAAACATTCTGTGGGTATGACTGAAAAAAGTCATAAGCTCAAAAAGAACAAAAATGAGCCATGTGTCCATTGTAACAAACTTGGACACTTTAAGGCAGAATGTAAACTTTTGAAAAATAAGACATAAGGTGTGAACAACCACAAATTTGTGGTTATGGTTTTTGACATCAATCTTCTTCAAGATGATGGAGCATGGTGGATTGACATTGGTGTAACTAATCATGTATGCAACAATAAGAGTTTCTTCAAGACTTTGGAAGTAGTTAATGATGAAACCATGATATACATGGGAAATTCCTCCAACACACAAGTGAAAGGAAAAGGCGCCGCGAAACTTATGTTTACTTCTAGAAAAAATACTTGTACCAAACAATGTTTATTATGTACCGAAAGTTAGAAAGAATCTTGTGTCAAGTGACTTGTTGAATAAGTATGGCTTCAAATTAATATTTGAAGCAAATAAGTTCATCCTTCCAAAAGATGGACAACATATGGGAAGTGGATATTTTTGTGAAAACATGTTCAAGTTTAATATTAATAAGAATATTATTGGTTCTACTTATATTAATGCCTCGCTTAATGTTCATGATAGTAAAGCAATTTTGTCTAATCTATGGCATAATAGATTACATTTTGTTCATTATAGAAGAATGCATGATATGGCTGAATTAGACTTAATACCCAATATTGATGTAAATAATGATATGTGCAAGACATGCATGGTTACTAAAATCACAAGAAGCTCATTTTCTAAGATATAAAGAAACTCCAAATTACTTGCATTAATACATTCTGATGTTTGTGACATGCATAGTACTCCATCTATTGGTGGAAAGAAATACTCGTAATATTTATAGATGGCTTCTCTAGATATTGCTATGTTTACATATTGCATACTAAAGATGAAGCAATATAGAAATTTAGAATTTATAAAAATGGAACTGAATTATGTTGTGAATTGCTTATCAAATGTTTACAAAGAGATAGAGGAGGTGAATATTATTATCTTAAGTATTTTGAATCCACTGGTATTATTCATGAGATTACCGCTCCATACATACCAGAACAAAATGGTGTAGCAAAACATAAGAATCGAGTTCTTACAGAAATGATCAATGCTTTGCTTTCTAATTCAAGTTTGGGAAAAGGATTTTGAGGCAAAGCCTTATTAACGACTTGCCATATACTAAATAAAATCCCAAACAAAAGGAGCGAAACTACTCCTTATGAACTATAGAAAGGAAAAAAGCCAATTCTTAATTATTTAAAAGTTTGGAGATGTCGAGCTATAGTTAGAGTTTCGAAACTAAAGAAAGGGAAATTGGGTGAAAAAGGAATTGAATGTATATTTATAAGATATGCTGAACATAGTAAAACATATCATTCCATGGTGATAGAGCTGAATGATTTATATTCCATTAATACAGTTATGGAATCAAAAGATGCTATCTTTGATGAAACAAGATGCAATTCAATTCCAAAACCTAAAAAACTAGTAACAAAAAGCGATAAACTTTCAAAAATTGACAAGAACACTATTAAGCTTCGAAGAAGTAAAAGAATTAAAAAAGCAATGACATATGGATCCAATCTCCTCATGCACTTAGTAGAAGGTACAATAGAAGAAACATGTGAATACTTACCTTACTACTTTAATGTAAAAGGTGAAAGTGATCCTCAAACTTATGAGGAGGTAATGAAGTCTTGAGATGCTTCATTTTAGAGAAAAGCAATACAAATAAGATGAACTCGATAATGGGAAACAAAATATGGAAATTAATAGACCTTCCACCAGGTTCCAAGCTAATAAGCTATAAGTGGATTTTCAAAGAGAAAATGAAAGTTGATGGAACAGTAGAAACGTTTGTAAGGCTAGTGGCAAAAGGCTTTAAACAAAATGAATGTGTTGATTATTTTGATACATATGCATCAATAGCAAGAATAGCTACAATTAGAGTGCTTATGGCACTTGCATCTATACATAAGATGGTAATTTACTAAATGGATGTTAAAACGACATTCCTAAATGATGGGTTAGATGAAGAGATGTATATATAACAACTTGAAGTGTTTGTTTTTCTTAATCAAGAAAGGAAAGTATGTAAGCTTGTAAAGTCCTTGTATGGATTAAAACAAGCGCTTAAACAATGGCATCAAAAGTTCGATGAAGTTGTGCTAGCTATCGGCTACAAAATCAATCAATTGACAAATGTATTTATAGTGAGTTCCATAATGGTAGAGGTGTCATCATTTGTTTATATGTAAATAACATGTTAATCTTTAGTACTGATTTATACCAAGTAAAGGATACAAAAAGGTTCTTGTTAAAGAATTTTGACATGAAAGATATAGGTATGGTAGATGTTATTCTTAGTATAAGAATAATGAGAGAGAATAATAGTCTAACATTGTCTCAATCACATTACATTGAAAAGATTGTAATAAAGTATGGTAAGTTGATTGCATGCCCATGACTACGCCTTATGATTATAATCTAAGGTTAATACCTAACAAAGACAAGCCAATAGCACAAAATGAATATGCAAAGGTGATTGGATGTCTAATGTATGCCATAGTTTGTACAAGCCCAGATATTGCTTTTGCTATTGGGATGCTAAGTCGATTTACAAGTAATCCAAGTAAAAAACACTGATATGTTGTTCATAAAGTTCTAAGATACTTAAAAAGTACAAAGAATTATGGTATTTGTTATTCAGGTTTTTCTTCAATTTTAAAAGGGTATATAGATGCTAGTTGGAACTCAAATAGAACGAATCATACATCTACGACTGGTTCGATTCTTACAATTGATGAGGGTGTTGTTCCTTGGGGTTTCAAGAAACAATCTTGTCAAGTAGACTCCACTATGGCGGCTGAATTTATAACTTTAGCATCTGCCACCTAAAAAGCGGAATGGTTGGGAGATTTACTTTATGAAATTCTGTTGTAGTCTAAACCAATGACATGAATCTTGATACATTGTGACAATGAAACAACTGTATCGAAGGCATATAATCAAGCATACAATGGAAAGAGTCGATATATTGGACTTTGACATAGCATTGTAAGACAAAGAATTAATGATGGTATAGTCACTATAAGTTATGTGAGGTTTGATGAAAATTTAACGGATTTGTTCACCAAAGGTTTTAAAAAGGACTTGGTAATAAAAACATCAAGAGGGATGAGTCTCAAGCCTATCAACTAAATCTCCAATGGTGAGAGCTCACCTCGACTCTTGCTGCCGACCTGTAAGTCTTAGGTACTGATCATTCTACCACATGGATGATTGTAAGCACTAATTTATATTTTCCATCCCAAGGTGTATAGTGCTTGGTTTCTGTAATGTGTAAAGTAAGGTTGAGCAAAAGTTCTTAATAAACCCATAACATGTATATGTTGAAGTACTATAATTACGAAGTACTTCTAATGGGGGCTATCTATGTGAGTGGAAAGGTGACCGTTTCTAGTAGCTAATGGCTTGACTCTACAAGCACCCATGAATGGATGCAAAACACAAGGTCATAAAACGTGTTGGCAAAACTAGATACAAAGTGAGCAATGAAGCTTGTGTGTATTTAGTGGCCTGACTAATACAATGCAGAATCAATGGTTCAATGTTTGGTCAACCACTTAATTCAGACTAGAACCAACCACACTCACTAAGTGAAGGTTCAAATCTATGGGATACCTTCATTTATGCACAAGGTTCCCAAAGTTGTTGGTATTTGGAAATCTTGAAAATGGTGGGGGATTGTTGGTGTATTTTCAAAATCAAAGGTTATGTCACATGATGAAGAGCTATCTTAGCTCAAAAGTTATGTCACATAAAGTGACATAGTGTGTCTGTTGGATTGTACGTAGATTTTCATGTGAATGATAATGTCTTTTGGTAAAATGACATCCAAAAGTTATGAGACAAATTGAAAAGACATCATAGCTCAAAAGTTAAATATGGAAAGTTATTGTTTCAAATGATAACTCAAAGATTATATTTTATGGAATGAATAGTTATCTTTTCATAAGATGATTATTGAAACAAGAGCTTTATCCAAAAGTTGTGTCTGACAAAACATAAAGATGCCTTTTAAGCAAAATGGTGTCTTAATGAAAAGGTTGTATCCTTGAAGAAAAGACACTTACAAGCCTATATAAAGGGCTTGTTGCCAACCATTTTGACACATCAAATCAAAAACAAAACAAGAGCAGAAAAAACAAGAGCAAGAAAAGTGTTGTGTTCTATTAACATAAACACTTAAGTTCCCATCAACTACAAAAGCATCCCAATTCTTTATAATCTATTTGTTGCTGAAAGTAGGCTCTTAGGTCAAACAACTTTGCAAACCCTATATCTAACAGTTTACTCTCATAAAGTGCAAGACGAAGTTAGACATTGACTTCATTGTATCCCTAAGGCTATTCGCATTATTCCCCTTTGCATACCAAGTGGTAGGGGTGGAATAAATCTTAAATAAAGTGTCTATTGAAAGGCTCGCCTTGAAGTCAATTTTACCAATTTCTTGAATACCTTCTAAACCCCATTTGCACCAACAAAAACTAAATTTATTTTACCTGATTTTAATAAAATACAAAAATAAATAATATAAGTCCTCATTTTGATTTACAAGAAAATCTAACATAAACCTGTCCATGGGTTAGGTTATGGATAAGATTTTCCACACTTAGACCGATCCTTGAGATTATTCTATTATGAAACTAATTAATTTTTATATAATTTTAATTTTAAAATATATTTACAATATTAAAATATTAATATAAAAATATTTTTCAACTATTTTAATAATAAATAAATTTAAATGGATGAGCCGAACCCAATCTTAATTGTTAGATGTAACAACCGAACCGAGTCCAATCAATAGACACCTCTAATACATATAGCAATTGTACTTTTTGAAAAGCTGATCAATCACATACATCTTTTAACTTCAGGGATTCTATATATCTAAATAGCAATTGTTCAACTTAATCCTTACGTGGATCTCTAATCTATTCCTGTTGCGATTAGCTAGATGAGTCATCTATGAGTCGGCAAAGACTGCCGGTCCCGTAAATAGACTTTTGGGCACCGTCGGTGTCATTATCTGTACAATTTAGTAAAAGAGGCCCCACAGAGATGACTCAGTGACCAGTCATTCGCTTATAACTTGAGGACGTCTTTTTCACTTTTAGGCTTATCCACAAAGATCCCCCAACGTTTAACATAAAAATTTTCGCTGATATAATTGGTTAGAAGTAGTTCTCTCATCTTTGGAATTCCCATGCACACGTTTCAGTTAAAAGTGAGTCTTCGGTTAAAACGGTTAATTTGATCAAAGAAAATCATTAAACAATTTAACCGATTTCTCTTAAAATATTAATCAAATTAAACCAACTTAAGACTTTGACTTTAAAATAATCGATTTTTTTATTTTTTTTCCTTTTTTAATTTATTTAATATTATACTAATAATATAGTTTATGTTACTACATATTACATTATTATTTATAAATTTCTCAATATAATAATATAGTATATTGTTAATATATAGTTTTGGACAAATTAGTGTATATTGTTAGGCTTATCCATAAAGATCCTCCAATGTTTACGTTTTTGGTACATAAAAATCTTGCCACTTTGACATTTCTCAATATTCTGAGGCATATCATCACTTACGTGTCATCTGTTCTTCACATATTTTTCTTAAATCCTGAATGCGATACTCCAGCAGTGCATTTCAATTATTAAAAGACTAATGTAATGGGTATAGGCAGTTTGGAAAACTAGATTGAGTTACTTTGAGAGACATATCAAGAATTAAATCAATTTATAATTTGCTGCTTGCGAGTTTCTCAATAGTTCCATCATGCAATTTTCAAGCACAGAGCTTTAGCCGACAACTTAAAACTAAAAGAATGGTGTCATCCAGAATCTCTCTTCATATTTTATGATAGCTTAGGCATAGAGACAACCGCAGAGCAAATGCCTAAACCAGGTTGATGTTACAGAACAGAGCAAGCACTTTTTCCATCATTTCAGCAGAAATAATTGATCTATGAACAGGTCCAAAACAATAAAGCAAAGCTCCCCTTTGTTCGAACAGTATACAACTGAGGGGTACAAACTCATCCAAGAATCAGAAGAATTTTCGCTCTGAAATTATTCATTCATATGCAAAACGAAAAAAAATTATTCCTTCATACAATATGGACGAACGCCAAGCACGACTTTCATGCAACTTCAATATGCAGCTGCACAACAATTAGATGCCTTGCATGTGGACATAGCTAGCTGATTTTGACTCTGACTATAGGCTACAAAGAACTTTTTTTGACAATGGATAAACAACATGCAATTTAACAGTAGTTAATGTGGCTATCAAAACAAAAGGAGGAAATTTCATAAAGTTAGAAAAACGTTAAAGCATGAGCGTTATCGCGCGATTACGTTCGTTTGCTTGCGGAAAACTTGCGCAAAGTAAAATAACTCGGCAGGCCAGCTGAATGGACAAGGAAACTGTTGTATATTATAAATGCTGGCTCTGCTTCATTGTTTTTGCCGCTACCTTCGAACGAGATGAGGTTGAGGATTTTCCCAATGCGTCGTCGTGTTGCCAGGATGGTGCTTAAGAAGAGTCGCTTCAATATGCAATATAAGCATAAGGTGTGTAAGATTAAATGCTCATTTTTGTATTGCTGTTTGTTGAAACTCGCATGTTAAAGTTTGACGAAACTTGTAATTATTAATTCCGTTGTAATTGTTCAATGGCTAGAAGAAAAATGGGACAAAAGATTTGAAAGTCAAATACAGACGATTAAAGGCAGATATCGAAGAGATTGGCAAGGAGCAAAAAAGCATCAAAGAAGGACAATCACAGGTTCGAGAGAAATTCAAGGCAATTGAAATGGAATGTCAAGTGCTAAAGAAAGAAACTGAACTCATCATCCAGCAAAGTGCGCTTACACGTCATCGTCTGGCTCTCATGTTTCATATACTCAAGGCACGAGAAGAAGGCGATTTCGCTAAGGCCGCTCAGGTCACTCAGTTGCTACGGTTGGTTTTCTATTATGGTTTTGCTTCAAATATAAACAAAAATTAGAACAAAACATTGACCAAAGTTTCCTCCAATTTCTCACAGTGAATTAATAGCAAGGGATAACATGCAATAGTCAGCGTGGAGGAACAGATGATTACCTGTTAAAGGTTGCCACCCGGTAATCTTCAAGAGAACTATCAATGGATAATTGGAGACGTTTTTTTGATATGGAAAGCGACCAATGGTGGAGTTATTAAAATTGGAAGTTGTTACGTTTTATTAGATAACCTTAATTTCAATGCATGATTTACGTGTTTTAGGAAAAAGTAGATCTAGTAATTTTGAACACAACACACGAAGACACGGATTAAATAAGTTTGAGTTTAGTGTTAACGTGTTTTGTATCTCATTGTTGTATCTTAAACATGTTAGATACAAATAACACGTTTAATTAATCGTATTAATCGTTTTTAAACGTGTTATCGTATTTAAACATGTATACGTGATAAGTTTATCAACTTGTTAAAAATTAATAGTCAAAGTCTATTTTAGCTTTACTTAAATAATTTTGGTTTGGGTGTTTCGAATTGTTCATGGTTGATGATGTGGTTAATAATATGTATTTAATTTTGGATGAAAATTTTAAATGATTTTAGATATTATTAGTATTTTAAAGTTAAATGTTAATGAGTGATTTTATCATATTGCATGATAATGAATTTTATGTATATTATTTATGTTAAATTTTATTATTTTTTATATGATTATTATTTTGTTTTGTTATAATTGTTTTTATAATTATTGATTTTAAATTTAAATAATAAAATTATATTTAATTGTAAATATTTTTTATCTAATCATGTTAAACGTGTTAATTGTATTATTAATCATGTCATATCATATATTGACACGTTTAATAAACGTATTAATTGTGTCGTGTCATGTTCACAGTTATTAAATATATACGTGTACATGCTCAGATTAATATACGAATATTATTCATGCCATGTTCGTATTTAACTTTAACGTATTTTATATTTAATCATATTTGATACGTTTAAAATATGAAATATAAATTGCCAGGTCTAAGGAAAAGATTGGAAAGAGTGTATTAAATTTCAATGCCTAATTAGTTCATCCAACTACTTTTCTTCAAAATTTAAAACTATACATATATATATATATATACATATATAAATAAAACTAATATATTTTTTAAAGTATTCTTTAAAATTAATTAAAATAATAATATTATTATATAAAACACGACAGTGGATAATTAATATGATTATTTTCGATGCGTAATATTTTTAAAAAATAGGTTTAACATACTTGCTTGCAAAACTTTACAAATATCTTCTTTAGATGAGCTATAGACTCTTATTCAATGAAGCAATCTATTGATTGGTTGACAAAGGAGAGAGAAAAAGAGAATAAGTCAAGGGCAAAAGAACATGGAAAAGTGGGAAATGGAATTTGGGAGGAAAAGACTCCGTGGGATGAATAGTGCAATATTATTCAAAGAAATATGAACCCTAGATGAGAATGGAGGAAATCATCCTAAAATTGACGTCAATAAAAGAAACAGGGATACGAAGTGCTGCGACAAGGCTTTGTTCGATTTGGGAGTAGAAGCCTTATTACAGCAGAATACAATTCAGAAAATCTATGCGGTAACTAAAAAGCAGATCACAGCCTATCCCGAAATGCCCAGGACTGTGTCTTTTTTATTCAAAAACATTCGCAGACCAATCCACTCAAAATAACTTTACAAAGAGACAACATTTGGTTCGGACAAAATCAAATATCAGCAACAGCCAATTCCAGTTTCTGTTCCCATCCAAGCATTCAGTTCATCAGCATGTCAGCCCGGTTACCATCTCAAATACGCATTAAAATATGAGTAGCAGTTATTCACACTTCTTTTCCAGAGGGCCGGAAAAAGCTTGATTAACCCACTACATACCTCCAAAATACCCTATATGCTTCAGACAAAGCAATTCAAGATTTTCTTTAAGGAGAATCTGGGTTAAGAAGACAAGGCCATAGCCTAAAAACATCCCTAACAGGAAGGAAACACCTGAAGCATACATCGCAAACCCAGAACATGAAATATATTGCAATAAACTCACCCAAAAACAGACCTCCCTATATCACCCTAAAACATACCAGCGAGAAGAACAAGACAATAAGCAAGGACGAAGCTAACTAATTTTTGTTCGGAGGTTAAAGACAAATAAGAATTAGGTTAAAAATTTTTTAAATTAATATGTTGAACTTAACCATTAATAATCAAGAGATTCAAAATAGATAATAATTTTATGTAACATGTAAATCAAAAGAAATAAGATAGTAAACACTTATAATAGCGTTTTAGGAAAGTTTTCGATCGTTTTTTTTGTATTCAAATTCATCAATTATAGACTTTGCATGGAAAAGGTTAATAATATCTTTTCAACATAAACAATTAAATTATCTACAAGAAACTCATTATCTATTTTATTCTAGAGTAGTGTCTTTTTCAATATAAAGAACTAACATCTAATATTCTTATTTTATTTCTATTTAAATTTAAAATACTAAATATAAAACTATAGTACAAAAAATATAAATAATTAAATATTATATATAGCATTAATAATTTCTAGTTAAATACTATATATAGCATTAATAATTTCTTTTTGTATAATTAGGATTGTTTAAACATTAAATACTCAAGCTAATCTCATTTCAACTATATATAAAATGTAAAGTATATAAAAAAGATATACTTAAGATAATTTCTTCTTATAATCAAGATTAATAAAAAAAATGATATACAGTGAAATTCTAAGCAACAACCAATAATGCAATCCTATAACTTATATTTGAAAGTTACATAATAATTTTTTAATTTTTAAGGACTAAAATCATTGAAAATAAAATCTATATAACAGAAAAAAAGAAGAACATGATAGGTAAAATATAGAACTCATATAACAAAAAAAAAAATGAAGAATGTGATTGATGGTTCATAGAAATTTGGAGAAAGAAATCTATAAAAAACTTAGAATATATGAGTAAATAGCATAGAATTGAAAAAATAAATATAAATAATAATAAACAATATAAATGAAAAAAATAAAAAAATTTTAGAAGCTATTAAAAATATATATAATATATAGAAAATTTTAAAAATTTTGGGATCAAAAATTATAACAACCACCACCGCCCCAGTGACACCCCAAACCATGAGAAACCATCAAGTAAGAATCAAAACGCTTCAATCATCTTGTTGTGCAGGATGACATGAACCTTTTGGTTTTTGGGTAATACTGTATAACTGTGTCGATTCACTGTGTTTTGTTTTTCTTTACATGTACAGGGGAGTTTGGGAACCTTTAAAGCTGAGCTAAAGGCGGTTATGCTGACCCCCTTATTTTGTACAAGCAATAGGTTTTTGTTTGCCTTTCTTAATTGTACAATTCTGTTTTGAAATGATAATTCTCATACTTTTCAAAAAAATATAAAAAAAGATGTGAACAAAATCAAACAACCCAATTATCATAAGGCAGGTCTTAGTTTCGTAACGTTAGTACCCATCTCTCCAATGCCTTTTACCTGTTTCCTGGCCTCGTCAAATTCCTTCATACTCCACTCTCCATTCCCCTCAAAAGAAACCACAACAATGAAATGAAGCACCTTATATTTGCCTACACCCCGTTCTTCACCCAATTCGCAATGGAATCATCATTAAAGATCTCAATTCACAGAAGCAGAGATCAAAACCAAATAACCTAATGATCCATAATGTTCCAGCCGGTACTTCGGGCAAGGCCACAGGTCAGCACACACAAAACGACAACATACCAAAAGTAGTCAAGAAATCATATTGGAAGTTACAGATGTTGTTTAAAAAAGGTTGAGTTCCTGACTGCAACAGAAGAACAGAGCATCAGAAGACTTATTCATCCATTAAGTCAAGAAAGAAGAGGGACGCGTGTAATTTTATTATAAGATTAAAGTGTAGTTTATTATTTTACTATTTTACTAATTATTTTTGCCATGCTGATGTAATTAGTAAAAAGTTAGTTGTTAGTTAGTCGCTTGTATAAATACCTCTTGTATTAACTAATTCAGTAATGAAAAAGTCGTTTTTTCTCTCATCAATTGTCTCTCGAGTTTTCCTTTCATTCCTCTGCTGGTTTTATCATTCCTTTACTAGTTTTATCATAGTATTAGAGCAATCAGGTTAGCGATTTTGAAACTCTCATTACTTCGAAACTCTTTTTACTTGTCTCTGATTTTCAGTAGTTTTAGCATCATTCTTGGTGAAAATGGTTGTTGAATCTTGCTGTTCATCCTTGTAATTTCTGAGTTCTTGGTGGAAGAGAGAACAGTTGCTAAGTCTTTTGTTTCTCTAGTTCAAGATCCACTATTGCCTTATTTTTTACATCATTCTGATCATCCCAGCTCAATTGTAATTACTCTTAAGCTTAGCACAACCAATTATGTTCCATGGAGTAGAATTTTTTTTTTTTTTTGGTAATTTTAATTAAGAACAAGTTAGGGTTCTTAAATAGAACTATTGCTAAACCAACTATAACAACTTCACTATTTGATTCATGGACAAGGTGCAACAATTCAATTGTATTATAGTTATTAGAGTCAATAACCCCTTTTATAGCTTCAATTGTATTTTACATGGATTCTGCTGCATTAAATTTGGAACACTTTGAAACAAAATTTCTCACAGCCTAATGACACAAGGGCATGTAATATGCAATTTACTTTCGAAAACGTGTCTCAAGGAACAAGGTCTATGGATGCTTATTTCATCAAATTAAATGGGATTTGGGAAGAAATGAGGAATTATAGAGTACTGCCACAATGTGAGTATGGTAAATGCAATCCTAATTACTTTAAAAAGTATTCAAATCAATACTAAAAGGATATCATTTTTAGGTTCTTAAATGGTTTGAATGATTCCTAGGGGTGAGCAAATAACCAAATAATTGGATAACCAAATAAAACCGAAATGAGTTCGGTTTTTTCGATTCGGTTAGTTCAGTTTTTTGGTTAATTCGATTAAGGGAGTTCGGTTAGTAACATTAGTTCGATTCGGTTTCAATTAAAAAAATTTCTAACTGAACTAACCGAACCTATATGGGGGTATTATAGACATTTTACATGAAAAAAATTGAAAGTTGCAAGTTGAAATTAAAGATCACAATCTTTTTGGCAAGTCACCATTTTCCCAATCCTCATGTTCTGTTTTTGGAACATAAATATATACAAATCAAAAAAAAATTATGAAGTTCGGTTTTTGGTAACCGAACCAAACTAACCGAATTAGTTCGGTTGCTTATTTACTACGGTTCGGTTTCGGTTAGTTTCTTATAAGAGTTCGGTTAGTTCGGTTATTGGATATCCAATAACCGAACTAATCGAACTAATCGAACTAACCGATTGCACAGCCATTGATTCCTACTCGGCTTTAAGGTCACCAATAATTTTGTTGGATCCTATTCCTATTTTGGATAAGGTATACAATATGGTGTTGAGGGAAAAAGCACAAAGAAACTTGCTGATATAAGGTCTATTAATGTTAGATTCTTTTATTGTGGCAATTGTAACTGATGACAAGAAGAGATTCAAGAAAGATGTCATTTGTTTTTATTGCAATAAGAAAGGCCATTAAAAAAAATGTTACAAGTTGAAAGGCTTTCTTGAAGATTTCAAGTTCAATAAAGGGAAAAATAAATACAAGAGAGACAAGTCAGTGAAAAATGTTTCAATTGTTGAGTGCAAAAAATCTATTATAAGGGGAAAACAACCTGCAGAAGATAATAGGGTTGCTGGAAATAGCACCACGTTCCAAGTGTCACTCATTAATCAACAAGTCAATAAGCAAATGAGTCTCTTGAATGAGAATGGAATTAACATTGATTATGGTAAGGGAAATCCTACAACTACTCAACAAAGCAAACATTCTTTGGTCAATTCTACATTTGCAGGTATCATTTCTGGCTCACTTGTTTCAATAATTCTAATAATCATCCATCCAAATATCTAAAGGTGAATGCTCTTATGATTAAACATAATTCTTGGATTGTAGATACAAAGGCAACATATCATATTTCTTATTCCTTGAATAATTTTGTTTTTGCTAAACTTGTGTCTAATTGTTTTGTGCAACTTCCAAATAAGGCTAGGGCTCTAGTTTCTTATATTGGGACTGTCAAACTTACTACATCTCTTACCGTGAATAATGTCTTATGTGTTCATAGCTTCAAGCGTAATCTCATTTTTGTGAGTAAACTTTCTAGTTCAAAGACAAATTGTGTCTAATTTACTAATGAGATATGTGTTGTTCAGGAATTAGGATTTGAATTCATGCAAGGTGACTAGGGTAGCTAAAGTCATTGTAGGCCTATAGTTCATGCAAGTTAATGAAGATGGGCAAGATCTATCCAAGTATAGTTTCAATAAAATCATTGATTTTGTCAATATGTCTTCAATTTTTAATAGCATAGTTACACATTCCAATTTTGATTTGTGGCATTTTAAATTAGGTCATATAACTTTATAAAGAATAAATGTAATTCATGAGCATTGTTCAGAAGTTCAAAGTTTAAAAATTTTGATTTGTAGAGTTTGTCCTATGGCTAAACAAAAAAAAATTCATTTCCTGTTCATGTATAAGCTACTGCCAATCCTGCTTATACTTCTTGCTATATGCCTTTGAGCCAATTAGATTGATCAAGAAATATATATTATCATTTAATGCATACTTAATCACATATCTATATGTGATAGAGGTTTTCCTTCATGTTAGTGCAATAATAAGGAGCTATTAAGTACTAATTGGATGAAGCTTATGGAACATAAAGGCTTTGCAAGAGAATTGTAAAGTTGTTACAATTATGAGATCACTATGTGTCACGGCCCGAAACTCCCCATCAGGCCCATGACAACCGTCGCAAAGTCCCGATAAGTATTCACACCTCGAATACCGATCGAAACCCTACAAGGCTTTTGTATAAGCTTTCACGCTTCCCCGGTGAGCGACGATTACGAACTGCCACATTTCAAATACCACCAGTCATTTTCAATTTAAAAATACTAAAATAGTTTCATCCAACTCACAGGGGCATTTTCATCGTTTTCACCGAAAATTTCAAAATTTGCTCAAAAACGTGGTAAATGCGTATAAAACACATTTATCGTGATAAAAATAAATTTAAGTATCTAAAATATTTATTTGAAAATAAAATTTAATTATTTGAATATAATAAAAATATTTAATAAAACAACATGTTTTCTCATAAAACAATTTTTATAAAACTATTAATTTATTATGTTTTTACATACCATAATGTAAACGAGTAAAGTGTGAAATTTAAATTACAGTGACACGTGGGCCCACAACTAACCAAAATGTGTCGAAAGCTAAAAACCTACAGCTTTTGCCGATTCAAGTTTGATCGACAATCCTTGACTAAATCTGCTAACTATGGATGCTCTGAGCCTGTAAGGTGTGGAAAAAAAAGGGGTGAGATTATAAAATCCCAGTGAGTAAACAATTACCATTGAAACTATCTAAAGTCGAGTAAAATGAGATAATTAACGTAAACTAGTGTAAAATGATTATAACACTTTATTTCCTTTCACTGAGTAAATTAATTTCGTTTCACTTGAAAATTTACATGGCTTATGATTATTCGCAAAATCGTGGCTTGTGCCAAAAATCTCGTGCTCGGTGACACCTTGATCAAAGGTATTCAACCAAGCCCGCCAAGGTTGTCAAAAATTCTCATAATTGTTCAAAATCAACCATTTTTTCACGACCCGTAACCACCATCAAGTCTGTGACAATCGCCGCGATGTCCCGATATGCACTTTTCCCCCGAGTACCATATCGAGACCCCGTAAGGCTCTCGTACCAGTCTTTCCAACTCCCCTGTGAGTTTCTATGTACAAACTTCATATTTCTATGCATTTCTTTCAATTTCGGACCAAAACAAGGAAAAAGACGAAATTTACTACATAGGGGTGTTTCGGTCATTTTTCGTTGAAAATTTCGAAATTTGGAAAAAATGTTACTTACGCATAAAGATTTCATAATTCGTAGTCGGAATTGAAATTGGATATCTAAAACATGAAATTTGAGTAAAATTACATTTAATAGAATAAAATAATAATATTCCATAAAATAAAATATTTTCTTATAAAATAATTTTTATATAGATATCTGGATATAATTTTTACAGCGTAAAAACAAAATATATTATTACATATAATAACACCGTTAACTGAAGTATAAATTTTAATTTACAATGCTAAATGGGCCCATAATAGAGAAATACAGACTAAGAAATGAACCTGTGCACTGAAGGTTATCACTCCAAACCTTCTCCTTAACAAAATCCTTTATCAACAACTGTCTGTGAGCCTGAAATGGAGAGGTTATCACTCCAAACCTTCTCCTCAACAAAATCCTTTATCTACAACTGTCTGTGAGCCTGAAATGGAGAAATTGAGGGGGTGAGTTTTACAACCCAGTGAGTTAGATAACTACCATTCACAACATCTAAAGTCGAGTAGATGGAGACAATATAATATAAAATGCCATATCAACAAATAATTCATAACACCAAATTTAGTAAAATCATGCCAAATAATTTCATTTATTCAAACACAAGGTTTATGATTTATTTCGTAAAAACTAGGCTTTGACCAAATCTTATACTCGTGAACACTTGATCAGAGTGTCCCATCGAATATGCCAAGGCTATTACAATTTATATCATAGTTGAAAAATATAGCCGTTCCTTGGCGTTGGCCTAATTCACTCTCACGTGGGGTTAGATATGGAGTGAATTCTCTGCGTATCTCGGGAGTTATCCTACGCGCCTCTCTAACCGAAATTATATAATTCTTGAGTTTACCGTGCTCCTCCTAAAGGCAGTCCACGGAAACCCGCCACTGCAGCGACTGATCAAACCCACCATCTCACTAAAAATTTCGCGGCATAACAAGGTAATTTTTTTATACTAGCCAGCCTACACGACAAACATCAATTTATGCAATTTTAACACAGTAAAGCAGCCAAGCATGCTCACCAAATTCATAAGACATAATTTCAATTTTAATACATAAACGCAATTTCATGCCAGTCTCCACATAGTGTTAAAAATCCATTTTTCGATTTAAAAATTATTTATGAAATTCAATTTATTTTAAAAGCACATAATCAGGTAATATTACTTCAGATATTGAAAACGGTAAATTATCCACTCACTGGTTTCAGGAGTGCCCGATACTCCCGTTTTTAATTCCACCACACCGTTTTTCTCCGATATTCGGGGGACCCACCACCTAGGCGATACGCGTGACATGAATTTCAATAAATGGTGTCAATTTATCATAATCAATTTCAGGCTCTATGTGATGCATGTAATGAGCTAAAAATGGTCTAGACAGTTGTTTATTCATGGTGTCCGACCGACTCGCCTACACGCGTCTAAATTGCTAAAATCCTCATTTTAATTCTGAATCGATTTTTTTCACTTTCTATACCTTAATTATATCCAATTTGACTTAATGTCCCTCAGTGTGATGCAAATTATTAGTCTCGATCACAAATTACGAAAATACCCCTAGTGGGTAAAAATTTTGATTTTTGCTCTCAAAATTCTCATAATTTTTTCAACTCCATAATTCATCATAATTCATCTAAATACCATGAAACCTTATCACTTCCAGCAGCAATTTCTCTCTTGAAAATTTCAGTATAATCGGGTTCAATGGAGAAAATTCATTTTTCTCACTAGTTTTTGTTCCTTTCCATTTCTATCCACCTAATAACATTAAATCACCATAAAATCTACCAACAAAATGAATCAAAACCCACCTAAGGATGCTGGTTCAGCAAGGGATCATCATACCCATATGTTAATTTTGCATGGAAATGAAAAAAGAATGGATGGGTAATGGAAATCACATAGAAAATTAATGAATTTTACCTTTTAATTGCTTGAACGCTTGATTTTTCCTTGTTTTCCCCAAATTTTCAGCCTAGGGTTCTTCCTTTCCCCTTCTCCCCTTCTTGCTTGCCTTAGCCGACCCTCCTTGAGTGAAAATGGGCTGATTTTTGTAGCTTTTTATCACTTAATAATTAAATATTCAATATTCTCACAAGTTTATTTACTTTTCAATATTTTATTATTATTTATTTTCCTTTTTGAATTTCTTTTTCAGCCACAATATTCCAGCACTTATCCTTTAAATTTCCTGAAGCTTCTAGAAAATTTCCAATGATTTTTATAGTGTAATTTTACAAAATTACACTTTTACTCTCGAAAAAGTGCAAAATTACATTTTTGTCTCAAAAATTGAAAAATTGCCACAAGGCATATTTTTCACTCCTCAAACTCATACCACACTCCAATTTATCAAATTGATATAAATTCTCTCAAAAAATTAAATTTGGTCCTCTGATGGTAAAATTACCATTTTACCTTTATTCTCCAAAATGTATCGAAATTGCATTTCCTTTCCACTTTTCAACCTCAAATTATGTTTCAACTAGTCTCAATAATCAATCTAAATTAAATGGGGCCAAAATCCTCTTTAAAAATTCTCGTTTTGACTTTTAGTGGCAAAATTACTATTTTACCCTTGTGTCCAAAAAATATCAAGAATTTCACTTTTTCACTACTAAACTTCATTTTATGCTCCAATAATCATATTGTATTTCATATAATTATTTTTGGTCATTTAAATCAAAATCTTTATTAAAAATCCCCATTTTGTCCTGAAATTGAAAAATAACTGTTTTATCCCTAATCGGTCAATTTTCTCGATTAACTCCAAACTGAGTCTCGAACTCTGAATCACTATTTTAAGTCAATCCATGGGTTTTAGTTTTCTCAAATTCATTCTTCATTCTCTGTTAAACTGATCTAATACTTATTTAACTTAACCATACCCTTAGGGGCAATATTATCATTTAACTTGTTTCTTGGAGCAATTCAATATACCAACATGTTGTCCAATGCATGTGAATGACCTGTCACAGATAAATTAGGGTTGGGTATTACACATTTCCTTGGGGTTAGCTGAGTTCGCCTCCACGTGGTGGTTTAACGTGAAGTGACTCTGTCATATCTCAGGAAAATTAAATAACCTTGTACGCCTCTACAACTGAGATATTGGTATATAGGGGATTTACCGTGCCACCTCTAATTATGCCGGTCCATGGAAACCCATCTACTGCAACAGATATTAATCCACCAATTAATAAAATTTTAGCAGCATGATTATGCTATTTTATTACTAACCAGCCTGCACGGCAAACAGTAATTAATATAAATTTCAACACAATAAACCAGCAGCCAGTCATACCACATTTTCATAAGCCATAATAATTTAAAACATAATTCACAATAAATCACAGGGTCTGCAATTACTCTAATTTCAAATCCAATATTCGATTTTCAAATCAATTGATAAAAATCTGATTTATTTGATAAATTCCATTTATTTCATAATTTCGTATTTTTCTCAATAAACAAGAAATTTTCCATTTTAAAATAATTTTCATAAAATCATCAAATTAAATAAAATTCCTCTAGATAATTAAGGTGATAAATTGTCCACTCACTGTTCTAGGAGTAGAGATACTCCTATTCTTCGTCCTCGGGTGCAATCTCTTACTCGAATAAATTTACTCACCACCTATCCATAATCCATAACATAAAAAAAATCAATAAATTGTGCCAATTTATCACAAAGTATTTCAGGCTCTATTCATGCATGGAATGCCCTACAAACTGTCCGAATAACCATCTAAATACGGTATTCAGCCTAATCGCCTACACGCGTCTAAACTGGCTAAAATCTTCAATTTAATTTCGAATCAATTTCTTTCAATTTCTATACCTCAATTATACCCAAATTAACTTAATTTCCATTAATATGGTGCAAATTATCCTTCCAGGCTACAAATTACGAAATTACCCCTATTGGGTAAAAATTCATATTTTCGCACCGAAAATTCTCATTTAATTTTTATATCCTTAATTCATCCAAATACACCTAAATACCATAAAATATTATCAAAATCAGCAATCAGTCTCTCTCCATAAAATTTGATTTAAAGTGGGTAAAATAGAAAATAATTATTTTCTTACCTAAATACCGTTTTGACATATTTCGATCTTTTACCCGATAAATTGATTTACACATCCTATTTAACTCAAATCAATTCCATTTCTTTTCTAATGCTTCAATTCATCAATGTCAAGCTAAATGCCTCAAAATTCAGCTAAGCCACATTCATATTCCTACTTGGAAAATTCTGTCATAAATGGTGCACTAATACCAAAATTTTCCTATTTAATTTTTCTCTCCATAATTCTTCATTTTCTAACCTATTTACTTGAAATAAAAATCAAATTCATCCTCACACACTCAAGGGTAAATTCGGCTAAGGATGATTGGTGGGCAAAATAAATTTTTCTCTTCGTGTTTTTCTAGCCAACATGATAAACTAGCTAAAATCATCAACATATCTAAGAATTAAATTTATCTAACAACTTTCTCTCTCTAAACCCATATAATCAGCTTTAAATTCATCATGAAATCATGCTATTTAACCATGGAAAATACTGAAAATTACATGGGTAAGGTAGCAATTAAGCTAAGTATGAAAAATCTCACCTTTTTGTTCTTGAATCACTTGAATTTTCTTACTTTCTCTTGATTTTTCTCTTAGTTAGGGTTTATGTTTGTGTTTTCTCTCTCTTCCATCAGCTTAGGCCAAAATTTTTGGGGAAGAAGGTTGAAATTTGGCCTTTTTATCATTTAAATAAAATAATATTATTTTATTATACTTTTTGATTTTTTATTAATTTATTTTTTTTCTTTGACTTTTTATTATCCACCATCAGCTTCTTCACTTATCCATTCAGCAAGAAAGGTTTCTAGACTCATCAAAAAAATTCTTGGTAAAGAAACTTTTAAAAATTACACTTTGGCCCCCGAAATGTCAAAAATTACATTTTTGCCTCAAAAATTGAAAATTTACCAAAATACTTATTTTTCACTCCTCATACTCATACCACTCTCCAATTTGTCAAATTTGATCCAAATTCTCTAAAAAATTCAATTTTCATCCTTATGTGGTAAAATTACGATTTTGCCCCTATTCTCCGAATTGTACTGGAATTACATCTTTTTCTACTTTTTAACTTCAAATAACACTTCAATTAACCATTATTAATCAAATGGGGCCAAAACCTTTCCTAAAAATTCCAATTTTATCCTTTATTGGTAAAATTACTGTTTTGTCCTTATGTCCCAAAAATACTAGAAAATTACATTTATCACTGCTAAACTTCATATTATGCTCCAATAATCATATTATGCTTCATATAATTATTCTTGGTCAATTGTGATTAAAATCTTTTATAGAAATCCCCATTTTGTCCTTAAATGACAAAATGACAATGTTGTCCCTAATCGGTCAATTTTCCCGATTGACTTCACAAATTTCAAATCACTATTTTGAGAAATCCTTAGACTGTGGAATTCTCAATTTCACTCTTAAAATCCGTATTTGAGCTTATTCGAGGTTTAAATCATCTTAGTCATATTTCTAGTTATAATACTGCCTTTTAAATATTTTCCTAGCTGTTCAAATATACTATCACTCTATCAGTCACATGTATAACATGGTAGATATTTTAGGGCCGGTTTGACATTATGCATCAAAGCCATGTTCCTAAAATTGTTCCTGGTCATTGTATTGTCAAGACAAGGCATTGACAATGCTCAAAGACCGGTACATGTTAAGCCTCTTTACTTAGAAAGTAAGCAATCGATCTCATAGATTGAAGTATGTGGATACTTGAGGATAACGTGTAGGTGCTTGTTAAAGAACGAGTTCACTGAACATGTCCCGCTATGAGAACTCCATTTGGTTTTTCACTCAAGTGTCTATGAAAAATGTTCTCATGTGATAGTCATGCAACTAGTCCTCAAACTTGAAACACCAGGTCATCTTGTATGGGGAGTGACATACTTTGATTTCACCCCTATAGATTTGGAAGCATCCAAATGCCTAAACAAGGTGTTTTTAGGTATGCCGTGAAGTGTGCAAAGGTGAATGAGTGGTCAAGAGAGGATTCATCACCCCAAGTGATATGAGGGGATGTATCTCACTTGTTCTCAATTCTTGATTAACTTGTATAAAGTCTTAGACCAAAGCATGATGAATTTGAGGAAAGTTAGTTTCCTAAATTCATAAAGTTAGTCATGAACTATGAGAACTAATATGGAATGTCATAAGTAGACATCGAGCCATGCTTAATGATATATCTAGGATTTTTGATGAAATGGCCGTTTTACACTGAGAGGCTTATCACTGAAGGGCTTTGTCAAATTCTTTAATTGACTCTCTAACATTCGGGTGGCCATGATGTATTGCTAGATGCCGCTCATGATCTATAAATATAAATTAATTATCAAATTGATATTTGATTATGATTTATATTTATTGCCAACATATTAGAAGCCTAATGGGTCACACACATTAAGTGACATGATTGAGATTAAATAAGGATAATTAATTAAGTTGGACTTAATTGAAAGAGACCAAAATAAAGTGGGAATTAATTAAGTTCTCAAAAACTTAATTAAATTAAAATACAACTGTTGTATTTAGGGTTACAACTTTATTTGGCTATATAAATATGTTATATTGGCAAACTAAAAATAAGAAGTCCAAAAATACTTCTCAACCGTTTCATAAAACAAGAAAAGAAAAATAGTTTTCTTTATCTGACAAAAATAAGAATCGGCAAAAAGTTTTGGTCCTTTTGTTTTTGAAACAAAACTTGCTAGCACAAGTAAAAATCCTACATTTGAAAAGGTCTCAATTAGTCACTATGTGGATTACTTGTCAAGCCCAGCCTTAAAAATATCTGTCATGTCATTCATATAATTGGCATCATGCCTACAAACTAGAATATCTTGAAAAAATAGATAAAAGATGGTATGGTACCTAGAAATACAACTAAGTCGATTTATACCTCGAACTAGTTAAAATAGGGATTTTAAGGTGAAACTGGAAATTTCACAGTCTAGGGATGACTTAAAATGGTGATTTGGAGCTCGAGAACTGATTTGGAGTCAATCGGGAATATCGACTGTTTATGGGCAAAATGGTCATTTTGCCATTTAAGGACAAAATGAAAATTTCTAGAAAAGATTTTGATCACATTTGAATAAGAATAATTAATTGGAGTATAATATGAAGTTTAACAGTGAAAAATTTTAATTTTTGATATTTTTGGAGTATAAGGGTAAAACGGTAATTTTGCCATATTTAGGGTAAAATAGTAATTTTGCACCACCAATGTCACGACCCGGAACCTCCCTCTGGCCCATAACAACCGCCGCGACGTCCCGATTGACACTCATTACCCAGAATGCCAACTGGAACCCCGCAAGGCTTACGTATCAGTTTCTCTCCTTCCCTGAGAGTAATTATTTTCAAACATCCCATTTTGAGGGTTTACAACACATTTCTGACTTAAATAGACCAAAACATAAAATTTGACTCACAGGGGTATTTTCGTCATTTTTCGACGAAAATATCAAAATTTGAGAAAAATGTAGTTTATGCTTCGAAAATACATAATTTGAAATTGAATTTGAAATCGAAAGTCTGAAACCTTCTTTTTAAATAATTTAAATTCAAATTTTACTATTCAAAAATATTGATTAAAATATTCTATTTTCTTATAAAATAATATTTATAGAAATGCGTGTAAGTAATTTTTGTAGCGTGAGAGTAAAATAAATTCATATATACATTAGTTCACAAAGTTATAATGTACAATAATAATTACAATGACAAGTGGCCCGTAAATACACCAAGTATTGGTGATAGTAACCTACTATCTATGAGATAGAGGGATCAACTGGAATCCTCGACAAAATCGGGTATCTACAAGCTACCACAGGCCTGGAATGTTTGAAAAGGAGGTGGGTGAGATTTTGCAATCCCAATAAGTAAACAGACATTATTATAAATATCTAAAGGCAAGTAAAATGGAGGCAAGTTTTAAATAATAAATTTCATAAGGTTTTCAATTTATTTCTTAAACCATAAAATATTTGTAATTTATCAAAACCGTTGTTAAGGCTTATGACTTTTATTAAAAACATGGCTCAAACCAAAACTAGTCCTCGAGGATACCTTGGCCGAGGCATCTAACCGAGTCCGCCAAGGCTGTTAAGACATTTACATGTTAAACACATATTAGTTTTGTAAACAAGCCATTCCTTGGCATTGGTCGAGTTACACATTCACGTGGGGGTTCGACGTGAAGTGAGCTCTAACACTGTCCCAGGAGTTACCTTCCTCGCCTCTACAACCGGAGTAACTATGCAACCGGGTTTACTATACCCCTCTAATAGGTAGTCCACAGAAACACGTCACTGTAGTGACTAAACCCACCAATTTTAATAAAATTTCGACAGTATAACGTGGCTTTTATTTATTTACCTAGCCTGCATAGTAAAAATCCATCTTACATAAATTCCCAATGCAATTATAAAATATAGCAACATATACTCATATACCATAAGCCAATTGAATGAAAACATCATTTATAGCACAATTTGCAGCCTCCAAATTACTCAAATTTTAACGAAGATTAAATATTCACATGATTCAAAAATATTTTAATTTAAACTTATTTATTTGTATACATCAAAATTTTTTCTTTTTAAAGTCATTTTCTTTACATAAAATCCATAAATAACATTTAAAAATAAACTCTAGATAGTTTATAATAATAATAAGTTTACTCACTATTTGTACAAATCAAATTCTCTTAAAAGGCGTCCCGATCACGGTTCCTCGAGTATAACTTCCTTGCCTTTACCGGACGTCTCACCTCCTTGACACATTGCAAAAATCACACAATTCACTACATTGTTGCTAAATCACTATATAATTATTTTAAATCCTATACTAATGCATGATATGAAATGCAATGGTCTAAAACGGCCTAAATGCGGTACTAGCCTATTTTCGACACTTTACCAGATAAATTGCTAACGCGCTCCATTTTAGCTCTAAATTATCCCATTCTCTCTCCAACATTTCCAACCATTAAATATCAGCCAATAACCCTCTAAAATCACCAAAATCAGCTCACTTTCATCCTTGAAAAATTTGACCAAAAATGGGACATTAACCCGGTAAATTTTCCACTTTGTTTTTCTATCACATTTAACCATTTTTCATCATTTTCTCTTCATTTCTCTTAGAATAAAAATCAGTTCATCATCATTGTACATCATTGAAGGTTCGGCTAAGGATGGGTATTGTGAAAATTTCATGCTTTCATGTCCAATTTGATTTCTAAACACATTTAACTAACTAAAACTACCAATTTAACTAAGAATCAAAACATAAAAATTTCAAAAACCTCCCCCCTAAATTTCGGTCAGCCCATGGATCCACTTTTTGATCTCTTTCCTCAAGCATGCTAAATGGAAACAAAAGCTTAGGAAGGGTAGAAATCGAGCTAAAGTCGAAAAATCTTACCGTTAGTAGCGAAAACGGGTGAAAACCGTGAATTTCTTTTTGAATTTCCAACTTTTCTTTTTTTTTTCTCTTTTCTTCCTTGTCTCCCTATTTTTCCCCTTTGTTCTTCCCTTATGGCCGACCAGCCCATTGACTTAAGCTTAAATGGGCTGATTTTCATTAAAATAATATTAATTTATTTAAAAAGTGCCATGTGTCCTTTTCTCGTTGACCCGTTTTTAAAATTTCCTTTTTTAAACTTTAATTTTTCACCATTTAAAATACCACAGTTATTCGTACCAAAAATAAATAAATTCTATGATTTTGACAAGTTTTGGATGGTAAAAATTATAGTTTTACCCCGGGGTGACAAAATTACCGTTTTGCCCCTATGTTCTAAAAAATGCCGAAATTGAAATTTTCACTTCCTATCATCAAATTATACTCCAAATAGTCAATATTGATCAAAAATTTCACTCCATGGTCCATTCATTACCTTAGGTGGTAAAATGATGATTTTGCCCCTAGACATCAAAAATTTCAAATTTACCCCAAATTAACCCTCGAACTCAAAATATCATTTTAAGTTATTCCCGGACTGTAGAATATTAAATTTCATCTTAAAATTCCTATTGAACTAATTCGAGATTAAATCAACTTAAGTGTACCATTAGGTACAATACTGGCTTTTAGCTATTCTTTTGAGACTTTCCTAGTATACAAACATGTTGTTTATTGCATGTATGTCATGACATGTATTTATAGGGTCGGGTTGTACAGCTCTACCCCCCTTAAAATAAAATTTTTACCTCAAAATTTCACTTACCAGATCCGTTGAATAAATGCGGATATTGGTTCCTCATCTGGTGCTCTACTTCTCATGTCATTTCCTCTATTCGAGCATTCCTCCACAACACTTTGACCATTGGAATGCTTTTGTTCCTTAGTACTTGATCCTTTCGATCCAAGATACTCACAGGTTGCACCTCGAACTTCAAATCATCATGTAACTCAATCGGAGGTGTCTCAAGGATGTGGGAGGGATTTGATACATACTTTTTAAGCATAGAGACATGCAAAAATGTTGTGAATCCGATCCAGTTCCGAGGTAGTTCTAGCCGATAAGCCACTGGTCCAATCCTTTCAATAATGCGAAAAGGCCTAATATACCTCAGGTTAAGCTTTCCCCGCTTCGCAAATCAAATCACACCTTTAAATATCCATCAAAATACCACAATTTATTATAGTAGCATAATCAAGAAGAACTTAATATCTCAAAGTATTCACATTATTACCTTTCCACAGAGAAACTTTAAGAAAAACCCTATCATCGATCCCAAACTCTAAGTCTTTGCTCCGTTTATCTGCATAGCTCTTCTGCCTATCCTGGGCTACCTTTAGCCACTCTCGTATAACCTTGATCTTGTCATTAGTTAGCTCGATTAATTCCACACTAACTAACTTTTTTTCACCCACTTCATCCCAACAAAGTGGAGTATGATATTTCCTTCCATATAAAGCTTCGTACGGTGCCATACCGATGCTAGACTATAAGCTGTTGTTGTAAGCAAATTCCACTAACGGCAAGTGTCTGTCCCAACTCCCAAGAAACTCCATGACACAAGCCCTTAACATATCTTCCATAGTCTGGATAGTCCTCTCTGACTAACCATCCGTCTGTGGGTGAAAAGCAGTGCTAAATCTCAATTTGGTTTCGAGAGCTTCTTGAAATTTTCGTCAAAATTGAGAAGTGAATCGAAGATCTCGATCTGACACTATAGAAACGGGAACTCCATGTAGCCTCACAATCTCATCTATATAGAGCTGAGCCAGCTTCTCAATAGAGTATGTACTATGGACAGCTAAAAAGTGAGCGGACTTAGTCAATCGATCTACAATCACCCAGATTGCATCCTTTCCCCTCTGTGTCCGTGGCAGTCCCAAAACAAAATCTATAGTTACATGCTCCCATTTCCACTCTGGAATAGGTAAAGACTAAAGTGTACTTGCTGGCCTTTGATGCTCCGCCTTAACTTACTGACATACGAAACACTTCCCTACGAATTCTGCTACGTCTCGCTTCATACCCGGCCACCAATAATTCTCCCTGATAGTCCTATAAATATGGGTTTCTTCCATGATTGCCTGTCTCAGCTGGTTTCCCTCAGGAACACAAACTCGGTCTCTGAGCATCAAAATCCCATCATCATTAAGTCTATACTCACTAGCCTCTCCATTTTGCAACTTTTGAACTTTCTGTTTCAACTCATCATCAGACGGCTGTAATTCTCTAATATGATCAAGTAATGAAAGTCGCACAATAAAACTAGCAAGTAGGGACCCATTATCACCATTATCTAAATGGATCCTCAAAAACTTCATCTCAGTCAACATTGAGAAATAAGAACTCTGAAACGCTGCTAATGAAAATGAGGACTTACGACTTAAAGCATCAGCTACAACGTTCGCCTTATTAGGGTGATAGTCAATCACCAAATCATAATCCTTTATTAATTTTAGCCATCGCCTCTGTCTCAAATTGAGTTCTTTTTGAGTGAGCAGATATTTCAAACTCTTATGATCTGTAAAGATACGACATCGCTCACCATATAAATAATGCCTCCAAATTTTCAGTGCGAACACTACCACTGCTAGCTCCAAATCATGGATAGGGTAATTTACCTCATGCTTTTTTAGCTGCCGGGAAGCATAGGCTATCACTTTCTCATCTTGCATCAGTACACACCCTAATCCCATCTTAGAGGCATCACTATATACTACAAACTCCTTTCCGTTAATAGGAAGTATTAGAACGGGAGCGGTGGTTAATCGATTTTTCAACTCTTAAAATCGACTTTCACAAAGATCATCCCACACAAACTTAACTCCCTTACGAGTCAGGTGAGTCAGTGGTGCAGCTATTAGTGAAAATCCCTGTACAAATCTTCGATAATAACCGACTAAGCCCAGAAAACTACGGATCTCAATTACTGTCAGTGGTTTCTCCCATTGCACAATTGCCTCAATCTTTTTGGGATCAACATAAATTCCAGCTCCAAACACTACATGACCCAAGAAAACTACTTCCTTTAACCAGAACTCACACTTTGAGAATTTGGCATAAAGCTGTCTGTCTCGTAAAGTCTGTAGCACTGTACGTAAGTGGGCAGCATGATCATCATCATTCCTCGAATAAACCAGGACATCATCGATGAATACTATCGCAAATTTATCCAGGTATGGATAAAACACCCTGTTCATCAGATCTATAAATGCTGTCGGGGCATTAGTCAAACAAAATGGCATAACTAGAAACTCATAATGCCCATACCTCAACCTGAATGCAGTCTTGGGTACATCTTGCTCCTTAATCTTCAATTGATAGTACCCATACCTCAAATCAATCTTGGAGAATACCATAGCACCTCGCAACTGATCAAACAAATCATCAATCTTGGGCAAAGGATACTTATTCTTGATGGTCATTTGGTTAAGCTGACGATAATCGATATACAATCGAAGAGTACCATCCTTTTTCTTAACAAATAAAAACAATGCTCCCCAAGGTGAAATACTAGGACGAATGAAACCCTTATCCACCAAGTCTTGCAACTGAACTTTTAGTTCCTTTAGTTCTACCAGAGCCATTCTATACGAGGGAATAGAAATAGGTGCGGTACCAGGGAGTAAGTCAATAAGGAACTCAAGCTCTCTATCTGGAGGTAGTCCCGGTAACTCATCAGGAAACACATCCAGAAACTCACTCACTATTGGGACATCTTCTAGCTTAGGTTCCCCTCTTGTAGCATCAACCACATAAGCCAAATAAGCTGGATACCTTTTATGCACCATTTTCAATGCCTTAATCGTCGAGATTACACAAAACAGTAATACTCGACGTTCCCCTACAAATATCACCTCTGCTCCCTCAGAAGTCCGAAGCACTACTTCCTTTCGAAAACAATCTACGTTCGCCCAGTGTGTACTCAACCAATCCATACCAAGATCAAATCAAAGTCCCAGATCTCTAAAGGAATTAAGTTACCCCTAAACTCTTCTTCACCTATCCTAACTCCACAATCTCCATAACATGTATTTTTGACCAATTGTTCTCCCAAAGAGGTGTGAACTACAATCTTTTCCTTTAGTGGTGACAAGTTTCTATCGACAAATGATGTAAATGCAGTGCTGATATAGGACCTATCCGATCCAGAATCTATTAAAGCATATGCATCTCTACCAAATCAAGATACAATACCTGTCACATCCTCAAGTTTGACTCGTGCCTCATCCTTTGTCACTGCGAATACTCTAGTCGAAGTACGAGTCTGTGGTCCCAGAGGTGGATGTGCTGGGACATTACTCTCTACACCAGATCGGATGGCCACTCCTTGTCACGATCATAGCCCTGATGAATCTCTCCTCTGCACCTCAATACGAGCTAGTGGGGATGAAGTAGCAGCAGTACCTTACCCTAACTACGGGCAACTACTCCTAATATAACCTGGCCGTCCACAATGAAAAAACCTCATCGGCTCCCTACATGTCCCAATATGCGACTTCCTACAGTTTTTGCATAGATTAGGACCTCCGAAGCTTCTCCCAGAAGCAATCATCGCAGACCTACTAAATCTTTATGATCTATACTGTGACTGTGCAAATGGAGGTCATGAAGATGTCATCGATACAGAGGTAGCACTCCCTGTACCCGATGAATCTCGACCCCTCTTCGGTGGCTGACTCGTGGACAACCCTGGGCTTTTCCTCTTAGCAAACTCAGCCTACATTCTTCTATTCTCATTTGCAAGCTTTTTGGCTCTCAAGGCCATCTGTACCACCTCTTTATGCGACTCTCTGCCTGTCACTGTTATTTGCTCTCTAATCTCATTGCGAAGCCCTTCCTCAAAGTAACTAGCTTGGTCTTACTTTGATCGCACCAGATCAAGTACATATAGTATTAGCTCGTTAAAACGAGCCTCATACTCCTCTACCAATAAATTACCTTGTCTCAAATTTAGAAATTCCCTCTTCTTCTCTTTTTGATGAAAGAAAGTGAAATACTACCCGTCAAACTCTCAGAGAAAATCTGTCCATGTGAGAGGAGTAGTGGAGCGTGCCTTAACTGAGTTCCACCAAGTACGAGCACTTTTCTCCAATAACCGAGTGGCTGCCATTAACTTCAGATCATCATCTAATATCATATCAACCAATGTCCCTGAAACCTGATTAACCCAGTCCTTAGCCACTGTGGCATCCAACTCACTAGTGAATGAGACACATCCAAGCTACCTAGCCTCCTTCAGTTTCTTGGAGATAGACACATCTTGTGCCGGCTGAACTGTAGGAATAGTTGGAGGCACTACGGGCCCTAAACCTGACTAACCTGAGCCTGACCAGTCATCGCAGTGAGAAATGCTGCTAGCGCTTGTGCTGCCTCAGGTGACATAACAGGTATGCCAAGAGCAGCAACAGGTGATGGAGGAGGTACAGAAATGTCAGTAGACTCAGCAGCTGGAGCTGCTCTAAAAAAAAACGCAGCCTACTCATCTTCTATGGAATCCGGCCGACTCTGTCTAGAACGGCCTCTCCCTCTCCCTTCTAACCTAGAGAGAGGTAGACACCTACGTCGAGGAGGCATGACTATCTACAAGAAAAAAAGGAACGAGTTTAGACAACTTAAAGTTCTATATGCAACTACATGCAACTAATTAATCTTAATTGGGCCACATTGACATTGTAAATTATTTTACAATAACTTTAAATCCAAGAACTTTAAAAATAAAAAACTTCTTTCAAAACCATAAGCTTTTAAACCAAAAGCTCTGATACCAATTGAATTGTCACAACCCAGAACCTCCCTCGGGCCTATGACAACCACCGCGAGGTCCCGATTGACATTCATTACTCGGAATGCCAACTAGAATCTTGCAAGGCTTACGTATTACTTTCTCTCCTTCCCTGCGAGTAATTATTTTCAAACATCCCATTTTGAGGGTTTACAACATATTTCTGGCTTAAATAGACCAAAACATAAAATTTGACTCACAAGGGTATTTTGGTCATTTTTCGATGAAAATATCAAAATTTGAGAAAAATGTAGTTTATGCTTCGAAAATACCTAATTCAAAACTGAATTTGAAATCGAAAGTCTGAAACCTTCTTTTTAAAGGATTTAAATTCAAATTTTACTATTCAAAAATATTGATTAAAATATTCTATTTTCTTATAAAATAATATTTATAGAAATACGTGTAAGTAATTTTTGTAGCGTTAAAGTAAAATAAATTCATAAATACATTAATTCAAAAGTTATAATGTACAATAATAATTACAATGACAAGTGACCAGTAAATACGCCAAATATTGGTGATAGTAACTTACTGTTTGTGAGATAGAGGGATCAACTGGAATCCTCGACAAAATCGAGTATCTACAAGCTACCACAAGCCTGAAATGTTTGGAAAGGAGACAGGTGAGATTTTGCAATCCCAATGAGTAAACAGACATTATTATAAATATCTAAAGGCGAGTAAAATGGAGGCAAGTTTTAAATAATAAATCACAAACCCTTTCATAAGGTTTTCAATTTATTTCTTAAACCATAAAATATTTGTAATTTACCAAAACAGTTGTTAAGGCTTATGACTTTTATTAAAAACATGGCTCAAGCCAAAACTAGTCCTCGGGGATATTTTGGTTGAGGCATCTAACCGAGTCCACCAAGGTTGTTAAGACATTTACATGTTAAACATATTTTAGTTTTGTAAACAAGCCGTTCATTGGCATTGACCGAGTTACACATTCAAGTAGGGGTTCGACATGAAGTGAGCTCTAACACTACCCCGAGAGTTACCCTTCTCGCCTCTACAACCGGAGTAACTATGCAACCAGGTTTACCGTACACCTCTAATAGGCAGTCCACGGAAACCCGTCACTACAGTGACTAAACCCACCAATTTTAATAAAATTTCGACAGTATAACATGGCTTTTATTTATTTACCCAGGTTGCATAGAAAAAATCCATCTTACATAAATTCCCAATGCAATTATAAAATACAGCCACATATACTCATATACCATAAGCCAATTGAATGAAAACATTATTTATAGCACAATTCGCAGCCTCCAAATTACTCAATTTTTAACGAAGATTAAATATTCACATGATTCAAAAATATTTTCATTTAAACTTATTTACTTATATATATCAAAAATTTTTCTTTTTAAAGTCATTTTCTTTGCATAAAATCCATAAATAACATTTAAAAATAAACTCTAGATAGTTTATAATAATAATAAGTTTACTCATTGTTTGTACAAATCAAATTCTCTTAAAAGGCGTCCCGATCACAGTTCCTCGGGTATGACTTCCTTGCCTTTACCGGACGTCTCACCTCCAAGACACATTGCCAAAATTACACAATTCACTACATTGATGCTAAATCACTATATAATTGTTTTAAATCCTATGCTAATGCATGATATGAAATGCAATGGTCTAAAACGGCCTAAACGCGGTACTAGCCTATTTTCAGCACTTTACCCGATAAATTGCTAACGCGCTCCATTTTAGCTCTAAATTGTCCTATTCTCTCTCCAACATTTCTAACCATTAAATATCAGCCAATAACCCTCTAAAATCACCAAAATCAGCTCACTTTCCTCCTTGGAAAATTCAGCCAAAAATGGGACATTAACCTAGTAAATTTTTCACTTTGTTTTTCTATCACATTTAACCATTTTTCATCATTTTCTCTTCATTTCTCTTAGAATAAAAATTAGTTCATCATTATTGTACATCATTGATGGTTCGGCTAAGGGTGGATATTATGAAAATTTCATGCTTTCATGTCCAATTTGATTTCTAAACACATTTAATTAACTAAAACTACTAATTTAACTAAGAATCAAAACATAAAAGTTCCAAAAACCTCCCCCCCAAAATTCGGTTAGCCCATGGATCCACTTTTTGATCTCTTTCCTCAAGCATGCTAAATGGAAATAAAAGCTTAGGAAGGGTAGAAATCGAGCTAAAGTTGAAAAATCTTACCATTAGTAGCGAAAACGGGTGAAAACCGTGAATTTCTTTTTGAATTTCCAACTTTTCTTTTGTTTTTCTCTTTTCTTCCTTTTCTCCCTATTTTTTCCCTTTGTTCTTCCCTTATGGCCGACCAGCCCATTGACTTAATCTTAAATGGGCTGATTTTCATTAAAATAATATTAATTCATTTAAAAAGTGCCATGTGTCATTTTCTCGTTGACCCGTTTTTAAAATTTCCTTCTTTAAACTTCAATTTTTCACCACTTAAAATACCATAGTTATTCGTACCAAAAATAAATAAATTCTATGATTTTGACAAGTTTTGGGTGGTGAAAATTACAGTTTTACCCCGAGGGTGACAAATTTATCGTTTTGCCCCTATGTTCTGAAAAATGCCAGAATTGAAAATTTTCACTTCCTACTATCAAATTATACTCCAAATAGTCAATATTTATCAAAAATTTCACTCCATGGTCAATTTATTACCTTAGGTGGTAAAATGACGATTTTGCCCCTAGACATCAAAAATTTTAAATTTACCCCAAATTAACCCTCGAACTCCAAAATATCATTTTAAGTTATTCCCGGACTGTAGAATATTAAATTTCATCTTAAAATTCCTATTTGAACTAATTCGAGTTTAAATCAACTTAAGTGTACCATTATGTACAATACCGGCTTTTAGCTATTCTTTTGAGACTTTCCTAGCATACAAACATGTTGTTTATTGCATGTATGTCATGACATGTATTTATAGGGTCGGGTTTTACAACCAACACTTGTCAAATTTGTGGATTTTATTCATCATGGAAATGGATAAATATGAGAAATTGTGTGGTAGAAAATTTAAGTGAAAAAGTCAAATATTTAAATTATGGACCAATCATATTATGCCATGCGTCAAAGCTTGATTTATTTAATATTAAACATGAAAAATTGGCCCATAAACCCTCATTTTCACTCCCATATTCGGTCAAGCAAGGAAGAAAGGAAACCAAAGGAAGAACAAAACCCTAAATGGAGAAAATCAAAGAGAAAGTGTGAAAATCCAAGGAATCAAGCAAGGTAAAGTGAAAATTCTTTATTTTTACTTGAGATCTACAATACCCATGCTTTATTTTCTCATTTCCATGGCTGAAATGCATGTTTTCATAATGAATTAGTGGTTGGCCGAAAAGGTATGGAGAAGATTTAATGTTGGAATTGGCTTGATTTTGAGTTATGTTAGTGTTTAGAGTTAGTTAATCATGTTTGGAAGCAAAACCATAAGAAAAAGATTCATTTTCCCCACCATCCTTCAATGGCTGAATGCCCCATGTTGTGTGTGTTGGTGGATTGATTTTTGTTTCAAGAGAAATGGCTTAGAAAATGGTGATTTATGGTGAGAAAATGGAATAGGAAAATTTTTAGTGATAATGCACCATTATGGTCAAAATTTCCATGAAGGAATGTGGAGTTGATTTAAGCTGAATTTTAGGTTAGTTGGCTTGTAATTGGTGATTTGAAGTATTGGAAATGGAATAGAGCAATTTGGAATAAAAATTGAACGCGTTGGTCATTTAATCGGGTAATCGACCAAATTAGGTCAACGCCGCGTTTAGACAATATTCGGACGAATTTGCATTTCATATCATGCATATATATAGATAAGAGCCTGAAATAGTTTATAATGGTTTAACCCAAATTATTGAATTTAGTGTCATGAATTATGGATAGGTGGTGAGCTATTTGATACGGGTAAGAGATTGTACCCGAGAATCGAGGATAGGAGTATTTCGAACTCCTAGTACTGTGAGTAACCTTACTATCATCTTATTTATCTAAAGTAGGTTTTTATCCGATTTTGTGATTTTATAGAAAATGAGTTTAAATGGAAAAATAAAATCTTTATGTTTTATCAACAAAATGTGATTTTAAGAAATGAATTTTATGAATTTTTCATAAATTAAATAATGATTTTGGAAAAATAGAGTAATTGGAGATTGTTTATTTGTTGTATTATAAATTGTGTTTAAATTTAATGGCCTATGACAATATATGAGCATGAATGGCTAAACTGGTTTTTGTGTTAGAATTATACGTACTATGTATTCAGCCTTGAGAGGCTAGGTTGCAATAAATTGCCATGTCATGCAGATAAAGAAATTTTATAAATCAGGTGGTAGATAAAATAATCCATAATCCCTATAGTGGAGGTTCTGTGGACTAGCCTATGAGAGGGGGCACAGAATCAAATATACCTTACCTTAATCGGAGAGCCGTGTGAAAGATGTCTCTGGAGGTAAAGATTTGAGTGCACCTCACGCAGACCACCACGTGAGAGTGAGACTCAGCCAACGCTAAGGCATGGCTAGGTTTTCAAATGTAAAAATATGCTCATGTGTATACTACACTGAACAGCCTTGGCAGTCTCGGTTAGATGCTTCGGCCAAGGTATCCCCGAGAATGATTTTGGCAGTAGTCAAATTTTTAAAAGACTCATAAGCCATATTAATTATTCGAGTAAAATGATTCTATTTTACTCGATTGAGATGAGTTGTGATAAGATGAATTGTAATACGAAGAATGAATTTGAATTTGTCTCCATTTACTCGACTTTAGATATTTTTGATGATGTTTGTTTACTCACTAGGATTTTATAATCTCACCACCCTCATTTCCTCACATTTCAAGCTCAGGATAGTCGATCACGTCGAGAAATAATCTTGAAGTTGCATCCTTAAGAAGCGAAGGTATATAAGCTTATACCTTTCTGGTCAGCTGGGGCCCATGTGTCATTGTAAATGTAACTACATGCTCTGATTTTCAGTTTTACAGTATGTATGAATTTATTTTTTTCTTACGCTATGAAAATTATTTACAGATGCTTCTATAAAAATTGTTTTATAAAAAATTAGAATATTTTATTTAATATTTTATTTTATTCTAAATGTTATAATTTTACTTTAACTGAAAGTTTTAGACATTTAAATTTATTTTTGGTTATGAAATACGTGTTTTCCACTTGTATACTACATTTTATCTGTTTTCAAAAATTTTCGTAAAGAATGACGAAAATACCCATGTGAGCCAGAAAATAGTATTTTAACTTTTGGATTTGGAAACGACTTATAAACCTTTAAAACATTATATTTTGCAACGATCGCTCACAGGGGAGATGAGAAATCTAGTACGTAAGTCTTGTGGGGTTCCGGTTGGCATTTTGGGTAATGAGTGCCTATCGGGACGTCGCCGCGGTTGTCACAGGCTCGATGGGAGTTTCAGGCTTTGATATTACTGTTAGAGGCCAAACACTTGGGTGGCTGAAGATTTGACAAATCCTAAAGGTGAACAAGCATAGATTTTGATTTAAGTGGCTTTTTATTATGATATCCAGAGCAAGGTATGTTGTAAAACCCGACCCTATAAATGCAAGTCATGACATACATGCAATGAACAACATGTTTGTATGTTAGGAAAGCCTCAAAGAATAGCTAAAAGTCGGTATTATACCTAACGGTACACTTGAGTTGATTTAATCTCGAACTAGTTCAAATAGGAATTTTAAGATGAAATTTACTATTTTACAGTCCAAGAATGACTTAAAATAATGTTTTGGAGTTCGAGGGTTAATTTGGGGTAAATTTGAAATTTTTGATATATAGGGGTAAAATCGTCATTTTACCACCTAAGATAATAAATTGACCATGGAGTGAAATTTTTTATCAATATTGACTATTTGGAGTATAATTTGATGATAGAAAGTGAAAATTTTCAATTCCGGCAATTTTCGGAACATAGGAGCAAAACGGTAATTTTGTCACCCCCAGGGTAAAACCGTAATTTTCACCAGTCAAAACTTGTCAAAATCATAGGATTTATTCATTTTTGGTATGAATAACCATGGTATTTTAAGTGGTGAAAAATTGAAGTTTAAAGGATGAAATTTTAAAAACGGGCCTACGGGAAAATGACACATGGCACTTTTTAAATGATTTAATATTATTTTAATGAAAATCAACCCATTTAAGCTTAAGTCCAGGTGATGGTCGGCCATAAGGGAAGAACAAAGGGAAAAATAGGGAGGAAAGGAAGAAAAGAGAAAAACAAAAGAAAAGTTGGAAATTCAAAGAGGAATTCGCGGTTTTCACCCGTTTTCACGACTAACGGTAAGATTTCTCGACTTTAGCTCGATTTCTACCCTTCCTAAGCCTTTGTTTCCATTTAGCATGCTTCAAGAGAGAGATCAAAAAGTGGATCTATGGGCTGGATGAATTTTAGGGGGGCAGATTTTGAAATTTTAAGTTTTGATTCTTAGTTAAATTGGTAGTTTTAGTTAGTTAAATGTGTTTAGAAATTAAATTGGACATGAAAGCATGAAATTTTCACAATACCCACCCTTAGCCCAATATTCAATGATGTACAATGGTGATGAACTGATTTTTATTCAAATAGAAATGAAGAGAAAATGATGAAAAATGGTTAAATGTGATAGAAAAAAAATGGAAAATTAACCGGGTTAATGTCTCGTTTTTTATCAAATTTTTCAAGGAGGAAAGTGATCTGATTTTGGTGATTTTAGAGGGTTATTGGCTGATATTAAATGGTTAGAAATGTTGGAGAGAGAATGGGACAATTTAGAGCGAGAATGGGACAATTTAGAACAAAAATGGAGTGCGTTAGTAATTTATCGGGTAAAGTGCCGAAAATAGACTAATACCGCGTTTAAGCCGTTTTAGGCCATTACATTTCATACCATGCATTAGTATAGGATTTAAATCAATTATATAGTGATTTAGCATTAATGTGGTGAATTGTATAATTTTTTTCAATATGTCTTGGAGGAGAGCCTTCCGGTAAAGGCAAGTCATACTCAAGGAACCGTGATCGGGACGCTTTTTAAGAGAATTTGATTTATACAAATAGTGAGTGAACCTATTATTATTGTAAATTATCTAAAGTTTATTTTTAAATGTTAATTATGGATTATGCAAAGAAAATGACTATAAAAAGAGAAACTTTGATGTATGCAATAAATAAGTTTAAATCAAAATATTTTTTGATTATGTGAATGTTTTAATCTTCGTTAAAAATCGAGTATATGGGAGGCCATAAATTGTGTTATAAATGATGTTTTCATTCGATGGGCTTATGAGTATATGTGTATATGTGGCTATGTTTAAATTTTCATTGGAAAAAAATGTAAGCTGTATTTTACTATGCAGGCTGGGCAAATAAATAAAAGCCACGTTATACTATCGAAATTTTATTAAAATTGGTGGGTTTAGTCGCTGCAGTGATGGGTTTCTGTGGACCGCCTATTAGAGGGGCACGGTAAACCCGGTTATATAGTTACTCCGGTTGTAGAGGCATGGAGGGTAACTCCCGGGGTAATACTAGAGTTCACTTCCCGTCGAGCCCCCACATGAACGTGTAACTCGGCCAACGCCAAGGAACGGCTTGTTTTCAAAACTGAATTATGTGTAACATATAAATGTCGTAACAGCCTTGGCGGACTCAGTAGGATATTCTGATCAAATATCCGAGAGAACTAGTTTTGGCACGAGCCATGTTTTTAATAAAAGTCATTGTTTAAGAAATAAAATGAAAACTTTATGAAATGGTTTGTAATATCTATTTAAACTTGTCTCTTTTTACTTACCTTTAGATATTTATGATAATGTCTGCTTACTCATTGGGATTGCGAAATCTCACCCACCTCCTTTCCAAACATTTTAAGCCTGTGGTAGCTTGTAGATACCAGATTTTGTCTAGGACTACCGTAGATCGTCGTACCACTATAGATAGTAGGTTTACCACCATCATCATTTCTGTATAGTTATGGGCCCACTTATCATTGTAATTATTATTGTTCATTATAACATTGTAACTTAATGTATGTATGAATTTATTTTACTTTCACGCTACAAAAATTATTTACACGTGTGTCTATAAATATTATTTTATAAGAAAATGAAATATTTTAGTCAATATTTTTGAATAGTAAAATTTGACTTTAAATCCTTTAAAAAGTGGGTTTTAGACTTCGGATTTCAAATTCGATTTCGAATTATGTATTCTCGAAGCATAAACTACATTTTTACTAAATTTTGATATTTTCATCAAAAAATGACCGAAATACCCCTGTGAGTCAAATTTTATGTTTTGGTCTATTTAAGTCAGAAAGGTGTTGTAAACCCTTAAAATGGGATGTTTGGAAATAATTACTCACAGGAAAGGCAAGAAACTAGTACGTAAGCCTTGCGGGGTTCCGATTGGCATTTCAGGTAATAAGTGTCATTCGGGACGTAGTGGCGGTTCTCATGGGCCCGAGGGAAGTTCTGGGTCGTGACATATGTAATTCTTAAACTTATGAGTGTTCATAGTTATTTGAAACTTACATGAAAAACACAAACATTGATCTTACAGGATTCGACTCTTTCTCTGAATAAATATTATTTTATTTATTTATCCGTTGCATTATAAATTATTGATTATTTTTATATTTGAGCATGAAGTCGAATCCCAACAGTGGTATCAGAGCCATTGTTTGATGTTTTTATGTAATAAGTATGCTTGATTCTTGGTGATAATCAATAGGATTGATTTGTGTGTTGATTTGGTGTAAATCAATTTTAAAGGCTTTCTTAAAAATTTATTTTTCTATTTTAATTCATATCTGGATAGCATGTAATTAATTCATTAAAACATGTTTTAAACGGTTTAAAATCATGTTTAGTTGAAGAATCAATGAATGGATTAAAAGGCTTATGAAGCCAAGTTAAAATCAAATAGTTTTGAGGTGTTTTGGAGACTAATGTGCCAATTAATTTTCATTAACATTAGGCAAGTGTTATAAGCAGTTTTTAATTGTTAAAAATTAGTTTTATCAAGTTAAATTACTGCATGTTTCGAGTAAACTTGATTTAGTATGAAAAAGGTTCATAAAATCATGTTTTTGAGTTCCAAAACAACAAAGATTCAATACAGAAAATTTTGGACAGCTATGATCGGTATTGATGGCTTAATTCTTCATGAATTTTGTGTTTAATCATTAAACACACTTGCTGGAAATTTCCAGCAGCTTTTTCATGAGTTTGACTCATGATTTATGGAGTTTTGAGAGCACTTAAATACCATCTATTTTAATTTTGGGTGATCCATAAAAAATAGGAAATTGTTTCCTACTTTAAAAGCAATTCCTAAAATTAAGGATAGAATTTTAATTTTGGGTGATTCATAAAAATAAGAAATTGTTTCCTACTTTAAAAGAAATTCCTAAAATTAAAGATAGTATTTTAATTTAGGAAATTCATAGGAAATAGTTTCCTACTTCAAAAGAAATTCCTAAAGTTATGTGATAGCATTGAACTTTCCTTAAAAAAAAATTTGGCTTGACTAGAAGTTTCCAAAAATTTGTTAAAGTCACCATTTAGGTAACTTGAACAACATACAATTTAGGAAACTAATCCATCTTCTAAATGTTAGAAATTAAAATGTTGTCTTAAATATATTTTTGGAAGTTTATCTAAAATAAAGAAGTTTCCAAGATTAAAAGGAGTTTTAATTATGGAAAGAATTAAAATGGAAAGTTTTAAAAAGGGAAAGTTTTATTTCAATGAATTTCTAATAAGAAATAAGGAGTAAGATGTTTACTTTAAGTGTTTTTAAAAGGACAATTTATTAAACACTAAATTGAAATAAAACAATATAAAATAATTTGAGTCTAGCACTTTAAGTGAATTAATTGATGTTTTTCTCAAATAACACACAAGATCACAAATGATATTCAACTTGCATTTATTTCTATGCTTTTGGTTATGATTATAAAGCATGAGGATGATTCGGACTTAGACCTTAGAAGATTAGGTCATGGATGGTTAAATTTATTTCTTATGATATTTATTTTAAAATAAGGTCTACGCACCCTGCTTTATCTCTATTTTTTCTGGGTTGTAAAATTCTTTTCTCACCTAACTCCCCTAGAATGTAACTCGAGGTTTCTTGATTATTAAATGTAATTAGTTACATCAAAGTGTAAAAATAGGGTTAGGTAGAAAAATTTTTGTAACTTCAAGATGGAGATCCAAAGGCACCATGGAGATTCAAGGAGATTACAAAGCAAAGCTTGAAGACAATGTTTGTGTAAATCCCTGAGGAATTTGACCAACTAATTTTCTTAATGGCTCAAACGAATTAGAATTAGTAAAGTCCATAATCATCTTAGTAGTTGTCATGAGATAGATTTATTTTTCAGTATATATATATGATATATGTGAAATGCGATAAATGCTATGCATGTCAACAATGCCAAATCAATGAGACCTTAATTAATGAATTAATAAATAAAAATCCCTCATTAAAATATTGAGTCCAAAGTTGTCTTCCACCATATAACAAGATAACCATGCTGCTCTTTTAATTGGAGGCTTGTTGAGTCACTCAAGGCCAAACTTTTACACGAGTACGTTTGAGTTATTGGTGGGTCTTACTCAACTAGTACCATGCTGTTCGGATGTGTCACACATGACCACATAGTATTAGAGGCATAGTTAGGCAAAATATATATGATATATTTAGACAAAAGTTGTCACCTAACTGATCTAGGAGTTGTATAAGATACAATTGGTAAACTAAGTTACCTACCTAATTTGTTTCATTATGGCTTGTTGAGTCACTCAAGGTCATGGTGGGATGAAAAAGGTCCTAGCTAAATAAGAAGTTTAAAGGTTAAATTTCTTGAAATAGTAGATGAGGGCTATTATTTTGATAAAACATTGAGAATAATCATATAAGATTCTAAAACCTTGTCTTTATGATTATATAATTTGCATTAATGACTAATAAATATATATGTTGATTTATATAGGATATAAATGTATCATGGTGAATAGTTGGTCACTTAGAAGCATACTTGATGCAAACAAGTTGACAAGCCCAAATTTCATTGATTGGTTTCGCAATATCAAGATTGTCTTGAAACAAGAGAAAAAGGCTTATGTCCTAGATGGTCCTGTTCCCGAGGTACCTAGCGATGATGCTACAAATGAGGAAAAAGAGGCCTATAGAGTTTATATGGATTATCTCGATCAAGCCACATGTGTGTTGTTCGCTAGTATGGCTCCAGATCTTCAAAAGCAACATGAAGCTATAAATGCTCAGGATATTATCCTAAACTTTAGAGAAATGTTCAATAAGAAAAGTCGCATAGAGAGATTCGACATTTCAAGGGAATTGTTCCGATGTAAGATGTCTAAAGGAAGCCCAGTAAGGCCTCATATGCTTAAGATGATAAGATATATCACTTGACTTGAGTAGTTGGGTTGGGTTATGGACCATGATTTGCGCATAGACCTTATATTTTCTTCTCTACCAGAGAGCTATTCACAGTTTGTGTTGAACTTCAACATGAACAAGATTGAGGTAACTCTTTTAGGCTTATGGAATATGCTCACACAAGCTGAGAACACCATTGTGAAGGAGAAGCCTTCAGTTCATCTTGTCTCTTCTAAGAAAAATAAAAATAAGAAAAGAAAATTTTCAAAGAAAGACAAGGATGAAAAGGCATCAACTTTAAAAGGTATAAAGCCTACTAGATGAGTGAAGAAGGATAAAGACAATGACAAATGCCATTTCTGCAGCAAACTAGGGCATTGGAGGCACAATTGCAATGATTATCTTGAATCCATCAAAGGGAAGGAACAAAAGGAAGCTTCCACATCAGGTATGAATCATATAATGATTTATTTTTCACTACTTGGTATATGATACCTTACTCTTTATTAATGGTTTTAATATGTATGACACATTCAAGGAACTAATGACAAGGAGCAGTGAAGAATAGGATCATGAAGGGGACAACCTTAGTTGATGGTGATCAAGCTTGTCGACCTAGATTAGATTGTGGAACAATAAATAATTTTAGAACATTGAATGTTTTCATGACATGATTGTCAAGGTGAGATGTTTTTGGTTTTGGACCTATGGCTAAATATTTCTTTTTATGTTTAGGAAACATAGATTTATATTTTGCTAGCATGAGATGCTTAGCTTATATATATTTATATATTTACTTTACATCTCATTTTATTTTGAAATTGTTCTAAATTATTTATCCTTAAAGTATAACCTTGCATATATGATAATCAATACTAAGTCATAATGATAAGATCATTGTGAGATTATTTTTCTTTTGATTATGAATCAAAAAGGAAATTAATGAGTTGACTTGGATAAAATTGAGTCATAACTCAATGAATTAATAATAAGATTATGAACATATCTAGTTCATGAGCATTCTTAATGAGATCTTGGATCTAAATTAAGATTGCTTAGAACTAAATAACAATTGATTATCATATTGAATTCATAAGAGATGAATCACAAAGCATTCCAACCCCAGTTAATCGCATGAAATGATCTTTGAAAGGATTTCATCCCATAACAAATGACATTTAAGTATACATAAAAGTTATGGATATAATGCCCCAAAAGAGAGTAAATAAGTTTACTTGAAAAGATTTCTATACATGATAGAAATAGTTGGAGCTAATGACACTTTAAAAGTCCAAGGTTATGAAATTATGTAGTGACCCCTCTCCGGTCACTACTGGCATCTGAAACTTCTAGGAAAAACCCACCAAGTCTCGAACAAGCCTATCCCGAATCGCTTGTTAAACCATTACATTCAACCTCGATATGATAATAAAACTTTCATATATTGAATTAAGTCATAAATATGAAAATCAGTACAATTTTTTTTTATTTACAAATATATATACGCTAAAATCTATAATTTTCAAACAAATGCTTATATAAAAATTTAAAATTTGATTTACAACTTAATAAATAAAGTATTTCATTTTGACATCTAACATTAATCTCGACACAGTGGAGCGACTAAGAATAAATTGCTAAGAGATGCCTTTACCTATTCATGGTAGACCAAACGCAAACGTGTCGATGACTTCACACCAAATCGATCCCTATCTGCCAAAAATGGAAATAAAGAGGGCGTGAGTCTCATAGACTCAGTGAATATCACCGATTCAACGAATATCATCGACTCAGTGAATAGGGAGTAGATAGGAAACAAGCAAACAACAGATCAGTTGAATAATAAAAGCAGGAGTATAAAAATAAATTGTCTCAAACAGGGTTTTGTCCCTTATATTAAAAATTCGAGTATTTCTTATAAAGCATCAACAATCGAGGAAATAAGATTTTCCGTATCAAAATACGTTAATAGTCAATTTCGAATCAAATCAATAAAATTTAGCAAGCTCCCGAGAAATCAAATATTATTAAAAATTACGTACAAATCATAACTTGCCTCATATGTGAGGAATTACAAATTCATTTCACAAAGAATAAGTAGGGGAGCTGCAAAAACCATTTATTTCTTTTCTCATCGTGCAAAAAAATATGATTCGTCATATTAAAACTTATTTCAAATAATATAAAATAATTACATTTTATCAAAAATAAATAGTATGGCTTATGACATTCTTAAAACTTGGCTCGTACCATAAAAACTCATATTCGGTGATACCTTGCGCTGGGGTATCCAACCGAATCCACCAAGGCTGTTAAAAATTCATATATGCATAAAACATATTTTTACGTTAGAAAACATAGCCGTTCCTTGGCATTAGTAGAGTTCACTTTCCCATGATGGGTCAGTCGAAAGGAACTCTAACCATACCTCAGGAGATCCCCTCCGCGCCTTTACTACCGAGGTATGCATATAACTGGGTAACCGTGCCCCTCCTAAAGGCAGTCCACGGCACCCGCCACTACAGTGACTATCCTATAACCCACCAATTAATAAAATTTAAATAGCATGATATGGCAATCAAATTATTACCGAGCCAATCCAGGCAAAACAATCAGTTCAAGAAATTTTAATACAAATGCCAATCAGCCAATCATGCCATCACACCGTCATAAGCCATAAATTTCAAAGTATAATTTATATAACACAAATATGTATTCTCAAATTATTTAAATTTTCTAAAATCATCATTCAATTTCAAAATGATTTCTAAGGGGATATTTTAAATCTTTTTCAAATTATCAATCCCCGTGTCACGTTAAAATTCTTGTTTCACGAAGTATTCGTTGTAAACATTTGCATGATATTTTCTATCAAACTAATATGGTGAATATTTAAATATTTCATGAAATGCACATCACACAAACATTAAGGCACATTTTTTCTTTTTGATGCAAATCATTTCAAAATGCTTGTTTCCCGGTTTAAAATACTTTACGTATAATATATATATATATATATTTCAAATGATTTCTAAAATAGTTTGCACTCACAATTCCTTAAAATTTATTCAACACATGTTTTTCGTAAAAATTGCATTGTACGTAAAATACACGTAGAAGCATATCTATATACGGAATATTTAGAAATTGACACCCCCTACTCACCTCGTAATAGTGAGATTTTACTTCACTATTGATTCATACGCGTATCTAGTTATTCCTAGTTGTCGATCGCCTATTTCGTCCAACACGCCTCCATGACGACTTTCCTAGCAATAAATTAATTCCAACATACTTAATCATACATTTGTATGATTAATAATTTAATTAAAATTCCTTAAACACTTGAATATATTTTTATCAAAATATGCAAAACATTAAATCACTATAAAACCTTGAAATATTGTACTAATCTTACTATTGGACATTGTCCATTTCTTCTTGGTCTTTGGGCCCTCATCTATGGGCTTCTCCAATTTTCCTATTGGGCCAAGCCCATTTAATTTTTCTTTATTGGGCCTTGCCCAATTTATTTTCCACTTAGCCAATTTTATTCTTTTCTTGGGCCATGCCCAATTTTATTCTATTCTTTTTTTATCCATTTTCATTTCATTTTTCATTTTTTTCCATTCATTTTTCCTTTTTTTTTTCTTTTTCCCTTTCTTTTTCTTTTTCACGTCTCTTTCCTCTTCCTTTCTTCTTCCTCCAGCCGAACTTCCTCTTCACCACCATGGCAGCCCTTCTCCACCGGTGGTGGCTCCTCCTCTCCACCACCGTTGGCCACCCTTTTCCTCCTATCTTTCTCACCATTTGAGCAACACTTTTCAACCCCCAAACCAGCTGGTTTCTAGCTTAATTTCCACCTCCGTTTTTGCCCAAAAATCAACAAACAACAGCCCAAAATTTTGTACTTTTCTACTCCATTTTTCTGCACTAAATTGGCAGCACAACAACTCAATTTCCAGCAGATTTTTAGCTCTAAAAATCAGCCATCAAAAATCAAATTTTCTGCACTAAATTGGCAGTACAAAGTCAACTCTTCTTGGCCCCAAAAATCAACAGCTATGGCTGCTTATTTCACTCAAAAAAATCAGCAATTAAATCTTCAAATTTTCAACCATCAAAACCACAAAAATTCAGCTTTCTTACCTCAAATGAAGTGCAAAAATTTTCGGTCTTCCTTCCTCCCCCTTTCACGGTTTTCCTTGGCTATTTTCTTTGGCTTTTCCTCCCCTTTTTCCGTCCCTTCTTCCTTCAGTTTTTTGGTTCCTTCTTCAACTGAGCCTTGCCTTCCTTCTTTGGCTCGGTTTCCCTTGCTTTTCTTCCTACGATTTTTCCTTCTTCCTTGGTTTGCTTTTTCCTTTCTCTTCTTTTCTTACCTTTTATTCCACCTTTTGACCGATCATTCTAGAGCTCTCTCCCATCTTCCTTTATCTCTTTTTCTTCTTTGCATTTATTTCTTTCTTCTTTCATTTTTTATTCTCCCTTGACCGGTCATTCATTTCTTTTTTCTACATTGTTCCTTATTTGCTTTTATTTTTATTGACTTTTCCCTCCTTTATTTCTTTGTATGGTCGGCCCCCCACTTCTTTTATTTCTCCCTTCATTTGTCTTTTGTTTCCTTTAGCCTTTTGTCCCCATTCACTTCTTCTTCATTTATTTTTCTTGTCTTATGTAACCATGCATTCACACCAAAATTATTTTGACTTTTCAACACTTTGATTTCATTATTTTATTATCCATTTCATCTTCTAAATATTCATTTAAGCCTTTAATTAACCTAGGTTTTAATTAGGCTTAAAAGTGTAATAAGGGACCCAAAAAATTTAATTGTAATTCCTTAAATTTTCTATTCCCGACATAATCACATCCAGCTACTTTCCAATGTGATTTTCTCTATGGTAGAGATAGAACTGGGTGAAGTGATCTTCATCAAAGTTGTAGCTCTGTCTCTTACCTTTCCAATGGCTCAAGAATTTCAGTAATTGGAGTTTTGTAACTTGAGATATGGCTAAAATACTTAAGCATATACAAGAAAATTTTCGAGTTCTTCAACACTTTGTTCTCCAAAAATTAAGTCCAATATTTTTAATTCCTATCCACACTTATTAAATTTCAATTTCTTTCTATTCTTCTTCCTTCACATATATAAAATCAAATTATTGAGATCGCATTCCAACGCGGTGTCTCTATAATATTTAAATATTTTCTCACAGCGATAACTCGACTAAAATGCGCGTCGTACGATTTTCGCCGTTTCGTCTAAAATTCTTCTTTACTACTCCTCCCCCACTTAAATTAATCATATTTCATTTTTCATGACTAATTCTGATGATAATTAAAATATTAATTTTTTAATATTATTTTATTGAATAAAATATTATTTTATTCTAAAAATTTTCACTTACCTTCTTTGGTCCCGAAACACATTATTATGTATCGACTTACCTCTGAATCATCCTTTAACTCACTAATTTGTCTCCGAAAAAAATATTATTATTTAATTGTGAGTTCTGCGTGTGCGATACATTTTCTTCTTAAGCGTTCCTTAGCACGCTAATTCGCATCAAATGATCATTCTTTTTATCAGTAAAGTCTTATTTGTGTCTAATGAGGGTACGGGGTATTACAAATTATGAAATCCAATAGATAAGATCTATGCACAAAAATTAATGGGATGCATGAAGATGCATAATTATTCATGAGATGAACCCATTAAATACAAACCATTAGTAGGATGCATATTAATGCACTAATCATGTAAGATAAGTCTATTAACTAATCCAACATGAATGATTGGATAATAATCTTTATTCAATGTAATAAATTCAAAATAGTTGAATACATTGAATAAGATAAACATATTTTGTGCACATCATAAGATTAATGGGAGTAAGATAAGTAACTCATTAAAAGTGTATAAGATACATTTACCAATATAAGAAAAACAAAATGGGACTAAAAAGTTAGAGCCTAAAAAGGGATTCAACAAAAGAATTTAGGATTACATGTTAAATGTCACGACCTGGAACTCCCATCGAGCCCGTGACAACCATCGCGATGTCCCAACAGACATTCAATTCCCCGAATGCCCCTCGAGACCTCACAAGGCTTTCGTATCAGTTTTTCATCTCCCTTGTGAGCAACCTTTAGTGAAATTTTTTTTTCCCGAACTCGATTAAAAATGTAACACGCTAGCGAAAAACACATATTTAATAGTTAAAAATAATTCTAGAGGTCTAAAACATTTGTTTGAAGTAAAATTTTAACTATTTAAATATATACACAAATATTCAATAAAATGTTCTAATTTCTTATAAAACAATATTTTCAGAAATATCTAAAAATGATTTTTACAGCGTAAAAACAAAATAAATTTACATATACTATCATACCGTGAACCAGGGTATGAACTTTAAATTCCAGTGACATGTGGGGCCCCCCTTCCCCTAACTTACAAAGAAGATGTAGGGCTATGAACCCATACTTTCTAGAATGCAACTCCGAGATTAATTCTCGTCTTAATCGGCTATCAACAAATTGTCCTGAGCTTGAAAAATGTATAGGAAGAAGGGGTGAGATTATATAATCTCAATGAGTAAACAGACACCATCCAAACAATCTAAAGTCAAGTAATATGAGACAATTAAAATAATTCATCCCAGAATAAGTTTCACAACTTGGAAATTTATCCCAACCCATATAAATAATTGGATGTCATCCAATTACTCAACATGGCTTATGCACTTTTCAAAAACTTGGCCCTTGCCAAAAATCCCTTCTCGGGGATACCCCGGTCGAGGCATCTTACCGAGACCGTCAAGGCTGTTTATTGTCACATACCCACATAATCATATTTTACATCAGACAACACAGCCGTTCCTTGGCGTTGGCTGAGTCTTACTTTCACGTGGTGGCTAGCGTGAAGTGCACTCGAATCCTACCTCGGGAGTTATCCTACGCACCTCTCCAATCAATGTAAGTTCAAAAATTGAGAACCGTGCCTCTCTAAGTAGGCTGGCCCACAAAAACCCCCGTCACTGCAGTGCCCACTTTATAATCCACCACCAATAAAATCACAATAGTATGACATGGCTCACATAACACATTTAAGGCAAATCAAAGAAGTTCACATATTCTTTAAATCATAAAAATAGCCAGTCATACCCACATTTATCATAAGCCATCCAATTTAAATCATCAATTTGTAACACAAACAGGAAGTCTCCAATTACTCTATTTCTCGAAATCACCATTTAATTTTCCAGAAAATTTATAAAATCATTTTACAAAATCACATTTTCCCATAAAACACAATAATTTTTCAATTAAACTATTTTTTCATAAAATCACACAATTAAATAAAACTACTCTAGATAATTAAGACGATAGTAAGTTTACTCACTGTACTAGGAGTAGAAATATTCCTATCCTCCGTCCTCGGGTGCAGTCTCTTACCCGAATCAATTTACTCACCACCTATCCATAATCCATGACACAAAATTCAATAAATTGTGTCAATTAATCTTAATTAATTTCAGGCTCCATAAATCCACATGAATGCATAAAATGTTATGCAATTGTCCGAAAAATCGCTTAAACGCGATATTCGGCCTAACGCTACGGTGCGCGATTTAATTCTCTAAAATCTCCAAATAAATTCTAAATTGATTTCCTTCAATTCCTATACCTCAATTATACCCAAATTAACTTAATGTCCACAAATATGGTGCAAATTATCAGTCTAGGTCACAAATTACGTTTTTACCCCTATTAGGTAAAATTCCCATTTTTGCACCAAAAATTCCCATTTAATTTCTAACCTCATAATTCATCAAATATTACCAAAATGCCTAAAATCTCATCAATTTTCCTCAATTTTCAGCAGTCAATTTCTCTCCAAAAATTCAGCTAAAAATAGTGCACTAATACCGAAATTTTTCTATTTAATTTTTTTCCTACAAATTTTCCACACTATAATTCATCAATTCATAGCCAATTTACTTAAAATAAAATCAAATCTTCTTCACACACTCAAGGGTAAATTCGGCTAAGAAAGATTGGTGGGGAAATTGAATTTTTCTTTTGGTGTTTTGCTAGCCAACATAATAAACTAGCTAAAATCATCAATATATCTAAAAATTAAATTAATCTAACAACTTTCTCTCTCTAAACCCATATGACCAGCTTTGAATTCATCATGAAATCATGCTATTTAACCATGGAAAATAATGAAAAATACATGGGTAAGGTAGAAATCAAGCTAAAAATGAAAAACCTTACCTTTTTATACTTGATTTCCTTGAATTTCCTTACTTTTTCTTGGTTTTTTTCTTAGTTAGGGTTTGGTTTTTATTTTCTCTCTCTTCCTTGCTGGTTTGGCTGAATGTTAGGGATGATATGGGGTGATTTTTTGTTTAAATAATAAGCCTTGAAAGGCTTGACACGTGGCACTCTCCCATTTGCTCAAATTTTGAAAATTTAAAATTTTGACTTTTTCATTTTAATTTTTCCACCACACATTTATTCCATACTTATCCATTCCCACCACAAATAAAATCCCTTGATCTTGACAAGTGCTGGGGTGAAAAATTTACCAATTTGCCCCTTAGGTGAAAAAATTACGATTTTGCCCCTATACTCTAAAATGTACCGGAATTGCATTTCTTTTCCACTTTTTAACCTCAAATACCACTTCAATTGATCAATCTTAATCAAATGGGGCTAAAATATTTTCTAAAAATTCTTGTTTTGTCATTTAATGGTAAAATTATCATTTTACCCTTGTGCTCCAAAAATACTGAGAATCATAATTTTTCACTGCTAAAATTCATTCTATACTCCAATAATCATATTATATTTCATATAATTATTCTTGATCAATTGTGATCAAAATCTTTGCTAAAAATCTCCATTTTGTCCTTAAATTGAAAAATGACCATTTTGTCTCTAATCGATCAATTTTCCCGATTGACTCCAAACTGGACCTCGAACTCCGAATCACTGTTTTGAGTAATCCCTAGACTGTGAAATTCTCAATTTCATTCTTAAAATCCTTATTTGAACTCATTCAAGGTTTAATCGTCTTAATGGTATCATTAAGGATAATATAGTCTTTTAACGATTTCTCAAATTTCTCAAATATGCAAACATTCTATTGAACATATAAATGACACCGTAATTATTTTATAGAGCAAAGTTTGACATTAAAGAAGTTTAACATAGAGAGAATCCTAAATGTTAAAAGTGATATAAAGTCATGATTAAGCAGTTATATTAGAATATTTCCAAAATAAGAGATAACTGCATGATTATATCTATAATCATATACAAATCTTTTATTTAGGCTACAAAAAAGGAGATATTTGGATCATTGGTTTAATGAACCAATAAAGGATTCCAAGTTGTTAAAGTAACAACAAGAGCTATAATAATGGAATCAAGGTCTCGTTGTGATCTAAATTAGTATTTCAATTATGACAATGGAGATTGTCAAACATATAAATTAACATATTCTCAAATATTGCAATTTGAGATGTCCTAGTAGAGACATAATTGCTAATCGAAAGAGTTTGATATTGCATACGTTAGCAATTGACTCAAGTGCAAGTGGGAGATTGTTGGTATATGCCCTTGAGCCAATTGGATTGATCAAGAAATATATATTGTCATTTAATGCATACTTAATCCCATATCTATATGTGATAGAGGTTTTCCTTCATGTTAGTACAATAATAAGGAGCTATTAAGTACTAATTGGATGAAGCCCATAGAACATAAAGGCCTTGCAAGAGAATTGTGAAGTTGTTACAATTATGAGATCACTATGCATGAAAGCGATGTTCTTAAAATTGTTCCTGGTCATTGTATTGTCAAGACAGGGCATTAACAATGCTTAAAGACCGATACATGTTAAGCCTCTTTACTTGAGAAGTAAGCAATCGATCTCATAGATTGAAGTATGTGGGATACTTGAGGATAACATGTAGGTGCTTGTTAAAGAACGAGTTCACTGAACATGACCCACTATGAGAACTCCATTTGGTATTTCACTCAAGTGTCTATGGAAAATGTTCTCATGTGATAGTCATGCAACTAGTCCTCAGACTTGAAACACTAGGTCATCTTGTATGGGGAGTGACATATTTTGATTTCACCCTTACGGATTTGGAAGCATCCAGGTGCCTAAACAAGGTGTTTTTGGGAATGCCATGAAGCATGCGAAGGTGAATGAGTAGTCAAGAGAGGATTTATCAACCCAAGTGATATGAGGGGATGTATTTCACTTGTTCTCAATTCTTGATTAACTTGTATAAAGTCTTTGACCAAAGCATGATGAATTTGAGGAAAGTTAGTTTACTAAATTCATAAAGTTAGTCATGAACTATGAGAACTAATATGGAATGCCATAAGTAGACATCGAGCCATGCTTAATGATATATCCGGGATATTTGATGAAAGGGTCGTATTGCACTGAGAGGCTTATCACTGAAGGGCTTTATCAAATTCTTTAATTAACTCTCTAACATTTGGGTGGTCATGATGTATTACTAGATGCCGCTCATGATCTATAAATATAAATTAATTATCAAATTGATATTTGATTATGATTTATATTTATTGCCAACATGTTAGAAGCCTAATGGGTCACACACATTAAGTGACATGATTGAGATTAAATAAGGATAATTAATTAAGTTGGACTTAATTGAAAGAGACCAAAATAAAGTGAAAATTAATTAAGTTCTCAGAGACTTAATTAAATTAAAATACAACTGTTGTATTTATGGTTACAACTTAGTTTGGCTATATAAATATGTTATATTGGCAAACTAAAAATAAGAAGTCCAAAAATACTTCTCAACCGTTTCATAAAATAAGAAAAGAAAAATAGTTTTTTTTATCTGACAAAAATAAGATTCGGCAAAAAATTTTGGTCATTTTGTTTTTGAAACAAAACTTGCTAGTACAAGTAAGATCCTACCTTTGAGAAGGTCTCAATTAATCACTATGTGGATTACTGTTAAAGGCCAAACACTTGGGTGGCTGAAGATTTACAAATCCTAAAGGTGAACAAGCATAGATTTTGATTTAAGTGGCTTTTGATTACGATATCCAAAGCAAGATATGTAATTCTTAAACTTATGAGTGTTATACTTATTTGAAAGTTATATGAAAAACACAAACATTGATCCTGTAGAATTCGACTCTTTCTCTGAATAAATATTATTTTATTTATTTATCTATTGTATTATAATTTATTGATTGTTTTTATATTTGAGCATGAAGTCGAATCTCAACAAGACTAATATACGTAGTTTTGATCGATTGGACAGAAAAGAAAAAAGGAGGCCTCCCAATTGCGGCATTAGCTTTGGGAGCTACTTTTACATATCTATATCTATATCTATATCTATATCTATATATATATATATATATATATATATATAATGGAGATTGCTTAGCAGGTTATACATAGCAATTGTACTTTTTGAAAAGCTGATCAATCACATACATCTTTTGACTTTGAGGATGCCCTGTTCAACTCAATCCTTATGTGGATCTCTAATCTATTGATTCCTAGCTTATTGAGATTGGCTAGATGAGTCATCTATGAGTCGGCAAAGACGGTTGGTCCCGTGATTATACTTTCGGTGACCGTCTGTGTCCTTGTGCAATGTTTTCAAGGCATCCAATCAAAACCTAGTCTTTTCACTTTTAGAATCAATAAAGGTAACAATTCACTTGCTTATAACTTGCAGATCGTCTTTTCACTTTTAGGGACGATTGATACGATTCAAGCATAAATGTCCTCCACTGTGTATTTTTTTATGATACAATGAGAAGTAGCTCTCTCATCTCTTGAATCCCCATGCACTCATTCCGGGATGTGAACATGAGACTTCGAAGAGCGTCTCTTCAACATTGTGCTTGGAATTATGTGTAATCATAATCTTTAAATTTGATTACAAAACTAATACCAAATAAGATAAAAAATAAACGATTATAATAACATCTTAAAACGTTACATCGAAGTTTCCGTCTTGGCCTTCTCAACTTAAATATTGAAAGATCCATCAATCAAAGATAATCGTATAAAAAAAATGCTTTCAGTTTTCGAAATTCCCATGTTTAAGCCTGACGAAACTGGCAAGTGTTCAATGGCTAGAAGAAAAATACGACAAAAGATTTGAAAGTCAAATATAGAGGATTTTCATGCAATTTCATACCCATGCCTTGCATGTGGACATAGCTAGCTTTTTTTTGACTCTATTCGTCAGCAACAGCATGAATCAGACAAGGCAGTAGCCAATAAAAGTTTAAAATGTGAATCGGCCTGTTATCGCGCGATTATGTTCATTTGCTTACGAAAAACTTGCGCAAAGTTAAAGGCAGCTTTCACATTTTCAGGCAAATAAGTAGACACGGAAATGGTTGTATATTACATATGGTAGCTCTGCTTCATCGTTTTTACCGCTAAATTAGAACGAGATGAGGTTGGCGATTTTCTCAATGCGTCGTCGTGTTGCTAGGATGGTGCTTAGGAAGAGTCGCTTCAATGTACAATATAAGCATAAGGTATGTAAGATAAACTGCTGATTGTTGTATTGCTGTTGGTTGAAACTCGCATGTTAAAGTTTAACGACGCTTTTAATAATTAATTCCGTTGTAATTGTTCAATGACTAGAAGAAAAATGGGACAAAAGATTTGAAAGTCAAATACAGACGATTAAAGGCAGATATCGAAGCGATTGGCAAGGAGCAAAAAAGCATCAAAGAAGGACAATCACAGGTTCGAGAGAAATTCAACGCAATTGAAATGGAATGTCAGGTGCTAAAGAAAGAAACTGAACTCATCATCCAGCGAAGTGCGCTTACACGTCTTCGTCTGGCTCTCCTGTTTCATATACTCAAGGAACGAGAAGAAGGCAATTTCGCTAAGGCCACTCAGCTCACTCAGTTTCTACGGTTGGTTTTATATCATGGTTTTGCTTCAAATATAAACAAAAATTAGAACAAAACATTGACCAAATTTTCCTTCATTTGCTTACAGTGAATTAATACCAAGGGATAACATGCAATAGCCAGCATGGAGGAACGGACGATTACCTGTTAAAGGTTCCCACCCCCACCCCGGAGTGTGGAGTTCTTATAATGGGAAGTTTTTACATTTCAGTAAGTACGTGTATTAGGATAAAGATTGGAAAGAGTGTATTAAATTTCTATATCTAATTAGTTTTTCTTCTAAATTTAGAACTATACATAGGTTTTAAATTTGAGTGATGGAATGGAAGCTGTGGGATATACAAGATTGGAAAGAGCTATTTCCTATTAATTGTGTAGTGCAAGATCGAAAGAGTCTCCATATGCACCTTAAAAAATTTATAGCTATCAACAAATTGCCAATTGTTTTCTTACTGAATAGCTAAAGATTTAGTACCGAATTTGATCCAGGTCGTTCAGCTGGTTACACTTTATATGCACTAATAATTGTACTTTCTAGGCTTCAGAGTGTTGTATTTTATTTTGTCTTAACAGACTCATCGCGCATCTTCGTACCAATTTTTTATGTGCTTGCTTGTACAGATGCATTATTCCCACAACTGGAAACAATTAACTATGGATATGCGAAGCAAGCAATACACATTATATATATATATATATATATAAGATTAATATACTTTTAAAATATATTTTAAAATTAATTAAGATAATGATATTATTGTATCAAACACCACAGTTGATAATTAATATGATTATTTTTGTTGCATAATAATTTTAAAAAATAAGTTTGACGTACTTGCTTGCGAAACTTTATAAATATCTTCTTTAGATGAGCTATATAATATTATTTAATGGAGATATATTGATTGGTTGACAAGGGAGAGAGAAAAAGAGAAGACGTCAAGGGCAAAAGAACATGGAAAAGTGGGAAACGGAATTTGGGAGGAAGAGACACTGTGGGATGAATAGTGCAATATTATTCAAAGAAATATGAAACCTAAATGAGAATATTGGAGGAAATCATCCTAAAATTGACGTCCATAGAAGAAACAACGACACAACGAAACAAACGAGGAAAGAAAGACGTGAAACAACAAGCTAAGCAAAAACACAACAACTTCCATCGCCCCGCTTTGTCAAGCCCCAAAATATAGCATGAGCAAATTATTGGTTGGATTAATACATGTAAGTACACGTGGATGTATAACTAACATAAAGTAAGTTGAGTATCGTTTCCCACAAATATTTTTATCTATTCTTTTTGAGTACTAAACTTCTAACAAAATAATTTTATCCAAACACTCGATTTAAAAGGAACATAAATAAATAATTAAATAATTAACAAAGCACAAAATATCACTAAAAGAAATATTACTCAAAACCTAAGATTATAGTGTTTTTTTCAAAACTTTATCTAAATTAAATCATTCTCAATAACTACGATTAATGTAATACATAGCTAACTTAGAATCCAAATTATATACACATGTCTGTTGAGATCATGCACCCATACCCTCTCAAAACTAATCTCATATGTCTATGGAAATTAATTAGAAAAAGTTCATTAAGTTCATGTTCTAATATGGCTGCCTAAAGTATTTAGGTATATGTCTATCCTAAACATGGAACTATCATCTAATTCTGAAGTGAATCGAACAAAGGCTATCATAAACTAAGGTCTATTCTAAACTCCTTTTGTCGAGTTCCATTTAGAAACCTACTACATTTCAACTGGTGATCAAGCTGCATTAAGTGCAAAATTGAATAAACCATGCAATTTCCATTAATACTAAGTAAAGAAAAATCAAATATTCAAACTATATAATGAAATATCCCACAATCCTAGAAAACGAAATTAGTTCATGTTGTATTTACAGCAAACATGATTAAATCAAGAGAAAAGATAATTTCTATAGCAAAATAACAAGAAAGGAATGAAAGGTAAAGAAATATCAAGGCCTTTGTCAATTCTTGATCCTCGATTCCTTCGATTTCTTCTCGTTTCTCTCATTGAAAACCCTTTTTCTTTTCTTTCAAAACTTGCTATTTTTTCCCCTCTTCATCTCATCCCTCAACTACTGAAATACCTATTTATAGTCACTAAAAAACCTTAGAAACTCATTTCCCGATTAGCTGCATATCATTAATCTACATCAGAGCGTCGTGACCTTACTCTAGAGGTGTTACAGCGCTCATGACTTATAAAAATTTTTTTTGTCCATCTTCCAATAGGCACCATGGCGCTCCTCCTTGGGCGCTGCGGCACCAAGCTCTTGGGTTTTTACATGGATGCCATCATACACCCTTGGGCATTGCAACCTTAAGCTTTACAAGGCCGCGACGCTACCAACTCTTGTACTGCTTTGGTGTAGTTTGCTGAAGTGCCTCATATTGAAATGTGATTTTCTCTTACCTTGAGGTTGATCTTAATTAAATGGTAAACATGAAAGTTGTAAGTCTACCTCTTCGCTTTGTAATGGTCCAAGAATCATGTAGATTGGACATTTGTATATGAAGTTATGACCAAAATATTATGTCATGTTCAGTAGAAGTCTGCACATAGTCTCCGTTGCCTTGCTTACCAACATTCAGCTTTAAACACATGTGAATGTACAATACTAAAGACCAAATCAGCATTGACTTAAATAGAGACTTTCAACATAAATTTGAGTTAAAATTACTAAAATTAAAGTACAACAACATGCTTCGAATTTATTAACCCAAAACCAAAAAACTATCTAAAATTGACTTGAAACATTAGGACTTAGATATTTTATCATCCCAAATTGTAGCTAAATAACTTTATTTAATAGAGTTATCATTAACACCTTGAGACATGGCATTATAAACCCAAGATTCAAAAGTATTCAAATTTAATATAAATGCCTCAAACAGCTATCATAATATACCGCCCTCATAATTGGATCACACATACCTTACATCCCACTTTACTAATTTACAACAAAAACTAGCTGTTACAACTAAAGTTATAACTCAAAAGCTCAAGATGGCTTTAAATATCTAATTGGGTTCTATGTGTCCAAACGAAAACACTTCCATAAAAACTTTTGTAGAGTATAACAACTTCCTGAGCCTTAATTTCAAACAAATTGAATAATTTAATGAGCCACAAAGCTTAGTAACTAATCTAGCCATAGTTAAGGGAAATACATGGAAATGAGCATAGGTCAAAAGAATGAAAATCAAATTTGGAGTATTTCTGACATCTTAATATTCATGTGTTCAAAGGATTTTCAAGAATCAAAATGTTTCAATATGCTCATATTCAGTTTTAAGTTGACTAGAATTCTAAATCTTATTTAACTAGGATTCTTGTTTGTGTACAACATTGAGTGGTTGTATGGTTTTAAACTTCTTGTTCCACATATAATCCTAATCACATTTTAGTTTTAACTTTTTATATTATAAAAGTGAATCTACAGGTTTTGGAAGTGTGTGTAGTGTTTTAGGTGCCCTAAAGAGGGAACACCTTGTAACTCGGTCTTTTGCTCTAAGTAGAGCTAAAGTGGTTTGAGTGAGTACTTTTGGGAGGCTATTGAGAAAGGGTGTGCAAGGGATCTTGGGTTGATTTGGAAAACTATATAGGTCAATTTATCGTACTTTAATTTCTCAATAGTAGAAGAAGGATTTCACTCTATAGACATAGACAAGAGGCCAAACCATGTGAATTCTTGTGCTTTTTTGTTTGCTTGATTTCTTTGGGTTTTATCTTTGTTGTTTCATGGATGATTTTCATAACAAATTAGTTTTAAAGCTTCGGATTCAGTAAATCAAGATTCAACAAAGATGTCAAAAGTTACTAGTTATTCAAAATTTTCAATTGAGAAGTTTGATGGGAAGACTAGTTTCACCCTACTGTAGCGAAAACTGAAAAATCTCCTTTTGCAGCAAGGTTTAATGCACTTCTTGCTAGAGAAAGAGAAAGGGTAACCAGATGGCATGAAGGATGTTAAATAGGCAGAGTTAAAGGAAAGGTGTGTGAGCACTACTTGGCTTTGGATTAGAGATAATGTGTTTAACAATGTTATTGATGAAGATTCTACCCCAAGGTTGTGGGCAATGTTGGAGAAAATTTACTTGGCAAAAAATCTTTCTAACAAGTTGCAGCTTAGACGATAGTTGAATCGTTTAAACATGGAGGAGAACGAAGACCTCATAAAGCATATGAACGAATTCAACTATGGCTGTTTTGAATTTGATTTTCTTGATCTTTCTAGAGCAGGGTCGACTATGCTTCCCCTCTAGTCTACTAAAGCTTTATGATCTTTAAGTTTTGCACTTTTTCAACCTTCAGATCGACTTGAGCTTCTCTAGGATGGACTATTGACTTGTGTCTTAAAGTCCTGTAGCTTTTTGATGCTTCTCTCCAGCTATTTTCTCATTGCCTTGTACGTATATTCAAACAAACAATACAAGGCATGTTTGCTCTTAATTTTTTAGCTAAGAATGCATTTTTTGAAAGCTTGTAAGATGTTATCTAAAGATGCATGGCTTTTCAAACCATTTTATAACCTCAGGGGACTAAAAATATTAAGACAATTTCAAATGCTTGATACTAAGTTCAAGAAAGCATTTGATTTTTGTTAAATCAAAACATGATGTAATTCAAGTCTAACACCATCCCAAAGAATGTGCGTTAAGGACTCTTCAAAATAGCAACATTGATATTTAAAAGTCAATTGAAACCCCTTTGCCTTTAATCTTATTTCAAACGAAATCCAATCATGAAGGACTTGCCAAATAAAGAAAGAAAATGTAAGCAAAATACTTTTTTATTGGATATAATTGAAAAAAGCATTCACAGTTTGTTTCTGTCTAACCATTTCCCTAGCACTTTTAGTACTAAAGACAGCATTTATGGTAGGCACACAATAAGCAAAATCAACAAAAGAAAACTAAATAGGAATATTCACAATTTCACCAATCTTAGAGTTTGGGAGGACAACTTTCAACTTATCCACATTCCAAGTATTATTCTCAAAGAAATAATTCACTTTAATCATAGAATATGAAAAAAAAGGAAAAGATCTTGCCAAAAGCTAGTCACCTATTCCACAGTCATGCCAAATAACAAATCCCCATGTCTTATCTTCCATCTAATGTTCTTCTCGATGATTACAGAGCTATTCTTCAACCGTTTCCATATTGAGGAGTCATGTAGTTTTATGTGGACTTTCATAGGAACTTGCCTAACAAAATATTTAGTTTTCATGTATCGTGCCCATAGTCCATTCAAAGTTCTGAAACACCACAAGAGCTTTAGATTAAAAGTATCAAATGTATCCATCAAACCTATTTAGCCTATTCAATTTTCATGATTTTTTAATAATTATGATTTATTTTATCACTTTATGATTTTTGATTATTATTTATTTCTATGTTTGTAATAATTATTTAAAAATAAACTTTTTTGTAAAAATAATTTATAAGATTAGCTCTTAACATCGAAAACCCAAAACAAAGAAAAGGTTTGAGATGTATGGGTTTTGAGTCTATATATCAATTGGGTAGCCATTGCTCTCCTTTTATTTATGATCCGAAAATCTTAGTTTGTTGTCAAGGTTGAGTTTGTTGGAGTAGTGGAATATTTTTTTGGGTTTTGTCTATATTGTGTATATCTAGGTGATTTTCTTTTGTAAAAGGTGGATATTGTACAAGGTTATACTTTTACTTGTTTTTTGTTTTATTAGAAATTAAAATTTTCTTGAAAAGGTTGGGTGATGTACATTCTGTATTTTGAGCATCCTAGTGGTTGTTGTCGAACCACAATGTCTTTTTGTTAACCTAAAGTTTTTTGATTGGTTGTACTTGGATTACTCCAATGAAATGAGAATATTGTCCACTAAAATGAGAATATTTATTAGCCTTTCAAAAACAAGTAGTGTAATTAGTTTGTACATTTTTTTGTGTGAATGGAAAATTAATGCTTTTTAACTACTAAGGAATAACCTCTTATGTGTAAAAGTACATTTTTGGTACAAACGTAAAACTAAATAAAAACTGGTATAAGTACTCAATTTAGTCCTTATTTGATATATCTTTGTTCCATGTAGTCTTTATATTCTACAATTTTTTTCAATTCAGTCCTTGCAATCTACATTTTTCTTCAATGTAGTCCTTATGACGTGTTACCAAAAAACTAACATGGAAAAAATATTTTTTCAAAAACTTTTTTGGGCATGCCACATCATCGTTGCCACATCAGCATGTAAGCACCACATCAATACCATGTCAGCATAATTTAACATGTCAGCACCGACGGTTAATTTTGACAACATTAAGATGAGGAACTCGATTGCATAAAATCTCAAAGTACAGGGACTAAATTATCCAGTTTTAAGGCAAAAGGACTAAATTGACAAAGCGTCATAATACAAAGACGTATGGGACACTTTCACCAAATTTTAAATTTAATTAATTTAATTTTTTACATTTTAATGTAATTTTCTAAATTTAAGTAGGCATATGAATTATTTTTAAAAAATGAAAGAAATCAAATAAATAAAAAAATAAAAAATGAAAAAAAATAATTAAATAACTTTAAAAATGGAAGAAAATTGTGTGAGCTTATTTCATAGTAGCTAAAAAAAATAGTTGTTACACGCTATATTGAAGATTTAGTTGTTACATTCTATATAGAAGATTTAGTTGTTTACACACTATGCTGAAAAATATAGTTGTTACACATCATATTGAAAATATAGTTATTACATGCCATATTAAGAATTTAGTTGTTACACGTCATATTGAAGATTTAATTATTACACATCATGTTAAAAAATTTAGTTATTACATGTCACACCATGTTAAAAAATGTTAGCATCCATTTTATACACACCATCCAAACACCTCTTACGTTAGCTTTGATTGTAAGGAACCGAAAATGCTTGACCCTTGCTTGTTATAATTAAAACGTGTGACCTTAAATTGAGAAAAACTCAAAAATTTTGATCCCAAATTGAGCATTTAGTCAATAAAGTAAATGAGTAAGAGGGAACATACCTTAATCAATTTACAAAACCCAAATAGAAAAGGTGCGGGTTAAGTGGACTCCAAAGTGGGTTGTGGTGCGGGTTGGTTACATCTAGCCCACAAAGCAGCATCCTTTCTCTCTAAGTGCGGAATGACATTGTTTAAGGCTTGAACGATGTCGTTTTAGATTTTGTACAAAAGGCCCGTGCCGCCCTTTCCTTATTTCTCATATTCCCTTCCTTTCTCTATACTAGAGCTTCTCTTTCTGGAAATCACTTCCACTTTCTGTCTGGATTTCGGTCATCAGATTATTGTCGTGCCAGCTGTCGCTAGTCGATGCTGGATTTGCCCAAATTTCACCTTCTCACTCCTTTCTACTCGCTTGTCCATTTCATCACAACCGTTTTTCCTAAAATCACCTAAACATCCCTAAATCTAGAGAAAACCAAACATCCCTTACCAAAAAACCTGAATGTCCCTTTTATTTTTCTTTGTTGATTTTCTTTGTTGATTTTTCTTGTTGTTCATTTTGTATTGATTAACGTCTTTTGGTTGTTGATGAATGGGTCTTTTTATATCATTGTTGTTGTGTTTATTTTAAATTTCTTTTCTTGAATTTTAGTTGAATTTTAAGTTGGTTTTTTTTTTTTTTTTTGACTTATCCAATTAGATTAGGATAACATTAGAATGAATTGATTGGATAACGATGAGGGCCCTTTTTAACATTAATTTTTAACATCTGACTCTAGTGAATAATGGTTGGTAGCAATGGGAACGACGGTAGTGGTTCGACGACTAGTTTAAGGCAAAATAGAGGGAGGGGTATTATTAGAAGAAAGAGAAAGGGAAGAAGAGAAATAAATAAAAGAAGCCCAGTGAGGCGTTATATACTAACTTCAAAATAGCATCGCTCTGTGTAGACCTTCTTTAGGTCTTTTTCAATTTTATTTTGTGATCATATAAATTCGGAGATAAGGAAGGAAGAAAAAACAGAGGAAAGACTTTCTAGGCTGAATGCAGGCTACCTAGGCCACATTTAGCCATAGCCCAAAAGAGTTTGGGCGTACTTCCTTGGGTTTCAAAACCCACTAAAATATGGTTTTATGTTATTGGTTGTTTATTTTCATGCACATGGTAGGATGTAAAGAAAATTAAAAGATAAGAAAGAGTCAGAATAAAAACAAACTTTTTATTCTCTAGTTTTTTTTCCCTTTTATTTTCTTTATTTATCTATTTATCCATTTACTTTTCTTTTCTTCTTTTTTCTTTACTGTAATTTTTATACTTTATTGTTACTTTTTCTTGTAAAAATATGTAGAAATTATAACTAGAAAGATAAGTCATAAATTTTAATTAAGGAATGCCAAGTGATAAAATGCATCATAGTTATTTACAGTCATGAAAATAGAATAGTATGAAATTGGTTTTAAACATAAGATACATAAATTTTAATTAATTAAAATTAAAATTAATTTTAGGGAATGTTACAAGTGTTAATTTTCTTAATTATTTCAAAGTAAGAGTAATTATGGAGCCTCCTTACAAGTGTTGGGGGGTAATCTCATAAATTATTTTTACAAGAAGGTTTATTTCTAAATAATTGTTGCAAACATAAAAATAATAATAAATAAAATAGTTAAAACATGCTGTAAATTAAAGGTAGTGTCATAATATTTACGTGCTTATATAGTAGACATCTAATTTGAGTTAAACAAATATATGGAAATCCTCCAATGATGAAATTTCAATAAAGTTATTAGTGATAAAATCTTGAAAGTTTCTAGGTGAGGAAATATTTTATAATTTTGTCGTAAGTGTTGGAGAATTTGGAAAAATTTTTGACAAAAAGGATTTGCATAAATAATAATAACAAAAATAATAAAACAAAATAAATAAATAAGTACAAAATGCAAATAAATAACAATTCTCTAATGATGGAATTTTGATAAGGTTATGGGTGATAATTTCTTGAAACTCCTAAGTTAGAGATTTTTCTTGAATTTTGCTATAAGTGTTGGAGTATTCAAGAAATATTTCAACATCAAAGAATTCTTATATGTTCCAAAAAAAAAAGATACTAAAATAATTAAAATATAATAAAAACTAATTGAGGGAAATAAAATTGAATATGGAACTAAATTTTATTCATTAAGGCTAAGAAGATACAACTTATGAATAATTTGGTACCATTCTTAGGATGGGTGTTATGGGACTGCTAATTACCTTCCTTACATGTAACCGTACTCCTAAACTTAGTTTGTTTATAGATTGAAATGTATCTTTTTTAATGAACTTAAGTCAAGTGTAAGACCTTATTAGGAATGATAGATTCACCTAGATAACTAATCACTAAAAAAAAAATTATTGATGGTTTTTTTTTTTCACATCGATTGATTGAATTTTTAGATTTATACGTTATGACATCTGATTTAATAGAATAAGGAGAGGGGTTAGTTCTTATGTAGTTTGATCCAAAATGCAATGATGGTCTTTGTTGTTTCTTGATCATCATAAGCAGGTTGTGAATGAAGGGGGTCTACCCCTTTTGCTTAGCTAAACAACTTGGATGCTAAACATGGATCTCCTTTGATCCCACGTTTTGCTTAGAGATGAAGAAGATTGTTTCATCTTTACCCAACCTTTTCCCATTGGAAACTGACTCATTCCTTGCAATCCAAAAGTACTATAAACTAGCACCACACAACCATTTCTTTTCAAGACACCATCACAAGACTTGATAAAATTTTCTACAGAGTTTGGGGTAGCTCACTACAATCCCCGTCACTTGAGAACACAACACCAAAGAATCGAAGAACAATTACAGGAAAGTAGAACGTGACGACAAATCGACAATACTCATCATAGACACCACATCAAGTGCATAAATAGTTATTATGTTCAAACCGAACAACTTTATCCCTCAAAAGCATTTAAGAGGGATGCAATACAAAAGGGAATAATATATTTTCAAATTAAAGTAAAGCATACCTTTTTAATTTCAGGTCATGAATTTGTTTTCAGAGCAACTGTCTTTCTTTGCTGAAAAAGACCTTTTCTTATTTAACTCCCAAACAAGTTCATCACTATCCTAAGTATCAGGGATTCATCCTTTTGTGCAGAGATTAACTTAGGAGCTGAAGCAGAGAACATGTTGCATTGACAAAGAATCTGGTGTTCCATGCTCACAACAAACATATCAATATCAAACATCGCCGCTTTCGGGATTTGGTAAAAGATCATGAGATTGAGGTGGGGTTTTGCTAGTTTAAAGAGTAACTTGCATACATCTTTACAAAGCCATTAAAGAGTGATGTGTTGTACAAGTTCTAGAAGATGCTTGCATGGTGAAGATTGAAAACTAATTAATTTGACGGAGGGATTGTAGGAATTAAACGAAATCCATTCATCTCTAATTCTGTTGTTTATGTACCTCGTTTCTATTGGTTTCTTGACCTTGTCTTTGGTGTGAATTGCTAAAAGACTTTACTGACCTTTGTATTTGACGTTTAAGTGTGACGTGAATTGAACGACATATTCAGCCACAAAAGCCAAGAAAATGAAGTTCCTAGAAAATATGAGGAGCAAATCATAACACTGTGACCACGAGAATATTAAATTGATGTAACAACCATACGAATAATCTGTCACTTTCAGTCATACAATACTATAAAAAAAACACTACAATAAAATGCTATAATGAAACAAGACTATAATAATCTGTGTTTCATTCAGTCAAAACGAAAGCAATCGCTCGATAAAGCAACTCTTACACTTGAGAATATATTAACACCTGAAAATCGTTCGATAACTGGCCTCATTATATAACTTGTCTTTCTTCCTCCTTTCACTCCAGTTTCTCTTCATCTTCGTTATTCTTTCTTTTTTCCTCCTTCAAACTCCAGACGCGTTCTCAAACATTCACTTGTTATGTATAAATATACAATCCAGTCTTCATGGCGTTTCACTCAATACATTCCAAGATTATATCTCCAACTGCCGATGAGAATGAGGAAGAAGGCTTTCAAACCAAAAATGAAGAGTTTCCAAGTGAGGGTCCAACGAATAAAATCAGAAATGGGAAAGATAAGGGAAGATCAAAGATGCATAAGAGACGAGCAAAGAAATATAGGAGAAAGGTTTGGAGATGTTAAACGCCAATGCGATCAACTCAGAGAGGAAACTCAAGTGATTATGAAGCAAACAGCTTGCAATCGGATTCGGCTTATTCTTATGCTCAATATCTTAGGAGCCCGAGAAGATGGAGACTTTGATAAAGCTGCTGCCCTCACTCGCTTCCTTAAATTGGTTTCTAATGCAAGCGGCAAACACAAGTTTATAAAAATCCATCCGAAAGAGAATTTTTACGTAAAATTCTAACATTGGATCACTAAAAATAATTTTTTTATTTTTTATAATAATTATATTTATATAATGTAGTTTTATTTATTATATTTATGAGTATTTAAATTTATAAATATTTTTTTCTTTTTTATCTTACTTTTTTATTTACTTATTATTATTATTATTATTTGAATATTTTGTATTTAGTTTAATTTTCTAATATTAAAATAGTCATTCATATTTTATATATATATATATATAACCTTTCCTAACATAATTTAAATTATAACAAACATGCATCTTTGCAGGGGCGGTTCAACAAGTTTAAAGGCCTAAAACGAAATATTTAAATGGGGTTTTTTTTATTAAAATAAAAAAAATTATTAAAATTTTATTTTTCTAGCTTTTTGAGATGCAAAATTTTTAATTAAACTTTTATAATCAAGTTCTTCTAATATTTCTTTTTCAATTGATAATATAGCCAATCCATTTAATCTTTCTTGAGACATTGTTGATCTTAAATAAGATTTTATTAATTTTAGTTTTGAAAAACTTCTTTCTCCTGAAGCAACACTTACTTAAATTGTTAACATTATTCTAAAAGTAATATATGCATTTGGAAAAGAATCGAGTTTTCTTATATAATTAAGTATGTCAATTGGATTGTTTTCTTCCTGTATAATTTCTTTTAAAATTTTTAACTCTGAAAATAAATCTAAACCATCAATATCAGAATAGTTGTTATATTTTAAAGAACATTCAAGATTAAGACAATATTCTTTCAAACTATTATCATCTAATGACTTCAACTTTTTACCGCTAAATAAAAAATCAAAAATATTTTCATATATCTTAAATTGTTCAAATCTACTTTGAAGTGAAAAAATTGCTTGATCTACTATATACAAGAAATAATCAATTCTAAATGATTCTTCAAGAGATCTAGTTATTTCATTGTCAATATTCTCATCAAATTGTTTTTTCCTACGAATAATACGTGTATCACGAAATTCAGGTTCTATATTCATTTCAAATGCAATTTCTTTAGAAGAAATCATAGCAGATGCAAATCCATTTTCTCTATATTTTTTAAAAAAAGAAAGAAGACCTTTTAATTGTTCTATAGCAACATCAATACGCATATCTTTTGATTGTAAATTTTTACTAACAGAGTTAACAGCAAACAATATATCATACCAAATAGTCATGCCCAACAAAAGCTGAAAATTTTCAAGCTCATATGTTGCTAACCAATTAGCTTCACTTTTAGTTTTAGGATCTTCACTAACTTCTACTAATTTCAATAAAGCATCTCTTATTTGTGGAGTTTGGAATCTTATTGCTTTAACACTTTCAACACGACTTTCCCAATGTGTTTGTGACAATGATTTAAGATTTAGACTAGGTATCTTGTCTTGTAAAATTTTCCATCGTTTGGTAGAAGAAGAAAATAGTGAATATATTCGTTGTACCACTCCAAAAAATGATATAGCTTTAGTGTAAGAATTTGCCATGTCACAAAGTACTACATTTAGATTATGACAACCACATGGTGTATAAAAGGATCTAGGATTTAAGTCTAAAATTCTTTTTTGCACTTATTGTTGCTTGCCCTTCATATTAGATCCATTATCATATCCTTGTCCTCTTAAATTATTAATATCAAGCCCAATATTTTTTATTTCACCCACAATGGCATCAAAAAGACCTTTTCCAGCTGTATCATCTACTTTTAAGAATTCAAAAAAATACTCCATAACTTTAATTGGACTTGATGAAATATTAACACATTGTAATATAAAAGATATTTGCTCTTGATGACTTACATCTGGAGTGCAATCAAGTATTATTGAAAAATATTTTGCTTTTATGAGGTTTTTAATAATTTTATTTCTAATTTCACTTGCTAACAAATTTATCAATTCATTTTGTATTTTATGTCCAAGGTAATGAGTATGAATTTTATTGTCTTTAATGCGTTGAATATGTTCTTGCATTACTGGATCAAATTCTGCAATCATTTCAATTAAACTTAAAAAATTTCCATTACTTTCTTGATAGATCTTTTCATTTTTCCCTCGAAAAGCCAAATTATTTTTACCAAGAGTTTTTATTACAGCAAGAATTCTTCTTAATACTTTTTTCCAATGTTCTTCATCTCTTTTTATTTGTTCTTGAACACTTTCATCAATTGTTTTATTTTTCAATAATCTTATTTCTAAATCAATCCAAGAACTCATATTAGTAATATGCTCATTACTCATTTCATGACTCTTAAGCTTAGCACTAAGGTTTCTCCAATCTCTAGTGCCTACATTAGCCAATTTACTTGTACTAAAAGCCAAATTAAACAATTTACAACAAAAACAAAATACTCTATCTAAGTCTTTCGAATAAACTAGCCATCTTCTTTCATGTGTCTCCCCATTTGCTAATTTTTGAATATAGTATGTAACAGAAAAATGTCTTGAAAACTCATCTTTGGGAAAATCTAAATCATTAACTTTAATTGGACCTTTTTCTACTAACAAATCTCTTAAATTTGTATCAATATTTGTCCATTGACTTGGATCATAAATATTCTTAGGAATGCAATCATTTAAATTAATAGGTTGATCATCTTCAGCATGATTTCTATGATCATTTTGAATTTCTTCATGATTTTTATGATCATTTTGAATCTCTTCATTAACTTCTTGTTCTAGTATTTCATCATCATCTAACTCTCTAAAATTATTAACTCGTTCGTTTAAGGGATGTTTATTAATAATTTCTAGTTCATTATTTTTATTACTTGTAAAAAATCTATCAAGAGCTCCTTTTTGAGATTGTATTAAACTTTCAATTCTTTTTTTTTTTAAGTTTTGAATAACCAGATTCATATTTTCGATTTGACATGAGGTACAAAAATATTTAACTATTATAATTATCTTATATTTTCTAAATGGCTAATATAAAATCAACAATCAAAATTTTTAATTCAAATAAATCAACAATCAAAATTTATAATTCAAATAAATCAACTATCACATGAAATAAAAATAATATAACAATATAATATAAACTCTAAATTAAAGTAAAAAAATATGTAAAGATTAGAATAATAGTACCTAATTGTTGAATACTTATTGCAAACCGTAAATGAGGCTCACAGTTTTATGAAAATAATAATAAAAGAACAAACTTCTTGTGTATTTTTTAGAGAAAAATTGAAGTTAAAGAAAGAAAGAGCAAATGAGAAAAAAAGATTTCAAAAGTAGATATTATACATTGAAAAAAAAATTAGTTTTATATATAGGAAAAAAAATAGTTGTTGGAAATCATTAAATGCATTTATTAGAAATAAGAGAAATAAATGAGAAAAAAATAGCTATTGGAAATGAGTAAATACACATGACTGTTGGTTCATTGGAAATAAGAGAATATAGTTGAGAATTAATAGCATTCTAGTAAGAAGGAAGTAATAGAAAATTAAAATTATTAGACACATAATTAAAATAATAAAAAAATAATTTTAATAACTATTTTTTATTTTTATATTTTTTTAACTTTTATGTATTTTTAATATAATTAATTATATTATAATTATTATAAAATTACAAATTTTTTAAAAAATTGAGGCCCCCAAATTAGGGGCCTAAAGCCATTGCTTAAGTGGGCTTTACCCAAGGGCCGGCACTGCATCTTTGTCCTTCCTTCTCTTTCTCCGTTTCTCCTTTCTTTCTCTCTCTCTTCTTCTCCAGCCGATCTTCCTTCTTACTCATTTTTTTCTTTCTTCACCCTTTTTCTTTCTTTCCTCTCCCCGCTTCCTTTCCTCTCTTCCTCTTCTTCTTTCTTTTTTTTTTTTCTTTCTTCTTTCTTCTCCCTGCCAGCTTCTCTAGTCACCTTCGATTACTTTCCCTAAAGCTGTCGTTTCTCTTTTCCTTTCACCCAAAAGCTCCTTATTTCTCCCTTACTTCTTCGCCGCGGGCTACCCAACCGGGTCTCCTTTTTGCCGCCGATCACCCAAAACTCCAGCTTCTTGCTGCCGGCTTCCCAACCAGATCTCTCTCTTTCTCCTTTAGCCGACCATCCCACCTTCAAACCTTCCAAAAAAGCTCACAAATCTCCCTCACCCAAACAAATCCGAACCCAAAATCCTAGACCACCGCCATCTCTCTCATTTTCTTTTATTTATATATATATATTTTTTGTATTTTTGTTTTTTTTGGTTGTTGTTGATTGTAGTTATGCTGCTTGCTAGAATTTAGGAATTTTTTATTGCTTTTGGGTCGGATTTTGTGGTTTTTTGGTTTAGAGAATGGGATTTTTGTTCTTTTTGGATCTGATTTCTTTTGTTTCCAAAATCCTCTCTAGCCTGGTTTTCAATCCCGCTTTCCTTTATGCATGAGTTTCAAAATGTTTCAGAGTTTGATTGACGAAAATTTTTAACAAACAGAAGACTTAAAGTCGAAATAAATCCACCGGAAATGATCACACAAATCCTGACCGCCCGAGAAGCATTGAATACTCTGTATTTTGTTGATGACGGAAGCTAAATGAGCTTCAGCTTTTTTTTTATTGTTTTTTTGTTATATTATATTATTTTTTGTTTTTATTTTTTTATATAAAAAGGGCGTCTACACTGGGTAGAGCTAATTACCAAACATGATTAAAGGGATCTTTCATACAAAACGGTTGAACGCCAAATCACGCCTTTGATGCAATTTCAATATGCAGCTGTACAACAATTAATTACATGCCTTGCATGTGGACATGGTTAGCTTTTTAGACTCTCACTATACGTTACAAAGGACAAAAGGCTCGCTAGGTGTCATACAGCGAATAAAAGTTAAAAAAACGTACAGCATGCACGCGTTCATTTGCTTGCGGAAAACTTGCGCAAAGTAAAGTAATTATGAGTCATTTATAAATAATTTATATTAATTCAAGATCAACTATAGCAGGAATTTATAATACAGAGATGAGTCATCAAGAATCGGCAAAGACTGTTGGTCCCGCATTTAGACTTTGGGGACAAGGGAAGGAAAGCAAAGTAAAGCTTAATGGACAAGGAAATTGTTGTATATTATAAATGCTGGCTCCGCTTCATTGTTTTTACCGTGACTTCGAACGAGATAAGGTTGATGACTTTGTCAGTGTGTCTTCGTTTTGCCAAGACGGTGTTTGGGATGAGTGGCCTCAATATGCAATATAAGCATAAGGTATGTATGATAAAACGCTCATTTTTGTATTGCTGTTGGTTGAAACTCGCATGTTACAGTTTGAAGAAACTTGTAATAATTAATTCCGTTGTAATTGTTCAATGGCTAGAAGAAAAATAGGACAAAATATTGGAAAAACAAATTCAGACGATTAAAGGCAGAGATGGAAGAGATTGGCAAGGAGCAAAAACGCATCAGAGAAGGACAATCACAGGTTCGAGAGAAATTCAACGCAATTGAAATGGAATGTCAACTGCTAAAGAAAGAAACGGAACTCATCATCCAGCAAAGTGCGAATACACAAATTCGTCTGTGTCTCATATTTCGTATAATCAAGGCACGAGAAGGAGGCGATTTCGCTGGGGCCGCTCGGCTCACTCAGTCTCTACGGTTGGTTTTATATCGTGGTTTTGCTTCAAATATAAACAAAAATTAGAACAAAACATTGACCAAATTTTCCTCCATTTTCTTACAGTGAAATAATAGCAAGGGATAATATGCAAGAGCCAGCATGGAGGAACAGATGATTACCTGTCAAAGGTTCCCACCCCGTAGTGTGGAGTTAATAAAATTGGAAGTTGTTACATTTCATTAGGTACGTGTATTGGGAAAAAGATTGGAAAGAGTGTATTAAATTTCTGTATCTAATTAGTTTTTCTTCTGAATTTAGAACTATACGTAGGTTCTAAATTTCAGTGATGGAATGGAAGATCTGGGATATAAAAGATCTGGGAGCTGTTTCCAATTAATTTGTGTAGTGCAAGATCGAATGAATCTCCGTATGCACCTTAAAAAAATTTATAGCTCTCAAGCAATTCCCAATTGTTTTCTTACTGAATAGCTAAAGATTTAATATGGAAATTTGATCCAGGTCTTTCAGCAGGTTACCCTTTGCATATTCTAATATTCTAGAGTTCTAATAATTATACTTTCTAGGCTTCAGAGTGTTGTATTTTATTGTCTTAACATGCTCATTGCGCATCTTCGTACCAATTTTTTATGTGCTTGTTTGTACAGATGCATTATTCTCCCCACTGGACACAATTAACCATGAAAATGCGAAGCAAGCAACACACATTACATACATATATATATATATATATATACATACATATACATAAGATTAATATACTTTTAAGGTTTTTTTAAAATTAATTAAGATAATAATACTATTGTATAAAACACACATCTTGCTTTCTCCATGGGCTTCATGATGAACGTATAGAGAAAGATGTGACATTTTGCAGCAGTCCCAAACTTAAGGTGTACGCACTTCATTTGGTTTTTTGTTCGATCAAGAACTATCATTGAGTACCGCAAAACAGGGTACATTTCCAAAACTTTCTTTCTTTAAGGAGAATACGGGTTAAGAAGACAAGGCCATAGACTAAAAACATCCTCAACATGAAGAAAACACCTGAAACTGTCGCAACGTGCGTGTCCGGGGAACCCGTCGCTTAGACGTGATTAACTTGGGGAGTCGCCACCAATCTTTTTTGTTTAGGTGTGATTGGCCACCAGAAAAATTTGTTCTATTCGACGAAATACTAAATTGACTTTAGGTTCGTCGAAAGAACGATAAACTGGTCTACGCGTTTTTTAGAGTTTGGGTTCGGGAGTACGGTTACGCAAGAGGAAGGATTAGCACCCCCGTGACGCCCGTTCCACGAACGGTACCATTTAATCACTTATTGTCTTAACCCTTTTATTTTGTTTTTGTGTTTCTTTTGCTATCATTTGTTTGATTTATTTTTCTTATTCTACTAATTGAATATTTTACGGCCTAAGCGTACATGTAATGCAATTATGAAATGCGTGGCATAAAATCGAAATGGCACTAAACGAAAACCTTTTATTGAGTGTACTTCCCGAATCCGCCCATCATACTGGTGGGATTCGGGAGTATCCTCGCACCTAGAGAGTTTACCAATGAAACTCGCCTTCGCAAGCTTCCTCGGAAAGTCCCATCATCGGGGTAATCGTTTGTGACAAAAAACGGTGTTTTCGTGAATGCAAAAATCCTAATACGGGTACAAACCTTTTATTAAAGATATCTCTCCGAACCCTCCCATCATACTGGTGGAGTTCGGAAGTATCTTTTCACCTAGGGAGTTTACCAATGAAACTCGCCTTCGCAAGCTTCCTCGAAAAGTCCCATCATTGGAATTTATATCCGTATACAAAATAGATCTATATGCCATGACAGTTAACAATGCAAGCATGATACGCGTAAATTCCGTTTTTATTCCATGTTTTTTATTTTTCTTTTATGCTTACTTTTTGTTAATGACATTCCTTTACTTATTATTTTTATGTTATTATGACTTGATGAATTTATTATTGCCATTTATTGATTTTTATTTATCTTATTGATTTTATTTATGATCTTTTTTTTTATGATTACATGTTTAAAGGTTATTTATTTATTCATTTATTTACATATTTTTTAATCATATTTCATAAATTTTTTATTTTATTTTTTTATTAGAACCATTAGAATTTTAAATTAGGACCCTCCCATCATACTGGTGGGATCCTAATTAAAACTCCTAACCTAAGGAAATTCACTTGGAATTGCGACTTCTCGCGTTCCGGATGAAAATCCTATCATCGGTCTTGGTTTAAAATAATTATCTAATTCTTCAAAATCATTATTTATTATACATATTTATGTATATTTTGTTTATTACTTTTTTCTCTTTTTTTTCTTTTTATTTTATTTTATTATTATTATTTTTCACTATCCTATTATTATTTTTTTTATGTGTTTAGTACTAAGGTTTTATTATATTTCCATTTCTTGTAATAAAATTTAAACTACATTAAAATGCATTAAAATGAAACATAAACACATAAATAAAATAAAAACATATCAAAACAAAGCCCAAAAATATACCTGTTTGGGCTAGATTAAACCCAAAACCAACAGGCCCGCGGAAGGCCCAAAACCAGTAAGCCCGCGGAAGGCCCAATGCGTAGTACCCAAGTCCGCTTAGCAGGCCCGTTGAATGGCTGGCCAAAACGCACCGTTTTGGTGTTGGAACCTGCCCAAAACGACGTCGTATCGACCTTAACGCTTCAGCTGCCCCCTGTACCACCAAACGGCACCGTTTTGGCTATTCCACCTTGGGTATAAAAAGGTTCTTTTTTCTTTTTTTTCTTATTTTCCCCTTTCTGTTTCTCTCTCTAGGAGTCCAAATTCTCCGCCCTCTCTCTAAAAGAGGGCCTCCCCTCCGATCGGACCGCCCTGCTTTTCCGGTGGCCTCTCCTTTCCGATCTGCTTCCTGCCTTTCCGTCGCCGACCAAAACCCCAAACAGATCTGGGTTTCCTCCTTCGCACCGATTGGCTTCCCGATCGGCCTTTCCCCGTCGCAGATCTGAAACCCGACCTTCCGATCGGCCTAACCCCTCCGTTTTTGACTTGATTTTGATTTTTTATTGTGGTTTCTTTTGCTGCTAGATTTTAGGATTTCTTTTTTGGATTTCTTTTTTGGTTATCTGGGTATCCTTCTGGCTGCTAGAGGCTAGGATTTTTTGCTTTGTGTTGCTTTGGTTTTTTGTTTTTCAGAAATGCTCCCCCGTTTCAAAAAAAACTCTCCCGATCTGGTTTTTGCTTCCCGTTTTTAAGAACGGGGTTGTCCAATATTTTGGACAACCCCCTAGGCGAAATCATGCTCTGTTGAGCATGATTTCGTCTAGGTTGTAGCCGCCTGGGAGGGCTAGTCACCGGATTTGGGCAATCCCCCAAAATCCGGTGACTTTTGCAGGGGCAATGATGGTCGGGGAAGGGACTGAGCAGGCTCAGTCTTCTTCCCGACCTGTCTTTTCCTACATTCAGTTTTTTTTTTAATATTTTTATTATTTATTTATTTATTATTTTTATTTTTTATTTATATATGTATTTTGTTTTTTTGGGGTGTCTACAGAAACATAAATCGCAAAACCAGAACATGAACATATTGCATTAAAAACAACCCAGAAACTGGACTTGGTATATCACCCTAGAACTTAGTCAGGGTCAACATGCAATAGCCAGCTGTAGACATCCTTTTTTTTTATAATAATATCAAAATAATAATAAATAAAAAATTTAAAATTTTTTTTAAAAAAAGAAGAGACCAAGAAGCACGCTGGGCCTCCATTGTCGACGATACACAGAGCATTGAATCCTCCTCAGGTAATTAGATTTGGAATTACTTTCGGTGGATTTTTTTTAAATTTGGAATTACTTTCGGTGAATTTTTTTTTGACTTGAAGACCACCCATCCGTAATTCATGCGGAAAAGAAAAGAGCATGATTGCCTTTTCCATGGTTCAAGAGATTTAGACTTTTACTTTGATATGGTCTTTTTGTTCATTGTGGTGGGTCCAATTTGCTTTTTTTTTTTTCTTTTTTTCCAAGAACGAAATATAAAAGTCAATACATATATCATAAAATACGTCAAAAAATGAAAATGCATTTCTTTTCTTATAGATGATGACGGCAAAGGAGTAGAAGATCATAGGGAGAGAAAAGATAAATATTCATAAAAAGAGATAAATATATTTGGGTTGGTAGAATAAATAAATTTGTAAATAAAAATAATAATAAGAGATTTAGGAAAATATTTAAATGTACAATTAATAAAAAATATATAGATTTTATGCAGGTAAAAAAATATAATAATATGATAAATATAAAGAAATAATTAAATATTTAGTCATCAAAAATAGAGTTGGAAAATATATACATATATATATATATATACACAATGGATAATATTCATAATAATTTTAAATAAAGGTGATGTTAATGTTTATGGAAATAGAATATTTAGGTGAAATATATCGTATTAATAATGAGACTAATATTTTACTGTTTGGATAATACCGATGATGGGATGTCTATTCGGAATACAAGAAGTCCCAATTCTGAATGAATTTCTTTAGATTTGAGATTTTAATTAAAAACTCCACTAGTACGATGAAAAGATTTTAATTCGAAATTCCGATGTTTCTAATTTTAAATAAATAAAAAAAATACATACTTTAATTACCAATTAGTCAAAATATACAAACAAGAGAAATAAGGAATTAATGGTAACAATAAATTCGGTAATCATAATAATAATACAAAAAGGAATGGATAAAGTACATATACATAAATAATAAGAATCATGAAATAAAAATACTTGGTTCAAAAATATGATTTTAGGGAAGCTCATATAGTAAAATAAGTAAGTACCTATATAGCAAAAGTACATGATCAAATAAAAAAGGTTATATAAAAACAATAAATAAATATAAAATATTTGTTGATGGTATATATGCCTACAAAGAAAAATAGTAAAATTTTAAAAAATAAGAAACAAATATCAAAATTTATAGACACATCACACATCGTCATTGCATTGTTAAATGTCATGACATATAGACATGTTGTTTGTACGAGTTAAAGCCCCGATGATGGGACTTTCCGAGGAAGCTTACGAAGGCGAGTTTTTTAAAAGTGAATAGCACTTTTTGGCTTTTATTAAAATTAACTTCTAATTGGGGACAAGTGCAAGATAAAAGCAAGATTTAAAGATAAAAGAAGAACTAAAAACAGAGAAGACAATTACATCAGAATTTATAGTGGTTCGGTTCAAAACCTACATCTACTACTTTGATTGTTCAACAAAGGATTTTCCAAACCAATCACTATAAACAGTAAAACTCACAAGCTTTCACCAAACTTTTACAATGGTTTTTACCAAGCTCATCCGAAACCTTTACAATGGTTTTTAACAAGATCGACCAAAACCCAACAACTAACTTTTTAAAGGCTAAGTTAAAACCTATACACCCAATCAAGCTCACCCAAGCTTAATCAACCCCTTAGAGTGTCTCGCACACTCTAAGTAATAAAAAAAAAGAGAAATAAAGATGTATCTATGATCACTGACTTGATCTAAGTGGTATCAAGTGAAGTGCTTAAGTCTTTTACAAGAGTAGGAGTGAAGTACAGAGAGTATGTTGAGAGTTTTTGTTGTTTTTCTCCTTTTTTGAGCTTGGAAGTCTTCAAAAAACTGATTCATAACCGTTGGGGGTGCCTTATATACTTGGCGAAACAACTTTGATGGGTGTTAGGTAGTTTTTGACCATTGGAAACAATTTGGTAGCAAATATGATCATTAATCTGTCTTCTAGTGCTCAATTCAAATTTTCAAACAGAATGCTCTTAGTTGACTAACACATGTCTTAGTTGACTAAGTCGTCTCTGTTTTTTGATCTCAGCTTCTGGCAGTGAGCACCTAGTCGATTAACTTACTTCTTGGTTAACTAAGTCGTTTCTATCTTAAAGTTCAAATTTCTAGCAGTAAGCTTTTAGTCGACTAATTTACTTCTTGGTCGACTAAGTCTTTTCTGTCTCTCAATAGTTTTGAACCCGCTAACTTCCAATTTGAATTTTAGCTGACTAATACTCTTCAATATTCAACTAAGAGGCTTTTGTTTTGTTGATCAAATGTGGCTCCTTCTTCATATGATTTTTTGATATGTGCCTTTGAATGATTAATTTATTATTTACATACAATTCTTGTCCTGCACTATCACGACCCAATTTCACGGGCCATAACCATTGCATGGACCCAATGAGTATAGCTCACCAAGTCCAAGCAAGCCTATTTTCCTTTACTTTACTCCACGTATGATCGTGTGAGGCATCCACACGCAAATGCACCCAGTGCACACAAAGTCAACTCATATTGGCATTATCAACAAAATATGTATATACATACCGGTCAAACATAAAATTTGACAATGTATATTACATGTACATAATCACAATACAAAAGGCCCATGACTTTCAGCGGAGAATTTACAAAATACGAGCAACTATTGAATGCCGGACACCTATTAGGAGACGAACTATAGTGATCCTTCGATCTAGGATTCAACAATCTCCTGATCTGAAAACATGAATTTTTGAAAACGACGGTGAGTACAATACTCAGTGAGTGAACATTAGGTGGGAACAAGCAATAATAGCTGGGAAATTTTGACAACAATGATGCACTGATTTAGAAATGAGACAATTTTTCCTAGCTAATATTTAAACCCTTTTCACTTATCCCGAAATAATTATACATTCAAGGATAAAGAAACCTTGAATTTACACAATCAGTCTAGCAAGATAGCAAAATCGACAGTTTATCACAAACCGTCACAGAACAAGGGTTTCACATACTAAATCACATTCTTCATTATACACATTATATCACGCATATGTATAGATAAAATCATGTGCAATTATATACAATTCACATACAAAAAGAGGTACCATCAGAGCACTCGCATGTATCACTCAGCATCCCACTTTGCACGTCATTTCAAGCATGTGCATTATCCACTCTCTCGTGGGCGTTACATATCGTCGTCCCCACGTTGCACACCATTTTAGGCTTGTGCATTATCCACTATCTACTCGCATAGGCATATATAAACACATATATAAACACAAATACCACCACTATCTCACCAGCTCATGTGCAACCCCTATATCGCGCACATAACTGGAGTTATCGCATGCATCCACCCACATCGTGCACATATTTGGATTTATCGTGTGCATCCACCCATATCGTGCACATGCAATATCATTATCCATACCTCCACACCCATCATCACCGACATGTGCTCCCCTACATCGTGCACATGTATGGTTATAATTATCACACAATATTATTTGTCAATACATATCACACATCTACACATATATAACAGCATATTATAAGGGCACATGAATTCATGCCTTTATGCATATCACAATTCACACATCAAAACATTTTTATCAAGGATTTATACACCGGCACGCATTTTAAGAAATTTGGATAAAATCATTCAAATTATCCATCTCAATACATGTACATTTCCCAAAACAATTTGAAATGCAAGTTCACTCACAAATTTTCGAGAGTCGAATTCGGGCACTTCAACTACTAATTCTCAGGTGAGATTTTCTTGCCTTTATCCGAGAGCTCACCACCTTGACAAATTGCACAATAATTTAATCACTACATTCGTGTTAATTAGGTATAAAATTAACCTAATTTTTATATGAATGTATTAAATGTTCAGGTAACCGCTTAATTTCGACGGTGACCTAATTTAGCCGATTACCTGATAAAATTAGCCAACGCGTCCGATTTGACTCCAAATTGCTCCATTCTTTTTCTAATACCTCAATTCATCAAATATCATTCAAACCATACCAAATTCAGCATTAAAACCCTCACATTTCTCTATAGAAAAATTCAGCCACTTGTTGTACTAGCACCGTAATTTTTTCCTATTTAACTTTTTCATCTTAGTTCATCATTTTCCAAGCCATTTCCCTTGAAATAAAAATATTCCCTCACACACACACAACATGCTAGGTTCGGCCAAGGAAGATTCATGGGGAAAATGAATTCTTTCTTATGGTTTTGCTTCTAAACATGCTTAACTATCTCTAAACATCAACATATCTCAAAATCAAACAATTCCAACATCATTTCTCTCTCCATACCCATTTGACCAGCCATGGTTTCCACATGAAAGCGTGCTTTTTAACCATAGAAAGTGAAAAGAAATGCATGGAAAAATAGATCTTAAGCTTAATCGGAGAAATCTTACCTTTTTCACTTGATTTCCTTGAAAATCCACACTTTTCTCTTGAATTTCTTTCCACCTAGGGTTTGTTCTTCTTTTCCCCTTTGTTTTCTTACCAAAACCGATCCTTATGAGAGAGAAATGGTGGTGTGGGCTGATTTTTATGCCTTTTTATAAAGAATTAATAAAATATTAAAAGTATGCCATATGGCTTTTTCTAATTGGTTCCAATTTTAAATATTTGACTTTTATTCCATTTATTCTCAACCACACATTTCTCATGTTTATCAATTTCTATGATGGATAAGATCCCTTGGTCTTGACAAGTGTCGGGGGTAAAAATTAACCGATTTGCCCTCGAGGTAAAAAAATTACGATTTTGCCCCTATACTCCGAAATGTACTAGAATTGCATTTTTCTCACTTTTCAACCTCAAATAACACTTCAATTGATTAATCTACATCAAATGGGTCCAAAATCTTTTATAGAAATCTCCATTTTGTCCTTAAATGGCAAAATGACCGTTTTATCCCTAATCGGTCAATTTTCCCGATTGACTCCAAACTAGATTTTGAACTCTGAATCACCATTCTAAGTCGTTCTATGGGTTTTAGAATTCTCAAATTCCTCTTAGAATTTCTATTTGAACTAGTTCGAGACTTGAATTAATTTGGTTGTACCACTCGATACAATACCGACCCCCTTACAAACTTTTCTGAAGGGTCTCAAGTATACAAGCATTCTATCTACAGGTCTATAGAGGTTGAGGCTTCACATGCACACTCAAGTAGAAATATTAGACACAAATGAATGAGAATGTTTTATTATCATCAAAAACTAATAAAGCCAATATTTTGTTCTAACAAAGATTGAAATTCTTTTGAAAGGGTTAGGTGATTTACATTCTGTTTTTTTGAGTATCCTAATGGTTGTTGTCGAACCACAATGTCTTTTTGTTAACCTAAACCTTTTTGATTGGTTGTACTTGGATTACTCCAATGAAATGGGAATATTGTCCACTAAAATGAGAATATTTATTAGCCTTTCAAAAAAAGTAGTGCAATTAGTTTGTACATTTTTATATGAATGGAAAGTTACTGCTTTTTAACTACTAAAGAATAACCTCTTATGTGTAAAAGTGCATTTTTGGTACAAACATAACACTAAACAAAAACTGGTATAAGTACTTAATTTAGTCTTTATATGATATATTTTTGTTCCATGTAGTCCTTATATTCTACAATTTTGTTCAATTCAATCCTTGTAATCTACATTTTTGTTCAATGTAGTCTTTATGACGTGGCACCAAAAAACTAACATGGAAAAAAAAAATTTCAAAAAATTTTTTTGGGCATGCCACATCATAGTTGCCACATTAACATGTAAGCACTACATTACTACTATTTTAGAATAGTTTAACATGTCAACACCGACAGTTAATTTTGACAGCATTAAGGAGAGGGACTCGATTGGATAAAATCTCAAAGTACAGGGACTAAATTATCTAGTTTTAAGGTAGAAGGACTAAATTGACGAAAACGTCATAATACAAATATGTATGGGATACTTTCACCAAATTTTAATTTAATTAATTTAATTTTTTACATTTTAATGTAATTTTCTAAATATAAATATGGATATGAATTATTTTTAAAAAATATGGGTAATGAAAGAAAGAAATTGAATAAATAAACATATAAAAAATGGAAGAAAAAGAACAAATTAAATAACTTAAAAAATGGAAGAAAATCGCATGAGCTGATTACAAGGCGGCTAGAAATGTAGTGTTACAAGTTATGTTCTAAAATTTAGTTGCTACATGCCATTTTAAAAATAATTATTACATGTCATGTTGAAAATGTAGTTGTTACACGTTACGTTAAAGATTGGTTGTTACAAGCCATGTTGAAGATTTAGTTGTTTACCCAACATGTTGGAAATATAGTTGTTATACGTCATATTAAAGATTTAGTTATTACACGCCATGTTAGTTGTTACACGCTACACCATGTTGAAAAATGTCAGCATCCATATTATGCACGCATCCTACACAAATCAAACACCTCTTACCTTAGCCCTTAGTTGTAAGAAATAGAAAATGTTTGACGCTTGTTTGTTATAATTAAAACATTTAACTCTAAATTGATAAAAATTCAAAAATTTTGATCCCAAAATGAGTATTTAGTCAATGAAGTAAATGAGTCATAGGGAACATACCTTAATCTGTTTACAAAACCCAAATAGAAAAGGACCCAACGCTATTGGGCTTAAGTGGACTCAAATGCGGGTTGTGGCGTGGGTTGGTTACATCTAGTCCACAAAGCTTCCTTTGTCTTTAAGTGCGGAATGACATTGTTTGAGGCTTGAACGATGTCGTTTTAGATCTTGTATAAAAGGCCCCCTTAACTCCATTTTCCTTATTTCTCTTCTTCCTTTCCTTTCTCAATACTAGAGCTTTTCTTTCTTGAACTCACTTCCACTCTCTGCATAGATTTCGGTCATCAGATTGTCGTCGTGCCAGCTGTCGCTCGTTGATGCTGGATTTGCCCAAATTTTACCTTTTCAGTCCTTTCTAGTTGCTTGTCCATTTCATCAAAGCCGTTTTCCCTAAAAATCACCTAAACATCCCTAAATCTAGAGAAAACCAAACATTCCTCACCAAAAAACCTGAAAGCCGCTTTTATTTTTCTTTGTTGATTTTCTTTTGATTTTTCTTATTGTTCATTTTGTATTGATAAACGTCTTTTGGTTGTTGAGGAATGGGTCTTTTTATACCTATTGTTGTTGCGTTTATTTTAGATTTCTTTTCTTGAATTTTGATTGGATTTAAGTTGTTTTTTTTTTTAAGTTATTCAATTAGATTAGGATAAGATTAGAATGAATGGATCGGATTACGATGAGGGCCATTTTTAGCATTAATTTTTTTTTTTAATTTTCTCAACCATTGTCAAAACACTCTGTACTTTAAAAATTTTAACAACCAAGAAGGAAAAAAAGAGGAAAGACTTTCTAGGACAAACCCAGGCTGCCTAGCCCACATTTAGCCATAGCCCAAAGGAGTTTTGGGCCTACTTCCTTGGGTTGTAAAACTCATTAAAATATGTTTTTTATGTTCTTGTTTGTTTATTTTCGTACACAAAGTTAGATGTAAAGAAAATTAAAAGATAAGAAAGGGTCAGAATAAAAACAAACTTTTAATTCGCTAGTCTTTTCCCTTTTATTTTCTTTATTTATCTATTTAATTTTCTTTTCTTCTTTTTTCTTTATTGTAATTTTTATATTTTATTGTTACTTTTTCTGGTAAAAATATGTAGAAATTATAATTAGAAAGATACGGAATAAATTTTAATTAAGGAATGCAAAGTGATAAAATACATCATAGTTCTTTAAAGTCATGCAAATAGAATAGTATGAAATTGGTTTTAAACATAACATACACAAATTTTAATTAATTAAAATTTTAAAATTATTTTTAGGGAATGTTACAAGTGTTAATTTTTTTAATTATTTCAAAGTAAAAGTAATTATGGAGCCTCATCACAAGTGTTGGGGGTAATCTCATAAAAGTAATTAGCACCACACAACCATTTCTTTTCAAGACACCATCACAAGACTTGATAAAATTTTCTACAGAGTTTGGGGTAGCTCACTATAATCCCCGTCACTTGAGAACACAACACCAAAGAATCGATGAACAATTACAGGAAAGTAGAACATGACGACAAAATCCTTTTTCACTCCCAATTAAAGTAAAGCATACCTTTTTAATTTCAGGTCGTGAATTTGTTTTCAGAGCAACTGTGTCTTTCTTTACTGAAGAAGACCTTTTCTTATTTAACTCCCAAACAAGTTCATCACTATCCTAATTATCAGGGATTCATCCTTCCGTGCAGGGATTAACTTAGGAGCTGAAGCAGAGAACATGTTGCATTGACAAAGAATCTGGTGTTCCATGCTTACAACAAACATATCAATATCAAACATGGCCACTGTCGGGATTTGGTAAAAGATCCTGAGATTGAGGTGAGGTTTTGCTAGTTTAAAGATTAACTTGCAGACATCTTTAGAAAGCCATTAAAGAGTGATGTGTTGTACAAGTTCTAGAAGATGCTTGCATGGTGAAGATTGAAAACTAATTAATTTGACGGACGGATTGTTGGAATTAAACGAAATCCATTTATCTCTAATTCTGTCGTTTATGTGCCTTGTTTCTATTGGTTTCTTGAACTGGCCTTCGGTATGAATTGCTAACAGACTTTACTGACCTTTGTATTTGAAGTTTAAGTGTGACGTGAATTGAACGACATATTTAGCCACAAAAGCCAAGAATATGAAGTTCCTAGAAAATATGAGGAGCAAATCATAACACTGTGACCACGAGAATATTAAATTGGTGTAACAACCATACCAATAATCTGTCACTTTCAGTCATACAAGACTATAATAATCTGTGTTTCATTCAGTCAAAACAAAAGCAATCGCTCGATAACACTTGAGAAACCGAGCGACTTTTACACTTGAGAATATATTAACACTTGAAAATCGTTCGATGACTGGCCTCATGATATAACTGCTCTTTCTTCCTCCTTTCGCTCCGGTTTCTCTTCATCTTCCTTATTCTTTCTTTTTTCCTCCTTCGAACTCCAGACGCGTTCTCTAACAATTCACTTGTTATGTATAAATATACAATCCAGTCTTCATGGCGTTTCACTCAATACATTCCAAGATTATATCTCCAACTCATTCTGTTTTAGTTTTCTTTGCGCACTTTAGCTTCAAATTTAAGCTGATAAAATGGCGACGAGCATGAGGAAGAAGGCTTTCAAACCAAAAATGAAGAGTTTGAAAGTGAGGGCCCAACGAATAAAATCAGAAATGGGAAAGATAAGGGAAGATCAAAGATGCATAAGAGAGGAGCAAAGAAATATAGGAGAGAGGTTTGGAGATGTTAAACGCCAATGTGATCAACTCAGAGAGGAAACTCAAGTGATTATGAAGCAAACAGCTTGCAATCGGATTCGGCTCATTCTTATGTTCAATATCTTAGGAGCCAGAGAAGATGGAGACTTCGATAAAGCTGCTACCCTCACTCGCTTCCTCAAATTGGTTTCCGATGCAAGCGGCAAACACAAGTTTATTTCACCAACAAAATAATTTTTATGTGATTAACATTGTTGTCTTACATTTTCTGGTTTCCCCTTTAATGTGCAGTAATTGAGTTTGCTGCAATTCTTTTGTATTCTAAAATTAAAATGTTGAAAATCTTACATTTTAAGGGATGCATGAGGATAAAAATGAATAATTTTATTAACGTGGCAGATAATTATTGTTTTTCAGGAAAAAGATTGGTTCTCAAATTTTTTACACTCACTTCATGTTGTTAATACATGTTGTGATGGTTAATAGTATGCTTTGTATACTGTAGAGAGAAAAGAATGGACAGGGAAGTGCAATTATACTCGAGAAGAAGTGAAATCTTTCTTACTTCATTAAGGAGCAAAACACAAGGCTTATATACCCTGTTTATATGAAGAAAACTTGTAAACATATTTAATAAGTGTAAAACAAGGTTACACGCATACTCACATGTAGGGAACAACTCAAAAACAGCATTAATACATTAATTATAGTACAACAAAGCAAACTAAAACAAACTAAGGAAACAAACTTAGTTGGGAGTCAACTACTTGCTGCATGCATGCAAGTATTACATCTTAGCACTCCTCCATAATACTTGCATCCAGAACATTCATTTTGCTTCTTAAGTACTCAAATCTAGGCTTACACAAAGTCTTGGTCATAATATTAGCTACTTACAGTTCAGAACGGCAGTATTGAAAATTAATTTCACCTAACCTTTTAGCATCTCTAATGGCATGGAATTTCACTTGGATGTGTTTAGTCTTCCTATGGAAAACAGGGTTCTTGGTGGTTGCAGTAGCTGATTTGTTATTGACGGTCAGTGAAGTAGGATGTTTTTGTGGAAACTATAGATCAGTAAGCATCTTCCTCAACCAGATTTCTTGGTTGGAGGTTGCAACAACAGATATGTATTCTACCTCTGCAGTAGATTGAGCAACTATGGGTAGTTTGTGAGGGTTCCATGAAAAAACTCCACAAAGAGTGAAAATATAGCTTGAAGTGCTCTTGGCATCATCTACATTTCTTGCCTAATTACTGTCAGAATAGGCAGTAAGCATGACATTTGGATTTCTGGTATAATAGGTTCCATAGCCCTTCAAGTATTTAAGAACACGCTTCCTAGCTGCAAGATGAAGATGAGTAGGTTCTTTCATGAAACTTGACAGCAAACTCATACAGAACATGATGTCTGGTCGTGTTGAACATATATACAGCAAACTTCCAATTAAGCTTTTGAACTATGAAGGTTACTTGAGTTTGTTACCACTCTACAGCAAAAACTTCTCATTCACTGCAAGTGGAGTAGCTGAAGGTTTACAGTCAAGCATATGAAATCTCTTTAGGGCTTCATTAAGGTAGTTTTGTTGAGACAGAAATAAGCCTACAGCAGATTACTTAATTTCCAGACCAAGAAAGAAGCTCATCAACCCCAAGTCAGACATTTCAAACTGACTTTGCATTTGCTTCTTGAACAATTGCAGAGTAGTATCAAATTCTCCAATAATCATTAAGTCATTTACATGGAGGGAAATAAACAATGGAGACTGACTTTTGGTATTGAGAATTTACAGTGTAGCTATGTTACAACTTTTTGTAAAACCTTTAGAGATCAAATATTCATCAATCCTGCTATACCAGGATCGTGGGGCTTGTTTCAAGCCATATAGAGCCTTATGAAGCTCGTAGACTTTGTATGGTTCAGTCTTCATTTCAAATCCTTTAGGTTGATTTACATAGATTTCTTCTTCGAGTATGCCATGAAGGAAAGCAAACTTTTCATCGAGATGATAAACATTCCACCCCATAGCAACTAACAAAGCCAATAACAATCTAATTGTATCATACCTGGTAACATGGCCAAATGTCTCCCAATAATCCACACTAAGCTGTTGATTGTAACCTTTCACTACTAAATGAGCTTTATGTATTGAGTGAGCCATCAGAATTAAGCTTCTTCTTACATATCCACTTCACTCCAATTATGTTTTGATTAGGAGGTCAATCAACCAATGACCAAGTACCACTCTTATTGATCATGTGGAGCTTTTCTTTCATAGCAGCTATCCATTCTAGATGACTTGCAACATCAGTATAAGAAGATGGCTCTTTAATTGCTGCCAAACTCCTTTGATAAAAATCATCAAGTGATCGAATACCTCTGACAGGTTCATCATCAACATCTTGATCAGTTTTTGGAAAAAATAGCTCATACTTGGAGACCGAGCATTTAAAGTGTCTTGCACATCCTAATTCCAACTTGCATCTTCATTAAAAACCAAATTTCTGCTAGTAATCACTTTTCCAGATTTAGGAATATAAGCACTATAAGCCTTGGACTCTGTGCTATATCCAACAAATATGGCTTTCTGAGCTTTATGCTGTAATTTATCTCTTAAAGCATCTGGAATGTGCACATAACAAATGCAACTAAACACTTTTAGGTGCTCTATTAAAGGTCTTTGATCAAACTAGAGTTCACGTGGTGATCTGCCACCTAATCTTTGAGTTAGAAGTATGTTCTTGCTGTCGGTTTAGTTCATGCAAGTATATGTATCGAACAATAATATAAACAGTAAGTTCATAAAAGTATCCCACAGGGATTTGCTCCTAATTTTTCATCAAGTACTAAAAATATGCCAAATTAATCTTATTCAAGTAATGTAATTTTGTAAAAAATCAATTACAACTAAATTCAATCAAACACTAAACTAATTAACAAAAAACTAAAAATTCACTAGAAAGGCAATAGATTAAAACCTAGGATTATGGATTCATTCAACATTTCATATGACATTCGTTTTTCTCAATATTTACATTCATGGGTGGTTTTGCTAGCCTAGAATCCAAACCTATGCATAATTCTCTGTCGAGATACTTGTACAAATACTTAATTTAATTGTGTCACTATATGTCTATAGTAATCAATTAAATATGGTTCATTAAGCTAGTATTCTAATTTGACTATGTATGGCATTTAGGCATATGTCTACCTTAATTGCATATTAGATCACATATTCTCTACGTGAGAGGAATATATACTATTCGAAACTTAGTCTAATCTAAAATCACTTTGTTTAGTCTTATTCTGACACAAATCATTCAATTGATGGCCAGACAATCAAAAGCTTCATGAACAAATTAAAAAAACATAACCATACTTGTTCATAATAAATAAAAGAGAAACAAATATTCAGATTATATGTTGAAATCCACCACAATCTTAGAAAAATAGTTTAGCTCATGATAACTGAAGCAAACAACATGATTTCATCAAAACAATTTATGTTTGCAGTTAAAGAAAGAAAGAGACAAAAAAAAAAAAAACAAAAAAGACTAGAGTAAGAAATAGTTTTTCATTGAATCTAATCTTCACTTCTCTTGCTTTTTTCTCATTTTTCTCTTGTGTAAAACCATTCTTTTTCTTTGAAAAAGCTGTCCCTTAGTCCTCTCTGATGTTGTTACTCAAAAAGGCCTATTTATAATCCCTCAAAAACCCATAAAAAAATTAAAACTTGAAGTGCAAAAAATAAGAAACCCTAGCTAGCGTTGCGACATTAGCTCCACCGAAATTCGGTACAAGTATCAACCATCACAGAGTCGCGGCACTAACTCCCCTAAACAATTGTTGTCCCATGTTGTCAAGGTTCTGGAGTTGTGGCCTTGAGACTTTGAGGCTGCGGTGCTGGGTCCTCTGGTTTTCGCTTATGCAGATTGCTGCAGTGCTTTGACTTTATCAAGGTTTTTTACTAAGATTCGATCAATACTAGGCAAAGTGATAAACATAAAAGTTCTAGCCTTTCCTCTTATAGTTCCAGTGGCCTAAGACTCTTATCAATTGAACTTCTGTAGTGCGAGTTAGGCCTAAAATACCACAGCATATTTAGTAAAAATTCACACCTAGCCATCCTTGCATGATTCACTTTCACGAAGCTTTATACACTCGAGAACCTTCAAAACAAAGACTAAATTAGTGATGACTTAAATTAGAACTTCTAACATGAAAGTGAGCTAAAATCACTCGAATTAAAGTAGTTCAACATGCATTAAACTTAAGAATGAAAAACATAAAAACTACCTAAAATCAACTTGAAAACATAAAGACTAAGTTATTATTAGCAATCAAAATGTGATAAAATAACTCCATATAATAAAGTTATCACACTCCCAATCTTACTATTTTGCTAGTCCTCGAGCAAAACCCAAGATAATATAACCATAACATAGTTGAAAACATTAAACTAAGAGTAGGTTGCACCAAGTCATTGATCACCTTTAATTTCCTCATAAATTATCTTGTTTTCCACACTTAAAGCAAAACAAAAATATTACCAAAGTTCACATTACATTCAAATGCAATCTCATTTTCAAATGGATTCCCATGTGTGTGTGAAATCTCTTATAATGAGTATCATGTGCTTCAGATAGCTTTATGCTTATGCAAACTTCAAAGGAGTATAGAGTTTCATATGTTTGCCTTTTGCAACGACCTCTCCTCGGTCGCTGCCGGCGTCCGAGACCTCCGAGAGGACCCGTCAAGTCCCGAACAAGCCTATCTAGTATTGTCCGTCAGCTAACTAAATACAATCATCATATTATATTGATACTTTCATATACTCAATTAAATCATAAATATAAAAATCAATACAATCTTTTTGCCTTTTATTTGCAAGTATATACACTAAAATCTATAATCTCCAAATTAATGCTTATATAAAAATTTAGAATCCGTTTACAACTTAATAGACAAATTATTAAAATTCGACTTCTAACAGTGGAGTGACTCAGGATAAAATGCTATGAGATGCCTTTACCTATCCACGGTGGACCGAACGCGTTGATGATTGCACACTAGGTTGATCCCTGTCTGCAAAAAGAGAAATAAAGGGGTGTGAGTCTCATAGACTCAGTGAATATCATCGACTCAGCGAGTAGGGCATAGATGGGAAACAAGTAAACGACAGATCAGTTGAATATAAAAATACAGGATCATAAAAACAATCTCTTTCACACGGGGGTTTGTGCCTTATATAAAAATCAAGAATTTCTTATAAAGTATAAATAATCGAGGTAATAAAATTTTTCACATCAAAATGCATTAATATCCATTTTCAAATCAAATCGATAAAATTGAGCAAGCTTCCGTAAAACCAAATAATATTTAAAATCATGCACAAATCTTAACTCACCTATACGCGAGGAATTACTGATTTAGCTCACAGAAAAACAAATAGGGGAGCTGCGAAAAACCATTTAATTTCATTTTCACCATGCACAAAAATAAAATTCATAATATTAAAACTCATTTCAAGCCATATAAAACAATTGCATTTTTATCAAAATAATCAACAAGGCTTATGACTTTTTTAAATACTTGGCTCGTGCCAAAAAAAAAAACTCATATATCGGTGATACCTTGCGCTGGGTCATCCAACCGAATCTGCCAAGGTTGTTAAAATTTCATAATTGCTCAAAACACATAAAACATATTTTTACGTTTGAAAACACAACTGTTCCTTGGCGTTGGTTGAGTCTCACCCTCACGTGGTGGTTTGGCGTGAAGTGAACTCTGTCATACCTCAGGAGATACCCTACGCACGTCACCAACCGAGGTAAAAATATAACAGGGTTTACCATGCCCTTCCTAAAGGCTAGTCCACGGAAACCCGCCTACTGCAGTGGCTAATCAATATCCCACCAAATTCATAAAATTCCAACAACATGACGTGGCAATTATTTTACTACACAGCTTGTCAAGGCAAAACAATAATTCATATATTTTCAGCACAATTACCAATCCAGCCACTCATGTTCACATTATCATAAGCCGTTCATTTCAAATCATAAATTTACAACTTAAGCAAACAGTCTCTAGTTTCTCAATTTCTAAAATCATCATTCAATTTCAAAATGATTTTCAAGGGGATATTTTAAATCTTTCTCAAAATATTGATCCCCGTATTACGTTAAAATTCTTTTTTCGTAAAATGTTCATGGTAATTATTTACATGATATTTTATATCAAAATAGCATGGTGAATATGTAACAAATTTCATGAATGAACACCACGCCAACAATAAAGCACAATTTCCTTTGATGTAAATTGTTTCGAAAAGCTTGTTTCCCGATTTAAAACACTTTACGTATAATATATATATATATATTTCAAATTATTTCTAAAAATAACTTACACCCACAATTCTTTAATTCTATCAAGGCATGCTTTCCATAAATCTTACACTTCACGTAAAATATACGTACATGTATATATATACGAAATTATTTAAAATTGACACCCCATACTCACCTCATAATAGTAGGATATTACTTCACTATTGATTCGTACGCGTATTTACTTATTCTTATTTGTCAGTCACATACTTCGTTTGGCACGCCTCCATGACAAACTTTCCTAATAACAATTTAAATGCAATATACTTAATCACACAATTGTATGGGTAGCAACTTAATTAAAAATTTCTTAAGCAACTTGCATATTTTTCATTCAAAATATGCACAATATTAAACTACCCATAAACCTTAAAATATAACATTAACTTATCATTGTGCCTTTTTCATTTCTTTATGACCTTTGGGTCCCCCTTCATGGGCTTTTCCAATTTTTCCTATTTGGGCTAAGCCCATTTATCTCCTATTGGGCCATGCCCATTTTTATTTTCTATTTGGGCCATGCCCTTTTTTTTCTTTTTCTTTCTTTTTTTTCTTTTCTTTTTCTTTCTTCCACGTTCTTCCTTCTTCTTCTCGGTTTGGCAGATTTTTCTCTCTTTTTCAGCTGAGCATTCCTTTTCTTTTTTTTTTCTTGGCTCGTTTTCTTCCTCCTCCGGTGGCAGCACTTTCAGCTCTCTTTTCCTTAAAAATTTGGCAGCACCAAGCTGCCTTTTCTTTCTCAAATTGGCAGCACAAAGCTATCCTTCAATGGCAACAAAACTTCCTAAATTTCCAACAGCAAATTCACACAATTTCAGCAGCAAAAACCTTGAATTTTTAGCACCAAAATCAGCCATAAAAACCTCAAAAATTTCAACAATAAACCTTAAAAACATCAGCTTTCTTACCTCAAAATTTTCAGCTTTTTCTTTTTAAAATTCGCAGCAAAACCGTTCTCTTTTTCTCTTCCTCTCCCACGGTGCTTTCTCTCCCCTTTTCCCATTCTTTTCTTTCCCTCTTTTCGTTTCAAATGGTTGGCTGTTTCTCTTCTTTTTCTTTCCTTTATTTTCCTCCAACTTTGACCGACCATTCCTCATTTTATTTTTTTTCTTCCACTCGGCTTTTTCTTTGTTTCTTTCTCTCTTTAGCTGACTTTTCTTCTAGAATTGTCTTTTGTTTTCTTTTTCATTTCTTTCATCTCACAGGACTGGCCCCCACATCTTTCTACGCTCTTCTACTTTGTTTTCTTTGGCTTTTGTCTTCATTCTTATCTTGACTCCATTATTTGTTGACTAATTCAACCAAACTAACAAAATTTATTGTTTGACTTTTTTTCTTGCATGATTAGACGACCCTTGCTACTTTCTTTTCTTTCTTTGTTTACTTATTATTTTATTATTTATTTTATCTGTTCAAACTAATAAAATTTACATATTATCTCTTAACTTCATTTTATTTAACACACTGTCCTCTAACTTTCATATTTTTAAAATTGATTCTTCCGACACGTGTAAAATTCTAATTTCCTTCTATCTTTCTTCTCTTACACATGTACAACCAAAATATCAAAATCGTATTTCAACGCGGTGTCATCATAATATTTAAATATTTACTTATCGCATTAACTCGATTTAATAAAATCACGCGGTCTCACTTACGGCATTTCTTTCCAAAAATTCATTCTTACTTCTTTTCCCCCACTTAAATTAGTCATATCCCATTTTTCATGACTAATTTCGATAATATATAAAATATTAATATTTTAATATTATTTTATTGAATAAAATATTATTTTATTCTAAAATTTTTCACTTGCCTTTTTTGGTCCTAAAACGCATTAATATGTCTCGGTTTACTTCCGAATCATCCTTTATCGTTCTTTAGCACACCAATTCGCATCAAATGATCGTTCGTTTGATCAATAAGGTCTTATTTGTGTCCAACGAGGGTACGGGGTATTACACTTTTCATCTCACTTTCCACTAATGTAGGCTAGCACTTAACTAAAGATCTTTAGGACTTTATTCATCTTGTAACGTGTGGCTAGGGTCAAGGTAGGATATGGGACAATATGTAGCTCAAATCACCCTACGCACATAATTTTTTTAGGACCTATATGGTCTTATTTTTCTTCACTGAGTACACCTTTTTTTTTTCTTTTCTTTCACTTATCCTTCATCAAACACTTTTTTTTATTATTTTTCTCAATTCACCACCCCCAAACTTGTTTCTTTCATTGGTAGTGGGATGAATGCTTCACAAAAATTTTAATGTTTCTACATTTCAACTTTTTTACCTTTCATCAAATATATCAACATATATTTTCTAAAACAATATAATGCTTATGAGTGAGGTTTGTAAAGTTGGAAAATTGCTCAAAGGCTAAGCTAATTTATTCATGTATTTAATCAAAGAAAAGGACAATTTAAGATCAAAAGGGTATACTAGGGATAAAAATGTAACTAGGTTACCTTGAAAGGCTTAATTGGTACAAAGATAGCCTAAGTCATCTTCCTAACTAAGTATGGCCTATGATTTTCCCTTAAGGAAAAGTGAAACAAATTCTAGAACTCCAAACATGGTTTAAAAAACTTATATTTACATAAGTTTTCTCTAAAGGTACATAATACTTCAATGTAAAAGATATCGTTCTCAATTATGAAAATCGCATCCCACTATGATGCTAAACATAAGAATTCACATAACACTCAAACAATATTCATGCTTACTATGAGAAAAGATTAACAACATAATTTGGTTATCATCGTTGGATAGGTAAATCAAGTTCATTGGTGCATTAACTCTAGCTTTTGTTCACAACACCTTTTTAAAACTTCAAAAATAAAAAACATAAAAAAATTTTTAAACTCCTTTTCAAACTTAAAGCTAACGTTGTCCCCAATGCTACTAAAAGTAAAGAAGAGAGAATACTCCCTTAAGTTTGTACATGAATTCTACTAGTCATCCGCATCCCCATCATCATTGTGAGCATCAAAGTTGGAATCTGTTGGCACAAAAGGGAAAGCATCCATATCCATTCCCACATGCTCAGCATATGCTCTCAGTCTTCTACTTAATGCCTCTCTTGACAGTTTATACGACACTCAATACATTCCAATTGTTTTGACACACTAAGATTTTGGGGGGAGCGGTAAAGGTCGTGGTGTAATAGATGAACTCCCACTTGTGGCATCATGGCTAAAAACTCGAGTAATGATACCTTCATCTAAAGGAACTACTAGATGCAATGATTTCTCATTTCTTGTCCATGTAACCCCCACTTTTCACACCAAGCAATGATGAGTGATGGAAACCAAAGGCCACCCTAACTAGACATGCAGTGTGAACTATGTTAGTGAAAAGCAATTGACTACCATCAATAGATTTACCTGTTACGATGGCTTAAAGCAACATTACTCTATCTTGGGTGACATCATTGACATGCATCACAAAAGCATTTTGATAGTGATAAAATGTCAAACCTTATATTTATCTTTCATAGTTGTAGCCTTAAAGGAAATCAACACTCTCTTATACGTCTTCTAGTTGGTACCAGGGTTGCTAAACAAATTGAATACTCCATCCAAGTTTACATTACCATCCAAAGTTTGGCTATACTCATCTTGATTGATGTTTGGTAAGCTGCAAAATTGGTTGATGGTATGCCTGTCGAAAGGTACTTGATGTTCTCTACAGAACGCAACCTTATTATCATGCTCTACAACATTAGCACAGAATTCATGCACAACTGGCATCACTGCTGCCATTGGATGAGTGCAAAACTGATCCCACTTTCATTCCTCAATAACATCTAGAATATCTATAAATTACGTCTTGGGTATAGTAATGCCTTTTTTTGGTATCGGTACCTTTTGCACCAATGATTGATTATGATGTTGTGCTACTTTGGCGGAAACAAATTTCCTTTTATCATAACTACCATTACCACAAGTTCTTTTCTTGGGTGCCATGGCATGTTCCTTAACAAAAATTTCTCAACCATAATTCAATGTCAACCAAAAATGTCACAACTCGGAACTACCATCGAGCCCTTGACAACTGCCTCGATGACCCGATAGACCTTTATCCCCTGAGAGTAAATCGAGACCTCACAAGGCTCTTGTACCAGTTTTTCAACTCCCATGTGAGTCTCTATTTACTAATTTCATGTTTGTATACATTTTGTCCAATTTCGGATCAAAACAGTGAAAAAGATGAAATTTACTACATATGGCCATTTTGGTCATTTTTATTAAAAATTTTAAAATTTGGTAAAAATGTTATATTCACGTAGAGAATACGTAATTCGCAATCAAAAATGAAATCGGATATCTAAAACATGCAATTTAAGTAAAATTATATTTAATAGAATAAAATAAAAATATTTCATAAAATAATATATTCTTAAAAAATAATTTTTATATAGATATCCGGAAATAATTTTTTTTATAGCGTAAAAACAAAATATATTGTTACATACTATAATACAGTTAAGTAAAGTATAAAATTTAATTTACAATGCTAAGCAAGCCCAAAATAGAGAGATATGGACTAAGAGATGGACCTTTGAAACTGAAGGTTACCACTCCGAACTTCCTCATCAACAAAACTTTCTATCTACTGATGCCTATGAGCTTGAAATAGGGGAAATTGAGGGTAGTGAGTTTTACAACTCAGTGAGTAAATAAATACCATCCACGACATCTAAAGTCAAGTAGATGGAGACAATATAAAATCCCAATATCATAATGTAATTCATAACATCAAATTTAGCACAATCATAGAAAACAATTTCATATTTTTTTTATCAAAACATAAAGCTTATGATTTCTTTCATAAAAACTAGGCTTAGGCCAAATCTCATACTTGTGGACACTTGATCAGTGCGTTCGATCGAGTCCGCCAAGGCTGTTAAAATTTCCATTTCTCAAAATTCAGCCGCTCATTGGCGTTGGCTAAGTTCAACTTCACGTGGTGGTTCGGCGTGAAGTGAACTCGATCTTTACCTTAGGAGTTATCCTCCACGCCTCTTGTACAGAGGTCAAAAAATAACTAGGTTTACCGTGCCCCTCTAATAGGCTGGTCCACGGAAACCCGCCACTGCAGCGACTAATCAACCCACCAATCAACAAAATTTTTGCAGCATAACATGGCCAATAAAATCCTACCCAGTATACATAGACAAAGGAAAACAGTTATATATTTCATACAATTATAAATTAAGCCAGCATGCTTCCCAAGATCATAAGCCATAGATTTTAAATTAAATGCGTAAACACAAATTCAGCACAAGTCTCCGCATACTCAGTGTTATAAAATCAATCTTTTAATTTAAAAATCATTTATAGAATTCAATTTATTAAAAGCACGAAAACAGGTAAAATTACTCTAGATATTGAAAACGGTAATTTATCCACTCACAGTTTTAGGATTCGAAACACTCCTAGTCTCAATCGTTCGACGCAATTACTTTGCCTTTGTCAGATGGTTCACCACCTATATGTTACGCGCAACACGAATTTCAATAAATTAAATCAATTAATCATAATTGATTTTAGGCTTTATAATTCTATATGAATGCATGAAATGCAATGTAAACTATCCGAATAAACGTCTAAACACGGTATTCGACCTAGTTCGCCTACACACGTCTGAATTAGCTACAGTCTCCAATTTAATTTTAAATTCATTTGTTTCAATTTCTATACTCTAATTACACTTAATTTACCTTAGTGACTATGAATGTGATGCCAATTAGTAGTCCGAATCACATAGTGCACCAGTCTGTGCTTTAGGCAAAAATTTTGATTTGTGCACCAAAATTTTCCATTAATTTTCCAACTTCATAATTCATCACAATTCACCTAAATACCTCAAATTAGCATCAATTTCAGCAGCCATTCTCTCCCTAGAAGGTTAGGCCATAAGGCGTTCAAAGTGTAAAATTAGGTTTTCTTGCTAATTTTTGCTATATTTTGTTTCTACCTAACTAAAAACATTAAATCAACCTAAAATCTACCAACAAAATTGTTCAAAATCCCTCCATGGAGGTTCGGCCAGCAAGGGTTTGTCATACCCACATGTGATTTTTGCATGGAAAATGGAAAAGAAAGCTTGGGTAATGAAGAACACTAAGAAAAATCAAGAAATTTACCTTTTTCAAGCTTGATTCCTTGAATTCTCTTGATTTCTCCTTGATTTTTCAACCTAGGGTTTTTGTTTCCATTCTTCTCTTCTTTGCCTTGCTTGGCTGACCCTCTTAAAGGTTCTTGGCTGAATTTTTAAGCCTTTTATAAGCTTAATAAAATATTATTTTATTTTTACACATGTTAATTGTTTATTAATTTATTCTTTATTATTTATCCATTTGACTTTCTTTCTCCGCCACTCATTTTTCTTCACTTATCCATAGTTTAAATTAAGTTTCTAAACTTATCCAAGATCTTAGTGGAGTAAATTTTCAAAAATTATACTTTTACCCTCGTAAAAGTGAAAAATTATATTTTTGCCCCAAAATTTGAAAAATTGCCAAAATTCATATTTTTCACTCCTTATACTCATATCATACTCCAATTAATCAAATTTGATTTAAATCCTCTTGAAAATTCAATTTTTGTCCTCAGGTGGTAAAATGACCATTTTGCCCTTAGAACACTAAAATTCCAGATTGACTCCAAATCAACCCTCGAACTCCTAATTACCATAATATGACACTCTGGGGTTTCAAAATTCTTAAATTCATTCTCTTAATTGTACCACTGGGTACACTATTGACTTTTAACTAGTTTTTCGGGGCAATTCAATATGCGAGCACTCTATCCACTACATGTGAATGACATGTCAAAGATAAAACAAGATTGGGCTTTACAAAAAAAGACTAAACGCACTGCAAAAATATTAATGCACAATCCCAATATTCTAAATTAGTGTTTCAAAGTATTCAAACAATAAGAATATTACCAAATCACTAAAATAGCATAATTCAATATAAAGTGCGTAAATTGTAACTATTCATTTTTGTCAAATACCAAAATCTCAAAATTCACAACACAATTCAATAAATCAACAATCACAATTTCAACACTATCAAATATAATGAAAACCCATCAATAATTACCCAGAAACTACTTTGTCAATGGCCAAGTTTTACCAAAAATAATAATTCTTGAAAGATTTAACCATTTACTTGAAAATTCTACATTTTGAAAATTTTTTATGGAGGAAAGTTTCTCAAATTTCTTGAATCTTTTGTTTTAATGAAAGAATTTTTAAGTCTTTTAAGTTTTTAAGGGTGGGTATGGGAAATTTTAGCACTTTAGTGTGAGAGAATAAGAGAATTTATGGCTAGGGTTTGAGTGGGGGAAAGAGAGGAAAGAAATTAAGGTTTAAATAGCTTGGGGGGCTCGACCCAATGCCCTGATGCTAGGGGTATGGGTCCCCAAGCTAATTTTTCTAGCAAGTCCAGTGTCACAAGACTGTACTTGTTGTTTTCAAATCTTTTTAAAAAATAAACATAATAAACCCAAAAAAGAAAACAAAAAAAAAATAGTGATCAAAACTCAAAATTTTAAACGTTAAAATTCAAAATTTAACTAAAATAGACTAAGTGAAGAAAAACTTGAGTTGCCTGCCAAATAGCGTTTTCTTTATTATCTTTAGCTAGACTCTTTCTATACCTCAAGTAGGTTAGAAAGACTAATGGAAGAGCATTGACGATTAACGTTACCTCCCCAATAATGCTTCAACAGCTACCCATTCACCTTAAACGACTCATTAGTCATACCATCAACAAGTTCCACTACACCATGTGGAAACACTCTTGAAACAAGAAACGGTCCTGACCACCTTGACTTTAACTTTTCAAGAAATAGCTCTAGTTGAGAATTAAATAACAACACATACTGGTTTGGATCAAATTGGCGCTCAACAATCCTTCTGTCATGCCATTTCTTCGTTTTCTCTTTATATATCTTGGCATTTTCGTAGGCATCTAATCTGATCTCATCCATCTCATTACGCTGAAGCAAATGCTTCTCACCAGCCATTTCTAAGTTGAAGTTCAAATTTTTATTACTTAAAAAACTTTATATTCCAACTCAACTAGAAGATGACGTGCTTTGCCAAAGACTAGATGAAATAGAGACATACCAATAGGTGTCTTGTATGTGGTCCTATATTCCCAGAATGCATCATTAAGTCTCTTGGCCCAGTCTTTCCTTGATAGAAACACAACCTTTTCTAAGATTCTCTTAATCTTTTGATTTGATACTTTGGCTTGTCCACTTGTTTAGGGGTAATAAGTAATCTCCATCTTATGAGTCATTCCATACTATGCAAGTAGAGTTGTGAAATATTTACTACAGAACTAGCTTCCTTTATCACTCACTATTGCCCTTAGCGTGCTAAATCTTGTGAAAATATTCTTCCTTAGAAACTTCAATAGCACTTTAGCATCATTTATGGGCAATGTTGTGGCTTCCACCCACTTCGAGACATAGTCAACAGCCAATAGAGTGTAGCAGTTGTTGAACAAAGAGATAAAAAGTTCCATGAAATCAATCCCCCAAACATAAAATATTTTCACCTCTAGAATGTTATTTAGTGGCATCTCGTGTCATCTTAAAACATTCCCCACTCATTAACTGTCACGACCCGAAAGTCCCATCGAGCCCATGACAACCGTCATGATGTCTCGATAGACATTCCTACCCCGAATGCCGATCGAAACCTCGCAAGGCTTCCATATCAGTTTTCTCACCTCCCCTGTGAGTATTAGTTACTAAAATTATATTTTGAAGAAATAAGAACCATTTGCAAGTCAAAACAGTCAAAAAGAAAATTCTACTACATAGGGGTATTTTGGTCATTTTCCTTAAAAATTTCAAAACTAGTTAAAAATGTAGTATGTGGGTAAAAAACATACATTCTAAGATCAAAAATAAATTTGGATGTAAAAAAAAACTTCATTAAAAGTGAATATACAATTGTTGGAATAAAATAAAATATTCTATTTTCTTATAAAACAATATTTTTAGAACAATGCGTAAATAATTTTTGGGACATAAAAGCAAAATATATTCATACATATAGTAGTAAGGATAATCAGAGTATGCAATTCAATACACAATGACAAGTGGGCCCCCAAATGACAAAATTAAACTAAGGTTGTGAGTCGGTAAACCTTTGATTTCCAAGGTTGCAACTCCAAAATTTGTCTCTCGACGATATCAGCTAACTACTGACTATCTTGAGCCTGAAATGGATGGAAAGGAGGGTGGTGAGATTTTATAATCCCAGTGAGTAAACAGATATCATCTAAAATATTTAAAGTCAAGTAAATGGAAACGGTTAAAATGTATCATCATAAAATGGTTTATGACATTTCAATTCCTTTCAGCTAAATAAAACAAATTCATATTTCTCGAATAATTAACATAGCTTATGGTTTCCTGAAAACTTGGCTTATGCCAAAAAGTTACACTCAGTGACACCTTGATTAGAGGTATCAGACCAAGACCGCCAAGGTTGATAAAATTCCATGTACGTATAAAACAAGTTTTTCATTTGGAAACATAGCCGTTCCTTGGCGTTGGCTGAGTTCACTCTCACGTGGTGGTTCGGCGTGATGTGAACTCTCTCTGTCACGACCCGGAACCATACTCGAGTCCGTGACAATCGTCGCGATATCCCGGTAAGCACTCATCCTTCGAATATCATATCGAGACCTCGCAAGGCTTTCGTATCAGTTTCTTATCTCTTCTGTGGTTAATCGTTGCCAAATGTCGTATTTTAGAGGCTTTTAAGCCTTTTTTCGATTTAAAACAGTGACAAAATAAATTTCACTTCACAAAGTGCATTTTGGTAATTTTTCGTCAAAAATTTCAAATTCGACCAAAATTTAGTGCTTAAGCGAAAAATGCATATTTTGAAATCGAAATTAAATTTGAATGTCTAAAACGTGATTTAAAATGGGATTATAACCATTTAAATAAAATAAAAATATTCGACAAAATATTATATTTTCTTACAAATTAATATTTATAGAGTATTCTGAAAATAAATTTTTTTTAGTAGCGTAAAAGTTAAATATATTTATACAAACTATAATACTGAAAACCAAAGAATGAAATTTAATTTACAGTGCTACATGAGCTCACAAATGAATAAAAGTAGTAAAGACAGTAAACCTACAATTTTTAAAGTAGTGTGGCCAACTATAGTTCTCGACGATGTTTGCTATCTACAGGCTAACCCGGCCTGAAATGATGGGATTAAAAAAAGGATGAGATTATAAAATCTTTGTAAGTAAACAAACACCATCTAAATAATCTAAAAGCGAGTAAAGGGAGACAATTAAAAATAATTCATTTCAGCAAGTTTTTCATAACATGAATATTCATTTCAACCAAATAATCAATATGGCTCGTGAATTTATCAAAACTTGGCTCATGCCAAATCTTGTACTCAAGGACACCTGGACCAAGGGTATCCAACCGAGTCCGCCAAGGCTATGAAACAATTTATATAATCATAAAACTTGTTTTTATTTTGAAAAAGCAGTCGTTCCTTGTTGTTGACTGAGTCTCACTTCACGTGGTGGTTAACGTGAAGTGCACTCAAAAAGCCCACATCAGGAAATACCCTATGCGCCTCTACGACCGAGGTGAGAATATAATGGGGTTTACCGTGCCCCTCTAATAGGTTGGTCCGCGGAACCCCGCCACTGCAGTAGCTAATCTTTAATCCACCAATTGATCAAATCTCAATGGCATAGCATGGCAATTATATTACTAACCAATTTATCAAGGCAAAACAGACAGTTCATATTTTTTAACATAAGTATAAATTCAGCCAATCATGCCAATTTATCACAAGACATTTAATTCAAATCATAATTTACAATAAATTACATGGTCTCCAATTACTCAAATTTTCAAATCCAACATTTTATTTTCAAATCAATTTATAAAAATTTAATTTATTTTATAATTCCATTTGTTTTATAAATTCATATTTTTCTCATAAAACAAGAAATTCATCATTTAAAATAATTTTCACAAATTACAAAATTGAATAAAAACTACTCTAGATAATTCAGACGATAATAGATTTACTCATAGGTTTCAAAAGTTCGGATTTCGGGTGTACTCAACTTAGTGATCCCCAAGCGTAATTTCCTTACCTTTGTCGAAAGGCACACCACCTTGACACAGTATAAAATGACTAATGCATGATATGCAAATGCAGAACGCGTCCGAATTTCGCTAAAACGTGGTATTGACTAATTTCGTCCGATTACCTGATTAATTGACAATTATGCCCAAATCACTTCCAAATTGATCCATTTCTCTTTTAAAACCTTAATTCATCACACACACTTCTAAATAACTAAAATTTCAGCCTTGAAATCCTTTAAATCCTTCACATAAAAATTCGGACATTACGGTGTACTAACATCGTAATTTTTCCTAGTCACATTTTTCACTTAATTTCTCATTTTTCCAAGCCATTTTCCTTATAATTCAAACAATTCCTCCTTGACATACAACATACCCAATTCGGCTAACAAAGAACCCTAGGGGATTTGAATGTTTTTCCTAAAACTTTGTTCATAACTATGCTTAACCATCATCAAACAACAACATAGTTTAACTTCAAGCAATTCCCATTACTAAATCTCACTCATACCCATTTGCCCTCAATGAATTCAGCATGATTCCTCTTCATTCAGCCATGAAAAATGAAAGCTAAAGCATGGTTAAGCTTGGGTTAGAGTAGATCTAAAGAAATCTCACCTCGGTTTTGCTTGAATCTTAAAAACCTTGAAATTCCTTGAATTTTTGGCTTGTTTTTCTTGTTTTTCTCCTTTTGCTCTTTTGTTTTCCTTTGCTGCAGGTTTGTGCCAAATTTGATGAGAGAATGTGAGGGTTAAAGGCTAATTTTATTAGTTTAATCATAAAATAAATGGCTTGCCACATGGTAAAATGCCATTAGTCCATTTTTCTTTACTTTTTGACTTTTATTCCAAATTTCCACCACAAATAAATTCTATATTTATCCATACCCTAGTTAAACAAAATCCCTTGGTCTTGACTAGTGCCGGGGTGAAAATTTACCGATTTGCCCTAAAGTGAAAAAATTACGATTTTGCCCCTATACTCCGAAATGTACCGGAATTATATTATTTCCACTTTTCAACCTCAAATAACACTTTAATTGATCAATCTTAATCATATGGGGCCAAAATCTTTTCTAAAAATTTCCATTTCGTCCTTTAATGGTAAAATTATCATTTTACCCTTGTGTCCCAAAAATACTAGGAATCATAATTTTTCATTGCTAAAATTCCTTTTATGCTCCAATAATCATATTATATTTCATATAATTATTCTTGGTCAAATGTAATCAAATTCTTTTATAGAAATCTCCATTTTGTCCTTAAATGACAAAATGACCATTTTGTCCATAATCGATCAATTTTCCCGATTGACTCTAAACTGGATCTCGAACTTCGAATCACCGTCTTGAGAAATCCCTGGACTGTGAATTTTGCAATTTCATCTTAAAATTTCTATTTTAATTAGTTCGAGGTATAAATCAACTTAGTTGTACTTTTAAGTACAATACCTGCTTTTACCTATTTTACTGAAATATTCTAGTACATAGGCATGATGTCAACTATATGTATGACCTGACATATAATTCTGGGCTGGGCTTGACACTGTCATACCTCAGGAGTTACTATTCGCACCTCTCATCAGAGGTATAATATAACGGGGTTTACGATGCCCCTCTAAATAGACTAGTCCATGGAAACTCATCACTGTAGTGAGAAATCTATAACCCACCAATCAATCAAATCTCAATAGCATGGCATGGCAATTATTGATAGGTTTGGGTCCCCATCACTTGACTATTGGCCAGTCACCTTGCGATAGCTCCACAGCCCCTGCAGGGACTCCTCGCCAAGCTTTGAACCCTAGACCTTTTGCTTTCTCTTAAAAGAACACCTTTAACCATTTCAAATCCAGCTACTTAAGGCAAAACAAACAATTCATATAGTTTCAAAACAATTTTCCAATTCAGCCATCCATGCCAATATTGCCATAAGCCATTCAATTTAAATCATCATTTATAACACAACAAGTAGTCTCCACTTACTTAAATTTTAAAATCATCATTCAATTTCCAGACAATTTTATAAATCATTTCATTTAATCACATTTTGCTTTTAAAACATAAAGATTTGCCATTTAAATTCATTTTCTATAAAATTCACAAAATTAGATAAAATCTACCTTAGATAATTAAGATGATAGTAAGGTTACTCACAGTATCAAGAGTCGATGTACTCCTAGTCCAAGTCTTCGAGTACAATTTTCTGTATCTTTTCCAGAATGCTCACCACCTATATACAATACATGACACATAATTCAAAATATTGTGTCATACCATTATAAATCTATTTCAGGCTCTATGTGGATGCTTGAAATGAGATGTAAAATCCTCGAGTAACTATCCAAATACGGTATTGAACTAATTCGATTTATTACCCGATTAAATGGCTAGTACATCAAATTTCACTCCAATTAACTTTATTTCTCTTCCAATACTCCAAATTATCAAACACAATTTAAATGACTTGAAATGTGGCAAAATCATCCTCACATTCACATTGGGAAAATTTGGCTATGGTGAGTGCACTAACAATGTAATTTTTCATGCTTGATCCTTACCCCAAAAATCATTAATTCCAATTCAAATCACTTGAAATTCAATCAAATTCATCACCAATAATTCACATAGGAAATTCGACCTATGAAGGTTTAATGTGAAATTTATGGTTTTCATGCTAAATATCATCATTTTCGGTTTCCATCACTACCATTCATTAAAACCATTAAATCCTAACCAATTAACATAAAATGTCACAAGATTCCTTTCCAATATCCACACTATAAAATTTGGCCTTGATGGGTTACCTAAGAACATGTGATTTTCTCACTTGATTTTCCTTCCAAACATGACAAACTAAATAAAAACACTAACATATCTTAAAACCTACCTAAAATCATCATCAAATCTTCTCTTTATAAAATGGGTCAGCCATGAATCCTTCATGAAATCATGTAATCCAACCATGGAAATTGAAAAATAAAGCATAGGAAAGATAGAACACAAGCTAGAATTAAGAAATTTCACCTTTAATGGCTTGATTCCTTGAAATCTAGTGGTTTTCTCTTGAAATTCTCACTCTAGGGTTTTGTTCTTTCTTTCTTTCTTTTGTTCTTGCTTTAGCCGAACCTTATGAAGAAGATGGGAGCGTTATGGGCTGATTTTATAAGGAAATTAATAAAATAATCACACTTGACACGTGTCACCATATTATTGGCCCATATTTAAATACTTATCCATTTGACTTTCTTTTTCCATCACATAAAATGCCATAATTATCCATACCAATAATGGTTGAAATTCATGTGCTGGGCATGTGTTGGGTGGTGTCAAATTACCATTTTGCCCTTGGAGTGGCAAAATGACTATTTTACCCCTATGCTCCGAAAAATGCCGGAATTAAAATTTTTCACTTGTCAACTTCAAATCATACTCCAATTAGTGAAATTTAGTCTAAATCTCATTTAACATTCTAATTTTTAACCTTGGGTGGCAAAATTACCATTTTACCCCTATGTTCGGGAAAATGCCAACAATAAAATTCTTCACTCCTCAAACTCAAATTATGCTCTAAATAGTCAATCTTGATTAAAAACCTCTCCCAACATTCAAATCTTGACTTTGGGTGGTAAAATTACCTTTTTGCCCATAAATCGTGAAAATTTTGATTTGACTCCAAATTGACCCTCAAACTCCGATTCACCATTTTAAGTCATTCTGGGAATTTAAAAAATTTCAATTTCATCTTAAAATCTCCATTTAGACTAGTTCAAGGCTTCAATCAACTTAATTGTGCTACTAGGTGCACTACCGGCTTTTGACGATTTTTCGAGATATCCGAGTATGCCAACATGTTGTCAAGCACCTGGATGACATGGTAAGTATTTTATTGAGTCGGGCTTTACATTAACACTTCTTACAACGTAAAACAAAAGTGTCAACCAATACAAACTTAACTGAAAAACTTTGGTTGCCGTTCTATCTCTTCTAAAATGTCTCCCATTATTTGAAGAATGACAATGAGTCAAAATGCTTTCAACCTCTTTTTCTAGAATGCACCTTCTCAAAATTCTATCTTGGTTGTTATTCTCTAACCTTGATAGATGGTTTGCTACTTGATAATTTATGTTTTTTTTTCCTCTAATTTCCAAGTCAAATTCTTGTAGTAGCAATATCCACCTTATCAACCTTGGCTTGGTATCTTTCTAAGTAATTAATTACTTAATTGCAGAGTGGTCAATATAAACAATAACTTTCATACCAATCAAGTAAGAACAAAATTGATCAAATGCATAAACAGTAGCTAATAATTCTTTTTCAATGGTAATGTAATGTATTTGAGTTTTAGTCAAGGTTTTGCTAGCACAATATATAGAATGAAAAACTCTATCTTAACACTGCACTTACAGCATAGTCGCTAGCATCACATATAAGCTCAAATGGAAGTGACCAATTAGGAACTACAATAATAGGTGCAGATATCAATCTCTTTTTCAATTCTATAAATGTAGCATGACATGCATCATCAAATTTAAAGGGAACATCATTTTCCAAGAGATTACACAAAGGTTTAAAGATTTTAGAGAAGTCCTTAATGAATCGTCGATAAAAACTGGCTTATCCAAGGAAACACTTAATACCTTTTACCAAATTTGGTGGTGGAAGCTTCTCGATTGTTTATCTTCACTTTGTCAACTTGCAATCCTTTGCTCGAAACCTTGTGACCAAGTACGATGCCTTCTTGTACCATAAAATGGCATTTTTCCCAATTTAGCATTTGATTTATCTCTTTATATTTTCATAAAACCCCATCAAGATTTAACAAACATTCATAAAAGTTATTTCCAAGAACAGATAAGTCATCCATAAATACCTTTAGCGTTTTCTTCGTCATATCTATAAAGGTAGCCATCATGCATATTTGAAATATGGCTAGAGCATTGCAAAGTCCAAATGGCATCTTTTTAAAAGCGAAAGTGCCATAAAGGCAAGGAAAGGTTGTATTCTCTTAATTCGCTAAAGCTATCATTATCTGATAGTATACTGAATTCCCATCCAAGAAACAATAGAACTCTTTTCCAAGTAACATATCCAACATTTGATTAATAAATGACAAAAGAAAGTGATCTTGCCTCATGCCCTTTTTGAGCTTTTGGTAGTCCATGCATACTCTATTATATAGATTTATTTTGACACATTTTGGGGACTTAAGTAGCTAGGTCTCGAGATTTTAGGTTTGGATTTTAGTATTTTAGGTGTTTTTCTTAGTTAAGTTTGATTACATGTTGGTTAGTTTAATATAAATATCTTTAATTGATTTTATGTTTTTTTGTTTTAAATTAATCTCAATATAGTTAATGTTGATTTCTCTTATTGTTCTTCTAGGAAATTCAATGAGAAATGTTTATTTAATGAAAATGTCATGACCCGGAACTACCATCGAGCCTGTGACAACTGCCGTAATGTCTCGATAGACCCTCATCCCCCGAGAGTAAATCGAAACATCGCAAGGCTCTTGTACTAGTTTTTCAATCCCCCTGTGAGTCTCTATTTACAAATTTCATGTTTATAAGCAATTCGTCTAATTTCGGATCAAAATAGTGAAAAAGCCGAAATTTACTATATAGGGGCGTTTCGGTCATTTTTTGTCAAAAATTTCAAAATTTGGTAAAATTGTTATATATGCATAGAAAATACTTAATTCGCGATCGAAAATGAATTTGGGTATCTAAAACGTGCAATTTAAGTAAAATTATAGTTAATAGAATAAAAAAAATATTCCATAAAATAATGTATATTCTTATAAAACAATTTTTATATAGATATCCGGAAATAATTTTTACAGCGTAAAAGCAAAATATATTATTACATACTGTAATACAGTTAACTAAAGTACAAAATTTAATTTACAATGCTAAGTGGGCCCAAAACAAAGAGATATGGACTAGGAGATGAACCTTTGAAACTGAAGATTACCACTCTAAACTTCCTCCTCAACAAAATTCTCTATCTACTGATGCCTGTGAGCTTGAAATGGGGAAATTGAGAGTAATGAGTTTTACAACTCAGTGAGTAAATAAATACCATCCATGACATCTAAAGTCGAGTAGATGGAGATAATATAAAAACGTGATATCACAATATAGTTCATAACACCAAATTTAGTACAATCATTCAAAACAATTTCATTTTATCAAAACACAAGGCTTATAAATTCTTTCGTAAAACTAGGTTTAGGCCAAATCTCATACTCGTGGACACTTGATCAGAACACGTCCGATCGAGTCTGCCAAGGCAGTTAAAATTTCCATTTCTCAAAATTCAATCGTTCCTTGGTGTTGGCTAAGTTCAACTTCACGTGGTGGTTCAACGTGAAGTGAACTCGATCTTTTCCTTAGGAGTTACCCTCCATGCCTCTCGTATCGAGGTAAAAATAAAAACTGGGATTACAGTGCCCCTCTAATAGGCTAACCCACGGAAACCCGCCACTACAGCAACTAATTAACCCACCAATCAACCAAAATTTTGCAGCATAACATGGCCAATAAAATTCTACCCAGTATACATAGACAAAGAAAAACAGTCATATATTTCATACAAATATAAATCCAGCCAGTATGCTTCCCAAGATCATAAGCCATAGATTTCAAATTAAATACGAAAACACAAATTCAGCACAAGTCTCCATATACTTAGTATTATAAAATCAATCTTTTAATTTAAAAATCATTTATAAAATTTAATTTATTAAAAGCACGAAAACAGGTAAAATTACTCTAGATATTGAAAATGATAATTTATCCACTTATAGTTTTAGGAGCCCGGAACACTCCTAGTCTCGATCGTCCGACACTATTTCTTTGCCTCTTCAGATGGTTCACCACCTATACGTTACGCGCGACACGAATTTCAATAAATTATGTCAATTAATCATAATTGATTTCAGGCTTTATAATTCTATATGAGTGCATGAAATGCAATGCAAACTGTACGAATAACCGTCTAAACACGGTATTTGACCTAATTCGCCTACACGCGACCGAATTGGCTACAGTCTCTAATTTAATTCCAAATTAATTTCTTTCAATTTCTATACTCTAATTACACCCAATTTACCTTAATGACTGTGAATGTGATGCCAATTAGCAGTCCAAACCACATAGTGCATCCGATTGTACTTTAGGTAAAAATTTTGATTTTTGAACCAAAATTTCCCATTAATTTTCCAACTTCATAATTCATCAAAATTCACCCAAATACCTTAAATTAGCATCAATTTCAGCAGCTATTCTCCTCCTAGAAGGTTCAGCCTTAAGGGGTTCAAGGTGAAAATTTTGATTTTCTTGCTAGTTTTTGCTATATTTCATTTCTACCTAACTAAAAACATTAAATCAACCTAAAATCTACCAACAAAATTACTCAAAATCCCTCCATGAAGGTTCAGCCAGCAAGGGTTTGTCATACCCACTTGTGATTTTTGCATGGAAAATGGAAAAGAATGCATGGGTAATGAAGAACACTAAGAAAAATCAAGAAATTTACCTTTTTCAAGCTTGACTCCTTGAATTTTCTTGATTTCCCCTTGAAATTTCAGCCTAGGGTTTATGTTTCCCTCTCTTCCTTCTTTACTTTGCTTTGGCCGACCCTCACAAGGGTTTTTAGCTGAATTTTTAAGCCTTTTATAAGCTTAATAAAATATTATTTAATTTTTTACATATGTTAATTTTTTTATTACTTTATTCTTTATTATTCATCCATTTGACTTTTTTTCTCCACCATTCATTTTTCTTCACTTATCCATAGCTTAAATGAAGTTTCTAGGCTTATCCAAGGTCTTGGTGGAGTAAATTTTTAAAAATTGCACTTTTGTCCCCGTAAAAGTGAAAACTTACATTTTCACCCCAAAATCTGAAAAATTGCCAAAATTAATATTTTTCACTCCTCATACTCATATCATACTCCAATTTATCAAATTTGATTCAAATCCTCTCCAAAATTCAAATTTTGTCCTTGGGTGGCAAAATGACCATTTTGCCCCTAGAACACTAAAATTCTGGATTGACTCCAAATCAACCCTCGAACTCCTAATTACCATAATATGACACTCTGGTGTTTCAAAATTCTCAAATTCATCCTCAAATCTCTATTGAAGCTAGTTCGAGGTTCAATTCTCTTAATTGTACCACTAGGTACACTATCGACTTTTAACTAGTTTTTGGGGCAATTCAATATGCAAACACGCTATCAAATGCATGTGAATGGCATGTTAAAGATAAAATAGGGTCGGGCTTTATAGAAAATCCATGCAAGTATGGTGATGACATCATTCATACATGTAGTATTTCGAGAATAACTTGAGCTACATAAGTCTAATTAATGTAATTCTTGAACCATTTGAAAGCTAAGAGATAAGGATACAACTTTCATTGATTACTTTGCCCAATTTGGAATAGATTAAGGTAAAAATTGCATTGGAAGAGAGTAAACTACTATACTTATGCAAAAGTAAACACAATGGAATAAGGGTTATAGCCTTAGGTTGCACAAGGCTACACTGCCAACACATTTCAAGAGCACCATACAAAATCCAAAGAGAAAAGGGCCATGATGCTAAGGAAAGGAAAATTGCGGTGCTAGTGAAAGTGAGACTCTGATAGTAGGACTTGAGAGTCGAAGGCCATGACGTTAAGGAGAGTAGCATCATGGGGCCACAAGGCAAACCATACTTCACCCATGATCACAGCATTGTGGAGCCAACACAGATTTCCAAAAATAAAACTATTGACAGGAATTTTGAAATTAGGGATTTTGAAGCCTATTGAAAGGACCTTTTTCAAAAGATTTTAAAAGAATATTGCAAGCAACTATTTTGGAGAAAAAGAGCCAAAAACAAAGTAAGAAAGTAAGAGAATTTAAGAGAGAATTGAGATAAAAAAAAGCTATAAACTATTAGTTTCTCTTTCTACTTTTATATTTCTCTTGACTTTTTTGACTTGGATTAATGGCTAATTTTCTTTAGACAATGTTTTTTGTTAGATATTATGAGCCAAACTATCTTTCTATGATTGAGGTAGATTTTGGCATGTAGTTTGAATATTTGTTTCTCTTTTATTTACTATGAATGGGTATGGCTTTATTAATTCAAATCTGTTCATAATGCTTCCGATTGTTTAGCCTACAATTGAATTATTTGTGAATCTGAATGAGACTTGATAGAGTAATTTTAGATTAGAATAAGGTTTGAATAGTGTATGCTTACATTAGATGATCTGATTCATAATTTAGGTAGACAAATATCATACATAATCAAATTAGAATACTAGCTTAATGAAACTTATTTAATTGATTAACATATAGTGACCCAATTAAGTTAGTTATTTATGCAAGAATCTCGATAGAGACTTGTGCATAAGTTTGGATTCTAGGTTAGCAAATTTACCCATGAATGTAAATATTAAGAGAAACAAATGTTAGATGAAGTGTTGAATGAATTGATAATCCTAGGTTTTAATCTATTGCCTCTCTAGTGGATTTTTTAGTTTTTGTTAATTAGTTTAGTGTTTGACTGAATTTAGTTTTAATTGATTTTTATACAATCGAGTTACTTGAATAAGACTAGTTTGTCATAATTTTAGTACTTAGTGAATTGAGCAAATCCTTGTGGCATATGATTTTGAACTTACTGTTTATATTACTTGTTCAATATGTATACTTACACGTACTAAATCCACAACGTAGGGATGAGCTCATTGTTCTTGTTTGCAACCATTGTCATCCCAACTTTCCTTAGTATGCATTGCATCAAATTTACCCATGCACTATTCGTAATAGCATAAACGATGCCAATTTCTAACCATTTGATGATCTCCTTCTTCACCACCTCCTTCATGATCGAATTCAATTTTTTTTTGATGCCCGATGGTGGCTTTGTGATCATCTTACAAAAGAATTTTATGCATATATATCAAAGGACTTATCCCCTTTATGTCTGCAATTGTCCATCCCAATGCTTTCTGCTGCTTCCTCAAAACTCTCAACACCTTATCTTCTTGTATATTGGTAAAAGAATATGAAACAATAATAGGAAGAGTGGATGAATTACCAAGATATGCATACATCAGATGATTCAACAATGGTTTGAGCTCCAACTTAGGAGGTTATTCAATAAAAGGCTTTTCTGGTGAAAATGAAGAAGATGAAAAATCTAGCATTTCAAATTATGTCCTTATGACATAAGATGGAGCATTTAACACATTTACACATTCAATGATATCTTTATTAATTATCTCAGAATCAATAATCAAGAAAGCTTCAAGTGAGTCATTACGGTGGTTTTCCCTAAAAACTTCAGTTGTGATTATGACCCTATTAACCACAATCACTACAAAACAATCATCATAATCATTAGTAAACTTTAAGGCTTTAAAATGTTAAAGGTTATCTTTTGATCTTGCACTTGCAAGGTGAGCTTTCCCTACTCCACATCAGTGAATGCTCTAGTAGTGCGTAAGAAAAGTCTCCCCAAGATGATAAGAACCTATTTGTCTTCGTCCATGTCAAGTACTTTGAAATTCATAGGAAAGATGAATTTATTAACTTTCACAAGCACATTTTTCCTATAGCTCTTAGATATATGAAGGTTTGGTTTGCCAATTGTAGTGTCAGTAGTGGGCTGATTCTCCCTCGAACCCAGCTTATTGTAGATAGATAGAGGCATCAAATTAATACTAGCCCCTAAATCACTCAAAGCCTTGGCAAAAAATAATGCACCAATAGTGCATGGAATACTAAGCTGTGAAGGTCTCTAAGCTTTAGGGGAAGCTTATTTTGTATGATTGCATTACACTCCTTAGAGAATGCCATTGTCTTAAACTCACCCATCCTTTTTTTCTTGGATAAGATATCTTTTAGAAATTTCACATACGAAGGCATATACTCTAAAGCTTCTACAAAAGGAATGTTGATGTGAAGCTTTTAAAATACCTTCATAAATTTTTGAAATTGGCTCTTTTGTTGTTGTTTCTTGAATCGCTAATTAAAAGGTAGTGGTGATGGAGTCAACTTTGCCTCTTTTTCTTGACACTGTTTACTAGAACTTGCAATTTATGTCTCACTCTTAACTATTTTACCTTTCTATTTAGCTTGCTTTCAACTTCTTTACCACTTTTGAAGGTAATGGCTTTAACATGTTCCTTACCTTCCTCCTTGGATTTGCCTCAATATCGCTATGTAAGGTCCTTTGAACTTTATTGTTTATTATGTTGGCGAGTTAACCAACTTGGGTCTCAAGGTTCTTTAGTGAAGCTACTTGACTATGTATAAAGGAGTTGGTTTTAGCCATGTATTGCATCAACATCCTCCATAGATGGTTTCTTTTTTGGGATAAGAGCCCTTGCTTGTTGTTAGAATTCGAGAGGAATGTTTAGCCTTGAAGCTGAAGATGATCCTTGATTATTACCCCAAGAAAAGTTTGGATGGTTCCTTCACCCTGGGTTGTAAGTGTTGGAGTAGGAGTTGTTTTGTTGTCTATTCCCCATAAACTGAACTATCTCTATACTGCTTGGACACTGATCACTAGCATGTACATCTCCACTGTAACACCCCATATCCTGAAACAGTAGTTAATATGACTTTAAGCACAAGATTAAAAATCGATTAAGGTCAATTAAGGAGTTTAGGAGTGGTGAAAAAGGAAAAGAATATTTTGGAATAAAATATTTCACATGTAATAAAATAATAAAAAATAATAATATTTTATTAAGGTCATAGTTATGGAGTGGAAAGGAGTGATGGAGCTAAATCAGGACAAATTAAAATGTCTTGAAACCTCGGAAGCCAAATGGAGAATTTTAAAATTAAATAATATTTTATTAATAAAATATTATTAAAATAATATTAAAATATTTTTTATCATGAGTGATGGACAAACTCACATAATTTATGCATTAAGTCAAAGTGGGGAAGATTTAATACAATTTTGTTGATTTGATGAATAAAATACTATTTTATTCATTTTAGAATATTATTTTTTTTGAAAGGTAGAATATTATTTTAGCAAGTGAAATTTGGATGATATACGTATTATGTGAGTTTGGAAGAATGGAGACATGGAGAATTAATTGAGAAAAAAAGGATATGTGGAATAATGAAATGTGCATGTGAATTTACTATTACATGCAAAAAAGAGAAAGTTAGTGGGGAACATGTGAGAACCCACCATGTGACATAAAGAGAAGAATAGGAACAAATCCTATTGCATGTAATAAGATTGGTGTTTTGGGTGGCCAAACGAGGAAGGAGAGATGTGGGATGCATGTGTCTTGAATAGTTTAATGAATGACCAAGTAAAACATTAAGTAAAGGTTATGCATGAAATGTGATTGGATGACAAGGTAGTGGGTGAAATAAAGAATGAAGAGAGAAAGGATGAGGTAGTGAGGGTGGCGGATAGAATGAGTGAATGGAGGTGGATATTGGACCAATGAATAAAGGAGAAAATTGGTGCATGAAAGATGAGTGGGTGACAAATTGGTCCAATGAGAGATAAGGATAAAAGAAGAAAGAAAGTAAGGAAAGGCTTGGGAAAACCGTGCCTTTGAGAGGAAAAAGAGAAAAGGGATTGGCCTTGAGAGCTCCACCCGAGGGGAAAGCAAAGAGAAAGAAGAAAAGAGAAAGGAGAGTGTAGAAAAAAGAAAAGCTAGGAGCAGGTTCAGCCTTGGAGAAGTTGGAGAAAACCAGGAGGCTTTCTTCCATGCGCCATTGTTGAAGCTTGAAGAAAAATAGGTGGTTAGGCTTAGCTCTTTAAAAAACATGGGGGTTTCTTACTAAAGTTATTAATATATTAATTAATTTAATTAATTTATAAATTAAATAATATTACTTATTTAATTAATTGCTTACCCAATACATTAGTTTATTTAGTTAATTAAAATTTTTAATTAAGTTATTGATACGTTAATTAATTCAATTATTTTTAAATTAAATAATATTATTTATTGAATTAATTGCTTACAAATACATAATTAGTAACAGAAGTTACTCTTTTTTAAATTAAGTGACGCAAGTCCCTAATACATTATTACTAATACATTTAAATTAAATAACTACACTTACCTTTTATTGAAATACTAATTCAGATATATGTGCACTAACGTATTAAACAAACACCTTAACAAAGAATGCTACGCACGTGTATATATCTACATGTATATATCTATATATATGTATATGTATATATATATATATGTACATGTATACTACAAACCAATTACTAGTATTCGCTCCTAGAGATCAAAAGTCAAAAATTAAATTAGCATTTGAATTACTTTGAATGTAAATGCAGGTGCTTTTGTCAGTGTGCCTGAGGGGAAAAAGTGCCATTATATCACCTTTCTTCGTAGATTCTGCAGCTGTTGTTGCAAGAGCTCATTATGCAATATTCCAATCCAAACAAATGAAGAACAAATATGTTGATTTATAGAAAGCAAATAACCAAAGTATATTCTCAAGAAATATTCCTAGTTGAAAGAAAAGACTCAAAGACAGTTGCTGCTTCTAAACTTTGCATCTAATATCTTGTTTTAAACATTTTCAGTTCTTTGAACTATAATTAATGATTATTAACCAAACATGCGCCAAAAAGAAAAAAAAAATCATGAAACTACCAATAGTCAAATAAGTAACGAACAAACTCATCCAAAAACAGAGACCTATACAAACTTATGCAAAAGGAGCCATTCGGAAAATCCAACTATAACCATAAACTGCCAATAGCAAAAACCTTCCATTCAGTCATAACAAAAGCAATCGCTCGATAACACTTGAGAAACCGAGCGACTCTTACACTTGGGAATATATTAACTGGCCTCATCATATAACTACACTTTCTTCCTCCTTTCACTCTGGTTTCTCTTCATCTTCGTTATTCTATTGTTTTTCCTCCGAACACCAGACGCGGTTCTCTAATACCAACTTGTTATATGTATATTTATATTCCAGTCTTCATGGCTTTCCATTCAACCCAATCGAAGATTATAACTCCAATTCATTCACCTTTAGTTTTCTTTGAGTTTTAAATTTAAGTCAATAAAATGGCAATGAGCATGAGGATGAAGGCCTTCAAACCAAAAATGAAGAGTCTGAAAGTGAGGGACCAACGAATAAAATCAGAAATAGGAAAGATAAGGGAAGATCGATAATGAATAAGAGAGGCGCAAAGAAATATAGGAGAAAGATTTGGAGATGTTAAACGCCAACGCGATCAACTCAGAGAGGACACTCAAGTGATTATGAGGCAAACAGCTTGCAATCGGATTCGGCTTATTCTTATGTTTAATATCTTACGAGCCCGCGAAGAAGGAGACTTTGATAAAGCTGCTACCTTCACTCGCTTCCTTAAATCGGTTGCCTAAATTGGTTTCCTTCGTGCATACACTACGAGCAGCAAACTCAATGATGGACTCACCTGCAAAAATTGGGGTCGATTGTAGTGACATGTTTTATGCTTTTCTGGTTTGTGAATGCTGATATCCGCGGGTCTGCTGATGGAGTTTTCTGGATATGCTTTTATTGCTGCTGGTGTTTTTCAGTTTGGTTTCTGTTCTGCTTATCATGATCAGATTATAGGGATGGTTGTTGTTCACCACTTTGATGTTCGTATGCTTTAAGAGTATGTATCTGTGATGTTACAGTGTCGATTAACGAATCTGTAATATTATAGCATAGACTTGATGCTGCTGCTTGTATTTCTGTTTGGTGTTAGTGTCTTTTGGTGTAATCTGTTTTCCTTTGTTGAATGGGTTACCGTCCGCTGGTCGGGGTCTCTTGTCTATATATATACAATGACACCAGTTGACTAATCCTAATGTGGGAGTACTGCGAACACTCGAGAGATCTATCTTTTAGAATTTGTTTTATGTGGATGACTAAACCTACAAGAAATTAATCAATATTTAAATGGTTATGACAGAAGGCTCTTAAATCACAACAAAAGTTGAAAAACCGGTTGACAAATTGCATAGGTACATCAGCAAGCAATAGTAAATAATATAATAATAAGTACTAATAAATCAAGCATAATTAATTTCCAGATTTTCCCAAATTAAATGCCTTAATGTATCCACTCATTCAAAATTAGTATCTTAATTGCTCAAAGGATCTGTTCACACACTGATAAGGGTTTATACATCCTTTTTACACACTAACAAAAGCTTAAATTTTAAAGTTATAAGAGCTATTCCGAAATACCAAGGAAAACCCTTCTTGAATCTAATATTGTTTTTTTGCAAACATATGTAAGAACACTCAAACTTCCATCCAAACCAATCCTAAGCTTAATTTGTAAAAAATAAATAAAACATTAGATTTATAAATAGAATTTGATTTTTGACATTTAACAAGCATTTTTATCTCTAAAAATGCATGGTAAGAAGCTACTATAGAATCCAGTTGGAACCACACTTTTCAAAATGCAAAAAAAATTTATTAGCAATAAGGGGAGAGAAGTTTATTTTTTCAAAGAGGGAAGAGTTTTTACATTAATAGATTTCATAATACTGTAGGTGAATTTTTAATACATAATTTGGATCTCTTCCCTTTTCTGTTTAGTCATGTCAATGTCATATAATATAAAATGACAAGTGACATTTTGTCTAAGTCAACTATTAGTTATAAACGCTTATTTGTCTCACAATAAAAGTATGAGGGCTTGTTTGAATATAATAAAAATATAAAGGCCTATTTGAATTTCTCTGAATAGTTTCAAAACTTTTTTAGATATTAGGCCTTTTATTTTTTATTTCTTTACTTCTCGTTGATTTTTTTCGATTTTTTTATTTTCTTTTATTATCTTGATTTTGTGGAATCAAATCTGTTAATGCAAGTTGAAATGTTTCCTTTCGATTTTTTATATTTTTTATATTTTTATTTACTGATTTTTTAGTTTTTGTTATTTTTGGGTATATACGAATATATTGATTCATTTCAATTTGAACCCTAAGTTTGCACTTTGGACCCTAAGCTTGTATTTTGGACACTAACCCCAAACTTAATTTACTTGTTGAGCTCAATTCAACGTAATTAAAGCTCAAATAAAAATAATATGAAAAAGCTAAAATTGGACTAATCAATAATGAACTAATGCAAATTAATAAAAAATTTACAATAAATAATTTTGGATAGAAGGGATGCCTATAGCTACTCCCCATCATTGCACATTGTATTATGAGAATCATGAATTGCATAAGAATGTAGACACCATTTTTGTGAACAAACGTAAATTAAAAAGAAATGTTTCTCTTCTTTCAAACGAGTGTATGTAATGTTTAAGACTCGATCTCAACAATATGGTGAAGTCTCTTTTTCTTTAAAGAAATATTTTGGAAATTTTGTTTGCAAATTCCAAGCTATTGTCTCTCATTGAAGAATTTTCGGAGGAACACTTAAAATTAACTCTTATGAGTTTTAAAGATTCCCAACACTTTTAGCCAAGACTTTGTACACCTTACGAAACAATGTTGGAAAATGTTGGAGAATTTTCAAAAGATCATCTAAAAGCAAATAATACACTTCTTTCAAGACTTTATCACCTAAATTTTTTTTTGGCAAAAGACAAATATAGATAATATCGAAACTGGATTTGAGTATGGATGTCAACGGGTAGGGTCCTCATTAATTTTGAGGTACACGTACTCTAACCTTATTAAAAATCAAATACCCTAATCCTATTAACCATCCGAATAATTTTAAAAATTACTACCCTAACCCTAATATATTCCCACTACCCTATAATTATTCTAATCCGTTTTAATACCCTATTAGATAAAAAAATTATTAAAATCTTCTTCATGGATACCTAATTATCCAATTAATTATTCTAATCTCATAACTTCCCTTTAGATTTATATGTTATAAGTTTATATAAATAAAGGTATACATATTATAATTAATAATTTTATGAATTATCATTTTTATAATGTTAACACAATAGAAAGTAAATATGTTTATATTTAAAGTACATATACACACACAAGCACACACACACATATGCACACATAAAAAATATTTTAATATATATAATAGTAATTATATTCCTTATAAATGAATCTAATATATATATATATAAAGTACATATATTAAAAGACATTACAAGTTAATTAATAATTATAATTTTATGAATTAATTTGATTAACTTGTGAGACCCTGTCTGACTTGTTAAAAAGCCGGTATTGTACCTAATGGTACAATTAAGTTAAATCGAGCTTCAAACTAGTTTAATAGAAATTCTAAGAGGAATTTCAAAATTCTGAAACCCACAGAATAGATCAGAATAGTGATTCAGAGTTCAAGGTCCAGTTTGGAGTCAATCGGAAAAATTGACCGGTTATGGACAAAATGGTCATTTTCGCATTTGTTGATTAATGGAGACTTTTTAACCAAGATTTGATCACATTGGACCAAAAATAATTATATGAAATACAGTTATGATTTTTGGAGTATAAAATGATGTTTAGCAGTGTAAAATGGTGAATCTCGGTGTTTTTGGAACACAAGGGCAAAATGGTAATTTTACCACCGGAGTACTAAACGTGAATTTTTTTGAAAGGATTTTGTCCCATTTGGTTAATATGGATTAATATTAGTGTTATTTGAGGTTGGACAGTGAAAATAATGAAATTTCGGTACATTTCGGAGTGTAGGGGCAAAAACGTAATTTTGCCATTTTCGGGGGCAAAATCGTAATTTTCCACTACTAGGATAATTTTTCCAGCCATGATCATCCTTGGATCAGATTTGGACTTGAATAATCAAGTGGTGGAAAACAAATGGAAGAAAAAGTCAAAAAAAAAAAAAGATTAAAACGGGCCAATGGCATGATGCCACGTGGCAAAGTTGTTTATTTTATTATAAAGGCCATAAAAATCAGCCTTAGCCCTCATTTTCTCTCTTAAAAGTCGGCACCCACCAGAATTGAAGGGAAGAAAAGATGAACAAAGGGGAAAACCATAAAACCTAGACAAAAATCCATAGATTTCAAGTGTTTTTCAAGATTCAAGCAAAATAAAGGTAACTTTTCTTTAGATTTACTCTAACCCTAGCTTACCTATGCTTTTGTTCTTGAATTCTATGGTTAAATATTGAGATATCATGATGGAATGAATTATGAAAAATGGGTATGAATATGGATTTGATGTTGGATTGGATTGAATTTAGACTATGTTAGTGTTTAAAGGTAGTTAAGCATGATTATGACCAAAAGTGTAAGAAAGAAATTGATTGTCATGGCTATTCTTCATTAGGCCGAACCTAGTGTGTAGAGAATGCATGAGGAATTGTTTCATTTCAAATGAAATGGTTCCATTTGAAATGAAATAAATTAGAAAATGACAAATTCAAGTGAAAAATGTAGTAGAAAAATTTTCAGTGCTAATGCACTGTATTGGCTGAATTTTTCCATAAAGAAATGGAAAAGGTTGAATGCTGAAATTGGCATTAATTAAATGGTTTGTGGTGAATTAAGGTATTAGAAAAAGAATGGATCAATTTGGAATCAAATTGGATATAATAGCTGATTAACCGGGTAATCGGTCGAAATTAGGCAATATCGCGTTAAAGCGCTAATCGGACGCATTTTTGCCTTTGCGTATCATGCGTTAGCAATTTAAATTAGTTTATATTAGTTTGGGGGCAATATAGTAAATTTCTTAATTTTATTCTGTGTTAAGGTGGTGAGAAGTCCGAGAAATGCAGGGGAATCGTGATTGAGGATTTTTAATCCGAGAGCATCCGGAATTCGGATTTGTGAGACGGTGAGTGAATTTGCATTTCAAATTATTTGGGGAATGCACATTGTATTGAAATAGATGATCAAATGATTTATTCAAAGTTTTTTTAAAATACGTGCCGAGAACAAGCCCTTGATAAAAATGATTTTATGTGATAAAATTATGTGTTATGCATGAAGGCATAAAATTATGTGTTATGCATGAAGGCATGAAATATTATTTTATTGCGGTGAAATTTAATTGTGCTAAGTATGTACATTGTTATGATGTTTATATGTATTGTTAAGAAGTGTTGTGAAATTATTACCACCGTGCACGTGTGAAAAGGAAAATGCACATGTCTATAATGGTGTGTAAAGAGGGATGCTGAGTGATACCCCTCACCGAGAAATTCTCGCCCATGAAATTGGAAGGAATGCTGAGTGATACCCCTTACCAACTGATTTCTGCCCATGCAATTGGAAGGGATGCTGAGTGATACCCCTTACCAATTGATTTCTGCCCATGAGCTTGGAAGGGATGCTGAGTGATACCCCTTACCAAATGATGCTCGCCCAGGTACTTGGCGGCAAGGCTGAGTGATACTGCTTGCCAAGTTCCCTAATAAATGTTTTTCCACTAAGGATAGTGAATATTAGCAGTGTATACGGTTGCTTATGTATTTGTGAATATATGTGTGATTGTATGGTCTGTGAATTGTTTTAAATTATGTAAAAAGGGTTTAGTACGAAACCCTCGTACGATTAAGCGAAACCCTCGTGCAGCGAAGGGTTTTGATTTCGATTTGCTGCAGTAGAAATTTCGCTACAGAGACAATTGTTGATTTTGCCATCTAGCTAGAATAAATCCCAGGGTAAGTGGAAAGGGTTTAAATATTAGTTAGATCAAAAACTGTCTCGTTTTTAACCAGTGCATCATGGTTATCAAATGTCCTGGCTAATATTGCTTGTTCCCTTCTAATATTCACTCACTGAGTATTGTACTCATGTTTTCAAAAAATTCATGTTTTCAGATCAGGAGCCTGTTGGACCCTAGATCGAGGAGTCCCTATAGTGCATCTTCTGGGTATGTGTTTGGCATTCGGTAGTAGTCCCCTTTACTGTAATTGTCTCCGCTGGAAGTCATGGGCTTTTGTGTGGTGATTATGTACATGTAATATACACTGTCAAAGTTTATATTTGACTAGTATGAATGTAAGTGTGTAAGCAATGTAAATTGCTAAATACATGACTTGAATAGTGCATGTATATTGTGATTGATAATGCCATTATGATTTGGCTGTGTTCACACCCGAGAAAAGGTGTGTGTGTGAATGTATGATTGGTTATGCCATTGTTAATTGGCATTGTATGCGCACTGGGTGCATTACATGTGGATGCCTCACACGAGCATGTATGGAATAAAGTAAGTGAAAATAAGCTTGCTTGGGTTTAGTGAGCTATGCTCATTGGGTCCTTGCACCGGTCATGGCCCGGAAATTGGGTCGTGACAAAGTTGGTATCAGAGCCCTAGGTTGTTTAGGTCTTAGGGTGTTGTGGTCGAGTCCAGCGGAGAGTCGGGTCTTTATGTGGGATCATTAATTATGAACTGTGAGCCGCGGCACATTTCATAATTGAGGAACCGCATAAATTCCCAATCTTAGAAACCACCTTAATTTTAATTGTGTATAATAATTGGTGTTGCTCTTGTCTAGGTAAAAATGCCACCTAAGACACGGGCCACCTCGAGACGAGTGGGGGAGCAGGATGTCCCCATTGAGATGACCGATAGGCCACGGGCACCCACCCGTAGAGGTCGAGGTAGACGTGGTAGGGTCACTAGGCCAGTGAGGGCAGATACGCCCAAGAGTAGGAGAGATGATGGACAACCTGTAGGTGAGGCGGATAGGCCACCTGCTAGAGGCGTTACTGTTGAGGATTTGGCGGCGGGTTTGCAGGGAGTTAGTCGGGTTGTAGAGATGATGGCAGCCCGAATGGATGATATACAGAAAGTAATGGAGGGGAGACATGTGGAGCGAGAGTCCCCTAGTTCCCAAGGCCAGACAGACCGTCAACCTCTCGAGAGTGACAAAGGTCAGGTTGATGTTTCACTCACTGACTTCCTGAAACTTAAGCCTCCATCGTTTACGGGGTCAGATGCATCGGAGAAACCCCAGGTTTTCTTGGACAAGATGGAGAAGATTTGTAATGCTATGGGATGCTCTAGTTCCAGATCAGTGGAGCTAGTAGCTTTTCAGTTTGAGGATGTAGCACAGGAATGGTACAACTCCTTGCGAAGGGGTAGACCGACAGGTGCTGCACCGTTGAGCTGGAATGAATTCAGTACAGCCTTCCTGGATCGATTTTTATCGCATAATGTGCGAAGTGCCAGAGCTAGAGAGTTTGAGGCTTTGGTGCAGACTCCGGGCATGACGGTGTCGGAGTATGATATCAAGTTTACACAGCTGTCTCGATATGCACCATACTTAGTTTCCACCGAGGAAATGAAAGTCCAAAGGTTTGTGGATGGACTGGTGGAACCATTGTTTCTGGCTGTGGCCTCCCGAGATTTCAATACTTACTCTATGGCTGTGGATTGTGCTCAACGAATTGAGATGAGGACTAGTGATAATCGGGCCACAAGAGATGTAGCAAAAAGGGCCAAAACGGAGGGTTATCAAAGTCGCCGAGATTTCGGCAGTGGGTTTTCATCTTTTAGCTATCAAGGCCCACAGAGGGAATTAAGGTTACCCCAACAAGGGAGTGAAGTGGCAAGTACTAGTGTTGGGACAGGGCAGAAAACTTTTAGTGGAAGGAGGCAACCACAAGATTCAAGGCAGAGTGGTCAAACTATTCCTTCCTATGATATTTGTGGACGACGACACAGAGGACGATGCTATCATACCACAAGAACTTGTTTTAATTGTGGCCAGCCTGGGCATATTTGGAGAACTTGCACGATGGCCCAACAACCACAAGGTTCTATTCGCGGTTCTACTCAACCAGCTTTGTCTGCTCCTTCGGCAACTGTCTCAACTGGCCAGGGAGTTAGTGAGACACGAGGTAGAGGTGCTGGTACTTCTTCTCAGGGTAGACCATCTGAGTCGGGACGTCAGGGCTCAGTGGGAGTGACCCAAGCGAGAGTGTACGCATTAACTCACCAAGATGCCCAAACTTCCAATGCAGTGGTCCCAGGTATTTTTCCTATCTGTGATATGAATGCTTGGGTGTTGTTTGAGCCTGGTTTAACCTATCCGCTTATTTTTATATGTTTTGTACATCGATTAAGTAAGAATTGTGTTAGAAAGAAGAACATTTGGTGGTACCTACTCCTTTAGGGGAGATGTTTATGACTGAATAAGAAAATAAATCCTGCGTAGCTTGAATCAAAAAAAAAATACCTTAGTGAATTTGGTGGTGTTAGACACCTTAAGGAGCTTAAGAATCAGTTGAATGATCCTTATAGAAAGAAAGAAAAGATATTTACCAAAAGTACAGATGGAATGTTGAGGTATGGAAATAGACTCTATATGCCTGATATGATAAGTTGAGGAGAGAGATGTTGGAGGAGGTGCATATGGCAACCTGTGTGGTACACCCAGGAGCTTGGCAGCGATGCTAAGTGATACCGCTAGCCGAGTGCTCTGATAGGTACCCTTTGTTGCTCATCACAGAAAGGAGAAAAGGGGCTGCCTTGAAAGGGTTGAGCCGCCCCTAGTGACAAAGTTGGTATCATGATTTAAAGGAAGTGTACTGGTGGGAAGGACTTAAGAGATATGTGGTTGAGTTTGTTTCCAAGTGCTTAGTATGTCAACAGGTTAAAACAGAGCACCAAAGGTCTGCAGGATTACTACAGCCATTACCAGTTCCCAAATGGAAGTGGGAGCATATTGCCATGGACTTTGTGACAGGTTTGCCTCGAACTAGTGGGGGTTATGACTCGATTTGGGTCATAATAGACCGGTTGACGAAGTCAGCTCATTTTCTTCCGATCAAGACCACTTATGGGGCTGCTCAGTATGCCCAGCTTTATGTAGATGAGATAATACGGTTGCATGGCATTCCTGTTTCTATAGTGTCGGACAGAGGGACACAATATACTAGTAGATTCTAGGAAAAGATGCAGGAAGCATTGGGCACTCAGTTGAATTTTAGTACAACTTTCCATCCCCAGACTGATGGACAGTCTGAACGAACCATCCAGACTTTGGGAGACATGTTAAGGGCATGTGTAATAGACCTTGGAGTCAAATGGGGTCGGTATTTACCCTTAGTGGAGTTTGCTTACAATAATAGTTTCCAGACTAGCATCCAAATGGCACCATTTGAAGCACTGTATGGAAGAAGGTGCAAATCACCCATTGGATGGCTAGAGGTGGGTGAGAGGAAATTGTTGGGGCCTGAGTTGGTGTAGGACACCATTGATAAAATCCGTATGATTCGTCAACGGATGCTTACAGCCCAAAGTAGGCAAAAGTCTTATGCTGATAACCGACGAAGGGATTTGGAGTTTCAGGTGGGAGACCATGTGTTTCTAAAAGTCTCGCCAACCAAAGGGGTAATGAGGTTTGGTAAGAAAGGGAAATTAAGCCCTCGGTATATAGGACCCTTCGAGATCTTAGAGAGGGTCGGAGCAGTGGCATATCGATTGGCATTACCACTAGACCTTTCGAGTATTCACCTTGTGTTCCATGTGTCTATATTGAGGAAGTATAATCCAGATCCTTCTTATGTGATACGGTATGAAACCGTTCAGATACAAGATGATTTGACTTACGAGGAGCAACCAGTAGCTATCTTGGACAGACAAGTCAAAGGGCTCCGATCAAAGGATGTGGCTTCAGTGAAAGTGTTGTGGCAAAATCACACCAATGAAGAGGTAACGTGGGAAGCTGAGGAGGAAATGCGGACAAAGTATCCACACCTCTTCGATATGTAAAGGTAAGCCACTGTACATTGAATTTAAATTCGGGGACCGAATTTCTATTAGTGGGGGAGAGTGTGAGACCCTGTCTGACTTGTTAAAAAGCCGGTATTGTACCTAATGGTACAATTAAGTTAAATCGAGCTTCAAACTAGTTTAATAGAAATTCTAAGAGGAATTTCAAAATTCTAAAACCCACAGAATAGATCAGAATAGTGATTCAGAGTTCAAGGTCCAGTTTGGAGTCAATCGGGAAAATTGACCGGTTATGGACAAAATGGTCATTTTTTCATTTGTTGATTAATGGAGACTTTTTAACCAAGATTTGATCACATTGGACCAAAAATAATTATATGAAATACAGTTATGATTTTTGGAGTATAAAATGATGTTTAGCAGTGTAAAATGGTGAATCTCGGTGTTTTTGGAACACAAGGGCAAAATGGTAATTTTGCCACCGGAGTACTAAACGTGAATTTTTTTTGAAAGGATTTTGTCCCATTTGGTTAATATGGATTAATATTAGTGTTATTTGAGGTTGGACAGTGAAAATAATGAAATTTGGGTACATTTCGGAGTGTAGGGGCAAAAACGTAATTTTGCTATTTTCGGGGGCAAAACCATAATTTTCCACTACTAGGATAATTTTTTCAGCCATGATCATCCTTGGATCAGATTTGGACTTGACTAATCAAGTGGTGGAAAACAAATGGAAGAAAAAGTCAAAAAAAAGATTAAAACGGGCCAATGGCGTGATGCCACGTGGCAAAGTTGTTTATTTTATTATAAAGACCATAAAAATCAGCCTTAGCCCTCATTTTCTCTCTTAAAAGTCGGTACCCACCAGAATTGAAGGGAAGAAAAGATGAACAAAGGGGAAAACCATAAAACCTAGACAAAAATCCATAGATTTCAAGTGTTTTTCAAGATTCAAGCAAAATAAAGGTAACTTTTCTTTAGATTTACTCTAACCCTAGCTTACCTATGCTTTTGTTCTTGAATTCTATGGTTAAATATTGAGATATCATGATGGAATGAATTATGAAAAATGGGTATGAATATGGATTTGATGTTGGATTGGATTGAATTTAGACTATGTTAGTGTTTAAAGGTAGTTAAGCATGATTATGACCAAAAGTGTAAGAAAGAAATTGATTGTCATGGCTATTCTTCATTAGGCCGAACCTAGTGTGTAGAGAATGCATGAGGAATTGTTTCATTTCAAATGAAATGGTTCCATTTGAAATGAAATAAATTAGAAAATGACAAATTCAAGTGAAAAATATAGTAGAAAAATTTTCAGTGCTAATGCACTGTATTGGCCGAATTTTTCCATAAAGAAATGGAAAAGGTTGAATGCTGAAAGTGGCATTAATTAAATGGTTTGTGGTGAATTAAGGTATTAGAAAAAGGATGGATCAATTTGGAATCAAATTGGATATAATAGCCGATTAATCGGGTAATCGGTCGAAATTAGGCAATATCGCGTTAAAGCGATAATCGGACGCATTTTTGCCTTTGCGTATCATGTGTTAGCAATTTAAATTAGTTTATATTAGTTTGGGGGCAATATAGTAAATTTCTTAATTTTATTCTGTGTTAAGGTGGTGAGAAGTCCGAGAAAGGCAAGGGAATCGTGATTGAGGATTTTTAATCCGAGAGCATCCGGAATCCGGATTTGTGAGACGGTGAGTGAATTTGCATTTCAAATTATTTGGGGAATGCACATTGTATTGAAATAGATGATCAAATGATTTATTCAAAGTTTTTTTAAAATACGTGCCGGGAATAAGCCCTTGATAAAAATGATTTTATGTGATAAAATTATGTGTTATGCATGAAGGCATAAAATTATGTGTTATGCATGAAGGCATGAAATATTATTTTATTGCGGTGAAATTTAATTGTGCTAAGTATGTACATTGTTATGATGTTTATATGTATTGTTAAGAAGTGTTGTGAAATTATTACCACCGTGCACGTGTGAAGAGGAAAATTCACATGTCTATAATGGTGTGTAAAGAGGGATGCTGAGTGATACCCCTCACCGAGAAATTCTCGCCCATGAAATTGGAAGGGATGCTGAGTGATACCCCTTACCAATTGATTTCTGCCCATGCAATTGGAAAGGATGCTGAGTGATACCCCTTACCAATTGATTTCTGCCCATGAGCTTGGAAGGGATGCTGAGTGATACCCCTTACCAAATGATGCTCGCCCAGGTACTTGGCGGCAAGGCTGAGTGATACTGCTTGCCAAGTTCCCTAATAAATGTTTTTCCACTAAGGATAGTGAATATTAGCAGTGTATACGGTTGCTTATGTATTTGTGAAAATATGTGTGATTGTATGGTCTGTGAATTGTTTTAAATTATGTAAAAAGGGTTTAGTACGAAACCCTCGTACGATTAAGCGAAACCCTCGTGCAGCGAAGGGTTTTGATTTCGATTTGCTGCAGTAGAAATTTCGCTGCAGAGGCAATTGTTGATTTTGCCATCTAGCTAGAATAAATCCCAAGGTAAGTGGAAAGGGTTTAAATATTAGTTAGATCAAAAACTGTCTCGTTTTTAACCAGTGCATCATGGTTATCAAATGTCCTGGCTAATATTGCTTGTTCCCTTCTAATATTCACTCACTGAGTATTGTACTCACGTTTTCAAAAAATTCATGTTTTCAGATCAGGAGCCTGTTGGACCCTAGATCGATGAGTCCCTATAGTGCATCTCCTGGGTATGTGTTTGGCATTCGGTAGTAGTCCCCTTTACTGTAATTGTCTCCGCTGGAAGTCATGGGCTTTTGTGTGGTGATTATGTACATGTAATATACACTGTCAAAGTTTATATTTGACTAGTATGAATGTAAGTGTGTAAGCAATGTAAATTGCTAAATACATGACTTGAATAGTGCATGTATATTGTGATTGATAATGCCATTGTGATTTGGCTGTGTTCACACCCGGGAAAAGGTGTGTGTGTGAATGTATGATTGGTTATGCCATTGTTAATTGGCATTGTATGCGCACTGGGTGCATTACGTGTGGATGCCTCACACAAGCATGTATGGAATAAAGTAAGTGAAAATAGGCTTGCTTGGGCTTAGTGAGCTATGCTCATTGTGTCCTTGCGCCGGTCATGGCCCGGAAATTGGGTCGTGACATAACTATACGGGTTTGTCCTTAATGACATAAAATTTTAAAAAATAAACTAAGTTTTAGAACTATTCTAACCTCACAACTTCTCTTTAGGTTTATGTAAGTTTAATTATATAAACAAAGTTATATATATTATAATTAATAATTTTATAAGTTATAATTTTGTAACGCTAATACAAAATAGAAAGTAATCATGTTTATATTTAAAGTATATATATACTAAAAATATTTTAGTATATATATAATAGTAATTATATTTCTTATAAATTAATACAATAATATAAACTATATATATTAAAAGACATTACAAGTTTATTAATAATAATAGTTTCATGAATTGATTTAATTAATTATATGGATTTGTTCTTAATTTTATGAAATTTAAAAAAAAACACTTAGATTCCAAAACGCTTTTAATTTCAAAAGCTTTCTTTAAGTATTTATATTATAAGATTGTATGAACAATGGTGTATATATATATATATATATTATAATTAATAATTTTAAGTCATAATTTTTGTAATGAAAAGTAAATATATTTATATTAAAAGTATATATATAATAGTAATTATATTACTTTATAATATGATATAATATTCATATTATTTAAACATAATTAATAGTCTAATAATTTTTTAATTTAAATATATTAATGTTATCATATTAATAATTAGAATAACCATACTTTTTATATATTTGTTAGTTTTTAACAAAAAAAATTACTTGTAAAGTTGATAAAAATTGTTAATTTTTAATTTAATTATTAAAATAATAATAAAATATTTATAAATAATAATCAAGTTCGAACAACGAGCATCTAAGATGTGGCACCCGAACTCAATACGGGTAGTGAAATTACTACCCAAACTTATCTCAAACCTGATTATAAGATACTCCAATCTTATATAATTAGGTCGGATATTCACGAGCATCCTATAACTAGATACCCATTACTAGATAAAAGACAAATATCGTAACAAATAATATTTTATTATTTTAATAATAAGATAATATAAAAAGGTTATAGTAAGAAGAAACCAGGAGCAAAGCATACAGGCATTTTGAAGTGAAAACTTTTCTGAAAAGTTATATCGATAGCTTGACAAAATAAAGCATAGCCTCGACATATGGCCCACATAGAAAGATTCCCTTGCTGAAATAGTATGTGAAGCAAGAAAAGGCAGGAAAATGAAGTTCCGAGGAAATATCAGCAGCCAATCATAACAATAATCTTGCCACATGGACTGTTCCCAGCCACTCTTACCGCGACGCCCGATTCCTAGACAACACTGGCGTTTTTATATAACTGCTCTTTCTTCCTCTTTCATTTCAGACGCGTTCTCTAATATTCGCTTGGTATAAATATACAATCCAGTCTTCATGGCATTTCACTCAATACGTTCTAAGATTATATCTCCAAGTCATTCTGTTTTAGTTTTCTTTGAGCACTTTAGCTTCAAATTTAAACTGATAAAATGGAGATGAGCACGAGGAAGAAGGCTTTCAAACCAAACATGAAGAGTTTGCAAGTGAGGGTCCAACGAATAAAATCAGAAATGGGAAAGATAAGGGAAGATCAAAGATGCATAAGAGAGGAGCAAAGAAATATAGGGGAAAGGTTTGGAGATGTTAAACGCCAATGCGATCAACTCAGAGAGGAAACTCAAGTGATTATGAAGCGAACGGCTTGCAATCGGATTCGGCTTATTCTTATGCTCAATATCTTACGAGCCCGCGATGATGGAGACTTTGATAAAGCTGCTTCCCTCACTCACTTCCTTAAGTTGGTTTCTGATAGAAGCAGCAAACATAACTTATGTAATTAACATAATTTTTATTTCACCCAAAAAAACAACTTTTATGTAATTATCGTTGTTATCTCAATTTTTCTGTTTTCCTCTTTAATGTGCAGGAATCAAGTTTGCTGCAATTCTTTCGTATTCTAAAATTATGGTTATTTACGTGATTGAGTTATACCAAAAATTATATATTTATTACTTATTTTTTAATTTTAACACTTGTCAAAATTATATATAATATAATTTAATATTTATCAAAATTATATAATTTATATAAATTGAATCTTTATATTTTTTCAATTTGTTAATTTCAATCAAAATCATAACCCTTTCAAAAAAAGTTTATTTTGAATGGCAATGCTTCTATGAGTTACACAGAATAGAGCGCAAACTCCACCAAAAACATAGCAAGTACAGAGAAAAGGCTCAAACACAATTGCTCACAAGCAACTAGCAACAAAAAGAAACAGAGAAGAAACCAAACAAAGCAAACAAAAACCTAGGAGAGAAAAGCAGAAACAATAGGAACCAAGATACAGGAAGAATCAAATAGCCTCAGTGTAGATATTCTCAATAAATCAGCAGCATGATTGACTCCGGCTTTTGCAAGATGGTCAAGGAACATATTATCAGAACAGGGGATGTGCACAACAGACCATTTGGGAATCTTTTTCTTAACATAACTGACAAAGTTACTAAAGTTTTTCAAACTCTAAGGATCAATGTTAACCTTGAGTTACATAACATATTGATTTGACAAAAATTACATATTATCTTGAATTTAATATTAAGTATTTGAAATTGTGTCAAATATATTTTTATTTCTTTAAGATCACATAATTGTTTAAAAAGTCACGAGTCATTAAAAAAAATCACAAAAAATTTCAAACAATGCATATTCAATTAAGAAAACAAAACAAACATGTCATGAATTATTATTTGATTGTTGGAACAAGGCAAACAAGAAATAGTTGAAGAAAGGTGCCAAAACGCTACGACAACCTCAAACAAAAATTAAGAGTCAACCCTAGAGAAGCTCAATTCGATCCAAAGGTAGAAAAAATGAAAAACTTGAAGTATACAAAGCCATAGTTGACCCTGAAGTGGCTATAGTTTACCCTAAAGCAAAGAGCTTGAAAAATTGGAGAACATGGCATTGTGGTAGTTGACCCTAGCTACTTTGATGCATGAAAAAGAGAGAAATCAAGAGACATAGTCAAACTTGGCAAAGCTTGTCAAATTTAATTCAAACTTGTGTCTAACGACTCCAAAATCCACACTACTTATAAATAGACACGTTTAAGTCATTTGGAAGTAAAAGAAGACTTGAGATAAAGTTTCAAACCCTAAAGAGACCTCCAAAAGCTTATCCCCACTCTCCATCTTCATTTTAGTCTTCCACCAAGCTTAAAAAGGTCCTATACTTTCATCATTCAAGCTGAAATTTCTTCTCTCAGTAAGCTCTGAAGGTGTGGCATCCCATGTAATGGCCAGCTTTGGGAGAAGCACAAAAAGAAAAAAGAATAGAAAGAAAATAGGGGCTAGTCAAAAAGGGGGAAAGAAATGACAAAAAGAAGTAGAAAAAAGGAGAAGAAAAGGGAAAAAGAAAGAAAGAAAAAAGAAAAATGAAAAGTAACGGGCGGACCAGAGGAGAGAGAAGGAAGAAAAAAAGAGAAAGAGAGAAAAGAAGAAGAAAAGAAGGAAGAAAAATGAGAGAGCAATGCCGGGGAGAGAAGAATAAAAAAGAAGAAATAGGAGAAAGCAGCGCCGAAGAGAGAAGAAGAAAAGAAGGAAAAAGAAGGAAGAAAGAGGAGAGAGCAGCGTCGGAGAGAGAAGAAGAAGAAAAGAAGGAAGAAAAAGGAGGGAGTAGCGTCGAGGAGAGAAAAAGAAGAAAAGAAAGAATAAAAAGAAAGAATAAAAAGGAGAGAGCAGCGCCGATGAGAGAAGAAGAAGAAAAGAAGGAAGAAAAGAAGGAAGAAAAGGAGAGAACAACGCTAAAAAAAAAAGAAAAAAAAAGAGGAAACGGAAACAAAAATAACTAGGTACACGCGCGAACTAATAACGAAGTAGCATCTCACTATTTTGAGGTGAGTGGGTGCTAAATTTTAAAATTATATTCTTATAATATATTATATATGTTGTGTTTGACAGTTGATGAAATTGTGAATAGCATGAGCTGGTGGAAAATTTAGGTTGTTTGTGAATGTGACAAAATTTTTAAAAATTCATTTTCTTGATGTTATGTGTACTACGTATATATATGTTTTTAAGTATAGGGAAACAAATCTTTGATTGATTTTTACTTCAAAATCATGCCTTACAATTTGTGTACTGTTTAGGCCAATGGTCATTATATTGATTCTTAAAATGTGATGATAATTATTTACTTCTCTTAGCACGCTAATTTGATAGACGTACCATGTTTTAAATGATTTATGTATAACGTGCAATTTATGAGCGAATTGTTTTAATTTATCATGCCTTGCAAATGCTTTAAATTTGCAATGACTATTACTTGCACGTGATTGAGAAACCTAAGGGTAAACCTTATCACCACACCGAATTAAATGTGGTATTTGTGCACAAAGTAGAAACTATTGTTTATTGATATTTGATTTTAAAAAAAAAGGGACCTGAAGCCCCGATTTATATACGGTGACGTGGCAATTCCCATGAATAGGTAAAAGGGGACCTGAAGCCTCGATTTATATACGGTGACGTGGCCAGTTCCCACGAGTAGGTAAAAGGGGGCTTGAAACCCCGATTTATATATGGTGACGTGGGTAGTTCCCATGAATAGGTAAAAGGGGACTTGAAGCCCCGATTTATATACGATGATGTGGGCAGTTCCCATGAGTAGGTAAAGGGGGACTTCAAGCCTCGATTTGTATTGGTAACGTGGGTGGTTCCCATGAGTAGGCAAAAGGGGATCTGAAACCTCAATTTATATACGATGACGTGGGTAGTTCCCATGAGTAGGTAATGATACCTTAGAATAAGCGTAAGAGCTATTCTAAATCTACCTGAGAACGATGCTCACTTGTCTATTGTTTTAGTATACATTGCATGTCATTTACATGCAAATTTTTATTAATGATTGATAAGTGAAATCTACATATACATTTACTTGAAATTCATCATTTTTAAGACTTGCAAGGCATAAAATACCTTTCCGTTTAATGGAATATTTTTCTACGCGTACTCTCGAATTTATAACTAATCCCTCCTTATGTTGTTTCCCTTTCTCACTTGCTCACTAGATCGATGATTATCACTAAGTTTATGAGACTCACACCCTCTTATTTCCCTTTTTGCAAATAAGGATTAGCTTTAGCGAAAATCTTGAATGAGGGTTGTTCGGGGCTCGACAAGATTCTTCGAAAGTCTAGAACGCCGGTAACGACCGAGGAACGGTTGTTACAGACTTGTTATCAAAGCCTTAGGTTTAGTCGAGTCCTAGGATATTCTTGTGTTAAACAGTAGAGTAGTAGGGTCGACGTAGAGTCTTACTTATAGTTAGTGACTGCAGCACCGATTATAGGCAGGAAGTTGCGTAAACTTCTTTAGCTTAGAAAGCACCTTGTGTAATTATAAGAGGTGTATTTTGACTGGAATAAATAATGATTGTTGAGATTCACTTGAGATTTATAAATCTAAGTATTAATTGAGGTGTAAATTGATACTCGCATGCACGGAAGTAAGTGCACTATATTAATTAAGTTGCCTTGCCCATATATGAATGGCGTTGGACTTTCGAAATATTTTATAAGCGTATATGTGCTAAATATGTGTATAGCAGCTTAGATGGAGCTAGTTTTGAATTCAATTAAGTGACAGTGTGATCTTAAGGTTTGATTTGAACTATTATGGTTTATAATTATAAGTACATAAATTAGCTTAAGGGTAAAAAAAAAAAAACAGTGATCGTTATAATTGATATGTGGTCATGAAGTAAAAAATGTTAGTAAGTAAATATGCCCAAAGAATAATCTTGGTATATTGCAAAAGGTTGAAGCAAACATGTCGAAATTAATGTTTTGATAACATACGTGAGATAGAAAGCTAGTTTTACGAATTATGGTTTTCATGATCACAAAATATACGAAGGCTATCAATATGTAGGCATATACTTGAAGTTGTATATTTTGTGATTCACATGCATCATGTGAAAGAAGATACCCGCGAAGGGATTTAGTTTAACCAGTGCTTACATGATTATAAGTTTAGCAAGAGATTGAAAATGCCTTAGCATATATGTGGAAGGCATTGTGACAGGCTCAAAGCCACATGTACAGTAATAAGGTCGATAAGATGAACAATGGGAGAAAAATGGATGTTGTTATGACGAGCATAAGAAGCTTAAGGATAATCAGTGTAAATACACTAAGTTAGTTGGTAGGGTCCGAATTGATAACACGGACACCTTGGCAAATTTTAAAATAATGTCCAATGGGGTCAATGAGCTAAAATGTTATTGAGCATACATTGAATTGTTAAAGTTATGAGAGGCTTCGAAGGTAAGCTTTTGATTGTTTAAGTCCTCAACTGAATTCCATCAAAGGATGTGTTTAAGTGTTTTGGGAAGTACATTGAAAAACATAAGAGAATATATTAGTTAAATTGCTGTAAGGGGTTGAAATGGGATGACCATAAGAGGCTCTTGAGTGACCAAGCCATGTATTAGTAAACGTGCAAAGGAGCTATGATTGGTAAATAAGGGTAGAACTTTAATAAGGGGATAGTGTTCACTACTTTAGGCATTGAACTATAAGTTATGGCTTGTATCCACTTCGTGAACCCCTTTGTGAGATAATTTGAAAGAGTTCTCATAATGTGAAAACATTAAAACTTAAAGAGCAAATGGTTATACAGTCAAGTTCGGGCTCATGACTGATAAGTCACATAAGTACAAAGATATGTTGCAATTATAAGGATGCTTGGAAATATTGGTTTAAGGCAATGACTATCTCGCCATTGTGTAAACCCGGTGAGGTTGTGGTCTCAATATACTTATAGATGCAAGGCATAAATTGTGAAACGAGTCGCCCCCACCAGTTTCAATTTATTTTAAGTAATTACCTAGTAAAGTTCCTGATAAGGGTAAGCAAAGGTTGAATTATGTTACAAATACTTAGAGAACGAGGGTGATATAGTTTGATTAAATGATACTACCCTTGGCGATGGAATAGAAATATGCCACAGGAATTGTAGAGATCTACTTAGAAACGAGATTATGATTTGAGAATTCAAGTACTCGTATGCAAGTAAAGATTTGGTAATGAGACATGACCTAGAGTTGGAGAATATTACGTGAATCGAAAGGTTTCTTCATGGACTTAGGTATCATGGCATGTTAGAAAAAGGAAAGTTGGAAAGTTGTGGGGATAAGCTAGGATGTGAAGAATCAAGAGGAATATTAAGTTAATTAAAGATGAAACTATAAGAAATAAAAAGTTGCCAATATCAAGTGAGGGATTTGGGAATTAAGGATTATAAGATTGGTGTGACAAACGAACTAACTTATAGTATCGATAAGAAGAGTTCCCATATTTTTTAATGTAGTCAAAAGAAAAGATAGTAGTAATAAAATAAGGTTGAATACAAGGTGTATGAGAAACCTAGGAATATAAATTGAAGTATGAATAGATGAGGATACATTAAAAGATATCAGAAAATAAGTGCATGCTTTTGAACTGAATAGGTTTAAAGGATTAATGAGCAAATAAGTAACTAAGTTTTCGGCAATGTATAAGAGTTTTGAAACGAATATACCGAACTACAAGTGTCAAGAATAATGGTTAATAATACTTTAAGATATTTTATATACATGATAAAGAAATGTGGAACTTGGAATTGTCGAGGAGTTTAATAGTTAAAGCATAAGTTATGAGCTCACTCGATGTGAGTTTGAAAGTGGACATTAGCAATGATATTAAGAGGCACTTAAGTGGAAGCCCGTTTTAAGTTTTGTAGTTACCAGCATTGATTATGTAGATGCAAAACGAAAAATAAAAGAATATTAGTGTAAAAGAATAGTATAAGACGATTGAAGGTAATCCCGATAATGAAGCTGGTTAATGAAAATTCCCTAATGTGGAAATTGTATTCAAAAAATGCAAGGAGTGTATACGACCTCGATGAATCTAAATCTTAAGTGACTAAGTAATATTAAAATGAATAAAGACTTATGTGTGGAAGTATAAAAGGTAATTAAGAAAGGAATGTGACTTTTAGGAATTGTGATATTGCTTAAGATGTAATGATGAATTAATGAAGACCTCTGAAGGATCAATAAGATCATAAAGCATATGCGGATATCATATTGTAATTAGATGAAAAGGATATTTAACGATTGAAACGTGGTTAATGACATTGTGATACTATGATGCGTAGTATAATGAAACTTATACATATGTTTAAAAAAATGATAAGAGAAAAGCTTAAGTTTGTAAGTACGTAAAGTGGTGAATTGGCATCAAGTGAGTTCATATGGACTACATGAGAGATAAAGTATGGTAGAATGTGTAATACCCCATACCCTCGTTGAACACAAATAAGACCTATTTGATCAAACAGATGATCATTTCAATGCAAATTAGCGTGCTAAAGAACGACATAGTATGAAACAAACGCTCAAAAGAAAAACGTTTCACACTCGTAAAAATAATAATTAAATAATTATATTTTCATCGAAAATGGATTAGTAAGCGAAAAGATGATTTGGAGATAAACCGAGACATAATAATGTGTTTTGGGACCAAAGAAAATAAGTGAAAAAAAATTTTAAATAAAATAATATTTTATTAAATAAAATAATATTAAAATATTAATATTTTATTTATTATCGAGATTAATCATAAAAAAATGAAATATGACTAATTTAAGTGGGGGAGAAGCCGTAGAGAAGAATTTTGAATGAAAATGGCAATAATCGTATGATGCGAATTTTTAGTCGAGTTAACGCGGTAAAAAAATATTTAAATGTTGTGGAGACACCGCGTTGAAATGCGATTTTAATATTTTGGTTATACACGTGTAAGAGAAGGAAGATAGATGGAAATTGAAATTTTTACACGTTTCAGAAGAATTAATTTTAAATTATAAAAATTTGATGGAGGTGTGTTAAATAAAATGAAATTAAAACATAGTGTGTAAATTTTACTAATTTGAAGAAATAAAAATATAATGAAGATGAAATGGATGATAAAGTGATGAAATAAAGGTGTTGAAAAGTCAAAAATTGTAGAAACATGGACAAGCCATCCATGACAAAAGAATAAGAATGAAGACAAAACAAAATAAAGCAAATGAAAGAAAAGTGGAAATGAAAGGAAGGATGGTGGGGACGGTAAAGGAGATAAAGAAATAAAAAGGTGAAAGACAAAGTAAAATCTAGAATGAAGAAAAGACAAAGAAATAAAAAGAAACTGGGGGCCGGTCATGTGATGAGGAAGAAATAAAAAAGATAAGAGGAAGACACTAAAAGGCTTGATCAAAAAGAAGAGAAAGAGAGAAGATAGAAGAGAAAGTAAAAAGCCAAGCAAAACATGAAAAAGAAAGGGAAGAAGAAAGGTGGGGTTCGGTTGAAGAAGAACCGAGAAAGAGAAGAAAAAGAAGGAGAGAAAGAGAAAATAGCAAGGACGAAAAAGAGAGGAGAGAAATCGAGCCAAAAGGATAAGGAAAAGGGCAGCAAGAAAAGAGAGAAAAAGTGACGTGAAGTAAGGGAAGAAGAAGTTGAAAATTTTGCAAATTGTGGAGGTAAGAAAGCTGATTTTTTAAGGTTAATTGCTGGAAAATTTGAAGGTTTTTGGTTGCTGAAAATTGGTGAATTTGCTGCTGAAAATTTGAGTTAAAAAGCTATTGAATTAGGTGCTGAAAATTCAAGAATTAGGTTGCTGAAATGTGTAGAAAAAGGAGCAAAAAATAGTGCAAAAATGTGCAAAAAATGGTAATGAAAAGTGCAAAAAATGGTGCTGAAAATGGTGCAGAAAATGAGCAAAAAATTGAGCTAGAAATTTGCTAAATTGGTGGCTGAAATTGTTGAGTTTTGCTGCTGATTTTGAGTACAAAAAAATGGAAGTATGAGGGGTTGGGAAGTTGATTTTGAGATGAGGAAAAAGAGAGAGAAAGGGGCTGAAAAAGAAAGAAAAGAAACGTAAAAGAGAAAAAGAAAAAGAAATGAAAGAAAAAAAATATGGGCATGGCCCAATTAGAAAATAATTGAGGATGGCCCAATAAGAGATAAAATTGGGCATGGCCCAATAGGAGAAAAATGAATAGGTTTAGCCCAATAGGAAGAATGAAGAAGCCCATGGAGAGGCCCATGGAAAGGCCTAAAAATCATAAAGAAATGACAAAGGCCCATTGGTAAGTAAATATAATATTTTAAGGTTTATGGATAGTTTATTAATATTGTGCATATTTTCGATGAAAAATATGTAAGATGATTGTGGAAATTTAATTAAATTGCTACCCATATAAATATGCGATTAAGCATGTTGAATGTAAATTTGATACTAGGAAAATTGTCGTGGAGACGTGCCGAACAAAGTAGGTACCCGACAAATAGGAATAATTATCAACACGCGAGCGAATCAATAGTGAAGAAACATCCCACTATTATGAGGTGAGTAAAGGGTGTCAATTTTAAAATAATTCCATGTATATATATATATATATGTACGTATATTTTACGTAAAGTGCGAAATTTGTGAAAAGTATGCATTGATCGAATTTTAAGAAATTGTGAATGCAAGTTGTTTTAGAAATTGTTTTGAATATATATATATATATATATAAATTATACGTAAAGCGTTTTAAAAACGAGAAACAAGCTTTTCAACCCGATTTATCTCTTAAATTGTGCTTTATTCATATCTGTGTAATGTGCATACATTATTTCGAGATTTAATTTTTCTATGCTTAGCATTTTATGAATCATGCATTAAGTTTTATTTCGTGAGCATAACTATAGATTTTTATGACTTTATATTGAATGGCTTATGATAATATGGCATAAATGGCTAAATTAGAAATTATTTTGAAATTATATAAATTGTTTGTTTTGCCATGAGTGGCTAGATTTGAAATAGTTTTAAATGTACCCTTCAGAAAAAGTTTTAAAAAGGTCTGAGATTCGAAGCTTGGCGAGGTGTCCCTAATGGGGGCTGTGGAGCTGTCGCGATAATACGGCTGACCAGTAGTCAAGTGATAGGGTCCCAGATTTATCAACAACTGCCAAATCATGCTATAAATTTTTATTCAATTGGTGGATTAATAACTACTGCAGTATACGGGTTTCCATGGACTAGACCTATTTAGAGGGGCATGGTAAACCCCATATATTATACCTCTGATGAAAGGCACGGAGGGTAACTCTTGAGGTATACCAAGGTTCACTGCACGCCGATCCACCACGTGGTAGTGAACTCAACCAACGCCAAGGAATGACTGCCTTTTTAGAAATTGTGGAACTTTTAATAGCCTTGGTTGATTCGATTGGATACCCCGGCGCAAGGTATCACCGAATATGAGTTTTTATAGCACGAGCTAAGTTTTTAAGTGGTCGTAGACCTTGTTGTTTATTTTTGATAAAATATAATTGTTTTACGTGGATTGAAATAAGTTTTAATATTTATGAATTATGTTTCTCGGCATGGTGAGAAAATGGAATTAAACGATTTTTCACAGCTCCCTTATTTGTTTTCAGTGAACTAAATTAGTAATTCCTCGCGTATAGGTGAGCTATGATTTGTATATGATTTTGAATAATATTTGGTTTCACGGGAGTTGGCTCGATTTTATTGATTTGATGCGAAAATGGTTATAAGGCACAAAACCCCTATTTAAAATAAATTGATTTCATAATCCTACATTTTTATATTCAAATGATCTGTCGTTTGCTTGTTTCCTATCTACTCCCTATTCACAGAGTCAATGATATTCACTGAGTCTATGAGACTCAAACCTTATTTTTCCCTTTTGCAGATAGAGGTCGATCTAACGCGTAGTTATCAGCGCGTTCAGTTATTTGCGAATAGGTAAAGGCATCTCCTAGCATTTTACTTCGAGTCGCTCCTTTGTCTAGAGCTTAGTCATATGAAAATTTTTCATATTATCAGTATTGTAAATCCTTAAATATGTATTGTTAAAAATTTCGTATTTTTAAATTTAACTGCTATTATTGGAAATAGAATATTAATAGTATAATTATTATTATTATTATTAACCATTTGCCTATTTGTTAACATATTTAATAAATATTTTAGAATTTTGTAAAGGCTTGTTGGGGACTTAGTGGGATCTCCCGGAGTCTCAAACGTCGGTAGTAACCGAAAAGGGGTCGTTTCAGAATGTAAGTTGAATGATAACTTAAATGTCCAAAGAGTAAATTAGAGATTGATTATATTTTAATATTCACAGACTAACTATGATCTATGGAGGTGGAATAGAAGGATAATTTAGAAATGTCAAAAACAAAAATGAAAATTGAGAAAATTAAAAAGGGAACTCGATCCGAATATAGATGACGTGAGTCCCAACACACTGTGATGAATATGGATATCTAAATAAATAAATAAATATATATATATATATGTATGTGGAGTTGTGCATGTAAGCGGTGGAAGTAAAGAATTATTTCTAGTAATTTAAGTTTTAAACACAATATGTTTGAGAAATTGCATAAATGGCATAATAACAAGAGATACCACAAAAAAAAATTGAACTAAATCGATATAAAGAGAATTCTGGAATAATAGTCAAGATGGAATGATATGATTGAGATGCACGAATGAATGAAGTGTTATTTCCTAACCATGCTAAATTCTCTATGCCATAATAATGCGATAAATGAAGAATAAATTGTGAGAGTATTATAAAGTGAATATTGACGAATTGGGTAAGAAAGATGAGATCTAATTTGTCAAGGATGGTTAAAAAGTTTTAAAGAATAATAAGGATAATATATTTTAAAGCATGAAAGACTAGAACTACTGAAAGGAATGTAATGGTGAATAAAAGAAGTATACTTAAGGATAAAGATTTGGCAAGATAATGAAACTCAGTTCCCGATATGTTGGCCCATTTGAAATATTAGGACGTGAAGGTACTGTTGCTTAACGGTTGGCATTGCCACCGAATTTGAAGAAGTCAATCCAGTGTGTATCCATGCTCATGAAATACGTTCAAGCCCCTTCGCACGTGATAAGACATGATACGGTACTATTGGAACATGAGTTGGAATACCAAGAGTAGCTTGTAGCTATATTGGACCATCAAGTCAAAAGGCTTCGCTATAAAAAACATCACCTTAGTGAAAGTATTATGGCAAAACCATTCGGTGGAAGAGGCAACTTGAGAACTAGAAGAAGAAATGTGAGTATGATATCCACAATTGTTTGAGGATTAAAGGTGCGGATAAGTGCCTCTATGTTATTGAAATTCGAGGATGAATTTATTTTAAGTGGGGGAGTTTGTGGCATCCCATGTAAAGGCCAACTTTGGGAGAAGCACAAAAAGAAAAAAGAATAGAAAGAAAGGGGGGGCCTGCAAAAAGGGGGAAAAATGATAAAAAGAAGCAGCAAAAGGGAGAAGAAGGGGAAAAAGAAAAAGAAGGAAAGAAAAAAGAAAAAGGAAAAGCAACTGGCAGACTAGAGGAAAGAGAAAGAGATAGATGAAGAAGAAAAGAAGAAATAAAAAGTAGAGAGCAACGTTGGGGAAATAAGAAGAAGAAAAGAAGGAAGAAGAAGGAAGAAAAAAGAGAGAACAGTGCCGAGGAGAGAAGAAGAATAAAGAAGGAAGAAAAAAGAAAAAGCAACGCTAGGGAGAGAAAAAGAAGAAAAAAAAGGAAGAAGAAGGAAGAAAATGAGAGAGCACCATCAGGGAAAGAAGAAGAAGAAAAGAAAAAAGAAAAAGGAGAGAGCAACGCCGGGGAGAAAAAAAGAAGAAAAAAATGAAGAAAAGGAAAGAGCAGCGCAAAAAAAAAAAAGCAAAACAAGATAGGGAACGAAAACAAAAATAACTAGGTACACGCGCGAAACAATAGCGAAGTAGTATCCCGCTATTTTGAGGTGAGTGGGTGCTAAATTTTAAAATTATATTCTTATAATATATTATATGCGTTGTGTTTGATAGTTGATGAAATTGTGGATAGCATGAGCTGATAAAAAATTTAGGTTGTTTGTGAATGTGACAAAATTTTTAAAAATTTGTTTTCTTGATGTTATACGTACTATGTATATATATATATATATATATGTTTTTTAAGTATGGGGAAATAAATCTTTGACTGATTTAACTTCAAAATCATGCCTTACAATTTGTGTACTGTTTAAGCTAATGGCCATTATATTGATTCTTAAAATGTGATTATAACTGTTTACTTCTCTTAGCACGCTAATTTGATAGATGTGTCATGTTTTAAATGATTTATGTATAACGTGCAGTTTATGAGCAAAAGTTTTTAATTTATCATGCCTTGCAAATGTTTTAAATTTGCAATGACTGTTACTTGCACGTGATTGAGAAACTTGGGGGTAGACCCTGTCACCACATTGGGTTAAGTGTGGTCTTTGTGCACAAAGTAGAAACTATTGTTGTCACGACCCGGAACTCCTATCGAGCCCGTGACAACCGCCGCGATGTCTCGATAGACATTCATTACCTAGAATGACAACCAAGACCTTGCAAGGCTTTAAAATTAGTTTTCCACTTCCCTTGTGAGTAATAGTTACAAAAATTATGTTTTAAAGTGATATGGACCATTTTTCCAATTCAAAAACAGTCAAAAAGAAATTTCTACTACATAGGGGTATTTTGGTCATTTTTTTCAAAAATTTTGAAACCTGTTGAAAATATAATATATATATATATAGAGAGGAAAACTATGCATTTCATAAACTAAAAATAAGTTTTAATGTCTAAAACATTCATTTAGAGTGAAATTGTAGCTAATAGAATAAAATAAAAATATTAAAAAAATATTATATTTTCTTATAAAACAATATTTATAGAATTATCCGTAAATAATTTTTACAGTATAAAAGCAAAATAAATTCATACATATAGTGGCACACGCAGCCAGGTATTTAAAATATTTTACAATGACATGTGGGCCCCATAGTAAACAAATATGTAGAAGAGAGTAGACCTTCGATTTCTAAGGATGTAAGTCCAAAAGTATGTCCTCGACAAAATGGACTATCTACCGACTATCCTGAGCCTAAAATGGATAGGAAGAAAAGGTGAGTTTTCATAAACTCAGTGAGTAAGTAGCGTTCATTTATATCATCTAAAGTCAAGTAAATGGAGACAGTTAAAAACATTTCATCATAATAGGGTTCATAACATTCAAACTCATTTCAATACATATAAAACAATCATATTTCATCAAGATAATTCACAAGGCTTATGATTCTCTTAAAAACTTGGCTCGTGCCAAAACTTATACTTGGGGACACCTTGATCAGAGGTATCCAACCGAGCCCGCCAAGGCTGTTTAGAAGTCATATATGCATGAAACACATTTTTACGTTAAAACATAGTCATTCCTTAACGTTAGCTAAGTTTCACTCTCACATAGTGGTTCGGCGTGAAGTGAACTCTAAACGTTACCTCAAGAGATACCCTCCATGCCTCTCGAACTGAGGTAAAATATAACAAGATTTTTCGTGCCCTTCTAAATAGGCTAGTCCACGGAAACCCGCCCACTAAGTAAGCTAATCACATGATCCACCAATTCAATAACATTTCAGCAGCATGACATGGCTACTATAATACTATCCAACCTGTCAATGTAAAATAAAACAGTTCATACAATTCACAAAATCACAATTCCAGGCAGTAATGCCACCACATTATCATAAGTCATCAATTTAAATCATATATGTATATACATAACACAAATGATGTGATCTTCACTTACTCAATTTCTAAAAATCATTATTCATTGTCAAAATAGTTTATAAATCTCATTCCTTTAACCAACACTTAAATTTGCAAAACATATAAATCTACAATTTAAATTCATTATTCTTTAAAATCATAAAAACAAGTACAAACTACTTTAGATAATTAAAATGAACATATGATTACTCATTATATCAGGAATTTCGAATGGTAGGAGTACTCCTATTCTCGATCCTCTGGCACGATCTCTTTACCTTCATCGAAGGGTTCACAACCTATACATGATACACATCCTGTAATTCAATACATAAGTGCCAAACGGTTATAAAATTATTCCAGGCTCTATATGGATGCATGAATTTGAATGAAAATTGTTCAGATAAGCACTTAAAGACAATGTTCTACGTAGGCTCAATTGTGATCGGAATGAATTTTTATTTGATCTAATTCGAACTATACACTATTGATTTAACCAAAACATCCTATTTAACTCCAAGTTCTTTCATTACATTTCCAAAATCCAATACACCAAGGCATTACAATAAGCTTGATTTTTGACTAACTTCACCATTTCCAACATTCATTCTGATTTCGAACTAACGCACTAATCAATGTCAACACAGTCCCATAAATCCATATATATCATTAGAAATCAAATCCCAGTCAATTTACCATAATTTCCTCATTTTCCATAAAGCCAATTTCTAAAGAGACTATACTTTTCAATAACCGGTTTCGACATCCAACACCATAAATCATTAATTCCCATCTAAATAACATGAAATACAACCAAATTCATCATCAACAAGCTACATGGAAAATTCGACCAATGTGGGTGGAGAAAGGACATGTGATTTTCTTGCTTGTTTTTCATGCCATACATCACTAAACAACTAAAAACTCTAAGATATCATGAAATCTAACTAAATTCATCATCAAATCCTCTCTCTCTTTGTTTGGACAGTAAGGGTTCCCTCATGAAATCTTGAATTTCAGCCATGGAAATTAAAAAAGAATGCATAGGGAAGGTAGATCACAAGCTAAAATCAAGAAATCTTACCTTTAATCACTTGTTTCCTTGAAATCCAACAATTTCTCTTGAAATTTTTCTTCCTAGGGTTTGTTCTTCCTTTTTTCCTCTTTGTTCTTCACTTGGTCAGCCATATGAGTGAGTTTGGGAGGGTTTCAAGTGGGTTTATATAGGCAAATAAAATAATATTAAAGTTTAACACTTGTCACCATATAATTGGTCCATGTGAAATACTTAACTATTAAGCATTTTCTCTCCACCACAAGTAATATTTCACTTTAAAAAATGATGGCTGAAATTCATGAGCTTGACAAGTGTCATGGTGGTGAAAAATTCCAAAAATTTCAATTTTGTCCCTATGGACATGTAAAATGACCATTTTGCCCTTATGTTCGAAAAATGTCAAAATTAAAATTTTTCACTTCTCCAACTCAAATCATACTCCAATTAGTCATATTTAGTCAAAAATCTTGTCCAACATTCCCATTTTTCCCTCAAGTGGCAAAATGACCATTTTGCCCCTACGTTATGAAAATTCCAAATCTGACTCCAAATCAATCCTTGAACACTGAATCACCATATTAAGTCATTCTAAGGTTCAATAACTTTCAAATACATCTTAAATTCTTTATTTGGACTAGTTCGAGACTTAAATCAACTTAATTGTGTTTCTAGGTACGATACCTACTTTTAATGATTTTTCCGAGGCATTCGAGTATGCAAACATGCTTTCCAATGTATAAATGGCATAATAAATATATTGTAGAGCTGGGCTTGACAATTGTTTATTGATATTTGATTTTAGAAAAAAGGGGACCTGAAGCCCTGATTTATATATGGTAATGTGGGCAATTCCCACGAGTAGGTAAAAGGGGACCTAAAGCCCCGATTTATATACGGTGATGTGGGCAGTTCCCACGAGTAGGTAAAAGGGGACCTGAAGCTCCGATTTATATACGATGACGTGGGCAGTTCCCACGAGTAGGTAAAGGGGGATATAAAGCCCTGATTTGTATTGGTGACGTGGGCGGTTCCCACAAGTAGGTAAAGGGGGTCCTAAAGCCCCGATTTATATACGGTGACGTGGGCAGTTCCCACGAGTAGGTAAAAGGGGACTTGAAGCCCCGATTTATATACAGTGACGTGGGTAGTTCCCATGAGTAGGTAAAAGGGGATCTGAAGCTCTGATTTATATACGGTGACATGGGTAGTTCTCACGAGTAGGTAAAAGGGGACCTAAAGCCCCAATTTGTATTGGTGACGTGGGTGGTTCCCATTAGTAGGTAAATAGGGAATTGAAGTCCCGTTTATATACGATGACGTGGGCAGTTCCCATGAGTAAATGATGATATTTGAGAATAAGCCTAAGGGCTATACTAAATCTACCCGAGGATGATGCTCACTCGTTTATTGTTTTAGTATACATTGCATATCATTGACATGTAAATTTTTATTAATGATTGAAAAGTGAAATCTACATATACATTTACTTGAAATTCATCATTTTTAAGACTTGCAAGGCATAAAATACCTTTCTGTTTAATGGAATATTTTTTTAAACGTACTCTTAGATTTATAACTAATCCCTTCTTATGTTGTTTCCCCTTCTCGCCTACTCACTAAGTCGATGATTATTACTGAGTCTAAGAGACTCATACCCTCTTATTTCATTTTTTACAGATAAGGATTAGCTTTAGCAGAAATCTTAAATGAGGCTTGTTCAGGGCTCAGCGAGATTCTTTAGAAGTCTCGAATGCCGGTAACGGCCAAAGAGCGATCGTTACAAAAGGGGATTCAAATCATGCTAAGGCGGATCATACACAACAGAACGTTAAAATTTTAATCTCTTAAGCCATGGATCACTTTAATTGAAATTAATACAGGAAAATCTATAAGAGAAAGATTTTGACATATTTGAAAATTTGATGTCTACTTTCTTTGGTGGAATCTTCCTTGGCTTTTCTTTTTTTTTTTTTTTACTTTTGTACACAAACTAGGACTTATCAAACCATAATAGCACAATTATGTTACCTCTAATGGTGATCTACATTAAGAGTGTGTGAATCCTTAAGCTAAAGTTTGTGCTAGCAAACTCTCAACTTTGAGCTCCCTTGTATTTCTCTTTTTTTGGCTATGATCCTATCTCAACATATGAGATAATAAAACAAAACTTTTATGTATGTTCAAAAGGTGGCTACAATATTTTTTTTATAAAGTGAATTGACATAATTCATATCCAACAAGAATTAGAAAATATCTTGGGCTAATTGGGCCTTTGTTTAATACTCCATTAAATCATATTTGATTTAGATTAATACTTAATCAGAGTAAGCCTCAAGAAAATTAATTAAATCACATCCAATTGAACTCAAATTAATTCTGACAATTCGCCTTATGTATGTGATCTATTAGGTGCCCAACATGTTGGCAATAAATATAAATTAATTCAATTAAGAATTTATATTTATATTATATTTATAGATCATGAAAGGCATTTAGCAACACATCATAACCACTCAAATGTTAAGAGAATTAATATGGTTTGACTAACCTTTCAATGTACAGTATCTCAATGTAATTTGATCTTTTTATCATATACTCCAAATATATTGAAAGCTTGGCTCAATGTCTACTTTCTAACTTATCCATATTAATTCTCCAACTTCCATATTGACCTATCAAGATTGTCTTTGCCAAGAATTTTAAGTCAATATAAGCCAGGAGCAAATGAGAGATGTCCTCTTCAAATCACTTAGGGTGATGAATCTTCTATGGACTACTCATTCATCTTTGCATGCTTTATGCCACATCAAAAAGCACCCTATTTAGGTATCTAATCACCTCCAGACTTGTAAAGGTGAAATCAAAATATAACAATCCACATATAAGATGACTTAGTATCACAAGTCTAAGGATTACTTACATTATTGACACATGAGAGTATTTCTATAGACGCTTGAGTGAAATACCAAATGGAACTCTCACAGCGAGTCATGTTCAATAAACTTGTTCCTTAACAAGCACTAACATACTATCCTCAAGTATCTCACATACTTCAACCTATGAGATTGGTTGCTTACTTCCAAAGTAAGAAAGCTTAACATGTGCCAATCTTTGAGCATTGTCAATGTCCTTATTCTTAACAATACAATTACCATGAACATATTTAGGAACAAGTCTTTGATGCATAAAAATCTCATAATTATAACTTTTATAATTTCTTTGCAAGGCTATTATGATTTAAGGACTTTATCTACATAAATTTCTCATAACTCTTTATAAATAAACTCATGGATAAAGAAATACCTCATACATTATATAAAATATACATAATGTATTTAACATGAAATATGACAAATTAATGTAGTGTTTTACAAGCATAAAATCGATTGGCTTGCAAGGCTTACACCAACAAACTCAAGTTTAAACGCCTAGCACCCAACCTTTGTAAAGGCCATTTCTTGCTAAACATTGTACTTCTCTTGTGAGGGTTCTAACTTAACTTTGAAAAGCTAGTTGTGATTTTGTAGTTGAGCCAGTCGAGCCAATGAAAAACCATTGTTAAAGAATTTCACTTGATCTCATGAAAAATCTTTGTGAGGGTGTTGCTCGATCTCGTGAAAAAGCTAGTGTAAGGGCTATCATTTGAGCTCATGAGAAAGTTGTTGTGAGGGTTACCACTTTATCTCATTAAAAAGAAAAAATCTTTTTTAATGGATTGGAAATTCCTTCGTTGCCAAGGGAATGCATGTAGACACTTAAAAAGCCAAACCATTATAAATCCTTGTGTCTTGATTTATTTTTATGCTTTGTGGTTTATTGTTGATATTTACCCTAAAGAAAAATCACTTAGCTTGTTTTTCAACACAAGGAGGAAACTTGCTTCAAAAAGACTTGACTTTTTATAGTTGGTTTCCAAAGAAATTATTAAAGAACCAATTCAACCCTTTTTAGTATTATTTGCATTGAGCTTATACTACTAACAATTTGTATCAGAGCATGGGCTCAATTTTTACAAGTTTCATAATCTTAAGTGATCCATAGTAAGAGCTCAAATCATCAAAATGGAGGGTACGACAATCATGCTTGGTGAAAGGTAGTCAATCCAAAGGCCACTTCTCCTTGTTGGTACTAACTATTGTTATTATTATCTTATAATTTTCATATTTATCTTCTGACAACTTTAACAAGCATATGCTATTTATTCTTTTATGTTTATTATATTCATTTCTATATTTTGACTAACTTACTGTATAATAATTTTTGTCTATTTAAAATTAAAAACATCAGGATTTTAGAATTAAGATCCTCCCGTCGTAGTGGTGGGGTCTTAATTTAATTCCTGAGCGTAGGGAGAATTCCTTTCAGAATTACAATTCCTAGCATTCCAAATGAAAATCCCATCATCAGTATTTCCTATACATTATTCTTGTGATTAATATTTAAGACTCAATTTTCTATACTTTCTTGACTATTAATATTGACCCAAAACATAGATTTTATTATTACAATTAATATTTTTTTACCTCACCATTTTAACCCTTGTTGACAAATGTTTTCTTTGTCTTTTATTTTATTATCATACTTTTATATATTTTTTTATTTAGCTAATTTATTTATTTTTATTTTTATTAATCATTTACTTACTTCTATTTCTTTTTTTTTTCTTTTTCTTTCTTTTCTTTCTATCTTCTTTCTTTTTTATTATTTATTTTTCTAACTAAACTAAATCTATTACTACAACAATACTTTATTTAGACATTTATTTTTCTGCTTTATATGTATGTTGCATTTGCCAAGGTTTATATATTTTTAATAAATATTCTCCTAAATTTAAATCCTTTCTATAACTAAATATATTTTTATTATTATTATTATTTTATTATATTTTTACTTTATTACTTTTGCTATTATTATTTTGTTTGTTTTTCTGTTTATATTAATTTCCTAACTCTTAAAAATATTACCTAGCAATTTTTAGAATATTATGTAAAAAAATCTAGAATTAACCTTATATCATCAAGTAATAAAATTTTAAACAAATAAGGCAAGCTAAACCAACACATTTAACCACCACAACCCAAACCATCATGGATCCATCAAACTAAAAGGACAAGATGTTACCTAACTTGGCTAGGTTGGCCCAAGCTGACTGGCCTGCCCCACGACCTACACTATTCGGCACCGTCTGGTGCCTTGTTTAGCAGCCCTCGGTGCGCCAAAATGACGCCGTTTGATGGAGTAAAGAGGGATTTTTGGTGACTTACAAAACGATGTAGTTTTGTACAATTCTGCACAAGGTAGCATGTGGAGGAAGGCCGCGGCGTTGAGTAACTTCTATATGGGCCACCATATGTCTATATAGTGCAGAACTGTAGCACAATTGAGCTCCTATATATCCATGTGGGCCACTACATGCCTTGACTTACTCAAGGAATAAAATCATTTAAAAAATCACTACAACCAGGTATAAAATAATATAAATAAAACACGAAGAAAAAGTATGTGACGCAAGAAAATACGAGGAGCAAAGCAAAATAATATTTCTCATAATTGTCCGGTGTGGGACCACGAGAATATATTAAACCAATAATCTATTGTTTCATTCAGTCATAACAAAAGCAATCGTTCGGTAACACTGGAGAAACCGAACGACTCTTACACTTGAGAATATTTTGACACTTAAAAATCGTTCGATAACTGGCCTCATTATAGAACTGCCCTTTCTTCCTCCTTTCACTCCGGTGTCTTTTCATCTTCGTTTCTATTGTTTTTCCTCCGTACACCAGACGCGGTTCGCTAACATTAACTTTATATTCCAGTCTTCATGGCTTCCCATTCAACCCAATCGAAGATTATAACTCCAATTCATTCACCTTTAGTTTTCTTTGAGTTTTAAATTTAAGTCGATAAAATGGCAATGAGCATGAGGATGAAGGCCTTCAAACCAAAATGAAGAGTCTAAAAGTGAGGGACCAACGAATAAAATCAGAAATAGGAAAGATAAGGGAAGATCGACAATGAATAAGAGAGGCGCAAAGAAATATAGGAGAAAGGTTTGGAGATGTTAAACGCCAACGCGATCAACTCAGAGAGGACACTCAAGTGATTATGAAGCAAACAGCTTGCAATCGGATTCGGCTTATTCTTATGTTTAATATCTTACGAGCCCGCGAAGAAGGAGACTTTGATAAAGCTGCTACCTTCACTCGCTTCCTTAAATCGGTTGCCTAAATTGGTTTCCTTCGTGCATACACTACGAGCAGCAAACTCAATGATGGACTCACCTGCAAAAACTGGGGTCGATTGTAGTGGCATGTTTTATGCTTTTCTGGTTTGCGAATGCTGATATCCGCGGGTCTGCTGATGGAGTTTCCTGGATATGCTTTTATTGCTGCTGGTGTTTTTCAGTTTGGTTTCTGTTCTGCTTATCATGATCAGATTATAGGGATGGTTGGTGTTCACCACTTTGGTGTTTGTATGCTTTAAGAGTATGTATCTGTGATGTTACAGTGTCGATTAACGAATCTGTAATATTATAGCATAGACTTGATGCTGCTGCTTGTATTTCTGTTTTCCTTTGTTGAATTGGTTACCGTCCGCTGGTCGGGGTCTCTTGTCTATATATATACAATGACACCAGTTGACTAAACCTAATATGGGAGTACTGCGAACACTCGAGAGATCAATCTTTTAGAATTTGTTTTATGTGGATGACTAAACCTGCAAGAAATTAATCAATATTTAAATGGTTATGACAGAAGGCTCTTAAATCGTAACAAAAGTTGAAAAACTGGTTGACAAATTGCATAGGTACATCAGCAAGCAATAGTAAATAATATAATAATAAGTACTAATAAATCAAGCATAATTAATTTCCAGATTTTTCCAAATTAAATGCCTTAATGTATCAACTTATTCAAAAATTAGTATCTTAATTGCTCAAATGATCTGCTCACACATTGATAAGGGTTTATACACCCTTATAAGATTAAATTTTAAAGTTATAAGAGCTATTCCAAAACACCAAGGAAAACCCTTTTTGAATCTAATATTGCTTTTTGCAAACATATGCCAGAACACTCAAACTTCCATCCAACCAATCCTAAGCTTAATTTGGAAAAAAGAAATAAAACATTAGATTTACAAATAGGATTTGATTTTTGACATTCAACAAGCCTTTTGATCTCCAAAAATGCATGGTGAGGAACTACTATAGAATCCAGTTGGAACCATATTTTTCAAAATACAAAAAAATTTTATTAGCAATAGAGGAAGAGAGGTTTCTTTTTTTGAAGAGGGTAGAGTTTTTACATCACTAATTTTCATAATATTGTAGGTGAATTGTTAATGCATAATTTGGATCTCTTCCCCTTTCTATTTTGCCATGATGTTAAAAAAAAATTCATAAACTTTTTAAGAAAATTTAAATAAGCCTTTATTCTTTTATTTTGTTCAATCAAACTTCTATTTTTTTTATTTTGGATTAAATAAGCCTTTATGAATAATTGTTGATTAATTGTCAATAATCAAAATATTCACTATCATTTTATATTCATGTGACACTGATGTAAAAGATGAAAAATGTTACACTAACTGTAAACTTATTTTACCTGTTGAGCTCATTCCAACATAATTAAAGCTCCAATAAAAATAATTTGAAAAAGCTAAAAATTGAACTAATCAATAATGAAGTAATGCGGGTTGATAAAAAACTTACAATAAATAATATTGGATAAAAGGAATGTCTATAGCTACTCCCAATCATTGCGCATTGTATTATGAGAATCATTTTGTGAACAAATAATTTTTGTGAATTAAAAAGAAATGTTTCTTTTCTTTCAAATGAGTGTACATAATTTTTAAGACTTTCAACGATATGGTAAAGTCTCTATTTCTTTAAGGAAATATTTTGGAAATTTGGTTTGCAAACTTCAAGATATTGTCGCTCATTGAAGAATTTTCAGAAAATCACTTAAAATTAACTCTTATGAATTTTAAAGATTCCCAACACTTTTAGCCAAGACTTTATATACCTTATGAAACTATGTTGGAAAATGTCAATACAAATTTCAAAATAGTTTCCATCGTAAGAGAATTTTCAAAAGATCATCTAAAAATTTTTTTGGCAAAAGATGAATAGAGATAATAATATCGAATCAGGATTTGATCAAAGACAAATATCATATAAAATAATATTTTATTATTTTAATAATAAGATAATATAAAAAAGTTATAGTCAGAAGAAACGAGGAGCAAAGCATAATAGCACTTTGAAGTGAAAACTCTTCTGAAAAGTTAATCGATAGCTTGACAAAATTAAGCATAGCCTCGACATATGGCCCACATAGAAAAAGTATGTGAAGCAAAAAAAGGCAAGAAAATGAAGTTCCGAGAAAATATCAGCAGCCAATCATAACAATAATCTTACCACATAGAGCGTTCCCAGCCACTCTTACCGCGGCGCCCGATTCCTAGACAACACTGGCGTTTTTATATAACTGCTCTTTCTTCCTCTTTTCAATTTCAGACGCGTTCTCTAACATTCACTTGGTATAAATATACAATCCAGTCTTCATGGCATTTCACTCGATACGTTCCAAGATTATATCTCCAACTCATTCTGTTTTAGTTTTCTTTGAGCACTTTAGCTTCAAATTTAAGCTGATAAAATGGCGATGAGAATGAGGAAGAAGGCTTTCAAACCAAAAATGAAGAGTTTGAAAGTGAGGGCCCAACGAATAAAATCAGAAATGGGAAAGATAAGGGAAGATCAAAGATGCATCAGAGAGGAGCAAAGAAATATAGGAGAAAGGTTTGGAGATGTTAAACGCCAATGCGATCAACTCAGAGAGGAAACTCAAGTGATTATGAAGCGAACTGCTTGCAATCGGATTCGGCTTATTCTTATGCTCAATATCTTACGAGCCCGCGAAGGAGACTTTGATAAAGCTGCTTCCCTCACTCACTTCCATAAGTTGGTTTCTGATGGAAGCAGCAAACATAACTTATATAATTAACATAATTTTTATTTCACCCAAAAAAATAACTTTTATGTAATTATCGTTCTTATCTCAATTTTTCTGTTTTCCTCTTTAAAGTGCAGCAATTCTTTTATATTCTATCAGAAAATATATTTACGTGATTGAGTTACACAAAAAAAATTATATTTATTAGTTAATTCATAATTATATTATATAATGAATGGCTGTTTGAAGGCTTAACTGATATAAGGAATGGCAGTTGCTCTTACGGCCTGTTGTATACATGAGAGTTCAACAATACGCTTAACAGATTGGGCAATACAGATAATGATCGGGCAAGAAGGTTCCCAACGGGTAGGAGTCTGGCGTTTCAGAAACAGTAAGATAGTTACGAGCAAGAAGTTTATTATACCAGTGACGGAGGATGGTAACTGGCATCGGCGGAACTTTAAGCATAGTGGAAAAATAAGAGATATACTTTGTAAGAAGTTTGGTTTTATAAAATATGACTATGAAGAGGATGCGTGGAGAGTAGCAAATAAAAAAAATTAAATTATGCAATTAATTTATGTATTTTATAAAAAAAAGTTTAATTTATATTCAATAATTTATGTAAATTGAATTTTTATATTTTTTAATTTATTAATTTCGATCAAAACTATAATCTTATTAACAATCTTTCTTATTTTGAATGGCAATGCTTTTATAATAAAAGGAGTTACACAGAATAGAGTGCAAACTCCACTAAAAACATAGCAAGCACAGAGAAAAGGGTCAAACACAATCGCGCACAAGCAATTAGCAGCAAAAGGAAACAAAGAGCCAACTAAAAGACAAAATTCACAAAGAACTGCAGAAGAAACGAAACAAGGCAAACAAAAACCCAGGAGAGAAAGGCAAACAATGGAGAGGCATATTACGTATAATTTTGCACCCTCTTTAACTTTTTAGTGTAATTTGTGTAATCTCATCCGTTGTCAAAATCTTTGTATATACCATGCAAATGAATGAAGAAAGCTGATGATGTAGTTTAATTAGTTTAAAAGACATTTGTTTGTCCCTTCTTTTTTAAGTATTTAACAGAGGACCTTTACAGTGACCTCATTCTTGTTTCTTACTCCTAATACATATTACATAACACTATTTAACAGAGTAGCCCACAAGGTTTTTTGGTGACAAGCCGGCAATAGCATTGACAAAGTATTCGATGTTTCTTTTGCCCACAACAAACGTATCGATATTTAAAATCTGTGTTTCATTCAGTCATAACAAAAGCAATCGCTCGATAACAATTGAGAAACCGAGCGACTCTTATACCTGGGAATATATTAACACTTTCTTCCTCCTTTCACTCGTGTTTCTCTTCATCTTCGTTATTCTATTGTTTTTCCTCCAAACACCAGACGCGGTTCGCTAACATCAACTTGTTATATCTCCAAATTTAAGTCCATAAAATGGCAATGAGCATGAGGAAGAAGGCCTTCCAACAAAAAATGGAGAGTCTGAAAGTGAGGGCCCAACGAATAAAATCAGAAATAGGAAAGATAAGGGAAGATCAACAATGCATAAGAGAGGAGCAAAGAAATATAGGAGAAAGGTTTGGAGATGTGAAACGCCAATGCGATCAACTCAGAGAGGAAACTCAAGTGATTATGAAGCAAACAGCTTGCAATCGGATTCGGCTTATTCTTATGTTTAATATCTTACGAGCCCGCGAAGAAGGAGACTTTGATAAAGCTGCTACCTTCACTCGCTTCCTTAAATCGGTTGCTTAAATTGGTTTCCTTCGTGCATACGCTACGAGCAGCAAATTCAATGATGGACTCACCTGCAAAAATTGGGGTTGATCGCAGTCACATGTTTTATGCTTGGTGGTGAGATATTATGTTTTTCCTAGTGATGCTTCTCAGGTTTATGCTTTTCTGGTTTGTGAATGTTGAGATCTGCGGGTCTGCTGATGGAGTTTTCTGGTGCAGTCACATTTCTGGATATGCTTTTCCTAGTTTGGTTTCTGTTCTAGTTATCAAGATCAGATTATTAGGATGGTTGGCGTTCACCACTTTGGTGTTTGTATGCTTATGAGTATGTATCTGTGATGTTACAGTGTCGATAACGAATCTGTAATATTGTAGCCTACACTTGAGAGATCTATCTTTTGGAATTTGCTTTATGTGGGTGACTAAACCAGCAAGAAATTAATCAATATTTAAATGGTTATTAGGGAATGCTCTTAAAACATAACAAAAGTTGCTCATACATAAGAAAAACTGGTTGACAAATTGTCTAGGTACATCAGCAAGCAATACTAAATAATGTAATAATAAGTACTAATAAATCAAGCATAATTAATTTTCATATTTTTCCAAATTAAATGCCCTGATGTATCAACTCATTCAAAAATTAGTATCTAAATTGCTCAAAGGATCTGTTCACACATTGATAAGGGTTTGTACACCCTTTTTACACACTAACAAAAGCATAAATTTTAAAGTTATAAGAGCTATTCCAAAATACCAAGGAAAACATTTTTTGAATCTAATATTGCTTTTTGCAAACATATGGCAGAACACTCAAACTTCCATCCAACCAACCCTAAGCTTAATTTGGAAAAAAGAAATAAAACATTAGATTTACAAATAGGATTTGATTTTTGACATTTAACAAGCCTTTTGATCTCCAAAATGCAAGGTGAGAAATTACTATAGAATCCAGTTGGAACCATACTTTTCAAAATACAAAAATTTTTTATTAGCAATAGAGGAAGAGAGGTTTCTTTTCTTGAAGAGGGTAGAGTTTTTACATCACTAATTTTCATAATACTGAAGGTGAATTGTTAATGCATAATTTGGATCTCTTCTCCTTTCTATTTTGCCATAATGTTAAAAAAAATTCATAAACTTTTTAAAAAAACTTAAATAAGTTTTTATTCTTTTATTTTGTTCAATCAAACTTTTGTATTTTTATTTTGGATTAAATAAACCCTTATGAATAATAGTTGACTAATTGTCAATAATCAAAATATTCACTATCATTTTATGCTTATGTGACGTTGACGTAGAGGGTGAAGAATGCTACATGATCATGTCATCATGTCACATTAATATATCAAATTATCATGTATTTTGACATGTCAATATATCACGTTAGTGCCATGTCAATGCTATACAACATAAAATGACAAGTTATATTTTAATTAAATTAACCATTAATTATAAGAATTTATTTGTCTCCAAAATTTTGGTTGGAAACTTCAAAATTTTCGGAGGATCACTTAAAATTAACTCTTACGAGTTTTCAACATTCCCAACACTTTTAAGCAAGACTTTGTGCGCCTCTTCGGAGACTTTATCACTTAATTTCTTTTGGCAAAAGACAAATATAGATGGTATCGAATCTGGATGTGGTCAAAGACAAATATATCATATCAAATTATATTTTATTATTTTAATAATAAGATAATATAAAAAAGTTATAATAAGAGAAAACGATAGCTTGACAAAATAAAGCACAGGGGCCCACATAGAAAGATTCCCTTAAAGAAATTGCTGAAAAAATATGTGAAGTAAGAAAAGCCAAGAAAATGCAGTTCCTAGAAAATATCAGCAGCCAATCATAATCGATGTTCCCAGCCACTCTTACCGCGGCGGCCGATTCCTACACAACACTGGCGTTTTTATGTAGCTGCTCTTTCTTCCTCCTTTCATTTCAGACGCGTTCTCTAACATTCACTTGGTATAAATATACAATCCAGTCTTCACTCAATACATTCCAAGATTATTTCTCAACTCATTCTGTTTTAGTTTTCTTTGAGCACTTTAGCTTCAAATTTAAGCTGATAAAATGGCGATGAGAACGAGGAAGAAGGCTTTCAAACCAAAAATGAAGAGTTTGAAAGTGAGGGCCCAACGAATAAAATCAGAAATGGGAAAGATAAGGGAAGATCAAAGATGCATAAGAGAGGAGCAACGAAATATAGGAGAAAGGTTTGGAGATGTTAAACGCCAATGCGATCAACTCAAAGAGGAAACTCAAGTGATTATGAAGCAAACAGCTTGCAATCGGATTCGGCTTATTCTTATGCTCAATATCTTAGGAGCCCACAAAAAAGGAGACTTTGATAAAGCTGCTTCCCTCACTCACTTCCTTAAGTTGGTTTCTGATAGAAGCAGCAAACATAACTTATGTAATTAACATAATTTTTATTTCACCCAAAAAAATAACTTTTATGTGAATAACACTGTTATCTCACTTTTTCTGTTTTCCTCTTTAAAGTGCAGCAATTCTTTTATATTCTATCAGAAAATATATTTACGTGATTGAGTTGCACAAAAAAAATTATATTTATTAGTTAATTCATAATTATATTATATAATGAATGGCTGTTTGAAGGCTTAACTCATATAAGGAATGGCAGTTGCTCTTACGGCCTGTTGTATATATGAGAGTTCAACAATACGCTTAACAGATTGGGCAATACAGATAATGATCGGGCAAGAAGGTTCCCAACGGGTAGGAGTCTGGCGTTTCAGAAACAGTAAGATAGTTACGAGCAAGAAGTTTATTATACCAGTGACGGAGGATGGTAACTGGCATCGGCGGAACTTTAAGCATAGTGGAAAAATAAGAGATATACTATCAAGAGGATGCGTCGAGAGTAGCAAGAAAAAAAATTAAATTATGCAATTAATTTATGTATTTTATAAAAAAAGTTTAATTTATATTCAATAATTTATGTAAATTGAATTTTTATATTTTTTTAATTTATAAATTTCAATCAAAACTATAATCTTATTAAAAATCTTTTTTATTTTGAATGGCAATGCTTTTATAATAAAAGAAGTTACACAGAATAGGAACCAAACAAAGCAAACAAAAACCTAGGAGAGAAAAGCAGAAACAATAGGAACCAAGAGACACGACGAATCATATAGCCTCTGTATAGATATTCTCAATAAATCAACAGGATAATCGACTCCAGCTTTTGCAAGATGGTCAACGAACATATTATCAGAACAGGGGATTTGCACAACAGATCATTAGGGAATCTTTCTCTTAACATAGTTGATAAAGTTACTAAAATCTCCCACCTAGCATTATAAATAGGGGCTCCTCCAATCCATTTGCATTCATTGGAAGGCATTTCAAGATTTAGGACATTTCAGAGATTGAGAAAAGTAGAAGATTTCTAAAGTAAAGATATCAAGGGGCAGCGAAGTTCATGATCAAGCAACAACAAAGTTTGTGATCAAGATATCAAGCAGCAACGAAGTTCATGATCAAGTTATCAAGTGTTTGTGATCAAAATTAAGTCGTGAAGCCCCTTGAGGTGAAGATATCAAGTGTAGTTTGTGATTAAAATCAAATCGTGAAGACCCTTGAAGCGAAGATATCAAGTATAATTCGTGATCAAGATCAAGTCGTGAAGACCCTTGAGGCGAAGATATCAAGTATAATTCGTGATCAAGATTAAGTCGTAAAGATCCTTGAAGCGAAGATATCAAATATAGTTCGTGATCAAGATTAAGTCGTCAAGACCTTTGAAACAAAGATATCAAGTTTAGTTCATAATTAAGACTATCAAGATCAAGTTATCAAGACCCTTGAGGCGAAGATATCAAATATAGTTCGTAATCAAAATCAAGTCGTCAAGACCTTTAAAGCGAAGATATCAAGCTTAGTTCGTGATCAAGACTAAGTCCGAGTTTGTGACTCTTGAAGACGAAGTGAAGAAATTAATCAGAGAGATTTTCAAATATTATAACTCACATCAAAATAGTTTATATTTGTGTTATGATTTTTCAAGTTAAGAAATTCGATGAGAAATTTGTATGTACAATATGTAAAAACAACCATTTAGGAAATGCAACTACAACCAAAAATCAGTGGAGAAGGGCTTTAGGTGTTGTTGATAATGCTTGCATGATGTTTGGAAGATGAATCACATGTGTCATGATTAACTTCCAAGTTGAATTTTGGAAATTAGTTTGCATGAATGGGGAGACATATTATGTGTAATTTTGCACCCTGTTTAACTTTCAATAGTTCACACTTATAATCTCTATATGAACAAGTGTAATTTGTGTAATCTCATCCGCTGTCAAGGTCTTTGTATATACCATGCAAATGATTGAAAAATGCTGATGATGAAGTTAAATTAATTTGAAAGACCTTTGTTCATCTTTTTTTTTTTTTGAAGTATTTAACAGAGGACCTTTGCAGTGACCTCGATTTTGTTTCTTACTCTTAATACACATTACATAACGCTACTATCAGGAACAAAATAATATAAATAATGCACAAAGAAAAAGTATGTGACGCAGTAAAATACTTTTGCACTAACAGTGTGGGACCACGAGAATATGTTAAATGGATGTCACAACCAAACTAATAGTCTGTGTTTCAGTCAGTCATAACAAAAGCAATCGCTCGATAACACTTGAGAAACCGAGCGACTCTTACACTTTGGGAATATATTAACACTTGAAAATCGTTCGATAACTGGCCTCAGTATATGACTGCTCTTTCTTTCTCCTTTCGCTCCGGTTTCTCTTCATCTTCCTCATTCAATTGTTTTTCCTCCGAACACCAGACGCGGTTCGCTAACAGTAACTTGTTAGATGTATATTTATATTCCAGTCTTCATGGCTTTTCATTCAACACAATCGAAGATTAAATCTCCAACTCATTCAGCTTTAGTTTTCTTTGAGCTTCAAATTTAAGTCCATAAAATGGCGATGAGCATGAGGAAGAAGGCCTTCAAACCAAAAATGAAGAGTCTGAAAGTGAGGACCCAACGAATAAAATCAGAAATAGGAAAGATAAGGGAAGATCAACAATGCATAAGAGAGAAGCAAAGAAATTTAAGACAAAGGTTTGGAGATGTTAAACGCCAATGCGATCAACTCAGAGAGGAAACTCAAGTGATTATGAAGCAAACAGCTTGCAATCGGATTCGGCTTATTCTTATGTTTAATATCTTACAAGCCCGCGAAGGAGGAGACTTTGATAAAGCTGCTACCTTCACTCGCTTCCTTAAATCGGTTGCTTAAATTGGTTTCCTCGTGCATACACTACGAGCAGCAAATTCAATGGACTCACCTGCAAAAATTAGGGTCGATCGTAGTGACATGTTTTATGCTTGGTGGTAGATATTATGTTTTTCCTAGTGATGCTTCTCAGGTTTATGGGGTGTTCTAACATCGCTATTCTGGTTTGTGAATGTTGAGATCCGCGGGTCTGCTCATGGACTTTTCTGGATATGCTTTCATTGCTGCTGGTGATTTTCAGTTTGGTTTCTGTTCTAGTTATCAAGATCTGATTATTAGGATGGTTGGTGTTCACCACTTTGGTGTTTGTATGCTTTATGAGTATGCATCTGTGATGTTACAGTGTCGATAACGAATCTGTAATATTGTAGTATAGACTTGACGCTGCTGCATGTGTTCCTTAGTTGAATGGGTTGCCATCCGCTGGTCAGGGACTCTTGTCTATATATATATAAGATGACTTTTTTTTATAGGCCATATGCATAAGGCGTTTTTGACAATAGACTTTTTTATAATTTTAACTATTTTTAGCCAAGAGAATTAAAATTTAGACAAAATTACCCTTAATGAAACCGACCCATTTATTTAGCTCCGCAACTCAACCCGAAACCTATTAACGGGTCAAGTATGTTTAGTTCTGTGCTTCAAACAAATTTATATTCTTTGAGCTTTTCTCGTCAGACTATTCATTTCTGGAGTATTGCATGATTAGTTTTTAAACATTACATGACTATTTTGTCAAGGGAAAGAAAGACGAGCCCAAGAGCATCACATCCCAGATCGACGAAAGGCAGGAGCAAGACCATTATCAAAGAAAACAACATCAGATACAGATTTATCTCGCTATCAAGGCAGAGGCAGATTGTCACGTGGAAGGAATTTCTGACTCAGAGGTAAGGAAAAACACGTAAATAAGTAACCGAAGACAAAGGAGTAGGGGAAGCCCTCAAAACTCACAACGGGAAATACAAGACGCTAACACAAACAAGAACTCTGAAAGAACAAAACATAGCCAAAAAAGAAAACTCCTAAGACCCAACCAGAAACCAAAGTCACGCAATGCCTATCCACTAAGCGTGACTGACTTTGAGTTGCGTGACTAGTGTTTAAGCATTATATGAATAATTTTTAGTAAAGTATTGCGTGACTAGTGGATAGACATTGCGTGACTTTGGTTTCTGGTTGGGTCTTAGGAGTTTTCTTTTTTGGTTATGTTTTGTTCCCTCAGAGTTCTTGTTTGTGTTAATGTCTTGTTTTTTCCGTTGTGAGTTTTGAGGGCTTCCCCTACTCCTTTGTCTTTGGTTACTGATTTACGTGTTTTTCCTTACCTCTAAGTCAAAAATTCTTCCCACGTGACGATCTGCCTCTACCTTGGTGGTGGGAGAAATTTGTATCTGATGTTGTTTTCTTCGGTGATGATCTAGCTTCTGCCCTTCACCGATCTGAGATGTGATGCTCTTGGGCTAATCTTTCTTTTCCTTGACAACAAGTCAAATTATTGAGTTTTTCTTCTTCTTTGCGTTGGTTTATGGTGTTTGGATTCCTTTATGCTTGGCTTATCTACTTGATCATTCAGGGAGTTTTAGCTGGTCATTTTTGGAGTTGTTTTTCTGTGCCTTATGGTGTTTGAGTAGAGAGAAAGCCAGATTTAATTTTGAAATTTTTGTCTAGATGGTGGGATAGAGAAAACTGAAACTGTTTTAATTTGTCTGAAATTGTTTAAAGGGTATTCTTGTCAAATCCTGTCAAAAATTGTTTAAAAATAGTTAAAATTATAAAAACGGTCATTTTTAAAATGCCCTTACTACGAAGGTTATTTCTCACAATTTTGTCTATATATAAGACACCAGTTAACCAAACCGCTGGTCAGCAAGAAAGAAATAATTATTCTAATATAGGAGTACTGCGAATACTCGAGAGATCTATCCTTTAGAATTTGTTTTTTGTGGGTGACTAGACCTACAAGAAATTAATCAATATTTAAAGGCTCTTAAAACATAACAAAAGTTGCTCATACAAGCACATACACAAAAAAATCTAGTTGACAAATTATGTGGTACATCAGCAAGCAATAGTAAATAATACAATAATAAGTACTAATAAATCAAGCATAATTAATTTCCAAATTTTTCCAAATTAAATGCCTTAATGTATCAACTCATTCAAAAGTTAGTATCTTAATTTCTCAAAGGATCTGTTCACACATTGATAAAGGTTTATACACCCTTTTTACACACTAACTAAAGCTTAAATTTTAAAGTTATAAGTGCTATTCCAAAATACCAAGGAAAACCCTTTTTGAATCTAATATTGCTTTTTTGCAAACATATGTAAGAACACTCAAACTTCCATCCAAACCAATCCTAAGCTTAATTTGGAAAAAAGAAATAAAACATTACATTTAAAAATAGAATTTGATTTTTGACATTTAACAAGCATTTTGATCTCTAAAAATGCATGGTGAGAAACTACTATAGAAATCTAGTTGGAACCATACTTTTCAAAATGCAAAAATATTTTATTAGCAATAGAGGGAGAGAGGTTTCTTTTTTTGAACGGGGAAGGGTTTTTACATTAATAATTTTCATAATATTGTAGGTGATTTATTAATGTGTAATTTGGTTCTCTTCTCCTTTTTATTTTGCCATAATGCTAAGAAAAAAACTATAAATTTTTTTGAAAAGTTTAAATAAGCTCTTATTCTTTTATTTTGTTCAATCAACTTTTTGTATTTTTATTTTAGATCAAATAAGCCCTTATAAATAATGGTTGACTAATTGTCAATAATCAAAACATCTACTATCATTTTATGTCCATATGGCACTAACATAGATGGTGAATATTGCGATATGACCATGTCAATCTTGCATTAGCATACCATGTCATCATGTATTATGATATGTCAACATGCCACGTTAATGCCATGTCAGTGAAATATGATATAAAATGACAAGTGACATTTTGAGTAAGTCAACCATTAATTATAAAGGCTTATTTGACTCAAAATAAAAGAATAAAAACTTGATTTAATGCAATAAAAGTATAAGAGTTTATTTGAATTTTCCTAAATAGTTTACAAACTTTTTTAGATATTATGGCTCTTATTTTTTATTTCTTTCCTTTTTATTGATTTTTCCTGATTTTTTATTTGCTTTTATTATCTTTATTTTGTGGAATCAAATCTGATAATGTAAGATGAAATGTTTTGCTTTTGTTTTTTCTTTTTTTTTTTTTGTGACATCCCATGTAGGGGCTGGTTTTGGGAGAATCACAAAAAGGAAAAAGAATAAAAGAAAGGGAGGGGGGCCTCGGTAAAAAGGGGAAAAGAAACGATAAAAAGAAGCAAAAAAATGGAAAAGAAAAAGGGAAAAAGAAAAGAAGGAAAGAGAAAAAGCAAAAAGCAACAGGCGGACCGAAAGAGAGAGAAGGAAGAGAGAAAAAAAAGAGAAAGAAAAAGAAGAAAATGATAAAGTAGCACCGAGGAGAGAAAAAGAAAAAAAAAGGGAGAAAAAAGGAGAAAGCAACACCGGGAAAAAAAAAGAAGAAAAGAAGGAAGAAAAGGAGAGAGCAGCATCAAGGAGAGAAGAAGAAGAAAAGAAGGGAGAAAAAGGAGAGAGCAGCGCCGAGGAGAAATTAAAAAGAAGAAAAGAAGGAAGAAAATGAGAGAACAGCGTCGGGGAGAGAAGAAGAAGAAAAAAAGGAAAAAACAAGAGAGAGTAGCACCGGGGAGAGAAGAAGAAGAAAAAAAAAAAGAAAAAAGAGAGAGTAGCGCCAAAAAAAAACTGGAAAGGAATAAAGCATAGCTAAATCTACGCGCGAACCAATAGCGAAGTAGCATCCAACTATTGTGAGGTGAGTGGGTGCTAAATTTTAAAAATTATATTCCTATGATATTATATACGTTGTGTTTGATAGTTGATGAAATTGTGAATAGCATGAGCTAGTAAAAAATTTAGGTTGTTTGTGGATGTGGCAGAATTTTTTAAAAAAATTCTATTTCTTGATATTATATATACTACGTATATATATGTTTTTTAAGTATGGGAAAACAAATCTTTGACTGATTTTATTTCAAAATCATACCTTGTAATTTATGTACTGTATAGGCCAATGGCCATTATACTGCTTATCAATATATGATGATAAATTACTTGTTTCTCTTAGTACGCTAAATTGGCAAACATGCCATATTTTAAATGATTTATGTATAACGTGCAATTTATGAGCGAAATGTTTAATTTATCATGCCTTGCAAATGCTTTAAATTTGCAATGACTGTTATTTGCACGTGATTGAGAAACCTAGAGGCAGATCTTGTCGCCACACCGAGTTAAGTGTGGTCTTTGTGCACAAAGTAGAAACTATTGTTATTGATATTCAATTTTAGAAAAAAGGAGACCTGAAGCCCTGATTTATATACGGTGACGTAGGTAGTTCCCACGAGTAGGTAAAGGGAGACTTGAAGCCCTGATTTGTATTGGTGACGTGGGCGGCTCCCACGAGTAGGTAAAAGGGGAACTAAAACCTCGATTTATATATGGTGACCTGAGTAGTTCCCACAAGTAGGTAAAGGGAGACCTGAAGCCCCGATTTGTATTAGTGACGTGGGTGGTTCCCACGAGTAGGTAAAGGGGGACCTGAAGCCCCGATTTATATACGGTGACGTGGACAGTTTCCACTAGTAGGTGATGATATCTGAGAATAAGCCTAAGGGCTATACTAAAACTACTCAAGGACGATGCTCACTCGTCTATTGTTTTAGTATACATTGCATGTCATTGACACATAAATTTTTATTAATGATTGATAAGTGAAATCTACATATACATTTACTTGAAATTCATAATTTTTTTTTAGACTTGCAAGGCATAAAATACCTTTTTGTTTAATGGAATATTTTTCTACGCGTTGAATTTATAACTAATCCCTCCTTATGTTGTTTCCCCTTCTCGCCTACTCATTGAGTCGATGATTATCACTGAGTCTATGAGATTCACACCCTTTTATTTTTCCCTTTTGCAGGTAAGGACTAGTCTAACGTGAAACCATTGGTGAGCACAGTCTATCAAAGATTGGGTAAAGACAATTCTTAACTATTTTTTGAGTCACTCCGCTGATAAAGGTCGGGTTGTAATACTTTGGATTTGTGTGTAGCAAACATTGGTTTTCGATATAATGAAAATTTGAGATTTCGAACACAACGTAGTTTAATTGTGATAGCATGACTTAAAGTAAAAAAAAATGAAATGATTGTTCTTATTTTTGAATTCAAGTACACGTGTATATATACATGATTTAATATTCACACGGTTTAATGGAAGTGTACAAGGAATTATTGAAAAAGTCAAATGAGGCTTGTTCGGGACTTGACGGGATATCTCGAAAGTCTCAGATGCTACCAGCGATCTAGGAGGGGTCATTACAGTGTTGGTATCAGAGCCCTAAGTTTAGAAAATCCTTGGATTTTTCAAGTTGTCAGCGTAGTGGCGGGGGTAGTGTAGAGTCTTATCCATGGTTTATGACTGTAGCATGGATTATGGGTAAGAGGCTACACGAATTCCCTAATCTTAGTAAGCCACATTTATTACTAACTTCTGGTATTTATTTAAAAGGAGTGTTTGTCGTTGTCTAGGTATCGAGATGCCGTCAAAGACACGAGCCACCTCAAGAGTAATTAGAGGGTTCGATGGCTCGGAAGAGGTTACGGAAGAACCACACGTGTCTTTCTCTAGGGGCAGTGGGAGAGGTAAACCTAGAGGTCGAATCGACGAACTCCACAACAGTCAAATTTCTAATGAAAAGAGAGCCAATATCAGTTCTAGAGATACGATAGGTGAGCATCTTGAGGTACCCACTGCCGCATTGGAGGAGATAGTAGCTGGACTACGAGGATTGACCCAGGAATTTATGCAATTCAAAAGGCACAGAGTATATCAACCCAACAAGACAATGGGTTCTAGCTTTGAAGACTCAAAGTATCAACCTTATGAGGAAGCAAATAGGGAAAATGTTATGGTGACTTCGGGAGAGTTCATGAAACTGAAACCCGCTTCTTTTTTGGGTACTAGCTCAACAGAAGACCCACAAGTATTTTTGGATAAAATAGATAAAATTGGCATGGCTTTGGGTTGTTCTAACCTCCAAGCAGTTAAGTTGGTAGGCTTTAGACTGACGGAGGTAGTGCAAATATGGTTCAGCACTCTCAAGCGTTGTAGACCTCCTGGCTCCACTCCACTCATTTGGGAAGAATTTGCACAGGCTTTCATAGATAGGTTTTTACCTGAAAGCGTGAGAGACACTAAGGCGCAAGAATTTAAAACTTTGAGGCAGACATCAGGGATGACAGTGTCAGACTACGATGTTCAATTTACTTAGTTGTCGAGGTATGCCTCCTACCTAGTTTAGACTAAAAAGTAAAGAATCAAAAGGTTCATCAAAGGATTACTAGAACCAATATATAGAGTTTTAGTCTTTCAAAGATTTACCTCCTATTCCGAAGTAGTTGATGTTGCTAGGAAAATTGAAGTAAGATGTATGAAGGGTGGGGTAGAGAGAGAGAAGAGTAAGAGGAATCGCAGTGAAGGGTCTTCTAGATTTAGAGACTCTAGTAGGGGTACAGATACTAATATAGCTGGCCAACAAGGTCGAAGGGATGGTAATTTGTTCAGAAGATCAGCATTCACTAGCCCACTAAACTAACGTAGAAATTTTCAATTCCGTAGCCCTCCGCGTAGCAGTGATTTCAGTGGGGTTAATTATAGGCGAGCTATGAACAGCAGGATGGCTAATATGAATCCCAAACAAAGTAACCAGTAAGGTCCTTTTTGTACTTTCTGTGGTAACATACATACAGGGCCATGCAATCAAACTGTGATGTTCTGTTACGTGTGTGGGGAAGTTGGCCATGTGAAGAAGGATTGCCCTACCTTCCGACATAATCAAAAAATGGCTCATGGTTCAGCGTAATCTGATTTTACTACTATACCAACAACGCACCGCCAATAGGAATGTTAAGAGAGATAAGGGAAAGGAGATAGCTTCTTCATTATGAGGTAGACCAGTAAGTCCTACTCAATAAGGTGCTTCTAGAAGAGGACATACTAGAGTATTCGCTTTAACACCACAAGATGCTCATGCCTCGAATGCAGTGGTGATAGGTACTTTTTTTATCTGTGGTTATGAAGCATCAATTTTATTTGATCTAAGATCCACCCATTCCTTTGTGTCTTTAAATTTCATGCCTAAATTAGGCAAGCATTATGAATGTGTGCATGAACTGTTAGTAGTGACCACTCTATTGCAGGAATTATATGTTGCAGAATATGTATTTCGTTCTTGTGTGGTTCAAATTAAAGATAAGTACACTTGGACAGACTTAGTGTTAATGACCACATTGGGAGTTGATGTGATACTAGGAATGGATTGGCTGGCATCTTGCTATGCCAATGTGGATTGTTATTGTAAATTGGTGAAGTTTAAATTCCCGGGAGAGCCGTCATTTATTATTTATGATCACAACAGTCAATGGGGTAACAGTGTGGCGGCTACAATTACTGGAAAAGTACATAGTGAAAAGGGGAACTTGGAGGTGACACTAGTAGTAAATGAATTTATGGATGTGTTTCTAGAAAAGTTGTCAGCATTACCTCTAGAAAGAAAAATTGAATTTTGTATTAACTTGGTTCTAGGGACTCAACCAATATCGATACCTCCGTACCGAATGGCATCGACAGAGCTAAGGGAGTTAAGGGAACAATTGCAAGATTTAATTAATAAGGATTTTATTCGCCCGAGTGTGTCTCTTTGAGCAGCACTAGTGTTGTTTATAAAGAAGAAAGATAGTAGTCTCAAGCTATGCATAAATTATCGATAGCTAAATAAAGTCACAATCAAGAATAAATATCCACTTCCAAGGATTGATGATTTGTTTGACCAATTGCAAGGGGCCCAATGCTTTTCGAAGATTGATCTGAGGTCTAGATATCATCAATTAAGGATCAGGGAAGAAGACATACCCAAGACCACATTCTGTACGAGGTACGGATATTATGAATTTTTTGTGATATCTTTTGGATTGACTAATGCCCCTGCTGCTTTTATGGATTTGATTAATAGTGTGTTTCGAGCATACTTAGATAGATTTGTAGTCGTCTTTATTAATGACATTCTCATATATTCGAGGAGTTGGGAAGAACATGCACAACATTTAAAGATCGTGCTATAAACCCTACGGGAGCATAGATTGTACGCGAAATTTTCTAAATGTGCGTTTTGGTTGAGTAGCGTTGGTTTTCTGGGACATATTGTATCTAGGGACGAAGTGCAAGTAGATCCCAACAAAGGCTAAACCCACGATAGTTATGGAAATTAGGAATTTTCTGGGATTGGTTAGGTATTATCGACGATTTGTGAAGGATTTCTCTAAAATAGCTTCCCCGTTGACGAGGCTAACTCAAAAGGGGTTATGATTTGAATGGTCAGAGGCTTGTGAACATAGTTTCCAAACATTAAAAGGTTGTTTGACTTCAGCACCCGTATTAAGTTTGCCATGTGGGTCTGGGGCCTACATTGTGTATTGTGACGCTTCAAGAGTTGGATTAGGGTGTGTACTAATACAGCATGGTAGAGTCATTGCTTATGTCTCAAGAAAACTTAAAAGGCATGAACAAAATTATCCTACGCACGATCTGGAGATGGCAGCGATCATGTTTGCCTTAAACATATAGAGGCATTATTTGTATGGAGAAACGTGTGAAATATATACAGATCATAAAAGTTTGAAGTATATATTTCAACAGCAAGATCTAAACCTAAGACAACGCAGATGGATGGAATTATTGAAAGACTATGATTGTACGATACTGTACCAGCCTGGCAAGGCAAATGTTGTAGCGGATGCCTTAAGCCGAAAGTCAATGGGTAGTATGGCTCACATAGTAGTGGAGAGAAGGTCGATAGTGCAAGGATTACAGGATTTGGGTAACATGGGAGTCAAATTTGAGGTCAATGGATCAGACGTACTATTGGCACATTTCAGGGTTTGACCAATACTAATTGATTGAATTCGAGATGCCCAAGGTAGAGATATATTTGTGATGACTATTTTAGGGAGTATAGGTGAGCGTGTTTCCGAATTCGATTTTGGGTCTGATGGATTGTTGAGATATGGGTCTCGAATCTATGTGCCAAATTTAGATGGATTAAGGGAAGATATTCTAGAGGAAGCACACATTGTTACTTATGCAGTACATCTAGGAATGACCAAGATATATCATGATTTAAGATCCATATATTGGTGGCAAAGACTGAAGAAAGATGTAGGGGAATACGTTTCGAGATGTTTAGTGTGCCAACAGGTGAAGGCAGAGCACCGAAGGCCTTCGGGATTACTACAACCGTTACCGATACCCGAATAAAAGTGGGAACATATAGCCATGGACTTCGTAACTGGGTTACCCCGAACCAGAGAAGGATACGATTCCATATGGATGATTGTTGATTGGTTGACTAAGTCAGCACATTTCCTTCCAATCAAGACTAAGTTTGGGCTAATACAATATGCTCGAATTTACATTAACGAGATTATTAGACTCCATGGCATACCTGTGACTATTGTGTCAGATCGGGGACCACAATTCACTAGTCGATTTTGGAGGAGGTTACAAGATGAATTAAGGAGCCAACTGGACTTTAGTATAGCATATCACTCTCAAACAGATGGTCAACCCGAGTGTACGATCTAAATATTAGAAGATATGTTAAGAATGATCGTGTTAAATTTTAGAGTTTCTTGGAACTTATACTTGCCTTTGGCAGAATTTGCATACAATAATAGTTACCAAACGAGTATCAAGATGGCGCTGTTTGAGGCACTGTATGGGCAAAAGTGTAGGTAACCCATCGGATGGCTAGAAGTGAGAGAGAGGAAACTATTAGGGTTGGAAGTGGTACAAGCTACGGAGGAAGGAGTACAAATAATTCGAAAATGAATGTTGGCAGCTCAGAATAGACAAAAGTCGTATGCCGACAACTGACGTAGGCCCTTGGAGTTCGGACTAGGTGAATATGTGTTCCGAAAAGTCTCGCCTTGTAAAGGAATACGAAGATTTGGCAAGAGAGGAAAGCTTAGTCCTCGATACATTGGCCCGTTTGAAATATTGGAATGAGTAGGTACTGTTGCTTATCAATTGGCATTACCATCGAATTTTGAAGGAGTCAATCTAGTGTTTCATGTATCCATACTCAAGAAATACGTTCGAGACCCTTTGCACGTGATAAGACACGATACGGTACTATTGAAACATGGGTTAGAATACCAAAAGTAGCTTATAACCATATTGGACCATCAAGTCAAAAGGCTTCGCTATAAAGACATCACCTTAGTGAAAAGTATTATGGCAAAACCATTCAATGGAAGAGGCAACTTAGGAATCAGAAGAAGAAATGTGAGTAGGATATCCACAATTGTTTAAGGATTAAAGGTGCGAATAAGTGCTTCTATGTTATTGAAATTCGAGGACAAATTTATTTTAAGTGGGGGAGTTTGTGACATCCCATGTAGGGGTTGGCTTTAGGAGAAACACAAAAAGGAAAAAGAATAGAAGAAAGGGAGGGGAGCCCCGGTAAAAAGGGGAAAAGAAATGATAAAAAGAAGCAAAAAATGGAAAAGAAAAGGGAAAAAAGAAAAGAAGGAAAGAGAAAACGAAGAAAAAAATGAAGAAAAATAAGAGAACAGCATCAGGGAGAGAAAAAAAAAAGAAAAAAAGGGAGAAAAAGGAGAGAGCAACGTCGGGAAAAAAAAAAGAAAAGAATGAAGAAAAAGAGAGAGCAGCACCAAGGAGAAAATAAGAAGAAAAAAAGGGAGAAAAAAGAGAGAGTAGCACCAGGGAGAAAAAAAAAGAAAAGAAGGAAGAAAATGAAAGAGCAGCGCCGAGGAGAAACAAAAAAGAAAAGAAGGAGGAAGAGGAGAGAGCAACGCCAGGGAGAGAAGAAAAAGAAAAAAAAGGAAGAAAAAGGAGAGAGTAGAGCCAAAAAGAATGGGAAAGGAAGAAAGCATAGCTAAATCTACGTGCGAACCAATAATAAAGTAGCATCTCGCTAATATGAGGTGAGTGGGTGTTAAATTTTGAAAATTATATTCCTATAATATTATATCCATTGTGTTTGACAGTTGATGAAATTGTGGATAGTATGAGTTGGTAGAAAATTTAGGTTGTTTATAGATGTGATAGAATTTTTTTAAAAAATTCTATTTCTTGATATTATACGTACTATGTATATATATGTTTTTTAAGTATGAGGAAACAAATTTTTGACTGATTTTATTTCAAAATTATGCCTTGCAATTTGTGTATTGTCTAGGCCAATTGCTATTATACTGCTTATCAAGATATGATGATAAGTTGCTTATTTCTCTTAGTACGATAAATTGGCAGACATGCCATATTTTAAATAATTTATGTATAACGTGCAATTTATGAGTGAAATTTTTAATTTATCATGCCTTGCAAATGCTTTAAATTTGCAATGATTGTTATTTGCACGTGATTGAGAAACCTAGCAGTAGATCTTGTCGCCACACTGGGTTAAGTGTGATCTTTGTGCACAAAGTAGAAACTACTGTTATTGATATTCAATTTTAGAAAAAGAGAGACCTGAAGCCCCGATTTATATACGGTAACGTGAGTAGTTCCCACAAGTTGGTAAAAGGGGACTTGAAGCCCCAATTTATATTGGTGACGTGAGCGATTCTCACGAGTAGGTAAAAGGGGAAATGAAGCCTCGATTTATATACAGTGACGTAGGTAGTTCCCACGAGTAGGTAAAAGGGGACCTGAAGCCCCGATTTGTATTGGTGACGTGGGCGGTTCCACGAGTAGGTAAAAGGGGACCTGAAGCCCCGATTTGTATTGGTAACGTGGGCGGTTCCCACGAGTAGGTAAAAGGAGACCTGAAGCCTCGATTTATATATGGTAACGTGGGCAGTTCCCACGAGTAGGTGATGATATTTGAGAATAAGCCTAAGGGCTATACTAAATCTACCCGAGGACGATGCTCATTCATCTATTGTTTTAGTATACATTACATGTCATTGACACGTAAATTTTTATTAATGGTTAATAAGTAAAATCTACATATACATTTACTTGAAATTCATCATTTTTTTAAACTTGCAAGGCATAAAATACCTTTCTGTTTAATGGAATATTTTTCTACGCGTACTCTCGGATTTATAACTAATCCCTCTTTATGTTGTTTCCCCTTCTCGCCTGCTCACTGAGTCGATGATTATCATTGAGTTTATGAGACTCACACCCTTTTATTTCCTCCTTTTGCAGACAAGGACTAGTCTAACGTGAAACCATCGGTGAGCATAGTCTACCGTAGATTGAGTAAAGATAATTCTTAACTCATTTTCGAGCCACTCCGCTGATAGAGGTTGGGTTGTAATACTCTGAATTTGTATGTGGCAAACATTGGTTTTCGATATAAGGAAAATTTGAGATTTCGAACTCAAAGTAGTTTAATTGTGATAGCATGACTTAAAGTAAAAAAAAATGAAATGATTATGCTTATTTTTGAATTCAAGTATACGTGTATATATACATAATTTAATATTCACACGGTTTGATGGAAGTGTACAGAGAATTGTTGAAAAAGTCAAATGAGGTTTGTTCGGGACTTGATAGGATATCTCGAAAGTTTCAGACGCCAATAGCGATCTAGGAGGGGTCATTACCTTTTTTATATTTTTATGTACATTTTATTTACTAAATTTTTATTTTTTGTTATTTTTGGGTATATGGATATGGATATATATATATATTGATGCATTCCAATATGAACCCTAAGTTTGCACTTCGGACTCTAAGCTTGTATTTTGGACACTAACCCTAAACGTAGGTGACGTGTTAAGCTCATTCCAACATAATTAAAGCTCAAATAAAAATAATCTGAAAAAATTAAAATTTGGACTAATCAGTAATTAACTAGTACGAGTTAATAAAAAATTTACAATAAACAATTTTGGATAAAAGGAGATGTCTATAGCTATTCTTGATTATTATGCATTGCGTACTATGAAAATCATGAATTTCATTTTTTGCGAAAAAATATACATTGAAAAAGAAATTCTCTTCTTTTAAAATGAATGTACGTAACTTTAAAGAAATATTTTAGGGATTTTTTTTTTGCAAACTTCAAGATATTGTCTCTCATTTAAGCATTTTGAGAGGATCACTTAAATTTTTTTTTGGCAAAAGACAAATATAGATGATATGGAATCTAGCTTTGGTCAAAAACAAATATCATATCAAATAATATTTTATTATTTTAATAATAAAAAAATATAAAAAGTTATAATAGGAAGAAACGAGGAACAAAGCATAATAGCACCTTGAAGTGAACTTTTCTGAAAAGTTATATCCATAGCTTGACAAAATAAAGCATAGCCTCGACATATGGCCCACGTAGAAAGATTCCCTTAAAGAAATTGCTGAAAATGAAGTTCCCAGAAATACCAGCAGCAAAGCAATACAATAATCGATGTTCCCAGCCACTCTTACCACGGCGCCCGATCCCTAGACAACACTGGCGTTTCTATATTCCTAGACGCGTTCTCTAACATTCACTTGTTATATACCAATATACAATCCAGTCTACATGGCATTTCACTCAATATATTCTAAGATCATATCTCCAACTCATTCTGTATAGTTTTCTTTGAGCTTCAAATTTAAGTCTAGGGATGTCAACGGGTCGAGTACCCTATAATTTTGAAGTACCCGAACTCTAACCCTATTAAAAATCAACTACCCTAACCCTATTAATTACCCGTATAATTTTAAATTTATTACCCTAACCCTAATCTTATTTTTTTTTACTACCCTATAATTACCCAAACCGGTTTAAAAACCCGATTAGATTAAAAAATTATTAAAATATATTTCATGGTTACCCAATTACTTGAATCCGTATACATATACAATAATATTTCTCTACGTATTTCATAAAATTAACTATTAGTTAAATTAATAAAAACAGAAATAATGAAATTTAAAATTAAATAATCAAAAACAAAAATCTTAAACATAAACTTAAATAACTAAAAACAAATATCTATACAACGATATAAACTTAAATAACTATACATAAATATCCAAATAACAACATAAATTTAAATAACTAAACACAAAAATTCATCCAAATAACAACATTTGTATTAGGAAATTGTGAAGTAAGTTAACACTCTTTTTTTAATAAGCACAAAAAAACAAAATTTACTATATGAATTTTATAATTTTATAAATTATAATTTTTATAATATTAATATAAAGTAAATAATAAATATATATTAAAAGTATTATAGTGTATATAAAAAATAGTAATTATATGTTTTATAAATAAATTCAATTTATATAAAATATAGTTATTAAAAGATCTTACAATTTAATTAATAATCATAATTTTATTAATTATATGAATTTGTCCTTAGTTATAGGAAATTTAAAAAAAAATAGCTAAGTTTCAAATCAAAACTATGCTAATCTCATAACTTCTTTTTACATAATTAACTTTATATATTATAAATTTATATAAATAAAAGTATATATATTATTTAGTAATTAATTTATACAATAATAATTATATTCTTTATAAATGAACATAATATATAATGTAAAGTGTACGTGTTAAAAGATATTACAAGTTTTATATTATAAAATATATATATTAAAAGTATTATAGTGTATATACAAAATAATAATTATATTCTTTATAAATAAACCCAATGTATATAAAGTATAGACATTAAAAGACATTACAATTTTATTAATTAATTTAATTAATTATATGAATTTGCCTTTAGTTACATGAAATTTAAAGAAAAAAGCTAAGTTTCAAAATTATCATAATCTCATAACTTCTTTTTAGATATTAACTTTATATATTATTTAATAATTAATTTATACAATAGTAATTATATTTTTTATAAATGAACATAATATATAATATAAAGTGTATGTGTTAAAAGATATTACAAGTTTTATATTATAAAATATATATATTAAAAGTATTATAGTGTATATACAAAATAATAATTATATTCTTTATAAATGAACCCAATGTATATAAAGTATAGATATTAAAAGACATTGCAATTTAATTAATAAAATTGTTAATAATTACAATTTTATTAATTAATTTAATTAATTATATGAATTTGCCTTTAATTATATGAAATTTAAAGAAAAAAGCTAAGTTTCAAAACTATTCTAATCTCATAATTCTACTTAGATATTAACTTTATATATTATTTAGCAATTAATTTATACAATAGTAATTATATTCTTTATAAATAAACATAATATATAATATAAAGTGTATGTGTTAAAAGACATTTCAAGTTTTATATTATAAAGTATATATATTAAATATATTATAGTGTATATACAAAATAGTAATTATATTCTTTATAAATGAACCCAATGTATATAAAGTATAGATATTAAAAGACATTACAATTTAATTAATAATTATAATTTTATTAATTAATTTAATTAATTATTTGAATTTACCTTTAGTTACATGAAATTTAAAAAAAAAAACTAAGTTTCAAAACTATTCTAATCTCACAACTTTTTTTAAGATATTAACTTTATATATTGTAAATTTATATAAACAAATGTATATATATTATTTTGTAATTAATTTATATAATAGTAATTATATTCTTTATAAACAAACATAATATATAATATAAAGTATATGTGTTAAAAGACATTACAACTTATAGTAACTATAAACTATCTAATCATATGTATATATTACAATTAATAATTTTATAAGTTATAATTTTTATAATGTTAACACAAAACAAATAATAAATATATTTATATTTAAAGTATATATATATACTAAAAGTAGTATAGTAATTATATTTCTTATAATATTACTCAATATATATAAAATATATATATTTAAAAACATTTCAAGTTAGTATATATAATAATCATAATTCAATGAATTAATTTAATTAATTATATGAGTTTGTCTTTAAGTACATGAAATTAAAAAAATAGTTAAATTTCAAAACTATTTTAAACTCAAAGACTCTCTTTAAGTATATATATTATAACTTATAAGTTATAATTTTTGTAATCTTAACCCATAATAAAAAGTAAATATATTTTTATATATTATTTGTATATAATAGTAATTATATTCCTTTGTAATATGATATGATATTTATATTATATAAAACATAATTAATAATTTAATAATTTTTTTATTTATATATATTCATATCATTACATTAGTTATTTAGCTAACTATATTTTAAAAATTATATTTTGTCAATATAAAACAAATAGATCAGCTTGTCCAGATGGTGGAGACGTTGCCGCTTTTCCTTCATGGCCTGGGTTCGAGTCTTGATGCATTCATTTTATTCAACTATTTAAATAATAAAAAAATAAATAAACAGGTATTCTTAACGGTAAACGGGTAGCTTAATGGGTTCATAAACGGGTAGTTTAACGGGTAATCTTAACAGTAAACAGGTAATGTTAACGGATTCATAAACGGGTAGCTTAACGAGTTCATAAACGGGTACCCATGAAATCCGAATAATGAATAATTGGTTCGGGTAGCGGGTATCCATCGTGTGATACCTGAACCCTACCCGAACCTGGGTCGGATAGTGAAAATACTACCCGAACCCGCTCTTAATCCGCTTATAAGGTACCCTAACTCGGTTTAACCGGGTTGAGTACCGCGGGTACCTATAATAGGGTACCCGTTGACATCCCTATTTAAGTCCATAAAATGGCGATGAGCATGAGGAAGAAGGCTTTCAAACCAAAAGTGAGGGTCCAGCGAATAAAATCAGAAATGGGAAAGATAAGGGAAGATCAAAGATGCATAAGAGAGGAACAAAGAAATATAGGAGAAAGGTTTGGAGATGTTAAACGCCAATGCGATCAACTCAGAGAGGAAACTCAAGTGATTATGAAGCAAACAGCTTGCAATCGGATTCGGCTTATTCTTATGTTTAATATCTTACGAGCACGAGAAGAAGGGGACTTTGATAAAGCCGCTGCCCTCACTCACTTGATTAAGTTGGTTTCTAATAGAAGCAGCAAGCATAACTTATGTAATTAAAATAATTTTTCTTTCACCCAAAAAAATAAGTTTTATGTATTACTATTGTTATCTCACTTTTTCTGTTTTCCTCTTTAATGATTTATGGGAATGGTTGGATTTGATCAAAATAGGGATACCTTGGCCGACTGAAGAAAATGGATCAAAAGTAGTTTTTACTTCAATCATGTCCTTATATTTTTATTTTGATTAAATAAACCCTTATAAGTCATGATTAATGAATTCTTATTGATTAAAATGACAGTTGTCATTCTATATCGACGTGTCAATGACATAGAGTTGATGTGAAGAGTGAAAAATGTCATACGGTCATGTTATCATATTAAATTAATATGCTTTTTTATGTATTTGAGGGAAAAGTGATTCGAACCTTGCTCTTTAGGAGAGAGAAATTATGCATCAATTAATGAGCCAAATGCTCGGGTGTATGTGAAATTAGTTTTTTTTTTTATAATTGGGAGAAAAGGGACTCGAACCCTGCTCTTTAAGTAAGGGGATCATGCATCAACTAATAAGTCAAATGCTTGGATGCATATTTCAAATTAGTATGTTACGTTATTATTAATTATGATATATTAACATGTTACATCATTATTAATTATAATATGTTAACATGCCACGCTTGTGTTACACGATATAAAATGACAAATGATAAATGACATTTTGACTAAATCAACTATTAGTTATGAAAGCTTATTTGATTTAAAATAAAAGTACAAAAACTTATTTGATTTAAAATAAAAGTATAAGGGCTTGATTGAATGAAATAGAAGTATAAGGGTTTATTTGAATTTTTTTAAATAATTTAAAGACTTTTTTTAGATATTATGTCTTTCTTATATACATACATATAAAATATGAAAAGTTATTAGGATTGATTTATTAGTGTTTATTATTATATTATTTGCTATTGCTTGCTAATGTACCTATAAATGAACAAATTTTGTTATGTTTTAAGAGCCTTCTCTCGTAACCTTTACACTATGCCCTGCTATTTTCCTGCAGGTTTAGTCACCCATATGAGGCAGCTTGTAGATGATAGATCTCTCAAGTGTGTTGCAGTACGACCATCTTAGAATAATTAATATACTCAATTTACAATATGATTATCTTATTTTTTTTGTGGTATTTATTTTTATTTGCTTCACTTTCAGTATTTATTATTGCTATTCTTTCTTTAATTTTATAATTAGACACGCATGCGCCTTTAATGACATCAATTGGACTCCTACTTGTAAATGACATTTAATATAAGGTCTACGTTTATGAAACTATAATTAAGAGTGAAAGATGCTAGCTGGTGAGAGAAAAGAAAAGATAAAAACAAAAATAAATAAATAAAACGTTAGTAGCACATCCTCTGGTGAGAGAAAAGAAAAGATAAAAACAAAAATAAATAAATAAATAAATAAATAAATAAAACGTTAATAGCACATCCTATACTCAACAAGTTATATATATATATAGAAATCGTCAATTAATAGAATTTCGCGTTCAAAAACAAAGCCCACAAAGCTCTGCGTCTACTCCCGCCCGATTAGAGCAAAGGACTCGTAAAACAAAGCAAAGGAAATCCTCGTTTACAAGATGTTACTAAGTTAGCCCTTTAACTTAGCAGCAAATTATTGTTTAACAGAGTTTTAATTTTTTTTAAAAAAATAACAAATATATTAAATCTTCTGACTGAGAAGTTATAGTACAAAAAAAAAAAAGAAAATTGGGATTTTTTTTCTTCAAAATTCTATCTTTTCTCATTATCTCATTTTAACAACTTTGTGGTGTTGATAATTAATAAAATAATAACCTGCCTAGACATTTTTTGCATGTGCAAATTTTCATGGGCTAATTAAAAATTTCACATAGTTTATGATACCGACAAAAAAACTTTTTTATTTTTCACAAAATAAATTTTGTATATGGATTTTAACTCATTGATTATAAGCTATGCTAAGCTAGAGGGTTGAATAGTACTATGATGAATTTCAAGAAATTTTCTACTGATTGAGAGAAAAAGAAATTAGAGAAGGACAAAAAATGATAAGGGTGTGGTTCACTAAGTAAGAAAAAGTATAGAGACATGGAAAATGTAAAGTAATTTATAATAATTCCATGAATCCTTATCCTTCAACTAAAGAAACTAAGTGTAACCTGGCTTGATGAGTTAAGGTTTTTGTAAAACCCGGATCAATAAAATACTTACCATGTCCTCTATGTACTTGACAACAAGCTAGAATACTCAGGTGTCTCGAAAAATCAACAAAAGTCAATATTGACCCTAGAGATACAGCTAAGCAGAATTAAACCTCGAACTAATTAAAATAGAAATTTTAAGGTGAAATTGAGAATTTCACGGTCCAGGGATGGCTTAAAATGACAATTCGGAGTTCGAGGGCTGATTTGGAGTCAATCGAAAAAATTGACCGATTAGGGGCAAACTGGTCATTTTACCACCAAAAATTTAAAGTTGGTTATTTGATGAAAATTTTGACCAAGATTATCTATTTGAAGTATAATATGATCATTTGAAGCTTAATACGAGGTTTAACAGTGAAAATTTTTAATTTTCGATATTTTTGGAGCATAAGGGCAAAATGGTAATTTTACCATTAGAGGATAAAACGGGAATCTTTAGAAAAGATTTTGACCCTATTTGACTAAGATTGATCAATTGAAATATAATTTGAGGTTGAAAAGTAGAAAAAAAATGTAATTTAGGTAAATTTCGGAGTATAGGGCCAAAATCGTAATTTTTTCATCTTGGGGGCAAATCGGTAATTTTTTGCCCCCAACATTGTCAAGACCAAGGGATTTTATTCAACATGGCAATGGATAAATATGAGAATTGTGTGGCAGAGAATTAATGGAATAAAAGTCAAATATTTAAAATTTGAACCAATTAGAAATTGCCATGTGTCATACTTGTAATATTTTATTATTTACCTTGTAAAAGCATAAAAGATCAGCCCATTTTCACTCCAAGAGTTGGCAAAAACCAGAACAAAGAGGGGAAAGGAAAAACAAGAAAAACCTAGGTGAAAATTGGAGAAAAAGAGTTGAAAATCAAGGATTTGATCAAGCTAAGGTAAAATTTCTTTGATTTTGCTAGTAACCCATCTTACCCATGCATTTCTTTCCGTTTTCCATGCATGAAACTTGAGATCTCATGTTGAACCCATGCTGGCCGAACCTTCAAGGAGGAGTTTTGGTTCTTGATTTTGCTAGATTTCAATGGATCTAGGTGTTTTTAGTTGATTTGTAAGGTTAAGTGTGAAAATCTAGCAAGAAAAATATTTGTTCTTCATTTAACCCATTTAGGCCGAATATTATAGGGGTTGAATGACTGCTGAAATTGATGCTAAATTGAGGTATTTAAGTGAGATTTGATGAATTATGAATATAGAAATTAAATGGGAATTTTTGGTGCAAAGATACAAATTTTACCTAATAGAGGTAAAAGCGTAATTTGTATTCTAGGACTGATACACTGACCCACATTCACAGTAATTGAGTATTGTGGATATAATTGGACTATTAGAAATTGAAATGGGTCAAATCAAAATTAAATTAGAGATTTTAGCCAATTAAACCGAGTATATTGTGACTTAGGTCAAAAATCGTATTTAAGCGATTAATCAGGCGTTTTGCATTCCATCGCCTGCATTCATTTAGACTTAGAGAGTATGAAATAATTTATGACAAATTGACACAAATTATTGAATTTTGTGTCATGTATTATGGATAGGTGGTGAGCCATTTGACAAGGGTAGGAGACTACACCTACAGACCGAGAATAAGAGTATTTCTACTTCTAATACTGTGAGTAAACATATTATCGTCTTAATTATCTAGAGTAGATTTTGTTAAATTCGATGATTTTATGAAAAATCATTTTATTTGGTAAATTACTTGTTTTATGAAAAAATTGTGAAATTTATGAAATAAATTGAATTTATAAAATAAATTAAACTTTTATAAATTGATTTGAAAATTGAACAATTGATTTTGAAATAGAGTACTTGGAGACTGGTGTTTGTGGTATAATAAATTGTATTTTTAAATCGATGTGGCTTATGAAAATGTGGCATGATTGACTGCTGGGTTATTGTGTTGGAAACTATACGAACTGCTGTTTGCCGTACAGGCTGGTTAGTGTTAAAATGGCCTGGTGATGCTGCTAAAATTTTTGTTAATTTGGTGGATTATTAACTACTGCAGTAAATGGGTTTCCGTGGACCAGGCCTACTTAGAGGGGCACGGTAAACCCTGCATGATATACCTCTGATGTGCCATGACCCGGAACTCCCCATCGAGCCCATGATAACCACCGCAACATCCCAATAGGCACTCATTACTCGGAATGCCTACTAGAACCTCGTAAGACTTAGCATCAGCTTTCGCACTTCCTCGGTGAGCGACAGTTATTAAATTTCATATTTCAAGAAATCATAAGTCGTTTCCAAACCAAAACGATAAAATACTATTTTTCAACTGACAAGGGCACTTTGGTCATTTTTCTTCAAAATTTTCGAATCTGACCAAAATTTCAACAGACGAGTGAAAAACGTATATGTCGTGATAAAAATTAAATTTAGACATCTAAAACGTTCTTTTAAATTAAAATTATTATTATTTCAATAAAATAAAAATATTCAAGAAATTATTCTAATTTCTTATAAAATAATTTTTATAGAAATATCAGTAAATAATTTTTATAGCGTAAAAGCTAAATATATTCATACATATTAAAATACAGTAAATCAAAGCGTGCAGTTACATTTTCAATGACACGTGGGCCCACAATAAACAAATGTAGAGAGGACAGTGAACCTACTGTTGGTGAGGTTGCAAAGCCAACGGTAGTCCTCAACAATGCTCAGCTATCTATTAACTAATCTGGGCTTGAAAGAGGGGAAAGGAGAGTGGTGAGATTATAAAATCTCAGTGAGTAAATAGATACCATCTAAACTGTCTAAAGTCGAGTAAAAGGAGACAAATTTAAAATTTATTCTTTGTATTAAATTCACCTTATCTTAACTCATTTTAACTGAGTAAAATAGAATTATTTTACTCGAATAAATACTATGGCTTATGAATCTTTCAAAATCTTAACTTGGCTCTTGCCAAAATCATTCTCGAGGATACCCCTGCAGAGGCATCTGACTAAGATCGCCAAGACTATTTAGTGTCATATACACATGAATATATATATATATATATATTTTATATCTGAAAATCTAGTCATGCCTTGGCATTGGCTAAGTCTCACTCTCACGCTTTGGTCCACGCGATGTGCACTCAAACTTTACCTCTGGAGATACCCCACACATGGCTCTCCGATCGAGGTAAGGTAAATCTGATTATGTGCCCTCTCTCTTAGGCTGGCTCACAGAACCTTCCACTGCAGGGATTATGAATTATTTTATTTACCACCTTATTTATAAAATCTTAACTAGCATGACATGGCAATTTATTGCAATCTAGCCTCTCAAGGCTGAATACATAGTATATATAATTTCAACACAAACCAGTCTAGCCATTCATGCTCACATATTGGTATAAAGCCATATGATTTAAAGCACAATTTATAACACAAGCAGGCAATCTCCAATTACTCTAATTTCAAAACTAATTGTTCAATTTTCAAATCAATTTATAAAAATTCAATTTATTTCGTAAATCCAATTTATTTTATAAATTTCATAATTTTCTTGTAAAATCAACTATTCACCCAATAAAATGATTTTCATAAAATCATCAAATTTAATAAAATCTACTCTAGATAATTAAGATGATAATAAGTTTACTCACTGTTTTTCGAAAATTAATTCCGGGTACTCTGATTACTAATCCTCCAGTGCGATTTCGTTGCCTCTACGAGAGAATTCACCATCTTGACAAATTGCACAATAATTTAATTATTACATTTATGCTAATTAGGTATAAAATTAACCTAATTTCTATATGAATGCATGGGATGCTCGATTAACCGCTTAAACGCGATGTTAACCTAATTCGGCCTATTATCCGATAAAATAGCCATTGTGTCCAATTTAACTCCAAATTGTGTCATTCCTTTTCTAATACCACAAATCATCAATTATCAGTCAAATGACACAAAATTCAGCTTAATTTCCTTTTCATTGCTTCATAGAAAAATTTGACTATAATGGGGCATTGTCACTAAAATTTTTTCTACATAATTTCCTCACCATAATTGATCCATTTCTAACCCATTTCACTTGAAATGAAATCATTTCATTACACACACACACACACCATAAGGCATTCGGTCATGGAAAATTGGTTGGGGAAATAGAATTTTTCCTTATTGTTTTACTTCTAAACATACTAAACTAACCTTAAACACTAACATAACTCAAATTCAAACAATTCCAACATCATTTCTTCCATCATACCCATTTGTTCATAATTGAATTCATTATAAAATCATGCTTCTCAACTATAGAAAATGAAAAGAAATGCATGGGTATTGTAGATCTTAGGTAAAAGTGAAGAAATTTTACCTTTTTCACTTGATTTTTTTTGAAAATCACACTTTTTCTTGAATTTTTGGCTAGGTTTTTGGTTTTTCTTCTTTGTTTTCTTTTCTTCTTGCCTTGTTTCCCTTTTGGCCAAATATGGTGAGAGAAAATGGGTTTATGGGCTGATTTTTATGGCTTAGGAATAAAATAATGTGACTTGCCACGTGTCACATGCTTATTGGTCCAAAATTTTAATTATTTGACTTTTATCCTTAAATTCTCCTCCACACATTTGTCATATTTACCTATTTCCATGATGAATAAAATCCCCTGGTCTTGACAAGTGTTAGAGGTGAAAAATTACCGATTTGTCCACGGGGCGAAAAAATTACGATTTCACCCCTATACTCAAAAATGTACCGAACTTACATTTTTCTCACTTTTCAACCTCAAATAACACTTCAATTGATGAATCTTAATCAAATGGGGCCAAAATCTTTTCTAAAAATTCTCGTTTTGTCCTCTAGTGGTAAAATTACCATTTTACCCTTATGCTCTAAAAATATCGAGAAATTAAATTTATCATTGCTAAACTTCATATTATGCTCCAAATAATCATATTATATTTCAAATAATTAATCTTGGTCAAATGTGATCAAAATCTTTTATAGAATCTCTATTTTATCCTTAAATGGCAAAATGACCGTTTTATCCCTAATCAATCAATATTCCTGATTGACTCCAAACCGGACCTCGAACTCCGAATCACTATTTTGAGTAATCCCTGGACTGTGAAATTTTCAATTCCACTCTTAAAATCCTTATTTGAACTTGTTTGAGGTTTAAATCATCTCAGTTATGTTTTTAGTTATAATACCGATTTTTAAATACTTTTTCGAACTGTTCAAATATACTATCACTCTATCAGTCACATGTATAACTTGGCAGATATTTTAGGGCTGGGCTTGATAGCATTACCCCCCTTAAAATAAAATTTTGACCTCAAAATTTCATTTACTTAGCTCGGAGAGAAGGTAGGAGTATTGTCTTCCATTATTCCCACATACTTCCGGTTTATCTCACAGTTATGAAATATCAATCTTCTTAATCATATTAATCCATCTCGTACAACTTAACCATGCTATAGATCATATTTCTCTAATATCATTTCCTTAACTATTTCCCAAGATCTCTTATGTTCACCTAGTTTAACTTCTGATGAGATTTCTTATCATTGTACTACCTACATCACTCTTCACATTAAGTTTAAATCTTGAACCACTAAAAATCATTCTTCATTTTAGTTGATTACAATGTCAACTCCACATATGTATATATATGCCTTATAATCCCATTAATGCTGCAAAGATTTATCTTAATTTGGTCATTGCATAATATTAGCGAAAATATGAGTTACTAAAAATAGAAGTTCATATAGCCCCCTGTCTATGATTTGTGCTACAGTCACAAGCCATAAACAAGAATCTACATTCACTCCAATAACTTTAATACTTTCATAATCAATTGTTCACTAATCAAATATTAACTTACACCATAAATCCTGAGAATCATCATTTTTCCTCAATTATCTTTCATGCCTCTATATTGCTTTGTATCCTTCTTGTATTCCAACATTAATTTGTCACTTAAGATTTAAACTCATTTGGACCTTGTATACCTCAAGCATTTTTTTGAGTTCTAATTTCCACAATATAATAAGAAATTCTTACAGCAATATTCCATATAAACTCATTTACTATATTATTCTTGAAACCTTTATTTACATTCTCAGCACTTAGTATTTACATATCTTATCACTATCTTACATCTATGTCTAACTTTTTACTCGTTTTCTCTAGGTTGGACTCATGATTCATCTTCCTTTACAGCAAAAATTCTTACCGAAGAACGAGTCTGTGGTCTAGAAGGTGAATATACTGGGGCGTTACTCTCTACATCAGACTTATAGTCACTCCCTGTCTCGAGTGTAATCCAGAGGAATCTCTCCTTTGCATATCAATATGAGCTGATGGAGATGGGACAGCTATAGTAGCTTGTCTTAATAGTGAGCAATTACTCCTAATATGACCTAGCTAATTATAGTGATAACATCGTGTAGGCCCTCTACACAGCCTGATATGATAATTCCCGCATTCTCTACATCTATTAGAACCTCCGAAATTCTTTCCAGAAACAGTCATCTCAGACCTACTAAATCTCGGAGGTCTCTACTGTGTCTGTGAAAACGAGGGTCGGGAAGATGTCACCGGATCAAAGGTAGTATCTATTGAAATAGATGAGTCTTTGCCTCTTTTAGATGGCTGATTGGAAGATACACTCATGTTCCTCTTCTTTACAATTTCAGCTTGCATTCTTCTACTTTCATTTGCGAACTTCTTGGCCCTTAAAGCCATTTGTACTTTCTCTTTTTGCGGCTCCTTACCAGTCACTGTCATTCGGTCTCTAATGTCATTTCGGAGTCCTTCCTCAAAATAGTTGGCCTGATCTTGTTCAGTCTTTACTAAGTCAGGCACATAAGACATCAGCTCATTAAATCGAGCCTCGTATTCTTCTACCATCAGACTTTCTTGTTTCGAACTCAAAAATTCTCTTTTCTTCTCTTTTTGATGAAAGCGAGTATAATATTGATCATCAAATTCCTTTAGAAAGTCTGACCAAGTAAGAGGAATAGTAGAACGGGACTTCACCGAATTCCACCAAGTACGAGCTCTCTTTTCCAATAATTGGGTGGCCATCATCAGCTTCATGTCATCATCCAATCTCATATCAGAGAGTGTCTTTGAAACCCGATTGATCCAATCCTTGGCTACGGTGGCATCCAATTCACCTGTAAAAGACACGCAACCAAGATGCCTGGCCTCTTTTAGTTTCTTAGGAATAGATATGTCCTGTACTGGCGGTGGGATGAAGGAGCAACTGGAGGCACTACATGTGGGACTTGACTAGTCTATGCTTGACCAACCATTGTGGTAAAATAAGCTGTCAGTGCCTGTACTATCTCAGGAGGCATGGTAGGAACGCCAGTAGGTGGCGGAGGAGGTGGATGTCGAGGACTCTCGAGTTGCTCAGCAGCAAGCGCTGCCTGAAAAGTAGATGCAATTGTTTCCCTTCTATTGCCTCTCGTTGACGAGATTGGGAATAACCCCTTCCTTTACCAGCTGATCTAATTAGAGGTGGGCGTTCACGTCTAGGAAGCATGTTATTCTATAAAAGATAACAAAGCAGGTTTAAGCAACCTCAAACTCTATATGAAGATGCATCCTATTTAATCAAACCCAATTTAACCTAACTCGGGCCACGCAGTGTTAGTGTAAATTTCTTAAAACAACTCTAAAACCAAATGTTATGATCTTTTTAAAACAAAAACTATGCTCTAATACCACCAAGATTGTCACAACCCGGAACTCCCCGTCGGGCCCATGACAACCGCCGCGATATCCCGATAGGCACTCATTACCCGGAATGCCTGCCAGAACCTCGCAAGGCTTAGCGTTAGCTTTCGTACTTCCCCGATGAGTGACAGTTATTAAATTTCATATTTCAAGAAATCATAAGTCGTTTCCAAACCAAAATGATAAAATACTATTTTTCGACTCACAAGGGCATTTTGGTCATTTTTCTTCAAAATTTTTGAACCTGACCAAAATTTCAATAGATGAGTGGAAAACGTATATGTCGTGATAAAAATTAAATTTAGACATCTAAAATGTTCTTTTAAATTAAAATTATTCTTATCTGAATAAAATAAAAATATTCAAGAAATTATTCTAATTTCTTATAAAACAATTTTTATAGAAATACCAGTAAATAATTTTTATAACGTAAAAGCTAAATATATTCATACATACTATAATACAGAAAATCAAAGTATGCAGTTACATTTTCAATGACACGTGGGCCCACAATAAACAAATGTAGAGAGGACAGTGAACCTACTGTTGGTGAGGTTGCAAAGCCAACGGTAGTCCTCAGCAATGCTCAGCTATCTATTAACAAATCTAGGCCTGAAATGGGGGAAAGGAGAGTGGTAAGATTATAAAATCCCAGTGAGTAAACGGATACCATCTAAACTGTCTAAAGTCGAGTAAAAGGAGACAAATTTAAAATTTATTCTTTGTATTACAATTCACCTTATCCTAACTCATTTTAACTAAGTAAAATAGAATTATTTTACTCAAATAATTACTATGACTTATGAATCTTTCAAAATCTTAACTTGGCTATTGCCAAAATCATTCTCGAGGATACCCCTGTAGAGGCATCTAACTGAGACCGCCAAGATTATTCAGTGTCATATACACATGAATATATATATATATATTTATATTTTATATATGAAAATCTAGCCATGCCTTGGCATTGGTTGAGTCTCACTCTCACGCGATGGTCCATGCGATGTGCACTCAAACTTTACCTCCAGAGATACCCCACACACGGCTCTCTGATCGAGGTAAGGTAAATCTGATTATGTGCCCCCTCTCTTAGGCTGGCTCACAGAACCTTCCACTGCAAGGATTATGAATTATTTTATCTACCACTTTATTTATAAAATCTTAACTAGCATGACATGGCAATTTATTGCAATCTAGCCTTTCAAGGCTGAATACATAGTATATATAATTTCAACACAAACTAGTCTAGCCATTCATGCTCACATATTGCTATAAGCCATATGATTTAAAACACAATTTATAACACAAGCAGGCAGTCTCCAATTACTCAAATTTCAAAACCAATTGTTCAATTTTCAAATCAATTTATAAAAATTTAATTTATTTCATAAATCTAATTTATTTTATAAATTTCACAATTTTCTCGTAAAATCAACAATTCACCCAATAAAATGATTTTTCATAAAATCATCAAATTTAATAAAATCTACTCTAGATAATTAAGACGATAATAAGTTTACTCACTGTTTTTCGAAAATCAATTCCGGGTACTCCGATTACTAACCCTCCGGTGCGATTTCCTTATCTTTACTAGAGAATTCACCATCTTGACAAATTGCACAATAATTTAATTACTACATTTATGCTAATTAGGTATAAAATTAACCTAATTTCTATATGAATGCATGAGATGCTCGATTAACCGCTTAAACACGGTGTTAACCTAATTCGGCCTATTACCCGATAAAATAGCCATTGTGTCCAATTTAACACCAAATTGTATCATTCCTTTTCTAATACCACAAATCATCAATTATCAGTCAAATGACACAAAATTCAGCATAATTTCCTTTTCATTGCTTCATAGAAAAATTCGGCTATAATGGGGCATTGTCACTAAATTTTTTTCTATATAATTTCCTCACCATAATTGATCCATTTCTAACCCATTTCATTACACACACACACCATAAGGCATTCGGTCATGGAAAATTGGTGGGGGAAATGGAATTTTTCCTTGTTGTTTTACTTCTAAACATACTAAACTAACCTTAAACACTAACATAACTCAAATTCAAACAATTCCAACATCATTTCTTCCATCATATCCATTTGTTCAGAATTGAATTCATTACAAAATCATGCTTCTCAACCATAGAAAATGAAAAGAAATGCATGGGTATTGTAGATCTTTGGCAAAAGTGAAGAAATTTTACCTTTTTCACTTGATTTTCCTTGAAAATCACATTTTTTCTTAAATTTTTGGCTAAGTTTTTGGTTATTCCTCTTTGTTTTCTTTTCTTCTTGCCTTGTTTCCCTTTTAGCCGAATATGGTGAGAGCAAATGGGGTTTATGGGCTGATTTTTTTGGCTTAGTAATCAAATAATGTGACTTGCCACGTGTCACATGCTTATTGGTCCAAAATTTTAATTATTTAACTTTTATCCTTAAATTCTCCTCCACACATTTGTCATATTTACCTATTTCCATGATGAATAAAATCCCTTGGTCTTGACAAGTGTTGGGGGCAAAAAATTACCGATTTGCCCCTGAGGTGAAAAAATTACGATTTCGCCCCTATACTCCGAAATGTACCAGAATTACATTTTTCTCACTTTTTAACCTCAAATAACATTTCAATTGAGCAATCTTAATCAAATAGGACAAAAATCTTTTCTAAAAATTCTCGTTTTATCCTCTAGTGGCAAAATTATCATTTTACCCTTGTGCTCCAAAAATATCGAAAAATTAAATTTATTATTGCTAAACTTCATATTATGCTCCAAATAATCATATTATACTTCAAATAATTAATCTTGATCAAATGTGATTAAAATCTTTTATAAAAATCTCCATTTTATCCTTAAATGGCAAAATGATCATTTTGTCCCTAATCGGTCAATATTCCTGATTGACTCCAAACCGGACCTCGAACTCTGAATCATTGTTTTGAGTAATCCCTAGACTGTGAAATTTTCAATTTCACTCTTAAAATCCTTATTTGAACTTGTTCGAGGTTTAAATCATCTTAGTTATGTGTTTAGTTATAATACCGACTTTTAAATACTTTTTCAGACTGTTCAAATATACAATCACTCTATCAGTCATATGTATAGCATGGCAGATATTTTAAGGCTGAGCTTGACATGATGAGAAGCGCGGAGGGTAACTCTTGAGGTATACTAGGGATCATTGCACTCCGATCCACCTCGTGGTGGTAAACTTGGCCAACACCAAAGAACGGCTGCGATTTAAGAAATGGTGAAATTTAAATAGCCTTGGCGGACTCGGTCGAATACCTCTGATCAAGGTATCACCGAGCATGATTTTGTTGGCATAAGCCAAGTTTTCAAAAATACATAAGCCATAATAATTTTTCGTACATAATGAATTTATTTTACTCAATGAAAAGAAGTGAAACATTATGAACTATTTTATGAGGATTTAATTATCCGTCTCCATTTACTCGCCTTTAGATATTTTAGAGGGTATCTGTTTACTCACTGGGATTTTATAATCTCACCCTCTCATTTCTTCAAATTTTAGGCATCTGAGTATCTCGTAGTTAGCGGATTCGATCTAGGACCACAGTGGACTTGAATCGACGAGAACTGTAGGTTCACAGTTCTCGAGGCACTCTGGTTAGTTGTGGGGCCCACGTGTCACTATAATTTAAATTTCATACTTTGGTCGTTTGTATTAAGTATGTAAAAATATATTTAGTTTTTACGCTGCGAAAATTATTTATTGATAGCTTTATAAAAAAAATTATTTTATAAGAAAATAGATTATTTTATCGAGTATTTCTATTTTATTCAAACAATTAAATTTCTACTTCAAACGGAAGTTTTAGACCTTGAAATTTATTTTTAATCATTAAATATGTGTTTTCTACGCTTCTACTATGTTTTTCGTAAATTTTGAGATTTTCGACGAAAAATGACGAAAATATCCCTATGAGCCAGAAAATAATATTTTAATGTTTTGATTGGGAAATGAATCGAAAATTCTTTGAAATATGATATTTAATAATTGTTGCTCATCAGGGAAGTGCGAAAGCTGATGTTAAGCCTTGCGGGGTTCCGGTCGGCATTCCAAGTATGAGTGCTTATCGGGACGTCGCGGTGGTTGTCATAGGCCCGATGAGGAGTTCTGGGTCATAACAGTTTTAGAGTTTTCTAAATGATTTTGAGCACTTTTAGCTTACGAATATCCTCTAAATGTTTTCATATAAATTTTGCGAAAATTGGATCTTGAATGAAGGCTAAAGGACATGATTTTCACTTAAAAATAGCATTTTGGAGCCAAGGTATTGAGACCAGGCCAAGAGGTATTGAGACATCCTTCATGGGAAGAAAAAAAGTCTCGAGACCTCACATGAGGCATCAAGACCTTGCTGCCTAGAAAGAAAGTCTTGAAGAAAGTCTTGAGACCTATACAAGAAGTATCAAGACTATAGTCAAGAAACCAAAGAAAAACATAACTGTTTTCAAAAGTATCGAGACCTAGGTCCAAGGTGTCGATACCTGAACATCAGACTTAAAAAAAAATAAAGAGTTAAACTTGTCTTTTGATTCCCTCTACTATAAATATATCACAAATTTTGAGGTCTGGGGTTTTCCAACATTCCTCAATTGCCAAAGTTGTTATTTGCCACCCTCTCAACTCTCTTTCAAGCTTTAAAAGCATTTTTCATCAAGAGCAAATGATTTCTAGCTTTTAATTTGGTTTTTCAACATTATAAAGGTAAGGAAATTATTTTCCAGCATCAAAACTTTATTGGTTATTTTCCCTTTAAGGTTCTATTAAATCCTAAAATGTGATTTTTATCTTAAATGCTAGGTTTCAAGTATTTTCCAGCTTTAAGAGCTTATCAAGGTAAAGTTATTACTAACTAAAATTAGTTTGGACGGTTATAGTTTTTGTTTAAGTATGAACAACAAGTTTAATGGCAATTTAGACTAGTTGGCTAGAGATTTATGTTCAAGATTATGCTTAGGATGCAATTTTACAATGCTAGGAACAATATTAATATTCGTTTAATTGTTGCTAGGCATGGTAGAAAAAATAGTATTTTTGGAGAAACTAAGTACCTGAGGACAAAAGGTTCGAGATGCTCCAAAAAGGTGAGTGGAAACACCATTTCAAATTATTTTAGTACATAAAGTTAAAAGTATGATTTGATGAATTATTTGGTTGGTATGATTTTATCATTATCTTATAAATGAAAGGTGTTTGTGATTGATACCACATTTGTAAGAAGTTTAAAATCTAATATATATATATATATATATATGTAAATATTCTATTATGTATTAGCTTTTAGCAAAAGAGAACAAGTCATTTCATGTGATTGAGACCAAACCACTACATCATGAGATCATGTGTATGATGCATGTATGTTATGATGTAATGCATATGAGGCTATTTCCACATGCTATATGAGGCAAGAATGAAAATATGATGTATACTATGTTACGATGTATGTGATACTTGTTTCCACATACTAAATGAGATGAGAATGAGCACAATGATATAGACTATGTTGTAAGGTACTCGATGTTGATACCACATGCTATATGAGATAAGAATGAGTATATGATGAATGCTAAGTTGAAATGTATGTGATAATGTTTCCATGCACTACATCAAGTGAGTATGAAATCATGATTAAATGTTATACACTTGAGAAAAATGCATGATCATGATGAATTGAAAGAGTAACGAAACTATTTTTGCTAGACAGAGAAAATATTGCTAAGTTAACCCAAGGGTAATAAGGGTTTTACCATTACCACTATGAGCAAGAGTGAGGCATTGATTCCACTATACTAGTGAGGTGGTGATCCCATTCCCAACGTGCACCATGTATGTCTAAGAGTGATAGGGGTTTAACATTGCTTTAGATGTCCAAGGGTGATGGGGGCTTGACAGCCACCAAAAGCTATCCAATGATGATAGGGGCTTAACCATCGTTAACTTACTAGGCCATTGAATGCATTTTGTATAAGATGTTTATTGATCTATTGTTTGTTATGATAGAATAGCATAGAAATGAGGTTTTTTAGCCAAGTAAGTTTGCAAGTTTATTCATATGAGAGATCTCAAGTTCAAAAGGTCAATTGAAGTTGATATATGCTAAAAATAACCCAAATTTTAGGTATATATGAATGAAGTTTTGAGACATTAAAAGGAAGTCTCGATACCCATGAAATAGAATGTTTAAAAAACATTTTGTAGAGGAAGTCTCAATACCTTTAAAGGAGGTATTGAGACTTTAGCCAGAGGTATTGATACCTCCCTTGAAGGTATCAAGACCTCAGTTGCAGAATGAGATTTTTAAGCCCTTTTTTATGTGTACTCAGAGATTTTATGCTCAAACTCATTTCTAAAGGTTTATATCACTTCAAATAGCTTTGGAAAGCATTACAAGGTCTGATTTAATGTCATGTTTAATGATTTGAAGATTTATTATTCAACTTAAGTGGTTTTAAGTACATTGTAAGATTTGAACTATTTCTAATTATAAAGATCTAGTGATTGAGTACTAAAGTTATACATGCATACTATTTAAAGATAATATTTGTGTGAAGCTTCATCCCTTTAACTTGTCCCTTTATTGTATTCATTCATGAAGTTTTTTGTGACTCACACGTTAGTTTCTTATATTTTTGTTGTAGATTAGTGATTGCTTCTAGTAGCCCGTGTCACGAAGATGTAATCCCCTTTTCTGATAGGTGATTTAGCAACCATTTGCAACTTAGATGTTAAGTCAAGTTTCATTGATGAGTCGATCTTTATTTATGTTTATGTTACGGATTTGTAGCCTTTCATGGCATATGTTACTAATTCATTAACGCCGAGACATTGTAAAGACATCAGGGCGTTGTGAAAACACTAATCGTAGCGAGGTTAGAAAGCCCACTAAGGTGAACACCAATCTTGGCGAGGTTAGAAAACCCCACTAAGGTGAGTAATGGTCGAAATCCCACTTTGGTTGGCCAAACCAAAGATACTAAAATCTTTTACTCTTTTTAAAAGAACCTAGAGAAAATAAGCACTCCTACTTACTAAAGAAAATATTCTTTATTAATCTCAACTTAAATGTGTTTAACAATCATGCCAAGAGGGCTTTATATAACTTTCTCATGTGGGATTATTACAATTCTTCAGTAAATAAATAAATAACCTAACCTAAACTTTTTTGGAGTACAAGTAAAGTAAAAAGGAAAACTAAACCTAACCTGACTTAATATGCAAATAACCTAAATATTATACTCATGTATCACTTATGTTTTATGGCTCGAATGCCCATGTGAGCACCAAAGTGCAAGTACATGTGCTAAATGAGATTATTTTGAATTATGATTTGAAATGACCTTATATGAGTATGTGAGCTTTCCAAACGTTACGAGGCAACAATACATAATGATGTGATAGCGCTTTTTCCACAATTTATATGTGAAATCTTGACTTCTCATCTAAGTATAGGTTGGAAAATTTCTAATAAAGATGTGCAAATTGGGTTATTTCTTTATAAATTTTTGAATTAGTTTCTCAAACCATGGAATTTTAAATTTACCCTTCATATAAAGTTTTAATTGTGAAGGAATGGTGGTTGAAAGATTATATGAAAAAGGAAACCAAAAGACTGTGTTATTGCGAGTTACGGCATGAAAGATCAATCCTTATGAAGCAAGAGTCGATCCTTATGTGTTTTAAGGATCAAAATAGCTATTGGACGTAAAAAGAATTGACTCCTAAGAAGGAAGGCTCAATCCCTAGACAACAAGGTACTTGGAATAGGTTTTGCAAGTGGTTAGGATCAACCCTTATGGAAAGAAAGGTTAATCCCTACAAGAAAAACACTTAGAAACCTTTCTGTAGACTTTAAGATCAACCCCTAATGGAAAAATGGCCTATCCCTACCAGTTAGAATGCTTAGAACAACTTTTTGAGACTTAAGGATTGACCTTTGCTTTTATCATAAACAAATTCATTTTTTACTATTTAAACTAAGAAACAAAGAGTGTATTGAAGAACAATCTCTTACTCTTTCTATGGAAATGAGCAGTGAACAACTTTACGAAGGTGTGAAGTGGTTAAACAAGGAAATGTTGTACTTTTCTTTGAAGCATATTACTCAAATAAGTATTTGAATTATTCAAGAAAATTTAAATAGGTTTTTATTTTTTATTATTTCAATCAAGTCCTTATACCTTTTTTTGGATCAAATAAACTCTTACATCTAATGATTAACTAATTGTTATCAGTCAAAATAACAGTTGTCATTTTGTATCCATATGTCAATGACATAGAGTTGATGAGGAGAGCGAAAAATATCACATGTTCATGTTACAATAGCAAGTTAGTATGTTTCTTATATATATATATATTTGAGAGAAGGAAGATTTGAATCCTACTCTTTTTTAAAGAGAAATAATGCATTAACTAATGAGTCAAATGCTCGGTTGCATGCCAAATTAGTATGTTACATCATCATTAATTATGATATGTCAGTATGCCACATTATTATTAATTATGATATATCAATATGCCACGTTAGTGTTATATGATATAAATAACAAATAACATTTTAATTAAATCAACCATTAGTAATGATGGCTTATTTGACTTAAAATAAAAGTACAAAAACTTATTTAATTCAAAATAAAAATATAAAAACTTGATCGAACACAATAAAAAATATAAAGATTTATGTGAATTTTTCTCAACAGTTTAAAAACTTTTTTAGATATTATGCCTTTATATATATATAGATATAATATAAAAGCAATTGTAATGGATTTATTAGTATTTATTATTATATTATTTGCTATTGCTTGCAAATGTACCTATATATGAACAACTTTTGTTATGTTTCAAGAGCCTTCTTTCCTACCTTTAAACTATGCCATGCTATTTTCTTGTTTTAGGCTTAGTCAGCTATATGAGGCAACTTTTCTTTTAGACATATTACTCAAATAAGTTCTTGAATTATTTAAAAAATTTAAATAAATTATTATTTTTCTAATACTTCGATCAAGTCTTTATATTTTAATTATACGCTATTCAAGATATATATGCACTATTAAGCTAACAAATGCAGAACCTAAATCTATTTTTTTGGATAGCATAATGGAGAACGCTCTCAACTCCCAAGTGTTTCCACCACTCCCCACCCTCCATGGCTTGGCCACTAGCCGGCCGCTAGACCCCCCAAACCACCTTCTGTCAGTTGCCCCACCACCCCAAAGGTCACCGAAAACCATTCCCAATGCCAGAACAAAGACACTTTCCAACCAGTAAGCCCCACATGGATTCCAGCAAGCTATAGAAGAGAAAACTCAACCACCATTCTTCCCCCGCGCACTCAAAAAATCCTTTCTTTCCATAGCGGCAGGAGATACGCCCTCGTTAATCCCCTCATCTAGAGAACCAACACTCTTCAAGGATCAACCAGCAGTAGCTTTTTATGAGGATGAGATCTAGACCCTTGCTCAGCCATTCAAGCACTCCCTCATTGGAAAGTTCAACCGTATGCCTAAACTCCAAGACGTTTGGCAAGCTTTCAAAGGAATCGGTCTCACTAGTGCTTATTCTATTCGGTGGTTAGACTACAAACATATCATGATTCACTTAACCAATGAACAAGACTTCAACAGGATCTGGATTAGGCAGCAATGGTTCATAGCAAGTCAAAAAATGCGAGTGTTCAAATGGAGTCTAGACTTTGAAGCAGAAAAAGAGTCTCCTATTGTTCTGGTTTGGATCTCCTTTCCTAACCTAAAAACTCACCTTTATGAGAAATCAGCTTTTCTGTTAATAGCCAAAACAGTTGGAAAACCGTTGTACATTGATGAAGCTACCGCTACTGGTTCACGGCCGAGCGTTGCCCGGGTTTGTGTGGAGTTTGACTGTAGGAAAGAACCAGTGGACCTGGTATGGATTATGGTGAAGGATCGGGTTATAGGGACGGTTACTAGAGGGTACATGCAGCAGGTGGAACTTTCTAAAATGCCAGAGTGCTATGAGCATTGTTGTCATGTGGGTCATACGGTTTCACAATGTTTGGTGCTTGGAAATAGGCTGAGCAACTCAGGGAAACTTCCGGTAAACAAACAGGTGAAAGAAGATAAAAAAGAGACAAAGCAAAGGCAAAGACAAGAAAAAGGGAAAGGAAATATGCTGCTAGCACAAACGAAACAAAATATTCACTGGCAGCTAGTCGGGAGGTCAGGGAAAAGCAGAACAAAAGAAACAACGGGACGGGATGTAGAAGGACAAGATGCTGGAGAAGTCTTGGTGCAACTCTTGAATCGTTTTGAAACGCTAGAGGCAGGTGAGGGCGAAGAACCGGGAAAGCATGCAAAATAGGGGCGAACAGGGCATGTGAATAGTGCCGTGCTCGCCCAGAAAACTACAGCAGCCTTCAAGCTAGCTGCTCCCGCCCATGCCTCCGCTGGGCATCCGCTGCAGGTGGAGAACGGAGGTTTGACTGGTCAGCCTCGGGAAGCACCAGGTGAGCAAAAGCGAGGCACGACGGGACATCACAATGGCAGCCCAGAAGGTGTAGAAATGGCAGTAGAAAAATCTGGAAAGGCGCAGACTATCGGGGAAGAAGTCCAAGCGCGGTTTCATGAATTTGGAATGCATCGGCAAAAGGGCACTCACGTGGGAGAGCAGGAAATAGCAAAGCAAATAGGAAATGATCAGATGAAAGTCCCAGGTTTGCGTGGGGACGTGCTTCAACTGCCATTAAGCGAAAGCCCACGTGGCGTAGGAGATACGACAGATCAACGCGTAGGAGCGCAGCAAACAGATGTCGTAGAACCATCAAGGGGTAGCAACTTTTCAGAACCAGCAATAGGGCGTCAGAACAAGTAGAAGAACTGGGAAAAAAATAATAAAGAAAGCATTTTGAAGCCTTTCAAAAAGACAGCAACAAGGGCAGATCGACTACTCTCCCTTCCACTAACAAGTATGACCAGCGGGCCCCATTAGATAAAGGCACAGCCATGGAGGATGAAGAATTGACAAGACATGCAACGGGAGATGAGAAAAGGTACATAAAATGGCGTGTAAGGCCACCGAAGAAAATTTAAAAAATGATTTTCTTAAGCCTGTAGAGCGAGCAGTTATTATTCTGCAAGGAGAACATCAACAGAATGCAGAGAGTGAGTCAGAAAGACGTAATATGACAGCGAGCATATTAGAAGGCAGTGGAGAACACAGCCCTTGGGGGTATAGGGTGCAAGTCAAGGTAAATGCTTAAATGGAAATATCCGAGATGCTTCAATAGCTACATGCTAGTGTCACAGGGGTTTTCTTGATGATCCGTGCGGCGTAACCTTTGTCTATTCGTAGACATTTCGAAAGGTTAGCAGCCTTCTCAAAAATTGTAAAGTAGGATCGTTATGGTAAGTACACAAGAGAATTGGGAGAGCAAAGAGAGAGTTTTATTAATAGCAAGTTCATACAAAGGGATATTGTATGTAAATAAGGGGTTCCAAGGGGTTTATACAGGCCTAGGACCCCTTGGAGCAGTTACAAAGTGGTGCCCAACGGTTAGGAACAGTTTTGAGGCCTGCTGGAGCTGGCAGACGCGCCCCCAGCACTGTGGCCAACGACAGGCAACAGCTACCCCGCGGGTCCAGGGGGAGCCAGTACTTCCCGCGCATCTGGCAGACTGCCTGGGCAGTTCCCGCGCCCTGTCTGCGAGCCAATTCTGCCAGTCTGCCTTCGCGCCAAATTCCTGCGCACCCGTGCCCCCCGTCTGCATGCTGGCCCGCGCACACTGCCAGTCCGTCGGGTCGTGCGCCTGGTCTACTCGCCTATGAGCGCCCTGGCCTGCCTGCGGTGCTGATGCCATCGAGCCCCTTGGCACCGAGTGGGGTTTCCGCGCACTTTGCTCGTCCACCATCGAGCTGGCTTGCCTACTCTAGAGCCCCATGCCCCCGTCATCGGGCTGTCTCGCCCATGTCCACAAAATGGGCGTGACACTCTCCCCCACCTATTCTGGCAACGCCTCTGTTGCCAGGCCATCGTGGAACTGCTCCACCAGATCCTCAAACTGCCACAGCGCATGGGTTGGTTCCCAGCTCGTCTCGCTCGCATGCTGGTGGTCTCGTCGAAGGCACCTCCGAGTCAGCTACCACAGCTCCTGGTCCAGCAGCCGTCCCAAGAACTGGTGCTCGGTGTGGATTACCACTCGGCTGATGTTGCCCCCGTATGTCGGACACTGTCCCTCCCTCGTCTGCCTTGACCCGCGTCGGAGTCCTATACCTCCTGTGCTTGTTTGGCCTGCATCAGAGTCCCATACCTCTCTGCTGTGGCCTGTTGGTCAAGTCCTCTATGGTACGTCTCAGCGTGCCCACATGGAAAGATAAGGTGGACTGTGTCTCGGGTGGCACCCCTAGCTTGTGGCATGGTCGCCCACTCTCTTCAGTACCCCCACGGTCCCTCGCACACTGAACTCGAGCCTGGCTCGCACGCTCCAGACTACCGCTCCTATGCTGCTCACCCTGCTGCACGTCTGCTCGGGAGCTGTCTGTCTGCTCGCCTGTTGGGCCCCCGTGGCTGTCTGTCGCCACATTCGTCTCGACTGCGGACTCATACTCGTCTGCCCCGGCCTTCCTGCCATGCGAGCCTAGCAAGCCTCTGCGCCCCTCAGCCCTATTCGCTTGGACTGGCATCAGGCTGTCCCCGCCTGGCATCAGACCCCGTCCACCTTTCGCTTGGATCGGGCTGTTTGGCTTTCCTGGAGGAGAATCCCACCCAGCACACGCTGTCCGTTGCGCCTGCTATTCCATCGGGCTCCTCGGCATCTGGCCTCCACTGCCCCCGTAGCTGCTTGCCACTGTCACTCGATCCCTGTCCCTCATGTGCCCTTGATTGCATCCCCCAATGTGCGTCACCCGCGCACTGTCACTCGAAGGACTAGGCTGCACCAAGGGTCTCGGTTCTTGACTCGGCACAGCTACACCACTCTTGTCCCTCCTGTGCTCCTAACTACGCCCCTCGTTGTGCGTCTCGTCCGCACTGTCTCTCGAAGGACCAGGCCGCACCAAGGGTCTCAGGTCGTGGCACACTATTGTTGTTGCGGCAGTCCCCACGTCTGCTGCCCGAAGGGTGTTGAGCTGACTAGCACCCGACTGCAGTCCCTCGCTGGGTCATGCAGCTGTGTCTGCGGTCTTAACGTCCTTCACGAGCCCCGCTCGTATCTCGGTTGCCACCTCGTCGTGGGCTTGGCTAATGGCTGCCAGTTCTGCCCTACGGTTCAGCGTGTCTGCTGGCTGGCTGGCAGTGCTCGAGACCATTGGGCCCTCTTGTTCGGGTGGCAAGCAGCTTGGCAGTCCGGTGGGCACATCGTCCTCATGCTCGCCCAGCACTCCTGCCCCCTCGCTTGGCACGGGTACTGCCTCGCTTGCTTCGCCCTCATCCCTCGCTGGTGTGGCCATAAGGGTTCCCTCGCCCCTGCGCATGCCACTGGTCAATCATATGGTGCCTAGCCTCAAGGTCTCTCCCCGCTGCTGCTCGTCTTCCTGCTGTTCGATGGCAGATAGCTTGGCTCTCTTGGGATAGTCTCGGACCCAGTGCTGTCCGTCGCACAAGAAGCATCGTAGGGGTCTGCTGCCCCCGTTGCCCACATGACTACCTTGGTCACTACCCCGCCTGCTGCCTTGCCCACTGCTCGTGGTCCGTGTGCTGCTCGGCCTGTTGGTAGTCTCCCTCGATAGTGGCTTGGCCTGCACCTTGGCCTTGCCCTTCTCCGCGTCCCGATCCGCGTCTGGCTTGCGGAACTCCACTAGGGACTCTGCTGCAGCCATGGCAGCAGTGATGTCTTGGACCCCTCGGCGTTGGAGCTCTTGTTTTGCCCATGGCCTCAATCCGTTGAGGAAGCAGAACAAGGCCTCCAGCTCGCCTAGGTCGTCGATCTACAGCATGAGCTCGGTGAACTCCCGCACGTAGTCCCGAACTCCCGCACGCTGCGTCAAGCGTCTCAGCTTCCCGCGCACCTCACCTTGCGCGTACTCGGGGTAGAATTGTGCCCTCAGCTCATGCACAAAGTCTGCCCATGTCCAGATGATTATGCCACCAAGTCGCTCGTCACTCCTCCTGCGCCACCACAAACGAGCCAAGTTAGTAAGATACATCGAAGCGGTGATAATTTTCTTACCATCCTCGGCAACGTTGACGACCCGGAAGTATTGTTCCATCCCCCACAAGAAGTTGTCGATCTCTTGGGCGTCTCGCGCACCCTTGAACTCTTTCGGTTTCGGGACGTCGACTTTGCTAGTTGGCTGCATGGCTAGTAGGCCCCCTCCGAGGAGTGCATTGCATGCCTCGAGTTCGCGACGTAGCTCGCTCATCTCGTGCCTCATCCGCTCGGCCTCGGCCTCGCGCCTAGCGTCACGTTGGGTTAGTCCCTCAAGGGTCTCGTTGAGGGCAACTTGAAGCTCTTCCCGTAGCTCAGCCATCTACTCCTCATGTCCTTCCCATCGAGCCTCCCGTGCCTCGCAACGGTCAGCCAGCTCTGCCACGTACTCCTCTTGACGGGTCAGCATGGTCTCTACCGCGGCAAGGAGGTCTCTAGACAGAGCCCTCTTCACCCTACCCGAACGTTTGTCCCTTGACTCGGGGGTGGGAACAACATCTCCCGCTCCAAACCTCGTGTTTGCCATCGTGCTCTGATACCAAGTGTCACGGGGGTTTTCTTGATGACCCATGCGACCTAGCCTTTGCCTATCCGAGGACTCTTCGAAAGGCTAGCAGCCTTCTCAAGAATTGCAAAGTAGGATCGTTATGGCAAGCACACAAGAGAGTTGGGAGAGCAAAAAGAGAGTTTTATTGATAGCAAGTTCATACAAAGGGACATTGTATGTAAATGAGGGGTTCCAAGGGGTTTATATAGGCCTAGGACCCCTTGGAGCCGTTACAAGGTGGTGCCCAACGGCTAGTAACAGTTTTGGGGCCTGGTGGAGCTGGCAGACGCGCCCTCAGCACTGTGGCCAACGGTAGGCAACAGCTACCCCGCGGGTCCAAGGGGAGCCAGTACTTCCCGCTCATCTGGCAGACTGCCTGGGCAGTTCCCGCGCCCTGTCTGCGCGCCAATTCTGCTAGTCTGCCTGCGCACCCGTGCTCCCTGTCTGCGTGCTGGCCTCCGCACACTGCCAGTCCGTCAGCCCGTGCGCCTGGTCTGCTCGCCTATGCGCGCACTGGCCTGCCTGCGGTGCTGATGCCATCGAGCCCCTTGGCACCGAGTGGGGTTTCTGCGCACTTTGCTTGTCCACCATCGAGCTGGCTCGCCTAATCCCGAGCCCCATGCCCCCGTCATCGGGCTGTCCCGCCCATGTCCACAAAATGGGCGTGACACTCACAGGAAAGGACGACAAGCCACATTGATAATCCCCCCACACAGGAGTCTGCCTTAGGTAAATACATATACAACAAAAAACTAAGTGATGTTCCTCTGACTTCAAGAACTAATTTCACAGAAATGAAAGTCCATCCATGGGTGCAGCATAGGAAACGCTTAAACACTACAGCTTCAATTAGTAAAATCCTCAGTTTAGCCTCAGAAGAAGCAGTTGATATAGGGGAAAATGATGGGGCCTCTTATGACAATTCCATCTTAACGAGTTTTGCAGCCAGAAACCAATCATGATTAGTGCATTAATTTGAAATATAAAAGGTATTTCCAGTCTCGTTATCCAAAGAAGAATTAAGATTGCATTTAATGCATAAAATAAAAATTTTAGTTATTTTGGAATCTATGGTTGACACTTCTAATGTTGATTTTATCAAAAGAAAATTAGATTTTGAGAAAGTGTTTAAGAACTACTCTCAAAAGATATGGTTGTTTCATTTCTTTGATTTGAGTTGTGAAATGTTGCTGAACCATGTTCAATGTTTGCATGTTAAGCTGACCATACCATGGCTAAAAGGCCTTTTGTTAACATCCTTCATGTATGCCAAATGCACCAGGTCAGAGAGGCTAGTACTTTGGGATTGCCTGAGGAACTTGTCAACAGATATTCATATGGCATGGATAGTAGGAGGCGATTTTAATGTCATTTTACATAGTAGAGAACGATTAAATGGTGTTGCACTGCATGGTGGCTCTATGGAAGACTTTGCTTCTGCTTTACTTGATTGTGGTTAAATGGATGGTGGTTATGAAAGAAACTCATTCACCTGGACTAATAACTGTATGTTTCAACAGTTGGATAGAATGGTTTATAACCATCATTGGGTAGAATTTTTTGATACCACGGTATCAACACCTGAATAGGGACGGGTCTGATCATTGTCCATTGTTGATTTTCTGCTTTACGAATTAGGAAAGATTTCCTTCATCTTTTCGGTTCTTGCATGCTTGGGTACTCCATCATAGGTTCAAAACTTTTGTGGCACAGAACTGGAACCTCCTTATTGCAAGATTAGGTATTCAAGCCTTTTAGGCAAAGCAATGACGTTTAAAGTAGGCTTTAAAATAGTGGAATAAGGAGTTATTTTGAGACATCTTTCAAAACTTGAAGATAGTGGAACAAAGGGCTGTAAACTATGAATTAATCTTTCAACAAGAGCAATCAATGGAAAATCAGGCAGCAATGAATAAAGCATATGCTCAACTCAATCATTATCTTAATGTTGAAGAATACTTTTGGAAGCAGAAATTTGGTATAAAATGGGTCGTGGAGGGTGAGCGTAATACCGAGTTCTTCCACATGCGAGTCAAGAAAGAAAGAATCAAAAGCCATATATTCAAGATTCAAAACTCGGATGGCAGTTGGATCGAGGAACTTGATGCAATTAAGTCCTCAGCAGTGGAATTTTTCTCTTCCCTCATGAAAAGGAAACATGCAATATGGACAGGTTTGATGACTCTTTGATTCCTACTATTATTTTTGAGAATGATAATCTGAGTCTGTGTGATGTGCCAACTAAAGAAGAGTTGAAAGAGGCAGTGTTCAATATCGATAAGGATAGCGTTGCTGGCCTTGATGGATTCTCCTCATATTTCTACCAACAATGTTGGGACATAGTTGTTAATGACCTCATGGATGCAATTGTTGACTTCTTTCAATGAGCAAACCTTCCAAGGGGAATCACGTCTACAACAATTGTGCTGTTACCAAAAACCCAAAATGCCTCACAATGGAGCGATTTTAGACCGATAAGTCTTTGTAATGTTTTAAATAAAATCATTACTAAGATTTTAGCTAACCGTCTTGCAAGTGTGCTCCTCTCCATTATCACAGAGAATCAGAGTGGCTTCATAGGTGGAAGATTGATTAGTGACAATATCCTTCTTGCCTATGCACTAATTGGGAGGATTGACCGTAAGTCAAGGGGTGGTAATGTTGTCCTTAAGTTGGATATGATGAAGGCATATGATCTGTTTGAATAAGAGTTTTTTCACAAAATGCTACGGCAGTTTGGCTTTAGCTCTCAATGGATTGATATGGTTCGCCACTGCATATCTAATTATTGGTTTTCTTTGCTGATTAATGGTAGGACTGTGGGTTATTTCAAGTCAGAAAGAGGACTCAGATAGGGTGACTCCATCTTCCCGTATTTGTTTATCTTGGCAGTAGAATATTTATCCCAATGCTCTGTTTACCCAATATCCTTCCCTGCGTTATCTCTCTAGTTGTTCCATGTCTGTTAGCCATTTGGCATTTGCTGATGATATTATTATATTCACTGATGGTGCGAAATCTTCTTTGTAGAAAATTTTAAAGTTCTTGCAGGAATATGAAGAGATTTCTGGGCAACGAATAAACCATTCTAAGAGTTGCTTCATCACTCATCGAAATGTGGCAAGCTCTCGAAAATATATCATCTCCCAAGCCACTGGCTTTTAGTCAGAAGTGCCTTCCTATTACATACTTAGGGGTGCCACTATACCAGGGTCCAAAAAAGGTAATGCTATTTGATAAGCTAGTGGAAAAAATCCAAGCACAAATAGAGGGATGGGACAATAAAATATTATCCCCGAGTTGACGGATAATATTATTGTGAAGTGTATTGTCTTCTTTTCCTATCTATCTCCTGCAGGTACTTAAACCCCCTATCTGTGTGGTTGAAAAAATTAATAGAATGTTCAATAAGTTCTTATGGGGAAGTTCAACAAGCACTAGACACATTCATTGAGGTTTTTGGCATGAGACCACTCTTTCATCCAATGAGGGCGAACTGGATATTTGAGGCCTAGGTGATGTGTTCAAGGCCTTTAGCATGAAGCTTTGGTGGAGGTTCATATCATGTAATAGCATTTGGACTCGATTTATGCAAATCAAATATTGCATTGGCCAAATTCTGAGGTATGTTCAACCGAAACTTCATGATTTACAAACATGGAAACAAATATTGGCCTGTTGCCCGATCACAGAACAACACATTAGGTGGCGAGTATGTAAGGGTGAGATATTTTTCTAGCATGATTGTTGGATGGGTGAAGCACCCTTCGTTAATCAGTTTCCATCATTTGCATCATCAATGACGAGAGTGTCCTATTTCTATAATGATGATAAATCGAATGTGGATCAACTGAACAATGTGCTACCGGAAGATGTTGTAATGGAGATTTTAAAAGTTCCGATAGATCGGTCCAGTGATGATAGGGTGTACTAGGTACCTACCTCGAATGGGCAATTCACGACGAAATCCACTTGGGAGATAATTCGACAGTGCCAACCGATAAACCCAGTGAGTAGTCTAACCTGGCATAGAAGCATTCCACTAACCATCTCTTTCTTTCTGTTGAGGTTGTTGCAGGATTGGATCCCAACTAATTTGTGACTAAAAACCAAGGGATTCCACTTAGCTTCTAAATGCCAACATTGCAACTCAGAGGAATCACTCTTTCATATCATGTGGGATTGCCTAATTGCTGCGTACGTTTGGGATTATTTTGTGAAATTTTTTCAAATCAACATCATTCGCTCCCAGAATGTTCATCAAATTATATGGGCATGGTACTACTCTAGTGATTATACGAAAAAAGGTCACATACACATATTAATGCCTTTATTTATTTTTGGGTTCTTATGGGTTGAAAGGAATGATGCTAAATATAGGAACCTTGGTATGTATCCAAACAGAGTGGTGTGGAGAGTGTTAAAACTCATCCACCAATTATTTCAAGGGAGGCAATTACACTAGTGGCAATGGAGGGGTGATCTATAAATTGCCCATGGATGGGGGCTAATATTTCAGCAGGCTTCCCCACAACCACCAAAAATTCTTTCTTGGCTCAAACCATTAGTAAGTGAATTTAAATTGAATGTTGATAGTAGTTTCAAGCATAATTTTTAGAATGCTGCTAGAGGTGGACTTTTTCGTGACCATACAGGTACCATGGTTTTTGGGTTCTTAGAAAACTTTGGACCTCATAACTCATTACAGGCAGAACTTATGGCACTACACAGGGGCTTACTTTTGTGTATTGGATACAATGTTACTAGACTTTGGATATAATAGATGCAAAAGTTGTGGTTCACATGATACAAGAAGATCATTAGGGTTCTTACAGGACTCGGCATTTGTTTGCCTCCATTCGCAGATGCTTGAGGGGTATCTTTTTTTGGATCTCACATATCCATAGAGAAGCCAACCAAGCGACAGATCATCTCTCAAATCAAGGACATACGCACCAGAACTTGCGAGTTTTTTCACAAGTAGAGGGTCAACTCAGATGCATCCTTAGATTAGACAAAGCTAGCTTACCTTATGTTCGTTTTAAATGAATGTAAAAGGAGTAGTACTCGTAATTTTACTTTATGTTTCTTATTTTTTCAATTTCATAGAATCTTGTAACATGGAAGTGTTTCAATTTTATGACAATAGTAAAGAAAATGGTCATAAAATAAAACATTCCATCCTAGGTGCTTTTCTTGATACTTCTCGATCTCATATAACTCCGGAGGTTAAGTTCATATTTGTTGGTGTATTTTCAAAATTAAAGGTTAAGTCACATAATGGAGAGCTATCATTAGCTCAATAGTTATGTCACAAAAAGTGACACAATATGTCTATTGGAATATAGACAAGTTTTCATGTGAATAATTATGGTTCTTGAAAATAAATGTTGAAAAGACACCAACGGAAAGTTACATATGAAAAGCTACCATTGTAAAGTAATATGTGAAAAGCTAAATGTGAATAGTTACAGTTGTAAAGTAACATGTGAAAAATTATATGTGAATAGATATTGTTTCAAGGTATAAATCAAAGAGTATGATTTATGGAATGAATAGTTATCTATTCATTAGATGTTTATTTAAACAATATCTTTTGCTCAAAAGTTGTGTTGGCAAAAAGTGTAGAGATACTTTTTGGATGAAAGAGATCTTTATGAAAAAGTTGTGACATTGGAATGTAAAGATGTTTATTAGACAAAAGATGTCTTTATGAAAAGGAAGTGTCCTTGAATAAGAGACACTTTGAAGCCTATATAAAGGGCTTGTTGTCATCCATTTTCACACAACAACAAGACACCAAAATTTAGACACAACAAGTGTAAAGAGCAAAAGAAAGTGTTTGTGTTAGAAAAACAAAACACTAAAGTTTCCACCATCTACAAAAGATTCTGAATTCCTTATTATCTACTTGCTGCAAAAAGTTGGTTTTATGGCCAAACGACTTTGCAAACCCTCGGGTGTATCTAGCAGTCTAGTTTTGTAAAGTGCAATACGAAAGTTAGACGTTGGCTTCATTGTATCCTTGAGACTGGTCGCATCATTCCCCTTTGCATACCAAGTGGTGGGAGCGAATTAAGTCTTAAAGATAGACGCCTATTTAAAAGACTCACCTTGAAGCCGATTTTGCCTATTCTTGAATACTTCATAACCTCATAAACCCCACTCAACACCAACAATATCTCCCTCCCTTTTGTACTTTTCTTGTTTATTAATAAAACACTTACAGGGTAGTTGGACCCTACGAGAATTTTCAACATAAAAAAAAAGATATATATGCACTAACGTAAAATATTAAACAAACAGTTTAACACAGAATGCTGCGTGTGTGTGTGTGTGCATATAGACTACAAAACAATTACTAGTATTTGCTCCTAGACATCGAAATTCAAAAATTAAAGTAGCGTTTGAATTACTTTGAATGTAAATGCAGGTGCTTTTGTCAATGTGCGTGAAGGGAAAAAGTGCCATTATTAAACAGAATATGCAGCTGTTGTTGCAAGAGCTCATTATGCAATATTCCAATCCAAACAAATTGAGAACAAATATGTTGATTTATAGTAAGCAAATAACCAAAGTATATTCTCAAGAAATATTCCTAGTTGAAAGAAAAAAGTCAAAGACGGTTGCTGCTTCTAAACTTTGCATATAATATCTTGTTTTAAACATTTTGAGCTAGTCTTAGCATACCAATTTATTTAATTAGGATTATCAGTTCTTTGAACTATAATGAATGATTATTAACCAAACATGTGCCAAAAAGAAAAAAAAATTATGAAACTATCAATAGTCAAATAAGTAACGAACAAACTCATACAAAAACAGAGACCAAAACAAATATATGCAAAAGGAACCGTTCAGAAAATATTATCCCTAGGTGGAAGAATAACGTTATTGCGGAGTGTTCTGTCTTCTCTTCTTATCTACCTCCTGCAGGTCCTCAAACCCCCTGTATGTGTAGTTGAAAAAATTGACAGAATGTTCAACAATTTCTTGTGGGGAGGCTCATCAGGTACTAAACATATTCATTGGGGCGCCTGGCATAAAGCACTTTTCCATCTAGTGAGGGTGGACTAAACATTCGAGGATTAGGGGATGTGTTCAAGGCCTTTAGCATGAAACTCTAGTGGAGTTTCGCATCAAGTAACAGCATGTGGTCCCGTTTTATGCGAATGAAATATTGTGTGGGCCAAATTCCGAGATATGTCAAGTCGAAACCTCGTGATTCTCAGCTCTGGAAACGAATGCTAGCCAGCTCCTTTGATACAGAACAACATATCCGATGGCGATTAGGTAAGGGGGACCTATTCTTTTGGCATGATTGTTGGATGGGTGAAGAGCCCTTGGTTAATCAATATCCATTATTCACATCATCTATGACGAAAGTCTCATTTTTTTATGATGTTGATAAATGGGATGTGGAGAAGCTGAATAGTGTGTTGGCAGAGGAAGTGGTGGAGGAAATTCTGAAGATCCCGATCGATCCTTCCGGTGAAGATAGGATATATTGGGCACTTACTCCAGATGGGCAGTTTACTACTAAGTCTGCATGGGAGAGTATTCGTCGACGCCAGCCAGTAAATCTAGCTCTCAACTTATCCTGGCATAAAAGTATCCCCCTTACTATCTCTTTCTTTTTATGGAGGCTGTTACAGGATTAGATCCCAGTGGATTTGCGACTGAAAACCAAAGGCTTCCAGTTAGCTTCCAAGTGCCAACACTGCAATTCAGAGGAGTTCATCTTACACGTCATGTGGGAATGCCCGATCGCCACGCAGGTTTGGATTTATTTTTCAAGTTTTTTCCAAATCAACATTGTTCACCCTCGAAATGTTCCTTAAATCTTATGGGCTTGGTTCTACTCTGGCGACTACTCAAAAAAAGGGCACATACACTCACTATTGCCTCTTTTTATATTCTGGTTCTTATGGGTTGAAAGAAACGATGCAAAACACAGAAACCTTGGCATGCATCCTAACATAGTGGTGTGGAAAGTTCTAAAACTCATGCATCAACTTTTTCATGGGAGGCAATTCCGACAGTGGCAATGGAGGGGAGACCTACAAGTCGGCCAAGCATGGGGGTTAAAATTTCAAATGACATCCTCTAAACCACCAGAATTTTTCTCTTGGCATAAACCATCGGCAGGTGAGTTTAAGTTGAATGTTGATGGCAGTTCCAAGCATAACTTCCAAAATGCTACTGGAGGGGGACTTCTTCGAGACCACACAAGTACTATGATCTTTGGCTTTTCTGAAAACCTTGGACAGCAAAACTCACTACAGGCAGAACTCATGGCACTTCATAGACGGTTACTCATGTGTATTGAGCTTAGTGTTACCCGACTTTGGATAGAGATGGATGCAAAAGTGGTTGTACAGATGATTGAAGAAGGATATCAGGGTTCTTCTAGAATCAAGTACCCGTTCGCCTCTATTCGCAGATGTTTGAGGGGACTCTCTTTTCGGATCACGCATATCTATAGAGAAGGTAACCAGGCAGCAGATCATCTCTCCAATCAAGGCCATACACACTAAAACTTGCAGACTTATACACAAGCTGAAGGTCTCCTCAAAGGTATCCTGAGATTAGATAGAGCTAATTTACCTTATGTTCGCTTTAAATCTTTGTAAGGGAATAGTGCTCCTTATTTATTTCTGCTCTTTCCTTTTTCCTTTAATAGTTGAATCCTGTAATATGGAAGTGTTTCAATTTTATGACGATAGTAAAAAATTTGGTCATAAAATGGAACATTCCATCCTAGGTACTTTTCTTGATATTTCTCTATCTCTTGTAACTCTAGAGGTACGGTTTATGCCTCCTTTTTTTTGTACCTCATTTTCACGTTTATTAATAAAATATATACAGGATAACTGGGTCCTGCGAGAACTTTCAGCATAAAAAAAAAAACCGTTCGGAAAATCCAACTATAACCATAAGAGGAAATTGTAAGAAATAACCATCCGTATAAGGTGATTTCAAAAGTAACCACCAAAATAAAGTTATCTGTTTCTACCCAAAAAGAAGCATGAGCAGACGGAAATGCCCTTAAAAAACACTGTAGCAAATTAAGCTGCCAATATCTGCCTCCCGCCATATTCCAAAAATTAGAAATTAATGCTCAGTTGTTTGTGCTCGCTCATCTTTCTCTCTCAGCTCTCTGAACTGTATCAACTCTGTGTTCAGCACCATCGTCATCAGCTCTCTCAGCTCTCTGAACCGTGTGAGCTCTGTCAACTCTCTGTTGAGCACTATCGTCTTCGTGCCGTGGTCTATCTCTCGCCATTTGGCTATTTTGTCCTCGAAAAATAAACCCCATTGCGGAGATGACATCAAGGTATGTTTTTGGGTTCATTGCTGCAACACATAAATTTGTGAAACTTTTTTTGTAAATCAGAAGACGGATTAGAAACATAAAGGCGTGTCACCAGCATGTCTGCATGCACTTGTCGTGTTACCAGCATGTCTGCATGCATTTGGCGTGTCACCAGCATGTCTGAATGCACTTGTCGTGTCACCAGCATGTCTATGTGCACTTGGCGTGTCACCAGCATGCATGCATGCACTTGTCGTGTCACCAGCATGTCTGCCTGCAATTGGCGTGTCACCAGCATGCATGCATGCACTTGGACTGTCACCACCATGTAATTAAGTAAAATAAATAATTATTTTTGTTTTCAAAATTTCAGTGGGGTTCCAATTCTGCGACTTGTGATAAGACACGGTGGTCAGTGGGTGGATGGCATGTACATGGGTGGTGAGTCACGAATGCGGGGGGTTAGGAGTGATTTGTCGTTTGCGGGCTTGATGAAGCTGGTTGAATATGTTGTTGGGGTAAACTCAGAAATTGACGACATTGAGTTGCATGCATTGATCAGTACACCCGGGGAGCTATCACGGCCAACTATCAAGGATGATGAGGATGTTGCATCAATTCTGCTAGAACAGAGGAATGTTCCAGCTGTGTACGTCAGCATTAAAAGACCCGAAACAAATGTTATGTCACATGGAGAAGCTAAAAAACATGGTAATCAGCTCAATCAGAATCAGATTTACAATGCTTCACATATGCCAGAGCATTCGGTCCGTAACCCGCAGTTGGGGTATCCTCAGGAGTTTGTACAGCCCGGTAACCAGAGGACATTGATAGAAGAGTTGGGTGAACAATTCCGATCGGGATGTGCATCAAACCAATTAGGGTCTGCTGCTAAAGGAATGCATCGATCGGGTGAAACGATAGAGTGTGTAATTCCAATTTCAAATGAGAATACGACACGTGAGTACAACACTGTGACGTTGGAAGTTAACACTGCGACGCTGGAGGATAATGCTGCATGTTATGAGGGAAATGAGGATTTGTTTGCTAGCAGTGAAGATAGATTTGATGACAGTTCGAGTGATGGGCTTGACGAATGGGATCATGACATTTCAGACAATGACTGCCTTTATGACAGTGACATTCCAATTTGCAATAATGTTGAAGGTGAAACAGAACCTGTTGAAGGTTTTGATGTAGGAAATGTTTAGTGTGATGATCCCATATACAATAACCCCATCGCTGGTGAGGACGGGAATCGTTCCGTTGATGCAATGGTCGATGATAGTTATCAAGAAAGGCGAAATGAAGGGATATCTTCTACGTGGCGAATTGCAGGTGCAGAAAGGTTCGCCTTCCAAACAATTAGCACTGAGGAGTCGACATGTCCCAATGATCGCTTATACAAAGGAAGAATGTTTTCCTCGAAGGCGGAGTTGAAACGAGCTCTGAACATGTTGGCTCTAAAAGAGCAATTTGGGATAAGAGTGAAAAGGTCATGCAAAAGTCGTTACGAGGTTAGTTGCAAAGACAAGGCATGCAAGTTCAGTGTCCGTTCAAGGAAGTTACTTGACGGAAGAGGGTATTGGGAAGTTTAGAAGTTCCACAAAGTACACACATGTACTGTTGATGGTTTGCAAGGGCGATTTGCATCTGCGAGTGCCAAGATAATTGGTGAACTTATGGCACCCAAGCTTCAGGCTAATGGAATAGCGTTGAGACCTAAGGACATAATTGGTGAGATGAGGGTTCAGTGGGGATTGGAATGCTTGTATGGTAAGGCTTGGCAAGCAAAGGAGTATGCGGAGACGCTTGTTTTCGGTCCCCCGGAGGAGTCATTTCAACTACTACCCTCATATTTTTATATGTTGGAACAAGAAAATCCTGGCACAGTCACAGCAGTGGCTACTGACAAGGCTGAAAGATTCAAATATTGTTTCTGGTCATACGAGGCTTGTATTCGGGGGTTTAGGGATGTAATGCGTCCTACGGTCGCAATTGATGCAACACATCTGAAAGGCAGGTTCAAGGGTGTTCTGTTTGTTGCTGTATGCAAAGACCCGAACGAGTGTGTATATCCAGTTGCGTTTGGCATCGGCCATGTTGAGGACGAAGACTCATGGACGTGGTTTCTCATCAAGCTACGTGATGCGGTTAGTTGTCCTGAAAACACCATGTTCATTTCTGATCAGCATCTCGGCATTAAGAAAGCAATCCAAAATGCATACCCAGAAGCGCACCACGGTTTATGCGGTTACCATTTGAAGAAAAACTTAAAAAATAAGTTCAAGCGTGATGACGTTTCTATGATTTTCACCCTTGCTCGAGATTGCTATAAGGTTTCCGAATTCAACAGACATATGAACCAGCTCAAGCAGATTCATGCAGAAGCCTATGCTGATCTTTTGAGAATAGGCCCTGAGAGATGGGCACGTGCATGTTCACCGACAAGGCGATACCAAATGATGACCTCGAACATTGTCGAATGTGTTAACTCCTGCTTAAAGCATGCCAGACAAATGCCAATCACTGTTTTGATCGAGTTCATACGAGACATGTTCCAGCGTTGGTTCCATGATCAGTACGAGGAGGCTGTCAAGGTGACCACACCCCTCAGCCCTTGGGTTGCTAGGCAATTGAGCAAACGCTTCAATCATGCACATCGCTTTGTAGTGAAGCCTATCAATCGAGTGGAGTTTGAAGTTAAAGACGGGAAGATGGACGGACTTGTTAACCTGTCCACGAAGACGTGTTCATGCTGTGAGTTCCAAAAAGATTTGCTGCCATGCAGCTATGCCATTGCAGCAATAAGGTCAGATTATATTTTCTTTATTTCTTATTTGATCCTTATTTTGACATAACATAGCATTATATTCTGCTTGAATATTGGGTTCATTGTATTTTTCAGTAAATGCAAACGTGAAGCCTTTGATTTCTGCGCCGACTACTACAAGACAACCGTTTGGGTGGAGGGTTATGTGGGGTCCATTCGCCCAGTAGGGCATCCTAGTGAATGGGACATCCCCCCACATGTGAAACAAATTGTCGTCTTGCCACCACCTTGGCGAGGCCAAGTAGGAAGACCTAGGAGGAGAAGGATTCCATCCGCTGGTGAAGGCAGTCGTGCACGGAGATGTTCGCAATGCAAGATGTACGGGCACAACAGACAGAATTGCCCATCTCCATTTGCAAATCCATCTACAAATCCGGCACCATCTCCAAGTCAATTAGCACCCCAACGAGTGCGCCGACCGAAAGCATGTTCAATTTGCAGAGAAACTAGTCACACACACGACAGCTGTCCAATCCGAATGACAATGTCTGAAAACGTAGTGTGTGGTGTGGAGGATGACATATTATCGGGGCCTAACTAATTGCAATTTATCTGTTGCTTTGTTAGGGTTTGATTCGAACTGTTTCGATCTTGGCCATTGACATTTGCATTGAATAATGATATTTGCTATAAACCAGTGTATAATAATAGCATTGCCTAGGCATAGAAGTTGTCAATAATTGACTTTAGCCACACCATGCATGGTGGTATAGTATGGAATGTAAATTGTCTAATCTTTGGACAGCATATATAAATAAAAAATCAACAATGTTACTCTACATTTCGACAATTGTAAAGCCAATACATTCATTATGTTATTTAGGGTTGCAAGCAAATCGCTTCAATATACATAAGGAAATTTTACTCATTTTACAAACGACGTTGCAAAACTATATCAATTGTCCACTTTGGTTTAGAGTTTGTGATAGGGTAAAATTACTACCCTAAACCCTAACCCTAATACATTCCCGTTACCCTATAATTATCTTAACCCGTTTAAATACCCGATTAAATAAAAAAATTATTAAAATTTTCTTCGTGAGAACCCAATTACCCAATTAACTTTTCTAATCTCATAACTTACCTTTAGATTTATATGTTATATGTTTATATAAATAAACATATATATACACTGTAATTAATAATTTTATGAGTTATAATTTTTACAATGTTAAAACAAAATAAAAAGTAAATATATTTATATTTAAAATACATAATATATACACACACGCATTCATAAAAGTATTAATGTCATCATATTAATAATTAGAGTAATCATACTTAAACATAAATAACAATATAATAATTTTTTAATTTAAATATATTAATGTCATCACATTAATAATTAAAGTAATCATACTTTTCATATATTTGTTAGTTTTTAATAAAAAAATTTAGGGTAAAGTTTGTAAAAATTATAAATTTTTACTTTAATTATTAAAGTGCATGCAGACGTGCATGCACACGTGCTGTTGACACGCCAAGTGCATGCAGATATTGGTTGTGACACGCCACCTGCATGAATACTGGGGGTGACACGCCACATGCATGCATACTGGGGGTGACACGCCAGGCGCATGCATACATAGTGGTGACACGCCACCTGCATTCGGGTATATTGGTGGTGACACGCCACCTGCATGCATACTGGCCGTGACACGCCAGGAGCATGCATACTGGCCGTGACACGCCCAGTGCAGCTAGTGCGGATACTGGGGGTGACACGCCAGGCGCATGCAGACATAGTGGTGACACGCCACCTGCATTCGGGTATATTGGTGGTGACACGCCACCTGCATGCATACTGTCTGTGACACGCCAGGAGCATGCAGACATGGTTGTGACACGCCCAGTGCAGCTAGTGCGGATACTGGGGGTGACACGCCAGACGCATGCAGACATAGTGGTGACACGCCACCTGCATTCGGGTATATTGGTGGTGACACGCCACCTGCATGCATGCTGGCTGTGACACGCCAGACGCATGCAGACATGGTGGTGACACGCCACCTGCATATTGTCAATGTTGTCAGACGCTGACTTATTACTAAATTACGATACAAAAAAATATGTTCACTGGATACAACACTGGATACAAAATTACATAAAGATAATGTATTCCTGTATAAAATTGTCTATACAAAAAAAATTTATTCTGTATAAAAATATAATGAAGTGATTAATAAAAAAATGATTCTATTTCCTATGATTGTGTATACAACAAAAAATTTATCTCTAAATTGTATTGTGCAGAAAAAAAATTATACAACTAACTGCCGATATGTTCATGGTTCGCTCGCACAGCTGTTGGAAAAAATTTCGTGCGCGTATTGGATACGCAATTTTGCAATCATTTTCTGCTTAACTCTTATCGGCTCCGATTGCAAAATTGCGTCAATGTAGCTTACCATGAACATGCCGCAGCTGAGACTATCCTCCTGTCGATGCACTGAAGGGCTGGGCAAAGAAATGTCCAATGGCATCGGCGTCAAATCCCGTCTCTTCCGACGGGTTTTATTGAAATACCCGGCTTGGTGACAGATGAATGGAAAAATTGTTGTAAGTGGCTTCATCTGCTCCGCACGAACTCCGTTATCCTTCGCTGCCGAAGTTGTTGCGGAGTCGATCACCTTGATCTTCCACTTACCCAAATCGATCTTTGCCACCACCAAATGCCCATCAACATTGCAAGGAGCGAGGATGAAATCGACCTCTTCCCATTTCTTGCCGTATGTCGACCTTTTACCCTCCACATACCCCCGTAAATCAGTCGGAATTTGCATGCTTGACAGGGCATCTTCGATTTTATATGTCAAGTGTAGCATACGGATGGTGTCCTGGAAAAAAAATTTGCATTGGTTTAGACTTAATGCACTGAAAAGCTTCGAAAAAAATAAAATTTTTTGCAGAAAACTTACAAAGAATATCGTGTCAACCACGCATGCACGGGCAGTGTAATGCTTCGATTTTGGGCCTGTCGCCCGTTTACAGATAACGCTGAGGCATACGTCGATGTGTTCACTTATCATTTCTTCTTGGGGATCCTCTAACGATGTGAAGAAGTCAAGACCTTGATCCCCTAAGATTCCAACGTTACGCCTGCATATGTCACAAAATGAATTTGATAAGCGATGGTGGATTAATGTTTCTATAGAAAACAACAATGAATTGATATTTAGAAGCTGACCTCGCGGACTGGTTCTTCTTGAAGGCTTCGTATGCTTCCATCATCGTGTCCTTCACCGCCCGACGAGTCAATGCGGGGTCGACATACGGGCTTGCAAGGTATTTGCTCGCCATAATCACCCGTGCCCGCTCAGTAGGGTCGGCAATTGCTGTTGCAAGATGATGGTAATCAGAGGATAGTGGTGAGCTGGTGGCTTCAGGAGTGGTCAGAGCAAGCTCGCCCGATCTTGCTGCTGGAAGCGCGACGATCTCCTCGGATGGAGGAAGATGCTCTATGGCTGACTCTAATAACTGAAGGGCTCCCTCCTGTCCCGCGAAAGTATGCTCAGTAGGATCGGCCTCACCAACCTCCGCTCCTTCAGCATCTTCTGATTGAAGGCTGGCACCATGCTCCTCACGCTGCCCATCATCAGGATCATCGTGACCCGCAGCAGCATTGTCGGATGAAGGACCGGCCTACAGAACGAGATAACTGTGAAAATTCGATAGCGAATTGACCTAAAATAGCAAAATACAAGTGCAGAAAGATTAACGTACTTGTGATTTTAGCCCAGCTAGAACCCGTGAAACGATGCGGTCCTCTAGCGTTTCAACCGCAAAAGTCAAGGACTTAATTGATGCCTTCAGCTTCGACATTTCCCGCATGATATGTCGGAGCTGACGTTTTGTGCCTATGCCGTCATTGACTCTTGTCGACTGGGTCAACTGCAATAACATATATATTAGTGGTGTTAAAATAAAATCATATAGGAAACGTGTGGAAAACCAATATAACAACTTTAATATCCTTACCGGCGGCTCATGGGCAGTATGCGGTTGAATCGGAGTCGGAGCCATTGCTGGTTGCGGACTGGACGTGGCCTCCGTGAACTGCAATGACATAAGTTACTTTGTTACTAGCTCAACATATGTCGAAACTTTGAACAGAAATCGTTATAACCAAACTTACCGACGGCTCAATACGAATGTGTGACTGAGGAGGACCGGTGGGTGGTTGTGGAGCTGCCTAGGTTGATCCAACTGCACGCACATAAATGTTAGTAGATAATCACATATCAAAATGGATGTAAAAAAAATGTTAAAACCGTAAATACCGGCTGTTCACTTCTTGCACCATGGTCGTCTCCTTGTTCCATCAACTCTGGGGCCAACGGCTCATCAACACTGGGAGAGTCGGTGCGCATCCGCTTACTTGAAGCGGTGGATCTTTTCTCCTTCAGGCTTCTCCTCTTCGACCTGGCAGCGACACCAATGTGATCACCCCGATCCTCCGTCTGCCTGATTGGCACGTACTGGTGGCCCTCCGATAACGGCACATCGAGGTCCACCAAATACTCCCGGTTGGCCTCCTCCGGGGTGATATCCAACGTCTCCAGGGCCCATAACTACAAAAGAAAAATATTTATCAAACGTTTAAATTTGAGGCAAATTTCTTATACAAATATGAAGGATCGATCAATTTGTAGCTGTTCACTCACTTGCTTAGATGACTCGAACTTCTCAACCGCCTTGTGCAGGTCTTTTGGCTTCTGATTACATTGCCATCTGCACATTCGCGGGTACACGTTATCCTTCGGAGCAGAGGGGGCTACTATTTTTCGTAAGACCGGAATTGCCTCCAATGCCCAGAACTGCAAGTCAATTGTAAACATTATCAAACGTAAATTATTAAACAGTGCAACAATAAATTATTTTCTCGAAACCAAACAAAAGCGGTAAATGTGACAATACCTGTATCACCCATACGAAGCCGTAGATGTTGTACCGTAAACGGCTTTCCTTTGCTTCGCTTGAGGTAGGCACCTCAAACCCTTTCAATAGGTAGTCCAAAGTGAGCCTCCAAACATAGTGGCCCCACGGAAATGCGTTCCAAGCGTCAAGGTCCTCAACCAATGACAGCAACCAAGGTGTCACCCGTCTACGGTAGTCTTGCCCAAATAAAATGTTATTTGCGATCAAGACGAGTGCCATCTTGGTCGCGTCTCCTTCCCGCTGGAAGTTTCCTCCGCGGAACGTGTCAAGCAAAGCCTGCAGCTTTATGCTATCCTGGCCGCTCCAGTATCTCGCATGAATTCCGTCCGCAACCATCTCGTACGAACGTGTGAACACATCGGGCATTGGACCGAACTTCAGCCCGGTTATAAGGCAGAACTCCTGCTTTGATATCCGCGCCATGCTCTTGGCGATAGCAAACCAGAGCTCCTCCTCCGTTGCCTCCCTTTCATTGATTCGATGAATCATTATGTTATGAAGGAGACCAGCGCTGAAGTAGCCTTGCGGATAGACATCCATGAGCATTCCGAAGCATGTACGTTTCACTGCATCCAACTCCCCATTCTCTTGGAGAGTCTTGTTGATGTAATGGAGCTGGGACCACTTACAGTGGGTGTTTATTGAGACATTGAAGGCCCACTTCTCCCTCGGCACAATGAAGACATTGTCAAGATCCTCATATTCTCTACGATGCATCTGCATCACATGGCACACGTGCACGAGTCAGTTAACCAATAATGTGCCCAAAAGGTATACTAACTATATAAATAATTGTTCTGACACGCCATGCATATGAGGTGAAATGCTGTGACACGCCATGCATATGAGGTGAAATGCTGTCACACGCCATGCATATGAGGTGAAATGATGTACCACGACGCCATGCATATGGAGTGAAATTCTGTCACACGCCTGTCACACGCCATGCATATGAGGTGAAATGTTGTCACACGACGCCAAGCATATGGAGTGAAATTCTGTCACACGCCTATCACACGCCATGCATATGAGGTGAAATGCTGTCACACGACGCCATGCATATAGAGTGAAATTCTGTCACACGCCTGTCACACGCCATGCATATGAGGTGAAATGCTGTGACACGCCATGCATATGAGGTGAAATGCTGTCACACGACGCCATGCATATGGAGTGAAATTCTGTCACACGCTTGTCACACGCCATGCATATGAGGTGAAATGCTGTCACACGACGCCATGCATATGGAGTGAAATTCTGTCACACGCCTGTCACACGCCATGCATATGAGGTGAAATGCTGTCACACGCCTGTCACACGCCATGAGGTGAAATGCTGTCACACGACGCCATGCATATGGAGTGAAATTCTGTCACACGACGCCATGCATATGGAGTGAAATTCTGTCACACGCCTGTCACACGTCATGCATATGAGGTGAAATGCTGTCACACGACGCCATGCATATGGAGTGAAATGCTGTCACACGCCTGTCACACGCCATGCAAATAAGGTGAAATGCTGTCACACGACGCCATGCATATGGAGTGAAATTCTGTCACACGCCTGTCACACGCCATGCATATGAGGTAAAATGCTGTCACACGACGCCATGCATATGGAGTGAAATTCTGTCACACGCCTGTCACACGCCATGCATATGAGGTGAAATGCTGTCACACGCCATGCATATGAGGTGAAATGCTGTCACACGACGCCATGCATATGGGGTGAAATTCTGTCACACGCCTGTCACACGCCATGCATACCAGGTGAAATGCTGTGACACGCCATGCATATCAGGTGAAGATGTTGTCACACACTAAACCCCAAAGTCCAGTCAACACAGCACCAAACCAGGACTCAAACAGTTTAAAACTTAACATTTGCAAAAAAGACGACAATATGTATCACCCTAAACCCTTAAAATCAATTACCAAAATCAATGAAGGTTTTTTTTATGGTTTTTTTTTCCAGTCTCACGTACCTCTTCACCGATATCCGACATTCTTCTTCCTGTTGCAGTGGTGTCGTTAACCTTCTAAACAGTGAAGTTGAACTCCCTTCGACCTTTCGCAATGAGAAATGAATCAAACAGCCCTTGGTTCACACACACAGACGTTTACGAATGAGGAAAAGGGAATATGAACGGTTTACTGTGAAAAATGAATAAATAAAATTTAAAATTAAGGGATATTCATGAAACTGCCCGCTTTTCAATCCGTCGTGTCAGCCTTTCTATTAATGCCGTGTCACATATTTCAAAGCAAACCATGGCCTGTCAGATGTTAAAGCAATGCCGTGTCACACACTCAAAACCGTGTCACCATGGCGTGTCACAAACTCAGCATATGCCGTGTCACCAACTCAGCTCCATGCCGTGTCACCACCAATATCTGCATGCACTTGGCGTGTCACGACCAGGTCCGCAGTGGTAGCCGAAACGTTTAAACTGGTAAAGTCGGTTTAGGTCGGTTTATATTCCTCTACCATATATAGTCCAAAACTCCTCAGTTCTCATAGACAGACCGTACGTTGCCTCTAAAGCAGACTTTGTCGATGCTTCATCGGCAGTTCTTCCGAGCATTTTTTGCAGTTGTTTCCATCCCGCCCTTGATGTATTCAACTTTAGAGTTGTCCACTAGTCGAATAATGAATCTATTTCTCTTCATCTCTGACCTGTAAGCAATTGTCCAACCTTGGCTATTTGAAATCCAGAGACTCTGGATTTTAAATAGCCTGGGTTGGACATTGCAAACAGGTCGGAGGCCAAGAGAAACAGATTTATTTATTATTAGGCTAGTGACAATTTTAAAGTTTACTATATCAAGGGGGGGATGTCACCAACTCTGCACCCTGCCGTGTCACCAACTCTGCACCCTGCCGTGTCACCAACTCTGCATCCTGCCGTGTCACCAACTCAGCTCCATGCCGTGTCACCACCAATATCTGAATGCACTTGGCGTGTCACGACCAGGTCCGCAGTGGTAGCCGAAACGTTTAAACTGGTAAAGTCGGTTTAGGTCGGTTTATATTCCTCTACTATATATAGTCCAAAACTCCTCAGTTCTCATAGACAGACCGTACGTTGCCTCTAAAGCAGACTTTGTCGATGCTTCATCGGCAGTTCTTCCGAGCATTTTTTGTAGTTGTTTCCATCCCGCCCTTGATGTATTCAACTTTAGAATTGTCCACTAGTCGAATAATGAATCTATTTCTCTTCGCCTCCGACCTGTAAGCAATTGTCCAACCCAGGCTATTTGAAATCCAGAGACTCTGGATTTCAAATAGCCTGGGTTGGACATTGCAAACAGGTCGGAGGCCAAGAGAAACAGATTTATTTATTATTAGGCTAGTGACAATTCTAAAGTTTACTATATCAAGGGGGGGATGTCACCAACTCTGCACCCTGGCGTGTCACCAACTCTGCATCTGCACCCTGGCGTGTCACCAACTCTGCACCCTGCCGTGTCACCAACTCTGCACCCTGGAGTGTCACCAACTTTGCATCTGCACCCTGGCGTGTCACCAACTCTGCACCCTGGCGTGTCACCAACTCTGCATCTGCACCCTGCCGTGTCACCAACTCTGCACCCTGCCGTGTCACATTTTCCCTTTCACAAACCCTAAACCCAATGGCATGTCCCTATTGCTGTAGCACGACTATTTCGTGCTTTGCATTCACGTCTTTCTCCTTTCGATTCACCTCCTTAAGCAGGATTTCCGGTTTCACATCGTGCTCCAAGCTTTCGATTCATCACGACCACCTCCCCTCCTCGTTCGGTTTATCTGAATGCCATGTCCAAACATTCAGAAAATCCATCTCATGCAACATTATTTTCTTTTGCACAAACTTCTCCAAAAAAAAAAAAGGATGTTTTGCGCAAAAAATAGATGTTCGCTAATTTCTTTGCATAATTTTCCGTCGTCCGGGTGTTTCAGAGTGCCCAGAACAAAGATGTCTCATTAAGGGCATTTTTGTCCGAAAATGTACTTTTTTGGCTAAAAACAGTTAAAGTTATCTTGCTGGCTATTTTTAAACACGTCTTATTTTTAATGGCTAAAAAAAAAAATCTCCCTAACCATAAACTGCCAATAGCAAAATAACATAAATAATACACGAAGAAAAAGTATGTGATGCGAGAAAATACGAGGAGCAAAGCATAACAGCTTGCAGTAAAACTTCTCTGAAAATTGTCTCGTGTGGGACCACGAGAATAAAATAATATAAATAATGCACGAAGAAAAAGTATATGACGCAAGAAAATACTGTTGCATTTCATTCAGTCATAACAAAAGCAATCGCTCCTTTCATTCTGGTTTCTCTTCATCTTCGTTATTGTCCCGTGTGGGACCACGAGAATAAAATAATATAAATAACACTTGAGAAACCGAGCGACTCTTACACTTGGGAATATATTAACTGGCGTCATCATATAACTACACTTTCTTCCTCCTTTCATTCTGGTTTCTCTTCATCTTCGTTATTCTATTCTTTTTCCTCCGAACGCCAGACGCGGTTCTCTAATATCAACTTGTTACATGTATATTTATATTCCAGTCTTCATGGCTTTTCATTCAACACAATCGAAGATTATATCTCCAACTCATTCAGCTTTAGTTTTCTTTGAGCTTCAAATTTAAGTCCATAAAATGGCGATGAGCATGAGGAAGAAGGCCTTCAAACCAAAAATGAAGAGTCTGAAAGTGAGGGCCCAACGAATAAAATCAGAAATAGGAAAGATAAGGGAAGATCAACAATGCATAAGAGAGGAGCAAAGAAATATAGGAGAAAGGTTTGGAGATGTTAAACGCCAATGCGATCAACTCAAAGAGGAAACTCTAGTGATTATGAAGCAAACAGCTTGCAATCGGATTCGGCTTATTCTTATGTTTAATATCCTACGAGCCCGCGAAGAAGGAGACTTTGATAAAGCTGCTACCTTCACTCGCTTCCTTAAATCGGTTGCTTAAATTAGTTTCCTTTGTGCATGCACTACGAGCGGCAAATTCAATGATGGACTCACCTGCAAAATTTGCCGTCGATCGTAGCGACATGTTTTATGCTTTTCTGGTTTGTGAATGTTGAGATCCGCGGGTCTACTGATGGAGTTTTCTGGATATGCTTTTATTGCTGCTGGTGTTTTTCAGTTTGGTTTCTGTTCTGCTTATCATGATCAGATTATAGGGGATGGTTGGTGTTCACCACTTTGGTGTTTGTAAGATTTATGAGTATGTATGTGTGATGTTACAGTATCGATAACGAATCTGTAATATTGTAGCATAGACTTGATGCTGCTGCTTGTGTTTCTGTTTGGTGTTTGTGTCTTTTGGTGTAATCTGTTTTCCTTTGTTGGATGGGTTTGCCATCCATTGTTCAGGGTCTCTTGTCTATATATATACAATGACACCAGTTGACCAAACCGCTGGTCAGCAAGAAAGAAAAAATTATCATAATATGGGAGTACTGCGAGCACCGGAGAGATCTATCTTTTAGAATTCGTTTTTTGCGGATGACTAAACCCACAAGAAATTAATCAATATTTAAATGGTTATGACAGAAGGCTCCTAAATCATAACAAAAGTTGAAAAACTGGTTGACAAATTGCATAGGTACATCAGCAAGCAATAGTAAATAATAAGTACTAATAAATCAAGCATAATTAATGTCCAGAATTTTCCAAATTAAATGCCTTAATGTATCAACTCATTCAAAAATTAGTATCTTAATTGCTCAAAGGATCTGTTCACACATTGATAAGGGTTTATACACCCTTTTTACACACTAACAAAAGCTTAAATTTTAAAGTTATAAGAGCTATTCCAAAATACCAAGGTAAACCCTTCTTGAATCTAATATTGCTTTTTTGCAAACATATGTAAGAACACTCAAACTTCCATCCAAACCAATCCTACGCTTAATTTGGAAAAAAGAAATAAAACTTTAGATTTAAAAATAGAATTTGATTTTTGACATTTAACAAGCATTTTGATCTCTAAAAATGCGTGGTGAGAAACTACTATAGAATCCAATTGGAACCATACTTTTCAAAATGCAAAAATATTTTATTAGCAATAGAGGGAGAGAGGTTTCTTTTTTTGAACAAGTAAGAGTTTTTACATCAATAATTTTCATAATATTGTAGGTGATTTATTAATGTGTAATTTGGATCTCATCTCCTTTTTATTTTGCCATAATGCTCAAAAAAATATCTGTACATTTTTAAAAAATGTTTAAATAAGCCCTTATTCTTTTATTTTGTTCAATCAACCTTTTGTGTTTTTATTTTAAGTCAAATAAGCCCTTATAAATAATGGTTGACTAATTATCAATAATCAAAACATCTACTATCATTTTATATCCATATGGCGTTGACATAGAAGGTGAAAATTGCAATATGACCATGTCAATCTTGCATTAGCATACCATGTCATCATGTATTATGACATGTCAACATGCCACGTTAATGCCATGTTAGTGAAATATGATATAAAATGATAAGTGACATTTTGAGTAAGTCAACCATTAATTATAAATGTTTATTTGACTCAAAATAAAAGAATAAAAGCTTGATTTAATGCAATAAAAGTATAAGAGCTTATTTGAATTTTCCTAAATAGTTTAAAGACTTTTTTAGATATTATGGCTCTTATTTTTTATTTCTTTCCTTTTCGTTGATTTTTCCTAATTTTTTATTTGCTTTATTTTCTTTGTTTTGTGGAATCAAATTTGATAATGCAAGATGAAATGTTTTGCTTTTTTTTTATATATATTTTTATGTACATTTTATTTACTAAATTTTTATTTTTTGTTATTTTTGGGTATATATATATGGATATATATATCAATTCATTTCAATATGAACCCTAAGTTTACACTTTGGACTCTAAGCTTGTATTTTGGACACTAACCCTAAACTTAAGTGACGTGTTAAGCTCATTCCAACATAATTAAAGCTCAAATAAGAATAATCTGAAAAAATTAAAAATTGGACTAATCAATAATTAACTAGTGCGAATTAATAAAAAATTTACAATAAACAATTTTGGATAAAAGGAGATGTCTATAGCTATTCTTGATCATTATTCATTACGTACTATGAAAATCATGAATTCCATTTTTTGCGAAAGAAATTCTCTTCTTTTAAAATGAATGTACGTAACTTTAAAGAAATATTTTACAGATTTTTTTTTTTACAAACTTCTGTTGGCTCCATTAGTTTTTGATGATAATAAAACATTCCTATGTCATTTGTGTCTAATATTTTTACCTAAGTGTGCAGGGGAAATGTTCATAAATGAGACAATATTGCAATCTTCCTAATGAGCTCTTAAAGATAAAATTTTGATAAGGAACAAGGTTGATTTTTATGAAGGAAGTCCCCTGATATGACAAGGAAGATCATTGGTTAAACAAAGGTCAAAATGGAGAAAAGGAAGGCTAAAGTTTGGTGATAAACAGAATCGAGTTAGTTGACCAAGAAAATGGGTTAGTCGACTAAGTGCTCTTTGGAATCTGTGTCTGAAACAAAACCAACTTAATCGACCAAAGGAAAAATTTTAGTCGATTAAGTGCTCTCTGTCTGCAACATCCGCCAAGCCACTATAAAACAGAAAAACGGCTAGAATATTCCCAAAACTGTTTCCAACGGTCATAAATGCCCCAACAACCATCAAACAAGCCTCTTCAACTATAAAAGGATCTTCAAATGCCATGGAACAAAATTTTTGGCTTCATTAACAAAGACTCCATCATATTCAAGCCAAAAAAAGAGTAGAAAACTTGCAAATCCTTTGTACTCTTTAGTGCACTCAAACACCTATCTTTAGCAATTGTGTTAAGCACTTAAATTTGTACCACTTAGATCAATCGTGTGATCATTAGATACTTTCACATCTATCTTTGTATTATTAGAGTGAGTGTTTCACTCTAAGTGTTTGCTTCAAGCAAGGTTTGCTTGAATGCTTGTAGGTTCCAACTTAGCCTTGAAAAGTTGAGTGTGGGTTCTAGTTTAGGCCGTGAAAAACTAGAGTAAAGGTTTTGGTTGAGCGTCGAAAAATCACATTGGGTTTTAGTTGATCTCGGGAAAAACTAGTGATAGGTTGTGGTTGAGCCTTGAAAAACCATATTGGGTTTTAGTTGATCCCATGAAAAACTAGTGTAAAGGTTGTGGCTAAGCCTTGGAAAAGCCATTGTAAAAGCTTGGTGGAAGCTTGTGAATTTCAGCGTCTTAGTGATTTGTTTGAAAATCCTTGGTTGGATAATCAAGGTAGTGGATGTAGGTCTTGGACCGAACCACTATAAATACCTTGTTCATTGTCTCTCTTACTTTGCATTCTTTGTTTTGAGATTAGGTCTCAATCTTTAAAAAAAAGTTGAAATAGTACTATTCACCCCCCTCTAGCACTCACTTTGGGACCAACAATTGATATCAGAGCGAGCTCTCTATATACAAGGTCTAACATCCTTAGAGAGGATCCAAATAGCTCAACAAAAGTTAGTTGTAGCTAAAAGATAATCTACAAAAAGACCACCTCTATTTGATGGTTCTAATTATCCTTATTGGAGCACTAGAATGTTAATATACATTATGGGTCATAGATTATGAAATGTGGGATGTCATCACTGATGGTCCCTTTATTTCCTCAACTGTAAATGTTGTTACAAATGAATTGATGCCTAAACCAAAGTCTGAATGTACCGAGGCTGAAACCAAGAAAGTGCATACCAACTTTAAGGCAATCAACACCTTACATTGTGCCTTAACTCCCACTGAGTTTAACACAGTCTCAAGCTATACAACAGTTAAGCAAGTGTGGGATAAGTTAAGAATAATTCATGAAGGGACTTCTCAAGTTAAGGAGTCCAAGATAGCCCTTTTGACCCACAATTATGAAATGTTCAAAATGGAGCCTAGTGAGGACATCACCAGCATGTTTGATAGGTTCACAAATATTACAAATAAGCTTAACCAATTAGAAAAACCTATCCCAGAGCATGAGCTTGTAAAAAGACTTTTTAGGAGTCTACTTAAATCGTGGAAGCCAAAAGTGACTACCATTAGAGAAGCTAAAGATTTGAACATCATCACACTCGATGAAATATGTGGGTCACTCCTCACACATGAGCTGGAGCTCAAGGAAGAAGAAGAAAATGATAGAAGGGAGGCTAAAAAAAAGAAGAAAAATATAGCACTAAAAGTTAGCATGCTTGAGGAAGAGTTGGAAGAGCTCTCATGCGATGATGATGATGAACTTGCACTTGTTGCAAGAAAATTCAGAAAACTGATGGGAAGAAAGAATCGAAGATTTGCAAGAAAAATTTTTAAGAGAAACCAAGGTCTTACATGGAAGAAAAACAAGATTGACAATGGTAAAAACAAAGAGGTGATTTGCTACGAATGCAAAAAACCAGGGCACTACAAGTTTAAATGTCCATTGCTGAAAGAAGAAACTTTAAAGAAAAATAGAAAATCGAAACAGACAATGGTTATTGCAACTTGGTTAGACAATGACTCGAGCACAAAAACTGATAAAGAAAGCTCAGAGGAAAGAGCTAACATATGCTTAATGGCAAAGGATGATGAAATAGAGGTATGCTCATCAACTTGTGATATGTCCATGAATGATTTGCAAGATGAGTATGACAATTTATGTGATGAATTTGAATGCATGTTTTTAAAGTACAAAAACCTAAAGAAAAAGGTTGCATCACTTGAAAAAGATTGGAAAAAATAAAAAATTAATTCAATTTTGTTTTTGAGCAAAGAAATCTTATGCAAATTGAGTTGGAACATTCAAAAATAGATTTTAAAATTCTGAAGGTAGAGTTGAAAGATAAATCTGTTGCTTTGCAAAAAGTTATTGATGAAAACACAACACTTAAGTGTTTGGAAAATGATTCTTTAAAGAAAAATTCTTATGTTAAAAGGAATCGTCATAATGCATCAGCCAGATGCTATTGTTGTGGAAAATATGGCCATCTATCATATGATTGTGTCAAAAAAATAAACTTGCAGAAAACTAGAAAAATCTGGGTGCCAAAAGGTTCAAATATTGCCACTAACATTCAAGGACCCATCAAAGTATGGGTACCTATCAAAAAGAACTGAACCATGTTTTTGTAGGTTGAGCTACACCTAAAGGAAACATGTTCAAAAGCTCAACACAGCAAGAAGAAGTAGCCTTGGTACATGGACAGTGGCTGCTCTCGACACATGACAGGTGATGAAATGCTGTTTGATCAGCTTGACAAGAAAAAGGGAGGAACCGTATCCTTTGGAGATGATTCAAAAGGAAGAATTCAAAGGATAGGAATAGTTGGTAAGAACTCTCATACTCAAATCAATCATGTGTTGCTTGTTAAAGGTTTAAAGCATAATCTGCTAAGCATTAGTCAGCTTTGTGATAAAAGATTCAAGGTTTGTTTTGATTTCAACAAATGTGAAGTAATAGATATAGGCACTAACAAGACTACCTTCATAGGAAAAAGATTGAAAAACATGTATGTTATCTTTCTTGAAGACCTAGAAAAGGATAGTGAAATGTGCTTAGTAGCCAATGCCGAAAATGACAGTTGGTTGTGGCATAGGAGATTAGGACATGTAAGTTTAAACACCATGACAAAGCTGATCAAAAACGAATTAGTTGTTGGACTACCTAGCATTAAATTTAAAAAAGAAAGAATATGTGAAGTTTGTCAATTAGGAAAACAAGTAAGAACTTCATTCAAAGTTAAGAATGCTATGTCAACATCTAGACCTCTTGAAATGTTGCACATTGATCTCTTTGGTCCTATTAGCACCACAAGTTTAGGTGGAAAATCTTATGACTTAGTGATTGTTGATGACTATTCTAGGCTTACTTGGGTTTATTTCCTTGCACACAAGAATGATGCATTATCAGCCTTCATAGGCTTTTGTAAGAAAGTTGAGAATGAAAAATGTACACCCATTGTTAGGATTAGAAGTGACCATGGAGGAGAATTTGAGAATGATGAATTTGAGAAGTTTTGCAATGAAAAGGGGCTGTAACATAACTTTTCTACACCAAGAACACCCTAGCAAAATGGAGTTGTAAAGAGAAAAAATAGAACATTGAAAGAGATGGCTAGGACCATGCTATGTGAGAATAATCTTCCTAAGTATTTTTAGGCTGAAGCTATAAGTACAGCAGCTTACATTCTTAATAGGGTTTCAATTAGAGCTATCATGTCAAAAACCCCATATGAGTTGTTCAAAGGAAGAAAACCAAACATCTCTCACCTTAGGAGCTTTGGCTGTAAATGTTTTGTTCTAAATAATGGAAAACAACCATTATGAAAGTTTGATGCAAAAAGTGATGAAGTAATATTTTTGGAATATGCCTTGAACTCAAAAGCTTATAAAGTTTTCAACAAAAGGACACTAAATGTTGAAAAATCTATCCATATAGTTTTTGATGAATCAATCCATGTTGAAAAGGAAATTCATGAGGATGATGAAGATTTAGAAAATCTAGAAAGACACATGGAAGAAATGAGTCTAAATGATAGCAAGAATAATGAGGAAGGCTCATCTAGAGAAGAACTCGTTACTCCACCTCTTGAAAGTTTACAAAGACAAGAAATCCAACATAGTGACTTACCTAGAAGCTGGAGATATGTGAGAAATCACCCACAAGAGCAAATCATAGGTGACATATCTCATGGAGTTAAGACTAGGAAAGGAACTAGAGAAACATGTGAATTTTCAACATTCATTTCTCAAGTTGAACAAAAAAAACTTTGAAGAAGTTGAAAAAGAAGAAAGCTGGATTTTAGCTATGCAAGAGGAGCTGGATCAATTTAAGAGAAACAATGTATGGTCACTAGTGCTCAAGCCCTCAGATTATCCTATAGTTGGCACTAAATGGGTATTTAGAAATAAGGTTGATGAACAAGGAAATGTGGTAAGAAATAAAACAAGATTGGTGGCAAAGGGATATAATCAAGAGGAAGGCATTGATTATGAAGAAACCTTTGCTCCAGTGGCCAAAATAGAAGCCATAAGGTTATTAGTTGCCTTTGCTTGTCATATGAACTTCAAGCTATATCAAATGATGTGAAGAGTGCATTCCTCAATGGAATTATTCAAGAGGAGGTATATGTTGAACAACCTACTGGTTTTAAAGACTTTGAAAAATTAGAATATGTGCTTAGACTCCACAAAGCCTTATATGGTTTGAAGCAAGCTCCTAGAGCTTGGTATGAAAGGCTATCAAAATTTTTGGTAGAGAAAGACTATGTTAGGGGCAGCATTGATACAACATTATTTATCAAGAGATACCTAAGTGATTTGATCATAGCTCAAATATATGTTGATGATATTATATTTGGTGCTACTAATGAATCTCTTTGCAAGAACTTTACTAAGGAAATGTAGGGAGAATTCGAGATGAGCATGATGGGAGAATTGAAGTACTTTCTTGGGCTTCAAATCAAGCAATGCAAAGAATGAACCTTTATTAGCCAAGATAGTTACATTCAAGACATGCTCAAAAAGTTTGATATGCTAAAATTGAAATCCATCAGCACACCAATGAGTACATCTACAAAGTTTGATGTTGATGAGAAAGGTAAAGATGTAGATCAAAAGCTCTATAGAGGTATGATCGGATCTCTTCTTTACTTAACATCTAGTAGACCAGATATTCAGTTTAATGTGTGTTTGTGTGTTAGATTTCAGTCTCAACCTAAAAAAACACAACTAACTACTGTGAAGAGAATATTTAGATATCTCATCGAAACTCAAAGCTTAGGAATTTGGTATTCAAAAGAATCACCATTCAGTCTTGTAGGATATTCAGATGTTGACTTTGCAGGAAGTAGAACTGATAGGAAAAGCACTAGTGGAACATGTCAGTTCCTAGGTAGCATGCTTGTATGCTGGTCAAGCAAAAAGTAGAATTCTATAGCATTGTCCACAGTTGAAGCTGAATATGTATCCTTAGGAAGTTGTTGTGCACAGATTTTATGGATTAAGCAGCAATTGAAAGACTATGGGTTGTCCATGAATAACACTCTCGTATATTGTGACAACACCAGTGCTATAAATATTTCAAAGAATCCTATACAACACTCAAGAACTAAACACATTGAGGTTAGACATTACTTCATTAGAGACTATGTAACTAAGAGTGAAATCAATATTGAATTCGTGAGCACATTGCATCAACTTGATGATATATTTACAAAACCCCTTAGTGAGGATAGATTCTGTGAGATTAGAAGAAATCTAGGAATATGTTGTTTGAAAGAACTATAGTGAGAAGTCTGGACTAAATGAAGAAAACAGAACGAACTTAGTCGACTAAAGTGTGAAACTCAATCAACTAAGAGCATTCTGTTTCATTAGAGTAAAAGAACTGACTGTTGAATATTAATGGATTAAAGTAATGAACTTTTGTGCTTACCGGGTAATGAAATAAAAAGGGAAAACCTAGAGCAGTAAATAGTAAAAATATTAGAGGGAGTTTTGAAAGTTAAGAAAATGAGGCAATTGATAAAGGGGGAGTCAAACAGTTTCTAAGTTAAAAACTGTCAATCACTTCTTGATTCTCTGATAACTGATTCTTTCAACCCTAGCAATCTCATTTGCTTTTCTCTTTCCTCTGAAACCAACCGAGAACCCTCTTCTGTCACATCCTGAAACCCTAAGTAAAAATCATCTTCAGAAATCATAATGGCCAAGTCGACCCTGCTTAAGGATTTGCTAACAAAGAAAAAGGGGAAGAGACCAGCAGAAGAAAACCCTGAAGCTGAGCACCCACAGAAGAAGTAAAAAGAGGCATCGGGTTCTGCACCAAAGAAGTTTGGGAAAAGTTCTAAGAAAAGAAAACGAAAAGAGAAAAAGAAGAAGACTAAGAAACTAAGAAAGAAGAGCAAAGGAGAAAAAGGTACATCATCTGTTTCTTCCCTAAAATTTAGAAACAAAATTCATGAAGAAAGGTTTAAGAAAATTGAAAATACTCTCATTACATACGGGAAGCACATTGACTAGGAGAGTTTTAACGAAACTCCTGAACTCTAAACAAGCTTGATAGATTATTTCAATGAATTGAGGATTAAGGAGTATAGCTCTTTCAAGGACAGAACGTATAGTGCTAGTTTAGTTAAAGAATTCTATGCTAGCATTGCATTTAGTGAGAGAGAACTTGATGATTCAGAGAACTTTTTCGAGGATAACTTGAATGTATTTTTGAATGGAAAAAAGTTTTTAGTCACAACTTTAGATTTCAGTAATCTGTTAGGAATTGAAGGAAAAGATGTAGAGTATGAAATGCTTGACAAATATGATCTTGCATCTGTGTGAGAAATTGTCACCGAAAAGGAAGAAAAATTTTCTTCAAAGAGCAATGCATGACTGATCATTAGTCCACAATTTAGAATCCTGCATTACTTTGTGGCAGCCAATCTGCATGGTAGGAGTGGTAGCCTAAGCTATATCAGCCTCCAAGATCTTTGGCTGATGGAACATGCATTCACTAGAGAAGTTCTAAACCTTGGAAGGTTCATGATTGAAAGAATGAGAACTGCCTGTAAGCTGGACAAAATTCATCTGCCATACGAGAATGTAATTGCATCCCTTGTTAAGAAGAAATGAATATGGGCCAAGAGGTATGATATGGATATGGTCAAAAGCAAAGACCAACCAATCTACCTAGGAAGCTTAATCAAGATGGGATACAAGGTATATGGGGACACTTTCAATAAGACCTCCAAGATCACTTCAATGCAAACTCAGCCAAAGGCAACCTCTACACAACTAGAAACAGCAGCCCCTCCTTTCTCTAATGAGGTCATGTTCAACCTGTTGATGAGGATGGATGTCAAGCTCACTGATTAGGGAGCAAGGTTGGTAAAAATTGAAGAAAGAATGGATGAGATTGAAGCCAGCCTGAAAGTAAAATCTAAAATACCATTTGGACCTACTGATGCTGACTCCTCTGCTACTGAGAGCATGGCACCAAAAAGATAAGGTACTGAAAGATCAGCCTTGCAACCAGAAGGTTTTAAATTTCAAGATGCAAGCCCTGAATTTCAAGTTGAAGGGTCTACCTACAAGAGTGCAAGTGTTGGACATCAAGGCCCTAAACCAGGAATTGAAGAACCCCACAAAACCACCTCAACAGAAAGGGAAACATCTGATCAAGGTACTGAGGTAATTAGTTCACCACCTGCTCTTCCTAAGCATCAATCTTCACCACCGCCTGAACAGGAAGCATCCTGTCCCTATTTTGATGAAGTGTCTGTCATGGGACTCTTTTATCGGATGGTAAGAGAAGAGCAAGCAGAAAAAGAGGCAGTAGCAGTCCAAGCTGCCCAAGCAATGACTTCAGAAAAAGAAGCTACAGAAAAAGTGAAGGACAAAGGAAAAGGAAAAACAAAAGAAACAGCTCATGCATCTGAGCCTCAGCCATCTGCCATGAGACAGAAGAAGACAACCGAAAAATCTGTAGCTCCAAGAACAAGGAAGTCTTCCAAATTGACAGATAAAGCAAAATCACCTCCAACAAGCTCTCCTCAAGCCCCAATAGAAGTTTCTGATCAGGCAACTCTAGAAAAAAGCTACACAAACACCTCCACAGTCCTCTCAGCAACCTTTTGAAGCATCCACTCAACCACCTCTGAGACCACCCTCTCCTATCCCTCTTAATCCATGGTGGGAACAAACAATGTCCCTTGAATCAACACCATCTCCCTTTGAGGAATAATACCTTAGAACCCCCCTCTGATGATGACAAAAAGAAGGATTAGTAATTATAAGAAAAATAAAAAAATCTGAGGGTATAAGTTCTGAACCTTTACGAAAAACATCAAGAAAAACAAAAAATCATGAGGGTAGAGATACTAGACTTCTAGGATAAATAGGTAGCAAAAACAGGTATAGAGGTATTTTAGGAACAAATTTACAGTTACTGTTTTTGTTGGATATTTATGCCACAATGGCATTCAAACATTGAATCTTAATCTTGGCTGACTTAATGGATGTATGAAATATGCTTGTTGATGTCTGTTTGTGGTGTTTGAACTCTGAAAATGATGTTTATGACATTATGAAGTGTGGTTGGAAATTAACTACTGATATTGTAAAATACTGCTGCAATTTTCTGATGCTGTGCTGATATTGAATGATTATGCTGATAAATCATTTATGACATGATAATGCAAAGCTATATATGGAGTTAAGTACATATGGATGATAATTCATAGAGAGTTTGCTAGAAAAATGATGGTTTAAATGAAATCTGGAGCTAACATGATGAAATCTAAAAATTACAAACAATTGACAGAAATCTGCAGAAATAGATAACTGATAAAATCTGTCAACATGTCATTTGCTCTTAAACTTGCATATATGAACATCTTTTATCCAAAGCAAGAATGTACTATGTCACTATGAACATAACTTGGATAAAAACTTGCTAGATTGGATGAAAGATATGCACACACTTAGGGGGAGAATGAACTTAGGGCGAGCAATCCTCATTTTCTACATAAATTGAAAAAGGAATTAAATAGACACCATGCTGTTAACCAAGGGATGTTTTGTCATCATCAAAAAGGGGGAGATTATTAGCTTAATTAGTTTTTGATGATAATAAAACATTCCCATGTCATTTGTGTCTAATATTTTTACCTAAGTGTGTAGGGGAAATGTTCATAAATGAGACAATATTGCAATCTTCCTAATGAGCTCTTAAAGATAAAATTTGAATAAGGAACCAGGTTGATTTTTATGAAGGAAGTCCCCTGATATGACAAGGAAGATCATTGGTTAAACAAAGGTCAAAATGGAGAAGAGAAAGGCTAAAGTTTGGTGAGAAACAGAATCAAGTTAGTCGACCAAGAAAATGGGTTAGTCGACTAAGTGCTCTCTAGAATCTACGTCTGAAACAGAACCAACTTAGTTGACAAAGGGAAAAATTTTAGTCGACTAAGTGCTCTTTGTTTGCAACATCCGCCAAGCCACTATAAGACAGAAAAACGGCTAGAATCTTCCCAAAACTATTTTCAATGGTCATAAATGCCCCAATAGCCATCAAACAAGCCTCTTCAACTATAAAATGATCTTCAAATGCCATGGAACAGAATTTTTGGCTTCATTAACAAAGACTCCATCATATTCAAGCCAAAAAAAGAGTAGAAAACTTACAAATCCTTTGTACTCACCTATCTTTAGCAATGTTAAGCATTTAAATTTGTACCACTTAGATCAACCGTGTGATCATTAGGTACCTTTACATCTATCTTTGTATTATTAGAGTGAGTGTTTCACTCTAAGCGTTTGCTTTAAGCAAGGTTTGCTTGAATTCTTGTAAGTTCCAACTTAGCCTTGAAAAGTTAAGTGTGGGTTCTAGTTTAGCCCGTGAAAAACTAGAGTAAAGGTTGTGGTTGAGCCTTGAAAAACCACATTGGGTTTTAGTTGATCCTAGGAAAAACTAGTGATAAGTTGTGGTTGAGCCTTGAAAAATCATATTGGGTTTTAGTTTATCCCGTGAAAAACTAGTGTAAAGGTTGTGGTTAAGCCTTAGAAAAGTCATTGTAAAAGTTTGGTGGAAGCTTGTGAATTCCACCATCTTAGTGATTTGTTTGAAAATCTTTAGTTGGATAATCAAGATAGTAGATGTAGGTCTTGGACCGAACCACTATAAATACCTTGTTCATTGTCTCTATTACTTTTCATTCTTTATTTTGAGATTAGGTCTCAATCTTTAAAAAGAGTCAAAATAGTGTTATTCACCCTTCTCTAGCACTCACTTTGGAACCAACAACTTCAAGATATTGTCTCTCATTGAAGAATTTTGGGAGGATCACTTCAAGATATTGTCTCTTTAGAGACTTTATCACTTAAATTTTTTATGTCAAAAGACAAATATCATATCAAATAATATTTTATTATTTTAATAATAAGATAATATAAAAAAGTTATAATAAGAAGAAGCGTGGAACAAAGCATAATAGCACTTTGAAGTGAACTTTTCTGAAAAGTTATGTCGATAGCTTGACAAAATAAAGTATAGCCTCGACATATGGCCCACGTAGAAGGATCCCTTAAAGAAAATGCTGAAAATGAAGTTCCCAGAAATACTAGCAGCAAAGCAATACGATAATCGATGTTCCCAGCCGCTCTTATCGCGACGCCCGATTCCTAGACAACACTGGCGTTTCTATATTCCTATACGCGTTCTCTAACATTCACTTGTTATGTATAAATATACAATCCAGTCTTCATGGCATTTCACTCAATACATTCCAAGATTATATCTCCAACTCATTCTGTTTTAGTTTTCTTTGAGCTTCAAATTTAAGTCCATAAAATGGCGATGAGCATGAGGAAGAAGCCTTTCAAACCAAAAATGAAGAGTTTGAAAGTAAGGGTCCAGCGAATAAAATCAGAAATGGGAAAGATAAGGCAAGATCAAAGATGCATAAGAAGGGAACAAAGAAATATAGGAGAAAGGTTTGGAGATGTGAAACGCCAATGCGATCAACTCAGAGAGGAAACTCGAGCGATTATGAAGCAAACAGCTTGCAATCGGATTCGGCTTATTCTTATGCTCAATATCTTAGGGGCCCGAGAAGAGGGAGACTTTGATAAAGCTGCTTCCCTCACTCACTTCCTTAAGTTGGTTTCTGATAGAAGCAGCAAGCATAACTTATGTAATTAACATAATTTTTCTTTCACCCAGAAAAATAAATTTTATGTAATTAATATTGTTATCTCACTTTTTCTGTTTTCCTCTTTAATGATTTACGGGAACGGTTGGATTTGATCAAAATAGCTTGGAAATTGCTTCAAGAGAGGGTTGGAGAAGAAACCCTCAATAGCGATCCATTAATTCGAATGCTGGCTAAAGAGGTGGCTGCAGAGTGTGGTGGGCTGCATCTTGCACTAATTACAATTGGTCGAGCCATGGCTTACAAGAAGTCACCCCACGAATGGAGATACGCACTCGAGGTATTAAGGAGATCTCCGCATAAATTTGCAAGATTGGGAGAAGGGTCGTTCCCTCTTTTAAAATTGAGTTATGACAGCTTGCCTTCCAACTCAGTGAGGTCTTGCCTCTTGTATTGTAGTCTGTATCTTGAAGATTATCCTATTTCCAAAGCAACATTAATAGATTATTGGTTTTGTGAGGGGCTTTTGGATGAATTTGATAGCATAAGCAGTACTCGAATGCGAGGATACAACATTATCGGTGTTCTTGTTGATGCTTGTTTATTAAATGAAGACGCAGAAAATTTTGTGAAAATGCATGATGTCATCTGTGATCTAGTGATGTGGATTGCATACCAGCATGACGCAAGCGAAAAAAAGATTTCTTGTTCGAGCAGGTGTTGGATTAGAGGTTGAAACATGGAAAGGCTTATCTTCATAACCTTTATCTCATTTTTTGTCTTTGATTCATTCTTTTCTGGCGAAAACTCGCTTTTACTTACCAAAATAGGAGGGAGTGAGGAGATCGAAAGCAGAGTTAGCTGCAATGAGGGAAGAAATGCAGCATACCAATGTAGAGCTGGCTAGGCTTCTTCACAAACTTGTCCAATGGCAAGGCTCTTTCTGGTTGGTTTCTTTTGTACTATCACCTTTTTATTGATTTTATGCTATATTCTTCCCTTTGGTGAACGTAATTGGCTTTATTTCTCCTTTGTGTTTTCTTTTTGCTTTTAACCTTTTATTTTTAATTTCTTTTTCACAGAAAGGACAAAATACAAAGAAAAAATAAAATTTTTACCATGAAAAACAAAAGAATAAAATAGAAATACATGAACAAAAGAGAAAAAGCGAGCTTTTATCATAAACAAATTCATTTTTTTACTGTTCAAACTAAGAAACAGATTGTCTGGCACTGCGTGTACGAAACATATTGCAGAACAGTCTCTTCCTCTCTCTATGGAAATTAATGACCCGTGAACGACTTTACAAAGGCGTGGAATTAAACAAGGAAAGGTTTATACTTTTCTTGTAGGTATCTTACTCAAATAAATCTTTAAATTATTTAAGAAAATTTAAATAAGTTATTATTTTTTTATTACTTAAATCAAGTCTTTATATAAAAAATTTGTAAATTCAGATGATAAATTTGATGGATTAAACAAAGCAAATACACACACAGAAATGGCTGCCGGCAGGCCGCCGGACCCCCCCAACAACAGTCCGTCGGCCACCCCTGCAGCCACCATGCAAACCACAATAGCCCACAACCAAGTACCAACAAACAAGCCTCAACCTCCAGCTACAAATGACGGCCCACAAGCTCCTGCAGTTGGAAACCAACAGCCATCTTCACCAAGGGCCCTCAAAAAATCCTTCCTGTCGGTGGTGACTAGTGAAAAACCTCCGGTGGTCCCTCTCTCACGAGATCCATGCATCTACAAAGACAGACCAGCTGCCACCTTCTATGAGGACGAGATCCAGCTCCTAGCAAGGCCATTCTCACACTCAGTTGTGGGAAAGTTTAATAGGATGCCCAAGATGCAAGAGATAAGACATGCCTTCAAAGGAATAGGGCTCTCAGGTGCATATGATATACGATGGTTGGACTACAAACATGTGTTGATTCACTTGTCCAATGAACAAGACTTTACCCGTATATGGGTTAAGCAACAATGGTTCATCTCAAACCAAAAAATGAGAGTGTTTAAATGGTCTCCGGACTTTGAAGCAGAGACAGAATCGGCCATAGTACCTGTATGGATCTCATTTCCTAACCTAAAGGCTCATTTGTATGAAAAATCAGCTTTGTTATTGATTGCGAAGACTGTAGGGAAGCCTCTGCATGTGGATGAAGCTACTGCAAATGGCACCAGACCAAGCGTGGCCCGGGTGTGTGTCGAATACGACTGCAGGAAGCAACCAGTGACAGAAGTCTGGATAGTGATACGTAACAGGGAAACAGGGGAGGTTACAGGTGGATACTCTCAAAAAGTGGAGTTTTCAAAAATGCCAAACTATTGTACTCATTGTTGTCACGTTGGCCACCACATGTCGGAATGTTTGATCCTAGGGAATAGGTCAAATAAAATTTTATGGGGTCCCAAGACAAATCAGGAATTACAGCAGCAACCGGGAGCTTTGGCTGTCCACAGAGACAAAAGAGATACGGGAGAGAAGCCCACGGGCAAGGATGGAGGTGCTACAGATTTAGTGGAACAAAGAAAAAATATGGAAAATAAAAAAATCCCAGCCATGGAGGTACCAGGGAAACAGCAATGGAAACAGGTGAGTAGAGCAGGGCCCAGCGGTGCTAAGGACTATCAGGGTAAAGAAAAGGAAGAAAGAAAGGTCATGGAAGAATCAACTAGTCTCAAGGTATTTTCAGTTGAGAGACAAAGTCATGGGAAGGTAGCAATGCCAACGTCGAACCGTTTCGGGCTACTCGCAGAAGGAGAAGGAATAGAGCAAGGATCGCAAGTCGAACAGGTGCAAACAGGGGTCGGGCACAACTTTGAGGACTGCCTTAATAATGGCCAGCAGCCCGTAGTTCAATCGGATGGAAAACTGGTCTCTAGTAGCTCGCAAAAGAAAGCCGAAGACCGGCATGGGGGGAGGACGGAGGAGCAGACAAGAGGAGCGGAGGGCAGCAGCTGCAGCGAACCAGCCGAAAAGGTGGCAGTAAGCGCTGCAGATTCGCAGCCTTCGGACGTTGGAACCCATGCAAACTTGCATGGAAATGGAAAGCATGCAAATAGCGAAACTACCGAGGGAAAAGGAGAGAGAATAGAGCTTTTGTGTTCTGACAATATGGTAGGCACAGTGGAAAGTGGAAAAGAGACAGCTGATCGAATTAAAAATAAAGGAAAAAACTTAAAAAATGGGCGGGAACAAGTTTCGGGAAGAACCAGGACGCAACTTTTGAACAATAGTGATACGAGGGAAGCAAAGGAAAATGCAGAACTGGAAATGCAAGGGAAACAGGGACATGTTGGTCACGGGAACAGTACAGGCTTAGTCCAAAAGAAAGTGGCTCCTCCCGAGACACAGGCCGCTGATACCGATCAAGTGCACGTTAATCGTGCACTGCAGGCTGAGGGAGGAGAAGGTTTCGGCTTACTCCAGGATGCTACAGCCAAGCAAAGGCAAGAAGCGATGGGACAGCGCGATAAGGACGTCATGGAGAAGGCAGGGATGGCAGCAGACATTTTGGGACAGATGCAGGCTGTAGAAGTTGACGTACAGTCGAGATTGCATGAATATGGGATACAGGGGCAAAAGAGATGCAATGTGGAAGAGAGGCCACCAGAAAAGACTACTACAGTAGACATGCATGCTTCTTGTCCCATCAAGCAAGACCAACGGGCCCCACCCACTAACACTACAAGCAAGAAGGAGCTACAGTCCACAGTGCCAGCACCTGCCCCAAGGTGCCCAACAGATGGAGTTACAGTCCGGAAAAAGCTTACGCCCCCCCCACCCCCCACCACAAACCAAATTGTCCAGCGGGACCCAGCGACTGGAAAACTGCCCACACACCCAGCCACCAGCCAGCCTGACAAGCGGGGCCCAACAGCAGATGAATCCCATGCACAGCAACCATTTAAAAATGAGAGACCACGTTACGAGGAAGAACAAACGGAGCAGCAGGGAGAGGCTTTGGTTGCAGGCGATACTGAAATAAAAGAGGAACGTGCAGTGAAGCTTTGTGAGAATAGGATGAGAAAGAAACATGCAGCAACGGGAAGCGCGAGCACGACAAAGGGACGAAAATTTAAAAATAAAAGAAGTCAAAGAAAGCAAGTGGGCAGGATGGCAGACCAGCTTGACGTGGACGAACTATGCCGAGAAAGAGAATTTTCGGACCAAGAGCCTTTGGTTGATGAACCCACAAGAACGGGTGGCATGCATTTATTAGAGAACTTGATCGAAGGCAGTGGAGAAAATTGCCCATCAACTGAAGGAAAGTTAAAACAGCCATGGGTCCCAGAGGAAAATACTCAGATTTCACCTGCAAAGACAAGCTCAAGGGAAAGAATAGAAGAGAATGAAAACAATCCTCCCACTATGCAATCAGCCTCCGGCAAGTATCAGTATAACAAGGAAATAAGCTCTATTCCCTCATTCCCAAATTCCAGCTCTGTGCACATGGTTTATCATCCTCTGATTAGGCGTAGAAGACACTCGGATACGGAAACTTCAATTGGAAAAATACTCGACCTAGCATCAGAAGAAGCAGTGGAGATGGGAGGAAATGATGAAATCTCTGATGATGATTCCATCTCAATGAGTTTTGCAGCCAAAATCCGACATTATTAGTGCACTCGGGTGGAAAGCAAGGGGTATTTCAAGTGCAGAATGGTATACAATTCTTACCGGATTGAATTACCCCTTATTTTATTTTATTTTAATTTATGTTCTGTATTTAGCAATTATCATAGTTTTTGTTACATGGAAGTGTTTCACCTTTATGATCATGAAAATGATCATAAAATGAAACGCTCCGTCCTAAGTGCTTTTCTTTCATCTTTCTCGAGCTCATGCAATTCGGGAGGTCAGGTTTATACCCCCTCCCCTCTGTACCTTATTTTTAGTTTTAATAAAAAATTTTAACAGGGTAGCTGGGCCCTGCGTAAATTTTCCAGCAAAAAAAAAAAAAAAGTCTTTATATTTTTATTTTAATTAAAATAAACTTTTATGATTAATGATTAATGAATTGTTATTGGTTAAAATGACAGTTGTCATTCTATATCCACGTATCAATGACATAGAGTTGATGTGAAGAGTGAAAAATGTCATATGGTCATGTTATCATATCAATGGCATGGAGTTGATGTGGAGAGTGAAAAATGTCATATGGTTATGTTATCATATTAAATTAGTATACTTTTTTATGTATTTGGGGGAAAAGTGATTCGAACTTTGCTATTTAGGAGAGACAAATCATGCACCAACTAATGAGCCAAATGCTCAAGTGTATGTCAAATTAGTATTTTTCTTTTTATAATTGGGATAAAAGGGACTTGAACCCTACTCTTTAGGTAAAAGGACCATGTATCAACCAATAAGCCAAATGCTTGGATGTATATGTTAAATTAGTATGTTACGTCATCGTTACTTATAATAAGTTAACATGCCACATCATTATTAATTATGATATGTTAACATGCCACGTTTGTGTTACATAATAAAAATGACAAATGACAAATGATATTTTTACTAAATCAACTATTAGTTATGAGAGCTTATTTGACTTAAAATAAAAGTATAAAAACTTATTTGGTTCAAAATACAAGTATAAGGGTTTAATTGAACGAAATAAAAGTATATGACTTATTTGAATTTTTTTGAATAATTTAAAAACTTTTTTAAATATTATGTCTTTCTTATATGCATACATATAAAATATGAAAAGTAATTAGGATTGATTTATTAGTGTTTATTATTATATTATTTGCTATTGCTTGCTAATGTACCTATAAATGAACAACTTTTTTTATGTTTTAAGAGCCTTCTCTCATAACCTTTACAATATGCCCTGCTATTTTCCTGCAGGTTTAGTCACCCATATGAGGCAACTTGTAGATGATAGATCTCTCAAGTGTGTTGCAGTACGACCATCTTAGAATAATTAATATACTCAATTTACAATATGACTATCTTATTTTCTTTGTGGTATTTATTTTTATTTGCTTCACTTTCAGTATTTATTATTGCTATTCTTTCTTTAATTTTATAGTTAGACACGCGTGTGCCTTTAATGACATTAATTGGACTCTTACTTGTAAATGACATTAATATGAGGTCTACGTTTATGAAACTAAAATTAAGAGTGAAAGATGTTAGCCGGTGAGAGAAAAGAAAAGATAAAAACAAAAATAAATAAAAAAAATAAAACGTTAATAGCACATCCTATACTCAACAAGTTATATATATATATATATATAGAAATCGTCAATTAATAGAATTTCGGGTTCAAAAACAAAGCCCACAAAGCTCTGCGTCTACTCTCGCCTGATTAGAGCAAAGGACTTGTAAAACAAAGCAAAAGAAATCCTCGTTTACAAGATGTTACTAAGTTAGCCCTTTAACTTAGTAGCAGGGGCGGCCCAACAAGTTTAAAGGCCTAAAGCGAAATATTTAAATAATACTTTTTTTTATTAAAATTAAAAAAATTATTAAAATTTTATTCTTCTTGCTTTTTGATATGTAAAATTTGTAATTAAACTTTTATAATCAAGTTCTTCTAATATTTTTTTTTCTCAATTGGTAATATAGCCAATCCATTTAATCTTTCTTGAGATATTGTTGATTTTAAATAAAATTTTATTAATTTTAATTTTGAAAAACTTCTTTCTCCTGAAGCAATACTTACTGGAATTGTTAACATTATTCTAAAGGCAATATATGCATTTGGAAAAGAATCGAGTCTTTTTATATGATTAAGTATGTCAATTGGACTGTTTTCTTCCTGTATAATTTCTTTTAAAATTTTTAACTTTGAAAATAAATATAAACCATAAATATCATAATAGTTGTTATATTTTAAGGAACATTCAAAATTAAGACAATATTTTTTCAAACTATTATCATCTAATGAATTCAACTTTTTATCGCTAAATAAAAAACTAAAAATATTTTCATATATCTTAAATTGTTAAAATCTACTTTGAAGTGAAAAAATTGTTTGATCTACTATGTACAAGAAGTAATCAATTCTAAATGATTATTCAAGAGATCTAATTATTTCATTATCAATATAATATAAACTCTAAATATTTAACTATTATAATTATCTTATATTTTCTAAATGGCTAATATAAAATCAACAATCAAAATTTTTAATTCAAACAAATTAACTATCACATGAAATAAAAATAATATAACAATATAATATAAACTCTAAATAAAGTAAAAAAATCTGTAAAGATTAGAACAATAGTACCTAATTGTTGAATGCTTATTACAAATCGTAAATGAGGCTCACAGCTTTATGAAGATAATAAAAGAATAGACCTCTTGTGTCTTCTTTAGAGAAAAAATGAAGTTAAAGGAAGAAAGAACAAATGAGAAAAGAAGATTTTAAAGTAGATATTATACATTGAAAAAAATGATTTTATATATAAGAAAAAAAATAACTGTTGAAAATCATTAAATGCATTTATTGGAAATAAGAAAAATAAGTTAAAAAAAAATAATTGTTGGAGATGAGTAAATACATATGACTGTTGGTTTATTAGAAATAAGAAAATATAGTTGAGAATTAATAACATTCTAGAAAGAAGAAAGTAATAAAAAATTGAAATTATTAAACACATAATTAAAAAAGTAAAAAAATAATTTTAATAATTATTTTTTATTTTTATATATTTTTATATAATTAATTATATTATAATTATTATAAAATTATAAATTTTTTTAAAATTGGGGCCTCTCCAAATTGGAGGCCTAAAGCCATTGCTTGGGTGGCTTCACCCAAGGGCCGACACTGCTTAGCAGCAAATTATTGTTTAACGGAGTTTTAATTTTTTTTTAAAAAAATAACAAATATATCGAATCTTCTGACTGAGAAGTTATAATAGAAAAAAGAGAAAATTGGGATTTTTTCTCCTCAAAATTCTATCTTTTCTCATTATCTCATTTTAACAACTTTATGGTGTTGATAATTAATAAAACAATAACCTACCTAGACATTTTTTGCATGCTCAAATTTTCATGGGCTAATTAAAAATTTCACATAGTTTATGATACCGACAAAAAAACTTTTTTATTTTTGAAAAAATAAATTTTGTATATGGATTTCAACTTGTTGATTACAAGCTATGCTAAGCTAGAGGGCTGAATAGTACTATGATGAATTTCAAGAAATTTTCTATTGATTGAGAGAAAAAGAAATTAGAGAAGGACAAAAAATGATAAGGGAGTAGTTCACTAAGTAAGAAAAAGTATGGAGACTTGGAAAATGTAAAGTAATTTATAATAATTCCATGAATCCCTATCCTTAAACTAGAGAAACTAAGTGTAACCTGGCTTGATGAGTTAAGGTTTTAGAGTTTTCTAAATGATTTTGAACACTTTTAGCTTACGAATATCCTCCAAATGTTTTCATATAAATTTTGTGGGAATTGGATCTTGAATGAGGGCTAAAGGACATGATTTTCACTTAAAAATAGCATCTTGGAGCCAAGGTATTGAGACCAGGCCAAGAGGTATTGAGACATCCTTCATGGGAAGAAAAAAAGTCTCAAGACCTCACATGAGGCATCAAGACCTTGCTACCCAGAAAGAAAGTCTTGAAGCAAGTCTTGAGACCTATACAAGAAGTATCAAGACTTTAGTCAAGAAACCCAAAGAAAAACATAACTGTTTTCAAAAGTATCAAGACCTAGGTCCAAGGTGTCGATACCTGAACATCAGACTTAAAAAAAAATAAAGAGTTAAACTTGTCTTTTGACTCCCTTTACTATAAATATATCACAAATTCTGAGGTCTGAGGTTTTCCAACATTCCTCAATTGCCAAAGCTGTTATTTGCTACCCTCTCAACTCTCTTTCAAGCTTTAAAAGCATTTTTCATCAAGGGTAAATGATTTCTAGCTTTTAATTTCGTTTTTCAACATTGTGGAGGTAAGGAAATTATTTTCCAGCATCAAAACTTTATGGGATATTTTCCATTTAATGTTCTATTAAATCCTAAAATGTGATTTTTATCTTAAACGCTAAGTTTCAAGTATTTTCCAGCTTTAATAGCTTATCAAGGTAAAGTTATTACTAACTAAAATTAGTTTGGACAGTTAGAGTTTTTGTTTAAGTATGAACAATAAGTTTAATGGCGATTTAGACTAGTTGGCTAGAGATTTATGTTCAAGATTATGCTTAGGATGAAATTTTACAATGCTAGGAACAATATTAATATTCGTTTAATTATTGCTAGGCATGGTAGAAAAAAATAGTATTTTTGGAGAAACCAAGTACTTGATGAGAAAAGGTTCGAGATGCTCCAAAAAGGTGAGTGGATGCACCATTTCAAATTATTTTAGTACATAAAGCTAAAAGTATGATTTGATGAATTATTTGGTTGGTATGATTTGTTGGCTCCATTAGTTTTTGATAATTATAAAACATTCTTATCCTTGTGTGTCTAAAACTTCTATCCAAGTGTGCAGGATAAAAGTTTATAAAGAAACAATAAGTCAATCTTTCAAATGTGCACATAAGAGGTTGATATGGATAAGGACTAAGATTGATCAACACAAAGGAAGCTCCCTGCTTTAATAATAAAGAACATTGGTTGCCAAAATTCAAATTGGAGAAGTGACAAGCTGAAGTATATTGAGAAACAGAATCAACTTAGTCGACCAAGAGAATGAGTTAGTCGATTAAGTGCTCTCTGCCAGAATCTGCGAACAAGACAGAACCAACTTAGTCAGCCAAGGAAAACTGTTAGTCGACTAAGAGCTCTTTGTCTGTAACTTACACCAAAGCACTACAAGACAGACTAACGGCTAGAACCTACCCCAAACTGTTTCCAACAGTCACAAATTGCCCAACAGCCATCAAACATGCTTCTCCAAGTATAAAAGGGTCTTCCAAGGTTAGAGAAGAAGTTTTTTGAGAGATTTCACAATTCTAAGTCCAAAAAGAGTAAGAAAACCAGAAAAACTCTCTACTCTCTCGTTGCACTCAAACACCAATCCTTTGTGTCTGTATTCTGTACTTAACTTTGTACCATTTAGATCAACTTGTGATCATAGGGACCTTTTTTTACACTTCTTCTTGTATTCTTAAAGTGAAGGATTCACTCTCAGTGATTGTTTTAAGCTAGGTTGCTTGAAAGAGTAAAGGTTTTAACTTAGCCTTGAAAAGTTAGGTGTTGGGTTTTGGTTGAACCCTTGAAAAAGCATTATAAATGTTGTGGTTGAGCCTGGTAAAAACCATTGTAAAAGCTTGGTGGGAGCTTGGTAATTCCACCGTTTGATAGTAAGTTTTGGTGAAAATCCTTGGTTGGATAATCAAGGTAGTGGATGTAGGTCTTGGACTGAGCCACTCTAAATCCTTATCTATTGTTTTCTTTGTTTTACTTTCTTTGCTTTCAAAATTAGTTTCTAATCTTGTTAAAGAGCCAAATTGTGCTATTCACCCCGCCTTTAGCACATTTTATAGGGACCAACAAGTGGTATTAGAGCTAGTTCCCTAATTTTAACGTCTAGCACCCTTAGAGAGGATCCAATGGCTCTTCAAAAATCAGTAGTTGCTGAAGGACAATCTACAAACAGACCATCTCTGTTTGATGGCTCTAATTACCCTTATTGGAACACTAGAATGTTGATATATATATTAGAGTTATAGACTACAAAATGTGGGATGTCATCACAGATGGTCCCTTTGTTCTCTCAATCATAAATGTAGTCACAAATGAGTTGATGCCTAAGCCAAGGTCTGAATGGACTGAGGCTGAAACTAAGAAAGTACAAACCAATTTTAAGGCCATCAACACCTTACATTGTGCCTTGACCCCCACAAAATTTAACAAAGTGTCAAGCTGTTCAACAGCAAAGCAAGTGTGGGACAAGTTAAGGATAATTCATGAAGGGACTTCTTAAGTTAAGGAGTCCAAGATAGCCCTCCTAACCTACAATTATGAGATGTTCAAAATGGAGCCTGGTGAAGACATCACTAAAATGATGGATAGGTTAACAAACATTACAAACAAATTGAGTCAGCTAGGTAAGCCAATACCAGAACACGAATTAGTTAAAAGACTCCTTAGGAACCTACCAAAGAATTGGAAACCGAAAGTTACTGTTATATGAGAAGCTAAAGATTTGAATGTCAACACACTAGATGAAATATGTGGTCTTCTCCTTACACATGAGTTAGAGCTCAAGGAAGAAGAAGAAAAAGATAAAAGGGAAGCAAAAGAAAAGAAGAAAAATATCGCACTTAAAGCCAAAATCCTTGAAGAGGAGCTAGAAGAGCTTTTATGCGATGATGATGAAGAACTGGCACTTGTTGCAAGAAAATTCAAAAAGCTGATGGGCAGAAAGAATTAGAGAATAGCAAGAAAAGGCTTCAAAAGAGATCAAGGTCCTTCATGGAAAAGAAACAAGAACGACTCCGGTAAAAAAGAGGAGTTGATATGCTTTGAGTGCAAAAAGCCAAGACACTTTAAGTTTAAATGTCCATTTGTCATGACCCGGAACTCCCATTGGGCCCGAGACAACCGTCGCGATGTTTCGATAGGTATTCATACCCTGAATACCGATCGAAACCCCACAAGGCTCTCGTATCAGTTTTCTTACCTCCCCTGTGAGCGACAGTCATCGAACATCATGTTTTAACAAATTACTAGCCACTTTCAAACAAAAGTGACCGAAAAATTATTCTTGGCTCACAGGGGCGTTTCGATCATTTTCATTAAAAAATTTCGAATCCAGATAATTATGTGGCAAATACATGGAAAACACGTATTTCGAAATCAAAAACGTATTTCGTTAGCTAAAACGTTCATTTTAAAAGAAAAGGTAATTGTTGTAATATAATAAAAATATTCAATAAAATACTGTAATTTCTTATCAAACAATATTTATAAAGTGTTTGGTAAATAAGTTTTATTGCGTAAACACAAAATAAAATCATACATACTGAAATACAAATAAACAGAGTATGTAGTACATTTACAGCGACTTGTCGACCCCCGGAATAATCAAAAGCAGAGAAGACAGAAACCTACTGTGGATGAAGTTGCAAAGTCTACTTTCTCCCTCAACAAACATAGCTATCTACAAACTAGTCTGAGCCTGAAATGTGGAGAGGAGAGTGGTGAGTTTACACAACTTAGTGAGTAAGCAAATATCTCCTAAAAGTCTAAAGGCGAGTAAGAGGAGACAATGAAATTTCACATCTAAACAGAGTTTCGTAATATGGAATTTCTTTTCATATGATTAAAATAATTTTTCATTTCATTCAAATAATTAATTAGGCTTATGATTTCTAGAAAACATTGGCTCTTGCCAAAAATTATTCTTGAGGATACCTTGGCCGAGGTATCTAACTGAGACTGCCAAGGTTATTGAGATTTCATAATTTCTCAAAAAGGTAACCATCTCTTGGCGTTGGCTGAGTTCACTACCACGTGGTGGTTTGGCATAGAGTGAACCCTGTTATACCTCAAGAGTTACTCTCCGCGTTTCTCATCAGAGGTATAATAAGCGAGGGTTTACCGTGCCCCTCTAAATAGGTCTGTGTCAATTAAAAATCCACTACGCAAGTATACGTATCGAATAGACAGTATATTAGCAAGTAGAGTATCGTTCCCACGGAGAATTGATCTAAAACTTTACTAATTACTAAAATTAAAACAATTTAATTTTATCCAAATAATCCAAATTAATTAATTAATTAAAACTAATAAACTAGAATTTAAAATAACAAGAAAAATCAAAATAATAACAACTGGAGAAAATATCAGATTAAAAAAAACCTAAGATTATAATATCCCTCACACTTCATCTAAATTTTACCTCTCATCCTTAACTTATTTCAATGGGTTGAATTACTAACCTAGAGTCCTAAATTATTTATAAGGGTCTCCCGACTCGTCCTATAAAAATATCTATTTTAACCAAAACACTATATCCCTATGTGATTTGAAATTAAAACAGACTCATTAAGTTCAGGCTCTAATATGGCTACATATGACCTATAGGTATATCCCTATCCTATACGCAAATCATTTAACATGATCATATGCTATCCCAATTTTAGTCTACTCTAAACTCCCTCTCCCAAGTTTGTTTAGGTTCCTAAATCAATTTAATTGGTGATCAGGCAATTAAAAGCATTAAGAACAAATTGAAATAAACAATTCAATTCCCATTGAAAATAAGTAAGAAAAAGATTAAAAACTTAGACTACATGTGAGTTCAATTGCAATCCTAGAAAAAGAAAATTAGCTACTCATAATTGCAAAATCAAATAACATTGTATATAGTTCAACCATTGAAAATAACAAGAAGAAATAAAAGCTAAGGAAGAAAACAAAATAATTGTCGCTTTGATCTCCGGGTTTCCGCTTCAACTTCTAGCTTCTTGAATCTCCAAAGGTCTCCTCTTTTTCAAGTCTTAAAATATCCTATATATACTAACAAACTTAATCTAAATTTCTCCAAGTTGACCTAGGGTTTAATTGGGCTTAAAAACATAATGACAAGCCCAAAAATCACTTGTTAGTCTTTACAAATTTCCATTCCCGGCACAGTACGTCCAGCAACTTTTCGATGCGATTTTCTCTATCTTCGAGGCAGAACTGGGCAAAGTGATCTTATGAAAGTTGTAGCTCTGTCTCTTAGCTTTCCAATGGTTCAAGAATCGCAGCAATTGGAGTTCTGTAGCTCTAGATATGGCTAAAATACTGAAACATATGCAAGCAGATTTCTGGATCTTTTAGCACATTACTTTTCAAAATTAAACCCAATGACTTTAGGTCCTACCAAAAATATAAAAACTAATAAATATTAACCAAATTAAAGGAAATAACATAAAATTAAATAACTTACTTAAAAACAAACTAAATATAAAAATAACTAAAAATTAAGAAATTATACTTAAAAACTAAGGACTTAGCTAAAATTTAATAACAAAATTGGAATAAAATAATTCTATAAAATAGAATTATCACACCCCCAAACTTAAGATTTTGCTAGTCCTCGAGCAAAAGAAAAGAATCACAAAAAGAAAACGCAAACATGAAAATCCTTGAACGAGAGATAGAAATACCAAATCATGATTTCTCAATTTTTCCTCAGAAATTAACTCAAATTCTAGCTTAAGGTAACATACAATTAATCCTTAAATTCATGTATCAATTCAAGCGAAACTTTATTTTTCGAATGGACTTCCGTGTGTGTGTGAATGCTCTTTTTACAAAGAATATCATGCAATTCAAATTAGTTTATGCCAAATCTAAGCATAGATTGGTATTTGGATCCCATAAGTTTGCTTTTCATCTCTCTTTCCACTAATGTAGATTAACACTTATTTAAGAATCAATAGGCCTTTATCAAGCTTGTAATGTAAGGCTAGGGTCAAGGTATGATAAAGGATATATTTAGGCTCAAATTCACCCTAAGCACTTAATCAATCTAGGACACATAAAGAGCTCAATTTTTTTTTTAGCACCTTCAAACTTGAAGTAAGCTTTCCTTTGTAACACTCATTGCTTTCTTTTCTTTCTCTTTTTTTTTTTAACCCCCAAACTTATTTTTGACAATTATAACAAGGGGTAATTTTTCCAACAACCTTCATCATTTTTTTTTTCACACCTTTCTTCCTCAATTTATTTTTGAAGCTCAAATCATTCCTTAGAAAGATTAAAATACTTAGAGGGTGAAAGGTTCAAATTGCTGGATTTAAATAGAAAGGTCATGGCTAACATTATTAGGTAATTACAAAGAAAAGGTAAATTAGGCTCAAAAAGGGTGACTAAGGATAAATATAACCAAGTAGGCTCAAAAAGGCTCAAACGATCCAAAGATGGCCTAAATCACTTCCTATCTTAAGTGTTATCTAAGATTTCGCCTCGAGAGAGAATCGAACAAATTCTAGAATTCATGACTTCACTATACTTTTTCATCAACATAAACTTAATCTAAAGCACATAAAAATTCTAAGTAAAAGAGTATAGTGCTCAATTTATTGGAAGTCACACTCTAAAATAAAATTAATACAAGAATATCACATAAAATTAAACCATAACTATATGATTCCCAAAAGCTAAGAACAAAAAGATAATTAAAATATCATCCTAGGATTGAGACAATCATGAGTAAGGTGCAACTATCTCAAAAAAAAAAATTTTTTTTTAAATGAAACATGCAAAACATGCAAAATATAAATAAACATGCAAGACAAATTCTAAACCAAAGCTAACTAAACATAAAAAATTTCGGTACCACTAAATTCTAAACTACCCCCAAACTTAGAATAAACATTATCCTCAATGTGATAAAAGAAGATAAAGAAAAAGGGCAAGAATACTCCCCTAACTCCGAAGTGGCAGACTACAAATCTTCTGCATCGTTACCTCCAAGATCATCGTCAGAATCAGAGTCTGTAGGCAACGAAGGAAACGTAGTCATATCCATCCCAATGTAGGCACCATAAGCTCTCATCATCTGTTCAATTGCCCGATTTTGCCTTTCTTGACGATCTAAGCGACGATCAATACGCTCCATCCATTGAGCGATACTGCGTGTGGGCATGGCTTGGGAGGTTGGAGGAACAGTTTGTGAAGATGAAGGGGCGGCCTGAGAAGAACCACCAGCGATCGGTGCAGATTGCTCGAATCTCTGCAGAATACTCATGGTGATTGGAAGTTTTGGTTGTTGCAATTCTTCACCATCGCTCCAAGACACACCAGCTTTCGCACATAAAGCAGTAATTAAGGAAGGGAAACCGATACCATCTCGTTTTGTGCGGCCCGTATGTAAGATGGCATGCGAGATAACCTTACCAATATCAATAGATTTATGTGTGACAATGGCATAGATAAGCACCGCACGATCCCTCATGACATCACTGATATGAGTGGAAGGGAGCAACCGTGCCGCTACAAAATGCAACCAAGCCTTGGACTCTGTTTTCATGGCACTGCGTTTAAATGACACTGGCTCCCTATGTGATGTTTTCCATTGCGCTCCCTCAACACACAATGTCGATATAATCTCATGACAGTCTTGATGATCTCCCAAATATTGCTCGTATTCATCATTCTCGATATTTGGGGTCCCAAAAAATGCATTGATAGCCTGGCTGTGAAAAGGTACTCGTTTACCACGGACAAATGCTACATTATCAACATGCTCGACCGCATTGGCATAAAATTCTCGAACTACAGGTACAACTGCGGCTTCAGGTTGAGTGGTAAATGTGAGCCAATGTCTATCATGAAGCATGTCAAAAATCGCCTGGTAGGGTAAGGGAGGAATATCGATTCCTCGTTCAGGAATGGGCACTTTGTTGATCAAGGATGTGTGATATCGCTCCGAGGCTTCAGCAGAGACGAATTTCGATTTATCAAAAGACCCACTGAACTTGCTTTGGATCTTTTTGGTGCCATTCCTGGAGGGAGGAGTGAGGCTGGTGGGTGCAAGAGTGGAAGTGAAACTAAACAAAAAAAAACTAAGTGAAAATAATGTGTAAAAAAAAAATTTTTTTTTTTGTGAAAAGGAGAGAGAGAGAGAGTTGCAGAAAAATAATGGAAGAAGAAAGGGGGTAGGCGGCAGAAAGAGAGAAGGAGAGGGAAGAAGAAAAATAACATAAAATATGAAAAAGGGGTTGTCGGCTGAAAAGAAGAAAGAAGAGCAGAAAAATTTAAAAAGGGTTTGACTTGGGGTGGGGCCCAGTGCTGTAGCATCCTGCTGCGCACTGCTGTGCGCATAGGATTGGAGGGCCGCGGCGCTCGATGCTTCTAGTTGTGTTGCTTGGGCAGCACATGTGAGGGCTGCGGCTCTCATGTTTTTTTTTTTGAATTTTTTTGAATTTTTTTTATTTTTAAAAAAAAAATTTTTTTGAATTTTGTTTTTGATTTTTTAAAAAAAATTTTTTTTTGAATTTTTTTTTTGAAAATTTGTTTTGAAACCAATTTCCTGCAAAAGAGACATGAAAAGAAAAATTAGAATAAATAAACTAAAATAAAACTCATGAAATAAAATAATGATGAAAATAAATAAATAAGGTTGAGGAACTTGGGTTGCCTCCCAAGAAGCGCTTCATTTATAGTCTTCGGCTGGACTGTAGCGGACTCTAGGTCGTGTCAAGCAAGTGAATTGAGGACTTTTGACGATTAATTTCGCCTCCCCAATAATGCTTCATTCTTTGTCCGTTGACCTTAAATTTTCGACCATCTGTCCCTTGAACTTCAATTGCTCAATGTGGAAATACCTCATTGACAATAAACGGGCCAGACCACCTTGATTTGAGCTTTCCCGGGAATAGCTTCAAACGAGAGTTATAAAGCAACACTGATTGTCCCGGTTCAAAGCTTCTTTCCACTATCTTCTTATCATGCCATTGTTTTGTTTTCTCTTTGTAGAGTTTGGCATTCTCATAAGCTTGAAGGCGAAATTCATCAAGTTCATTTAATTGCAATAACCTTTTCTCACCTGCTGCTTGTAAATCAAAGTTCAACTTCTTCACAGCCCAAAAAGCATTATGCTCAAGTTCCACCGGTAAGTGACAAGCTTTGCCAAAGATCATCTTGTAAGGAGACATGCCAATCGGAGTCTTATAAGCCGTCCTATATGCCCACAATGCATCATCTAATCTTTTTGACCAATCTTTTCTTGTGGGACATACAGTTTTTTCCAAAATCCTCTTGATTTCTCTGTTTGATACCTCCGTTTAGCCACTAGTTTGAGGATGGTACGCAGTTGCAACCTTGTGTTTAACTCCATACTTCGCTAAAAGTGCATCAAAATACTTGTTGCAAAAGTGACTTCCCTCATCACTAATAATTGCCCTCGGAGTGCCAATTCGAGTGAAAATATTTTTCTTCATGAAATTGATCACCACCTTTGAATCATTATGCGGAAAAGCTGCTGCTTCAACCCACTTGGAGACATAATCAACAACAAGCAAAATGTATTTGTTGTTGTTTGAAGATATGAAAGGACCCATGAAGTCAATACCCCATACATCAAAAATTTCAATCTCCATGATGTTGTTGAGAGGCATCTAGTGTCGCCTTGAGATGTTACCCACTTTTTGGCACCTGTCACAATGCAAAACAAAATTATGAGCATCCTTAAATAATGTAGGCCAATACAAACCTGATTGGAGGACTTTAGCAGCAGTCCTTGTTCCTCCAAAGTGTCATCCATAATCTGAAGAATGGTAGTGGTGAAGCACACTTTGAATCTCTTCTTCGGGAACACATTTTCTGAAAATTTGGTCTTTACACTGCTTAAACAAGTAAGGCTCATCCCAAAAATAAAATTTGACATCATGCAAAAATTTCTTTTTCTGATGAAAATTTAACTCAGAGGGAATAACATTGCTTACCAAATAATTCACAAAATCAGCATACCAAGGAAGGGATTTCTTACCAACTTGAAAGATTTGTTCATCAGGAAAAGTCTCCTTGATTAAGGTGGAATCCTTACCTTGAGCTTCAATCTCCAATCGTGAGAGGTGGTCAGCCACTTGATTTTCTGCTCCTTTTCTGTCACGAATCTCGAGATCAAATTCTTGAAGCAAGAGAATCCACCTTATCAATCTTGGTTTCGCATCCTTCTTGGCAATCAAATATTTGATAGCTGAATGGTCAGTGTACACTATCAGCTTTGTCCCCACAAGATAGGAACGAAATTTGTCAAAAGTGAAAACTACAGCCAAGAGCTATTTTTCTGTTGTGGTATAATTTTTCTGGACATCATTCAAAGTCTTGCTAGCATAAAAGATGGAATGAAAGACTCTATCCTTCCTTTGTCCCAAAATAGCTCCCACCGCATAATCACTCGCATCACACATTAGTTCAAAAGGGAGAGTCCAATCGGGACTAATTATAATAAGTGCGATATTAATCTTTTCTTCAAATCATCAAAAGCAACAAGACACTCATTATCAAACTTAAATGGCACATCTTTCTCCAATAAATTGCAAAGTAGTTTAGAAATTTTTGAAAAGTCTTTAATAAATCTTCTATAAAAGCCAGCATGACTAAGAAAACTTCTAATACATTTGACATTTATTGGAGGTGGTAGTTTTTCAATTGCTTCAATTTTTGCTTTATCTACCTCAATGCCCCTACTAGAGATCTTGTGCCCAAGGACAATACCTTCTCGTACCATGAAGTGACATTTCTCCCAATTGAGCACAAGATTCGTTTCTTCACATCTCTTGAGTACCCTAGCAAGATTCAAAAGACAATCATCAAAATTATTCCCAAAAACAGAAAAATCATCCATAAATACCTCCAAGCACTTTTCCACCATGTCTGTGAATATGGCCATCATACATCTCTGAAAGGTGGCAAGTGCATTACATAATCCAAATGGCATTCTTCTAAAAGCAAAGGTGCCATAAGGACATGTAAATGTAGTCTTCTCTTGATCTTCAGGAGCAATAGCAATTTGGTTGTAACCAGAATAACCATCAAGAAAACAATAATATTCCTTACCAGCCAAGCGGTCCAACATTTGATCAATGAATAGAAGAGGGAAGTGATCTTTCCTTGTAGCTTTGTTGAGCTTGCGGTAGTCCATGCACACTCTCCATCCCGTCACAGTTCTTGTTGGAATGAGCTCATTATTATCATTGGTAACCACAGTCATTCCTCCTTTCTTAGGAACACATTGAACTGGACTTACCCATGAACTATCAGAGATAGGATAAACTATTCCAGCATCCAACCACTTGATGATTTCTTTTTTAACTACTTCCTTCATGATAGGATTCAATCTTCTTTGTTGCTCAATTGTGGCTTTGTGATTTTCCTCAAGGAGAATTTTGTGCATGCAAATAGAAGGGCTAATTCCCTTTATATCAGCTATGGTCCACCCAATTGCTTTCTTGAATTCTCGAAGTGTCCTCAATAACTTCTCCTCCTGCATGTTAGTAAGAGCATCAGAAATAATAACTGGAAGAGTAGAAGATTTTCCAAGAAATGCATACCTCAAATGATTAGGCAGAGGTTTAAGTTCCAAAGTAGGTGGTTCCTCAATGGAAGGTTTAGAAGCTGGCATCAAAGAAGCTGAAACATCTAAAGACTCAAATTGATTGTTAGTCTTAAGTCTTGAGTGAGCATTTAACAAATTAGAATATTCAACAAACTCATCATCATCCCTGTTAGAATTAGCAACTAAACATGCTTCAAGAGGGTCGTTGGGATTTTCTTCTAAGAAAACATCATGTGTAAACTTATTTACCACACTCACAGCAAAACAGTCTTCAGATGTTACTGGCAATTTTAGAGCTTTGAAAATATTAAATGTTACCTGTTGGTCTTGAACTCGCAAAGTGAGCTCACCTTTTTCCACATCAATCAAAGCTCTAACAGTTGCCAAGAATGGCCTCCCAAGGATGATTGGAATTTGCCTATCTTCTTCCATGTCAAGAATTATAAAATCAACTGGAAAAATAAATTTATCTACGTTGACAAGAACATCTTCAATGATTCCCCTTGGGAATACATAAGAACGATCAGCCAATTGCAAGGTAACAGAAGTGGGTTTGCATTCCCCCAAACCAAGTTTCTCAAAAATTAACCAAGGCATTAAATTGATACTTGCACCCAAATCACTCAAAGCTTTTGCAAAAAATAGATTACCAATAGTGCAAGGAATAGTGAAACTACCTAGATCTTTGAGTTTTGGTGGCAGTTTATTTTGGAGAATAGCACTACACTCTTCTGTAAGGGAAACCGTTTCAAACTCACCTAGCTTTCTCTTTTTGGAGAGGATGTCCTTCAAGAACTTGACATAACTAGGCATTTGTTCCAACGCTTCAGCAAAAGGAATATTTATGTGTAATTTCTTGAAGACATCGATGAATTTTTGAAACTGCTTTTCAAGCTTTTGCTTTTGGAGCCTTTGTGGAAAAGGTGGTGGAGGATGGATGACTTGAGAAGTTCTTTCATCTTCAACCTTTACTTCTTCTCGCTGTTCACTTACATTCTCACTCTCACATAATCCTTCTTTCTCAACAAGTTCATGTTCAGGTTCTACTGCTTTTTCTCTCACCCTTTCAATCTCTTTTCCACTCCTTAAAGTGATTGCTTGGCATTGTTCCTTACCTTTGGGGTTGATTTGTGTATCACTTGGTAAGGCACCTTGTGGTCTATTGTTGATGGAATTTGCAAGCTGTCCTACATGGATCTCAAGATTTCTCAAGGAGGCTCCTTGACTTTGAATCAAAGCTCCTTAACTTTGAATTAAAGCATCATTCTTGGACATATATTACAAGAGAAGTTCTTCCAAGTGGGACTTCTTTTCAGGAACTGGTGGTCTAACTTGTTGCTGGAAACTAGGAGGCATGATGGGTTTTGGATTGGAAGGCCCTACATTGTTATTCCATGAAAAGTCAGGGTGGTTTTTCCAACCAGGATTATAAGTATTGGAGTAACGATTATTCTGCTATCTATTGAAGTTCCCCACAAATTGGACTGATTCAGAATTATATGGACATTGATCATGTGAATGGCCATCTCCACACATATCGCAAACCACTGATGAATTTTGAACTGCATGGACTCCTAGTGTGTCAAACTTTTTGGTCAGTGCAGCCACTTGTGAAGCTAATTGAGCAGTCAAATTGCCAAGTGCATCAATTTCATAAACTCCAACTACTTTTCTTGATCCCGACCTTTCTGAAGGCCATTGATAATTATTGGAGGCCATCTCTTCCAACAAGTTATAGGCATCTGCAGCATTCTTACTCATCAATGCCCCATCAGCAGCAGCATCAATTGTAGTTTTAATTGACCCAACCAGCCCATTGTAGAATGTCTGAACTTGCAACCAATCAGGAATCCCATGATGTGGACATCTTCTCAATAATTCCTTAAACCTTTCCCAAGCTTCATACAAGGACTTACCATCAAATTGTGTGAATGAGGTAATATCGTTCCTCATCTTTGCAGTCTTTGCAGGGGGGAAGAATTTTGCAAGAAACTTTTGAGCCAGTTATTCCCATGTAGTGATAGACCCATTAGGTAGTGAATTAAGCCAGCTTTTTGCTTTATCCCTCAGAGAAAACGAAAACAGTCTCAATCTGATAGCATCATCGGTTACTCCATTGTATTTAAAGGTATCGCAAATCTCCAAGAAATTCACTAAATGAGAATTAGGATCATCACTGGGTAACCCACCAAACTGGACTGAAGATTGAATCATCTGAATGTAAGCTGGTTTAATTTCAAAATTATTCGCATTGATAGAAGGTCTCCTAATGCTTTGATGCAAACCTTGCAAAAGTGGAACAGCATAATCTCTCAGTGCTCTATTTGCTTCAGGAACCAGATTAATGGCATTATTGCCATTGTTATTGATATCCTCAGCCATTGTCTGATTTAAAGCTGCAACTTGCAAATTCTCCCTTCGACGCCTTCCGAAAGTTCTTTCTATCTCAGGATCAAAAGGAACAAGATTCAAGTTGTTTCTTCTTTGCATACAATGACCAAAGATACCTGTAAACAAACAAAAACTAATATTAAAACAAGAAAAATAAAATTTGAAGTAAGACTAAATTGCTTGGTATTAGTTTTAATAAAAATTCTAGAAACAAATCCCCGGCAACGGCGCCAAAAACTTGTCAGTTAAAAATCCACTACGCAAGTATACGTATCGAATAGACAGTATATTAACAAGTAGAGTATCGTTCCCACGGAGAATTGATCTAAAACTTTACTAATTACTAAAATTAAAACAATTTAATTTTATCCAAATAATCCAAATTAATTAATTAATTAAAACTAATAAACTAGAATTTAAAATAACAAGAAAAATCAAAATAATAACAACTGGAGAAAAAATCAGATTAAAAAAAAACCTAGGATTACAATATCCCTCACACTTCATCTAAATTTTACCTCTCATCCTTAACTTATTTCAATGGGTTGAATTGCTTACCTAGAGTCCTAAATTATTCATAAGGGTCTCCCGACTCATCCTATAAAAATATCTATTTTAACCAAAACACTATATCCCTATGTGATTTGAAATTAAAACAGACTCATTAAGTTCAGGCTCTAATATGGCTACATATGGCTTATAGGTATATCCTTATCCTATATGCAAATCATTTAACATGATCATATGCTATCCCAATTTTAGTCTACTCTAAACTCCCTCTCCCAAGTTTGTTTAGGTTCCTAAATCAATTTAATTGGTGATCAGGCAATTAAAAGCATTAAGAACAAATTGAAATAAACAATTCAATTCCCATTGAAAATAAGTAAGAAAAAGATTAAAAACTTAGACTACATGTGAGTTCAATTGCAATTCTAGAAAAAGAAAATTAGCTACTCATAATTGCAAAATCAAATAACATTGTATATAGCTCAACCATTGAAAATAACAAGAAGAAATAAAAGCTAAGGAAGAAAACAAAATAATTGCCGCTTTGATCTCCGGGTTTCCGCTTCAACTTCTAGCTTCTTGAATCTCCAAAGGTTTCCTCTTTTTCAGGTCTCAAAATATCCTATATATACTAACAAACTTAACCTAAATTTCTCCAAGTTGACCTAGGGTTTAATTGGGCTTAAAAACAAAATGACAAGCCCAAAAATCACTTGTTAGTCTTTACAAATTTCCATTCCCGGCACAGTAAGTCCAGCAACTTTTCGATGCAATTTTCTCTATCTTCGAAGCAGAACTGGGCAAAGTGATCTTCATGAAAGTTGTAGCTCTGTCTCTTAGCTTTCCAATGGTTTAAGAATTGTAGTAATTGGAGCCCTGTAGCTTGAGATATGGCTAAAATACTGAAATATATGCAAGCAGATTTCTGGATCTTTTAGCACCTTACTTTCCAAAATTAAACCCAATGACTTTAGGTCCTACCAAAAATATAAAAACTAATAAATATTAACCAAATTAAAGGAAATAACATAAAATTAAATAACTTACTGAAAAACAAACTAAATATAAAAATAACTAAAAATTAAGAAATTATACTTAAAAACTAAGGACTTATCTAAAATTTAATAACAAGATTAGAATAAAATAATTCTATAAAATAGAATTATCAGTCTGGTCCACGGAAACCCATCTAATGCAGTAGTTAATAATCCACCAAATCAACAAAAATTTTAGCAGCATAACTAGGCCATTTTAATACTAACCAGCTTGCACAACAAATAGCAGTTCGTATAGTTTCCAACACAATAAACCAGCAGCCAATCATGCCACTTTTTCATAAGCCATATTAATTTAAAAATACAATTCATCATGTGACAAACAGTGGTCTCCCAATACTCTATTTTTCAAAACCACGGTAGATTTCTAAACAATTAATGACATATTTTATTTAAACACATTTACTTATAAAACATAAATTTTATCTTTAAAATTCATTTTTTGTAGAATTTACCAAAAGCAAATAAAAATCACTTCAGATAATTGAGGCGATAGTAAGTTCACTAACTATTTTCAAAAGTCCAGTTTTCGAGTGTGCTCGGACTAGTGATCCTTAGGCATGATTTCTCTACCTTTCTCGGAGGTCTCGCTACCTTGACACAGAATAAAATCAAGGAATTTGCTATATTACCCCTAACTTATATAACCTAATTAAAACCTGATACTAATGTATGATATGAAATTCAATTTCGTCCGAATTTCGCTTAAACGCGGTATCGACTAAATTCAACTGATTACCCTATAAATTAGTCAACACGTCCGATTTGACTCCAAATTGCTTCATTCTTTTTCTAATACCTCAATTCAACAATTACCATTTAAATAATGCCAATTTCAGCATTAAAACCCTTCCATTTCTTCATAGAAAAATTCGACCATTTGGTGCACTAGCACCATAATTTTTCCTACCTAATTTTCTCACCTTAATTCACCATTTTCTAAGCCATTTCTCTTGAAATACAAACAATCCCTCATTGCTACTCAACATACAAGGTTCTGCCAATGAAGAATCCTAGAGAAAATGAATATTTTTCTTGTGGTTTTGCTTCTAAACATGATTAACTATCTCTAAACATCAACATAACTCAAAATCAAGTCATTTCCATCATCAAATCTCTTCCATACCCATTCGACCTTCATGGTTTCAGCATGATAACTCAATTTTCAGCCATAGAAAATAAGAAATAAAGCATGGGTAAGCTAGGTTTGAAGGAAAATTAAAGAAATTTTAACTTATCTAGTTTGATTCCTTGATTTCTCACTTTCCCTTTGATTTTCCACCTAGGTTTTTTGTTTCTTCCTTTGTTCTTCCTTTCTTCTTGTTTTTGGTTGCTTTGGCCAAATATAGTGAGAGAAAATGGGGCTTATAGGCTGATTTTTATGATTTAATAATAAAATAATATGACTTGCCATGTGGCACTTTGTAATTGGTCTAATTTTTTAATTATATGACTTTTTCTATTAAATTTTCCACCACAAATATTCTCATATTTATCCATTCTAATGATAAACAAAATCCTTGGTTTTTGACAAGTTTTAGTGGTGGAATTTACTGTTTTGCCCCCGGTAAGGTAAAATTACCGTTTTGCCCCTATACTCCAAAAATACCGAGAATTGAAAATCTTTCACTACTAACCCTCATATTATACTCTAAATAATTATTCTTGATCAAATGTGATCAAAATATTTTCTAAAAATTCTTATTTTGTCCTTAAATGGTAAAATGACCATTTTGCCCCTGATCGGTCAATTTTCCCGACTCCAAATCGACCATCGAACACCGAATCTCTATTTTTTGTCATCCTTGGACTGTGAAATTTTGAATTTCACTTAAAATCTCTAATTTAACTAGTTTGAGGTATAAATCAACTTATTTGTACTTCTAAGTACAATACCGGCTTTTATCTATTTTTCTAAGATATTCTAGTATGCAGGCATGATGTCAAATATATAAATGTCATAACAGATATTTTAGGGACAGGCTTGATAGCACTACCCCCCTTAAAATAATATTTTCATCTCAAAATTTCACTTACTCGATTCGATGAATAAATACGAGTATTGGTTTCTCATTTGTTGTTCGATTTCCTACGTCATCTCTTCCATACGAGCATTCTTCCACAAGACTTTCACCATGGGAATGCTTTTGTTCCTCAATACTTGATTCTTTTGATCTAGAATGCGTACCGATTGCACCTCGAACTTCAAAGTTTCATGCAACTCAATTGGAGGTGCTTCGAGAATATGGGAAAGATCAAGTACATATCTCTTTAACATTGAGACGTGGAAAACATTATGGATCCGATCTAACTCTGGGGGTAACTTGAGTCTGTAAGCCACTGGCCCAATCCTCTCAATAATTCGAAAAGGTCCGATATACCTTGGGTTGAGCTTTCCCCGCTTCATGAATCGAATCACACCTTTCATTACCCAATAGATACCACAATTTATCATAACAGTGAAATCAAACAAGACTTAATATTTCAAAATTTTCAGATTGTTACTTTTCCAAAGAGAAACCTTAAGAAAAACTTTATCGTTGACTTCGAATTCCAAATCTTTCCTCCTTCTATCAACATAACTCTTCTGTCTATCTTGTGCCGTCTTTAATGCTCTCGAATGATTTTGATCTTTTCATTTTTCAAATCAATCAACTCCACATTAAACAATTTCCTTTCACCCACATCATCCCAACATAGTGGAGTTTGGCACTTTCTTCCGAACAAAGCCTCTTATGGTGCCATACCAATACTGGATTGAAAACTGCTATTATACGCAAACTCCACCATCGGCAAGTGTTTATCCCAACTTTCAATAAAATCAATAACACAAGCCCTTAACATGTCTTCCAAGGTCTGAATAGTTCTTTCGGACTGACCATCAGTTTACGGATGAAAGGCAGTGCTAAATCTCAATTTGGTTCCAAGAGCTTTTTGAAATTTTGGCCAAAATCTAGATGTGAATCAAGGATCCCGGTCTGACATAATGGAAACTAGGACTCCGTGAAGCCTCACTATCTCGTTTATGTAAAGCTTAGCCAACTTCTCAATAGAGTATGTACTATGGATAGCTAGAAAATGAGCGGACTTCATTAATTTATCAACAATTACCCAGATGGCATCACTCCCCCTCTATGTCCGGGGCAAACCTAATGCAAAATCCATAGTCACATATTCCCACTTCCACTTGAGAATCGGTAAAGACTGAAGAATACCTGCTGGCTTCTGGTGTTCCGCCTTAACTTGTTGGCATACGAGACATTTTGCTACAAATTCTGCTATGTCTCTTTTCATGCCCGGCCACCAATAGTTTTCCTTAATAGTCTGATACATCTTGGTGCTTCCGAGGCGCATAGCGTAGGCGAAGAATGTGCTTATTCTTAAATTGCTTGTCTTAACTAATCATTCCTTGGAACATAAACTCGATCTCTAAACATCAATATATTATCATCACAGAGTCTGAATTCACTAACTTCCCCATCTTGCAATTTTCGAACTTCTCGTCTCAATTCCTTATCAAACTGCTGTAATTCTTTGATCTGGTCCAACAATAAAGGCCTCACAATGAAACTAGCAAGTAAAGACCCATTTTCACCAGTATTCAACTAGATCTTTAAAGACTTCATCTCCATTAACATAGAGAGATAAGAACTTTGAATTACTGCTGATGTCGACGACGAGGATTTACGACTTAAGGCGTCTGCTACTACATTCGCCTTTCCAAGATGATAGTCGATCACTAGGTCGTAATCCTTTATTAACTCAAGCCATCTTCTCTGTCTCAGATTGAGCTCCTTTCGAGTAAGCAAGTACTTCAAACTTTTATGATCCTTAAAAATCCAACAATGCTCACCATATAAATAATGTCTCCAAATCTTTAGTGCAAATACCACTGCTGCTAATTCCAGATCATGAGTAGGGTAGTTTACCTCATGTTTCTTCAACTGTCGGGAAGCATAGGCTATTACTTTCTCATCCTGCATCAATACACACCCTAATCCCAACTTGGAAGCATCACTATACACCACAAACTCTTTTCCATTCATAGAAAGTGTTAGAATGGGAGCGAAGGTTAACTTGTTCTTTAGCTCCTGAAACCGACTCTCACAAATATCGTCCCACTCAAACTTAACTCCTTTACGAGTCAAGCGAGTCAGTGGAGCAGCTACTAATGAAAATCCCTGAACAAACCTCTTGTAATAACCAGCTAATCCAAGAAAACTCTGAATCTCAATTACTGTCTTCGGTTGCTCCCATTGTAATATTGCTTCAATCTTCTTGGGATCTACGTAAATTCTAGCTCTAGATACACGTGTCCCAAGAATATCACTTCTTTCAGCTAGAACTCACATTTAGAGAAATTGACGTAGAGTTGCCTTTCACGAAAAGTTTGTAACACAATACGTAGATTGGCATCATGGTCGTCTTTACTCTTCGAATAAACTAGGATGTCATTGATAAAGACTATTACAAACTTGTCTAAATATGAATGAAACACCCAGTTCATAAGATCCATAAATGCTGCCGGGGCATTAGTTAATCCAAACGGCATCACTAGAAACTCATAATGCCCATATCTCGTCCTGAATGCATCTTGGGTACGTCCTACTCCTTAATTTTCAATTGATAATACCCATACCTCAAATCAATTTTGGAGAATACCATAGCACCTTGCAACTGATCAAAGAGATCATCAATCCGGGGCAAAGGATACTTGTTCTTGATGGTCACTCTATTCAGCTGCCGATAATCTACACACAATCGAAGAGTGCCATCCTTCTTCTTGACAAATAAGATTGGTGCTCCCCAAGGAGAAATACTAGGGCGAATGAAACCTTTGTTTACTAAATCTTGTAGCTAAACTTTTTGTTCCTTCAATTCTACTGAAGCCATTCAATACGGGGGAATGGAAATAGGTGCGGTACCCGAAAGTAAGTCAATAGGGAACTCAAGTTCTCGATCTAGAGGTAGTCTCAATAATTCATCAAGAAATACATCTGAAAACTCACTCACTATCGAGACATCCTCTATCTTAGGTTCTCCTATTGAAGTATCGATCACATGAGCCAGATAAGATGGGTATCCTTTCTACACCAATTTCCAAGCTTTAATGGTCAAAATTACACAAGATGGTAATATTCGACGTTCCCTTGCAAATACAGTCTCTGCTCCCTCAGAATTCTGAAAAATAACTTCCTTTCTAAAACAATCTATATTCGCCCAATGTGTACTCAACCAGTCCATACCCAATATTAGATCAAAATCCTGAATCTCCAAAGGAATCAAATCACCCCTAAATTCTTCCTCACTAACTCTTACTCCACAATCTCTATAGCAACTATTTCTAATAGCTGCTCTCCTAAAGAGGTGTGAACTATGATTTCTTCATCTAGTGGTGACAGGTTTGTATCCGCAAATGATGCAAATGTTGTACTGACATAAGATCTATCTGAGCTAGAATCAATTAAATATATGCATCTCTATCAAATAAGGACATAATACTTGTCACTACGCTAGGTCTAGCAAGCGCTTCCTCTTCTGTCATTGCGAAAATCCTCGTTGGAGTGTGAACTAGTGGTCTAGAGGGTGGATGTGCTGGAGTGTTACTCTCTACATAGGATCGCATGGCTACCCCTTGCCTTTGTTATGGCCCAACCGAATCTCTTCTTTGTACATCTTTATGGGTTGGTGGAGATGGTGCAGCTGCAGTAGCCCTTCTGAACTGTGGGCAATCGCTCTTGATGTGACCCTATTGACCACACTGATAACATCGTACCAACTCTCTGCATGACCTAACATAAGTTCCACCACAATTTTTACATTTATTAGAGCCTCTCGAGCTTTTCCCCAAACTTGCCATCACAAACTTATCGAATCTCGTAGGCCTCTATCTCGACTGAGAAAATGGAGGTCAAAGAGATGTCACCTAAGCATAAATGGTACTCCTAGGAGCGTATGAATCCTTACCTCTTTTGGGTGGCTGACTGGAGGATACACCTAAGTTTCTTTTCTTTGCAAATTCAGCTAGTATTCTCTTATTTTCGTTTGTGAGCTTTTCGGCCTTTAGAGCTATTTGCACTACTTCCTTGTGTGGTTCTCTGCCAGTTACGGTCATCCGTTCTCTGATCTCATTACAGAGCCCTTCTTCAAAGTAACTTGCTTGATCTTGCTCTGTCCTCACCAATTCCGGGACGTACAACATTAACTCGTTAAAATGAGTCTCGTACTCCTCTACCGTTAAATTCCATTGCTTCAAACTCAAAAATTCTCTTTTCTTGTCCTTCTAATGAAAATACGTGAAGTACTGACCATCGAACTCTCTAAGAAAGTCAGACCAAGTCAATGGCGTAATGAAACAGGACTTCACTGAATTCCACCATGTTTGGGCTCTCTTTTCCAATAACCTCGTTGCCACCATCAATTTCATCTCATCGTCCACTCTCATATCAACAAGTGTCTCCGAGACCTGATTGATCCAATCCTTAGCTGCTGTGGCATCTAACTCGCCCGTAAAAGATATACAGCCCAGTTGCCTAGCCTGCTTCAGCTTCTTAGAGATGGAGACTTTCAGCATCGGTGGTGGTACTGTAGGAATAACTAGAGGCACTATGGGTGGGACTTGGCCAGTTTGAGCTTGACCAGCCATCGCGGTAAAGAATGCTGCCAAAGCTTGTACCACCTCAAATGGCATGGCAGGTACGCCAGTAGGTGGCGGAGGAGGTGGTGGATGTGGAGGACTCTCTGCCTGCTCAACAGCAGGTGCTGCTCGAAATATGGATGCAGTTGACTCCTCCTCTACTGCCTCTAACAACCAAGGTTGGGAATGACTTCTTCCCTTCCCAGTTGATCGAGTAACAAGTGGGTGTTCACGTCTATGAGGCATATCGATCTATAAAGAAAATAATGTAGGTTTAAGCAACCTCAGGTTTTATATGCAAATGCATCCTATTCAACCTAATCCGACTCAACCTAACTCGGGCCCACATTGACACTGTAAATTTTAAAAGAATTTTAAAATCAAAAGCTTTAAAACCAAAAGCTTTGATACCAATCGAATTGTCACGACCAGGAACTCCCATTGGGCCCGTGACAACCGCTGCGACGTTTCGATAGGTATTCATACCCCAAATATCGACCGAAACCCCGCAAGGCTCTCGTATCAGTTTTCTTACCTCCCCTGTGAGCGACAGTTGTCGAACATCACGTTTTAACAAATTACTAGCCACTTTCAAACAAAAGTGATCAAAAAATGATTCTCGGCTCACAAGGGTGTTTCGGTCATTTTCATCAAAAAGTTTCGAATCCAAATAATTACGTGGCAAATACATTAAAAACACGTATTTCAAAATAAAAAACGCATTTCGTTAGCTAAAACATTCATTTTAAAAGAAAGGGTAATTGTTGTAATATAAAAAAAATATTCAATAAAATACTGTAATTTCTTATAAAACAATATTTATAAAGTGTTTGGTAAATAAGTTTTATAGCGTAAACACAAAATAAAATCATACATACTGAAATACAAATAAACAGAGTATGTAGAACATTTACAACGACTCGTGGGCCCCCGGAATAATCAAAAGAAGAGAAGACATAAACCTACTGTGGATGAAGTTGCAAAGTCTACTTTCTTCCTCAACAAACACAGCTATCTACAAACTAGTCTGAGCTTGAAATGTGGAGAGGAGAGTGGTGAGTTTACACAACTCAGTGAGTAAACAAATATCTCCTAAAAGATCTAAAGGCGAGTAAGAGGAGACAATGAAATTTCACATCTAAATAGAGTTTTGTAATATGGAATTTCTTTTCATATGATTAAAATAATTTTTCATTTCATTCAAATAATTAATTAAGCTTATGATTTCTAGAAAACATTGGCTCTTGCCAAAAATTATTCTCGGGGATACCTTTGCCAAGGTATCTAACTGAGATCGCCAAAGTTATTGAGATTTCATAATTTCTCAAAAAGGTAGCCATCCCTTGGCGTTGGCCGAGTTCACTACCATGTGGTGGTTCGGCATATAGTGAACCCTGTTATAGCTCAGGAGTTACCCTCCGCGCCTCTCATCAGAGGTATAATAAGAGGGGGTTTACCGTGCCCCTCTAAATAAGTCCGGTCCATGGAAACCCATCTACTGCAGTAGTTAATAATCCACCAAATTAACAAAAATTTTAGCAGCATAACTAGGCCATTTTAATACTAACCAGCCTACACAGCAAACGGTAGTTCGTATAGTTTCCAACACAATAAACCAGCAGCCAATCATGCCACATTTTCATAAGCCATATTAATTGCAAAATACAATTCATCATGTGACAAACAGTGGTCTCCCAATACTCTATTTTTTAAAACCACGGTAGATTTATAAACAATTAATGACATATTTTATTTAAACACATTTACTTATAAAACATAAAATTTTATCTTTGAAATTCATTTTTTTGTAGAATTTACCAAAAGCAAATAAAAATCACTTTAGATAATTGAGGCGATAGTAAGTTCACTCACCGTTTTCAAAAGTCCGGATTTCGAGTGTACTCAGAATAGTGATCCTCAAGCGCGATTTCTTTACCCTTCTCGGAGGTCTCGCCACCTTGACACAGAATAAAACCAAAGATTTTACTATATTGCCGCTAACTTATATAAACTAATTTAAACCCTATACTAATGTATGATATGAAATGTACTTTCGTCCGAATTTCGCTTAAACGCGAAATCGACTAAATTCAACCGATTACCCGATAAATTAGCCAACGCGTTCGATTTGACTCCAAATTGCTCCATTCTTTTTCTAATACCTCAATTCACCAATTACCATTTAAATAATTCCAATTTCAGTATTAAAACCCTTACACTTCTCCATAGAAAAATTTGGCCATTTGGTGCACTAACATCGTAATTTTTCCTACCTAATTTTCTCACCTTAATTCACCATTTTCTAAGCCATTTCTCTTGAAATACAAACAATCCCTCATTGATACTCAACATACAAGGTTCGACCAATGAAGAATCCTAGAGAAAATGAATATTTTTCTTGTGGTTTTGCTTCTAAACATGATTAACTATCTCTAAACATCAACATAACTAAAAAACAAGTCATTTCCATCATCAAATCTCTTCCATACCCATTCGGCCTTCATGGTTTCAGCATGATAACTTAATTTTCAGCCATGGAAAATAAGAAATAAAGCATGGGTAAGCTAGGTTTCAAGGAAAATTAAAGAAATTTTAACTCACCTAGCTTGATTCCTTGATTTCTCTCACTTGCCCTTTGATTTTCCACCTAGGTTTTTTGTTTCTTCCTTTGTTCTTGTTTTTGGTTGCTTTGGCCGAATATAGTGAGAGAAAATGGAGTTTATGGGCTGATTTTTATGACTTAATAATAAAATAATATGACTTGCCATATGGCGCTTTGTAATTGGTCAAAATTTTTAATTATTTGACTTTTTCTATTAAATTTTTCACCACAAATTTTCTCATATTTATCCATTCTAATGATAAACAAAATCCTTGGTTTTTGACAAGTTTTTGTGGTGGAATTTGTTGTTTTGCCCCTAGTAAGGTAAAATTATCGTTTTGCTCCTATACTCCAAAAATACCGAGAATTGAAAATCTTTCACTGCTAACCCTTATATAATACTCCAAATAATTATTCTTGATCAAATGTGATCAAAATCTTTTTTAAAAATCCTCATTTTGTCCTTAAATGGCAAAATGACCATTTTACCCCTAATCGATCAATTTTCTCGATTGACTCCAAATCGACCCTCGAACACTGAATCTCCATTTTTAGTCATCCATGGACTGTGAAATTCCCAATTTCACTTTAAAATCCCTAATTTAACTAGTTTGAGGTATAAATCAACTTATTTGTACTTCTAAGTACAATACCGACTTTTATATATTTTTCTGAGATATTCTAGTATACAGGTATGATGTCAAATATATAAATGTCATGACAGATATTTTAGGGACGGGCTTGACACCATTGCTGAAAAATGAGACACCAATGAAAAATAAAAAGTCGAAGCAGGTATGGTTGCTGTAGCATGGTCAGATAGTGATTCCTCAAGCACTGAAGCTGATGGAGAAGTTCAGAGGAAAGAGCAAATATTTGCTTAATGGCCCGAGATGATGAAACTGAGGTATGCTCATCACCTTGTGATATTTTGATGAATGATTTACAAGATGAGTATGACAGCTTGTGTGATGAATTTGAAAATTTGTTTTCAAAATACAAAACCTTAAAGAAAAGGGCTGCATTTTTTGAAAAAGATTTGGAAAAGATAAAATGTGACTACAACTCTATTTTTGAGCAAAGAAATCTTTTACAAATTGAGTTAGAACACTCAAAAATAAATTTCAAAATTATGAAAGTGGAGCTTGAAAATAAATCTACAGCTTTGCAAAAATCTCTTGATAAAATTATAGCTCTTAAGTGTTTGAAAAATGATACATTAAAGAAAAATTCTTATGTTAAGAAAAATCATCACAATGCATCATTTAGATGCTATTATTGTGGAAAACATGGTCATTTATCTTATGATTGTGTTAGAAATAAAAACTTGCAGAAAACTTGAAAAATTTGAGTGCTAAAAGGTTCATATATTGCCACTAACATTTAAGGACCCATCAAGGCATGAGAACCTATCAAGAAGAACAGAACAATTGCTTTGTAAGTTGAGCTGCACTTAAAGAAGACATGCTCAAAAGCTCGACTCAAGAAGAAGTGACCATGGTACATGGATAGTGGCTACTTACAAAACATGACAAGGAATGAAATGCTGTTTGCTCAGCTGGATAAGAAAAAGGGAGGCACCATATTCTTTGGTGATGATTCAAAAGGTAGAATCCATGGAATAGGTACTGTTGGTAAGAACACTCACACTCAAATCAGTCATGTATTACTTGTCAAAAGATTGAAACATAATTTGTTAAGCATTAGTCAGCTGTGTGATAAAGGATTTAAAGTTTGTTTTGACTCCAACAAATGTGAAGTAATGGATATAGGCACTAACAAAATCACCTTTATCGAAAAAAGATTGAAAAATATGTATGTTGTCTTTCTTGAAGATCTTAAGAAGAATAGTGAAATGTGCTTAGTAGCAAATACTGAAAATGATAGCTGGTTATGGCATAGAAAACTAGGACATGTAAGTTTGAATACCATGTCAAAGCTGATTAAGAAAAACTTAGTGGTTGGATTACTTACTCTAAAGTTCGAGAGTGATAGGATGTGTGAAGCTTGTTAACTAGGAAAGGAAGTTAGAACTTCTTTCAAAACTAAAAATGTTGTATCAACATCAAGAGCTCTTGAAATGCTGCATATTGATCTTTTTGGTCCAATTAGCACCACTAGTCTAGGTGAAAAATCTTATGGCTTAGTGATATTTGATGATTTCTCTAGGTTTACTTGGGTCTATTTCCTTGCTCATAAGAATGATGCATTATCAGCATTCATAAATCATTGTAGGAAAGTTGAGAATGAAAAAGGTATAGCCATTGTCAACATTAGAAGTGACCTTGGAGGAGAGTTTGAAAATGATGAGTTTGAAAAGTTTTGCAATGAAAAGGGGTTGGAACACAACTTTTATGCACCAAGAACACCTCAACAAAATGGAGTTGTAGAGACGAAAAATCGAACCTTAAAAGAGATGGCTAGGACTATGCTTTGTGAGAACAATCTTCCAAAGTTCTTTTGGGCTGAAGCTATGAACACTGCAACTTACATACTTAATAGAGTTTTTGTCAAGCTCAAGCCTAAAATATCTGTCATATCATTCATATATTTGACATCACGCCTGCATACTTAATATCTCGAAAAAATAGGTAAAAGTCAGTAGTGTACCTAGTGGTACAACTAAGTTGATTTATGCCTCAAACTCATTAATATAGGGATTTTAAGATGAAATTGAAAATTTCAAATTCCAGGAATGACTTAAAATGGTGATTAGGAGTTCGAGGATCGATTTGGAGTCAATATGAAATTTTCGAGATCCAAGGGTAAAATGGTAATTTTGCCACCCAAGGTTAAAAATTTGAAATGTTAAATGAGATTTAGATCAAATTGGACTAATTGGAGTATGATTTGAAGTTGACAAGTGAAAAATTTTTATTTTCGATATTGTTCGGAGCATAAGGGCAAAATAGTCATTTTACCATTTAGGGGGCAAAATGGTAATTTTACACCACCAACACTTGTCATGCTCATAGAATTCATCCATTAACAATTTATGTGGAGGAGAATTAAAGTGTTTTATGTGGTGGAGAATTAAAGATTTAAAGGATAAGCATTTAACTTATGGACCAATAATAAAATGACATGTGGCAAGCTTGATTATTTTATCTTTTCCTTTGAAAATCAGCACATGAACCCTCCCCACTCACTTATGTTGGTCGGCCAAAGGAAGAAAAAGGAAGAAAATGGAAGAAAAGAGGAAAAACAAAAACCCTAGCTAAGAAAATCAAGAAAATTCATTGATTTTTCAAGGATTAAGTGCCAAAAGGTAAGATTTATCAATTTAAGCTTGAAATCTATCTTTCTCAAGCATTTCTCCTTATTATCCATGGTTGAATTATACGTTTTCATAATGGGTTCATGGCTGGCCAAATGGGTATAGAGAGAATTTGATGTTGGAATTGATTTGATTTTAAGATATGTTAGTGTCTTGAGTTAGTTTATCATGTTTGGAAGCAAAACAACAAGAAAAAAATTCATTTTCCCCACCACCCTTCATTGGCCGAACCTACCTTATAGTGTGCTGAGAATGAATTTGATTTTTATTTCAAGTAATTGGTTAGGAAATGATTAGTTATGATGTAGAAATTAAATAGGAAAAATCATGGTGTTAGTGCACCCACCATGACTGAATTTCCCATGAAGAATTGTCAAGGTCGTTATGCTAAATTTTAGGTGATTTAGCTTGTGTTTGGAGATTTGAAGTATTGGAAAAAGAATGGAGCTATTTGGAGTTAAATTGGATGCGTTGGCCAATTAAATGGATGAAAGACCAAAGTAGGCCAACATTACGTTTAGACAATATCCAGACAATTTGCATTTCATATCATGCATTAGTAGTCTAAATTAGTTTATTACGGTTTAGTACCAATGTGGTGAATTTCTTGACTGTGCAATATGTCTAGGTGGTGAATCCTCTGAGAAAGGCAAGGAAATTGTACCCGAGGATTTATAGTCGAAGTACCCAAATTCGGTTCCGAGAATTGTGACTAAACTTATTATCGCCTTAATTATCTAGAATAATTTTATGCTATGTGGTGATTTTATGGAAAAATGATTTTAAATGGTGAATTGTTTGATTTATGAGAAAAATGTGAATTTACAAAATAAATTGAATTTTTATAAATTGAATTGAAAATTTGATGGCTGATTTGAAATTAGAGTAATTGGAGACCACACGCTGTATTGTAAATTATGATTTGAATCAAATGGCTTATGATATTATGGCATGATTGCCTGAATTGATAATTGTATTGAAAATGTGAACTGATTGCATTGGCCTGATAAATTGGTTAGCAATAAAATTGCTAAGTCATGCTACTGAAAATTTTATTGAATTGGTGGGATATTAACTACTGCAGTAGTCGGGTTTCCATGGACCAGCCTATTTAGAGGGGGCATGGTAAACCCCACTATATACTTTTATCTCAATTCTAGAGGCGTAAAGTGTAATACCCCGTACTCCCGTTGGACACTAATAAAATCTTATTGATCAAACGGATGATTATTTCAATGCGAATTAGCGTGCTAAAGAATGACAGAGTATGAACGGAACGCTTAAAAGTAAAATGTCTCGCATGCACGAAAACAGTAATTAAATAATAATATTTTTGTCGAAGGTGAATTAGTGAGCTAAAAGATGATTCGGAAGTAAACCGAGACATAATAATGTGTTTCGGGACCAAAGAAGACAATTGAAAATTTTTGAAATAAAATAATATTTTATTTAATAAAATATATTAAAATATTAATATTTTAATTATTATCGAAATTAGTCATGAAAAATGAAATATGACTAATTTAAGTGGGGAAGGAGAAGTAAAGAAGAATTTTGAATGAAAATGGCGATAATCGTACAACATGAATTTTTAGTTGAGTTAACGGGGGTGAGAAAATATTTAAAATATTATGGTGATACGACGTTGAAATGCGATTTCGATATTTTGATCGTACATGTGTACTAGTATGAAGATCGAAGGAAATTAGAATTTTATGCGTGTCAGAAGATTAAATTTTTTAATATGAAAAAAAATGATGGAAAAAGTTTTAAGATTTTACCATGTGATTTTTATTGTCACATAAACTAATTGAGAAGAAAAGTCAAATAACCAATATTTTTAGTTGGTTGAATTAGTCAACAAAGAATGTAGACAAGGTGAGGATGAAGACAAAAGACAAATGAAACAAGAATAAAAGAAACAAATTATGGAAGAAAAGACAAAAGAAAATAAAGGAGAAATGAAAGAAATGGGTGGGGGGTGACCGCATGAAAGTTGAAGAAAGAAATAAGATGGTCAAAGAGGAAAAAATGAAAGAAGTAAAAGGAAATTGGAAGAAGGGCCTAGAAGGGTAGGCTAAGGAAAAAAGAAAAGACAAGAAAAGAATAGAAAGAAGAGAAAGGAAAGAATGGTGAAAGAGAAGAAGAAAAACAGTGGGAAGAGAAACAAGAAAAACTAATCGAGCATGAGAGAAAAGAGAGAGGAAAAATTTGATAATTTTGGTGAGAGGTAGAGGCTGGTTTTTACTGCACTTTTGGAGGAGAAAGAGGCTGGTTTTAGGTGCAGGGAATTGGTAGCAAAAAAGGAGAGAAAAGAGAACAAAATTCGGCACATGATGGAGGTAAGAAAATCTGAAAAATTTTACACTTTGGTGGGGGCTGTTTGGCTACACTTTGAAGGGATTAAGTGCTTAAAATTTAAGATTCCTGATGCCGAAAATTAAGCTTGAAGTTGCTGAAATTTTGAGGTTTTTAGTGGCTGAAAATGATGAGGATTGGTTGCTGGAAATTGGAGCTAAAGGGGGCAGCATGGCTGCTGAGTTTTGGAGGTTTAATGGCCATGAAAATGGAAGTTTTATGGTGACCGATTTTGTGAGTAAAATGGGAGGAGTAAAGAGCTGCCACGGTGGTGAAGGGAAGAGGCCACGGTGGTGAAGGGAAGAGGAAGAAGAAAGAGAAATAGGCTGAAAAGAAAGAAGAAAGGAACGTAGAAGAGAGAAAGAAAAAGAGAAAAAGAAAAGAAAAAAAAATGAAAGAAGAAAATTGTGTAGGCATGGTCCAAGTAAAAAAAATAATTGGGCATGGCCCAATAAGAAATAAAGTTGGGCATGGCCCAATAGAAGAAAAAAATGAATGGGCTTAACCCAATGGAAAGAAATGGAGAAGCCCATGGAGAGGCCCAAAAGTCATAAACAAATGGCAAAGGCCCAATGGTAAGTTAATGTTGTATTTCAAAGTTTATGGGTAGTTTAATGTTATGCATATTTTAGATGAAAAATATGCAACATTTTCGCCATTATTCTTTTGTATTCAGCCTTGGTGGTTGCTTGGGCTAACAAAGTACTGGCGTTTGATTTGGCCTGCAAAAATTTCGCATTTTGTTGTGAAGTTGAGGCATTTTTGCATAGTTTGGGATTCTTCTCGAACCATGTCAATAAGTATTGGATATCGTATTTTTGGTCATCAAATTTGTCCCACCATTTGGTTTTAAAGATACGAGTTACTATCGGTGCACCGGAATGTGGATCGGTGTCATAGGAGTATTCCCACGATGTGATCCATGATATTATTAATTTTGAGAAAAAATGTATAGAGGCATGTAAATTGACTTGATCTTCTTCAGGCTGGAAATTTTGATAAAATTTGTCATATAATTGATCAAGTTTTAGTGGAAGAATTTCTCTTAGAGGTCCATACCAGTTCCACCAGTGAGAAAACCAGATTGGGAATTTGTATTGAACTCCATATTCAAAAAATATGAACCATGAATGACAGTTGTGTTTGTTATTAAACAAAAAGGTATTGAACCATGCTTGCTGATAATCCCAGTAATTAAACATTGGGCAATGGTCTATTGTTTTGGAAAAACTTGTTGAGAATTTTTGAAAATAATTTAAATTTTCTCCCCAATCTATAGGCCTTAAAACTTTCAAAATTTGGGCCGTAGAATGGGTTATGAATGTAGGATCATTTTTATCAGTATATTTTTTGAAAAGAACAGATCCTGTTTGGATTAAAATGTTTTGGTAATATTCCTGGGGTTTTTTAAAATCCCAAGGCTTAAAATGCCATCCTTGGAAAGCTTTTTTGATGGCCAAATGAGGGTGTTCACGATAGAGTCCTTCTTCAATGAGAAGAACGTTTTGAATATTTTTCTTCCGGACATATTGGCTTTGGTTTTTCTGGGAAGAAGAGGTTTGAGACTAGGATTGGATTAATTGGGTTTCTGAAAAGATGGTTTGTAATGTTTTTGGTTTCTGTATGGTTATTTCTTTTTTCTTATCAGATTCAAGGGCTGTTGAGCAATCTGCGTAAGAGGGGTTTGTTGTTTTTGTGAGGTGAAGGCTTGGGCAATTTCAGGAGATTGGGAAAGGGATTCTTAAAATTTCTGAATTTGAGAATTCATTTGGGAGTCTAATTGATTGGGATCTTGGGAATCTTGGAATAATTGGCTATCTTGGTATAATTGAAGCTCATTTGAAGAGCTTTCTGCTTCATCTTGTTCTTCTTGGGTACATATTTCGTACCATGATTTGATTTGCCTTTGGGTTAAGCTTTGGGAAGGCTTTTCTTGCTCGTCTTCTTTTTCTTTATCTTTTTTTCTCTTTCTCAGTTTTGGAGGCATTTTTTCCTGAAATATGAAGTAATATTTTTAGGCTTTTTTAGAAAGGAAGTTTTTGTAAAAGCATTTCTGGATAGTTTTTTGGACAACTAATATTGGTAATATTGCTGTCTTTTATGCAAAATGGTTTTCTTTTGGAGATTCATATTTTCCCTGTAAAACTTCTCTAGTTAGAAAATCAGGTAAAGAATTACTTTTTCCTTTGATATATTCGATTTCAAAATCAAATATACTTAGAATGGCTTGCCATCTAGCAAAAATTTGTTTTGAAGCAATGTTTTGAACATCTTTTTGTAAAATTTCCTTTGTTGATTTGCAATCAATTTGTAAAAGGAATTTTTGATTTAATAAATCACTTTGAAATTTTGAAATACATAGAACAATTGCTAAAATTTCTTTTTTAATAGTACTATAATTTTGTTGTGTTGGAGTCCAGTGTCTAGAAGTGTATTGGACTATAACTTCTTTTTGTTCTTTTAGTTGTTTAAGGATTCCTCCATAACCTATTTCAGAAGCATCAGTTTCTACTATTTTTGGAAGATTTGGGTCCGTTAAGTGTAGACAAAGAAGTTCTTTAATATGTGTTTTTATTTGGTTAACTACTTTTGTATGCTGTTCTGTCCAAGGAGAAGGATTTTTTCTTAGCTTATCATGTAAGGGTTTATAGATTTTATTTAATCCTGGATAAAAATCAATCACATAATTGAGGCTTCCTAAAAATCTTTGTAGTTGGGTTTTATCTAAGATTTTGTTTGGAAATTTGTCGGCAAACTGAATTGATCTTTCTATTGGTATTATAGTTCCTTGAGTAATGTGATGTCCTAAGAATCTAACTTTTGTTTGGAATAGGCTAATTTTTTATTTAGAACTACTAATTCGTTTCTTTTGATAACATCTATGAATATTTTGATGTGTTTAAAATGTTTTTCAAGTGTTTCAGAAAATATTAAAACATCATCAATATACACAATGGTAAATTGTGAATAAAGATTGCAGATTTCATTCATTATTTTTTAAAATTCTGATGGAGCATTTTTTAGGCCGAATGGCATTACGTTCCACTCATATTGTCCAAATGGGACTGTGAAGGCTGTTTTATATCTTTCAGATTCTTTGATCTGGATTTGCCAAAATCATGATTTCATATCAAATTTTGAGAATATTTTTGCATTACATAATTTTTGTAAAAGATCTTTCTTGGTTAGGCTCAGATATCTAATCCATTCTAGTGCCTTGTTAAGAGGTTTATAATTTATGACTAATCTTGGTGTCCCTATTTCTATTTCTGCATTTTTGATAACATAGAAGGCCGAACAACTCCATGGTGAATTACTTTTCTTTATTAATTTTTTGTTTAGTAATTCTTGAATTTCTTTTTTACAAAACTCTTCCATTTCTTTGTTCATTTGGATTGCCCTTGCTTTGGTTGGTATTTGATTTTTATTAAAATCTTTAGCATATGGAAGGCTTACTTGGTGTCTTTTTTTGTCCCAGAAGGCGTTTGGAATTTCTGTGCAAACTGTGTTTTCTATATTATTTTTTAATTGTTCAATTTACTGTTTTATTTGAAGTTCATTTAGTTGTTGATGTATCCTTTGGAAAGAGACTTCTTCTTTTAGATATGTAATTTGTTTTTGTTTTTGGTTAATTAAACAATTAATCTGATTAGTATGGATTGTCAATGATTTTAATAAGTTAAGATTTCTTATTCTGGGTTTTTCTATAAAAGGAAATATTATCTTTGTCTGTAAAATTTTTGTAGTTATTGCTTGATGTGTGACTTTGTAAGGTTTTAATAAAGATATAAAAGGTGTTCCTAAAATAATATCCTGAGTAATATTTTTTATTATTAAAAAGGGTGTTTGAAATTTTATTCCTTGATTTGCTATTACTTCTGCCTTATTTAATTTATACATGATTTTAAGTTTTTCTTTGTTGGCAACTTTTAAGCCTTCAGATGTTTTGTTACAATATTTAGTAGGAATGATTCCTTCTCTGATACAGTTTTGGTCTGCTATTGTGTCAAATAATGCTATTGTGGTTATTTGGAATTCGTTATTAATTAAAAGTGTTATTTTTATTAAGTACCTTTGAATGGATACTTCAGTGAGAGCCATCATATAATTCTGGTTATCTTGCCTTTCATTATCTAATTCTGAAGATTGTTGTTCTTCCAAATTTTGGTTATTTTTGAGTTGGTTTTTGATTTTTTGTTGTTCTTTCTTTAATTGGGATATTTCAAGTTTTATCTGTCTTATTTCTATTTTTAATTCTTCTTTTGTTATTTTTTTTAGGTTTTGTTTTTTCATATTCATCAAAAATAATGTTTTTTATGTTATACATTGGTTCGTGGTTTATCGATATTTTTTCAGGTTTTTCTTTTATTGTTTCTTTTAACTTTTGGAGATATTCTCTTTTTAATGTTGGATCTTGAATTTTGTCAATTATTTCAATCATTAATTCTTGGTCTTTTGTTAAGACATGAATTATGTTTTCATCATCTGTTGAAGCTTGTGATGTGGTTGAGGTTGTTTGGATTTCATCAATTTGTAGGTCATCTTGAGAGTTTTCAGAGTTTTCTGTATCACTAGTTGTTTCTTCAAGAATTCCATTAAGTTTTTGTTCAATTTCTTCTCCTAATTGGAGTTGGTTAATTTTCTTCTAAATTCTACAATATTTTGAAATGTGGCATGTTTTTCCACACCTATAACATTTTATTGTTTTGTCTACTTTATATGGCTCTTTTTGTATCTTTTTATATTTTCTATATTTTCTATATTTAGGGGTTTGATAGTATTCTTGTGAATTTTTCTTGTATTTTCTTTGTTTTATTGGTTTAGAACAACATGGTTTTGAATTTGAAGAGGATATTTTTTCTTTAATATCAAATTGCTAACAGAATGATCCTAATTCTTTTGCACATTGTTTTCTTTCTCTTTTTAGTTGTTTTTGAAGTTTTAAATCTTGACATATTTTGAGTCCTTCTTTTTGAGTAAAACTTATTAATTCTCCATAAGTTAAATTTTCATAAGATATAATTCCTTTGTTATTTTCTCTAATTTGATTTCTGACTTTTTCTTCTAATAATTTAGGTAATCCTGCTAAGAATTTTTCTTCCCAGAAGGGTTGATTGTTATCCGTTCTTTGCATTATTCTTGTCATAAACATATCTTTGTACCATTTAAAATCTGTTAGTTTTTTACATCTTAAATTTGATAATAATTCTGAATTTTTGTCTCTAAGATGAGAAGGATCTCCTATGAAATGTTTTGATATTGAGAAGATGAGAGTTGCAACAGCATCTTGTATTTCTCTTCCTCTGTCATCTAAAATATTATCACCATTATCATCTTTTTTGGTAGCTTTTACAATTTCTTCTTGTTGATCTGAAGTGAGATAATTGTCCCACCAACCTTTTAATTGACCAGTAAATCCTGCTATCAAAAGATTTGCTATTGCTTGATCTGAAATTTGACCTGTTTGATTTTGAGTTTTGTATACGTTTGAAACTATTGTCATCTGTTGGAGTGTATTCAAAATATAATATTCAGACATTCCATCTATGTTCCATTCATATACAGTATTAGCATTATATTTGTTTTGAAACATAGGTTTTTCTTCAATATTTATATCTGGTGCTGCTATTTTTTGGTAATAAAGTTTTTCAAGTTCTTTCCAAACCATTTTGTTTATTTGGTTTTCTTTTGATTCTGAATTTGTTTCACTATTTTCTGTTTTAATTGTATTGAGTTCTCTTGTTGGTGTATCTGGAATTACCCTAGAGTTTTGACTTTCTAGAACATTAATTCTTTCCTGAATTTCTCTTAAGAAATAATTCTGTTGGATTTGTTGGTATCCTTTTGGGACTTCAAATGGTTTAAATATTGGTTTGGTTGTTTTTATTTGTTCTTCTTCTTTTCTGAAGTTTTGTATTCTCCTGGGTTGATGTTCTATTAAGGTTTCTATGTTTTCTAATTGTTTGGATATAGTATGTAAATTTAGATTACTATAATTATTTTGTTCTACTATCATTTTTATATCTTTTGAAGAAATATTGTCTTTGTTTCCAAGTGCTCTCATTCTCAATGGTGTTGCTCTAATTCCTATATTTTTATGTAAATATTGTATCTCTGTTAGAAGAGGATGTTAGGCTTCCATTTCTCCTGTGTTTGTTTGCCATTTATTAGTATTTTTCAGAACATTTAATGATTGGTTTTCAAAATGATTTTCTAACCATTCAAAAAATTCTATCATGATTTTATATTTATCCATAAAGATATAATATTGTTGTAAAATTTCATCTTTGTTGTTTTTATAATTTTTAAAATGATTTTTTCTTTTTTGTTTATTTTTTTCTGAATAAAAGTATTTTCTGCACCATTCTTTATCTATTTCAAATTCTTTTTCTAAGACAAATATTTCTGATTCATTTGTTTTAGGATTTAGGTTATTTGTCATAGAGGAATAAGTTTGTGACATATTAGGAGAAGTTGTTGGGCTATTTTGTTGTCTGTTATAAACCGATTGAGGTATGTTTGAAGAGTTATCTACTCATTGCAGATTTGTCCTTATGATTGAAGAGTTATCTACTCATTGTAGATTTGTTTTAGGATAACAAGGTGGTTATAAGGCACAAAACCCCTGTTTGAAATAAATTGATTTCATAATCTTGCGTTTTTATATTCAAATGATCTGTCGTTTGCTTGTTTCCTATCTACTCCCTATTCACAGAGTCAATGATATTCATTGAGTCTATGAGACTCACACCCCATTTTTTCCCTTTGGGATCAATCTAGCGCGTAGTCATCAACGTGCTCAGTTATTTGCGAATAGGTAAAGGCATCTCCTAGCAATTTACTTCGAGTCGCTCCGCTGTCTAGAGTTTAGTCATATGAAAATTCTATCAGTTAGTAGTATTGTAAAATCATACATAAGTATTGTTTAAAAACTTTGTGTTTTAAATTTAAATTTCTATTATTGATAATGCGATGTCAATTGTGCAATTATTATTATTACTAATCATTTACGTACGTGTTAGCATATTTAATAAATGTCTTGAGAATTTTGTAAAAGCTTGTTCGAGACTTGACAGGATCTCCCGGAGGTCTCGGACATCGGTAGTGACCGAAGAGGGGTCGCTACAATAGTGGTATCAGAGCTCTAGGTTTAGTAGAGTCCTATGATATTCTTGTGTCAAATAGCGGAGTAGTGGAGTCGACGTAGAGTCTTGTTTATAGTCAGCGACTATAGCACTAATTATAAGCAAGAGGCTGCGTAAACTCTTTATCTTAGAAAACCACCTTGTGTAATTATAGAGGAAAATTAAATAATGAGAATTGATTGTCGATGTCCGGGTTTGAGATGCCACTCGAGACACGAGCTACTGTTGAAAATGTTTTAGGTAGATGCTTTTAATGCAATCCAAGTATCTATCAATAATCTCGAGCCTGAAATGGGTGGAAGAAAGAGTGGTGAGTTCTACAACCCAGTGAGTAGATAATCACCATCTACGACATCTAAAGTCGAGTAGATGGAGACAAAAGAAAACACCACGTAATTGAGTAGTTCATAGCACAAACTTCGATTTTTATCTCATATTAGATATTTCAAATTTCAATAAAAATCATCAAAATCATCAAAATACTTAAATCGCTAGGGCTTATGAATTCTTTAAAAACCAGGCTATTGCCGAAACTCTTATTCAATGATGCCTTGGCCCGAGGCATCGAAACGAGTCCGCCAAGGCTATTAAGATTATATCATATTTCGAAATACAACCGTTCTTTGGTGTTAGCCGAATTTACTCTCACGTGGGGTCAGACATGGAGTAAATTCTGTGGTCACCTCAGGAGTTACCCTTCGCGCCTTTACAACTGAGAGATATATAACCGAGTTTACCGTGCCCCTTCTAAAGGTAGTCCACGGAAACCCCCATCACTACAGTGACTAATCAACCCACCAATCCACTAAATTTTTGCAGCATAACATGCCTAATAAAATTTTACCCAATATACTTAGACAATAGAAAACAGTCACATATTTCACACAAATATAAATCCAGCCAGCATGCTTCCCAAGATCATAAGCCATAGATTTCAAATTAAATACATAAAATTCACAATTCACCAGGTAAGTCTCCATATACTCCATTTTAATAAAATCAACACTTAATTTCAAAACAGTAGTTCTTTTCAAAATAATTTATAAAATTCATTTATTTAATCACATTTCATCAAAACACATTTTAATTGAAAATCATAATACTTTATACTTTAAATTTATCATGATTTAAAAAGCATAAAATTTATAAAAAAAAACCACTCTAGATATTATAGACGATAATTTATCCACTCACCTCGTCAGGAGTGCAAAATACTATCGCTTTCAATTTCCACAATACTGAATTTTTCCCGCGTCCGGGGGACCCACCACCTATACATAATTTTTGACACATTTTCAATTATTTGTGTCAAACCACTATAAATGATTTCAGGCTCTACATGATGCATGAAACTGAGATAAAATGGTTTGGACAGTCATTTAATCACAGTGTCCGATCGACTCGCTCACACATTGTTTAAATTGCTAAAATCCTCAATTTAACTCAGATTTGACCCATTTCAATTTCTAATTGCCTAATTATATCCACAATACTCAATTATTGTAAATATCGGTCAATGTATCAGTGCTAGACCACAGATTACGCTTTTACCCCTATTAGGTAAAATTTGTATCTTTGCACAAAAAATTCCCATTTAATTTCTATATTCATAATTCATCAAAATCCACCTAAATACCTCAAATTAGCATCAATTTCAGCAGCTATTCTCTCCCTACAATATTCGGCCATAATGGGTTTCAAGAGGAAAAATCGGTTTTCTTGCTAGATTTTGGTACATTTCATTATTACCTAACTAAAAACATTAAATCAACCTAAAATCTACCAAAATCAAGCATCAAAACTATCCCCAAAATATTCGGCCAGCATGGGTTTGGTATGTCCACTTGAGATTCATGCATGGAAATTGAAGAAAAATGGATGGGTAAGGTAGATTTCAAAGAAAATTAAAGAAATTTTACCTTTAACTTGACAAATCTTGAATTTCCACACTTTTCCCCTTGAAATTCAGCCTAGGGTTTCTTAGTTTTTGTCAGTTAAAAATCCACTACGCAAGTATACGTATCGAATAGACAGTATATTAGCAAGTAGAGTATTCCCACGGATATTAGCAAGTTCTTTCTATCGAATAGACAGTATATTAGCAAGTATACGTATCGAATAGACAGTATATTCCCACGGAGAATTGATCTAAAACTTTACTAATTACTAAAATTAAAACAATTTAATTTTATTCAAATAATCTAAATTAATTAATTAATTAAAACTAATAAACTAGAATTTAAAATAACAAGAAAAATCAAAATAATACCAAATGGAGAAAATATCAAATTAAACAAGCCTAGGATTACAATATCCCTCACACTTCATCTAAATTTTACCTCTCATCCTTAACTTATGTCAATGGGTTGAATTGCTAACCTAGAGTCCTAAATTATTTATAAGGGTCTCCCGACTCGTCCTATAAAAATATCTATTTTAACCAAAACACTATATCCCTATGTGATTTGAAATTAAAATAGACTCATTAAGTTCAGGCTCTAATCTGGCTACATATGGCCTATAGGTATATCCCTATCCTATACGCAAATCAATTGAATTGATCATATGCTATCCCAATTTTAGTCTACTCTAAACTCCCTCTCCCAAGTTTGTTTAGGTTCCTAAATCAATTTAATTGGTGATCAGGCAATTAAAAGCATTAAGAACAAATTGAAATAAACAATTCAATTTCCATTGAAAATAAGTAAGAAAAAGATTAAAAACTTAGACTACATGTGAGTTCAATTGCAATCCTAGAAAAAGAAAATTAGCTACTCATAATTGCAAAATCAAATAACATTGTATAAAGTTCAACCATTGAAAATAACAAGAAGAATAAAAGTTAAGGAAGAAAACAAAGTAATTGCTGCTTTGATCTCCGGGTTTCCGCTTCAACTTCTAGCTTCTTGAATCTCCAAAAGTTCTCTCTTTCAAATTCTTCAAAAACATACTATTTATACTAACAAACTTAACCTAAACTTCCTTTAGTTGACCTAGGGTTCAATTGGGCTTAAAACATAATGACAAGCCCAAAAATCACTTGTTAGTCTTTACAAATTTTCATTCCCGGCACAGTAGGTCCAGTAACTTTCCAATACAATTTTCTCCATCTTCAAGATAGAACTGGGCAAAGTGATCTCATGAAAGTTGTAGCTCTGTCTCTTAGCTTTTTAATGGTCCAAGAATCGCAGCAATTGGAGTTCTGTAGCTCGAGATATGGCTAAAACACTGAAGCATATGCAAGCAGATTTCTGGATCTTTTAGCACCTTACTTTCCAAAATTAAACCCAATGACTTTAGGTCCTACCAAAAATATAAAAACTAATAAATATTAACCAAATTAAAGAAAATAACATAAAATTAAATAACTTACTTAAAAATAAACTAAATATTAAAATAACTAAAAATTAAGTAAATTACAATTAAAAACTAAGGACTTAGCTAAAATTTAATAACAAAATTGGAATAAAATAATTCTATAAAATAGAATTATCACACCCCCAAACTTAAGATTTTGCTAGTCCTCGAGCAAAAGAAAAGAATCACAAAAAGAAAACGCAAATATGAAAATCCTTGAATGAGAGATAGAAATACCAAATCATGATTTCTCAATTTTTCCTCAGAAATTAACTCAAATTCTAGCTTAAGGTAACATACAACTAATCTTTAAATTTATGCATCAATTCAAGCGAAATTTTATTTTTCGAATGGACTTCCGTGTGTGTGTGAATGCTCTTTTACAAAGAATATCATGCAATTCAAATTAGTTCATGCCAAATCTAAGCATAGATTAGTACTTGGATCCCATAAGTTTGCTTTTCATCTCTCTCTCCACTAATGTAGATTAACACTTATTCAAGAATCAATAGGTCTTTATCAAGCTTGTAATGTAAGGCTAGGGTCAAGGTATGATAAAGGATATATTTAGGCTCAAATTCACCCTAAGCACTTAATCAATCTAGGACACATAAAGAGCTCAAAAAATATATATATATATATTTTTTACAACACCCCCAAACTTGAAGTAAACTTTCCTTTGTAACACACATTGCTTTCTTTTCTTTTTTTTTTTTTTCAACCCCCAAACTTATTTTTGACAATTATAACAAGGGGTAATTTTTCCAACAACCTTCATCATTCATTTTTTTTTCACACCTTTCTTCCTCAATTTATTCTTTAAGCTCAAATCATTCCTTAGAAAGATTAAAATACTTAAAAGGTGAAAGGTTCAAATTATTGGATTTAAACAGATAGGCCAAGGCTACATAATTAGGTAATTACAAAGAAAAGGTAAATTAGGCTCAAAAAGGGTGACTAAGGATAAATATAACAAGGTAGGCTCAAAAGGCTCAAACGGTCCAAAGATGGCCTAAATCACTTCCTATCCTAAGTGTTATCTAAGATTTCGCCTCGAGAGAGAATCAAACAAATTCTAGAATTCATGACTTCACTATACTTTTTCATCAACATAAACTTTATCTAAAGCACATAAAAATTCTAAGTAAAAGAGTATAGTGCTCAATTTATTGGAAGTCACACTCTAAAATAAAATTAACACAAGAATATCACATAAAATTAAATCATAACTACATGCTTCCCAAAAGCTAAGAATAAAAAGATAATTAACATATCATCCTAGGATTGGGACAATCATGAATAAGGTGCAACTATCTCAAAAAAAAAAATTTTTTTTTTAAAAGAAAACACAAATGAAACATGCAAAACATGCAAAATATAACTAAACATGCAAGACAAATTCTAAACCAAAGCGACTAAACGCTGCCCCCAAACTTAGAATAAACATTGTCCTCAATGTGATAAAAGAAAATAGAGAAAAAGGACAAGAATACTCCCCTAACTTCGAAGCAACAGACTATAAAGTTTCTGCATCGTCACCTGCAAAATCATCCTCAATATCAAAATCCATATAAAAAATGAAAAGGAATGTGCGGAAGACCAAAATGAAAGGAAAAAAATAAAAAAAAATGTGAGGTTAAAGGTAAAAGAGAAAGAAAAAAAATTAAAGAAATAAAAGAAGTAAAAGAAAGAGTAAAAAAAATATTAACAAGCTTGTGCGTTGGAGAAAACAATAAGTAGAAGAAGTAGAAAAATAAAATAAAATAAATGACACAAAGCTTGTGCGTTGGGGTTGGAGAAGGTAGGAAGTAAAAGAAATAAATAAAATTAGGATAAAGGGGGAATGATGGAAATAAAAGACAAAAGAAAGGAATAGAAAATAAAATAAAGAAAGATGTAGATTGTGCGGCTAAAGATAGAAGAAAGAGAATCAAAATTAAAAAATAATAAATAAAGTTGGGATGGGATGGCTAAAAGACATTAGAAAGAGAAAAAATAAAAGTAAAAGGGGATGAGACGGTTAGAAGATAAGAGAAAAAGAAAAATAAAAAAATAAATAAAGAAAATGGGGGATGGGACTTAGAAAAGACAAAAGAAAGAAGAAATAAATAAAAAAAATATAAGAAAGAGTTGGTGCGGCTGAAAAGGAGAGAGAAAATCAAATTAAAAGAAAATAAAGTATGAAAAAGGGGTTGACTGTTGAAAAGAAGACAGAAGAAGCAGAAAAAATTAAAAAAAAATTGACTGGGGTGGGGCGGGGCCCATCGCTGCAGCCTCCTGATGCGCACTGTTGTGCCCATCGGATTTGAGTGCCGCGGCTCTGGGACTGAGCGTCGCGGCGCTCAATGCTCCTGGATGTGGATGTACTGCTTGGGCAGCACATGTGAGGGCCGCGGCTCTCATGCCCTTTTTTTTTTTTTGAAAATTTTTTTTTTATGAAAAATTTTTTTTCTTTTTTTTTTAATTTTGTTTTGAAACCAATTTCCTGCAAAAGAGACATGAAAAAGAAAAATTAGAATAAATAAACTAAAATAAAACTCATGAAATAAAACAATGATGAAAATAAATAAATAAGGTTGAGGAACTTGGGTTGCCTCCCAAGAAGCGCTCGTTTACAGTCACTAGCTTGACTATAGCACCCCCTTTTTCAGTTCTTCATCCTCGAAATATGGTCTAAGGCTCAGCCCATTAACCATGAATGTGCCCGTATCCTCACCATCAATCTCAATTATTCCACACGGATAAACCTTGACCACTTTGAAAGGACCCCACCATCTTTCTTTGCGTTTCCATGGAAAAAGCTTGAAATATGATCTAGAAAGCATCATTACTTGTTGTCCAATCTCAAAAAGACAATTAGATGGTGGTGGAGGATGGTCAAGTGCTAATTGCTTGGGTCTCACAGGCAGAGGTGGTGGAATAGGCTTACCTTTACCTTTATTCACTGAATCCACTTTATAACAACTATCTGTATAGGGATACTGAGTTGAATTGAACAAATTAAATACCACTTCCTCTTCTCCAACATTGAAAGTTATTTTGCCATTCTTCACATCAATTATTGCTCCAGTTGTAGCTAATAATGGTCTTCCCAAAATAAGAGGAATTTCAACATCATCTTCAATCTCAAGCACAATGAAGTCCACCGGAATGTATAAATGCCCAACTTTAAGCAAAACATCCTCTATAATCCCAACTGGGTGCCTGATTGTTCTGTCTGCTAATTGCAAGGTAATGGTAGTAGGTTGTATATCTTGAAATCCAAGTTTCCTGGCAATAGAAAAAGGCATTATTGAAACACTAGCACCTAAATCACATAAAGCTTTAGAAATTTTAAAACTACCAATAGTGCAAGGAATAGAAAAACTCCCTGGATCTTTAAGCTTTGGTGGCAGCTTATTCTGGATTATAGCACTGCACTCTTCAGTAAGTGCAACTGTCTCAAACTCTTCCAATTTGCTCTTCTTGGTCAGGATGTCTTTCAAGAATTTAAGGTAACTTGGCATTTGTTCTAAAGCTTCAGCAAAAGGAATATTAATGTGCAGTTTTTTAAATACATCAAGAAATCTTTGGAATTGTTTGTCCAGTTTTTGCTTTTGAAAACGTTGAGGAAAAGGTGGTGGAGGTGTGGGCGTAGATTGTGATTTATCTTTAGAACTTTCAACAGATTTTTCAACCACAATTTCTTTTTTAGCTTCTTTTTCAATTTCTTTCTCATCAACTTGAATTGAAATCTCAGAATTTAAAGCTTGATTACTTACCTCTTTTCCATTGTGGAGAGAGATTGCCATACAATGTTCCTTACCTTCTCTTCTTGGGTTGGCTTCAGTATCACTTGGTAAGGCACCTTGGGGTCTATTGTTGATGGAATTCGCAAGCTGCCCCATTTGGGTCTCAAGATTTCTCAAAGAAGCTCCTTGACTTTGAATTAAAGCATCAGTCTTTGACATATATTGCAAGAGAAGTTCTTCCAATTGAGGCTTCTTTTCAGGAACTGGTGGTCTAACTTGTTGTTGGAAACCAGGAGGCATGATAGGTTTTGGATTGGAAGGCCCTACATTATTCCATGAAAAATTTGGGTGGTTTCTCCAACCAGGATTATAAGTATTGGAGTAAGGATTATTCTGCTGTCTATTGAAGTTCCCCACAAACTGGACTGATTCCGGATTATATGGACATTGATCATGTGAATGCCCATCTCCACACATCTCGCAAACTACTGATGAATTTTGAACTGCATGGACTCATAGTGTGTCAAACGTTTTGGTCAATGCAGCTACTTGTGAAGCTAATTGAGCAGTTAAGTTGCCAAGTGCATCAATTTCATAGGCTCCAACCACTTTTCTCGATCCCGACCTTTCTGAAGGCCATTGATAATTATTGGAGGCCATATCTTCCAACAAGTTATAGGCATCTGCAGCATTCTTACTCATCAATGCCCCACCAGCAGCAGCATCAATTGTAGTTTTAATTGACCCAACCAGCCCATTGTAGAATGTCTGAACTTGCAACCAATCAGGAATCCCATGATATGGACATCTTCTCAATAATTCCTTAAACCTTTCCCAAGCTTCATACAAGGACTCACCATCAAATTGTGTGAAAGAGGTGATATCATTCCTCATCTTAGCAGTCTTGGCAGGTGGAAAAAATTTTGCAAGAAACTTTTGTGCCAAGTCTTCCCATGTAGTGATAGACCCATTAGGTAGTGAATTAAGCCAACCTTTTGCTTTATCTTTCAGAGAAAACGGAAACAGTCTCAATCTGATAGCATCATCGGTTACTCCATTGTATTTAAAGGTATCACAAATCTCCAAGAAATTCACTAAATGAGAATTAGGATCATCACTGGGTAACCCACCAAACTGGACTGAAGACTGAATCATCTGAATGTAAGCTGGTTTAATTTCAAAATTGTTGGCATTAATGGACGGTCTCCTAAAACTTTGGTGCAAACCTTGCAATAGAGGAACAGCATAATCTCTCATTGCTCTATTTGCTTCAGGAACCAGATTAATGGCATTATTGCCATTGTTATTGTTATCCTCAGCCATTGTCTGATTTAAAGCTGCAACTTGCGAATTCTCCCTTCGTAGCCTTCTGAAAGTTCTTTCTATCTCAGGATCAAAAGGAACAAGATTCAAGTTGTTTCTTCTTTGCATACAATGACTAAAGATACCTGTAAACAAACAAAAACTAATATTAAAACAATAAAAATAAAATTTCAAGTAAGACTAAATTGCTTGGTATTAGTATTAATAAAAATTCTAGAAACAATTCCCCGGCAACGGCGCCAAAAACTTGTCAGTTAAAAATCCACTACGCAAGTATACGTATCGAATAGACAGTATATTAGCAAGTAGAGTATCGTTCCCACGAAGAATTGATCTAAAACTTTACTAATTACTAAAATTAAAACAATTTAATTTTATTCAAATAATCCAAATTAATTAATTAATTAAAACTAATAAACTAGAATTTAAAATAACAAGAAAAATCAAAATAATACCAAATGGAGAAAATATCAAATTAAACAAGCCTAGGATTACAATATCCCTCACACTTCATCTAAATTTTACCTCTCATCCTTAACTTATGTCAATGGGTTGAATTGCTAACCTAGAGTCCTAAATTATTTATAAGGGTCTCCCGACTCGTCCTATAAAAATATCTATTTTAACCAAAACACTATATCCCTATGTGATTTGAAATTAAAATCGACTCATTAAGTTCAGGCTCTAATCTGGCTACATATGGCCTATAGGTATATCCCTATCCTATACGCAAATCAATTGAATTGATCATATGCTATCCCAATTTTAGTCTACTCTAAACTCCCTCTCCCAAGTTTGTTTAGGTTCCTAAATCAATTTAATTGGTGATCAGGCAATTAAAAGCATTAAGAACAAATTGAAATAAACAATTCAATTTCCATTGAAAATAAGTAAGAAAAAGATTAAAAACTTAGACTACATGTGAGTTCAATTGCAATCCTAGAAAAAGAAAATTAGCTACTCATAATTACAAAATCAAATAACATTGTATAAAGTTCAACCATTGAAAATAACAAGAAGAATAAAAGTTAAGGAAGAAAACAAAGTAATTGCTGCTTTGATCTCCGGGTTTCCGCTTCAACTTCTAGCTTCTTGAATCTCCAAAAGTTCTCTCTTTCAAATTCTTCAAAAACATACTATTTATACTAACAAACTTAACCTAAACTTCCTTTAGTTGACCTAGGGTTCAATTGGGCTTAAAACATAATGACAAGCCCAAAAATCACTTATTAGTCTTTACAAATTTCCATTCCCGACACAGTACGTCCAGTAACTTTCCGATACAATTTTCTCTATCTTCGAGATAGAACTGGGCAAAGTGATCTTATGAAAGTTGTAGCTCTGTCTCTTAGCTTTCCAATGGTCCAAGAATCGCAGCAATTGGAGTTCTGTAGCTCGAGATATGGCTAAAACACTGAAGCATATGCAAGCAGATTTCTGGATCTTTTAGCACCTTACTTTCCAAAATTAAACCCAATGACTTTAGGTCCTACCAAAAATATAAAAACTAATAAATATTAACAAAATTAAAGAAAATAACATAAAATTAAATAACTTACTTAAAAATAAACTAAATATTAAAATAACTAAAAATTAAGTAAATTACAATTAAAAACTAAGGACTTAGCTAAAATTTAATAACAAAATTGGAATAAAATAATTCTATAAAATAGAATTATCAGTTTTCTTTTCCCCTTTCTCTCCTCTTGCTGGTCGGCCTCAATGAGCAAAAATGCTGAAGAAATTTGGCTTTTTATAAGCCATTAAAATATTATTATTTTTACTTGACACATGGCACGATTTTATTGGTCCATGTGTAATTGTTTAAAATTTATTCATTCTTTCTTCACCACACATTATTTCTCACTTATCCAAAACATAAATTGAATTCCATGTGTTGTCAAATACCATGGTGGAGCAAATTTTCAAAAATTACAATTTTACCCTAGTAATTATGCGAAATTACAATTTTGCCTTTAATGCTCCAAAATTTGTAAAAATTCAAAATCTTCACCTTTCAACCTTAAATAACACTTCAATTGATCATTCTTAATCATATGGGACCAAAAGCTTTTCTAAAAATTCTCGTTTTATCCTCTAGTGGTAAAATTACCGTTTTGCCCTTGTGCTCCAAAAATACCGAGAATTAAAATTTTCACTACTAAACCTCATATTATGCTTCAACTAATCATATTATACTTCAAATGATTAGTCTCGATCAAAATTTTCATCAAATAGCCAAATTTAAATTTTAGGTGGTAAAATGACCATTTTGCCCCTAATCGGTTAACATTCCCGATTGACTCCAAATCGGCCCTCGAACTTCGAATCCCCATTTTAAGCCATCCTTGGACAATAAAATTCTCAATTTCACCTTAAAATTCTTATTTTAATTAGTTCGAGGCATAAATCGACTTAATTGTACTTCTAAGTACAATACCGAGTTTTATCCATTTTTTGAGATATTTTAATACGCAGGCATAATGTCAGATATATAAATATTATGATAGATATTTGAGGGTTGGGTTTGACAGTGCACTGTGTTAATAAAGTTACCTTGCTCGTATATGAACAGTACTGAATTTTGAGATATTTTAAATGCGAATATATGCTAAATAGGTGTATAGCAGCTTAAATGGAGTTGGTTTTGAATTTAATAAAGTGACGATGAGATCTCAAGGTTTAATGGAACTATGTTGGATTGTAGTTATTAGTGTATGAATTAGCTCAAGGTTGAAAAATAGATATTAATGATAATGTCGAGGGACACTTACGTAAAATCTATATTAAGGCTTGCAAATATCAAAGTTGACTGTGTAGACGTTAAAGGAAAAGTAATGATATATATTGGTGTAAAGGGATAATACAAGGATGATTGAAGGTAATTCCGATATGCACATCTTACATATGACTCACATGAGTCTAAGTCTTAAGTGAGTAATTAATATTGAAATAAATAAAGATGTATTCGATAGAAGTACAAATGGTAAATGAGAAATGAGTATGACTTCTAGGAATTTTGATATTGTACAAGATCCAGTGATCCCATAAAAATGAACCTAAAGGGTTAGTAAGATCATTAAGCATAGGCGGATATCATATTGTGATTGGATTAACAATAACAGAAATATAGATGTGGTTACATCGTGCCTAAGAAGTTTAAGGATAATTAATGTGATTATATTAAGTTAGTTTTATATGGCCCGGATTAAGAACATAGACACGTTGGGGAGATCTTCAAATAGTGTCTATTGGGAACCAATAAGTTGGAATGTCAATAAGCATACATTAAAATGTTAAGGTTATGAGAGGCTTTGAAGATAAACCTTTGATTATTTAAATTTTCGACAAAATTGTATTAAAGGAAGTATTTAAGTGTTTTGAAAATGTATGGAAAGGTGTGAAAATACACTAGTTGACTATTTATAAAAGTTCAAACTTGGATGATTATAAAAGGCTGGTGAGCAACTAATCAATGTGCAAGTAAATGAGCAAAGGGAGTTATGGTTGGTAAGTAAGAGTAAAACTTTTACAATGAGATTATGTTCATTGCTTTAGGCATTAAACTATGAGTTATGGACTTGTATCCACTTTGTGAACACCTTGATGACATAGTTCAAGAAAATTTTCATTGTGAGAAACATTAAAGTTCAAGGAGAAAAGGCTACCTAGCCAAGTTGGGATTCGTAAATGATATGTCACATAAGTATAGTGATGGATTGCAAACATACAAGCGTATCGAGACATATTTGTAGATATGAGACATAAATTACGAAATGTACCCCCTTCATCTGTTTCAATTTATTTAACTAATTATCAAAGTAAAGTGCCTAAAAAGAATAGGCAAAGGATATGGTGCTTCAAGCATTTTGAAGATGAGGGTGATATGGATTGATTAAATGGTATTAACCCTGGTCAAGGAATAGAAATATGCCACCGGAATTATAAAGATCTATCAGGGAAGAGAAGATGATTTGAGATTTTGAGTATTCATATACTAGTAAAGGCTTTGGTAACGAGCCATGACCTATAGACATGACACTAGAATATGAATTTTGGTTAAGTAAAGTCAACCATTAATTGACTTTTGTATGGAAATAAAATATCGACATTGGTTGGGTGTAATTATCACATGATGGTGAATATAATTAGACTAAACGTGAGAAGAGGTGATTAGTGATCAAGACGAGACTTGGAAAGAAATTTTGAAGGAAAATTTTGAGCAATTTAGATTTTAGAGATTGAGTTATAGATTAAAGAGGTTGATTAAGATTATAAGGATATATACAAGAATATCGTTAATTATAGAAATTGTCTTGTGGCATAAATTGAAATTATCTAGTGAGCATTCGATCATGAAAGTATTGGAGTTTTATTCCAGGAATATGGTTATTAATGGTTGTTAGATTTGGATCATCCATGATGTTCAATATACCTGAAATAAATAAAGCATGTTTTGATCCTTATGTACTATGAGATACTAGAATGAAAATGGTATGGAAGTAAGTAAATCGAAATAAGGATTGGATGACAAGTTAAAATCGTAGTCAATGGTTAGATAAGTGTTTGAATGTCGGAAGGCTTGATAAAAGATCAGGGTAGAGGAAATTGTGGATGGCTATGTGTCACGACCCGAAACTTCCCTCGAGCCCATAACAACCGCCGCGACGTCTCGAATGACACTCATCACTCGGAATGCCAACCGGAACCCTGCAAGGCTTACGTATCAGTTTCTTACCTTCCCTATGAGTAATTATTTCCAAACATCCCATTTTGAGGGTTTACAACACGTTTCCGGCTTATATAGACCAAAACATAAAATTTGACTTATAGGGGTATTTTGGTCATTTTTCGACGAAAATATTAAAATTTAGTAAAAATGTAGTTTATGCTTCGAGAATACATAATACGAAATCAAATTTGAAATCGGAAGTCTAAAACCTACTTTTTAAAGGATTTAAAGTCAAATTTTACAATTCAAAAATATTGATTAAAATATTCCATTTTCTTATAAAATAATATTTATAGACAAGCGTCTAAGTAATTTTTGTAGCGTGAAAGTAAAAATAAATTCATACATACAATTAATTTACAAATTTATAATGTACAATAATAATTACAATGACAGATGGGCCCATAACTATACAGAGATGATAATGGTGGTAAACCTACTATCTGTAGTGGTACGACGATCTACGGTAGTCCTCGACAAAATCTGGTATCTACAAGCTACCACAGGCCTGAAATGTTTGAAAAAGAGATGGGTGAGATTTTGCAATCCCAATGAGTAAACAAACATTATCATAAATATCTAAAGGTAAGTAAAATGGAGGCAAGTTTAAATAGATATTACAAACCATTTCCTAAAGTTTTCATTTTATTTCTTAAACCATGAAATATTTGTAATTTACCAAAACAGTTGTTAAGGCTCATGACTTTTATTAAAAACATGGCTTGGGCCAAAACTAGTTCTCTCGGATACTTGATTAGAATATCCTACTGAGTCCGCCAAGGCTGTTACGACATTTATATGTTAAACACATTTCAGTTTTGAAAACAAGACGTTCCTAAGCTTTGGCCGAGTTACACATTCACGTGGGGGTTCGACGTGAAGTGAACTCTAGTACTACCCCGAGAGTTACCCTCCACGTCTCTATAGTCGGAGTAACTATATAACCGGGTATAACCGGGTTTATCGTGCCCCTCTAATAGGCGGTCCACGAAAACCAGTCACTACAACGACTAAACCTACCAATTTTAATAAAATTTCGACAGTATAACGTGGCTTTTATTTATTTACCCAGCCTGCATAGTAAAAGATAGCTTACATTTATTTCCAATGAAATTTTAAACATAGCCACATATACACATATACTCATAAGCCCATCGAATGAAAACATCATTTATAGCACAATTTGCAACCTCCAATTACTCAATTGTTTTTTTACGAAGATTAAAACATTCACATAATCCAAAAATATTTTCATTTAAACTTATTTATTTGCATACATCAAAAATTCTCTTTCTATAGTCATTTTCTTTGCATAAAATCCATAATTAATATTTAAAAATAAACTCTAGATAGTTTACAATAATCATAGGTTTACTTACTGTTTTGTACAAATTAAATGCTTTCTAGATGCCTCGATCACTGTTCGTCGAGTACGACTTCCTTGCTTTTACCGGAAGGCTCTCCTCCCAGACACATTACAAAAATTACTCAATTCACCACATTAATGCTAAATCATTATATAATTGACTTAAATCCTATAATAATGCATGGTATGAAATGTAATGGCCTAAAACGGCTTAAACGCGATATTAGCCTATTTTAGGCACTTTACCCGATAAATTGCTAACGCGCTCCATTTTTGCTCTAAATTGTTCCATTCTCTCTCCAACATTTCTAACCATTAAATATCAGCCAATAACCCTCTAAAATCACCAAAATCATATCACTTTCCTCCTTGAAAAGTTCAGTCAAAAATGGGACATTAACCCAGTTAATTTTTCACTTTGTTTTTCTATCACATTTAACCATTTTTCATCATTTTCTCTTCATTTCTATTTGAATAAAAATCAGTTCATCATCATTGTACATCATTGAATATTCGGCTAAGGGTGGGTACTGTGAAAATTTCATGCTTTCTTGTCCAATTTGATTTCTAAACACATTTAACTAACTAAAACTACCAATTTAACTAAGAATCACAACATAAAATTTTCAAAATCTCCCCCCCTAAAATTCGGCCAGCCCATAGATCCACTTTGTGATCTCTCTCCTGAAGCATGCTAAATGGAAACAAAGGCTTAGGAAGGGTAGAAATCGAGCTAAAGTCGAAAAATCTTACCGTTAGTCGCGAAAACGAGCGAAAATCGTGAATTTCTCTTTGAATTTCCAACTTTTCTTTTGTTTTTCTCTTTTCTTCCTTTCTTCCCTATTTTTCCCTTTGTTCTTCCCTTATGGCCGACTATCTCATTGACTTGAGCTTAAATGGGATGGTTTTCATTAAAATAATATTAAATCATTTAAAAAATACCATGTGTCACTTTCTCGTTGGCTCGTTTTTAAAATTTCATCTTTTAAACTTCAATTTTTCACCACTTAAAATACCGTGGTTATTCATACCAAAAATGAATAAATCTTATGATTTTGACAAGTTTTGAGTGGTGAAAATTACGATTTTACCCCGGGAGTGACAAAATTACCGTTTTGTCCCTATGTTTCGAAAATTGCCGGAATTGAAAATTTTCACTTCCTATCATTAAATTATACTCCAAATAGTTAATCTTGGTTAAAAATTTCACTCCATGATCAATTTAATATCTTTGGTGGCAAAATGACGATTTTACCCCTGAACATCAAAATTTTCAATTTTTCCCCAAATGAACCCTTGAACCCCGAACAATCATTTTTAGTCATTCCTAGACTGTAAAATATTAAATTTCATCTTAAAATTCTTATTTGAACTAGTTCGAGGTTAAATCAACTCAAGTGTACCATTAGGTACAATATCGGGTTTCGTCTATTCTTAGGGACTTTCCTAGCATATAAACATGTTACTCAATGCATGTATGTCATGACATGTATTTATAGGGTCAGGGTTTACAACTCTACCCCCTTTAAAATAAAATTTTGACCTCAAAATTTTACTTACCTAATTCGATGAATAGATGCGGGTATTGGTTCCTCATCTGATGCTCTACTTCCCATGTCATTTCCTCCATTCGAGCACTTTTCCACACACTTTGACCATTGGAATACTCTTGCTCCTCAGTACTCGATCCTTTCAATCCAATATACTCATAGGTTGCACTTCGAACTTCAAATCGTCATGCAACTCGATCGGAGGTGCTTCAAGGATGTGAGAGGAATCTGGTACATATTTCTTAAACGTGGAGACATGGAAAACATTGTAGATCCGATCTAACTTCGGAGGTAGTTCTAACCGACAAGCCACTAGTCCAATTCTCTCAATGATTCGGAATGGTCCAATATACCTCTTGTTAAGCTTCCCTTGTTTGGCAAATCGGATCACACCTTTAAATATCCATTAAAATACCATAATTTATTATCATAGCATAATCAAGAAGAACTTAATACTTCAAAGTATTCAATTATTACCTTTCCACGGAGAAACCTTAAGAAAAACTCTATCATTGATCTCAAACTCTAAGTCTTTTCTTCGTTTATCTGCATAGCTCTTCTGCCTATCTTGGCTACCTTTAGCTACTCTTGTATAACCTTAATCTTGTCATTAGTTAGATCGATCAATTCTACACTAACTAACTTTCTTTCACCCAATTCATCCTAACAAAGTGGAGTACAACATTTCCTTCCATATAAAGCTTCGTACAGTGCCATACCGATGCTAGACTGAAAGCTGTTGTTGTAAGCAAATTCCACTAACGGCAAGTGTCTATCCCAACTCTCAAGAAAATCCATGACACAAGCCCTCAACATATCCTCCATAGTCTGGATAGTCCTTTCTGACTGACCATTCGTCTGTGGGTGAAAAGCAGTGCTAAATCTCAATTTGGTTCCAAGAGTTTCTTGAAATTTCGGCCAAAATCGAGAAGTAAATCGAGGATCTCGGTCTGACACTATAGAAACGGGAACTCCATGTAGCCTCCCAATCTCATCTATATATAGCTGAGCCAGCTTTTCAATAGAATATGTACTATGGACAGCTAAAAAGTGAGCAGACTTAGTCAACTGATTTACGATCACCCAGATTGCATCCTTTCCCTTCTGTGTCCGCGATAGTCCCAAAACAAAATCCATAGTTACATGCTCCCATTTCCACTCAGGAACAGGTAAAGACTGAAGTGTACCTGCTGGCCTATGATGCTCTGCCTTAACTTACTGACATACGAGACACTTTGTTACGAATTCTGCTACGTCTTGCTTCATACCCAACCACCAATAATTCTCCCTGTTAGTCCTATACATCTTGGTGATTCCGGGATGTAATGCATAGGTAGATGAATGGGCTTCTTCCATGATCGCCTATCTCAGCTGGTTTCCCTCAGGAACACAGACTCGGTCTCTAAACATCAAGACGTTATCCTCTCTGAATTTGAACTCACTGACTCCCCCATCGGTCAATTTCTGAATTTCTTTCCTTAACTCATCATCAAACCTTTGAATGTCCTTGATCTGATTAAGTAACGAAAGTCGCACAATGAAGCTTGCCAATAAGGATCCATCCTCACCATTTCTCAATTGGACCCCAAGAGATTTCATCTCTAATAATGCTGGATAATAACAACTCTAAAGTGCGGCTAAAGACGATGAAGACTTATGACTTAAGGCATCAGCTACAACGTTCGCCTTTCCCAGATGATAGTTTATCACCAAGTCATAATCTTTTATCAACTCCAACTATCGCTTTTGCCTCAAATTAAGCTCCTTCTGAGTGAGCAAATATTTTAAACTCTTGTAATCCATAAATATCCAACAATGCTCACCATACAAGTAATGCCTCCAGATTTTTAAAGCAAACACCACTACTGCTAACACTAAATCATGGGTAGGGTAATTTGCTTCATGCCTATTTAGTTGTCTAAAAGTATAAGCCACAACTTTTTCATCCTGCATCAGTACGCACCCTGACCACAACTTTGAGGCATCACTATATACTACAAATCCCTTACCATTCACAAGAAGTGTCAATACTGGAGCATATGTTAACCGGTTCTTTAGCTCCTGAAACTAACTCTCGCACACATCGTCCTACACGAATTTAACTCCTTTACGAGTTAGACGGGTCAAAGGAGCTGCTATCAATGAAAACCCTTGAACAAGTCTCCGATAATAACAATTAACTCGAGAAAACTACGAATCTCCGTCACTGTCTTAGGTTGCTCCCATTGTAAAATTGCCTTTATCTTCTTGAGATCAACATATATTCCAACACCCGATACTACGTGTCCCAAGAATACCACTTCTTGTAACCAAAACTCATACTTTGAAAACTTTGCATACAACTGTCTTTCCTGCAAAGTTTGTAATACTATACGCAAGTGGGCAACATGCTCATCATTATCTCTCGAGTAAACTAGGATGTCATCAATGAACATAATAACAAACTTGTCCAAATAAGGGTGGAACACCCTATTCATAAGATCCATAAACGCTGTCGGTGCTTTAGTTAACCCGAAAAGCATGACCAAGAACTCATAATGACCGTATCGAGTCTTGAACGCTGTCTTGGGTACATCCTGTTCTTTAATCCTCAACTGATGATACCCAGACTTCATATCAACCTTAGAAAACACTATAGCTCCCTATAATTGATCGACAAGATCATCAATCCTCAGCAATGGATACTTGTTCTTAATAGTCATTCTATTAATCTGTCGGTAATCTATACATAACTGAAGTGTATCGTCTTTCTTTTTCACAAATAAAACTGGTGCTTCCCACAGAGATGTACTAGGGCGTATAAAACCCTTGTCCACTAACTCTTGCAATTGTACTTTCAACTCCTTCAACTCTACCGGAGCCATTCTATATGGAGAAATAGAGATAGGGGCAGTACTCGGAAGTAAGTCAATGGTGAACTCGAACTCACGATCAAGAGGAAATCCTGGTAATTCATCAAGAAATACATTAGGGAACTCACTCACTACGGAAACATTCTCCAACTTAGGTTCCTTTCTCGATGTATCAATCACGTGAGCCAAGTAAACCGGATACCTCTTCTGCACCAATTTCAAAGTTTTGAGGGCCGAGATCACATAGGACGGTAATACTCGACTTTCCCCTGTAAATACAACTTCTACTCCCTCTGAACTCTGGATAATCACTTCTTTCTTAAAACAATCCACCTTTGCTTGATGAGTGGACAACCAATCCATACCCAGTATTATATCAAAGTCTTAAATCTCTAAAAGGATCAAATCACCTCTATATTCTTCCTCCCCAACTTTGATACCACAATCTCTATAGCAAGTATTCCTCACTAACCGTTCGCCTAGAGGAGTGTGCACTACAATCTCTTCATCTAATGGTGACAGGTTCCTATCTGAGAATGATGCAAATGATATGCTCACATATGACCTATCGGAGCCTGAATCTATCAAGACATGGGCATTTCTATCAAACACCATTATAGTACTTGTCACGGTGTTAGGTCGAACCCGAGTTTCATCCTCAGTCATTGCAAAAACCCTGATCGAAATCTGAGGCTACGATCTAGAAGATGACTGCTCTATGGTATTACTCCTTATGCCTGACCATATTACTGGGTCCTATCTAGACTGTGATCCTGAAATATCTCTCCGTGGTATACTAGGACGAGTTGGAGGAGTAGAAGTATCTATCGCACCTCGTCTCAACTGAGGAAAATCGTTCCTCAAATGCCCTTATTGGCCACAATGAAAACACTTTGCAGGCTCTCTACATGACCCAATATGATATCCCCTGTAATTACGACATCTGTCAGATCCGTCTGAAGTCTTCCCCGGAACACTCGTCACTAGTCAACCAAATCTGAAAGATCTCGGCTGTGACTGCTGAGATGGAGGTCTAGTCAATGCCACAGACGCTGAGGTAGTACTTCTCGCAGTAGATGTCGAATCTCTACCTCTCTTTGAAGACTGACCTGAGAACGTAGGTGAATTCTTTCTTTTTGCAAACTCGGCTCGGATCCGTCTATTCTCAATGGTGAGCTTCTTAGCCCGTAAGGCCATCTGCACAACTTCCTTATACGACTCCTTGCCAGTCACTATCATACATTCTCGTATCTCATTACGAAGTCCCTCTTCAAAGTAGTTTACCTAGTCTTGCTCCAATCTCACCAACTTAGGTACATAAGACATCATCTCGTTAAAACGAGTCTCATACTCCTCAATGGTCATGTTCCTTATTTCAAGCTCAGAAACTCTCTCTTTTTCTCTTTTTGATAGAAATAGGTGTAGTATTGACCATCGAAGTCTCAGAGAAAATCTGTCCAAGTCAGCAGTTTAAGAGAGCGAGACTTTACTGAACTCCACCAGGTACGGGCTTTCCTCTCAAGTAACTGTGTAGCCACCTTCAATTTCATCTCATCATCTAATCCCATATTTGCCAGTGTCTCTGATACCTGAATAATACAATCCCTAACTGCGGTCACATCCAACTCACCAGTAAATGAGACGTAACCTAATTGTCTAGCCTCTTTAGTTTCTTGGAGATAGACACATCCTGTGTCAGCTGAACTGTAGGAGCAACTAGAGGCACTATTGACGAAACTTGACTAGCTTGAGCTTGACCAGCCATCGTAGTGAGAAATGCTACTAATGCCTGTGCTGCCTCGGGTGACATGACGAGAACGCCAGGAGCAGCAACAAGTGGTGGAGGGGGTGCAAAAATGTCAGTAGGCTCAGTAGTAGGAACTGCTCTAAAAGAAGATGCAGCCGACTGCTCTTCTATGGAATCTGACCGACTTTGTCTGGGGTGACCTTTTCCCCTGCTGGTAGATCTAATGATAGATGGTAGCTCACGTCGAGGAGGCATGATAGTCTAGAAAAGAAAATAAAGTAATTCGATCAATCATAGACTCTATATGCAGACACATCTATTCTACTTAACCTAACCTCACTTAACTTGGGCCACACTGACATTGTAAATTTTGAAGCAGTTTCCAAACCAAAATTTTTAAAATCAAAAGCTTTTAAACCAAAAGCTCTGATACCAATCGAATTGTCACGACTCCGAACTTCCCTCAGGCCCATGAGAACCGTCACGACGTCTTGAATGACACTCATTACCCGAAATGCCAACCGAAACCTCGCAAGGCTTACGTATCAGTTTCTTGCCTTCCCTGTGAGTAATTATTTCCAAATATCCCATTTTGAGGGTTTACATTATTTTTTTGGCTTAAATAGACCAAAACATAAAATTTGACTCACAGGGGTATTTTGGTCATTTTTCGACGAAAATATTAAAATTTAGTAAAAATGTAGTTTATGCTTCGAGAATACATAATACGAAATCGAATTTGAAATCGAAAGTCTAAAACCTACTTTTTAAAAGATTTAAAGTCAAATTTTACTATTCAAAAATATTGATTAAAATATTTCATTTTCTTATAAAATAATATTTATAGACACGCGTGTAAATAACTTTTGTAGCGTGAAAGTAAAATAAATTCATGCATACATTAATTTACAAATTTATAATGTACAATAATAATTACAATGACAGATGGGCCCATAACTATATAGAGATGACGATGGTGGCAAACCTACTATCTGTAGTGGTATGACGATCTACGGTAGTCCTCGACAAAATCTGGTACCTACAAGCTACCACAGGCCTGAAATATTTGAAAAGGAGGTGGGTGAGATTTTGCTATCCCAATGAGTAAACAAACATTATCATAAATATCTAAAGGTAAGTAACATGGAGGCAAGTTTAAATAGATATTACAAACAATTTCATAAAGTTTTCATTTTATTTCTTAATCCATGAAATATTTGTAATTTACCAAAAACGTTGTTAAGGCTTATGACTTTTATTAAAAACATGGGTCGGGCCAAAACTAGTTCTCTCGGATACTTGATCAGAATATCCTACTGAGTCAGCCAAGGCTGTTACGACATTTATATGTTAAACACATTTCAGTTTTGAAAACAAGCCGTTCCTTGGCTTTGGCCGAGTTACACGTTCACGTGGGGGTTTGATGTGAAGTGAACTCTAGTACTACCTTGGGAGTTACCCTCCACGCCTTCACAACCGAAGTAACTATATAACTGGGTTTACCGTGCCCCTCTAATAGGCGGTCCACGGAAACCCGTCACTGCAGCGATGTCAGTTAAAAATCCACTACGCAAGTATACGTATCGAATAGACAGTATATTAGCAAGTAGAGTATCGTTCCCACGGAGAATTGATCTAAAACTTTACTAATTACTAAAATTAAAACAATTTAGTTTTATCCAAATAATCCAAATTAATTAATTAATTTAAAACTAATAAACTAGAATTTAAAATAACAAGAAAAATCAAAACAATAACAACTGGAGAAAATATCAAATTAAACAAGCCTAGGATTACAATATCCCTCACACTTCATCTAAATTTTACCTCTCCTCTTTAATTTATTTCAATGGGTTGAATTGCTAACCTAGAGTCCTAAATTATTTATAAGGGTCTCCCGACTCGTCCTATAAAAATATCTATTTTAACCAAAACACTATATCCCTATGTGATTTGAAATTAAAACAGACTCATTAAGTTCAGGCTCTAATCTGGCTACATATGGCCTATAGGTATATCCCTATCCTATACGCAAATCATTTAACATGATCATATGCTATCCCAATTTTAGTCTACTCTAAACTCCCTCTCCCAAGTTTGTTTAGGTTCCTAAATCAATTTAATTGGTGATCAGGCAATTAAAAGCATTAAGAACAAATTGGAATAAACAATTCAATTCCCATTGAAAATAAGTAAGAAAGAAATTAAAAACTTGGACTACATGTGAGTTCAATTGCAATCCTAGAAAAAGAAAATTAGCTACTCATAATTGCAAAATCAAATAACATTGTATAAAGTTCAACCATTGAAAATAACAAGAAGAATAAAAGCTAAGAAAGAGAACAAAATAATTGCCGCTTTGATCTCCGGGTTTCCGCTTCAACTTCTAACTTCTTGAATCTCTCCAGGTTCTCTTTTCTCAGGTCTCAAGATATCCTATATATACTAACAAACTTAACCTAAATTTCTCCAAGTTGACCTAGGGTTTAATTGGGCTTAAAACATAATGAGAGGCCCAAAAAATCACTTAACAGTCTTTACATATTTCCATTCCCGGCACAGTACGTCCAGCAACATTCTGATATGATTTTCTCCATCTTCGAGGCAGAACTGGGCAAAGTTATCTACATAAAAGTTGTAGCTCTGTCTCTTAGCTTTCCAATGGTATAAGAATCACAGCAATTGGAGTTCTGTAGCTCGAGGTATGGCTAAAACACTGAAGCATATGCAAGCAGATTTCTGGATCTTTCATCACCTTACTTTCCAAAATTAAACCCAATGACTTTAGGTCCTACCAAAAATATAAAAACTAATAAATATTAACCAAATTAAAGGAAATAACATAAAATTAAATAACTTACTTAAAAACAAACTAAATATAAAAATAACTAAAAATTAAGAAATTATACTTAAAAACTAAGGACTTAGCTAAAATTTAATAACAAAATTGGAATAAAATAATTCTATAAAATAGAATTATCACACCCCCAAATTTAAGATTTTTGCTAGTCCTCGAGCAAAAGAAAAGAGTCACAAAAAGAAAACGCAAATATGAAAATCCTTGAACGAGAGATAGAAATACCAAATCATGATTTCTCAATTTTTCCTCAGAAATTAACTCAAATTCTAGCTTAAAGCAACATACAACTAATCCTTAAATTCATGCATCAATTCAAGTGAAACTTTATTTTTCGAATGGACTTCCGTGTGTGTGTGAATGCTCTTTTACAAAGAATATCATGCAATTCAAATTAGTTTATGCCAAATCTAAGCATAGATTAGTACTTGGATCCCATAAGTTTGCTTTTCATCTCTCTCTCCACTAATGTAGATTAACACTTATTCAAGGATCAATAGGTCTTTACCAAGCTTGTAATGTAAGGCTAGGGTCGAGGTATGATAAATGACATATTTAAGCTCAAATTCACCCTAAGCACTTAATCAATCTAGAACACATAAAGAGCTCAAAAAAAAAATTTTTTTTTAGCACCCTCAAACTTGAAGTAAACTTTCCTTTGTAACACATATTGCTTTCTTTTCTTTCTTTTTTTTTTTTTCAACCCCCAAACTTATTTTTGACAATTATAACAAGGGGTAATTTTTCCAACAACCTTCACTTTTTTTTTTCACACCTTTCTTCCTCAATTCATTTTTTAAGTTCAAATCATTCCTTAGAAAGATTAAAATACTTAAAAGGTGAAAGGTTCAAATTATTGGATTTAAACAGACAGGCCAAGGCTACATAATTAGGTAATTACAAAGAAAAGGTAAATTAGGCTCAAAAAGGGTAACTAAGGATAAGTATAACAAGGTAGGCTCAAAAAGGCTCAAAAGGTCCAAAGATGGCCTAAATCACTTCCTGTCCTAAGTGTTATCTAAGATTTCACCTCGAGAGAGAATCAAACAAATTCTAGAATTCATGACTTCATTATACTTTTTCATCAACATAAACTTTATCTAAAGCACATAAAAATTCTAAGTAAAAGAGTATAGTGCTCAATTTATTGGAAGTCACACTCTAAAATAAAATTAACACAAGAATATCACATAAAATTAAATCATAACTATATGCTTCCCAAAAGCTAAGAATAAAAAGATAATTAAAATATCATCCTAGGATTGGGACAATCATGAATAAAGTACCACTATCTCAAATTTTTTTTTTTTTGAAAACACAAATGAAACATGCAAAATATAAATAAACATACAAGACAAATTTTAAACCAAAGCTAACTAAACATAAAAAAATGTCTATACTACCCCCAAACTTAGAATAAACATTGTCCTCAATGTGATAAAAGAAAATAAAGAAAAAGGACAAGAATACTCCCCTAACTCCGGAATGGAAGACTATGAATCCTCTGCATCGTCACCACGAAAATCATCCTCAGTGTCGGAATCCATAAGCAACGAAGGAAAAGTAGACATCCATCCCACTCTTTAAGATGCATCCTAAATACTCTTGAGGGAAGTGTGAATGTGGTGAGTGAAAGAAAAAAAAATAAAATAAAATAAAATAAAATAAAAGTAGAATTAATGTGAAAAAAAAATTGAAAAGGTAAAGAGAAAAACAAAAATTTCAAGAGGAAGAAGTTGTAGAAGAAAAAAAAATAATAAGAATGATGGTGCGGTTGGAGGAAGACAAAAGTGAAAAAAAATGAAAAAAATAATAAAATAAAAAAAATGTGTGGCTGAAGACAAGAGAAAGAAGCAAAAAAAATAAAAATAAAAATAAAAAAATGAAATTGTGCGGCTAAAAAAAATTTAGAAGGGTTGGGGCTGGGCCCCACTGCACTGTTTCTACAGTGTTTTCTGCACTGTTTCTACAGTGTTACCGCACTATTTCTACAGTGTTTTTCTGCACTGTTTCTACAGTATACCACACTGTTTCTACAATAGTTTCTGCACTGTTACGGCACTGTTTCTACAGTGTACCGCACTGCTTTTATAGCCTCATGCAGTGCCACGGCTCTCAATTTGAGTGCCGCGGCACTGAAACATTCTGTTTCAACAAAACTCTTTTTTTTTTTTTTGAAAACCAATTATCTGCAAAAGGAGATAAAAAAAATTAGAATAAATAATAAAAATAACTACTAAATAAATAAGTAGTAAAATAAAATAAAATAAAATAAAAACTCATGAAAAAAAAATAACGAAAATAATTAAAGTTAAGGAACTTGGGTTGCCTCCCAAAAAGCGCTCGTTTACAGTCACTAGCTTGACTATAGCATCTCCTTTTTCAGTTCTTCATTTTTGAAATATGGTCTAAGGCTCAGCCCATTAACCATGAATGTGCCCGTATCCTCACCATTAATCTCAATTATTCCACATGGATAAGCCTTGACCACTTTGAAAGGACCCCACCATTTTTCTTTGCGTTTCCATGGAAAAAGCTTGAAGTATGATCGAGAAAGCATCATTACTTGTTGTCCAATCTCGAAAGGACAATTAGATGGTGGCGGAGGATGGTCAGGTGCTAATTGCTTGGGTCTCACAGGCGGAGGTGGTGGAATAGGCTTACCTTTACCTTTATTCACTAAATCCATTTTATAACAACTATCTGTATAGGGATACTGAGTTGAATTGAACAAATTAAATACCACTTCCTCTTCTCCAACTCTGAAAGTTATTTTTCCATTCTTCACATCAATTATTGCTCCAGCTGTAGCTAAGAATGGTCTTCCCAAAATAAGAGGAATTTCAACATCATCTTCAATCTCAAGCACAATGAAGTCCACCGGAATGTATAAATGCCCAACTTTAAGCAAAACATCCTCTATAATCCCAACTGGGTGCCTAATTGTTGTATCTGCTAATTGCAAGGTAACTGTAGTAGGTTGTATCTCCTGAAATCCAAGTTTCCTGGCAATAGAAAAAGGCATTATTGAAACACTAGCACCTAAATCACATAAAGCTTTAGAAATTTCAAAACTACCAATAGTGCAAGGAATAGAAAAACTCCCTGGATCTTTAAGCTTTGGTGGAAGCTTATTCTGGATTATAGCACTGCACTCTTCAGTAAGTGCAACTGTCTCAAACTCTTCCAATTTCCTCTTCTTGGTCAGGATGTCTTTCAAGAATTTAAGGTAACTTGGCATTTGTTCTAAAGCTTCAGCAAAAGGAATATTAATGTGCAGTTTTTTAAATACCTCAAGAAATCTTTGGAATTGTTTGTCCAGTTTTTGCTTTTGAAAACGTTGAGGAAAATGTGGTGGAGGTGTGGGTGTAGATTGTGATTTACCTTTAGAATTTTCAACAGATTTTTCAACCACAATTTCTTTTTTAGCTTCTTTTTCAATTTCTTTCTCATCAACTTGAATTGAAATCTCAGAATTTAAAGCTTGATTACTTACCTCTTTTCCATTGTGGAGAGAGATTGCCGTACAATGTTCCTTACCTTCTCTTCTTGGGTTGGATTCAGTATCACTTGGTAAGGCACCTTGGGGTCTACTGTTGATAGAATTTGCAAGCTGTCCTACTTGGGTCTCAAGATTTCTCAAGGAGGCTCCTTGACTTTGAATCAAAGCTCCTTGACTTTGAATTAAAGCATCTTGACTTTGAATTAAAGCATCATTCTTGGACATATATTGCAAAAGAAGTTCTTCCAGGTGGGATTTCTTTTCAGGAACTGGTGGTCTAACTTGTTACTGGAAACTAGGAGGCATGATGGGTTTTGGATTGGAAGGCCCTGCATTGTTATTCCATGAAAAGTTAGGGTGGTTTCTCCAACCAGGATTATAAGTATTGGAGTAAGGATTATTCTGCTGTCTATTGAAGTTCCCCACAAACTGGACTAATTCAAAATTATATGGACATTGATCATGTGAATGGCCATCTCCACACATCTCGCAAACCACTGATGAATTTTGAACCGCATGGACTCCTAGTGTGTCAAAATTTTTGGTCAGTGCAGCCACTTGTGAAGCTAATTGAACAGTCAAATTGCCAAGTGCATCAATTTCATAAGCTCCAACTACTTTTCTTGATCCCGACCTTTCTGAAGGCCATTGATAATTATTGGAGGCCATCTCTTCCAACCAGTTATAGGCATCTGCAGCATTCTTACTCATTAATGCCCCACCAGCAGCAGCATCAATTGTAGTTTTAATTGACCCAACCAGCCCATTGTAGAATGTCTGAACTTGCAACCAATCAGGAATCCCATGATGTGGACATCTTCTCAATAATTCCTTAAACCTTTCCCAAGCTTCATACAAGGACTCACCATCAAATTGTGTGAAAGAGGTGATATCATTCCTCATCTTAGCAGTCTTGGCAGGTGGAAAAAATTTTGCAAGAAACTTTTGTGCCAAGTCTTCCCATGTAGTGATAGACCCATTAGGTAGTGAATTAAGCCAGCTCTTTGTTTTATCCCTCAGAGAAAACGGAAACAGTCTCAATCTGATAGCATCATCGGTTACTCCATTGTATTTAAAAGTATCGCAAATCTCCAAGAAATTTACCAAACGAGAATTAGGATCATCACTGGGTAACCCACCAAACTGGACTGAAGACTGAATCATCTGAATGTAAGCTGGTTTAATTTCAAAATTGTTGGCATTAATGGACGGTCTCCTAATACTTTGGTGCAAACCTTGCAATAGCGGAACAGCATAATCTCTCAGTGCTCTATTTGCTTCAGGAACCAGATTAATGGCATTATTGCCATTGTTATTGTCATCCTCAGCCATTGTCTGATTTAAAGCTGCAACTTGTGAATTCTCCCTTCGACGCCTTCTGAAAGTTCTTTCTATCTCAGGATCAAAAGGAACAAGATTCAAGTTGTTTCTTCTTTGCATACAATGACCAACGATACCTGCAAGCAAACAAAAACTAATATTAAAACAAGAAAAATAAAATTTGAAGTAAGACTAAATTGCTTGGTATTAGTATTAATAAAAATTCTAGAAACAATTCCCCGGCAACGGCGCCAAAAACTTGTCAGTTAAAAATCCACTACGCAAGTATACGTATCGAATAGACAGTATATTAGCAAGTAGAGTATCGTTCCCACGGAGAATTGATCTAAAACTTTACTAATTACTAAAATTAAAACAATTTAGTTTTATCCAAATAATCCAAATTAATTAATTAATTTAAAACTAATAAACTAGAATTTAAAATAACAAGAAAAATCAAAACAATAACAACTGGAGAAAATATCAAATTAAACAAGCCTAGGATTACAATATCCCTCACACTTCATCTAAATTTTACCTCTCCTCCTTAATTTATTTCAATGGGTTGAATTGCTAACCTAGAGTCTTAAATTATTTATAAGGGTCTCCCGACTCGTCCTATAAAAATATCTATTTTAACCAAAACACTATATCCCTATGTGATTTGAAATTAAAACAGACTCATTAAGTTCAGGCTCTAATCTGGCTACATATGGCCTATAGGTATATCCCTATCCTATACGCAAATCATTTAACATGATCATATGCTATCCCAATTTTAGTCTACTCTAAACTCCCTCTCCCAAGTTTGTTTAGGTTCCTAAATCAATTTAATTGGTGATCAGGCAATTAAAAGCATTAAGAACAAATTGGAATAAACAATTCAATTCCCATTGAAAATAAGTAAGAAAGAGATTAAAAACTTAGACTACATGTGAGTTCAATTGCAATCCTATAAAAAGAAAATTAGCTACTCATAATTGCAAAATCAAATAACATTGTATAAAGTTCAACCATTGAAAATAACAAGAAGAATAAAAGCTAAGAAAGAAAACAAAATAATTGTCGCTTTGATCTCCGGGTTTCCGCTTCAACTTCTAACTTCTTGAATCTCCCCAGGTTCTCTTTTCTCAGGTCTCAAGATATCCTATATATACTAACAAACTTAACCTAAATTTCTCCAAGTTGACCTAGGGTTTAATTGGGCTTAAAACATAATGAGAGGCCCAAAAAATCACTTAACAGTCTTTACATATTTCCATTCCCGGCACAGTACGTCCAGTAACTTTCCAATACGATTTTCTCCATCTTCGAGGCAGAACTGGGCAAAGTGATCTTCATAAAAGTTGTAACTCTGTCTCTTATCTTTCCAATGGTCTAAGAATCACAGCAATTGGAGTTCTGTAACTCGAGATATGGCTAAAACACTGAAGCATATGCAAGCAGATTTCTGGATCTTTCATCACCTTACTTTCCAAAATTAAACCCAATGACTTTAGGTCCTACCAAAAATATAAAAACTAATAAATATTAACCAAATTAAAGGAAATAACATAAAATTAAATAACTTACTTAAAAACAAACTAAATATAAAAATAACTAAAAATTAAGAAATTATACTTAAAAACTAAGGACTTAGCTAAAATTTAATAACAAAATTGGAATAAAATAATTCTATAAAATAAAATTATCAAGCGACTAAACCCACCAATTTTAATAAAATTTCAACAGTATAACGTGGCTTTTATTTATTTACCCAGCCTGCATAATAAAAGACAGTTTACATTTATTCCCAATGAAATTTTAAACATAGCCACATATACACATGTACTCATAAGCCCATCGAATGAAGACATCATTTATAGCACAATTTGCAACCTTCAATTACTCAATTTTTTTTTTACGAAGATTAAAACATTCACATAATCCAAAAATATTTTCATTTAAACTTATTTATTTGCATACATAAAAAATTCCCTTTTTAAAGTCATTTTCTTTGCATAAAATCCATAATTAATATTTAAAAATAAACTCTAGATAGTTTACAATAATCATAGGTTTACTCACTGTTTGTACAAATTAAATGCTTTCTAGATGCCTCGATCACTGTTCGTCGAGTACGACTTCCTTACTTTTACCGGAAGGCTCTCCTCCTAGACACATTGCAAAATTACTCAATTCACCACATTAATGCTAAATCATTATATAATTGACTTAAATCTGATACTAATGCATGGTATGAAATGTAATGGCCTAAAACAGCTTAAACGTGATATTAGCCTATTTTCGGCACTTTACCCGATAAATTGCTAACGCACTCCATTTTTGCTCTAAATTGTTCCATTCTCTCTCCAACATTTCTAACCATTAAATATCAGCCAATAATCCTCTAAAATCACCAAAATCAGATCACTTTCCTCCTTGGAAAATTTGGTCAAAAATGGGACATTAACCTAGTTAATTTTTCACTTTGTTTTTTTATCACATCTAACCATTTTTCATCATTTTCTCTTCATTTCTATTTGAAAAAAAATCAGTTCATCATCATTGTACATCATTGAATATTCGGCTAAGGGTGGGTATTGTGAAAATTTCATGCTTTCTTGTCCAATTTGATTTCTAAACACATTTAACTAACTAAAACTACCAATTTAACTAAGAATCAAAACATAAAAATTTCAAAATCTTCCCTCCTAAAATTCGGCCAGCCCATAGATCCACTTTGTGATCTCTCTCTTGAAGAATGCTAAATGGAAACAAAGGCTTAGGAAGGGTAGAAATCGAGCTAAAGTCAAAAAATCTTACTGTTTGTCGCAAAAACGGGCGAAAACTGTGAATTTCTCTTTGAATTTTCAGCTTTTCTTTTGTTTTTCTCTTTTCTTCCTTTCCTCCCTATTTTTCCCTTTGTTCTTTGCTTATGGCCGACCATCTCATTGACTTAAGCTTAAATGGGCTGATTTTTATTAAAATAATATTAAATCATTTTTAAAATGCCATGTGTCACTTTCTCGTTGGCCCGTTTTTAAAATTTCATCCTTTAAACTTCAATTTTTCACCACTTAAAATACCATGGTTATTCATACCAAAAATGAATAAATCCTATGATTTTGACAAGTTTTGAATGGTGAAAATTACGATTTTACCCCGGGGGTGATAAAATTACCGTTTTGCCCATATGTTCTGAAAATTGCCAGAATTGAAAATTTTCACTTCCTATCATTAAATTATACTCCAAATAGTAAATCTTGGTCAAAATTTTCACTCCATGATCAATTTATTATCTTTGGTGGCAAAATGACTATTTTACCCCTAAATATCAAAATTTTCAATTTTTCCCCAAATGAACCCTCGAACCCCGAACAATCATTTTTAGTCATTCTTGGACTATAAAATATTAAATTTTATTTTAAAATTCCTGTTTGAACTAGTTCCAGGTTAAATCAACTCAAGTGTACCGTTAGGTACAATACCGGGTTTCGTCTATTCTTAGGGACTTTCCTAGCGTATAAACATATTAGTCAGTGCATGTATGTCATGACATGTGTTTATAGGGTCGAGTTTTACACTATGTAAATATGCATAATCAATGATTTGAGAATAATTTAATGAAGGAGTGATTAGGACTAACGATATATTTAATTTCTCTTTATAAGATGAAGAATGATATTGATTTAATTGAAGAAGTGTGGTACTTGTAAATAAAAGTAATATGACATTGTTGAGTTTTCTATAAAGATTAGAGATTGATATAATTTATAAGATCAAGATCCTATGCGGAGAATATCCAACGAGAGTGATGTAGAAGGATTTCAGGATTTTGATTATTCACAGTGCGTTGATTTGAATTCAAGGATGAATTTATTTTTAAGTGGGGGAGATTGTAATACCCCGTACTCTCGTTGCACACTAATAAAATCTTATTGATCAAATGGATGATCATTTCAATGCGAATTAGCGTGCTAAAGAACAACAGAGTATGAAAGGAACGCTTAAGAGTAAAATGTCTCGCACGCGCGAAAACAGCAATTAAATAATAATATTTTTACCGGAGGTGAATTAGTGAGCTAAAGGATGATTCAGAAGTAAACCGAGACATAATAATATGTTTCGGGACCAAAGAAGATAATTGAAAATTTTTGAAATAAAATACTATTTTATTCAATATAATAATATTAGAATGTTAATATTTTAATTATTATTGAAATTAGTCATGAAAAATGAAATATGACTAATTTTAGTGGGGGATGAGAAGTAAAGAAGAATTTTGAACGAAAACGGCGATAATCGTACGACAAGAATTTTTAGTCGAGTTAACGCAAGTGAGAAAATATTTAAAATATTATGGTGATACCGTATTGAAATGCGATTTCGATATTTTAATCATACACGTGTACTAGTACGAAGATCGAAGGAAATTAGAATTTTATGCGTGTCGGAAGATTAAATTTTTTAATATGAAAAAAGATGATGGAAAAAGTTTTAAAATTTTAACATGTGATTTTTATTGTCAGATAAACTAATTGAGAAGAAAAGTCAAATAACAAATATTTTTAGTTGGTTGAATTAGTCAACAAAGAATGTAGACAAGGTGAGGATGAAGACAAAAGACAAATGAAACTAGAAATAAAAGAAACAAATGATGGAAGAAAAGACAAAAGAAACTAAAGGAGAAATGAAAGAAATGTGGGGGGGGGGGGGGGCGACTACATGAAAGGAGAAGAAAGAAATAAGATGGTCAAAGAGGAAAAAATGAAAGAAGTAAAACGAAAATGGAAGAAGGGACTAGAAGGGTCGGCTAAGGAAAGAAGAAAAGACAAGAAAAGAATAGAAAGAAAAGAAAGAAAAGAACGGTGAAAGAGAAGAAGAAAAACCATGGGAAGAGAAACAAGAAAAACTAGTGGAGCATGAGAAAAAAGAGAAGAAAATTCGGCACATGATGGAGGTAAGAAAATCTGAAAATTTTTGCACTTTGGTGGGGGCTGTTTGGCTGCACTTTGAAGGGATTTAGGTGCTGAAAATTTAAGGTTCTTGATGCTGGAAATTAAGCTTGAAGTTGCTGAAATTTTGAGGTTTTTAGTGGCTGAAAATGATGAGGATTGATTGCTAAAAATTGGAGCTAAAAGGGGCAGCATGGCTACTGAATTTTAGAGGTTTAGTGGCCATGAAATGGAAGTTTTGTGGTGACCGGTTTTGTGAGTAAAATGAGAGAAGGAAAGACCTGCCACGGTGGTGAAGGGAGGAGGAAGAAGAAAGAGAAATGGGCTGAAAATGAAAGAAGAAAGAAACGTAAAAGAGAGAAAGAAAAAAAGAAAAAAAATGAAAGAAAAAAATTGCGTGGGCATGGCCCAAGTAAAAAAAATAATTGGGCATGGCCCAATAAGAAATAAAATTGGGCATGGCCCAATAGAAGAAAAAAATAAATGGGCTTAGCCCAATGGGAAGAAATGGAGAAGCCTATGAAAAGGCCCAAAAGTCATAAAGAAATGGCAAAGGCCCAATGGTAAGTTAATGTTGTATTTCAAAGTTTATGGGTAGTTTAATGTTGTGCATATTTTAGATGAAAAATATGCAAGCTGTTTAAGGAAATTTAATTAAGTTACTACCCATATAAATGTGCGATTAAGCATGTTGAATTTAAATTTATTGCTAGGAAAGTTGTCGTGAAGGAGTGTCGAACAAAGTAGGTACCCGACAACTAGGAACAATTATTGATACGTGTGCGAATCAATAGTGAAGAAACATCTCACTATTACGAGGTGAGTAGGGGGTGTTGATTTTAAAATTCTCCTATATATATACATATATATATATATTCACATGATTTATTACACGCGAATCACTGTGAAAAGCGTACGTTAGTAAAATTTTAAGAAACTTGTGGTTGTAAATTATTTTAGAAATTATTTTAGATATGTATAAGTATGTCGTATACGTAAAGTGTTTCAAAAATGGGAAACAAGCTTTTCAACCCGATTTATCTAGAAAATGGTGCCTTATATATTTATGTGTAACATGCAAACATGATTACAAGATTTAATTTCTTTATGTTCAGTATTTTATGAATCATGCATTAAGCCTTATTTCGTGAGCATAATCATAGATTTTTTTAAGACATTTACATTAAATGGCTTATGATAATATGGCATGAATGGCTAAATTAGAAATTATTTTGAAATTATATAAATTTTTTATTTTGTCGTGAATGGCTGGATTTGAAATAGTTCTAAATGTACCCTTTGGGGAAAGTTTTAAAAAGGTCCGGGATTCGAAGCTTGGCGAGGTGTCCTTGCCGGGGGCTGTGGAGTTGCTGCGATAATGCGGTTGGCCAGTAGTCAAGTGATAGGATCCTAGATCTATCAATAACTGTCATATCATGTTGTTAGAAAATTTTATTTAATTGGTGGGATATAATTGTGGTCATTGCAGTGGCAGAGCGGGTTTCGTGGACCAGCCTATAAGAGGGGCACGAAAACCCGATTATTGTGCTTACCTCGGTAGAGAGGCACGGAGGGTAACTCTTGAGGTAAGATTTGAGTTCACTTCATGCCTAACCACCATGTAGAAGTGAGACTCAACTAACGCCAAGGATCGGCTATGCTTTGACTGATTAAGAAATTTTAACAGCCTTGGCGGATTCGGTTGGATACCCCGGCAAAAGGTATCACTGAATATGAGTTATTATGGCACGAGCCAAGTTTTTAAGTAGTCATAAGCCTTGTTGTTTATTTTTGATAAAATATAATTGTTTTACATGGATTGAAATAAATTTTAACATTATGAATCATGTTTCTTGGCAAAGTGAGAAAATTGAATTAAATGGTTTTTCGCAGCTCCCCTATTTGTTTTCAGTGAACAAAATCAGTAATTCGTCACGTATAGGCGAGCTATGATTTGTATATGATTTGGAATAATATTTGGTTTCACGGGAGCTAGCTCAATTTTATTGATTTGATGCGAAATTGATTATAAGGCACAAAACCCTTGTTTGAAATAAATTGATTTCATAATCCTGCATTTTTATATTCAAATGATTTGTCGTTTGCTTGTTTCTTATCTTCTCCTTATTCATTGAGTCAATGATATTCACTGAGTCTATGAGACTTACACCCCATTTTTTCCCTTTTGCAGATAGGAATCGATCTAGCGCGTAGTCATCGACGCGCTCAGTTATTTGCGGATTGGTAAAGGCATCTCCTAGCAATTTACTTTGAGTCGCTCTGCTGTCTAGAGTTTAGTCACATGAAAATTCTACCGGTTAGCAGTATTGTAAAATCATACATAAGTATTATTTAAAAACTTTGTGTTTTAAATTTAAATTGCTATTATTGATAATGCAATGTCAATAGTGCAATTATTATTGTTACTAATCATTTACGTACGTGTTAGCATATTTAATAAATGTCTTGAGAATTTTGTAAAGGCTTGTTCGGGACTTAGCGGGATCTCCTAAAGGTCTCGGACGTCGGTAGTGACCGGAGAGTGGTCGCTACATAAAGGGTTGTCTTGAGGTATGACAGAGTTCACTTCACTCCAAACCACCACGTGAAGGCGAACTCAGCTAACGCCAAGGAACAATTTCTTTTTCGAACGTAAAAATATGTTTTACATATATACGAGATTTTTAACAACCTTGGAGGACTTGGTTAGATGCCTCGACCAAGATATCCTCGAGTATGAGTTTTTATGGCATGAGCCATGAATTTCAAGAAATCATAAGCCTTATTGATTGTTCAGGTGAAATGAATTTACTTTAACTGAATTAAATTAAATTCATGATATGAAAACCTTTTGAGATGGACAGTTTTCATTGTCTCCTATTACTCGCCTTTAGATATTTTAGGTGATATTTGTTTACTCACTGAGTTGTGTAAACTCACCACTCTCCTTTCTACCCTTTTAGGCCTAGAATAGTCGTAGATAACTGAGTTTGCCGAGGATTACAGTTGGGTTTGCAACCTCACCAACAGTAGGTTCACCGTCCTCTCTACTTTTGAACATTCAGGTGCCCACGTGTCATTGTGAATAAAATTGTATACTCTGGTTACCTTTATAATTGTATGTAAGAATTTATTTTGCTTTTACGTCCCAAAAATTATTTATAGATTGTTCTATAAAAATTGTTTTACAAGAAAATGAAATATTTTATTTAATATTTTTATTATATTCTAATAGCAAAAATTTCATTTCAAATGAAGGTTTTAGACAACAAAAACTTATTTTTGTTATGAAACATGTGTTTTTACTCACATTCTACATTTTTAGATGGTTTCAAAATTTTCTGGGAAAAATTACCGAAATGCTCGTGTGAGTCGAAAAAATTATTTTATGATTGTTCTGGTAAAGAAAAATGGCTTGTAATTTGTTAAAACACAATGATCGGCAACTATTGCTCACAGGGGAGGTAAGAAAGCTGATATAAAAGCCTTACAAGATTTCGATCGGTATTTGGGGTATGAATACCTATCGAGACGTCGCGGTGGTTGTCACGGGCTCGATGGGAGTTCCGGGTCGTGACAGTTTTGGTTGTACAAAGGAAGAAAACTAAACATCTTTCACCTTAGGAGCTTTGGCTGCAAATGCTTTGTTTTAAATAATGGAAAACAACCATTAGGAAAGTTTGATACTAAAAGTGATGAAGCAATATTTCTAGGATACACCATGAACTCCAAGGCTTATAGAGTTTTCAACAAGAGGACATTAAGAGTGGAAGAATCTATCCATATAGTTTTTGATGAATCAATCAATTTAGAAAAGGAAATTCATGATGATGATGAAGATTTAGAAAATTTAGAGAAACACATGGATGAAATGAGCATGAATGATAGCAAGAACAATGAGGAAGGCTCATCTAGAGAAGAAACCATAGCTCCACCTCTAGAAAATCTAAAAAGACTAGAAATCCAGCATAATGATTTGCCTAGGAGCTGGAGATATGCAAAAGATCACCCACAAGAACAAATCATAGGTGACGTATCTCAAGGAGTTAAGACTAGGAAAGGAACTAGAGAAACATGTGAATTTGCAGCCTTTATATCTCAAATTGAACCTAAAGGTTTTAAAAAAGATGAAAAAGAGAAAAGTTGGATTTTAGCCATGCAAGAGGAGTTGGATCAGTTTAAAAGAAATAATGTATGGTCACTAGTGCCTAGGCCCTCAAATCATCCTATAGTTGGAACTAAATGGGTATTTAGAAATAAGGCTGATGAACAAGGAGATGTGATTAGAAACAAAGCTAGATTGGTAGCAAAAGGATACAATCAAGAGGAAGGCATAGACTATGATGAGACCTTTGCTGCCGTAGCTAGAATTGAAGCCATAAGGTTATTAGTAGCCTTTGCTTGTCATATAAACTTTAAGTTGTATCAAATGGATGTAAAGAGTGCTTTTTAAAATGGACTTATTCAAGAGGAAGTATATATTGAACAACCAATTGTTTTTGAGGATTTTGAAAAATCAAATTATGTTTTTAGACTTTACAAAGCCTTGTATGGATTGACGCAAGCTCTTAGAGCTTGGTATGAGACACTTTCTAAATTTTTGGTAAAAAAAGACAATGTTAGAGGCAACATAGGTACTACATTGTTCATTAAGAAATGCTTAAATGATTTAATCATAGTTCAAATATATGTGGATGACATTATATTTAATGCAACTAACGAATCTCTTTGCAAGAACTTTGCTAAAGAAATGCAGGGAGAATTCGATATGAGCATGATAGGAGAGTTGAAGTACTTTCTTGGCCTTCAAATCAAGTAATGCAAGGAAGGAATTTTTATCAGCCAAGATAGATACACTCAAAACATGCTTAAGAAGTTTGATATGCTGAAACTGAAGTCCATCAACACACCAATGAGTCCATCCACTAGACTTGATGCTGATGAAAAAGGTAAAAATGTATATCAAAAGCTTTATAGAGGTATGATTGAATCTCTTTTTTACTTAACAGCAAGTAAACCAGATATACAATTTAGTGTGTGTTTGTGTGCTAAATTTCAATTACAACCTAAAGAAACACACCTAACAACTATTAAGAGAATATTTGATACCTCCTAGAAACTCAAACTTTAGGAATTCGGTAGTTTAAAGAATCATCATTTAGTCTTGTAGGCTATTCGGATGTAGACTTTGTAGGAAGCAAAACTGATAAGAAAAGTACTAGTGGAACACGCCAATTTTTAGGAAGTATGCTTGTATCTTGGTCAAGCAAGAAACAAAACTCTGTAGCTCTATCCACAGCTGAAGCAGAATATGTGTCCTTAGATAGTTGTTATGCACAAGTGTTATGGATCAAACACCAATTGAAAGACTATGGATTTTCATTGAATAACACTCCAATATATTGTGACAATACCAGTGCAATTAACATCTCAAAAAATCCTGTGCAGCACTCTAGGACTAAGCACATTGACGTTAGACATCATTTCATTAGAGATTATGTAGCTAAAGGTGAAATTAATATTGAATTTATAAGTACTTTACATCAACTAGTTGATGTCTTCACTAAACCCCTTAGTGAAGATAGATTTTGAGAGATTAGAAGAAATCTAGGAATGATTTGTTTGGAAGAATTATAAGGTGAACTCTGGACCAAGTAGAGAAAAACAGAAAGCACTTAGTCGACTAAAGTGAAAAACTTAGTCAACTAAGAGGATTCTGTTTGTCATGACTCGGAACTACCATTGAGGCCGTGACAACTGCCGTGGTGTCCCGATAGACCCTCATCCCCTGAGAGTAAATCGAGACCTCGCAAGGCTCTTGTACCAGTTTTTCAACTCCTCTGTGAGTCTCTATTTACTAATTTCATGTTTGTAAGCATTTCATCCAATTTCGGATCAAAACAATGAAAAAGACAAATTCATTACATAAGGGCGTTTCGGTCATTTTTGTTAAAAATTTCGAAAGTTGGTAAAAATGTTATATATGCGTAGAGAATACATAATTCGTAATCGAAAATGAAATCGGATATCTAAAACATGCAATTTAAGTGAAATTATATTTAATAGAATAAAATAAAAATATTTCATAAAATAATGTATATTCTTATAAAACAATTTTTATATAGATATCCGAAAATAATTTTTGTAGCGTAAAAGTAAAATATATTATTACATACTGTAATACAGTTAACTAAAGTATAAAATTTAATTTACAATGCTAAGCGGGCCCAAAACAGAGAGATATGGATTAGGAGATGGACCTTTGAAAATTAAGGTTGCCACTCCAAACTTCCTCCTCAACAAAAATTCTCTATCTACTGATGCCTGTGAGCTTGAAATGGGAGAAATTGACGGTGGTGAGTTTTACAACTCAGTGAGTAAATAAATACCATCCACGACATCTAAAGTCGAGTAGATGGAGACAATATAAAAACGCGATATCATAATGTAGTTCATAACACCAAATTTAGTACAATCATACAAATCAATTTCATTTTATCAAAACACGAGGCTTATGAGTTCTTTCGTAAAATCTAGGCATAGGCCAAATCTCATACTCATGGACACTTGATCAGAGCATCCAATCGAGTCTGCCAAGGTTGTTAAAAATCATATGCAGATAAAATATATATATATATATATATATATTTGAGTTTACAATACAGCCGTCCCTTGGCGTTGGCTAAGTTCAACTTCACGTGGTGGTTCGGCGTGAAGTGAACTCGATCTTTACCTCAGGAGTTACCCTCCACGCCTCTCGTACTGAGGTAAAAATAATAATTGGGTTTATCGTGCCCCTCTAATAGGCTGGTCCACGGAAACCTGCCACTGCAGCGACTAATTAACCCACCAATCAACAAAATTTTTGCAGCATAACATGGCTAATAAAATTCTACCCAGTATACTTAGACAAGGGAAAACAGTCACATATTTTATACAAATATAAATCCAGCCAGCATGCTTCCCAAGATCATAAGCCATAGATTTCAAATTGAATACATAAACACAAGTTCAACACAAGTCTCCACATACTCAGTGCTATAAAATCAAATTTTCAATTTAAATATCATTTATAAAATTCAATTTATTAAAAGTATGAAAACAGGTAAAATTACTCTAGATATTGAAAATGGTAATTTATCCACTCACAGTTTTAGGAATCCGAAACACTCCTAGTCTCGATCGTCCGACACAATTTATTTGTCTTTGTCGGAGGGTTCACCACCTATACGTTATGCACACGAATTTCAATAAATTATGTCAATTAATTATAATTGATTTCAAGCTTTATAATTCTATATGAGTGTATGAAATGCGATGCAAATTGTCCGAACAACCGTCTAAACACAATATTCGACCTGGTTTGCCTACACGCGATCAAATTGGCTAAAGTCTCTAATTTAACTCCAAATTAATTTCTTTCAATTTTCTATACTCTAACTACACCCAATTTACCTTAGTGACTGTGAATGTGATGCAAATTATCAATCCGAACCACATAGTGCACCGATCTGCACTTTAGGCAAAAATTTTGATTTTTGCACCAAAATTTCCCATTAATTTTCTAACTTTATAATTCATCAAAATTCACCTAAATACCTTAAATTAGCATCAATTTCAGCAGCCATTCTCTTCCTAGAAGGTTCGGCCTTATGTGGTTCAAGGTGAGAAATTTGGTTTTCTTGCTAGATTTTGCTATATTTCATTTCTACCTAACTAAAAACATTAAATCAACCTAAAATCTATCAGAATAATTGCTCAAAATCCCTCCATGGAGCTTTGGCCAGCTTGGGTTTGTTATACCCACTTGTGATTTTTGCATGGAAAATGGAAAAGAAAGCATGGGTAGTGTAGAACACCAAGAAAAATCAAGAAATTTTACCTTTTCGAGCTTGATTCCTTGAATTCTCTCACTTTTCCCTTGATTTTCAGCCTAGGGTTTATGTTTTCTTTTCTTCCTTCTTTGCTTTGCTATGGTCGACCATCACAAGGGTTTTTGGCTCAATTTTAAGCCTATTTATAAGCTTAATAAAATAATATTTATTTTTGATACATGTCAAATTTTTATTGGTTCATTCTTTATTAGTCATCCATTTGACTTTCTTTCTCCACCACACATTTTTCTTCACTTATCCATAGCTTAAATGAAGTTTCTAGACTTTGCCAAGGTCTTAGTGGAGCAAATTTTTCAAAAATTACACTTTTACCCCTGTAAAAGTGAAAAATTACATTTTTGCCCTTATACCTGAAAAATTACCAAAATTCATATTTTTCACTCCTCATACTCATATCATACTTCAATTAATCAAATTTGATCCAAATCCTCTCGAAAAATTAAAATTTTGTCCTCAAGTGGTAAAATGACCATTTTGCCCCTAGAACACTAAAATTCTGGATTGACTCCAAATCAACTCTCGAACTCCTAATTACCATAATATGATACTCTAGGGTTTCCAAATTCTCAAATTCATCCTTAAATCTCTATTTAAACTAGTTCGAGGTTCAATCCTCTTAATCGTACCACTGGGTATACTATCGACTTTTAATTAGTTTTTCGGGGCAATTCAATATGCAAGCATGCTATCAAATGCATGTGAATGGTATGTCAAAGATGAAACAGGGTCAGGCTTTACAGCACTACCTCCCTTAAAATAAAATTTTGACCCTAAAATTTAACTTACTTGTTTTTGAGAAAATGTGAGGATATTGCTTCCTCATCTGCTGCTCAGCCTCCCATGTCATTTTTTCCATCTGAGCATTCTTCCACAAAACTTTAACCATTGGAATGTTCTTATTCCTCAACACTCGATCCGTCATATCTAAGATGCGCTCTGGTTGCACCTTAAACTTCAAACTTTCGTGCAACTCGATTGGAGGTGCCTCGAGAATGTGGGAGGGATCAAGTACATACTTCTTTAGCATTGAGACGTGGAAGACATTGTGGATCCGATCCAACTCCAGAGGTAGTTCTAATCTATACGCCACTAGACCAATCTTTTCACTGATACGGAATGGCCCAATGTACCTCAGGTTGAGCTTTCCTCTTTTCGCAAATCAGATCACACCTTTCAATATCCATTTAAATTACCACAATTTATTATCATAATAAAATCAGATAAAATTTAATATCTTAAATTACCCAAATTGTTACATTTCCATGGAGAAACTTTAAGAAAAACTGTATCTCCAACTTCAAACTCTAAGTCCTTCATTCGCTTATCAGCATAACTCTTCTGTCTATCTTGGGCTACCTTCAATCGCTCTCGTATAATCTTGACTTTATCATTTGTCAAGTCGATCAATTCCACATTAACCAGTTTTCTTTCACCCACTTCACCTCAGCAAAGTAGAGTTCGACATTTCCTTCCATACAATGCCTCGTATGGTGCCATACCGATACTAGACTGGAAGCTGTTGTTGTAAGCAAGCTCCACTAATGGCAAGTGTCTATCCCAACTCCCAATGAAATCCATGACACAAGCCCGTAGCATGTCTTCTAAGGTTTGAATGGTCCTCTCTGACTGACCATCCGTCTGCGAGTGAAAAGCAGTACTAAATTTCAAGTTGGTTTCGAGAGCATCTTGGAACTTTGGTCAAAATTGAGAAGTGAACCGAAGATCTCGATCTAACACTATGGAAGCTGGAACTCCATGTAGCCTTACTATCTCATCAATATAGAGTTTAGCCAATTTCTCTATAGAATATATGTTATGAATTGCTAAGAAATGAGCGGACTTAGTCAACGGATCTACGATTACCCAAATGGCATCCTTTCCACTCTGTGTCCGCGGTAATCCCAATACAAAATCCATAGTCACATGCTCTCATTTCCATTCAAGAATAGGTAAGGATGAAGAGTACCTGTTGGCTTTTGATGCTCTGCCATAATTTGTTGACATACAAGACATTTTGCTACGAACTCTACTATGTCTCATTTCATACCCAGCTACCAATAATTCTCCTTGATGGTTCTATACATCTTAGTGTTTCCGGGATGTAAGGCGTAAGCGGATGAATAGACTTCTTCCATTATAACCTGCCTTCACTGATTCTCCTTAGGTACACAGACCCGGTTTGCAAACATTAATATTTTATCATCCCCGAATCTGAATTCGCTAACACCTCCATCATGCAATCTCGGAATTTTCTTTCTTAATTCATCATCAAACCTCTGAGACTTTTTGATATGATCGAACAATGTGGGTCTCACAATAAAACTAGCCAATAGGGATCCATCCTTACCATTCTTCAATTGGACCCCTAGAGATTTCATTTCTAATAATACTGGAAAATAATGACTTTGAAGTATGGCTAAAGACGATGAAGACTTATGACTTAAGGCATCACCTACCACATTTGTCTTTCCGGGTGATATTCGATCACCAAGTCGTAATCTTTTATCAACTCCAACCACCATCTTTGTCTCAAATTTAGTTCCTTCTGAGTGAGCAAATACTTCAAACTCTTATGATCTGTAAATACCTGACAATGCTCACCATACAAGTAATGCCTCCAGATTTTCAATGCAAACACCACAGCTGCTAGCTCCAAATCGTGGGTAGGGTAATTTGCTTCATGCCTCTTCAGCTGTCGAGAAGCATAAGCTATAAGTTTTTCATCTTGCATCAATACACACCCTAACCCCAACTTAGATGCATCACTATACACCACAAACTCCTTACCATTGACAAGAAGTGTTATCACAGGAGCAGAGGTTAACCGATTCTTCAGCTCCTGAAATCGACTCTCACACACATCGTCCCACTCAAATTTAACTCCTTTATGAGTTAGACAAGTCAAAGAAGCTGCCATCAAAGAGAATCCTTGAACAAACCTCCGATAATAACCAGCTAATCCGAGGAAACTTCGAATGTTCGTTACTGTTTTCGGTTGCTCCCATTGTAGGATCGCCTCAATCTTCTTGGGATCAACATATATTCTAGCTCCAAACGCTACGTGTCCCAAGAAAACCACTTCCTCTAACCAAAATTCATACTTCAAAAACTTAGCATAAAGTTATTTTTCGTGCAAAGTCTGTAGCACTATACGCAAGTGGGCGACATGTTCATCATTATCCTATGAATAAACTAGGATGTCGTCAATGAATACAATGACAAACTTATCCAAGTAAGGATGAAACACCCTGTTCATAAGATCCATGAATGCTGCCAAGGTATTTGTCAAACCGAAAGACATGACCAAGAACTCGTAATGCCCATACCGCGTCTTAAGCTGTCTTGGGTACATCTTACTCGTTAATCCTCAACTGATGATACCCAGATCTCAAATCAACCTTAGAAAATACTGTGGCACTTTGCAATTGATCAAAAAGATCATTAATCCTTGGCAATGGGTATTTATTCTTGATGGTCACTCTATTTAGTTGTCGATAGTCTATACACAATCGAAGAATACCATCTTTCTTCTTCACAAATAAGACTGGTGCTCCCCAAAGAGAAATGCTAGGGCGAATAAAATCTTTATCTACCAATTCTTATAACTGCACTTTCAACTCCTTTAATTCCACTGGAGCCATCCTATATGGAGGAATAGAAATAGGTGTAGTACCCAGGAGTAAATCAATAGTAAACTCAAACTCACGATTAGGACGAAGTCCCTGTAGTTCATCAGGAAACACATCAGGAAACTCATTTACCACTAGGACATTTTCCAACTTAGGTTCCTCATTCGAAGTGTCAATTACATGAGCTAAGTAAGCTGGGTACCCTTTTTGCACTAATTTCAAAGCTTTGAGGGCTGAGATTACATAAGACGGTAATACTCGACGTTCCCCCATAAATACAATCTCTGCTCCCTCTGAATTTTGAAGGATAACTTCTTTCTTAAAACAGTCCACCTTCGCCCGATGAGTAGATAACCAATCCATACCCAAGATTAAATCAAAATCTTGAATCTCTAAAGGAATTAAATCCCCTCTAAATTCTTCTTCACCAACTTTTATTCTGCAATCTCTATAGCAAGTGTTTCTAACTAACTGTTCGCCTAGAGGAGTGTGTACTATAATTTCTTCCTCTAATGATGATAGGTATCTATTCGAGAATGATGCAAATGTTATGTTCACATACGATCTATCTGAGCCAAAATCTATTAAAACATATGCATCCTTATCAAATAAAGACATAATACCCGTCACTGCTCTAAATCAAACTCGGGCTTCTTCCTTTGTCACAGTGAAAACTCGGGTTGAAGTCTGAGCCTGTGATCTGGAAGGTGGATGCATTGGGTTATTACTCCCCACCCCTGACCGTATCACTAGGCCCTGTTTGGGCTAGGACCCAGAGAAATCTCTCATTTGAACATCAAGGCGAGCTGGAGGAGAAGAAACAGCTACTGCAGTCCATCTCAATTGCGGGTAATAAATCTTTATATGCCCTTGTTGAACAAAATGATAACATCGTGCGGGCTCCCTACACGGCCGGACATGAAACCCCTTGCAGTTACCAATCCGTTAGCTTATCCCGAAATCTTCCTCGGAATACTCGTCACTAGCCTACTGAATCTGGAAGATCTCTGTTGTGACTGCCAAGATGGGGGCCTAGTGGATGCGACTGATTCTGAGGTAGCACTCCCTGCAGTAAATGTCCAATCATTGCCTCTTTTTTATAACTGGTCAAAAAATGTAGGCAGATTCCTTATCTTGGCGAACTCAACTCGAATCCGTCGATTTTCAGTTACGAGCTTCTCAGCTCGTAAAGCCATTTATATCACCTCCTTATACGATTCATTGCCGGTCACAGTCATACGCTCTTTAATTTCTTTTTGGATTCCTTCCTCAAAATAGTTGGCCTGATCCCGCTTTGTCCTCACCAAATCAGGCACATATGACATCGGCTCGTTAAAACGAGCCTCATACTTTTCTATCATCTAATTCCATTGTTTCAAACTTAGGAATTCTCTTTTTTTCTCTTTTTGGTAGAAGTACGTGTAGTACTGACCGTCGAATTCATGTAGGAAATCAGTCCAAAGTCAGCGGTGTAGTGGAACGTGACTTTACTGAACTCCTCCACGTACGGGCTCTCTTTTTGAGTAATCGTGTAGTCACCAGTAGCTTCATCTTATCATCTAGCTTCATATCGGTGAGCATCTTCGATACTTGAACAATCCAATCCTTGGCAGAGATTACGTCCAAGTCACCCGCAAAAGAAATACAACCCAGTTGTCGAGCTTTCTTGAGTTTCTTGGAAATGGAAACATCAGGTACCAAGGTATGGACAAGAGGTGGTGGTGGCATTAAGGGTGCTGTCGGAGGAACAACGAGCTGGATTGGACCAGCTTGAGCCTGGCCCTTAATGGCAGCAAGAAAAGCTGCTAATGCTTGGGCTGCCTCAAGAGACATGGAAGGTACACCAAGAGTAGAAATAGGTGGTGGAACATCAGCCTACTCAGCAGCAGGTGCTACTCTAAAAGAGGATGCAGCCGACTCTCCTTCTACGGGATTTGGCTAGCTCTACCTAGAGAGGCCTCTTCTTCTCCCTTCGGATTTAGAGAGAGGCGGGCATCCACGTCGAGGAGGCATGTTTATCTACAAGAAAGAACGGAACGAGTTTAAGTGATTTAAGATTCTATATGCAACCACATGCAACTAACTTATCTCGATTGGGGCCACACTAACATTGTAAAAATTTTTTTTAATAACTTTAAACCAAAGCTTTAAAACTAAAAGCTCCTTTAAAACTAAAGGCTCTTATACCAATCTAATTGTCACGACCCGGAACTACCATCGAGCCCTTGACATTTGTCGTGATGTCTCGATAGACCCTCATCCCCTAAGAGTAAATCGAGACCTCGCAAGGTTCTTGTACCAGTTTTTCAACTCCCCTGTGAGTCTCTATTTACTAATTTCATGGTTGTAAGCATTTCAACCAATTTCGAATCAAAACAGTGAAAAAGACGAAATTCACTACACAGGGGCGTTTCGGTCATTTTTGTCAAAAATTTCAAAAGTTGGTAAAAATGTTATATATGCGTAAAGAATACATAATTCGCAATCGAAAATGAAATCGGATATCTAAAACATGCAATTTAAGTGAAATTATATTTAATAGAATAAAATAAAAATATTCCATAAAATAATGTATATTCTTATAAAACAATTTTTATATAGATATCCGGAAATAATTTTGTAGCGTAAAAGTAAAATATATTATTACATACTGCAATATAGTTAACTAAAGTACAAAATTTAATTTACAATGCTAAGCGGGCCCAAAACAGAGAGATATGGACTAGGAGATGGACCTTTGAAAATTAAGGTTGCCACTCCAAACTTCCTCCTCAACAAAAATTCTCTACCTACTGATGCTTATGAGCCTAAAATGGGAGAAATTGAGGGTGGTGAGTTTTACAACTCAGTGAGTAAATAAATACCATCCACGACATCTAAAGTCGAGTAGATGGAGACAATATAAAAATGCGATATCATAATGTAGTTTATAGCACCAAATTTAGTACAATCATACAAAACAATTTCATTTTATCAAAACACGACGCTTATGATTTCTTTCATAAAAACAAGGCTTAGGCTAAATCTTATACTCATAGACACTTGACCAGAGCATCCAATTGAGTCCACCAAAGCTATTAAAAATCATATGCAGATAAAATATATATATATATATTTGAGTTTACAATACAGCCGTCCTTTGGCGTTGGCTAAGTTCAACTTCACGTGGTGGTTCGGCGTGAAGTGAACTCGATCTTTACCTCAGGAGTTACCCTCCACACCTCTCATACCGAGGTAAAAATAATAACTAGGTTTATTGCGCCCCCCTAATAGGCTAGTCCATGGAAACCCGCCACTACAACGACTAATTAACCCACCAATCAACAAAATTTTTGCAGCATAACATGGCTAATAAAATTCTACCCAGTATACTTAGACAAGGGAAAACAGTCACATATTTCATACAAATATAAATCCAGCTAGCATGCTTCCCAAGATCATAAGCCATAGATTTCAAATTGAATACATAAACACAAGTTCAGCACAAGTCTCCACATACTCAGTGTTATAAAATCAATTTTTCAATTTAAAAATCATTTATAAAATTCAATTCAATAAAAGCACGAAAACAGGTAAAATTACTCTAGATATTGAAAATGGTAATTTATCCACTCACATTTTTAGGAGTCTGAAACACTCCTAGTCTCGATCGTCCGACACAATTTTTTTGCCTTTGTCGAAGGGTTCGCTACCTATACATTATGTGTGACACGAATTTCAGTAAATTATGTCAATTAATCATAATTGATTTTAGGGTTTATAATTCTATATGAATGCATGAAATGCAATGCAAACTGTCTGAATAACCGTCTAAACACGATATTCGACCTAGTTCGCTTACACGCGACCGAATTAGCTAAAGTCTCCAATTTAATTCCAAATTAATTTCTTTCAATTTTCTATACTCTGATTACACCCAATTTACCTTAGTGACTGTGAATGTGATGCAAATTATCAGTCCGAACCACATAGTGCACTGGTCTGCGCTTTAGGCAAAAATTTCAATTTTTTCACCAAAATTTCCCATTAATTTTCTAACTTTATAATTCATCAAAATTCACCTAAATACCTCAAATTAGCATCAATTTCAGCAGCCATTCTCTTCCTAGAAGGTTCGGCCATATGGGATTCAAGGTGGGAAATTTGCTTTTCTTGCTAGATTTTGTTATATTTGAGGGGCACGGTAAACTCAGATTCGGCCATACCTCACTTTCCCCTTGATTTTCAGCCTAGGGTTTATGTTTTCTTTTCTTCCTTCTTTGCTTTGCTATGGCCAACCATCACAAGGGTTTTTGGCTCAATTTTAAGCCTATTTATAAGCTTAATAAAATAATATTTATCTTTGACACATGTCAAATTTTTATTGGTTCATTCTTTATTAGTCATCCATTTGACTTTCTTTCTCTGCCACATATTTTTCTTCACTTATCCATAGCTTAAATGAAGTTTCTAGACTTAGCAAAGGTCTTGGTGGAGTAAATTTTTCAAAAATTACACTTTTACCCCCCTAAAAGTGAAAAATTATATTTTTACCCCTATACTTGAAAAATTACCAAATTTTATATTTTTCACTCCTCATACTCATATCATACTTCAATTAATCAAATTTGATCCAAATCCTCTCGAAAAATTCAAATTTTATCCTTAGATGGCAAAATGACCATTTTGCCCCTAAAATACTAAAATTTTGAATTGACTCCAAATCAACCCTCGAACTCCTAATTACCATAATATGACATTTTGGGGTTTCGAAATTCTCAAATTCATCCTCAAATCTCTATTTAAACTAGTTCAAGGTTCAATCCTCTTAATCGTACCACTGGGTACACTATCGATTTTTAACTAGTTTTTCGGGGTAATTCAATATGCAAGCACGCTATCAAATGCATGTGAATGGCATATTAAAGATAAAACAGGGTCGGGCTTTACACTGTTTCATTAAAGCTAAAGCACAAACAACTGAATAAAAGAAAGAATAAAATAATGAAAATTATGTCTATCAGGTAATAAGGAAGAGAAGAAAAGCTGAGGAAGTAAATAGTGAAAATTTTAGAGGGAATTTTGAAATTTTGAAGAATTAAGGCAATAGTTAAGGGGGAGGTAGATAGTTGTTAGAAGTAGAAATTGCTAAAAACTCCTACTTTCCCTCTCCTAAAACTAACTCTTCAAAACCTAAGAAATCTTATCTGCATTCCCTCATCTAAAACTAACCAAAATTCTCTTTTTCATCACCGTTTGAAACCCAAAGTGTCAAAACCTCTTTAAGAACTCAAAATGGCAAAGTCGACTCTGCTTAAGGAACTTTAGGAAAAGAAAAAAGGTAAAAGACCGCTAGAAGAAGAATCTGAGGCCACACTGCAGAAGAAAAAGAAATTAAAAAAAGGGTTTGCCTCATCAAGTTCAAAATCCAAGAAATCATTGAAGGACAAAAATAAGAAATTAGAGAAAAAAAAAAGAAAAATAAGGAGGAAATTTCACAGAAAGGTACTTCATCCTTCTCTCTCAAATTTAGAAATAAAGTCTATGAAGAAAGATTTAAGAAGATTGAAAATGCTCTCATCACTTGCGAGAAATACATTGATTGGGACAATTTTAGTGAGACCCTAGAAATTCAAACTAGTTTGACAGATTATTTTAATGAAATGAGAATAAAGGAATATAGTTCTTTTAAGGAAAGATACTATAGTGTTAGCCTGGTGAAGGAATTTTATGCAAGTATAGCCTTAAGTGAGGAGGAACTTGATGACTTAGAGGACGTCTCTGATAGTAGCCTGAATGTATTTTTAAATGGAAAAAAGTTTATGGTTACTGCTGTCGACCTAAGTAATCTGCTAGAAATAAGAGGTGAAGAGTGAGAATTTGAAATGCTTGAGAAGTATGACACATCAACTAAATGAGAGATCATTACCGGAAAGAAAGAGAAATATTCTTCAAAGAGTAATGCAAGACTGATAATAAGTCCACAATTTTGGATCCTGCACTACTTTGTTGCAGCAAACCTGCATGGTCGAAATGGCAACCTGAGTTACATCAACCTCCAAGACCTCTGGCTGATGGAATATGCTTTTACTGGAGTTACTTTTAACCTTGGGAGGTTTATGATTGAAAAAATGAGAATAGCCTATAAGCTGGAGAAAATTCATTTGCCATATGGGAATGTCATCACTTCCCTAGTACAGAAGAAAGAAGTCCGGCCTAAGAGATATGATTTAAACATGGTCAAAAGTAGAGACTAGCCCATCTACTTGGGGAGCTTAATAAAAATGGAATACAAGATGTATGGAGAAACCTTCACTAAGACATCCAAGATCACATCCATACCAACTCAACTAGAAGCAGCCCTTGCACCACCTGAAGCAGAACCCTCTCAATTCTCAAGTGAAGTCATTTTGAATTTACTCATGAGGATGGATGTCAAGCTCACTGACCAAGGAGCAAGGTTTATGAAAATTGAAGAAAAACTAAATGAAATAGAAGCAAACTTGAAAGAAAAGTCAGCAATGCCCTCTGGACCTGTTGCAACTGATACTTCTGCTACTCTAAGCATGGCACCAGAAGGACAAGGTGCTAAAGGACCAACTCTACAGCCAGAAAGGTTTACCTTCCATGATGCCAGTCTTGTATTTCAAGCTGAGGCTTCAGCTTATCAGAGTGCGAGTCCTGACCACCAACAAGAAGACCCTGAACTAGAGATTGACCGGCCTCTCAAATCGCCCTTAGTAGAACAACAGACTAATGAGCCTTCTGACCAAAGAACATAAGTACTTAGTTCTTCTGTTGCAAGTCCACCTCTTGAAATTCCTCCACAGCAAGAGCCTCAATAGCAAGTATCGTCTCCCCATTCAGAAGATGTGTCTGTTATGGGACTTTTCCATCAAATGGTAAAAAAAGGAACAAGTACAAAACGAAGCTATTGCAGCACAAGCAAAAGAAAAAGGAAAAACAAAAGAAACAGCTCCTGCAATTAAGTCCCAACCACTTTCCATGAGGAAAAAGAAAATGGCTACAAAGACAACACTTCTCAAGAGAAAGAAGTCCTCCAGATTAGCAAAGAAGGCCAAATCTCCACCTACATCTTCTCCATAAGCACTAGTAGAAGTTTTTGACTAATCCACTCCTCAGCTAGCTGCAGAAAAATCCCCCCTGCGTGAACCCTCACCCTTCCCTCTCAATCCCTTCTATGGCACTAAGTTCACCCTCTGCATTAGAAGAATGAAGCCTCACCCCCTCCCCCCTCTGATGATGACAAAAAAAGGGAGTAGTAAAATCCAAGAAAATAAAAAAATCATAAGGGTAGAGATACTAGACTTTTAGGGAAAATAATAAGAAAAAGAAAATATCATGAAGGTAGAAGTACCAGGTTTCTAGGGAAGATAGAAAGCAAAAACTGGTCTAGGGGTATTTTCGGAACAAATCTGTGGTTGTTGGTTTTGTTGGTAATTTGTGCCATGATGGCATTCAAACACTAATATTTAACTTTTGTTGCTATGTTTAACATTTGATGCTATGGTTATGATCATGATTAACATTTGCTGCTATGACTATGTGTGGAAAATGAATACTGATATATGACTGCTAATAATGATATTATCTGTGTGAAATTCTATTGCTCATAATGTGTTAATGAAAACTTTATGCTGATACTCTGATAATTTAGAATGTATACTGACAGCTAAGAATCATTGTGATGTTAATAAATTGTGATTAAGATTGAGGATGAATACTATGTGCAATATACCTGATGAAAGATGAATGATGCAGACAAAATATGATGAAATATGCTGTTGACAGAAAAATTGAAGTAATGGAAAACTAATAATGTCCTGTCAACTTATCATTTGTTTTTAAACCTGCATATATGAACATTCTCTGTCAAAAGCTAGATTATACAATGTCACTATCTATATAGCATAGATAAAAACTTGCTAAAATGAACGAAAAATATGCATACACTAAGGGGGAGCATGCACTTAGGGAGAGAAATCCCTCACTGTCTGTAGAACTAAAAATGAACAATAGACATTGTTCTTTCAATCAAGGAATGTTTTGTCATCATCAAAAAAGGGGAGATTGTTGGCTCCATTAGTTTTTGATGATTATAAAACATTATCATCCTTGTGTGTCTAGCACTTCTATCCAAGTGTGCTTGACAAAAGTTTATAAAGAAATAATAAGTCAATCTTTCAAATGTGCACATAAGAGGTTGATATGGATAAGGAATAAGATTGATCAACACAAAAGAAGCTCCCTGGTTGAATAATGAAGAACATTGATTGACCAAAATTCAAATTGGAGAAGTGCAGGGCTGAAGTATATTGAGAAACAAAAACAACTTAGTGGACCAAGAGAATGAGTTAGTTGACTAAGTGCTCTCTGTCAGAATCTACGAACAAGACAGAACCAACTTAGTCAACCAAGGAAAAATGTTAGTCGACTAAGAGCTTTCTATCTACAACTTACACCAGAGCACTACAAGACAGATTAAAGGCTAGAACCTACCCCAAACTATTTCCAACGGTCACAAACTGCCCAACAGCCATTAGACATGCTTATCCAAGTATAAAAGAGTCTTCAAATGTTAGAAAAGAAGTTTTTTGAGAGATTTCACAATTTCAAGTCCAAAAAGAGTAAGAAAACCAAAAAAACTCTCTACTCTCTCACTGCACTTAAACGCCAATCCTTTGTGTCTGTATTCTACACTTAACTTTGTACCATTTAGATCAACTTGTGATCATAAGTACTTTCTTTTACACTTCTTCTTGTATTCTTAGAGTGAGAGATTCACTCTAAGCAATTGTTTCAAGCTAGGTTGCTTGAAAGAGTAAAGGTTTTAACTTAGCCTTGAAAAGTTAGGTGTTGGGTTTTGGTTGGGTCCTTAAAAACCCATTATAAAGGTTGTAGTTGAGCTTGGTAAAAACCATTGTAAAAGTTTGGTGGGAGCTTGGTAATTCCATCGTTTGATAGTGAGTTTTGGTGAAAATCCTTGGTTGGATAATCAAGGAAATGGATGTAGGTCTTGGACCAAACCACTTTAAATCTTTATCTACTGACTTCTTTGTTTTACTTTTTTTTTTATTTCAATATTAGTTTCTAATCTTGTTAATGAGCCAAATTGTGCTATTCACCCCCTTTTAGCACATTTGATAGGGACTAACATGATTTTATCATTATCTTATAAATGAAAGGTGTTTGTGATTACTACCACATTTGTAAGAAGTTTAAAATCTAATATATATATATATATATATATATGTAAATATTCTACTACGTATTAGCTTTGAGCAAATGAGGACAAGTCTTTTCATGTGATTTAGACCAAACCACCACATCATGAGATCATGCGTATGATGCATGTATGTTATGATGTAATGCATATGAGGCTATTTCCACATGATATATGAGGCAAGAATGAACATATGATGTATACTATGTTACAATGTATGTGATACTTGTTTCCATATACTAAATGAGATGAGAATGAGCACAATGATATAAACTATGTTGTAAGGTACTCGATGTTGATACCACATGCTATATGAGATAAGAATGAGTATATGATGAATGCTAAGTTGAAATGTATGTGATAATGATTCCATGTACTACATCAAATGAGTATGAAATCATGATTAAATGCTATACACTTAAGAAAAATGTATGATCATGATGAATTGAAAGAGTAACGAAACTATTTTTGCTAGACAGAGAAAATATTGCTATGTTAACCCAAGGGTAATAAAGGTTTTACTATTACCACATGAGCAAGAGTGAGACATTGATTCCACTGTACTAGTGAGGTGGTGATCCCATTCCCAACGTGCACCATGTATGTCTAAGAGCGATAGAGGTTTAACATTGCTTAAGATGTCAAAAAGTGATGGGGGCTTGACAGTCAACAAAAGCCATCCAAGGATGATGGGTGCTTAACCATCGTTAACTTACTAGGCCATTGAATGTATCTTGATTGATGTATAAGATGTTTATTGATCTATTGTATGTTATGATAGAATAGCATAGAAATGAGGTTTCTTAGCCAAGTTTGTAAGTTTATTCAAATGAGAGATCTCAAGTTTAAGAGGTCAAATGAAGTTGATATACGTTGAAAATAACCCAAATTTTAGGTATACATGAATGAAGTATTAAAACCTTAAGAGGAAGTCTCAATACCTGTGAAATAGAATGTTTTAAAAACATTTTGTAGAGGAAGTCTCGATACCTTTAAATGAGGTATTGAGACTTTAGCCAGAAGTATCAATACCTTCATTGAAGGTATCAAGACCTCAGTTGCAGAATGAGACTTTTAAGCCCTTTTTGATGTGTACTCAGAGGTTTTATGCTCAATCTCATTTCTAAAGGTTTAGGTGACTTCAAATAGCTTTGGAAAGCATTACAAGGTCTGATTAAATGCTGTGTTCAATGATTTGAAGATTTAGTATTCAACTTAAGTGGTTTTAAGTACATTGTAAGATTTGAACTATTTCCAATTATAAGGATCTAGTGATTGAGTACTAAAGTTATACATGCATGCTATTTAAAGATAATATTTGTGCAAAGCTTAATCCCTTTAACTTGTCCCCTTATTGTATTCATTCTTGAAGTTTTTTGTGACTCACACGTTAATTGCTTATATTTTTGTTGTAGATTAGTGATTGCTTCTAGTATCCCGTGTCACGAAGATGTAATCCTCTTTTCTGATAGGTGATTTCGCAGCCATTTGTAACTTAGATGTCAAGTCATGTTTCATTAATGAGTCGATCTTTATTTATGTTTATGTTACGAATTTGTAGCCTTTCATGGCCTATGTTACTAACTCATTAACGTCGGGGCATTGTAAAGACATCAGCGCGTTATCCAAACACTAATCATAGCGAGGTTAGAAAGCCCACTAAGGTGAACACCAATCTTGGCGAGGTTAGAAAACCCCACTAAGGTGAGTAATGGCTAAAATCCCATTTTGGTTGGCCAAACCAAAGATACTAAAATCTCTTACTCTTCTTAAAAGAGCCTAGAGAAAATAAGCACCCTTGCTTACTAAAGAAAATATTCTTTATTAATCTCAACTTAAATGTGTCTAACAATTATGCCAAGAGGGCTTTATATAACTATTCCTAAAGAAAAGAGCCTTCTAACTTTCCCATGTGAGATTATTACAATTCTTAAATAAATAAATAAATAACCTAACATAAACTTTTTTGGAGTACAAGTAAAGTAAAAAGGAAAACTAAACCTAACCTGACTTAATGTGCAAGTAACCTAAATATTATACTCTTGTATCACTTATGTTTTATGGCTCGAATGCCCATGTGAGCACTAAAGTGCAAGTACATGTGATAAATGAGATGATTTTGAATTATGATTTGAAATGACTTGATATGAGTATTTGAGCTTTGCAAACGTAATGAGGCAACAATACATAATGATGTGATAGCGCTTTTTCCACAATTTATCTGTGAAATCCTGACTTTTCATCTAAGTGTAGGTTGGAAAATTTCTAATAAAGATGTACAAATTGAGTTATTACTTTATAAATTTTTGAATTAGTTTCTCGAACCATGGAATTTTAAATTTATCCTTCATATAAAGTTTTAATTGTGAAAGAATGATGGTTGAAAGATTAGATGAAAAAGGAAAACAAAAGAATGTGTTACTGTGAGTTAAGGCATGAAAGGTTGATTCTCATGAAGCAAGAGTCGATCCTTATGTGTTTTAAGGATCAAAATAACTATTGGATGTAAAAAGAATCGACTCCTAAGAAGGAAGGCTCAATCCCTAGACAACAAGGTACTTGGAATAGGTTTTGCAACTGGTTAGGATCAACCCCTATGGAAAGAAAGGTCAATCCCTACAAGAAAAACACTTAGAAACCTTTCTGTAGACTTTAAGATCAACCCCTAATGAAAAAATGGCCAATCCCTACAAGTTAGAATGCTTAGAACAGCTTCCCGAGACTCAAGGATTGACCATTGCTTTTATCATAAACAAATTCAGTTTTTACTATTTAAACTAAGAAACAGAAAGTGTATTGAAGAACAGTCTTTTACTCTCTCTATGGAAATCAGCAGTGAACAACTGTACCAAGGTGTGAAGTGATTAAACAAGGAAATGTTATACTTTTCTTTGAAGCATATTACTCAAATAAGTATTTGAATTATTTAAGAAAATTTAAATAAGTCTTTATTTTTTATTATTTCAATCAAGTCCTTATACTTTATTTTGGATCAAATAAACTCTTACATCTAATGATTAACTAATTGTTATTAGTCAAAATAACAATTGTCATTTTGTATCCACATGTCACCTATATGAGGCAACTTTTCTTTTAGACATATTACTCAAATAAGTTCTTCAATTATTTAAAAAAATTTAAATAAATTATTGTTTTTTTATTACTTCAATCAAATCTTTATATTTTAATTATACGCTATTCAAGATATATATGCACTAACGTAGAATATTAAACAAACACTTTAACACAGAATGCTGCGTGTGTGTGTGCATATAGACAACGAAATTCAAAAATTAAAGTAGCGTTTGAATTACTTTGAATGTAAATGCAGGTGCTTTTGTCAGTGTGCGTGAGGGGAAAAAGTGCCATTATATCACCTTTCTTCGTAGATTATGCAGCTGTTGTTGCAAGAGCTCATTATGCAATATTCCAATCCAAACAAATGAAGAACAAATATGTTGATTTATAGTAAGCAAATAACCAAAGTCTATTCTCAAGAAATATTCTTAGTTGAAAGAAAAGAGTCAAAAACAGTTACTGCTTCTAAACTTTGCATCTAATATCTTGTTTTAAACATTTTGAGCTAGTCTTAGCAAAATAATGTGAAACATACCCTAATAAACATTAACGGTTCATACCAACTGCAAAGAGAAATAATAAGCTCAAAACCAAAAGAGAAAAAAAAAAAAACAGACTTGAGAACGGAGAATGGAAGGAAATACTCACAAACAAAAGGTTTCAACATCAAACCACAAACATAAGGTTATAGCCATAATAATAAAAGGAAAATGAAAAAAAAAAGAAAAAAGGAAGGAAATGCCTGTAGAACGGAAAGGCCTCAGATGTTACGATCATGGAATCGAGCACGAAGGTTTGGTGTTCAAAATGGTGGAATCAGCAGGGGAGAGGGTGAGTTTGGTGGCGGAGGGGTTGGGTCGGCTGCAGGTCACGGTCCGGGACCAGTCAATCGGTGGAGAAAGGCTTTAGGTGTTGTTGATAATGCTTGCTTGATATATGGAAGATAAATCACACGTGTCATGGTTGATTTCCAAATTGAATTTTGGAGATGAGTCTGCATGAATGGAGAGGCATATTACGTATAATTTTGCACCCTCTTTAACTTTTTAGTGTAATTTGTGTAATCTCATCCGTTGTCAAAATCTTTGTATATACCATGCAAATGAATGAAGAAAGCTGATGATGTAGTTTAATTAGTTTAAAAGACATTTGTTTTTTTTTTTTTTAAATAAAATAAGGGGTAATTCAATCCGGTAAGAATTGTATACCATTCTGCACTTGAAATACCCCTTGCTTTCCACCCGAGTGCACTAATAATGTCGGATTTTGGCTGCAAAACTCATTGAGATGGAATCATCATCAGAGATTTCATCATTTCCTCCCATCTCCACTGCTTCTTCTGATGCTAGGTCGAGTATTTTTCCAATTGAAGTTTCCGTATCCGAGTGTCTTCTACGCCTAATCAGAGGATGATAAACCATGTGCACAGAGCTGGAATTTGGGAATGAGGGAATAGAGCTTATTTCCTTGTTATACTGATACTTGCCGGAGGCTGATGCATAGTGGGAGGATTGTTTTCATTCTCTTCTATTCTTTCCCTTGAGCTTGTCTTTGCAGGTGAAATCTGAGTATTTTCCTCTGGGACCATGGCTGTTTTAACTTTCCTTCAGTTGATGGGCAATTTTCTCCACTGCCTTCGATCAAGTTCTCTAACAAATGCATGCCACCCGTTCTTGTGGGTTCATCAACCAAAGGCTCTTGGTCCGAAAATTCTCTTTCTGGGCATAGTTCGTCCTCGTCAAGCTGGTCTGCCATCCTGCCCACTTGCTTTCTTTGACTTCTTTTATTTTTAAATTTTCGTCCCCTTGTCGTGCTCGCCCTTCCCGTTGCTGCATGTTTCTTTCTCATCCTATTCTCACAAAGCTTCACTGCACGTTCCTCTTTTATTTCAGTATCGCCTGCAACCAAAGCCTCTCCCTGCTGCTCCGTTTGTTCTTCCTCGTAACGTGGTCTCCCATTTTTAAATGGTTGCTGTGCATGGGATTCATCTGCTGTTGGGCCCCGCCTGTCAGGCTGGCTGGTGGCTGGGTGTGTGGGCAGTTTTCCAGTCGCTGGGTCCCGCTGGACAATTTGGTTTGTGGTGGGGGGTGGGGGGGGCGTAAGCTTTTTCCGGACTGTAACTCCATCCGTTGGGCACCTTGGGGCAGGTGCTGGCACTGTGGACTGTAGCTCCTTCTTGCTTGTAGTGTTAGTGGGTGGGGCCCGTTGGTCTTGCTTGATGGGACAAGAAGCATGCATGTCTACTGTAGTAGTCTTTTCTGGTGGCCTCTCTTCCACATTGCATCTCTTTTGCCCCTGTATCCCATATTCATGCAATCTCGACTGTACGTCAACTTCTACAGCCTGCATCTGTCCCGAAATGTCTGCTGCCATCCCTGCCTTCTCCATGACGTCCTTATCGCGCTGTCCCATCGCTTCTTGCCTTTGCTTGGCTGTAGCATCCTGGAGTAAGCCGAAAACTTCTCCTCCCTCAGCCTGCAGTGCACGATTAACGTGCACTTGATCGGTATCAGCGGCCTGTGTCTCGGGAGGAGCCACTTTCTTTTGGACTAAGCCTGTACTGTTTCCGTGACCAACATGTCCCTGTTTCCCTTGCATTTCCAGTTCTGCATTTTCCTTTGCTTCCCTCGTATCACTATTGTTCAAAAGTTGCGTCCTGGTTCTTCCCGAAACTTGTTCCCGCCCATTTTTTAAGTTTTTTCCTTTATTTTTAATTCGATCAGCTGTCTCTTTTCCACTTTCCACTGTGCCTACCATATTGTCAGAACACAAAAGCTCTATTCTCTCTCCTTTTCCCTCGGTAGTTTCGCTATTTGCATGCTTTCCATTTCCATGCAAGTTTGCATGGGTTCCAACGTCCGAAGGCTGCGAATCTGCAGCGCTTACTGCCACCTTTTCGGCTGGTTCGCTGCAGCTGCTGCCCTCCGCTCCTCTTGTCTGCTCCTCCGTCCTCCCCCCATGCCGGTCTTCGGCTTTCTTTTGCGAGCTACTAGAGACCAGTTTTCCATCCGATTGAACTACGGGCTGCTGGCCATTATTAAGGCAGTCCTCAAAGTTGTGCCCGACCCCTGTTTGCACCTGTTCGACTTGCGATCCTTGCTCTATTCCTTCTCCTTCCGCGAGTAGCCCGAAACGGTTCGACGTTGGCATTGCTACCTTCCCATGACTTTGTCTCTCAACTGAAAATACCTTGAGACTAGTTGATTCTTCCATGACCTTTCTTTCTTCCTTTTCTTTACCCTGATAGTCCTTAGCACCGCTGGGCCCTGCTCTACTCACCTGTTTCCATTGCTGTTTCCCTGGTACCTCCATGGCTGGGATTTTTTTATTTTCCATATTTTTTCTTTGTTCCACTAAATCTGTAGCACCTCCATCCTTGCCCGTGGGCTTCTCTCCCGTATCTCTTTTGTCTCTGTGGACAGCCAAAGCTCCCGGTTGCTGCTGTAATTCCTGATTTGTCTTGGGACCCCATAAAATTTTATTTGACCTATTCCCTAGGATCAAACATTCCGACATGTGGTGGCCAACGTGACAACAATGAGTACAATAGTTTGGCATTTTTGAAAACTCCACTTTTTGAGAGTATCCACCTGTAACCTCCCCTGTTTCCCTGTTACGTATCACTATCCAGACTTCTGTCACTGGTTGCTTCCTGCAGTCGTATTCGACACACACCCGGGCCACGCTTGGTCTGGTGCCATTTGCAGTAGCTTCATCCACATGCAGAGGCTTCCCTACAGTCTTCGCAATCAATAACAAAGCTGATTTTTCATACAAATGAGCCTTTAGGTTAGGAAATGAGATCCATACAGGTACTATGGCCGATTCTGTCTCTGCTTCAAAGTCCGGAGACCATTTAAACACTCTCATTTTTTGGTTTGAGATGAACCATTGTTGCTTAACCCATATACGGGTAAAGTCTTGTTCATTGGACAAGTGAATCAACACATGTTTGTAGTCCAACCATCGTATATCATATGCACCTGAGAGCCCTATTCCTTTGAAGGCATGTCTTATCTCTTGCATCTTGGGCATCCTATTAAACTTTCCCACAACTGAGTGTGAGAATGGCCTTGCTAGGAGCTGGATCTCGTCCTCATAGAAGGTGGCAGCTGGTCTGTCTTTGTAGATGCATGGATCTCGTGAGAGAGGGACCACCGGAGGTTTTTCACTAGTCACCACCGACAGGAAGGATTTTTTGAGGGCCCTTGGTGAAGATGGCTGTTGGTTTCCAACTGCAGGAGCTTGTGGGCCGTCATTTGTAGCTGGAGGTTGAGGCTTGTTTGTTGGTACTTGGTTGTGGGCTATTGTGGTTTGCATGGTGGCTGCAGGGGTGGCCGACGGACTGTTGTTGGGGGGGTCCGGCGGCCTGCCGGCAGCCATTTCTGTGTGTGCCTATGTATTCCCACCTCTTTAGCCTTTGATCGTTTATCACTCTAAACCATTCCTTTTTTTTTTTTTTATTTGAATGATAACAACATTTGAATGTTTAAAAGACATTTGTTTGTCCCTTCTTTTTTAAGTATTTAACAGAGGACCTTTACAGTGACCTCATTCTTGTTTCTTACTCCTAATACATATTACATAACACTATTTAACAGAGTAGCCCACAAGGTTTTTTGGTGACAAGCCGGCAATAGCATTGACAAAGTATTCGATGTTTCTTTTGCCCACAACAAACGTATCGATATTTAAAATCTGTGTTTCATTCAGTCATAACAAAAGCAATCGCTCGATAACAATTGAGAAACCGAGCGACTCTTATACCTGGGAATATATTAACACTTTCTTCCTCCTTTCACTCGTGTTTCTCTTCATCTTCGTTATTCTATTGTTTTTCCTCCAAACACCAGACGCGGTTCGCTAACATCAACTTGTTATATCTCCAAATTTAAGTCCATAAAATGGCAATGAGCATGAGGAAGAAGGCCTTCCAACAAAAAATGGAGAGTCTGAAAGTGAGGGCCCAACGAATAAAATCAGAAATAGGAAAGATAAGGGAAGATCAACAATGCATAAGAGAGGAGCAAAGAAATATAGGAGAAAGGTTTGGAGATGTGAAACGCCAATGCGATCAACTCAGAGAGGAAACTCAAGTGATTATGAAGCAAACAGCTTGCAATCGGATTCGGCTTATTCTTATGTTTAATATCTTACGAGCCCGCGAAGAAGGAGACTTTGATAAAGCTGCTACCTTCACTCGCTTCCTTAAATCGGTTGCTTAAATTGGTTTCCTTCGTGCATACGCTACGAGCAGCAAATTCAATGATGGACTCACCTGCAAAAATTGGGGTTGATCGCAGTCACATGTTTTATGCTTGGTGGTGAGATATTATGTTTTTCCTAGTGATGCTTCTCAGGTTTATGCTTTTCTGGTTTGTGAATGTTGAGATCTGCGGGTCTGCTGATGGAGTTTTCTGGTGCAGTCACATTTCTGGATATGCTTTTCCTAGTTTGGTTTCTGTTCTAGTTATCAAGATCAGATTATTAGGATGGTTGGCGTTCACCACTTTGGTGTTTGTATGCTTATGAGTATGTATCTGTGATGTTACAGTGTCGATAACGAATCTGTAATATTGTAGCCTACACTTGAGAGATCTATCTTTTGGAATTTGCTTTATGTGGGTGACTAAACCAGCAAGAAATTAATCAATATTTAAATGGTTATTAGGGAATGCTCTTAAAACATAACAAAAGTTGCTCATACATAAGAAAAACTGGTTGACAAATTGTCTAGGTACATCAGCAAGCAATACTAAATAATGTAATAATAAGTACTAATAAATCAAGCATAATTAATTTTCATATTTTTCCAAATTAAATGCCCTGATGTATCAACTCATTCAAAAATTAGTATCTAAATTGCTCAAAGGATCTGTTCACACATTGATAAGGGTTTGTACACCCTTTTTACACACTAACAAAAGCATAAATTTTAAAGTTATAAGAGCTATTCCAAAATACCAAGGAAAACATTTTTTGAATCTAATATTGCTTTTTGCAAACATATGGCAGAACACTCAAACTTCCATCCAACCAACCCTAAGCTTAATTTGGAAAAAAGAAATAAAACATTAGATTTACAAATAGGATTTGATTTTTGACATTTAACAAGCCTTTTGATCTCCAAAATGCAAGGTGAGAAATTACTATAGAATCCAGTTGGAACCATACTTTTCAAAATACAAAAATTTTTTATTAGCAATAGAGGAAGAGAGGTTTCTTTTCTTGAAGAGGGTAGAGTTTTTACATCACTAATTTTCATAATACTGAAGGTGAATTGTTAATGCATAATTTGGATCTCTTCTCCTTTCTATTTTGCCATAATGTTAAAAAAAATTCATAAACTTTTTAAAAAAACTTAAATAAGTTTTTATTCTTTTATTTTGTTCAATCAAACTTTTGTATTTTTATTTTGGATTAAATAAACCCTTATGAATAATAGTTGACTAATTGTCAATAATCAAAATATTCACTATCATTTTATGCTTATGTGACGTTGACGTAGAGGGTGAAGAATGCTACATGATCATGTCATCATGTCACATTAATATATCAAATTATCATGTATTTTGACATGTCAATATATCACGTTAGTGCCATGTCAATGCTATACAACATAAAATGACAAGTTATATTTTAATTAAATTAACCATTAATTATAAGAATTTATTTGTCTCCAAAATTTTGGTTGGAAACTTCAAAATTTTCGGAGGATCACTTAAAATTAACTCTTACGAGTTTTCAACATTCCCAACACTTTTAAGCAAGACTTTGTGCGCCTCTTCGGAGACTTTATCACTTAATTTCTTTTGGCAAAAGACAAATATAGATGGTATCGAATCTGGATGTGGTCAAAGACAAATATATCATATCAAATTATATTTTATTATTTTAATAATAAGATAATATAAAAAAGTTATAATAAGAGAAAACGATAGCTTGACAAAATAAAGCACAGGGGCCCACATAGAAAGATTCCCTTAAAGAAATTGCTGAAAAAGTATGTGAAGTAAGAAAAGCCAAGAAAATGCAGTTCCTAGAAAATATCAGCAGCCAATCATAATCGATGTTCCCAGCCACTCTTACCGCGGCGGCCGATTCCTACACAACACTGGCGTTTTTATGTAGCTGCTCTTTCTTCCTCCTTTCATTTCAGACGCGTTCTCTAACATTCACTTGGTATAAATATACAATCCAGTCTTCACTCAATACATTCCAAGATTATTTCTCAACTCATTCTGTTTTAGTTTTCTTTGAGCACTTTAGCTTCAAATTTAAGCTGATAAAATGGCGATGAGAACGAGGAAGAAGGCTTTCAAACCAAAAATGAAGAGTTTGAAAGTGAGGGCCCAACGAATAAAATCAGAAATGGGAAAGATAAGGGAAGATCAAAGATGCATAAGAGAGGAGCAACGAAATATAGGAGAAAGGTTTGGAGATGTTAAACGCCAATGCGATCAACTCAAAGAGGAAACTCAAGTGATTATGAAGCAAACAGCTTGCAATCGGATTCGGCTTATTCTTATGCTCAATATCATAGGAGCCCACAAAAAAGGAGACTTTGATAAAGCTGCTTCCCTCACTCACTTCCTTAAGTTGGTTTCTGATAGAAGCAGCAAACATAACTTATGTAATTAACATAATTTTTATTTCACCCAAAAAAATAACTTTTATGTGAATAACACTGTTATCTCACTTTTTCTGTTTTCCTCTTTAAAGTGCAGCAATTCTTTTATATTCTATCAGAAAATATATTTACGTGATTGAGTTGCACAAAAAAAATTATATTTATTAGTTAATTCATAATTATATTATATAATGAATGGCTGTTTGAAGGCTTAACTCATATAAGGAATGGCAGTTGCTCTTACGGCCTGTTGTATATATGAGAGTTCAACAATACGCTTAACAGATTGGGCAATACAGATAATGATCGGGCAAGAAGGTTCCCAACGGGTAGGAGTCTGGCGTTTCAGTGTCGCAACGTGCGGGTCCGTGGAACCCGTCCGCCAGACACGGGCGAAAATAAAAAGATTGGGAGTCGCCACCAATCGTTCCTTGTAGGTGCGATTGGTCACCTATTGACTCGGTTCTAATCGATGGAGTCCCAAATTAATTTTAGATCCATCGAAAGAACGAGAACTGGTCTACGTTTTTTCGAAATTGGGGTTCGGGAGTGCGGTTACGCACGGAGAAGGATTAGCACCTCCGTGACGCCCGTTCCATGAACGGTACCATTTAATCTTAAGTCATTCTTTTTTTACGGCCTGATTTATTGTTATGTTTCCTCAATCTTTGCTTAATGAAATTTTTTTTTATTGAATTGATCTTTTATTCGATTTTACGTATTCACATGATGCAAACAAAAATGATGTCATGATTTACTTATTTTAAAATGATGAGGTCGAAAATCTTTTATTGGAAAATCATTCGAAGACCATCCCAACGCTTTGGTGAAGTCTCGATGTTTTCCTCACCTAGAGATATCTCCAAAGAAACTCGTCTCTACAAGCTCTTCGGAGAAATCCCATCATCGGAATTCCCGTCTCATTTACAAGATAAATGTCGCATGCTATGACAGGAAAAAATGATAATTCCTATATGCACGCGTTTATTAACTTAGAGGGTTTGTAATTCACCCGATTATATGGTTGATGATTCGAGGTGATTTATCACATTATTTGCCTTTGTTATCATCTGTTACCTCTTTTTTGAATTATTTTTATCATTATTTTTTTATCTCTTTATTTTCATTCATTTTTTTCATTCATTCATTTTCATTTTTTCATTTTTTTTACTATTTATGTTATTCTTATTTTTATTTTTATTTTGTGATATTAACCTAATTAACTAATTATATTAACCCTTTTTTTTTTGTAAATTATGCACATTTATTTTCTTATTTGTTTTTATGTATATTTTCAGTAATGACCATTTGAGTAATAAATATTGGAGTATAGAATTCGGATTTATCCCGACGCTTCGGTGAAAATCCGTCTCAAACTCCTCACCTAAAAAATCAATCCGAAAGAAGTAACTCTTTACCTCTTTTTAGATCGAATTCCATCATCGGATACTCAAAATTATTATTTTATATGTTTATGCACATTTTAAATTTATTTATTTTATTATTTTTTGTTATTATTTATTTATTTTTTAATTTTCTTTTATTATTATTTTTTATTTTTATTTTTTTGCTAGATTTGAAATCTTTAAAATATAAACTTTAATATTATTAATATTGATTTTTATACATATTATTATTACATATTTCCTTTAATGAAAACACATATATTTCTTTTATTTTTTGATTTTTTGATTTTTTTATTATTTTTTTTATTATTTTTTTATTTTTTTTATTTTTTATTTTTTTGTGCTTTTTACTAAGATCTTATATATTTTCATTTTTGTAATAAAATTTAAACTAAATTAAAATATATTGAAATGAAAAATAAACACACAAATAAAGTAAAAACAGATTTAAACAAAGCCCAAGAAAATATACCTATCTGGGCTAGATTAGGTCCAGAACCAGCAAGCCCGCGGAAGGCCCAAAGTGCAGCACCCAAATCTGCTTAGCAAGCCCACTCTTTTTTGGGCTGAGATTGGCCCAGCTTCACAGGCTCAGGAGCCCGCAGGAAGTCCAAGCCCGCAGCACCAAGTCCGATCCGACAGGCCCGCAGTGGGGAGTCCAAAACGCACCGTTTTGGGGCCAGTGGAGTCACTCAAAACGGCACCGTTTTGGCTCTGGCTCTTCAATTCCTCCCCTCCACTAAAACGGCGTCGTTTGGCTCTTTTTTGAGTGGGTATAAAAACCCTTTTTTTTTCTTTTTTCCTTCACTTTCCCTGCTGCCTTCTCTCTCTAGACCCCCCAACTCTCTGCCCTCTCTCTAGAAACCGATCAAGCCCACCGGTACCCTCTGCCTTCCGATCTCCCTCTCTCCGGCGACCTCCAAACCCACGGGATCCGGCCTCCCTCTCTTCCGATCTCCGATCAGCCTTCCTTCTCCGTCCGTCTAGTCGGTTGGCAGTCACCCAAACAACCTCTCTCCCTCACCCAAACACTCACCGATCTAGCCTCCTCCGACAACCCCCCCCCCCCACCTTTTTTTTGATTTTTGATTTGATTTCTTTTGGTTCTTTGTGGTTTTTGGCTGTTAAGCTTAGGATTTATTTTTTGATTCTTGAGGTATCTTACCAGCTGTTAGGAAAGGCTAGGGATTTTTTTTTTTTTTGGGTTTGTGATTTTTTTGGTTGCCTGCTCTCGTTTTTTTTTGAAAAGTGCTCCTGTTTTTTTTGGTTTCAAACCGCTCCCCCCTCTGATTTTTGCTTCCCGTTTTTAACAACGGGTTGTCCAATATTTTGGACAACCCCCTTAGGTGAAATCATGCTCTGTTGAGCATGATTTCCCTAAGCTAGCTGCTTAGGGGGGGGGCTGATCACCGGATTTGGGGAATCCCCCAAAATCCGGTGATTTGCAGGGACCTTGGAGGCCCCGGGGAAGAGGACTGAGCAAGCTCATTCCTTTCCCATTTTTTTTATTTTTTTTATTTATTATTTTATTTTATTTTTTTTAAAAAAAAGAGGTGTCTACATTCAAAAACAGTAAGATAGTTACGAGCAAGAAGTTTATTATACCAGTGACGGAGGATGGTAACTGGCATCGGCGGAACTTTAAGCATAGTGGAAAAATAAGAGATATACTTTGTAAGAAGTTTGGTTTTATAAAATATGACTATGAAGAGGATGCGTGGAGAGTAGCAAATAAAAAAAATTAAATTATGCAATTAATTTATGTATTTTATAAAAAAAAGTTTAATTTATATTCAATAATTTATGTAAATTGAATTTTTATATTTTTTTAATTTATTAATTTCGATCAAAACTATAATCTTATTAACAATCTTTCTTATTTTGAATGGCAATGCTTTTATAATAAAAGGAGTTACACAGAATAGAGTGCAAACTCCACTAAAAACATAGCAAGCACAGAGAAAAGGGTCAAACACAATCGCGCACAAGCAATTAGCAACGAAAGGAAACAAAGAGCCAACTAAAAGACAAAAATTCACAAAGAACTGAAGAAACCAAACAAGGCAAACAAAAACCCAGGAGAGAAAAGCAGAAACAATAGGAACCAAGATACACGACGAATCAAATAGCCTCTGTGTAGATATTCTCAATAAATCAGCAGCATGATCGACTCCAGCTTTTGCAAGATGGTCAAGGAACATATTATCAGAACAGGGGATGTGCACAACAGACCATTTGGGAATCTTTCTCTTAACATAACTGATAAAGTTACTAAAGTTTTTCAAACTCCAAGGAACAATGTTAGCTTTGAGTTACATCACGTATTGATTTGACAAAAATTACATGTTATCTTGAATTTAATATCAAGTATTTGAAATTATCTCAAATATATTTTTAATTATCTAAGATCACATAATTGTTTAAAAAGCCATAAATCATTAAAAATATCACAAAAGCTTTCAAACAATGCATATTCAGTTAAGAAAACAAAAGGCAAACATGCCATGAATTATTATTTGATTGTTGGAACAAGGCAAAGAAGAAATAGTTGAAGAAAGACGGCAAAAAGCTACAGCAACCTCAAGACACAAGTTAAGAGTTGACCATAGAGAAGCTCAAGTCGATCCAAAGGTAGAAAGAGTGAAAAACTTAAAGTATACAAAGCCATAGTTGACCTTAGAGTGGCTATAGTTAACCCTAAAGTAAAAAGCTCAAAAAATTGGAGAACAACACAATCATAGTAGACCCTGTCATTGTGGTAGTCGACCTTGGCTACTCTGATGCATGAAAAAGAAAGAAATTAATAGACATAGTCAACCTTGGCAAAGCTTGTCAAATTTAATTCAAATTTGTGTCTAATAACTCCAAAATCCACACTAGTTATAAATAGACGCTTTTAAGTCATTTGGAGGCAAAAGAAGACTTGAGATAAAATTTCAAACCCTAAAGAGACCTCCAATAGCTTACCCTTTGTGAGACCTCGATCTTTATAGACACGTAATTAGAAGTAGATGCGATAACACGAACTAGGGGCAATTTCATCATTTCCTTAGTGAGCCCCTAGAAGTAGGTTTTCAAATATTATTAAGGCCTAAGTAGGCCTAAAGCATAAATGAATGATGTAAATAAGGATAAAATAACGAAAGAAATAGAAATAATGATGATTTTCATAGTAAGGGTAAAATGGTCATTCTTCATATCAAGTTGAAATTGTTAAGTTTTCATGAACTCGAGTATTTCTAGACTATTATAGACTTTGTCTCAGTGTCAAAAAAGTAAAATGATTACACAAAGGATTGGAGGAAGACAAAGCCACCTTGTTAAGGGCATTTTCGTAATTTAAGTGAAACTTGGATAAGCTTTAGCTATAAATATCTAATTTCCAGAAGCTTCTTCTTCTTCTTCCTTCTATTTCACGCTTCTTTCATCCTCCATGGAAGCCTCCCTTAAAGCTTCCATCACTCTCTCAAATTAACTTCAATTTTCATGCTTTTGTACACCTTTCATAAGAACTCTTTGTGCTATTTCACTCTTTTGCCTTAAAACCCTCAAAAAGTTTTACCTCTATACTATCTCTCACTAGTTAGGTGTTTTAGAAAGAGAAAAAGAAAGAGAGAGCTTTTATAATAGCTTAAGGATTCTGGAGAAGGAATTCAATTACCAATTTATCAAGGTGAATAATGAAATTGAGTTGAGTTTTTAAGTTGTTGAGAATGGCTAGTGGTTAGATTTGTGAGTGTTTTGTAGTTGAGGTGGTTTATTCATTTTAGTGTGGCTAGAATAGTGAAAATAGATAGCCACTTAATGGTAGTTGAAGCTAGTTAGGAATAACTAGTGGAACATGATTTAAGAGATAACTTTTAGAATTATGGTTATGTGGATTGAGTTGATTTGTAATGCTATTGTGTGTGATAGGTTCCAATGAGGCCCTAAATCTCCATTCGGAGCATTAGTGGAAGTTGGAGTCGATTTAAGGATCAACAAGGACCGGTGAATAAACTTGCATTAAAATGGTTTGGGATAAATGCATGTATGTTTGATTGTATCACTTGAAAATATTTTAATTGTCTTTTCTTCAAAGTGTGCATGGGAACAAGCCCTTGACGAAATGTTTTTCTATTGTGAAATGTGTAAAATGTTGAATCTATGTGCCCCTATACTATATTAATATATATATAAAGATATGGTTTATATTGATGAGAAATATTGTGTGGTAATTATAGCCGAGTGTGTGATAACTCTATTATATAGAGTTATCATATGCTATTTTAGGGTATGAATTTTGCTAAGTCTTTTAGTTTTTAGTGTAATTTTTAGGATATTTCTATGCCTTTTAGTGGTAGTTAACTTATATGTTATCAATTTCAATTTATGCAATTTTAGCTTAATCTCTTGTCAAAGCTCCTCATTTCAGCCTTTGATCATTTAATCCTTGAATGTTGAAGGTAATGCAAGAAAGTGAACCACAATTGCAAAGGATGGTGCAAGTGAGTTTAAATGGCAACTAAATATGCTGAAATGTTTAAGGCATAAATCGAGCTGCGGAAGTCCGATCGAGGTGAAGCTTGAACTAATGGAAAGCGGAGACGATGAGCTGTAACTTTGGTGTTAAGCACTTCGCCCAGATTTAAATGAATCATGATCAATCATGAAGCTAAAGATTAAAAACTGCAGTAGCTTACACAGAGCAAGTAGAAAGTTTTTGGCTGCAGCCAAAATGCAAATTGGCTGCGACGAAAAACAGGGACAGAGTTAAGCTGCTAAGTCAGAAAGTTTCTGGCTGCAGTGAAAACCTATTCTCGCTACAGCCAAAATGCTGCTGTTTAGAAGGCCAAGTCAGAAAGTTTTGGCTGCAGCGAGAAACCATTCTCGCTGCAGCCAGAACACGTTAGACAAGGGAATATTTGACACAAAATAAAACCATTCTCGTTGACATAGAGGGTGAAAATTGCGATATGACCATGTCAATCTTGCATTAGCATACCATACCATCATGTATTATGACATGTCAACATGCCACGTTAATACTATGTTAGTGAAATATGATATAAAATGACAAGTGACATTTTGAGTAAGTCAACCATTAATTATAAAAGTTTATTTGACTCAAAATAAAAGAATAAAAGCTTGATTTAATGTAATAAAAGTATAAGAGCTTATTTGAATTTTCCTAAATAGTGTAAAGACTTTTTTAGATATTATGGCTCTTTTTTTTTATTTCTTTCCTTTTCGTTGATTTTTCCTTATTTTTATTTGCTTTTATTATCTTTATTTGTGGAATCAAATTTGATAATGCAAGATGAAATGTTTTGCTTTTGTTTTGTTTTTTTTTATATATTTTTACGTACATTTTATTTACTAAAATTTCATTTTTTGTTATTTTTGGGTATATATATATGGATATATATATATATATATTGATTCATTTCAATATGAACCCTAAGTTTGCACTTTGGACTCTAAGCTTGTATTTTGGACACTAACACTAAACTTAAGAGACCTGTTAAGCTCATTCCAACATAATTAAAGCTCAAATAAAAACAATTTGAAAAAATTAAAAATTGGACTAATCAAGAATTAACTAGTGCAAATTAATAAAAAATTTACAATAAAGAATTTTGGATAAAAGGAGATGTCTAGAACTATTCTTGATCATTATGCACTGCGTACTATGAAAATTTTCATTTTTTGCGAAAAAATATAAATTAAAAAAGAAATTCTCTTCTTTTAAAATGAATGTCCGTAACTTAAAAAAACTATTTCAGAGATTTTTTTTTTTGCAAACTTCAAGATATTGTATCTTTGGAGACTTTATCACTTAAATTTTTTTTGGCAAAAGACAAATCATGGAATCTAGCTTTGGTCAAAGACAAATATCATATCAAATAATACTTTATTATTTTAATAATCAGATAATATAAAAAAGTTATAATAAGAAGAGACGAGGAACAAAGCATAATAGCACTTTGAAGTGAAAACTTCTGAAAAGTTACATCGATAGCTTGACAAAATAAAGCATAGCCTCGACATATGGCCCACGTAGAAAGATTCCCTTAAAGAAATTGCTGAAAATGAAGTTCCTAGAAATACCAGCAGCAAAGCAATACAATAATCGATGTTCCCAGCCACTCTTACCGCGGCGCCCGATTCCTAGACAACATTGGCGTTTCTATATTCCTACACTCGTTCTCAAACATTCACTTGTTATGTATAAATATACAATCCAGTCTTCATGGCATTTCACTCAATACATTCCAAGATTATATCTCCAACTCATTCTGTTTTAGTTTTCTTTGAGCTTCAAATTTAAGTCCATAAAATGGCGATGAGCCTGAGGAAGAAGCCTTTCAAACCAAAAATGAAGAGTTTGAAAGTAAGGGTCCAGCGAATAAAATCAGAAATGGGAAAGATAAGGCAAGATCAAAGATGCATAAGAAGGGAACAAAGAAATATAGGAGAAAGGTTTGGAGATGTGAAACGCCAATGCGATCAACTCAGAGAGGAAACTCGAGCGATTATGAAGCAAACAGCTTGCAATCGGATTCGGCTTATTCTTATGCTCAATATCTTAGGAGCCCGAGAAGATGGAGACTTTGATAAAGCTGCTTCCCTCACTCACTTCCTTAAGTTGGTTTCTGATAGAAGCAGCAAGCATAACTTATGTAATTAACATAATTTTTCTTTCACCCAGAAAAATAAATTTTATGTAATTAATATTGTTATCTCACTTTTTCTGTTTTCCTCTTTAATGATTTATGGGAACGGTTGGATTTGATCAAAATAGCTTGGAAATTGCTTCAAGAGAGGGTTGGAGAAGAAACCCTCAATAGCGATCCATTAATTCGAATGCTGGCTAAAGAGGTGGCTGCAGAGTGTGGTGGGCTGCCTCTTGCACTAATTACAATTGGTCGAGCCATGGCTTACAAGAAGTCACCCCACGAATGGAGATACGCACTCGAGGTATTAAGGAGATCTCCGCATAAATTTGCAAGATTGGGAGAAGGGTCGTTCCCTCTTTTAAAATTGAGTTATGACAGCTTGCCTTCCAACTCAGTGAAGTCTTGCCTCTTGTATTGTAGTCTGTATCTTGAAGATTATCCTATTTCCAAAGCAACATTAATAGATTATTGGTTTTGTGAGGGGTTTTTGGATGAATTTGATAGCATAAGCAGTACTCGAATGCGGGGATACAACATTATTGGTGTTCTTGTTAGTGCTTGTTTATTAAATGAAGACGCAGAAAATTTTGTGAAAATGCATGATGTCATCTGTGATGTAGTGATGTGGATTGCATACCAGTATAACGCAAGCGAAAAAAGATTTCTTGTTCGAGCAGGTGTTGGATTAGAGGTTGAAACATGGAAAGGCTTATCTTCATAACCTTTCTCTCATTTTGTCTTTGATTCATTCTTTTCTGGCGAAAACTCGCTTTTACTTACCAAAATAGGAGGGAGTGAGGAGATCGAAAGCAGAGTTAGCTGCAATGAGAGAAGAAATGCAGCATACTAATGTAGAGCTGGCAAGGCTTCTTCACAAACTTGTCCAAAGGAAACAACTGATAAGATCGGTGGCAAGGCTCTTTCTGGTTGGTTTCTTTGGTACTACCACCTTTTTATTGATTTTATGCTATATTCTTCCCTTTGGTGAACGTAATTGGCTTTATTTCTCCTTTGTGTTTTCTTTTTGCTTTTAACCTTTTATTTTTAATTTCTTTTTCACATAAAGGACAAAATACAAAGAAAAAATAAAATTTTTACCATGAAAAACAAAAGAATAAAATAGAAATACATGAACAAAAGAGAAAAAGCGAGCTTTTATCATAAACAAATTCATTTTTTTACTGTTCAAACTAAGAAACAGAGTGTCTGGCAGTGTGTGTACGAAACATATTGCAGAACAGTCTCTTCCTCTCTCTATGGAAATTAATGACCCGTGAACGACTTTACAAAGGCGTGGAATTAAACAAGGAAAGGTTTATACTTTTCTTGTAGGTATCTTACTCAAATAAATCTTTAAACTATTTAAGAAAATTTAAATAAGTTATTATCTTTTTATTACTTAAATCAAGTCTTTATATTTTTATTTTGATTAAAATAAACTTTTATGACTAATAATTAATGAATTGTTATTGGTTAAAATGACAGTTGTCATTATATATCCACGTATCAATGACATAGAGTTGATGTGAAGAGTGAAAAATGTCATATGATTATGTTATCATGTTAAATTAGTATGCTTTTTTATGTATTTGGGAAAAAAGTGATTCGAATCTTGTTCTTTAGGAGAGAGAAATCATGCACCAACCAATGAGCTAACTGTTCGGGTGTATGTCAAATTAGTATTTTTTTTTTATAATTGGGAGAAAAGGAACTCAAACCCTACTCTTTAGGTAAGAAGATCATGCAACAACCAATAAGCCAAATGTTTGGATGTATATGTCAAATTATAATACGTTTGGTTCACGGAATGGACAGGAATAAAATAAAATAGGTATTCTGTGGGAATAGAATAAGGTAAGAATAAAAAAGAATACTTATTACTTTATTTGGTATAGTGAATGGAATAGAGCAGGAATGTCTATTACTACTTAATGCAGTGTTTGGTTGGTAGAAATAAGATTGGAATAAGAAATGAATAGGTGATAAAAAGACAAAAATACCCTTACTCAATTATTATGAGTTATTGTAGTGTTTAGTTGGTAACAATAACTTTGGAAAAGAAAGAAATAAAAAATAAAAAGACAAATTTTTTTTTATTATTTATATGATTATTTATTTTTATTAGATTTTTTAAATATTAATAATCTAAAATTTAATTAAAATATTAAAATTTTATTTTATTTAAATATTATTATGATTAATTTTATTTTATTTTATTTGTTAAAATATTAATAATTGATAATTTAAATATTAATATTTTATTTAATTTAAATATTATTATAATTAATTATTTTATTTTATTTTATTTTTAAATATTAATAATTAAAAATTTAAATATTAATATTTTATTTATAATTTTATCATTAATATTTAAAATATTAATAATTTATTAATTTAACTATTATTATGACCAATTATTTTATTTTTAAATATTAATAATTGATTGTTTATTTAAAATATTAATAATAGATAATTTAAATATTAATATTTT